>BSBN01000725.1:1277435-2554870 GCA_027924645.1 Cunninghamia lanceolata
TCTAGTAGTTGAAACCAGAGTTTTTATTCAATTGATAAAATAAATAATACAGATAATTAAACATCAACACATTACTGAATTTGAGTTTTCTATTGATTTTCAAATGAAGGAATACATAGAGGTAATGTGAAATCTTTCTCAAAGACAACTCTGCACAGAGCTAAGTTGGAACTTGGAAACTCATATTATCAATATCAAATCATTCTAACAGCTTTTTTAGCAAATTCCACTATTTAGGTGGTGGAATTGTCATTTCTTCTAGTTGATGTTGTCTGACTTAAATTTTTGTTAACAATGTATGATCGAATTTCAATTTGGATCCTGACTTGAATGTTTCAGCCAAAGCTACATTCAATATTGTTGTGATGTTCACAACATGCCCCATTTTACCCCTTAGTAAAATGAGGACCCCTGCTGTGGTTTTTTGCTTTTTGCTTGTGTGTGTTGTTCTGCTTGGTGGTAAAATGGAAAAGAGGGTTAAAATTGTAAACTTTGTTAAAACTAGAGAAAAAATGCATTTTTAGAACCAAGGCATGATATGGTTGGATTCCTTGTGAAAAATGAGCTAGGGTTGCTTTTTGAACCATCTTAAAATTCGCCATATTTTGCAAGTTATGGGTATTTTGGTAAATGTACATTCAGGTTTGTATGTTGCATGTATAGTGTTTGTTTGTATATTGGCTTGCATATACAAAGCCCTTTGTATACAAGTTCTCTTGTATACAACCTCCTTTGTATATCGTTGTTCATATAAAGAGTCGTTTGTATGTGCAAAGGGTCGATTGTATGTCTTTTTTTACCTTGTATGCATTTGGTAGAGCTTTTTTTAATGCACACATACAAGGTGGACCCAAAATGGTTTTAGAGTTGAAATGTATAAGTGGTTAAGCCCACCAGGTGCATCTTTTGCTTTGTATGTTTCTTACATACAAAGGTCACATACAATGCTACATGCAAGGCGCGGACTTGAAAGGGTTATTAAACAGAGTTAAGTTGTTGTATCTTTTATGCTTTGTATATCACAACATACAACAAAATATACATACATTCCAAAACGTACAAAGCAGAGATACATTGCCCGGACCTAACATTTTTATGAAACAGGGTTAATTCAATGTATATCGGGCTTGTATATTCATATAATGCCGATATACATTGCACTTCATACATTAGGAGATACATACAACACAGAATCAAAGAGAAAATAAAATCCGATTAATATGATGTATCACGCCCGGCTTGTATATCGGAGGATACAAAGATTTAAACAGGGAAAATGGTGGGAAAGCAAGGCGATGGGTTTTTAAGCATTTTTTAGCCCAATTGCATATTTTTTGGTCAACGATGGTTGACCCAACTTTTTTAATGCTGTATATGCATTTTTGGATGCGATTTTCACTATTTCAGGACCTGATATCGGCGTAAGAAGTGAGATTGGTAAGGAATTTTTTTTTACCGCGCCAATAGGAGAGAGTTTTGCCGATGGAAAAGAGGGTTTAAATGTAAAACCAAACTAGCGGTTGGGGTTGGCGGCACGTAAACTTTGCGACTGGGTGTCAAGTGGGAAGTGCATTAGTTGTTGCAGTTGGCACACATCGAACATTCTGACTAGGTAATTAATTGGCAAGGCAACTTAATGAGGCTTTTTTGATCCGTTTTATCTATTTTACAGGTTTGCAGTTGAGGAAGGAGCTGAAACTTAATGGCGGTGACATCACAGAGGAAGAAATCAGATCTCAGAGGAAGCAAAAAGAAGATAAGGATGAGGGGCGAAGAAGTCAAAGGTCTTCATTGATGAAGACATATGCAGATGGAGACATTATTGCAGTAGACCATAGAAGTTATTATTGAGCTGCTAGGGTTTCCAGAAGGGCATATTTCACCCAGATTTGATGTATGCTCAGAGATATTTTTGGAGACTTGTTTTCCAACATTTATTGCTATAACCAGAGGTTTGAACCATTGTTTAACTAGGGTTTTAGAGCTGTATTAAGGATAATCAAATCTATATATTGTACCTCTTTACACTGTAAAACTTTACACAGGGGCTACATAGGGATTTGTAGTAGCACGAATTTGTAAAAGTAGCACTTAGCATAGCATTTAGGAGTAGAGGGAGGTAGCATGTGTCTGCAATAAAGAACGTGTGGAACATCCTGCTTCCTTACTGTATCTGTAAAGCTTGTAAGTTTTTTTGTAGTTTGATCAATGAAGCTAAGAGTCATTCAGACATTGTAAATCTTATATGACTTTCTGTTTCTAATACAATTGAATCTAGAATTCTGCATCTAGCTTCTGAGTGTTTTCTGGCTCTTCATTGTGTTTGAAACATTTTCTCATAGAGCTTGCAATCTTAAGTGTATTTTTGTGAAAATGCTTAGAACTTACACTTAAGGTTTTGTCTGTGGATTTGATCAAATTGCTGTATTATTTACAAAGTGCATAATAGAACAATTAGATCCTTTTATAGAATGAAGGAAGTTTAGTTTAGATCTTTCTAACTTTTCTCAACCCATCTAAAAATACTTAGCTTAAATGCAGAAATTTAAAGGAAATTGTCTCATACTTGAAAAGGGCATGAACAACTGAGTTGATAGTAGACAATTTTCATAATATTTGAAAGGAAAAGCTTGCAATAATAAAAATCATACAAAGCTTTATAATACAGTAACAAGTTTATGGAAAATAATGAATAAAATAATGATATTTGTAATGTTTTGTATAGTTTGAGTCCAGTAAATCATCAAGAAACCCTAAATCACATAGGGCCCCTTGAACATTATAGCTTCACATCAACCTACTAAATTGTCTCAACAAGTCAAGACTTGACCATATTAAACTTGGGATTAAGCAAATCTTAATCGATTTCTTCATATCTTTCAAGTCAGTTAGGTTCATTTTATGTGAATTTTAACTATTGTTATGACTATGTACAAATAATCATCAACAAATATTATCAGTGGTTTGATGCAATCCAAAAAGTTTGCCTTGGGTTCTAAGGAAACTGGTCCAAATCAATCTTCCTTGCATCCTCTATCTTCTTTCTAAAATTATCCTTTCCAATGAATCACTCATTTGTGTCAAAAGCCTATGGCAAACCAAGCTTTGTCAAGTTCCTTACCTTTTGATCCTCCTTAATCTTTGTTGTAGCCTCAATCACAAATTCTATTATTTCACGCATTCTTGAACACTTTTGAATGATAGATGTCACCTTCATTGAGGCTTCAATCCGATTTGTAATGCCTTTTGAAATCAATTCATTGTCACTGGCATTGTAGACTATTTCTAGAACTTGATTTGTAGATTTCTCTTCTACCTATAGTTGCACATTTTTGTTGTCCATTAAATATTTGCTCAGCTTCTTATGATGTAGTCTCATGACATCAATCAATTGAAACAATTCACACAAATGATCAATCCTCTGCATTATTTCCTCCCAGATCTTTTGTTTCATGTGCCTCATTGTTTGTCTACAAAATTTAGTTAACTTATTTTGACAAGATTTTATTTCATTTTTTGCTTCCATAAGCTTTGCGGCCAATGTTTCATTTTTTTTCTCTTTCTCCAATTTTTGTTCCCACTGTTCATTTGCTTTCACAATGTTTTTTCCTAATTTTTCTGAAGTGGATTTTTCCTCATCATATTTATTTTTGCTCTCGTCTAACCTTTGTTTTAGTCCATTAAATTCCACCTCTATTTGTTTATCCTCTTTTCTTGTTGATGTAGAGGTAGATTTTTTATTCTGTTTTCTAATTCATTGCTCTTGTTATCTGCTGCTTTCCTCTTTGCTTTCTCATTTTCTAAGTCTACTTGTAATTTTTCTATTTGATTCTCCAACCTTTTTTTCTCTCTATCATGCTTTAGCAATGATGTGTACACCAAATCATTGTTCTTCTTTGATATATTAATTTTGTTAGTATTTTTTAATCCAGAAAAATCAAATTGCAAACTACTCACTTGAAATTCAGATCGATCCATCTAATTTTTTGGTTTATTTTGAACTGTGGGAACAACAATTGTGTACTTCGTGATTTCTGAATTTGTGTCAAATGTGGGTAATAACATGGTTGTTGCAGGCTCTGAAGTTACAACAGACACACTCTCCATCAGTTGCTTCTTTTCTTTTTTATACAATTCTGATTTATTTTTAAACTCTTGAATGTAATCAAAACCTAGGGATGTAGGAATAAGGGAATGCTTGAATGATGAAGGAATAGGAGTACTTGCAATTTCTATTGCAGCCACACTAACTAGGGGAGTGCCTGGAAATAACTCCTTTGTGGTGGAACTTGTAGTTGAACTTGGACCTGTCATAATCCTTTGTCTCTTATGTATCCCTTGATCACTGAGTGTTTGTGTGGTATCTTGTATTGGTGTCCTCTTTTGTGTAATTTGTTGTTGGACCTATTGTTGTAGCACATGTTGACTACATTCTCCACTAGTGGCAGTGCCAGTCACACTAGGCTCTCCACCATGGGCATGCCCAAGTTGTGATTGCATCTGACCATGAGGATTAGGATTTGAAGCTGTAACAAAATGAATTCTTTTAGTTGTACTTGTATGCCCTTGGTCTATTTTATCAACCGATTCAGCTCCAAGGCCTCATTTATCAACTGGTTTTTTGGTGACCAAATCTATTGGGTTCCAAATGCCTTGTCCTTGGGACCCCAAACCGCCACCATGATAACCCATATTTTCAGCTATGGCTGCTCCTGAAGTATATGCTTCTTTTGTGGCCTGACTTAAACCAGGTTTAAAATTAATTTGTTCATCCACATGTATTGGAAGTTTGTATGGCTCTACTCCTAATCCATAGAATCTTAGCACAGTATATTCTTCCAATAAGTACTTATTAGCCAATTGTATTTCTTTTCCTAGTTGAATGCAATCTCTACATGATATAGGCAATCTAGGCATTGGACTATTTGTAATTGCTTGATGCAATGGAGCCAAAAAGTAGTCTACAAAATGATTGTAGTTCCTTCGAGAATCATGCATCCTTATCTTAGTGGTCCAATCATATACTGGAGCAAGTTTCTTTTCCTCAACATTACTATAGGGCTTAATCTGAAGCTTGTTGGTCTGAAACATTCCACTAAATTTGAATAGAAAAAAATAGCACAAGTAGGTTGTGAACCTAAATGTCTTGGTGGAACCTCCTTTAATCATTAAAAAATGTTTATGCATGGATTCTACAATGTGCTCAATAAATTTATATTTGACATGTACACCAATACCATAATGGATATTATATACCATTTCAAGGAGAATTGCATCCACTTCCCAATTGCTATCTAGTCTGAGGCAAAATGATAGCATGGAAATAGTATCCTGAGCCCATGATTTAAAAATTTCCAAAGGATAAGGAGGCTTATGGTTACCTTTCAACTTGTTTCTTTCTTAAACTATTTTATTTAGGAAAACATTTTTGTCCCTTTCATCTGTTGCTTTATAATCACTAGCAAGCTTTTCTAGGTCAATGTGGACGTCTCCAAATTCTTCGGTTGTAAATCCCAACACTTTTCCAAATTCTTCTGCATTAATGGATAAAATTTCTTCTTTGGTATCTTTATTTACAATTGCTCTTTTGTTATCATCATAATTGTGGGCATAGACCATGATAAATTATGGGCAAGGGAAAACCTCATGTAACATCATGTGCCCTAATCTATTTTTCTATCCAAACTTGCTCTACCTTTCCCAAAAACTTTATCTAGTCTGCTAGTGGTGGTAGACATGCTTATACAGTGTGCAATTGTGAATTCCCTCCTAAGTCCTTAATTTTTCTTAAGTCTCTCAATCCTAAACCCAAAGTTTGACAAAATAAGATTTTAAGAAAAAAGTTTGACAAAATAAGATTTTAAGAAATGATGAAACTTACCCTAGGAATTATGTCTTTTGTCTTATCGGCTTTGTGGGAAGTGGCACTGCAATGAGCAATCTGAAATCTTCCTGGTGCACTGCAATGAGCAGTCTAAAATCTCCCCGTGTGTCAACCCTCTCACTTAAAAATAAAATCACTTAGCAGTAGAAAGTTTGCTTTTTTTTATAAAGTGAATTTTTTTTACAAACATTAAAGTGAATGAAACGTCAAGTCAACGTGTTGCTTCCAGACTACACAATTAGTACATGGCTGACAGCTATCCTGCATTGACAACTCACATCAATTTCTAAACCGTTGATCTTTGTAAATCTAATGGTTATAGGGTGATTCCATAGATTTAAGTTTGCAAGCCTAGCACTCTATGCATTTCATTTGGGAATGCAACTACAACCATCCATCAAATGTTCATCAAACGGTCGAGTGATTTACAATATAAACAATTTATAATGTAATTTGTCAATTTGCTGGTAACTTTCTTTTTTCATTTGTATTGATTTATGTTTTAAATCTGCATGCAAATAGTTTTATGTTTTAAATCTGTAAAGTAGCCCACAGGGCTTAAATTTGATAGTCAACCTTGCTTGTCAAGCAATTTTCTTATGATAGTAAACTATTCAATGCTGCCTTTAAAATACTATGGCATCATTAGTATAAGTAGATTATATAGAAACCAAATATATATATATATATATATATATATATATATATATATATATATATATAAAAGCATAATCCTATATAAATTTTGACAGTTTGTCCAAAATCTCTCCTTTCATATGATACAGTCTTTTTAAAATTTTGATTGTATTTTACAACAAAAATGCCTAAATACAACTATACAACTATCAAATTTAAGCCCTAAAAGTGGGTATTCAATTGATGTTAATTCAAAAAATTCTTACAGTTGGGGGATAGCTACACCCCTAGCATATTCTTACAAAAAATTCCCATGTATTACATATTCTTTCCCAACTGATACGATAATATTACATCAAAATTACATAGCAAAAATCAAAACACTGGCTAAGGGAAACCATAGAAATTGCTTGTTTCCACCAGCTCTGTGAAGCACATCACCCATTCTAGATTCAACTCCATATCGAGAGCTTGAGTGTGCTAGAAAATTCTGACCGATGGTGGCCCAATGACGGTGGCAGGCGAGAGCCCCATCTATCATGTTGAGAAGAAATAGAAGCCGTGGAACCACCACACCCATCTCTACCCCAAAAACCACCAATCATAGGTCAAAAGACCGCAGAATCCCTACACCCATCTCTGCCCCAAGAACCACCTCCAAATCATTATCTAGAAAATCTGGCTTGAAAATATCTCGCAACAGAACGAGAATATCCACCTTCACACCTCCAAGGTCCAACAATGATGCCAAGAACCAAGAAGCTATGTCAGAATTCACTCTGTATCTATTCCTATCTATTAAGAAATCCCTCCCAAGCACCATTTTCATGGCTTCCAACTCTAGGAAGTGCAAATGGGAAATTCTGTGGGGCTTCATTATCTCTTTAAGCCTCGAGTTTGTGATGAATCCCAATAAAGCAATTTGCCTTCGCAACGCTATAAGGAAAATTGGCGTATCCATTTTCTTTGTTAATCTAGCTTCAATCTTTCGGTATGAGAAAGTGTTGTTGGGCTCCATTAAATAGAGCTAGGCTTCATTAATGGCGCTTGGCTTGAAAGATTTTGGATATCTTTCCAAGCGTGTCAATATTTAAGTGATATGATATATCTGTTCAAGTGAATTTAATCTGCATGCAAATATTTATACTTGATTTGACCTAAGTATATAGATAATACTTAATAGAGTTTCCAAACTATGTTCCACGTATGCAATCCATGAGACATGTCACCAATTTTGAATTAAAAGGAGCACAATATTTGTAAATTGATATGTAAGATCCGACTGATTTTATATAAAATAAACTAATAATAAATACTATAAAAAGAGGGAATAATTCTTTTTTTTCTAATTTCAACAAAATCATCTCAGATCAAATATATTCAATAAATGAATAATACAATAATCACCAAAACATTAACATTTACCTATACTTCAACACTTTAGAAATCTAAAGTGTCAACATAGTTGGACCTCCATAGCTAATACTCCTCCTCTGTTGGCCAAATGAAATTGACAAGTTCATCTGCTTTGGTCCTGTAGGGTGTGTACTTGATAACCACTGGATTAGCTTCCTTGTCAAATTCCTCTAAGAAAATGCCAGTGTAAATCAGTTTATCCATGTTGCTTCTCAACATATCTAAATCAACATTGTCATAGATGAGCTTAATTTGAGCAGATATTATTTGTTTTTCTTGGTCCTTCCATAATTGTAGAGGTTTAACCCCACCATTTTCACTCAAAATAACAGGAAGCAAATTGAAATTCCATTCATCAAACTTTTTGACAAGCTCCCTGATATTTCTTTCCAAAGGACCTACCACCCCCTGAAAATCCTTAATTGAATTTGCAAGCCTGAGATTTGGTACAATGTTAGGAGGTGCATCCTTGACATGCTTGGTTGCAATTTCCATGTCTCTTAATGCCTGGGCTCTAGGGATCCATGTATCCATTAATGATGTTACAACATCCTTATTCTTATCAAAATCCTTTATGGCATCAAACATAGAAGAATAATTTGAATGAATGTTAATTAATCTCCTATCAATCCCTTTATTCAAGTGTTTAAGAACTATAGTTACAATCTTCATATTACTTGAATAAATTGATTCATTGACTTGTGGCAGCAATTTCTTGTACACCTCAATTTGATCCAATAATTCCTCTTTAGTAGGCTCACTTGATGGAGCTACACCTGATGTGCTTGGCTCCTCAACTGCAAGGGGTGCATCTCTAAGATTGTATGGAATTATTTCCATTGAAACTTCTAGAAGGATAGCAGAGTTAGTCTGTGGTGGGGCATGAGCATGCATATTTTGTAATTGTTGCTTTAACAATGTCACTTCAGTTTCCAACTTGGCAACCTTTTACTGACTCTCATTATACTCTACAACCATGTCATTATACTTGGTTCTATATTGATCTCTTTCCTCAGTGATATTCTCTATTGTTGCCTTTGTGAATTTGGAAACGTTTACTAACATGTTTATTGCCTCAATTGCTAGGGTATCAGACACTCTCTTAATAATTAGCCCTCCACTTATGTTTGGAGCAGGCTCAACAACTGTAGGTTTCCTTGCACCTGGGGCCAATGCCCAAATAACAAGTGTTTCCCATTCTTCGCTGAAAGCACACCCCTGCAAAGCCAATTTTGCTTCCTCCTTTGTTTGATACAATGGTTTGTCATGCCTCCACACTATGTCAAAAGCAATTGCTGAGGCTAAATCCCACTCTGGCAGCAATAAAATACCACTTTCCTTCACCAACTCTCTGGCTTTTTTAGTTGTTATCTTTTGAAACTGTTCTTTCATTTCCTTTCTAACCTCAACCTGAATAACTGCTTATGGTAATTCAGGGTGCAAGCTTCTCTTTTTGGCAACATTATCAACATATTCATCTATATTTTCCCTCCAAGTAAACTCTCTAAAAGCAAGGGTCTGGACAAATGAATCATCTGTCATGAAGGTCTTGCAAGCTTCCTCCCTAAGGTCATCTGTGTTGCTCATCCTCCTCAAGGCTACCTTGCCCAACCTAAGGCTGCTTTCTGGTTCTATTATCTCCCTAGGGGGAGAGGGCATTCCCTGTCTCATATCCTCCTCAGTGAAAATGATATCATCATCTGAGTCATCTGGATAATCTACCATGCTACTTTGTTCAACCTTTTACTTCTTTGGTAGTGGTTACCTTGGAGGTGAATCCACCTCAATCACTTATGGAGCTACTTGCCTTGGGGGAGACAGTGGTGGCATTTCATGCAATAGTGAGGAAGCTCTTGACCCCTCAGGCTCAAAATCCTCAGATGCAGTTGGGGTGGCAATAGATTGTTGCTTCCTCACAATACCTTTTCTCCTTGCAAAGACTCTGATCTTTTGTGGTGGTTGGTAGGTAGGCCTTTCCTCCAACACTGGGGCCTTCCCCTTATCCTTTTCCTATTCTTCATGTTGTGATGTTCACAACATGCCCCATTTTACTCCTTAGCAAAGTGAGGACCCCTGCTGTGGCTATTGCTTTTGTTTGTGTGTGTGTTGTTCTGCTTGGTGGCAAAGGGAAAAGGAAGTGAAAGTTACAAACCTTGTTAAAAATAAAGAAAAATTGCATTAAGTACCCAGGCAAAGTATGGGTGAATTCCTTGTCAAAAATGAGTGAGGGTTGCTTTTTGAACCATTTTAAAATTCCCTGTATTTTGCAAGTTATGAGTATTTTGGTAAAATGTACAATCAAGTTTGTATGTTGCATATACTTTGTATATCGGGTTGCGTATACAAGGTCCTTTGTATATCAGGTTGCATATACAAGGTCAAAAAAGACAAGGTCACTCATATACAAAGTCCTTTGTATATCGGGTCCTTGTGTTAGTCGCAAAAATGGGTTGTTGAGTTTTCTAGGTCATCAGGTTTATTCTTGGTTTTACTTGTATGTATTTGCTAACGTTTTATTGTTACATGCAAGGTGGACCTGACGAGGTTAAAGGTTGATTTGAGTATTCGGTTGAATCCTTTGCATGTATGTTATGTTTGTATGTTTAGCAAAAGTGAAACATACAAACCAATATACAACACTTTATACATGCTGCAGAACCGAAGTGACTTTGAAATAAGGTTTAATCGTTGTATATTTCCGCTTTATATGTATGCTGTCGGGTTATACATTGCGCATACATGCAAAGTGGATTTCAGAAAAAAACTTAAATCCGATTAATAGATGCATCGAAGTTCATTGCATGTTTGGATACATGCATTTTGATATATACAAGCCGGAACTGAAGAGGATACAAATTGTGGTTTAAAAATGTTGAAGTCTGAAAGTATATGCCAAAGGGTTTGTATGTGTCCATGCTTGTATATTGAAGTTTGATACAAGTGTTGTTTATACCTTGGGGATACAAATGAGAAAGTAATGTGGACCCCCACTGCTTGTATATTTGGATTGTATAATTACAATGTATATGCTCGATATGCAAGCCGATATACAAGCGAAAGATGCAAAGTTTGAGATACAAAGAGCTGATGCGAAAAGAGATTAAATATAGTAGATTCTTTGTATTTTTAAGTGTTTGTATGGTTTCCGATGTACAGTGTGAAATATGCAAGCTGGATGTCAAAGGGAGAATTAAATATAGAAAATTCTTTGCATATTATAATGCTTGTATGTTTATTGCAGCAGTTAGATCAAGATTGAAGTTTGACTGGAAGGAAGGTTTTAAATTCTATTTTATTGACAAATGTATGTTGACCGTAGGTGCGTAGGTATATTGGTTACGAAGCAGTCATCAACCATCGGAGAAAGGTTAAGAGGCTGAGCCGACAATCGATGTCTTCCCGAAGATAAAGGAAGATGCGGAGCTCAGCAGTCATCGGCCATCGGTAAAGGGAGAAAGAGCTGCACCGACGGTGGTTGTCTTGCCGACTGTGGAAAAAGAAGACGAAGACAGGTTACGCCGATGAACAAAGAAATGTAGGCCGATGAGAGACATTGGCCAGAAAGATATGATCAGAAGGAAATTACTAGCTCACCCTGACTGCAAAAGTTGCGCCGATGATGAAGATATACAAAGGGTTTAAAGGCACATTAACTGCTAGAATTAAGGCTAATCTAACATTCTGACCAGGTGGCGAATCGGATCACAAAAGATTGCAAATGAAGTAGGAGGAGTAAAGGCTTTCAATGTGGAGAAAAATGTAGGTGAAAGAAACATTATTAAAAGAACAGCAACAGTTATTTTGGTAATTGTTAGGGTTTCCAAAGGGCATCCTTATGCTCAGTATGGGTATGCTGCTCAGAGTTTTTGGCAGGATTTGTTTTCCACCAATTGATGTTGCACTTGGGATGCAGACCATTGATTAACTAGGGTTTTAGAACCGTATTGGGGATAATCAGAGCTATATATTGAGCCCCTTTACTTTGTAAAAAAAAGGAGAGAGGTCAACCATTTAAAATCTGACCGAAACATTTCATGTAAGAGATTGGATTACTGAGACTAATGAGGACTGAATTGTTGAAATGTCAAGGATCTTTCTTCAGATCATTGTAAATGTACTTGTTCTAAAGCATACTGGATGGAGATGAAGCTTCAGATTACATCCTGATTATAAACTTTACGTAATCTTCAAGTTGATTTCTGGATATGTAATGGTGAATGCTGTGTTAAATAGAAGCACTTTCATTTTATTACATGTTGTCAACTTTCCTTTGAAGATTTACACTGGATCATACGGATTTGTGGAATGTCCTGGTGAAGTATGATTCTAGTTTTCTTCTCTTCATTACTGTATCAGAACATGTATGTGGATCAGTGATCTCAGTCAAGTAATTTTGGGAATCTCATCCTTTAAACCCTATCTTTGTCATTTCTTTTTTTAATTTCATTAAATCACTTCCATAACTACAAATCATGATAAATATTCAGCAGAACAGAGAAATATGCTGACATCTCGTAGATAACTGAATATCATTAGCATATTTGAGCTAAATACATGTAGTGTTGAAGATATCATGCAAAGAATTACAAATAATGGTAGAAATCATGCAAATATCAACCTGTAGGCACATTATTTGAGTGAATTCATAGTGTATAGGTCAAATTGTTAAAAATTTATGCAGAACAGATATAAAGAATAAGATATTTGGAGGAATACTGATAAACTTTGTAGAAATTACTAGAGTACGTAAGGCCCCTGAATGATTAACAACAACACACATCAACCACTGAGTAACGTTAGTAGATTATGAACTAATCAACGGAGACTTGGGTCATGAATTCTTTGAATTCATCATATCTTTCAAGATAAATAAAGGTTGTTGTGTAACTTTTATTTCATGTTTGTATGTGAGTAACATCACCATCAACACTTCCCCAACCACAACATTTCCTTTGTCAGCAACCAATCTCTCTCCTTTCATCCTGCCAACCACTTGCTCAAAATTCTAGAGCATATATTGAATTGAGGTAGCCGCAGGGGGTCATATTGGGGATCAGTCTTCCATTTTTCCCTTACCATCTTATCATAGGTGATTAATTTTGCCTTCCTATCCTCCTGTATTTGGTAATTAAAGATGTTCCTAATAACATCTTCAGGGAAATAGAAGTTATGTATGAACTGGTTGCTTATGATCCTCACTCTCAATGTAGCCATAAAACCTTTAGGATCATGATTTCTTGGGCACATTCTCCTCATGTTGTATGGTTCAAGCAATTTATCCATTTTTCTCCACCCTCCACCAATCATCACAAAGTCTGCAAAAACTGTCCATGTTGGGCAGAAGGTTCCTCTCCTCATGTTTAACAAGTGGCCATCTTCAACATTACCCAGCTGCCAAATGACCTCAAGGAATCCAATTCTCAGTGACACATCTCTTGGGAGAACATGTGGTCTAACCATAGTGCCATATACGCTAAGAATTATACAATCTGGATAGGGGATGACATCTCCCCAGTTGTGATAAATTTTTAAATTAGACCTCCTTTCTTTTGGCCTAAGAAAATCATGTTGGGATAAGGTGCCATTAACCTTGTAAATCCCAATATTGTATTTATTCCATTTATTAGTTGTAATTTGTAATTACCCATAAGGGATCTACAAGTTTCACTGGCAATAGTAAAAATTATTTACTATCCACGGTAATTACAGAGTTACTACACGGTAAGTCCCAGAGTTACTGGCAGTAGTTACGGGATGTCATTTACTATGGTAAATGGTAATTGGTCAAAGTGGGGTGCACATGTGGAGGAATAATCTATTTTTAGTATTATGACACATGTCATAGATGTTGTAAGAAGGGGTAAGAGATTCTATGACAACTGTAAGTTGTCATAAGAATCTATGACACTAATAATTGCATATGATGCATCATAAGATGCTGTAAGTGGCTATTTTTGGTCCCAAGGCGTTCAAGCTTGCATGGGCACTTTTTCCCAAGTGTAGGATTCATGTATGATAGCATTTATGACCCCGTAAGAGCCTATTCTTGGCCATGGACGCCCAAGGTTGTGTTGTTGACTCTTGACAAGTGTTATGGGCTTGTAAGAAGTCATTTAATGTCTCGAGGTTGTGTAAATTCTATATAAACCATAGCATAGTAGATGAGAGGAATATAACAGTTTACAGGTACCCAGGTTCTACCAGAGTGAAGGTTGAAGGACAGAGGAAGTGAATGTATTTGTAATCTCCTTTTGTGAAGACAATACAACTTGGCCTCTTTTCTTGGTGTAGTTTTTCTTACCCAAAAGGGTTTTCTCCACATTAAACACTTGTGTTATGTGCTTCATTCTGCTTCTAGTATATTTTTATATTGTGGGTTTATGTTTTGTTACAATCTCCATTAATAACACAAAGTTAAAGTTTTCTGAAATTATCTCGAATTAGATTTCCATTGAAGTAGTGTTACTTTCATTTGTAACATTTGGTATCAAAGCCTAGCCAGCTTGGACTGTTGGGTGGTAGTGTGGAAGCTGTAGCTACAGTGGGAGATTTGGTTGTGTTTGTTTTGTGATATTGTGTTGTTATTATGGCTACATCCACCGTTGCATCAAACTCTCGTTTGGACATTGAGAAGTTCAACATAAAAGGGTATGAGTTGTGGAAGCTGAAAATGGAAGATTTGTTGGAAGAAAGAAACCAATGGTTGGCTGTCCAAAAAGAGAAGAAACCTAATGATGTCTCTCAAGATGAGTGGGATAGACTGGATAAGAAGGCATGGGGAACCATCCGCTTGTGTCTTTCAGACTCTGTCTTGTTGAATGTCGCAAAGGAAGAGACTGCATACAAGTTGTGGAAATGGTTGGGTAGATCTATCAAGCCAAGAGTATAGTAAATAAACTTTATTTAAAAAGAAAATTGTTTTCCATGAAAATACGAGAAGGTGAATCAGTTGCAGAGCATTTAAATTCTTTTAATTTGTTAGTGAGTCAGCTTGATTCAATAGATGTTGAGGTTAGTGAGGAAGATAAATCTATCTTACTTCTTTGTTCTTTACCTGAGTCTTGGGAGAATGTTATCCTTGCTATCACTACTAACCTTGTGGATCTGAAGTTGGATGCTCTTGTTTCAGTGCTACTGTCACAGGAATTAAGGAAGAAGAGTTCAGATAGTTCAGGGGATGCTCTCAGTGTCAGGGGAAGGTCTAAGGAAAGAGGACCTAAAGGAGATCAGAAAGGGGCTAAGGACAAGTCCAAGGTCCGGTCTAAGACTCTTGGTAAAAAGAACAGAGTTAAGTGTTGGAACTGCAGTAAAAGGGGACATGTGAAGGAGTGCAAAATCCCCAAGAAATAGTGGGAGAGTGCTTCAGATAAGTCCTCGAATGCAGGTGAAGAAGTTTTACTTTCTGCATGCAATCTTGTTTCTAATGATCACTGGTTGGTTGACTCAGGATGCTCGTTTCATATGACCCTGCATAAGGAATGGTTCTTCACATATGAAGAATATGATGGAGGTAATATCTACCTTGGTAACAACTCTACTTATCCGATTGTCAGGAAAGGAAAGGTATTGTTGTGTTTCAATGATGGGAGGATTAAAACCCTCCCTGGTGTTTTGCATGTTCCTGGATTAGCTAGAAATATGATTTTAGTTCCGAAGTTGAATGATTTGGGAATGCATGTGACATTTGAAAAGCATCACTGCAGATTGGTGAGAGGGAACTTGGTGGTAGCGAAAGGGAAGAGATTCGAGAACTTGTTTAAGCTTGAAGCCACTACAGTTTATAATGCCTCCTATGTATTTGAGGCCACTACTAAAAATACATGTATGTTGTGGCACCGTAGATTGGGCCACACAAGCAATAATGTATTGAAAACTATTAAGAATAAAAATTTGTTGGATGGTTTCTCTTATTCTAATGAGCACTTTGATTTTTGTGAGCATTGTGTGTTTGGTAAACAAAATAGAAAATTATTTCCTTCAGGAAGCAATAGAACAAAAGAGAAATTAGAAATTATTCATACGGATGTGTTTGGACCTGTGGATAATGAATCTATTGGAAAATCTCATTATTTTGTAACCTTCATTGATGATGTATCCAGATTTACATGGATTTATTTTATGAAGCATAAATCTAAAGTTTTCACTAAGTTTAAGGAATTCAAAGTCTTAGTAGAGAACTAATCAAGTTTAACAATAAAAATATTAAGATTTGACAATGGAGGGGAATATTACTCTAAGGAATTTGATGAGTTTTGCAAGCATGCAGGTATAATCAGACAAAAGACAACTCCGTATACACCACAACAGAATGGTGTTGTAGAAAGGATGAACCAAACAATTATGGAAAAGGCAAGAAGTATGCTTAGTGATGCATAGTTGGATAAATGCTTTTGGGTAGAGGTTGTGTGTACTGCTTGCTACTTGATAAACAGATCTCCTTGTAAGGCTCTTGATTCAACACCTTATGAAGTGTGGACAGGTAAGAAACCTTTTGTTTCACATTTAAGGGTTTTTGGCTGTGAGTCTTTTGTTCATGTGCCTAAATAAAAGTGATCTAAGTTGGATCCAAAGGTTGAAAAGTGTACATTCATTGGATATGGTGATAATGTCAAAGGTTATAAGCTTTGGAATCCACTAACCCACAAGATTATCTTTTCTAGAGATGTTATTTTCAGGGAACTTAGAGCTATTTCTAAACCTGAGCAGCCAAAAGAAAAAGATGAAAAGGTAAAGAAGGTGCACTTTGATTTAGAGCAGCAAGATGCACCTCGGGAAGAACAGAATGATGGATTAGGGGGTGAAGAAGAAGAAGATTCGAGTAGTTCTGATGAAGATGAATCTGTTGTTACAGAAGAAGTTGGTGCAGATGATCATGCAGAAGAACACGTAGAGTCTCTTACTCCACCCTTGAGGAGATCTACAAGACAACAGAATCTAGTTGATAGGTATAGCCCACTAGATTTTCGTTGTGTATATGCTTTATTGAGTACTAACAATGAACCTAGATCCTCCAGGGAAGCTATTGCTGAAGATGATAGTGAATCTTGGCAGTTAGCCATGCAGGAGGAGATGATGGATTTAGACTCTTGTAACACTTGGGATCTTGTTCATTTTCCCAAAGGAAGAAAGGCCATAGGATGTAAGTGGGTCTTCAAGAAGAAGTTTGGAGCAGACAGGTCATTGGAGAAGTACAAGGCTAGATTGGTAGCCAAGGGCTACTCCTAGAGAGAGGGAGTTGATTTTGGTGAGATATTCTCTCCTGTTGCTAAATTAACTTCTATTAGATTTATCTTATCCATTGTTGTAGCTTATGATTGGGAGATTGAGCAAATGGATGTTAAGACTGCATTCTTACATGGAGATCTTGAAGAAGAAATTTATATGCAACAGCCTACAGGTTTTGAGGTAAAAGGAAAAGAACATTTGGTTTGCAGATTAAAGAGGTCTCTTTATGGTCTGAAATAGTCCCCTAGAATGTGGTATCAAAAGTTTGACTCATTTGTTTTGAAATTGGGTTTTGTTAGAATCGAGGAGGATCATTGTGTTTACATTCATTGTGTTGATGATTCTATACTGGTTATTACTTTGTATGTTGATGACATGTTTTTGAGCAATACTAAGGGTATGGTTAGTGAGCTTAAAGCCCAACTTTTAGGTGCATTTGAGATGAAGGATCTTGGTGTTGTAAGGTATATTTTGGGAATGGAAATTAGGAGGGACAGAGTTAATAGAAAGCTTTGGTTGTCACAAAGTAAGTATGTGAATACTATTTTGCAGAGGTTTAGTTTGCAAGACTATAACCTAGTTAGAGTTCCTTTACCCATTGGTACTAAACTTTCATTAGATATGTGTCCAAAGACTGACGATGATCTTGAAGATATGTCTAATGTGTCATATGCTAGTGTTGTAGGGAGTTTGATGTATGCAATAGTTTACACTAGACCAGATATTGCCCAAGCAGTGGAAGTTTTGAGCAGATTTATGTCTAACCCTGGTAGACAACATTGGAACTATGTGAAGATGGTGTTTAAATATCTTGCAAGTACTCCTGATCATTGTTTGGTTTATTCTGGTACTGATAGTGCTGATAAATCTTTGGACATACAGGGTTTTGTTGATGCAGATTGGGCAGGTGACTTGGATAGTTGAAGGTCCACTAGTGGCTATGTGTTTACTCTATTTGGAGGTACAGTGAGTTGGATGAGTAAGAGGCAGCCCACAGTTGCTTTGTCCACCATAGAAGCAGAATATATGGCTGCAACTCATGTCTCTAAGGAGGCATTTTGGTTGAGGAGACTGTGTATAGGTATTGGTTTTGATTGCAGAAATATTCAGATTGGTTGTGATAGCTAGAGTGCTATTTGTTTGGCTAAGAATCCCATGTATCATGCTTGAACTAAGCATGTTGATGTTCAGTATCACTTTGTTCGAGAGTTGGTTGCAAATGGAGAGATTGAGTTGAAGAAGATAGACACTCAAGAGAATGTTGCAGATTCATTGACCAAGCCTGTGAGCACAGATAAGTTTGTGTGGTGCAGAGAGGCCATGGGCCTTGTTTCTAGTGCCTGATTATTTTTTATTTGATTTCCTATGGGTTGATTTACAATGTATAATGTCAAGTGGGAGAATGTTGGGATAAGGTGTCATTAACCTTGTAAATCCCAATATTGTATTTATTCCATTTATTAGTTGTAATTTGTAATTACCCATAAGGGATGTACAAGTTTCACCGACAGTGGTAAAAATTATTTACTGTCCACGGTAATTACGGAGTTACTACACAGTAAGTCCCAGAGTTACCGGCGATAGTTACGGGAAGTCATTTACTTGGTAAATGGTAATTTGTTAAAGTGGGGTGCACATGTGGAGGAATAATCTATTTTTAGTGTTATGACGCATGTCATAGATGCTGTAAGGTGTAAGAGATTCTATGACAACTGTAAGCTATCATAAGAATCTATGACACTAATAATAGTATATGACACATTATAAGATGCTGTAAGTGGCTATTTTTGGCTCCAAGGTGTTCAAGCTTGCATTGGCACTTTTTCCCAAGTGTAGGATGCATGTATGATAGCATTTATGACCCCATAAGAGCCTATTCTTGGCCATGGACGCCCAAGGTTGTGTTGTTGACTCTTAACAAGTGTTATGGGCTTGTAAGAAGTCATTTAATGTCTTGAGGTTGTGTAAATTCTATATAAACCATAGCATAGTAGATGAGAGGAATATAACAGTTTATAGGTACCTAGGTTCTGCCAAAGTGAAGGTTGAAGGACAAAGGAAGTGAATGTATTTGTAATCTCCTTTTGTGAAGATAATACAACTTGGCCTCTTTTCTTGGTGGAGTTTTTTACCTGAAAGGGTTTTCTCCACATTAAACACTTGTGTTATGTGCTTTATTCTACTTCTGGTATATTTTTGTATTGTGGGTTTATGTTTTGTTACAATCTCCATTAATAAAACACAGTTAAAGTTTGCTAAAATTTATCTCGAATCAGATTTCCATTGAAGTAGTGTTGCTTTCATTTCTAACAAATCATGTAGTTCAGTTGGAATCCTTGGTGGATTTAGGATTAGGTCATTCCTCAACTTTGATGCAAAGACATTCTCAAACACCACAAAATCAAACTTCATATCATCCTTGTCTAGAATTCTTGTCCAACATTGGACAGGGAGCTCAACACCATCCTCCTCCTTTTCCAACTTCATATCATTCTCAAAGAATTTTGCCCTTTTGAATAAAAACATGTGCATTAATAGTGAGTACCACCAAAATTGAACCTAATTTTTACCATTCTTTAATGATAATAAACCCTCATGAATGTTATCTACCAGGTAGGAAGAAAAGTCATATACTATGTTGTAAGTGGGGTGTTGGATATGAGCAGCCATATACATGAAACCCATTGGCATGCCAAAAGCAGGATCAAACCCCAAGATTTGACACAAAGAATAGAAGGTTTTTTGAAAATATGGAGCAAAATACTTTATTGGGAAGGGTTCCTTATCTGATGGACCAATAACAATTCTCCCCTTTCCCTTTCCAACTGATGCTAGATGATTTGGAAGCATTGTGATTTTAAAGGTATGTCTTGTCTTCTCGTATTCACTCCTAAAGGATTTCAAATCAATTTTTACCAAATCCTCATTCCACTCATGAAGTTGAAAAATTTCAGCAATCTCTTCCTTGCTAATCTTTACCATTTTGATCCCATTATACGTCCTAACAACTCTAGAGATAGGATCATATCTAGTTGCCACAGCTTTTAACAAGTCCACATCTACGTAGACATTTGGGACAACCAATTTCCCCATGTCCAATCTCTAGGGGTTACATATAGGAGCACTCAAAT
The DNA here is from genome assembly GCA_027924645.1 of Cunninghamia lanceolata. Classification (NCBI taxonomy): domain Eukaryota; kingdom Viridiplantae; phylum Streptophyta; class Pinopsida; order Cupressales; family Cupressaceae; genus Cunninghamia; species Cunninghamia lanceolata. Next base: position 1,297,728 of record BSBN01000725.1, read on the forward strand.
TCCTATTCCCAAACAAGTTCTTGGACAGTGACCATCATGTAAGTGGTATGGTGGCATCCTTGATATGGATATGTTTATCTATGAGGCCTTCTTTAATTTTGGAACCTTGGAACAGAAGCAGACCTTTTACTTTGTCGTTAGTGGAGGGCTTTAATTGATCAAGAAGGTCCTGGACTATGGGCCTTTTTATCTCTCAAGAGCTTGAGGTTTGGGCTCGTGGGGGTGCCATTATGGTGAGAATTTTGCAAATTAGGCTTTTAGTTTAGCAACTAGTGTTCTGACTTAAAGCAGCAATAAAGCTCAAATTTTGTAGTTCAACAATCTAAGAAGGCAAAACCCTAAAAGAAATAAAAATTTACTAGTAATTCCTATTGATAGAACCACGAGAGTGAGCACAAGTAGCAAATTTTAGGAGAGATTTTAACTTACGACTTTGAACACATTGAAAACCCTAGTTTTGATCGCCAAGAGATTGAAATTGCCTCCAAAGATTGAAATTGCCTTGACAGATTGAAATTTCCTCTAGATGCTTTAAAACACTTAGATGGATTTCAATTATACAAAAAAACTACTTTTATGGGGTTAAAACCACCATTACTGCTAGCTCGCATGAAGCAGAATGACTCCCATGGCCACTTTCTCAATTTCAAACTCTACTTGTTGATCTCTTGATGAGGTGGCAAGATGGATGGCTGTGATGAAGTTTTTTGCCACATGGAATTGCTTACTCATCTTTTGACGAACCCTACCTTCTCTTCAGGCTATGAAGTCTACTACGTGGTGTTCACCTGTTAGCCCGTTGGGTTTATCACCCATGCATCTTCTGACAATGGGCTAGCAGGGAACAGTTAGGATTAACCTAGGCCCTCCAACCTGCTCGCACATTAACTTCTCAAGCCATCCGTTGTCTGCTTAAATTCTTCAACATTGGATGACTAAGATTAAAACATCTTGCCGAGGAATTTCCCATGTGTCTTATTTAAACCTTTAATAGCTCACCCTTTAAGTCTCTTAAGGCTGCTTCGAAATATTTACTAAAATATTTCAAACTCTAGCCATTAATCTCTTCATGAGATGGCAAGATGGATAGTCGTGATGAAGTTTTCTGCCAAATGGAATTGCTTACTCATCTTTTAGCAGACCCCACCTTCTCTTCAGGTTGCGAAGTTTGCTACGTGGCATTCACCCGTTAGCCCATTGGGTTTATCACCCATGCATCTTCTGACAACGGGCTGGTGGGGAATGGTTAGGATTAACCTGGGCCCTCCAACCTGCTCGCACATTAACTTCTCAAGCCATCCATTGTCTGCTTAAATTCTTCAACATTGGACGGCTAAGATTAAAACATCTTGTTGAGGAATTTCCCATGTATCTTATTTAAACCTTTAATAGCTCACCCTTTAAGTCTCTTAAGGCTACTTCAAAATATTTTCTAAAATATTTCTTGTTCTTCTATAGTTAGCATTTAAAAAGTGGACCCTGCTAGGTTAACGTTGAGACTTAGACAATAGATGAAATATTTTGACCCGTTCCCCTCCAAGCGATGACCGACAAGACTAGGTATAAGGGGCCGGTAAACAACATGGTTTTGATGGCTTAGGTTTCAACTTAGACAATCGGCAACCGGAGGTAGTAAGTCAACATAAGATTACGCATAGGGTTAAAAGATAAGTTTCTCATATGAAATGTCAACCATTGATATTTGGAAATCTAATGGTTCAAGTATTATTCTGGAGGTTTGGAGTCACAGGTCTAGTGTTTCAGGCATTTTCTTCTAGAATGCAACTACAACCGTCCATCAAAAATTCATCGAACAATCGTCGGTTATATTAATTTGCACTAACATCTTGCTTCAAACATAATAAATATGTTGACACTTGTCCCCATTCCAGACACTTTATGAAGGAATTTGGATGTGTGGAAAATTTATCCTAAAATAGAACAGTATGTAGCATTTGATATTTTCGCCACACATAGTATGATTTTTTATTGGCATAATAGTTTATTTCGCCAATTAATTTTTTATTGGTTTGAAACTATATTTAATTTGCCAATGATTTTTTTTATTGGTTTGAAAATTGGTTTAATTCGCCAATGAAAAAAAAAATTGGGTTTGAAAATAGATTTTAATCGCCAACAAAAATATTTTTTATTTAGAAAATAGGTTTAATTCGCCCACAGAAATATTTTACTGGTTTGAAAATAGGTTTTAATTCGCCAATGAAAATATTTTATTGGTTTGAAAATAGGTTTTAATCGCCAATGAAAATATTTTATTGGTTTTAAAAAAATTTCAATTTGCTAGAATTTTCCACAGACCTCTAGCAATTACAAAAGATTTGCCAATTGAGATTTTTTTCCCAAAAAAATGAAAAAATTTGCCAATAAAATTTATATTTTTCTCGGGAAGTATACACGATTTTCCAAGTTTATACACCTTCTTTGAGGGTGGGGGGTTCTTAAAGTTATCCCTACTCTTCAATGTTTGGGCAACTAAAAAGCCTATCAAAGAATTCTTCATCAAGTTGAATTACTACTTTACCATCAGCATCCTTTACAGACTTGCTCTCTAGGTCAAAGTGAGCAGTTGCCGCCAAAACAGATTTTGGATTCTATGTTGACACTGGGAAAGTAGATGCCAAGTGAATGTTGCGATCAAGGATAGCCTGCATGTGAGCTGCAAGTGGCTACTTGTTCAACCTCTCTAGAAATTCAGCCATATCCACATGTCCAATCTCGATGTCCCTGATGTTTTCCACATTTGATTTCATAGAGGACATCAGAACCACTCCTTGATATTTGAACTTCATGTTCTTCTTCATAGGAGAGGCCTCTGACATTTACTAAGAAACTACAAGATGATGTTGAAATTCTCTAGAGTTAGAATATTTTCTCTTGACAGGAAATATGCAATTTTGGAGAAAAACTGCACTTCCGCATCTAAACAACAATTTGTGTAGGTCATAGAAAATTCTCTGCATTACATGAGATAGATCAAGTTTTGTGGAGTTCAGAGAAAATTCTCTAAACTACATAAGGTAGGTCAAATAGAAAAGATGCTAGTTGAAGAAAATTCTTAGAACTGCATTGGGGTAGATCTTTTGAATGCATGTCGAAGAAAATTCTCTGACCTGCATTTTGACTTAGTGCAGATATTGCGTACTTCAGAGAAAATTCTTTGAAGTACATAATGGGTAGGTCGTTTGGATGTACTTTAGAGAATTTTCTCTGAAGTACACAATGGGAAATGCATGGTTTATGACTTTAGAGAAAATTCTCTGAAAGTCATTTTTGGGTTTTGCTTAAGTTATGACTTTTGAAGAATTTTCCTTGAAAGTCATTTCTTTGACTTTTTGACCAAAAGCTTTTGACAAAGCTTAAAGGTTAGGTGTTTAGGGGGGTTGTTTGGAGAATTTTCTCTGAATAACACTGGTCTTAAATATCAGTGATGTTGTTCAGAGAAAATTCTCCGAACAACACACTTGTTCACTACGGTTGAAACAAGGTTTTAACAGTGATCAACGAGGGATTTAAAACATGCTTTGAAGGCTATGTTGTTCGAAGAATAATCTCTAAATGACATAGTCTATTGTTTGTTTTTCACGAGGGGTCAAGTTAGGATCTACGACCCCCGCTCACCGTTCATTTAATAGAGGTTGACACATAGATTAAAAACCTAGGATTTGAAATGAACATCAAAACAAGGACAATGTAGAAAGAAAACAATACAAAATACAAAAGAAATGAAATAGGAATGGAACTAACCTGGGATATGGTATGGTCAAAAACAATGAAAAATCCATGAACAACCACATGTGATCAACGATGAAAGGAGGGATGCAAACAAGCTTGAAAACAACATAGGTAAGAGGTAAAAAACAATGGTTAAAATGAAAATTAAACATGGTGTTTATATATAAAACCCAATAGTTAATGACATTAATTACCAAGTGTGATAAGTTATTATTCAGTTACAAAGAAATTCTCTACTCCTGCATATGTGGTAGCTGAGAATTTCTCTGCAACTACATGACTATCTTTCAAAAAATGCAACATCGAAGAAATTCTCTGACTTTGCATATGCAGTGTCAGAGAATTTCTCTGACCTTGCATATCAGGTAAAAAACACTAAGTCATGATCAAAAACCTGCTTTGCTTTTTTTTGAAAGGGACAGACTCAACGCGACTCAAAATGACTTTTTGAGGTGTTTAACTATGCGTGAGTGATGAAGGGGGTAAATCATAAAACACACAACAATGGAAATTGCACACAGAAAATATAACTTTCTTTATTGATTTTGACAACTTATTACATTGTAGAAGCTCAAATGCAATCAGAGAAATCAACCCTCCACAAGTTGCAACACATTATAGCTTCCTCTCACAAGACTCTGGATCATCAGCCTTTTGTAACCCCAAATCAGCTAGGGTTTCTATTTTCCTACCTATTCTTGACTCCACACTTGCTCCCTTAACTCTACTACTGCCCAGGGTTCCCAAAAATAGTTATTAATAGCCTTTTTGGTAGCCAACAACCTACTTTTAAATTTGTATCTCCCTCCAAAACTAGGTCAACTTCTGAGAGCCATAACTTTTCATCTAGGTGTTTGATTGATGACCCGTTTTATGCGTTGAAAAGCTCGCGGAGTGCTCTACGCGCTAAGAACTTGCTCTACTAGTTCTGGCTATTTTTGGACCTATACGGGGCTGTTTAGTGCCTCAAACCTACGTTTGAATAATTTTTCAGGCATTTTTCAGGAAACAAAAAATTTAATATCTTTCAGCTCGCAAATGATCTTTGTGTGATTCCTTCGCCAAAGGTCTTATTTTTCAGTTATGTAGCTTCCTATAAATTTTTACTTCATTTTGTACCCAAATGCAAAGTTTCTAAAAATAGCAGCTTGCTATTTTTAGTAGTTTGGAAAAACTAAAAGTTCTACATCATTATTCAAGCGATTATGGAACTAGAACCACAAATTTTGAAAAGAAATGGAAAGAACATCAACAATTTTGAAACACATATTTTTTTGGGTGATGCAAGATTGCCCTTACATCACTGGATGCTCCTGCATCAGACACCCAGGGTAATTTGAGAAGTGACCCTGTCACATCTCATGTGTTTGTGTGAGGAAAACCCAAATGGTCAACCTCTGCCTTAGACAACCAAGAAGAATCTTCAATAGGCCTTCCTTTCCATTTCACCATATATTCTTCATATTGCCTATTTTGAGTACTTCTTCCCACACAGCTATCCAAGATCTCTTCTATCTCGGTTGAAGTAGATGCCAAAATATTCCATTGTTCTTCTATTGGTCCATCCTCTGTTCCACCTTCATGATATTCTGATAAGTCAACAATGTTGAAAATAGGGGAAATGTTGATCCCACTTGGCAGCTCCACCTCATATGCATTTCTTGAATCATGTTTCTTCAAAATTTTGCATGGTCCAAATTTCTTCATTTTCAGCTTATTGTATGTTCCAATTGGGAACCTTTCTTTTCTCAAGTGAACCATGACTTCATCTCCTACCTGGAATTCCTTATATCTCTTCTTCTGATCTGCCTTAGCCTTGTACTGAATATTCATCTTATTAATGTGTTTTTTCACCTCTTCATGCAAATCCTTCATGTGTTCTGCAAAGTCTTCAGTCTCGGCACTTGTCTTTTCTCCTTTGTCTAGATTTCTTAACTCTGAAGCATTTCTTGGACTATTCCCATATACAATCTAGAATGGTGATTTACCAGTACTCCTATTGATAGAATTGTTGTAAGAAAATTCTGCCTGTGGTCAAATCAAATCCCATCCCTTGGGCTTATCTCCTACTAAGCATCGTAGCAGGTTACCCAAACTCCTATTCACCACTTCGGTCTGTCCATCAGTCTATAGATGGTGTGTAGAACTAAACTTCAAATCTGACTTCAACTTCTTCCACAATGTCCTCCAGAAATAACCAACAAACTTGGTATCTCGATCTGAAACTATGATCTTTGGTAGACCGTGTAATCTCACCACCTCCCTAAAAAATAACTCTACAATATGAACATCAACATTAGTCTTCTTGCAAGGAATAAAATGTGTCATCTTCGAGAGCCTGTCCACCACCACAAAAATGGAATCATGTCCTCTCTGTGTCCTTGGTAAACCAAGAACAAAATCCATACTAATATCATCCCATGGCTTCTCAGGTACAGGTAGTGGCTAATACAACCCCATATTCTAACTTGTTTCTTTTGCCATCTGACACACTCGGCAACTCTGCACAAATTTTCTCACATCCTGCTGCAACTATGGCCAATAATAATTTTCACCAACAATAGCAATGGTCTTATCTTGACCAAACTGTCCAACTAATCCTCCACTATGCTTCTCCTTAATCAAGTTCTCTCTCATGGAACTCCTTGGAATGCACAACTGGCCTCCTCTAAAGAACATGCCATCTTGGATTATGAAATCCAACCATTTTGTCATGTCCAAAGTAACAGGTTCAAAACAAGCTTTCCAGGCCTCTGCAAAATCTGGATCTTCAGGATACAAACTTTTGAGCTCATCAAACCCAACAACCTCTATCTTCATTTCTATCAACAAATTTTGCCTTCTGCTCAAGGCATCTGTAACTTTGTTGGACTTCCCACTCCTGTGCTTCAAAACACAAGTATAGCTCTACAAAAACTCAACCTATTTTAAGTGCCTCTGGTTCAACTTTCCTTGACTATTAAGATACTACAAAGCCTGATGATCAGTATGTTGGTTTTTCTTCTGAATCAGCATTAGGGTTTGCCAGTTCTAATGTACAGGTAGATTCAGCCAACTAAATATAGGAGGTTGCGTGAGATCCTCCCCTTCACTTCTGGTTCTGTCGCACCAAGGGGGGTGTCCCTATTTAATAAAAATATAACCTTGACTAGCTCAATGACAAAAGGATTTAACTTGACAGCAACAGGCAGAATACTCTCATGTATGGACCAAGATTTGTGTAACAAATCACAAGGTTGGCAACATTCTTGGACATAATGTCTGGTTAGGTATGAGAGCATGCAGGGGTTTCCTACTCCTAATCCTACAACTAACAGGTGAAAGGATGAAATGGTTTGAAATGATGTTTGGAGTTATGGGACTTTCCTAGACCCATTGAACAGACAGATTCCCAAACCAGTGCCTTATCTGGGTAGCAGAGTCATATCTAAGAATGTAAATGTCTCCCTATGACAACATAAATTCATATCCAGAGGACCTGAGAAGAATGCTACTGCCTAACAACATGTCCAAGAAAGAGTATTACTTATGATCATACTTAACAGATCCTATGATGCAATCTATTTTCCTTTGTATCTGATCAAAAGCCTATTTAACCACTCCTTGAGCAGACGCAATAAATCAGACACACAGTATGCATATACTGAAAAACTTGGAAGCCCTTGACAACCTTGTTTGAAAGGAAAACAAATGACATACAGGAGACAATCAGAAACAATACACACACAGGTGTTTTTCATTTAAAATCAATCTACATAGAAAGTCATCATAGAGAAAATCATCATTTACAAGCCAAAATAGACTAGTACACCAGACTAAGGACCGAGTCTGTAGCAAAAAATGCCTTTCAAAATGTGAACACCTTATGTTCAGAGCCAGAGCCGAAAGCCCAAAAACATCCAACCTCTAAAATGAGTAACACTTCCTGCTTAAAAACAGCCAGAGGGAAGCGTACTCATCATTAATTACATAGTCAAAAGTCAAAAATCCGCCAGATACATCCATCAGAAAGAATGGCGCTCAGAAGTCATCAATGTAGCAGACAAGGGAGGCCTCGAGCCTTGCGCCGCCATCTTGAAGTCTTCATTCTCAATCGGGCAGTTTGATCATTTGTACCATCGCCCATACCCTTGCTACAGTCGCCATTGATGGCCCAACAACTTGCAACCACCGAGAAAACTGTCGCTGCATTCAAAATGGAGCTTCCCGCCAAAAGACATTTCCTGAAGGTTCAAATTATGCAGGAACATTAATCCCACATGCTTGGTGCGGAGACCCCTTCAGCACTTTAAAAACATGGCCATATGCATAATAGGTGTCGAGCGCTTTTGCCGTGCTCGACGCATGCTCCTTCTCCAAAACCCATCGCTCAGATAAGCCATCGGCCCTTCCGAAAATCTTCCTGCCGACATCAATAGTCACACCGATGCCTATCGCAATCCCCTGTCGGCCAGACTACTACCATCGGCTAACCCAAAAACCTCCTCACCAATAGGCAAAAGTCACGCCGAAGACCACCTCCGTCGGTGTGACTTACACCATCAGAGCAACCAAAGTCTCCCCAGCCGATAGACCAACTCTCACCGATAATACTTCATTGGTGAGATCAACGCGAAATCTGCCCGATAGCCATTCTATCCTCCGTCGGCCAGAGAATACTCCATTGGCGGACCCTTCAATAGCTATCCTGATACACAATCTCACTCCGATGGCATACCACATCCTAGGTCTTCGGCGAGACCATCATCCCTCGGAGCAACAAGAAAATCCTTGGCCGATAGCATAAGTCCTGCCGACGACCACGTTGAACATCCCTCATTGGCCAGACAACCAACTGTCGGCCCAACATGAAACTGCTTCATCGATGAAGCCAATCACTCCGATAAGACCAAAATCATAAAGCTTTGAACCATTGAACCTCGAACCGGTTCAACCCGATGGTTCAAAAGAGAGGTTCCAACATCAAAAATACTCCCATCGGCAAAACACTTGACCAGTGGCCAAGAAACTCGAAGCATCGAACTATTGAACCTTGAACCATTGAGCAAAGGGTTCAAGTTCAAATCGGAAGTTTGAAGACACAAAAACAAACTCATGCCGATGGAGAAAACATGATGGCCCCTTTCTCAAGAACTGAGATGCAGATGCTAAAAAACACTGAAGGGGTGCCAAAACTTAGAACTTTTTGGATATTTTGGGATGGTGCCTGCATGAAAATTGCTCAGAAATTGACAGTCAATTCAGGCACCAACAGTGGCTCTGATTGGGGACGTGCAGGTGCAAGACTACAACGAGAACCCTAGATCTCTGGGATGCAGACCAGTGCCTTATCCATTAGGCACAAAGTCATGAAGTTACAATGATCTGCATCACCAATCAAACTTGATGGCCCAAGGCCACCAAGAAAAGGAAAACCAATACTTCCCCTTATCAAATGCCTTGTTCTCATCTGCATGCACTGGGTCAAGCCTGAGAGTATTGCCATGATCTGACCACAAATAAACCTGGTCATCTGCACATTCAACCTTCTGATTTATTTTGTCACTGTCAACCCTATGCAAGCGACCCTCAGCATCAGGCAACAAGTGGATGCAAAATGTATCAAGCAATATGTAACACTTGTCATCATCTGCATCAGCAGTATGCATTGCAAAATGATCTCCTAGCTGGACTGAAAATAGGAAACACTCAGAGTCCACCACACAACTAGGAAAATTAGAGCTCATTTCATATGTTGGCCTCTCAAAAGAAAAGCTTTCAAATTCACAATTTTGCACATCATGCACACAACCAATAGCAGCATCAAACTGGAAAAGATCAGGCTCTGGCATCTCTTTCAAATCAGGCACATTTTCACAGTCACTTACCTGATGTATGTTGTTTCCTCTTTCATCATGATGAGAAATAGAATCCAAGTCAAAAATAGTGTCTAAATCTTCTCCATACTCAGACAGATCCTCATCACCACATGTGTCAAAAATGGGTGATCCAAGTACATAAGCTTGATCATAGTATGCCATTGGTTCATGGGCAGCAGAGCATGCATCTTCATCACCAATGGATTCACTCTGTGGAGGAGTATCAGCCTGTGTGTCATAAGCAAAACAATCATCAAACAAAGAACAATCATGGTATGTACTAGCACCTATTTCAATCTCTGACTGCTCTTCATGATCTCCATGTGTTTGAAAGGAAGGCAATGGTTCACACGTGGAACTGTTTCTCTGTTTGCTTATATCTTCTCTATCTTGACTACAATACTCACAATTATCCCCACAAGTCCATTCCAAAAGTTGCTCATTGCTGTCCACAACCTCGTTGTTGTTTTCATGGCCAGCTGCCTCATCATTGCAATGGGAGTCCTCACTAGTCCTTTCACTGGCATCCTCAACATCTACTTTTTCATTTTCACATGATGCCATAATCATTTGGTTATTCGCAGCTTCACAATCATTTCTCACACCAAGGCCTGGAGATAGGGATTTCAGCAGGTGCTCACTTCTGATTTTTTCTATATTTTCTATGAACTTGTATGCCATCTGCATACTTGTTACCTTGAAATCCTTCAGTAATGCACTAGAGCCCTCCTCAAAAGCCTCAAAGAATATGCCAACACAGGCTGAAATATCAGGTCTGAAGACTTATGGGATCTGTGAAAGGGCTACTGCAAACCTATGACTGAAATCAATACATAGCTCTTTATCTTGTTTTCTGATTTTCATCAATTCTGCAACAAGATTAGCAGGTTCTTTTACAAATTCCTTTTTGAAACAGTCAGAAAGCTCATCCCAACAGGCAAAAAATCTTTTTGGAAAGCTCAAATACCAGTCTTTTGCTTTTGCATCAAAGGACCTAACAAAAAACCTCATCCACATATCCTCATCTCTAAATGAATGTTTTCCCATGAAACTGTGAAAATTTTGGATATGTGTATTCCCATCACACACACTGTGACCACTAAATCTAGGCATTTGACAGTATATCCTAGCAGGTATATTTTCTACTTTATAATCAACCCATGACAAATCTAACTAGTCATACAAAGGATCAAAAGGGCTGACCAGAAGTTTAGCTTTCTAACTGGCAGACACAACAAAGTTATCATGATTTAATTGGGCCTGCCTAACCTCTAAGAATATCAACCTATTTTTCATCTCTTCTATTCTTTTATCCAACAAATCATCCCCCTTTTGACTGAGTATGGGTGTATACATATTTGGATTCATGAAATTTCTATTTTCAGACATCCTTTGCATTCCTAAGACCTATAGCCTCCCCTGGCATCAAACCTATGTAGTAGAACAATAAATATAAGGGGAGAAAGCTAGGTACTTTTTCTCATCCAGATGCAGAAATATGAACATCTTTGTCACATCACATACATCTATCTTTCATGTGCATTCAGATCTTTTTTGTAGAGTCGCCACCTCTCCAGAGAGGACAAAATTTTCAATAGCTGAAAGCTACTTTTTCAGGTTCATTCCACCAGCAGAGCATCATTTTGTTAGTGACTCGGATGGGCCACAAATTTATTAGTTTTTATCAATCCATCCCCAGCAGAGTCACCATTTTGTTAGTTTTTCTTTTGAATCAGCATTAGGGTTTGCCAGTTCTAATGCATAGGCAGATTCAGCCAACTAAATACAGGAGGTTGCGTGAGCTCCTCCCCTTCACTTCTAGTTCTGCCGCACCAAGGGGGGTGTCCCTATTTAATAAAAATATAACCTTGACTAGCTCAATGATAGAAGGATTTAACTTGACCGCAACAAGCAGAATACTCTCATGTATGGACCAAGATTTGTGTAACAAATCACAAGGTTGGCAACATTCTTGGACATAATGTCTGGTTAGATATGAGAGCATACAAGGGTTTCCTACTCCTAATCCTACAACTAATAGGTGAAAGGATGAAATGGTTTGAAATGATGTTTGGAGTTATGGGACTTTCCTAGACCCATTGAACAGACAGATTCCCAAACCAATGCCTTATCTGGGCAGCAGAGTCATATCTAAGAATGTAAATGTCTCCCTATGACAACATAAATTCATATCCAGAGGACCTAAGAAGAATGCTACTGCCTAACAGCAACATGTCCAAGAAAGAGTATTACTTATGATCATACTTAACAAATCCTATGATGCAATCTATTTTCTTTTGTATCTGATCAAAAGCCTATTTAACCACTCCTTGAGCAGATGCAATAAATCAAACACACAGTATGCATATACTGAAAAACTTGGAAGCCCTTGACAACCTTGTTTGAAAGGAAAACAAATGACATACAGGAGACAATTAGAAATAATACACACACAGATGTTTTTCATTTAAAATCAATCTGCATAGAAAGTCATCATAGAGAAAATCATCATTTACAAGCCAAAATAGACTAGTACACCAGACTAAGGACCGAGTCTATAGCAAAAAATGCCTTTCAAAATGTGAACACCTTATGTTCAGAGCCAGAGCCGAAAGCCCAAAAACATCCAACCTCTAAAATGAGTAACACTTCTTGCTTAAAAATAGCCAGAGGGAAGCATACTCGGCATTAATTACATAGTCAAAAGTCAAAAATCTGCCAGATACATCCATCAGAAAGAATGGCGCTCAAAAGTCATCAATGCAGCAGACAAGGGAGGCCTTGAGCCTTGCACCGCCATCTAGAAGTCTTCATTCTCAATCAGGCAGTTTGATCATTTGTACCATCACCCATACCCTTGCTACAGTCGCCATTGATGGCCCAACAACCTGCAACCACTGAGAAAACTGTCGCTGCATTCAAAATGGAGCTTCGCGCCAAAAGACATTTCCTGAAGGTTCAAATTATGCAGGAACATTAATCCCACATGCTTGGTGCAGAGACCCCTTCAGCACTTTAAAAACATGGCCATATGCATAATAGGTGTCGAGCGCTTTTGCCGCGCTCGACGCACGCTCCTTCTCCAAAACCCATCGCTCAGACCTAAGCCATCAGCCCTGCCAAAAATCTTCCTACCAACATCAATAGTCTCATCGATGCCTATCGCAATCCCCTGTCGGCCAGACTACTACCATCGGCCAACCCAAAAACCTACTCGCCGATAGGCAAAAGTCACGTCGAAGACCACCTCCGTCGATGTGACTTACACCGTCGGAGCAACCAAAATCTCCCCAGCCGATAGACCAACTCTCACCGATAATACTTCATCGATGAGATCAATGCGAAATCTACCCGATAGCCATTCTATCCTCCCGTTGGCCAGAGAATACTCCATTGGCGGACCCTTCAATAGCTATCCCGATACACAATCTCACTCTGATGGCATACCACATCCTAGGTCTTCAGCGAGACCATCATCCCTCGGAGCAACAAGAAAATCCTTGGCTGATAGCACAAGTCCTGCCGACGACCACCTTGAACATCCCTCATCAGCCAGACAACCAACTGTCGGCCCAACATGAAACTGCTTCGCCGATGAAGCCGATCACTCCGATAAGACCAAAATCATAAAGCTTTATACCATTGAACCTTGAACCGGTTCAACCCAATGGTTCAAAAGAGAGGTTCAAACATCAAAAATACTCCCATCAACAAAACACTTGACCGGTGGCCAAGAAACTCAAAGCATCAAACTATTGAACCTTGAACCATTGAGCAAAGGGTTCAAGTTCAAACCGGAAGTTCGAAGACACAAAAACAAACTCATGGCGATGGAGAAAACATGATGGCCCCTTCCTCAAGAACTGAGATGCAGATGCTGAAAAACACTGAAGGGGTGCCAAAACTTAGAACTTTTTGGATATTTTGGTATGGTGCCTGCATGAAAATTGCTCAAAAATTGACAGTCAATTCAGGCACCAACACAGTATATAAAACAAACTCCTTTGGCAACAAATAATGTCTCCATTTCTTCAAAGCCTGAACTATTGCATAAAACTCCTGATCATAAAGAGAATACTTTTTCTTGGTATCATTAAGCTTCTCACTAAAATAGGCAATGGGCTTACCTTCTTGGCTCAAAGCAGCTCCTATAGCACTACCACTAGCATCACAATCTACCTAAAATACCTTATTCAAATCTGGAAGTGGCAAAACAGGTTGCTCTGTGGCTTTCTACTTCAATGTATCAAAGCTTTTGTCTACTCCTTTAGTCCATTTAAACTCTTTTCTATCCCCTCTCATTGTCTCAGTTAGGGGTGCACAAATGCTACTAAAATTTCTAATAAACTTTCTAACAAAAATTGCCAAACCATGAAAAGATCATACCTCTGCGGCACTCTTTGGTGTAGGCCATTCAAGGATAGCTCTCACCTTATCTGGGTGCATCTTAAGACCTTCCTCTGAGACAACAAATCCTAGGTACAACAACTCGTTTGCAAAACTACATTTCTTCATATTAATCAGCAACTTCTCCTCCCTCAACTTCTTTAAAACTCTTCTAATATGCATCAAATGCTCGTCCCAAGTTTTACTAAAAATCAAAATATCATCTAAATAGACAATAACAAAACTTCCCAAAAATTCTTTCAGTACCTCATTCATGAGTCGCATGAATGTGCTCAATGCATTGGTTAGCCCAAATGGAATGGCTAACCACTCATACAAACCCTCCTTTGTCTTGAAGGTTGTCTTCTGTTCATCTCCTTCTCTGATTCGGATCTGGTGATACCCACTCTTCAGATCAATCTTCGTGAAGTACTTGGCTCCACTCAAACAATCCATTATGTCATCCATTCTAGGTAATGGAAATCTGTACTTGATCATGATCTTATTGATGGCTCAAGAGTCTGTACACATTCTCCACTCTCCATCTTTCTTTGGTGCTAGTACTACAGGTACCGCACATGGACTTAGGCTCTCTCTTATCAATCCCTTCCTCAACAACTCCTGAACTTGTTTGTTCAACTCTTCACTCTCTACTGGAGTCATTCTATGGGCTACCTTATTCAGAAAACTGGCTCCTGGTATCAAATCCATTTGATGACTTATCTTCCTCACTGGTGGTAAACCTTCTGGTACATTATTAGACAATATCTTGAAATTCTTCCAACATTTCTGAGACTTCTGCTAGTACATCTTCACATTTCTCTTGACTAATCTTAGGAATCAATGCAAAGCAATGATGCTCATGCTTCATACCCTCCAAAATTTTTCTACCATCTACCAAGCAAATTCTAGTAGTACTACATACCTTTTCTTCTACCTCCTTCAAGGGCTTCAACTTATGACAAACTCCATCCTTTGTTAGGGAATATGTGTTTGCACAACCATTATGGACATCATCCTATCATACTACCACGACCTCCCCAATAGCATATGACATGCATCCATCGGTATGATGTCACACAGCACCTTATCATGGTAGTCACCAATCTTGAACTTCACTAAACACTGCTCATTGACCAAAGCTCTATGGTCCTTCTACAACCATGCAATCTGATATGGATGCGGATGCTTTCTTCTTGTCAACTTCAACTTGTCAACCATTTCCTCTAAAATAAGATTATTAGTGCTTCCACTATCAATAATAATATCACAACACTTACCTTCACATTTAAACCTTGTGCGGAATAAACTCTTCCTCTGATTGGGTTCTTTCTCCTCATTCAACAAAGTTCTTCTGACAACTAGGGTTTCTCCCCTTTCAGCATCTTCAGAGTGCTCAGACTACGCATCTTTATCTACATGTGCAACTCGTGCATTACCTTCAGGTCTTCTATTTGTCCTTCCTTGATGTTGCGGACACTCGTATGCTTGATGCCCTTCTTCTCCACATTGGAAATAGGTTCCTCTGAAACCTCCTCTTCCAGGTCCTTGCCCAGGTCTACCTCTTCCTCTTCCTCTTTGCTCACCATTGTTCTGGTCACGAGGGCGGTAGGTATTATCTCCTCTCTGATTTCGAATGGTACGAGCTTCTTCACTTTTCTTTGAATCTTCATTTCGGCCCCCATAGGGTCTTCCGCTAGTTCTTCTGCCTTGACCTCTTCCCCTTTTCTTGCTATCAAATCTTTTATTCAGCTTCTCTTCCACTTTCAGGGAGAACTGGTATGCATCTTCTATGGTGGTCATTCTGACCAAACTTAGCTCTTCTTGAATACTCAGCCTCAACCCATTAATGTAATGGGCTACCTTCTCGTTGTTGGGCTCTGCATGACCAGTTTTGATAGTAATCTTATAAAATTCTTCTGTATACTCCTTAACAGACTTGTTGCCTTACTTCAATCCTTGCAGCTTCTTCAACAACTCCATCTCATAGTCCACAAGAATGAACTGCTTCTTCAGTTTCTCCACCATCCAATCCCATCTAGTGATATTTCCTTTTCCTCTTCTATTCCTCTCTAACTAGACCTCCTTCCACCAAATACTGGCATGGCCCTTCAACTTTGTTTTTGTAAACTTGACCCGATCTGGGTCCTCCACATCTTCATACTTGAAATACTCCTCCATGTCATTGATCCAATCAATAAGCTATTCCGGATTCAAATCTCCAGAATATGTAGAAACTTCTATCTTGGGCCTCTTTCCAATCTTTGAAATGGCCCTCAACAACCTAACTTCTGTAGGATCTCCTGCAGCTTCTTGTTCTTCCTCAGATAGCTCTTCTTCAGCTTCATCTTTGCTTTCTTCTCTCGTTCTCGAATCAAACCCTCTTCGCAGCTCCTCTTGCAATGCATCGATTTGCCTTTGTAGGGCTCTAAAACCCTCTTCTATCAAAGTATTCCTCCCAATACAATTTATTCGTGGAGGCATCTTGATCTCCACAAAAAAACCCACAACCTCAGGTCCTGGTGCAAACTGCCTCACGGTCAGTGATCTGTCTACACACTCAGGAACCTTTGCTCTGATACCACTTGATGAAGGGGGTAAATCATAAAACACACAACAATGGAAATTGCACATAGAAAATAGAACTTTCTTTATTGATTTGGACAACTTATTACATTACAAAAGGTCAAATAAATCAACCCTCCACAGGCTGCAACACATTACGGCTTCCTCTCACAAGACTCTGGAATCATCAGCCTTCTATAACCCCAAATCAGCTAGGGTTTTTATTTTCCCACCTATTCTTGACTCCACACTTGCCCCTTTAACTCTACTATTGCCCAGGGTTCCCAAAAATGGTTATTAATAGCCTTTTTGGCAGCCAACAACCTAATTTTAAAATCTGCATCTCCCTCCAAAAATAGGTCAACTTCCAAGAGCCATAACTTTTGATCCGGGTGTCCAATTGATGAACCGTTTTATGCGTCGAAAAGCTCAAAAAGTACTCTATGCGCTAAGAACTAGCTTTTTTGGTTCCTACCATTTCAGGCCTATATGGGGCCATTTAGTGCCTCAAACCTAGGTTTGAATAATTTTCAGGTATTTTTCGGGAAATAGAAACTTTAATATCTTTCAGCTCACAAATGATCTTTGCATGATTCCTTTGCCAAAGGTCTTATTTTTTACTTATGTAGCTTCCTGTAAATTTTTACTTCATTCCATGCCCAAATGCAAACTTTCTAAAAATAACAAGTTGCTATTTCTAGCAGTTTGGAAAAACTGAAAGTTCTACATCATTATTCAAGCGATTATGGAACCAAAACCAAAATTTTTGAAAAGAAATAGAAATAACATCAACAATTTTGAAACACATCTTTTTTTGGGTGATGCAAGATTCCCTTACACCACTGGATGCTCCTGCGTCAGTGAGGCCAATTTGATTTTGCCTCATTTTGCATGCCTAGAGTGTTGGTTTTAGGACAGACAACTGAGAGGGGGGTGAATCAGTTGTCACAAAAAAATTCTTTTCTTTAAACACCTAATCCTTCTTATATTTCTACAACATAATAATGATTCAATCATGGAAGCACAATGTAATAACTCGAGAGTAGAAACACATTAACACATATGACACCAAGATTTTAACATGGAAAACCTAGTTAAGGGAAAAACCATGGGGTGACTAACCCAATATTGTATTCTCTATTAAAAGAATAAGAAGCACAAAATGACACTTGCCAATTAGGGCTTACTACTTGAGCACACAGCTCACAAGAGGCCCACTGCCTACAGGAGACACACCGTCTACAGAATAATATAAATATTACATACTTGAACTAAAGATTAGCATCTTCACCATGCTTGAGACAGTTCCATTTAAGCTCAACACTTCTGCTCTACTTTTTACTCTTCTCCTCTCTACCACTTTTTCATCTCAACCAAGGATACTTTGAAATGACTTCACAAATCTTATTTATACAAGACATTGACTTTGGGATAATCATCAAAGTCAGCACAACATACTTTATTTTATTATAGAGCAGTTACAAAAATACAACTTGATTTGTTACAAAGACTTTATACATATCACCACACTGTCAGCCACACATATCTGGGACTTTAATCTTCTTTGAGGAACATGCCATGCTTCACAGAACATCTTCAAGATCATCCACAAGATGTGTAAAACATCCGGTCAGCCATGATTAGGAAGAACACCATCACCCGAGAGTAAATTTTCAATTACAAGCTCAATCTTGAATGCGGACCACTAACACAAACTGGACATAATATAGAGACCCCCACAAGCTTGCCTGAATCACCAAGAACATCCACATCACTTCTACTTATTGAATCATTCGCATCTTCATTCGAAACCTCAAGAACATAGTCTGTCATCACTGTCACATTAGAATAAATACTTGCGGACCTCCAGACCACGAACCAATTGAGTTGTCAATTCACATTGGCTTCCTAAACATTCCACCAAATCCATAGGACAAGATATTGCATTTCTAGATCTCACCGGACCTATTTGTGTCACTTTGTCACCTCTGAATAGCTACCAGAACTAGTTTACTCATATGGCCATAACTTCTCCAAATCTTCATGCGGACCTCTCAAATCTTGACTGGATCATCTTTAGACACATATCTACAAACCCTTTGATGCGCATTCTCTGATCTTCATCTAGCTGGGATCTTCACTCAATAGAGCTTCACTGTCTTCACTATTTTTGATAGGACTAATTTTCTCAATATCCTCAGCACACAGCTCATCCAATCCTTGACATCAATGTAACAGGAGTATGTTGACATTAATGACAACACCAGTTAGGCCCATACTTGCAACAATCTCCCCCTTTGTCATTGATGGCAACATATGATGTGAAAAACTATTTTAACCATCAAAACAAGAAGTTCTCCTCACTAACTGACATAGCTCCCCCTATCAACAACAATCATTCATATGTCTTCTCTTTCTTTGCTCCTCCCCCTTTGATCAGAAACCAATTTTATTTTTCACATGTCTTCTCTCCCCCTTTGACATCAATGGCAAAGGGCACATACTTGCATCAATACTTCAGAATCATACAGACTGCTCCCCCTAAGTGGCAGCTTCCTATAATCAATCTGGATCACAAGATATGAGTGTGAGATCCACCAAAATGATGCACATCAGTGCACCTTAATTCAGAGCCAGAGGGGTAATAACCCCTAACTTCTCCCTGAGATACTCAAAAGAGTCCTTAGGTAGAGGTTTAGTAAAAATGTCTGCAATCTGATCCTTTGAGGGCACAAACTCCAATCTAACTTCATTCTTGTTCACCTACTCTCTCAAAAAGTGAAACTTGATGGATATATGTTTTGTCTTTGAATGCAACACCAGATTTTTTGATATATTTATTGCACTTGAGTTATCATAGAAGATTGTGATAGGTTCCTCATACTCCACTCTGATGTCTCTTAGCATTTGCTTCATCCACAATACTTGAGTGCAACTACCTGTTGCTGCAATATATTCTGCTTCTGCAGTGGATAGAGATATTGCCTCTTGTTTCTTGCTCAGCCAAGAAACCAATCTTTTTCCCAAAAAGAATGCATCACCACTGGTACTCTTCCGGTCATCCACATCTCCTACCCAATCAGCATCTGTTTATGCATGAAGAGACAAATCATGATCCCTAGGATACCATAAACCATACTCAATTGTTCCTTTTAGATATCTGAGAATTCTCTTGATTGCCATGGCATGAGATTCTCTAGGATCATCTTGGAATTTGGCAACAAGACCAACATCATTCATAATGTCAGGTCTAGTTTGAGTAAGATACAGTAGTCCTCCAATCATTGACCTGTACTTTTTCTTATCAGCCTTAGGAGATTCATCATCTTTTCTCAGTTTACACCTGGTTGCCATGGGAGTATTCATTGTCTTTGAATCTTCCATCCCAAATTTCTTCAACAATTCTTTCACATATTTTCTCTGTGATATAAAGATTCCTTTCTTTGTTTGATTGATTTGCAAACCCAAGAAGAAATTCATTTCTCCAAACATAGACATCTCAAATTCACTTTTCATTTGATTTATAAAAGTCTTGCACATACTATCTCTTCCTCTAAAAATGATGTCATCAACAAATACTTCAACAATCAAGATATTTTCTTGATCAATCTTGAAGTACAAGTTACTGTCAGTAGTACCTTTGTTGAAACCAATCTTCAAATGATGTTTATCTAATCTTTCATACCAGGCCCTTGGGGCTTGTCTGAATCCATACAATGCTTTCTTCAACTTGCAGACCATATCACCATGATCAGACAATTGAAATCCATCTAGTTGCTCAATGTATACTTCTTCCAAGTCACCATTCAGGAAGGCAGACTTGACATCCATCTGATATACTTTGAAATCCTTGAAGGCAGCAAAAACAAGAAATAATCTGACTGCTTCAATTCTTTCCACTGGAGCAAAAGTTTCTTCAAAATCAACTCCTACTTGAGAATAACCCTTACAGACCAATCTGGCTTTGTTTCTGACTACTTCACCATCTTCATTCAATTTTTTCTGGAAGACCCACTTGGTCCCAATCACATTTTTGTTTCTAGGTCTAGGAACAAGATCCCAAGTTTAATTTTTCTCAATCTGCATCAACTCTTCCTCCATTACTTTGGCCCAGCTTTCATCATTGCATGCTTCACTTACTGTTTTTGGTTTAATCTTTGAAATTGGACAATACTTCTCTGAATCTTGAGCAATATTTCTTCTTGTTTGAACACCTTTGCTTCTATCAACTATGATTTGGTCCTCAGAATGATTCAGTCTTACATACTTGGGTTTTTTGGGAATTTCTTGCACTTCTATTTCTTGGACAGGTTCATTCAAGCTTATCTCTTCTTCCTATATTTCAGGATTCTCTAGATCAGTCTGAATCTGAACTACAGAAGGGGCTAGATCTTCTTGGACCAGAACATCATTCTGATCATCTACTTCATACTCATAAAACCTTGAGGGATTTTCGATGCCTTCATCAACCTTCACATTTGTACTTTCTACAATCTTTCTTAATCTTTTGTTATAACACCGGTATGCTTTGCTTTGAGTAGAGTAACCCAAGAATATTCCTTCATCACTTCTAGCATCAAATTTGCCAAGGTCTTCATCTCTTTTAATGTAACATTTACTACCAAAGACTCTGAAATACTTCACAGTAGGAGTGATGCCAAACCAGAGTTCATAAGGGGTCTTACCAGTATTGCTTCTAATTTGTACTCAATTAAGAGTATAGACAACAGTGCTTACAGATTCTCTCCAGTAGATTTGAGGGACATTTGCTTCCATCATCATGGTTCTAGATGCTTCCTAGATGGTCTGGTTCTTTCTTTCCACTACCACATTCTGCTATGGAGTCCTTGGAGTAGATAACTGTCTCTTTATCCCATGTTTCTCATAGAATTCTTTGAACTCTCCGGATGTGAATTCACCACTTCTATCAGACCTAAGACATTTTATGTTTAACCCAGTTTCATTTTCTACCATAGCCTTGAATATTTTAAACTTCTCAAGAGATTTAGATTTCTCTTTTAGGAAAGTCACCCACATCATCCAAGAGTGGTCATCAATCAGTAACATGAAATTTCTATCACCTTGCAGACTCCTGATTCTTGCCAGTCCACATAGATTAGTGTGTACTAAGTCTAACAATCCAGTAGAAGATTGTTCCTTACTTTTAAATGTGACTCTGCTCTGCTTACCCAATTGACATTCTTTGCACAAACTGTTAGTAGGTTTCACCAGTCTTGGAAGATCTCTTACAGCCTGAGTGTTGCTTATCTTGATGATATTATCAAAATTTACATGACACATTCTTCTATGCCACAACCAACTTTGATCAATTTGAACAAATAAACAACTTTTGCCAGTACCAACCAAGTGGAAGATGTTACCTTTTGTTTGAGTACCAGATACAATTTATGTTCCAAAACTTTCAAAGATCTTACATTTTCCATTTTTGAATCAGAGATCATAGCCTTTGTCCACCAATTGCCCAACACTAAGAATATTATGCTTCAGACCTTCAACATACAGTACATCACTGGTTTTGTTCTTTCCATCAAAAGAAATAGTTCCTCTGCCTTTGATTCTGCCAGCAGAATTATCATGAAATTTTACAACTCCTCCTTCATATCTTTCCAGATCTATGAACTTATTTTTATCATCAGTCATATGGTGGGAGCATTCATTGTCAATGACCCATTCATCCTTTTCTTCAACTTGAGCAGTCGGAGTTCTTTCTATCAGTTTATGATTGACAGATTCAATGGGCATTGGATCTTCTTCCTTGGTGGCAATAAACACCCAGTCACTTCCAGATTTGTTTCCTATCTTTGATTCATCATCTATTACTCCTTCATCATCATCATCTTCATGAACATAGTAACATTTCTTTTGGAATCTTGATCTATTTGGATTTGTCCTTGAAAATCTTTCCAGACACCTTGAGGCAAAGTGAAAAATCTTGTTGCAGTTGAAACATTTGAAGGGCAATTTTCCTTCATACTTACCAGATCCTCTTGGTAGTCTTTTTGCAATAAGGGCTTCAAGTTGAGTAGCTTCTTCCTCATCTTCTTCCAGATCTTTTCTTGCTTTTTCATACCATGATAATTTCTTTGAGGAATTTTCTCCTGGATCGTACCTTTGTTTGCCTTTTATAGAGGCACTAGCTTTGAATGCAGATTTAGTCTTGGGAGGTGCATCTCCAAACTTAGCTAATTCAAATGCATCTAATTTCCCAACCAATTGATCCCTTGTGATATTTGATAAAGATCTGAATTCCTCAATAGCAGCAACCTTGTGTTTGTAAGCAAGAGGTAAGGATCTGAGAACTTTGGCAACAATCTCATCTTCATCCAAGGTTCCACCAGCACATCTAATGCCACAAACAAGATCATTCACTTTTGGCATAAATGTAGTGATATTCTCATCTTCATTCATCTTCAGGTTTTCAAATTTTCCTTTCAGACTTTGTAGCTTGGCACATTTAACATATTGTCTCCTTCATGCAGAAGTGCCAGCTTTGACTAAATTTCATACGCAGTTTTTAAATCGATAACATTTGTCATCTCTAAATTAGATAAGGCACTTAGTAAGGCTTCTTTAGCTCGGAGATTATCTTCAGCATCTCTAATTTCATCTGTAGTTGTCAGACCATTTTTTGGAGGAATATACTTCTTTATAGTCATGTTCCAATATTGAAATATCATACATTGCAAGTGACATTCCATGCGGCTTTTCCAAAGAGTGTAGTTTGTTCCATCAAACCTTGAAATATCCTTTTTGTAGGAAGACATCCTAGATCTCCTCAAGTGGTTAAGCTCTTTTAGAGGAACTTAGCTCTGATACCAATTGTTGGTTTTAGGACAAACAACTGAGAGGGGGGGTGAATCAGTTGTCACAAAAACTTTCTTTTCTTTAAACACTTAAATCCTTCTTATATTTCTACAGTATAATAATGATTCCATCATGGAAACATAATGCAATAACTCAAGAGTAGAAACACATTAACACAATGACACCAAAATTTTAACATGGAAAACCCGGTTAAGGGAAAAACTACGGGGTGACTAACCCAAGATTGTATTCTCTATTAAAAGAATAAGAAGAACAAAATGACACTTGGCAATTAGGGGTCACTGCCTGAGCACACTGCTCACAAGAGGCCCATTGCCTATAGGAGACACACTGTCTATAGAGTAATATAAATATTACATACTTGAACTGGAGATTAGCATCTTCACCATGCTTGAGACAGTTCCATTTAAGCTCAACACTTCTGCTCTGCTTTTCGTTGTTCTGCTCTCTACCACTTTTTCATCTCAATCAAGGATACTTTGAAATGACTTCACAAATCTTATTTATACAAGACATTGACTTTGGGATAATCATCAAAGTCAACACAACATACTTTATCTTATTATAGAGAAGTTAAAAAAATACAACTTGATTTGTTACAAAGACTTTATGCGTATCACCACACTGTCAGCCACACATATCTGGGACTTCAATCTTCTTTGAGGAATATGCCATTCTTCGCAGAACATCTTCAAGATCATCCACAAGATGTGTAAAACATCCAATTAGCCATGATTAGGAAGAACACCATCACTTGAGAGTAAATCTTCAATTACGAGCTCAATCTTCAATGCGGACAACCAACACGAACTGGAAACAATATAGAGACCCCCACAAGCTTGCCTGAATCACCAAGAACATCCACACCACTTCTGCTTACTAAAATCATTCGCATCTTCATCTGGAACCTCAAGAACACAATCTGTCATCACTGTCACATTAGAATAAATGCTTGCGGACCTCCAGACCATGAACCAATTGAGTTGTCAATTCACATTGGCTTCCTAAACATTCCACCAAATCTGTAGAACAAGATATTGCATTTCCGGATCTCATCGGACCTATTTGTGTCACTCTGTCACCTCTGAACAGCTGCCAGAACTAGTTTTACTCATATGGCCATAACTTCTCCAAATCTTCATGTGGACCTCTCAAGTCTTGACTGGATCATCTTTAGATGCATATCTACAAACCCTTTGATGTGCATTCTCTGATCTTCATCTAGCTAGGATCTTCACTTCATAGAGCTTCACTATCTTCACTATTTCTAATAGGACTAATTTTCTCAATATCCTCAGCACACAGCTCATCCAATCCTTGACATCAATGCAATAGGAGTATGTTGACATAAATGACAACACCAATTAGGCCCATACTTGCAATATAGAGCTCGTGGGCTACAAAATAGATAAGTTTCGTAGGGGTTATCCCATGAATTGAGTCAGCTAAATTCGAGGATAACAGGTATCTAGTTTGGTTTTTATGCTTAGTGCCCCTTGCACAAGATACATGTGAGACCAAATGGATATCCATAGTTTGTGAGGTGGCAACTACCATTATAAGCCACTTGAAGTGAGTGTTCTATTGTCTTTTCCTTTGGGTGTTTTTTTGGTTCTCTTCCAATGGAATTCTTGGAGCCAAAATTCTTCTTGACAATGGAGAAAAGAGATGAATTTTCAAGGGGAGATAACTAACATTTGACTGGGCAAGGTTTTTGTACATATTAGAGTGAGGAAGCTTGAGTTCTATCAAGGAGGTGCTTGGAGCCAACTATCTTAAAGAAAACATTAGGAGAAAGGCCAACTTTGAGATTGCCTCCATGTTTTTGTCCAATCTTATGGAGCTTGTCCCTTCTAATGTGGACACTCTATTGGTGGCCAAGGTGTTCATCAAGGAAGTGTTTTGTAAATGTTTGGAGACTATTATGAGACTTTTCAAAGCTCATCCTTGATGTTCTTTGCCCCTAGTAGGGGGTGAATTTCATGGCCTTGTTTCCATGGGTTCTATTCATGAATTGGAGGCCTACTTTCTAAAATTTAGGGGTGCGGTAGTTAAAATTCAACCTCAACTTTCCAAGAACAGTAATGAGAGATCCATTCTCATTGATTTGTCTAGTATACACTTACCTTTCCACTCTTCATTGATACATTAGGATATCTTTAATGTAAAATGGGTTGGGATACTAACTAATTACTATTAAAAAAGGTTTCTAAGATCTATGCGGCAGTCACCTAGCTATTTGGTTTTAAAACTTGGGAGGTTAATGGCCTTTCTTCCTTTGTTTTGTCTTTAATGGTGGATTTGGATGATTAAAAGTTTGTTAGGCAACCTCCATTCTTTCTTTGCTTTTATTTTTCTTATATCTCATGCCTATTGTATAATTTTTAAATTTTAAGTTTTTGTTTTCTCCCCACAAGCTGAGATTTTGGCTTCACTAGAATTTAACTTTTAGGCCTATAGGCCACTCTACATACTTGAAATGTAATGTAATTATTTTAATCATTTAATACAAATGGGTGAGGGACACAATCCCTCTCTTTATCTAGCCAAAAAACTCTACAATACTCACCTTGTGTTGTCTTGTAGATCATCTCGACAATTAAGCATTCAATATGGCATGCCCCCAAACTCTACAAATACCATAATACTTGTTTCTCCTATTTGAAGATGTTAGAAATGAATCTAAACAGCTATCAATGAAAAATTAATTACAACTATAACTATGTAGAACCAAAATGGAGATAGTATGAAACACAGTGTTTACATGGAGAAACTCTTTCAGGAAAAACTCCACACAAGAAGAGATGCACCAATCTGTATTAACTTCAATAAAGTTTACAATACAACACTATCAATCTCCTCTTCAGTCTTTAATCTAGCAACACTTGTTTTCGGTCTCAAGTCTTTAATACAACACAGTCGTAATACAATATCATCATAAAAGGGTTGCCTTCTGGGGTAAGAAAATCCAACATAACCTCTACCATCAAATTTGTGACCTAATGATGAATGATCTAGATTTACTATGGTAATTTATATATAAAATATGGCTTCCGGGGCATTGCCCCCAGACCCCCACCGGGCTCCATGGCCCTCGGATCTCCCATTGAGGGGATGGCCCACTCGGACTCTGTAGAGGGTACCCCCTGCACTCCCTAGATAACCTACATCCATTAGGTACCGAGGTCAAACATATGGCTAAAATAAGATCGCTATTTGGTGAATACTTCTTCCCTTATGGAAATTTACAAATAATATTAGGAGTAATTAATTACATAGGATTTACAAGGTTGATGGCACCTTAATGCTAATAGAAGATTCTCCTTGTATTGGTGGTGCTCCTAAACTCCTCAACCTTGGAAATTATCCCATCATCATCACTCCATCCAAAGTTTCTTTTGTAGTTTCATTGAAAGAAATCACATCATTTAGGCTATTCTTAAACCATGCCTAGTTCCATGGTTAAAGGTAAATTTGGACAATAAAAGTAGGATAACTATTAACCACTTTTTGGTATGGATGAGATGTAAAATTGCTATTGATAGTTTGACCATTGAAGATTATGATATTTAAATAGAGTGCATCATTTACTTCTATCATTTTTAATCTAATGTCTATTGCACAAGCCTCAACTCAATTCTTATTCTATGAATGTGTGATACTTAAGTGAATTTATCTCTAAGTCCCTCCATGAGCCATAAATATTCCTTATTGTCATCAAACTTAATTTTTGTTTGATTCACTACCTTAAAGAGAATTTATTCATTCACTTGCACTAATTCTCTTTGTTCTTGGGAAACCTTCTTCGATTACTAGATTGCTCCACTTTCTACTAGTGGGCCTTGAATTAATTAATCAACTTGTACTTAACATTAGAATTTACCAACTTCAAATATTTAGTGGTATATAATTTTCTTCCTCTCAAGGCTCCTATTAGCTTGCTTGACAATGAGTAGGAAACTCCTTTCAACTGCCATACTTTCTTGTAAGTAAATAAATAATTATATAGACATGAAGATCTCACATATATAGAGCTACTACCTAAAATGTTGACAATGAAATGGTTTAATGTGCCATGTTTACTTGTCTTTATTTCAGAACTTTATTCTATGTACTTGATACATAACTTGCCATAGAATAATGATACTTTCTACTAAGCTTTGTTTACTTATTTCTTCTTGCTATCTTAACCTATCCAATTACTCATTCAAATATTAGAAATCTTGGGTGTAGTTTTTAAAAATCTTTTGTATGGGACCCCTTTGTAATATTTGTGCCCTTTACACCTAGAAATCACTTTGTAATTTTTGTTGACCTATTTTCACCCCCCAAGCCAAATATATCATCTTCCAAAACTTTCAAAGGTTGTCAATCCACATTCAAATCCCTTAGGTTTTCAAGTTTTGTACCTTAGATCTGTTGGTCATGATGTTAGTCATTCGCAAACATAGAATAAAAGTTACACAACAACCTTTACTCATCTTGAAAGATACGATGAATTCAAAGAATTCATGATCCCAAGTCTCCGTTGATTAGGTCTTAATCTACTGACGTTACTCAGTGGTTGATGTGTGTTGCTGTTTTCCATTCAGGGGCCTTACGTGTTTCTGCACTGTTCATCATCATCATCTTCAAATATCCTGCTCTGGATGTTCGCTCTGCATAAGTCTCCAACAATTCTACCTCTGCACTGTAAATTTAGTCAAATAATGTGCATACAGGCTGATATTTGCATGATTTCTACCATTATTTATAATTCCTTGCATGATATTTTCAATACTACATGCATTTAACCAAATATGCTAAGGATCTTCAGTTACCTACGAGATTTCAGCATATTTCACTGTTTCTGCTTGTTATTTATCATGATTTGCAGTTATGGCAATGAATTAATGAAATTGAAAAAGGAAAAGGGTTAGAGAATGAGATTCCCAAAATTACTGGACTTAGATCACTGATTCACATACAAGCTCCCATACTTGCAATGAAAAAGAAGGAAAACTAGAAATCATACTTCACCAGGACATTCCACAAATCCGCATGATCTAGTGCAAAGCTTCAAAGGAAAGTTGACAACAACATGTAATGAAATGAAAGCGCTTCCAGTTGAACACAGCATTCACCAGTACATATCCAGAAATCAACAGAAGATTACGTAAAATTTACAATCAGGATGTAATCTGGAACTTCATATTCATTCAGTATGCTCAAGAACAGGTACATTTACAGTGATCTGAAGAAAGAACCTTGACATTTCAACAATTCTATCCTCATTAGTCTCAGTAATCCGATCTCCTAACTTATTCTACAGTAATTGACTCTTTGCGCCAGATGCGTCTGTGTATTCTAATGTATTCCTCCTCTCTAAAATGACAAGCTCTGGATGTTATATAGAGCAACTGCCAGAAAACGGTTACAATGATCCAAGGATCAGGATCCTCTCATAACAAACAACGGTCCAGATGAAAAGCACATGCTTCGCCAGTTAGCAAATGTACAGCTGGCACAGAATATTCCAGCATCTTCAACTTGATTCGGCCTCCAACTGGCGAACAGCATATTTGACAATATCCTCCTCATTTCTGGCTCATGTTGCCTCCATGCGCAACTTTGTAATGCTCAGCTTCAGCAGCATCATCATGATTTCAACGCTCAGCTTCAGCAGCATCATGACTTCAATGTTCAGCTTCAGCAGCATCATGATGATTTCCTGTGAAAAATATGCACTAAATGCATAAACGGCATAAAAACAACCAGGTCAACCCTCGTTGACCAAAATCAGGCAGTCGGGCTTTCAAATTTCTATCGCTTCATGTTTTTGCCCATTTTCTTGTATATCGGGTTCGAAATATGATGATGATGATCTCAGATTATACAAAGAAATAATCGCCTTTCAACCATCCTTAGAATCCGGCTTTGCATCATCATCATATTTGCATCGGCGTGACTACATATGATCAGGGTGACAATTTTACCTTAGGCCGACGGCAACAGTTATACCGACACCAAAAAAATCATGATGATGACCAACTACATATCTTCAAAGTGGCCACAGGATATCACAAAATATGATGATCCTCCTTTCCTAATGCTCTGATGAAAAGCACATCAGGATGTTTTGTTTTTGCATATTCGGGAAAGAAAGACATCGTCGTCATCATCATGATGAAGACAAACAGGAGGACTTGGAAAATGATCCTGCCGCTGAGGAAAATCATGATGACGTCATCGTCATCATCAGGCTTCAATAAAATGCAAAGGGATGACGTCATCATCATGTTTCGTTAAAATCAGGAGGTAAATGGAATATCGGGTTCCCTCTAAGGAAGATGATCAGGTCAAGAAAGCAGTATGACCCTTTTTTCGGCCAAGGCAATCCGCTCGAAAGGTCAGGATGATGAACATCATCATCATCATATCCGCATTGGGTGATTTAGAATATGATCCTGCAGAAAGTCCTGATGACGTCATCAGGATATCCGGGGCTTGTGTTAATCTTCGAACATGACGTCATCGTCATCATCATATTGGCGAAATGGATCAGGCCTTGGAAAAATATCCTGCCGAAGGACAAAGGTGATGGTGACGTCATCGTCATCATCATATTTGCAAAAGGTTATACTCGTTGGCAGGATGATATTACGAACTGTTGGGAGAGACGAACAAGATCATGATGATCTTGTTCAACATGACTTAAGAAATGAAAATCACCCTCCGCTTCGAAAGATAAGGTGATCATCATGATCACGTAAAAGGAGGTCAGGAGGATATTAGGAAATGTCGGGTCCTGAAATATCATGATGATGTTGATCACCAAGACTTGGTCGTGCGCGCGCAAATTATGCAGATGGCAGATTTCTCTAAGTAAGGTGATATTATAATATCAGCATGATATTATAATATCGGGTGATGCTAAATATCATGATGCTCGCAATGTTGGACAATCATGATGCTGATGATGCTAGAATATCATGATGAAGATGATGTTTCCAGGGTCGCT
Organism: Cunninghamia lanceolata; assembly: GCA_027924645.1. Classification (NCBI taxonomy): domain Eukaryota; kingdom Viridiplantae; phylum Streptophyta; class Pinopsida; order Cupressales; family Cupressaceae; genus Cunninghamia; species Cunninghamia lanceolata. Next base: position 1,328,136 of record BSBN01000725.1, read on the forward strand.
TGACGGGAAAAGTTCACTAGCACTTAAGATTGACGTCCGGATGTTTCGGGACTGCATGATTTTCATCAGGTGATAGAATAAGATCATGATGATGACCTTTGGCGACACAAAAGACCGCTCGACGGGAAAGGATTAATACGACTTAAACTTGACGTCCGGATGTTTCGACCTCAGGATATTATCGGGGGGCTTTTCAAGTATCATGATGATGATGTTCATATAGCAATTATCAGGTTTGACCAAAACTTTGACTGCTCACAACTCCCTCATATGGACGAATTTTCAAGTGATGCAAAAGGCAAACCTGCATGAAATTTCAAGCTCTTTCTAACCATGAAGTCATAGAAACAAAATATGAACTTTGAAAAACTAACCTCATGATGATGACCTACCTCATCCTGACCTTCATGATGATGATGCACCTGACTTATTTTTACCAAACCGCCAGAAACAGACAACACAAGCCAAAACAAAAGTTGGGTCCCTGTTTTGCCAAGTCAAAATGGGGCGTGTTGTGTAACCACACAACAACTTGCCACCAAAGAAAACAACAAAATTCAAATGATTCAAGTGATGTGATCACATTCATCTATAGTGTTCTAACTCTGTCTAAGTAAAATCATCATGATCTTTGAATGATAAAATTTCATTATGGTGATAAAGCTAACAAAGGATCAGGTGTGTGCAGATGATTAATTATCCTCATCTTGAAAGCAAGTTGAAAACATAAGTAACTGGTGTTAAACTACATAGTTGGAGATCATCCCTCATAGCCAACCTGGATAGAGCCTTGCTGCCAGCAGGTGTCTATAACCCCGGCAAGGTTATCTATACAATCTCCCTAAGTAGAGCCCCACTGCCAGCAGGCGTCCATAGCCCCGGTAGAGTTACTTAGATGGCCTAATTTTATTTTGTTTCTGATTTTCCTTTAAAAATTTAAATTTGATATCTTCATGTATGCTCATTTGTACAAGGTGTAGTCACTTGCAGCTTTAGGTTGGAGATTGTACTGGTAGCAAGGGAGTCCCTTTAGATTTTTCACTTAACACCTATACTCATATCTTCAACAAACCCAAGGCTGTTAGGTGTTTCATTGTGTTTGATTCACTTTGGACAAGAAAAAGTACCCTGATGAAAAGACATCATAAACCTGATCATGAGTATTTATCAGAATGAATTACAATCTATATCTAAATCTGATCTCATCACTTGAATCCTAACAATTTAGTTATTTTCTTAGGTGATGAAGTGCATCATCCTGACTTACCAGAACAAGGTCCCAACCAACAAACAACAACAACAACAAGCAAACTGCACAAACAACTATACAAATATACAATATGATACACAAGACTGTCATGAAGTCACTCAGGCCTGGAAATAATGTTTGAGGAATTGTCCATTGACTGGCAACGGGACATCCTCACCTGTCAAGTTCTTAAGCCTATAAGTGCTGTCTCCTAAAATTTTAGAAATCTGAAAGGGACCTATCCATAGTCTATCGAACTTACCATGGTCACCTTTCCTTTCATGGGCTTTATCCCACATCAGGACTAAATCTGATATCCTGAAAGCTTTAATTCTGGCTCTCTTGTCAAACCAGCGCTTGACAACAGCCTGATGTTTTGCAAATTGGTCAATTGCTTGGCTTCGTTTTTCTTCCAGATGCATCAACTGAAGCAACCTGACTTCTTGTTTATTATCTATGCCTAGATAGTCTTGGGCAAACTGCAGAGTAGGAATTTTCAAGTTTACAGGGAGGATAGGATCTACCCCATATACTAGCTGGAAAGGTGAGTTTCCTAATGCAATTTTCATTCTAGTTCTGTCTACCCATAAGGCATACTTCAGAAATGAGTTCCATTCCCTGGGATTTTTCTCTATCAATTTTCTTATGATACTCAGTAAATTCTTATTGGTGGATTCTGCTAATCCATTTCCCTGGGGATAGTAATTGGATGAGAACTTAAGTATGATCCCATGATCAAAAGCCCAACTTGACAATTTAGTGGAAATGAAGGCAGAACCATTATCACTTACCAATGCATAAGGAGTTCCATACCTGGTGACAATGTTGCTTTCCAGAAATTTAATGACATCATCAGCAGTACAAGTTTTGCTGCTGATAGCCTCAGTCCATCTGGTACAATAATCAGTAATTGTTAGGACATACCTCTGGCCTGAAGAAGATGGAGGATTGATTGGTCCTATGAAATCCATGCCCCATTGTGCAAATGGGCGCTCTTCCATCACTGGCTGCAATGGTTGTGCAACATATTTTTCTCTGTTGGCAGCAACTTGGCAAACATGACAACATTTAACATGATCAGCTGTGTCTTTAAAAATTGTAGGCCAGTAATATCCTGCTCTGAGGATTGCATGTGTTGTGGCCAATGCTGATCCGTGGGCAGTTCCAAACTTGTCATGTAACTCTGTCAAGACTTTATTGGCTTTTGGTTTCTCTAAGCATCTCAGGTATATCCCTTCATAATTCTTTTTAAACAGGGCTCCTCCCTTCATCATATATTTCTGGGATCTCATCTTTAAGGCTCTTCTCTGTGAAGCCTGCATCCTCAAAGGACATCTTCCAGTGATCAGGATGTGCCTGATGTCTGAATACCATTCTTTATTGTCCTTCTCATCTATCACATACTGCTGACTGATGATGTTTGGATCAGTTTCAGATATCATCTGGCTCAGAGCCTGTCCTCTTACTAGCTTCATGGGTGTGATCTCCATGTCATATTCTTGTAGTACCGTAATCCATTTGGCCCTTTTTTCACCAGGTTCACTCTGCATCAGCAGCATCTTTACTGCTGCATCTGGTACCACAGCAATCACTTTGCTCCTCAGTATATAATGTCTGAACTTTTTTACTGCTCTGACTAATGCAAGTGCCTGTCTTTCAACATCTACATATCTCAACTCAGCATCCCTGAAAGGACAGCTCATGAAGGCAATTGGTTTCTCTTCTTTATCTTCATTTCTTTGAGTTAACACTGCTGCAGAAGTATGTTCTGAAGCAAATGAGTAGATGTAGAAATCTTTTGTATAATCTGGACTAATGAGGACAGGAGCATCTGAAATGGCCTTCTTTATATCTTCAAAAGCAGCTCTGGCTTCTGGTGTCCAGTCAATTTGTGCATCTTTTTTCAACATGGCATTCAGTGGTCTGACAATCTCAGCAAAGCCAGTGATGAACTTCCTCACAAAATTTATCTTACCAAAATAAGATTTAAGCTCCTTTTTGCTTCCTGGAAGTGGTAATTTCATAATAGATTCCACCCTGTCAGGATCAATGATAATCCCATCCTCTGTGATTAGGTGGCCTAGTAACTTTCCTGTTGTGACCCCGAATATGCACTTCTTGGGATTCAAAGATATTCCATATTCTTCACACTTCTTCAGTACACTTCTGAGATCAGCAACATGATTTCCCCTTTCTTTGGAGAACACTGTCAGGTCATCCATGTAGATGACTATACATTTTCCTATTAAGCCTCTGAAGGCTATGTCCATTGCTCGCTGGAATGTAGCTCCAGCATTTATCAATCCAAACGGCATACGTCTATATGCAAATATCCCCCATTTTGTGGTGAAGGCAGTCTTTAATCTGTCAATTTTATCAACCATCACTTGGTTGTATCCTGAAAACCCATCCAAGAAGGACATCATCTTGGCTCCATTTACCATCTGCAGAACCTCATCCAAAGAGGGCAAAGGATATTTATCCTTTTCTGATGCTCTGTTCAGGTTCCTGAAATCCACACACAATCTGATGTCTCCATTCTTCTTCCTGACTGGTACCAGATTTGCCACCCAAGTGGAGTGCCTTACCGGAAATATTATCCGGGCATTTAACAATTTCTTGACCTCCTCAAGGATGATGGGCTCAAGCAGAGCATTGACTGGCCTCTGCTTCTGTCTGAAAGGTTTTGCATCTGGCTTGAGGGGTATAGTATGAGTTATGACAGAAGTGTCATACGTCTTCAGCTCGTCATAAGTCCATGCAATTACATGTATATAATCCTTAAGGGCTTGAGTTATTCCATCTAACTCTTCAGGTGTACAAACCTTACCCAACAAGACATTCTTCTTGTCATCAGCTTGTCCAATATTCACCTGTGAATATTGACCTCCATCTGCCTTAGGCAGATCCTTATGCTTGAGCATATTATCCAGATCAAAGGCTCTTTCTAATTCAATCATACCTTTGGGAATTGTGTTACTAGGCAACTCTAAAATCTCATCTTCTTCCCAGACATGATCTTCCATACCATTTTCATCTATGATCTGAGCTTCAAATACATCTCTGTTTGATATGAAGTCCAGGATGTGCTGATCATCATCAAACACTTGGAGATTAGTCACATTGTCAGGTACCGAAGGTACTGACACCAATTCTACTGAAAATCTCTTCAGACCAGATATAGACAGTGGTTCCAGCGTACTGGCGGCCTGAGCAAGTGCATCTGCCCTTTGGTTCTGTTCTCTTGGCACGTGAACGAGGTTGAAGGCATCAAAGTCTTCAATCAGGTCCCACACACGATGTCTGTAATTTGACAGCTTTCTGTAGTTACAAGAGTAAATTCCTCGTACTTGCCTCACAACTAGTTCTGAATCTCCAAAGACATGCAGGATCTTCACCTTCTTCTTATGGGCAAACAACAGTCCATGAATCAGAGCTTCATACTCTGTGACATTATTAGTGCAGGGGAACTGTAGTCTGTAAGCTGCTAAATGGGATTTCCCTGATGGATCAGTAAGGTCAATCCCTACTCCAGAACCTTGCTTAGATTTGGATCCATCAAACCTCAGGATCCAAGGCTTATCTTCAGCAGGACATTTATTTGAACTTTCCTTTTTCTTTGCAGCTCTGGCTGCTGCTCCGCCTGATATCCACCTTAACTTAGGTGTGCCATCTTCAAGCTTCTTCTTTCCTTTATCTGATGAGCCTGATGGCTTTTCTATTTTCTCTTCCATCCTAGCAGGAGGATGATGCTCAGCACATACAGCTGCATGCTTCTTCAAAATGTGCAAGCACAGTGAGCAAGTGGTTTCTGAGTGAGGCGCCTCATGCAGCCTACACCAACCTTTGATTAAAACCTCCTGGGGAGATCTACACTGTTGTGTCATTTTTTTTATTTCTTTGACCAGAAATTCTTCGAACTTCGTCAGGTTACTGCCTTTATCCTCATCAGACAACTCGTAATCCGGTTCCATGAAGCAATCACTACCAGGAGTGATCTTTTCCTTTCTCGCATCATTTGTCTGATTGGACACCAGGATCTCTTCTATTTTTTGGATATGATCCTCATCAGGATCCGTTGACTCTTCTGTTCCTGCAGAAGACAAATAAAAATTAGTATCATCATCATCATCAGATGTAGCACTCACCTCGGAATATGATGATGATGCTTCACTATATGTCTGCTCCAGCATGATCATGTCTAAGCATGGTTCGCAAGTCTTTTCCGAGTGTGCTTCTCCATGCAATCTGCACCATCCGTCGATCAAAATATCATTAGCAGGTATATTTAATAATTGACAACGTTTTATCTGAGTAGATAAATGCATCTGAAAATCCCTGAAGCGATCTATTTCATTCTCATTATCAGGATCATTATTAAGTTCTACGACTGGCATATCCTCATGATAATCATCATCATGATGATGATGAACATCAAGCATCAGGACCTCTTCTATTTGGACAGTTTGCGGCCTGATGTGATAAACTCCAGGTTCTACGTTCACATACATGATCTCATTTGTTCTGTTATATTCCATGATCATATGTTTCATCCTAGGCTCAGCATCAATCCTGATCTGATTAGGTATACCTTTCCATGGCAACCACATGTGACTGAAGTCTGTGGACATGTATCCGTTAAGCGTTTTAGACCAGTCCCGGCTAAGCAACATCCCATATGTATCAGGTATGTCAACTACCTGAATGTCAATGTAATACTGGATCCTAGGATCAGACGCTAGCTGCATGTGAATGTGAGTGAGTTCTCCTACGACACTTACTTCTGTCTTGTCCAGTTGAGTAACCTTCTTTAATGATTTAGCAGGATGCAGTCCTAATGCGTTGCATATTGACAAAGGCATAACATTAGTTGAGGCTCCTGAATCAACTAAGCAGTTGTGCAAATTCTTACTGAACATTCTTATGGTGAGGAGAAACGGTGGTGATTCAGTTTTATCTCTGTACAAGGTCATGTGAGAGGTTTCAGCAGCTTGGACTGTGGCTGACACTTTGGGCTTGACAGTGCTATCTTTAGCAGTATGGTCTCTGCTATTGGATTGACTCGAAAGGTGATTATCCTCTTTAGAAGCAGGATCATCCAGCGACTTCATGAATGCCCTTTTGATGGCAGGAGTTTTCAGTAACTCAGATAGGGACAGGCTGATCTTGATTTTCTTCATTTCATCAGCCAAATAGCTGACTAACCTGTCAGATTCATGAGGTGCATTTGCAACTTTTGTTACTGTGTTTTGAGGAGACAAGTACTGAGCATTCACCTTAGGGAACCCAGGGTTATTGCTAGCCTTAGGGTCAGGAGGTGTGTTGAAGTTATTTGGAGGTAGAGATGATGTCAATGGACCGGCAGGTCTGTTGGCATTACTCCTCAGGTTATAATTGTGCTTACCAGGGTATTGCTGCTGGTATGCATGTACTTCCTCATGCTCTCTTGTAGGTTCATTTTCATCCTCAAAAGGGAAGACATAGTTTGCTTCAAAGGTTAAGGCAGATTCTTCACAGGTCTGATTATATTCCTGATGAGGCTGATTAGTGTAGGTTTCCAGCACAAAAGCTGAATCATATCCACAAGGAACTATTTCATTTCCTTCTACCTGAGGTGGATTTCCAGAAGTATTAGACACTTCAGTCTGAAAGATGCTGGCAGCAATCCTAAATTGTGGACAATCTAATTCTGCATGTGCATTGGTGTTGTGAATCCTGCACCAATTGGTAAGGGCTGCCTCAGCAAGATTGACTCTAGTAGTTTGTTTGGCTTCACCAGGAGGCTGATTGTCTAGGGGTGATGGTAATGAACCATTATTTGGCCTGGAGTTCCACACTCTGGGCTGCCTAGGAGGATTATTGTTATTTGCAGCATTACTGTTGAAGTTATTGTTGTATCCTCTGTCAGGGTAATTTGGTCTGTCATTGGAATAACTCCTATTCTGACCTGACTGTGAATAAAATCCTTGATTTCTCAAGTGTGTCACTTCTGTGGTGAGCTTTCTCAACTGAGCAGCAATTTCTTTGATTTCCTCTTTCTCCTATTGAGCTTTGGCCACTACATTTTCAGGCTGAGGCTGGAAAAAGGAAGATCCATGGTTATTATGAGATAGATCTGTACCCTGAGGTGTCTGAGCATGTGCAGGATATTGTGACGATTGGCCATTCCCATTAGGGGGAGGCATGATACTCAATGGAGGTACTTGCAAAGGTGCAGGCATGATTGCTGGGGGCATCACTGCTCCATTTGGATATTGTGCAGGATATTGCGAAGGATAAGCTGCAGGATACTGTGCTGGATATTGTGACTGCATGCCAGGCAAAGCAGGGAATGCTATATTTGGAGTAGGAGCAGGGATCAGCTGTTGATTTACCTTGATAGCTTCTTGAAAAGCTCCTATCAATGTGGTGATCGCAGGATGTGTTCTCCTGATGAACATGGCAGTTAATGGATCCAGGGCTGAATAATAAATACTTCTAGCAGCATCATCAGCCACCACATATGGGGTAACTAGCTTGGACAACATTTTCTGGAACCTAGCATTGAAATTTGCAATAGGTTCATGCTCCAATCTCTTAATTGTGGCAAACAGGTGGTAATTCATGGATGGATCAATAGGGACCTTGAATCTGTCAAGAAAGGCCTTCTCTAAGACAGCCCACGAACCTACAGAAGATTGACCAAGACTGATGAACCAATTATAAGCCTCTTCCCCTAAGGAAAAAGGGAATAATCTGCACACCACATCCTGATGCTCTATTCTGGCTCTGCAGCAAGCCTCTTTAAACGTCCTGATATGATCATCCGCATCCTGATAAGGATGGTATTTTGGACAAAGCTTGTCCGGATACTTTGGTAACTCATGATACGCAGTAAAGGTCAATGGTGATTCTGCTGCAAAGAACGACATTGCAACCTGAAGGGGCTGAACTGGTGGTGCAGTTGACTGAGGTTGGACTAAAGGTATACCCTAAGGTTGAACAGGAGGTGTCACTGGTATACCTGAAGGTATTTGCAAACCAACAGGAGTTATAGGGGGAGATCCTGGTGAAGTTCTGGACGCACTAGACTCTGGAGTATGGTGAACGTCTACAGTCCTAGGTCTAAAACCTCTAACAGGCAATTCTTCGAAAATTTCACTATGTCTAGACCTGGTATTTATCCTGTGAGCCAGGATTTCTCGATTTGGAGGCCAATTAGCTGAAACTTTGCAAATATTGGCTGGATTCCACCGGACGAGGTGATATTTGCGGTCAACTTGCAAATCAGACTGAATATTTACGCGATATTTGCGAAGACACTGCAAATATGACAGGATATTGGGATATTCCGACCAGTAGCACCAGATCTCGCGTGTCTAAGGCTCAAATTCTCAAAGCTTGAACAAATTTATGCATCTTTGGCCAATATTTAGTGAATTTAAAGAAATCTACTGTAAAGCTTGCAATATTTATGTGAAATTTGGAAATCTTTACACAGAATGTGCAAATACAAACTTGTCGCAGCAAATATTTACGCAATTTGATGAAATTCACAAATGATCTGAAGTTACCTTACTCTGAGCGTCATCAAACCTGAAAGTACTGATGATGAATGTGATCTTCTGGACTCAAGGCCCTCCTTCTAGCGCCAATTTATGTTGGTCATGATGTTAGTCATTCGCAAACATAGAATAAAAGTTACACAACAACCTTTACTCATCTTGAAAGATACGATGAATTCAAAGAATTCATGATCCCAAGTCTCCGTTGATTAGGTCTTAATCTACTGACGTTACTCAGTGGTTGATGTGTGTTGCTGTTTTCCATTCAGGGGCCTTACGTGTTTCTGCACTGTTCATCATCATCATCTTCAAATATCCTGCTCTGGATGTTCGCTCTGCATAAGTCTCCAACAATTCTACCTCTGCACTGTAAATTTAGTCAAATAATGTGCATACAGGCTGATATTTGCATGATTTCTACCATTATTTATAATTCCTTGCATGATATTTTCAATACTACATGCATTTAACCAAATATGCTAAGGATCTTCAGTTACCTACGAGATTTCAGCATATTTCACTGTTTCTGCTTGTTATTTATCATGATTTGCAGTTATGGCGATGAATTAATGAAATTGAAAAAGGAAAAGGGTTAGAGAATGAGATTCCCAAAATTACTGGACTTAGATCACTGATTCACATACAAGCTCCCATACTTGCAATGAAAAAGAAGGAAAACTAGAAATCATACTTCACCAGGACATTCCACAAATCCGCATGATCTAGTGCAAAGCTTCAAAGGAAAGTTGACAACAACATGTAATGAAATGAAAGCGCTTCCAGTTGAACACAGCATTCACCAGTACATATCCAGAAATCAACAGAAGATTACGTAAAATTTACAATCAGGATGTAATCTGGAACTTCATATTCATTTAGTATGCTCAAGAACAGGTACATTTACAGTGATCTGAAGAAAGAACCTTGACATTTCAACAATTCTATCCTCATTAGTCTCAGTAATCCGATCTCCTAACTTATTCTACAGTAATTGACTCTTTGCGCCAGATGCGTCTGTGTATTCTAATGTATTCCTCCTCTCTAAAATGACAAGCTCTGGATGTTATATAGAGCAACTGCCAGAAAACGGTTACAATGATCCAAGGATCAGGATCCTCTCATAACAAACAACGGTCCAGATGAAAAGCACATGCTTCGCCAGTTAGCAAATGTACAGCTGGCACAGAATATTCCAGCATCTTCAACTTGATTCGGCCTCCAACTGGCGAACAGCATATTTGACAATATCCTCCTCATTTCTGGCTCATGTTGCCTCCATGCGCAACTTTGTAATGCTCAGCTTCAGCAGCATCATCATGATTTCAACGCTTAGCTTCAGCAGCATCATGACTTCAATGTTCAGCTTCAGCAGCATCATGATGATTTCCTGTGAAAAATATGCACTAAATGCATAAACGGCATAAAAACAACCAGGTCAACCCTCGTTGACCAAAATCAGGCAGTCGGGCTTTCAAATTTCTATCGCTTCATGTTTTTGCCCATTTTCTTGTATATCGGGTTCGAAATATGATGATGATGATCTCAGATTATACAAAGAAATAATCGCCTTTCAACCATCCTTAGAATCTGGCTTTGCATCATCATCATATTTGCATCGGCGTGACTACATATGATCAGGGTGACAATTTTACCTTAGGCCGACGGCAACAGTTATACCGACGCCAAAAAAATATGATGATGACCAACTACATATCTTCAAAGTGGCCACAGGATATCACAAAATATGATGATCCTCCTTTCCTAATGCTCTGATGAAAAGCACATCAGGATGTTTTGTTTTTGCATATTCGGGAAAGAAAGACATCGTCGTCATCATCATGATGAAGACAAACAGGAGGACTTGGAAAATGATCCTGCCGCTGAGGAAAATCATGATGACGTCATCGTCATCATCAGGCTTCAATAAAATGCAAAGGGATGACGTCATCATCATGTTTCGTTAAAATCAGGAGGTAAATGGAATATCGGGTTCCCTCTAAGGAAGATGATCAGGTCAAGAAAGCAGTATGACCCTTTTTTCGGCCAAGGCAATCCGCTCGAAAGGTCAGGATGATGAACATCATCATCATCATATCCGCATTGGGTGATTTAGAATATGATCCTGCAGAAAGTCCTGATGACGTCATTAGGATATCCGGGGCTTGTGTTAATCTTCGAACATGACGTCATCGTCATCATCATATTGGCGAAATGGATCACGCCTTGGAAAAATATCCTGCCGAAGGACAAAGGTGATGGTGACGTCATCGTCATCATCATATTTGCAAAAGGTTATACTCGTTGGCAGGATGATATTACGAACTGTTGGGAGAGACGAACAAGATCATGATGATCTTGTTCAACATGACTTAAGAAATGAAAATCACCCTCCACTTCGAAAGATAAGGTGATCATCATGATCATGTAAAAGGAGGTCAGGAGGATATTAGGAAATGTCGGGTCCTGAAATATCATGATGATGTTGATCACCAAGACTTGGTCGTGCGCGCGCAAATTATGCAGATGGCAGATTTCTCTAAGTAAGGTGATATTATAATATCAGCATGATATTATAATATCGGGTGATGCTAAATATCATGATGCTCGCAATGTTGGACAATCATGATGCTGATGATGCTAGAATATCATGATGAAGATGATGTTTCCAGGGTCGCTTGACGGGAAAAGTTCACTAGCACTTAAGATTGACGTCCGGATGTTTCGGGACTGCATGATTTTCATCAGGTGATAGAATAAGATCATGATGATGACCTTTGGCGACACAAAAGACCGCTCGACGGGAAAGGATTAATACGACTTAAACTTGACGTCCGGATGTTTCGAACTCAGGATATTATCGGGGGGCTTTTCAAGTATCATGATGATGATGTTCATATAGCAATTATCAGGTTTGACCAAAACTTTGACTGCTCACAACTCCCTCATATGGACGAATTTTCAAGTGATGCAAAAGGCAAACCTGCATGAAATTTCAAGCTCTTTCTAACCATGAAGTCATAGAAACAAAATATGAACTTTGAAAAACTAACCTCATGATGATGACCTACCTCATCCTGACCTTCATGATGATGATGCACCTGACTTATTTTTACCAAACCGCCAGAAACAGACAACACAAGCCAAAACAAAAGTTGGGTCCCTGTTTTGCCAAGTCAAAATGGGGCGTGTTGTGTAACCACACAACAAGATCTTCCTCAAAAATCCCTAAAAATCCTAAGTATAAGTCTCAATGTTATCAAAATCCAAGTGCTTTTCCTTAGAAAATTTCAAAAAATAAAAATAAAAAAAAAAGTCTTTAGCGCTCCAGCACAACTTTTCCTATAGTGCAAGGTTTTGAATTTGTGCTGAGTGCTTTCAGCATAGCTTTGGCTACTAGAACAGGGTCTAAAGTTGCACCCACACACCAACATAGCCTTGTTTAAACGAGAAAATGCCAAAATTGCGCTTATGCGCTAATAGCACTAATGCAAGTTCCAGCGCATCAACATGAATTGGATAGGGGCGTAGGGAGCTAAAGTTGTACTCGTGCACTGAAAGAGTTTTCAGCGTGCTAGCGTGACCTTGAATAAAAAGCAAGGTTTGGAAGATGTGCCATCGTATTAGGCAAGTCTCTAGTGCACTAGCATGACTTCACTAGGAAGCAAGGGTTATAAGGTTGCACCTGTGTGATGTATCAACCAATGGGTGCCAAAAGCACATAAATAAATTTAAACACTTTAACGTCTTGTAAAAGCTTTAGTAGAAGGGCACATTTATTCTGTCTTACCCTAAAATGTGTTTTTTACATGATGACTTATGTTCAACGTATCCAAGGGCACCATTATTGTAGAACGAAGCAGGTGTAGGTACCTAGAATAGTGTAGTGATTACTAGGAGTAAATGAGGTGGATGAATCCCTACAACCCAGGCCAAATCAACGTACCCAAGAATTGGACAAACACTCAAACCTACAAGTTTTCTGATAGAGGACCATAGGTAGATTTATTGCAGCATGGGTAACTTGGATTGAGTGTTGATTGGGTTTTCTCACACCCAAGGTTGTAGGAGTGAAAATGTAAATGCTATATATGCATGAAAAAAGATGTATTTTTGGTTAGCTATTCTTTGGGTTGTTATCCAAAAAGAAATATTTGATGTAGGTTTAGACCTTGTGTATTTCCACAGAGCTGAGTGGATTTGATGGACTGTGCTCTCTTCTGAGCCTTTCATGTCTCCATTATCAACTCAATAATGAGTGGAAAGTTGTCATATTGTGTTTATCTTTGCTTGTATTGAATCTTTTCTTTCTTTGTAATGGATGTTTAGCCTTCATGATTAATAAAACTACTAATATATTGCCTCTTTTTGCATTTCTACATTGTATTTATTTGAACTTTGTAGATTTATTCTATGGATGAATGATCCCTCTTGTATTTATAGTCTTTTATTCAAACCTTTGCTAAAGTTTTATGATTCTATGTGAGTTCATGTCATCATTTGAGATCATTGTTGAGTTATTTCAAAGTCAGTTGAACACACTAAATCTGGTGCATCACCCCCTTTCATTTTAATTCTCCTTCTCCCATTTTTCCTGGTGATTATTAGCATAGGTTTAGTTACAATTTCTCTGATCCTTAAGCTCAAAAAGAGGAACCAACCTTCTTTGGAGGTCTAATCTCATTTGCAAGGTCCCACACCTTGAGATCAGTCACATTATTTCACTAAATTTTTTGCAACAGTAGGCTTCAACAAAAGGGTGCAAATTTAGGTGACAATAGTTTCTGGTACACCCATTGGGACCAGTTTGATGATCCTTAACATCCATTGAAGAGTTTCGGTGTTCTCTTTAGTGCATCTTTCCATTTGGGATAGTTTCCTTCAACACCATGGTGACTTTGTTGAGTAAATCTACTAGTGCATCCAGTTCAAGTGCTTAAAGATTATCAAGGATTAGGATTCAGATGAGGTTCTTGATCTTTTCTTGCTTTCAAAGATTTCCACTCACCTAGTGAATCTACTAGTATGAGTTCATTTCTCAAAAGAGAAGACTTGTTAGCCCTTGTTTCAAAGAATATTTGAATGTTTTTCTGAGTTTGATGCCCTAGTATGTCAAACTATTATGGGGGTTATGGTTATTCTCCTCCATCTAATTAAAATGCTAATTTTATGCCTCCCTATCAGCCATATAAAACACAAAATACCCTTGGTTTTATCCCATACACTCTTGTTACAACAAGATATTAGAACCCTAATAACATTTGCCTCCTCCACCCCTGCTCATGCTTACAATCAGCCTCAAGTGGCCTATTTTGCCCTGAATCAGCATGTGCACCCTCCTAATGAACCTAAAAATGTCAACAATATTAGTATCAAAGATATCATGTTGAACTTTCAAAGAGAGTTAGATGACATTGACATGGGACAAAAGTATAATCAATAATAGTAGGAGCTTGCTCATCAAGCTTAACTTCAACAACAATAGTTGGAGGCATAAGAGAGGTATGAACAAGAAAATCTTGCCATACAAGTAGTAGCTAAGGAGGAAAAATGAGGCAGCTACTTGCCCAAATTCAAATAATGGAATCTCAGTCAACACCTTCCAATCCTAGCTTCAAGCAACCTCCCCATATAGTCATGAGTCAACATGTGGTGGCAAAGACTTCTAAAGTTAAGATCCCAATCTTCAAGCAAGGGAAACCTTCTACATCTCCAAAACAATCTCCTAAATTCAAAATCCCAAGCTTTAGAGGCCATCATATGCAAAAACATGTTCCTATTGAAAATCAACCTATTACTACTCAGAAGTAGCTCAAAAGCCTATCCTTATTCTTGAGACCCAACAAATACCTCAAATTCCAGTATCTTGTCAGCTTTTAGGTCGTAACACCATTTCTATCTTCAAAGGCAGACATTTTTACTAGGCTAATGGATCAAATGTGCAGGGGAATGAAGGGGAAGGAGAGGGGCAACAATCTATTGTTTGTGAGCCCCTGCATGCTAGGCAAACTGAGAGTTCAGACCTGCGGTAAGAGGAAGACGACTCTAATCAGTTGGGGCATTAATCTATTGAGCATAGGCCACTTGTGCAAAGTCCAGTGGAGGTGCATCCATGTGAAGAAGAAAATGTAGAGGAAATTGCTACAGAGACTCTAGAGGTTGATGACGCCACCTTATTTCATGAACTGCCCAATTTCATTGAAGATGAAGAAGACATGCAAATGCCAATGTTAGTAGCATTTTTAAAATAGCATGATGGTTTTGAAAATGATAGCAAGTTTTTGGCAAGTGGAGACAAACATGATAGTGAGATCTTTTTCTCATGAAGAGGAGCATGTAAGCAACCCTATTTTGGGAAGTGCAGAAATTGATAGCACAGATCTATTTGAGGAGCTCCCACACTTTGTGGAGAATGGAATTATTGAAATTGAACATGGGCAAGAACAAATTGAAGATTTGTTCTTGGTTATCCAGTAGGGGTATCTACTTCTTAGGGGAGGATATTTCTTCACTAAGCACATCCAAGGCTCATTTTCTGAGCCTATTTCTAATAGCCATCATGAGCATCATATTCACAAGGAGGAAGTAGTTTCATTTTTTAATGAAGCACAAGAGACACAGAATTCAGACCAAGAGAGAATTAATGAGGAGTTAGAGCAGAAACATGAAGTCTCCATTGATTATTCAAGTATAGTTTCAAGGGGATGTCCTATCAGACATCTAACCCAACTGGAGACCAATAGAAAAAAGTCACCACTTGTCATTCTTATTCTTAAGCATGAAGTTGACTATTAAGATGAGAAGGATCGGCCCACTTATCCACTTTAAGATGATTACATCAACAATCAGTTCATGTGGGTAAGTGAGTTTGATTTTTTTCTTAGAGTGGCATTTCATCAATTTATTGTTGGAATTAGGGCAGACAACTGAGAATGGGGGGGTGAATCAGATGTCTTAAAAACTTAATACTTGCAGCAATTAATTCTTATTTTCTATTCAAACCAGATTAATGATGAAAACATTAAAGCATTAATCAACAACACATGAGTAGAAACAAATGAATCACACTTGACATCAAGATTTTTGACTTGGAAATCTGGTTAAGAGAAAAACCATGGTGAGGATTAACCCACAAAGATTATACTCTATTAAAAGTATTACAGAAGGGGAAGGCACATGCCTTTAGGCTCACTACCTAGAGCTAACTACTCAAAAAGAGGCTCACTACCTACAAGAATGATTACAAAAAGATTACAGATTGTTTGAATTGATGAATAGCATCTACCAATGCAAGAATTCAATTTCAGTTAAGCACAGAATACTAATTTTACACATTTCATCTTTACTCTGCCCTATTTACTACTCTGCCATAATCTGGACCTTAGATCTCTTCTCTTTCACACTTCTTATCTTCCCTTTTCACACTTACTCCATATTCGCACAACCATATCACTCAATACACTCAAATCCATCGGCTATATATATCTGCCTCAATAAATTCAATCACCTTTCTATTGGCCTTATGAAGAACTTAACAAATAATACAAGTACTCTATTATGTCAGCTAAATCCATACACCAATATTGATGCGTACCAGAAATAACACTTGCAAGTCACCATACATGTCAGCCACTAGCATTATATCCCATACGTAACTCACCAAAACACTTCTACTAGATCCGTACAAGGATCTAACACAAGTCAGCCTGTTCTTTACTGAACTATTTTATCATATTAGGACCCAGTACTCAGATGCTCATAACTTTTAATCCCTTTGTCACCAAAGGCTAAAATCTTGGATTTAGATTGTCCTGACATTTCTCTACACTTCCTCAGATTCACAACACACAATGATTAACTGGAGAGATCCGCTGACCAAAATACTAAAATCTACCATATACCCTGTTCCTGTCTATTCAGACTTGACAAATCTTGGAACTGACTTCTGGTATGATCTGATACTACATTGCGGATGAGTGGAATGGACTTAGTTGCCATCAATGACAACACATGACATGCCTTGCAATGTCTCTTGCCAGTAATCTCCCCCTTTGGCATTGATGGCAACACTTAGTGAAAAATGACTAAGTGTCATGACTGACTCCCCCTACTGTGTACACTTATATATTCTTCCACTGCTCCCCCTTTGATGGATTCTTCATTTTTTTCACTATATCTCACTCGCCCTTTGACATCAATGGCAAAGGGTGGGATCCGCAAACCAAAATTTACACAAGAAATCTCTATACAAGCATATGTACAAATAATCCATGTATTATACTTACATGAACTTGAGAATATCAGCAAAACTATTTTTCAATTGTACACGTTCAGAGGCCCAACTTCTTTTCATGCCATCCATAATTGAGATGTGTCCACTTAGTAGGAATGCCTGTGTTTCTGCTTTCTTCATATCTGAAGGGTCACCTATTCGGACTGCAACTTGAGCTTTTGATAAAGCAGTAAACATTATTTCTAACTTAGGGGCAATCAATCCCCTGAGCTCACACATTATCTCCACAATATTGCTCTTATATGTAACAAGTTTCTTTATTTCATTAGTCAAGCTGATTGCTTGACACTCCTAATTTGCCAGAGAAACTGTTAGAGGATCAAAATTTTGAGATAGATTCAACAATTTTTGTTTTTGCTCCTCTATCTTCTTCTCAATATCCTCAATAAATTTGGGCCAAGATAGACAAAATTTGTATACATCACCTCCGTCATTAAGAGCATTTTGAATACTCTTTATACTGATATTAAGTACCTTTCTATCATTTCCTATTAGACCCTTTAGCTCACTAAATCTCTTATCCATAAATTCATTCCGGACTTTAATCTCTATAGACTTCTCAAAGGACTCAAAGTGTGTACTTACAGAATTTACAAGGCTCTTCAGATTTCCAAAGGGAGAATCATATGGATTCTTCTAGAAAGTTGGCATTATCTTCTCTAATATACTGGATGCAAGGCCTAATAGCTCATTGCCTTCTATGTGAGATTTCAATATCTTTTATCTTGCCTTGGCTTGTGTGAAAGATGTTATCTTCATCATTTCGACTAGAGAGAGAGTATCCAAGTTGATTGGTCCTTGAATCAGTTCTGGTTCATCAAACTCTAGCATTTCTTTACTTAGGAAACTCTTCACTACATCTGTAGTGTCTCTTGCCACAATTTCTAGACCACCTTCCTTTCCTAGATTTTTCTCAGTGTCAGTGTTAGAACTATTTTGTTTGGGTGCATCAACATTTGCACCATCTTCTTCTACTTTATCTTCCTTACCCTTGACTTCTTCTTCTTCTTGGTTCTTAGCCTTTTATATTTCATGCTCTTTAATCTTCAATGAATCATCTTCAATTTGATCATCTGCTTCTATATTCATCTATGTATCTTCTTTATCAGAATGATCCAGAGGAGTTAGAATACATCCTACATCAGCAGTTTCATCTGTTCTTTTTACTTCTTCCCTACTTATTGCTTCCTCTTCTGGGATAGAGGGATCATCCATTCCAAATTGTTACTCATCCTTTTGCTGCTCTTCTTCATCCAGGACTGGTGTGTCATTAGCAGGCTCATCTAACACAACAAAGAACTTATTTTTGTTTAATTCTTTTCTCAAAATTTGTTCAGTTTCTTGGACTATTTCATCTATCTCTCCAATCATCACTTTGTTCATTCTTGTCTTACTCCTAAATTCATTTTTGACCTCTTTAAAAATTTTATCTGCTTCTCTGCTAGAGATCACCAGACATAGAGTGGTTAACACATGTTCCCTCAGCTCCATATCTTTTGACTTGGCTGTTTCTTTTCTTATCTCCAAGATGTTTCTTAAGTCTTTTGGAAATTCTGATAGAATTTCCACCAGTACTCGATTAAATACATTCAAGTACTTGATAGTGGCTTCTTCCAAAAGTCTTTTGTCAGCGTCATTATAAATATTATAGTATTTGGTTAATGGTTTTAAATTCCCATCAATAGTGATTGTCTTGACAATGTTTTTTACAGAGGGAATTTGCTTCTTATTATCAGCCTCTGATCATTGCCTCTTATTTGTCTTCTTGCTTCTGGAAGGCTTCTCTTCAGATATTTTAATATCTTTAGAACTTGTGGCCTTTAGGTCCTTAAGCCCATCATCTGATTCTGTCTTTTCTTCATCCTCCTTTTCCAAACTGTCATGTGATCTCTTTGCCTTCACTTTAGTTCTCTTCTTTTCCTTACTAGATGATATATCTTCTGGTTTCTCAGGATTGGCAAGTTTTGGGGGAACAGGGGTAGCAGCAGAGTTCCTAGTAGTCCATAGAGTGGAAAAGGATTCTACTAGAGTATTTCCTTGTTCCTTATCCTGCTTCTCCTTCTCATCTTTTTCTATTCTTTCTCTGTTCTGCCTCGCAGCTTCCTTTGTTATCCCAATGCTTTCAGCATACATTTCTACTTGCTTCTGAGATTTCCTCTTAATCTCTAGCTTCCAGAGTTCAACATGTAGCTTTTCATCAAGCTCTTTATAAGTCACAAACCTCTCAATAGAGTCATCCTTGGGTTTGCTCAAGAGATGTTGAGCATACATTTCCAAAATCTTCTCATCAACCTCATAACCCATAGGCATAATTCAAATGGTTCTAGGTTCTACAGCTTCCATTAGGCACTGATTAGTGTCCACCATGAAACAGATGTCATTCTTGTATTTTTCAACAACTGATTTAGGGATCCTTTCCCTAGAATGCATCATACTTCAAAAAATTTTAAAGTATCCCTAGATTGTAGTTTTCTGAGCAATAGAGTCTCCAATGTTGCATAGATGATCTCTTATTTGAGTAGTAACTAGCTTGTCACTGGTGCAGTGCACACCTTTTACACTAGGCACTTCATTCATGAAGTAGAAGAACAAACATAAAACCAAAGAACCATATTTGAAGGTGTTTTTCTTGTCCTTCTTAATTTTGTTCAAGTTCTCAATAAGTTGGTTTTGCAATAATTCACACAAGTCATAATCTGTATTTTCCTTTAACATTTTGTATGCAACATATATGGCCATTCTGGAGACAGAGTTCTCCCTGCTAGAATGATAAATTTTGTAACCAATTACCATTGAAGCAAACTTGACATATAGATCAATATTATCATTGATGGTCATTGCCCTTTTGTCGAACTTGGCACCGGTTGCATCAGTAACAGTCTGGTTTTTCATAGATTTCAACATGGGCAATCCACCGGTTGAATTCAACCTAGTCACAATTTTGATAACATCCTTTGTAATCTTGGAAGGTTTCAATAGCCATATAAACTCATCATGCATTCATCTCAAGATGTAACGAATCCACTCACTCTCATCAAATGTCAGAAATTCAATGACTTGTAGAAAATGTTTGCTCTCTAGGGTTTTGAATTCCAATTTAAGATCATGGTTATCATCTTTTAGATGGTTCTTAAACAATTCTAGCAATCTCAAATTTCCAAATTTATCCACGTTGCAATGGATGTATGCCCTAATATCTTCGACATGCAATACTCTTTATGGGACACCAGAAAATGCACCTAACAGTTTGACTTTGACTGACTTGTAAGGATGCTTCTTAAATTTTGGATGGGCCCTTTCAATAATATTAACAACAAGAGGAGTAGCCATCTCAACAAATTACAGATTTATGTTTTCATAGAAAAGTACCTTTTTCTTCCACGGAGTTAGGGTTGATCAATTGTCAGTTGAATTCGTTCTTCATGCTTCAATCTCTAGATTTTAAGTTCAGATGCTCTTCTTCTTGTTCTCTTTGAATGCAAAGTGATTCAAATGCTTGAGCGAGTGACCTTTTATCCTCCACAAAACCTAATTTGTCATTGTAATAAATGCTCTGTCCTAACACACCCGGTTACACTATTTCTGCATACAGTTGACCTTGAATTGCTCCGCAAATCGTCATATCCACTTCTTTTCTTCCGGAGATCCTTTCAAATGATCTGTAATAACCCAAATTATTTTCTCTCAACGTGCCAGATTCTAGCAACCACTTATTGGCTGGGGGAATTTGATTTTTAATGCTTCTCCCCCTAAACCAGAGCTCCTAATTCAATTCCCGGAGGAATTGTCAGCACCAGATTCCAGCGTGGACCCATCACCACTATTCATTACACCTTTCTTCACCCAAATTTTATTCATTTCACTCTGAATCTCATCCGCATCCACTTTGCCCTTTCCTTTGTCTTGTTTCTAATCTCTGTTTACTGGACCTTTTCCATCATTATTCCTTCTTCTGCAGAATCTTGCAATATGACCAGATCTATTGCAATTAAAGCATACAATATTTCTTTGCTTATTTACTCTTGATCTGCACTAATTTGTCATGTGTCCAAATCCATTGCATGCAAAGCAGTAGCCATTAAAAGAATTTCCATTTCCTTTATTGTAAAGATTATTCATTATCATACTTCTGCATTCATTGGATCTATGACCATACCTCTTACAATTGAAGCATTAACTGGAGAAGGATGGACTACTTTGATTCACCCTATTTCTGCATTGAGTAGCTCTATGACCAAATTTATTGCACTTGAAACAATTTCCATTGAAAGATGGATACCTTTGAGCATTTGGCTATCTTACTGGAGGTCTTCTAGGTCTGTTTCTTCCATTCCTTGGTTGAAAACTTCTTTGTTTGGATTCGGAGCTTTCACCTTTCTCATACCCAAGACCTTGCTTGTCATCAACCTTCTTCTAACTTTCAAGTAGTGCTTCAAGTTTAGTTGAGTTTATCTTGAGCTTCTCCTTGTATTCATTTGCAACTTCTAGGTCATGTCTAAGAATGACCATTTGCTTTTCAAGTTCTCTCTCAGTGTCTCTACTTTCTTGTAGATCGAACTCTAGATGGTCGGCTATTCTGTCCAATCTGCAATATTCTTCAGTTCTTTCTTTTAGAGTTTGATTCAGGTCTTCTTTAGTTTTCTTCCTTTGCTCAATTTCTTTGGTTAGTCTCATCACCCCATATTCCATCTCATGTTTTAGAACATAAACTTCTTTTGTCAGCTTTTCACATTCCTTTATTTTTTCTTCCAAAGCCTCATTCATGCCATTTTCTTCAGTAAAATTAGCTAGTTGGAGAAGTAGCTCCTTCTTTGCCACAGATTTCTTTAGTTTATCTTTTAAAATTTCAATGCAATCATCAACATCTTTAAGGTTTGCTTTCAGGTCCTCTACCTCTGCTTTGGACTGATCAAGATCTTCTAAAGCCATTGGAAGTTGTCCTTTGAGTTAACCCATTGAAACTCCTTCCCAGATCTTCCTCAAGCTATTAAGCTTCTTCCAAGGAACTTGGCTCTGATACCAAATGTTGGAATTAGGGCAGACAACTAAGAGTGGGGGGGTGAATCAGCTGTCTTAAAACCTTAATACTTGCAGCAATTAATTCTTCTTTTCTATTCAAACTAGATTAATGATGAAAACATTAAAGCATGAATCAACTACACATGAGCAGAATCAAATGAATCACACTTGACATCAATATTTTTGATGTGGAAACCTAGTTAAGGGAAAAACCATGGTGGGGGTTAAGCCACAAAGATTATACTATGTTAAAAGTATTACAGAAAGGGAAGGCACATGCCTTCGAGCTCACTGCTCAAAAAGAGGCTCACTACCTACAAGAATGATTACAAAAGGATTATAGATTGTTTGAACTGATGAATAGCATTTACCAATGTAAGAATTTAGTTCTGGTTAAGCACAAAATACTGATTTTACACATTTCATCTTTACTCTGCCCTGTTTACTGCTCTGCCATAATTTGGACCTTAGATCTCTTCTCTTTCACACTTCTTATCTGCCCTTTTCTCACTTACTCCATATTCACACAATCATATCACTCAATACACTTGAATCCATCAGCTATATATATATGCCTCAAGAAATTCAATCACCTTTCTGTTAGCCTTATGAAGAACTTAACAAATAATACAAGTACTTTGTTCTGTCAGCTAAATCCATACACCAATATTGATGCGTACTAGAAATAACACTTGCAGGTCACCATACATGTCGACCACTAACATTATATCCCATACGTAACTCACCAAAACACTTCTACTAGATCCGCACAAGGATCTAACACAAGTTGGCCTGTTCTTTACTGAACTGTTCTATCATATTAGGACTCGGTACTTAGATGCTCATAAATTTTAATCCCTTTGTCACCGGAGCCTGAAATCTTGGATTTAAATTATTTTGACATTCCTCTACACTTCCTCAGATTTGCAACACACAATGATTAACTAGAGAGATCCGCTGACCAAAATAATGAACTCTGCCATATACCCTGTTCCTGTCTATCCAGACTTGACAAATGTTGGAACTGACTTCCAGTATGATCTGATACTGCATTGCAGATGAGTGGAATGGAGTTAGTTGCCATCAATGACAACACATGACATGCCTTGCAGTGTCTCTTGCCAACATTTGTTGTATGCCCACTCTTTTTCCACCTCTTATTAACTACCCATAAATAGGAAAAACATGCTAAATTGATAAGGAGGGGCAATTATTTTGGAAAACTAATTAATGGCTTTGTTTAAGTCAAATTCTTAGTTTTTTAGTTTAGGATTAGGTTAGGATTGTGTAGGTTTCTTCCCTCCAAGTGTTGTTGCACTCTCATTAGGAGATTGCATGTGTTTTTGTTTTGTTTTACCTTGTGTTTTGTTGTGGGGCAATGTTCATCTATGGGTTTTGGTCCAAATATCTTTCCATATGTTTGATGTTGTTGCAGTCCCCTTTCACTCTATGCCCAATGGATAGGTTAAGGCCCCTAGATTTATTATGTTTAGTAGGCAAACACCCCTGCAAAGTCACAAAAATGTTGACCTATTTTTAACCCCCCAAGCCAAATAACTCATCTTCCAAAACCTGCAAAGGTTATCAATCCACATTCAAATCCCTTAGGTTTGTAGGTTTTATGCCTTATATATTCCTTAGAAATCCCTAAAAATCCTAAGTACAAGTCTTAATGTTTTTAAAATTGGTGCAGTCACGGTAGGAGGGTTCACAGAATGAACTATCGCGGACCGTGCAACAAGAGTAAATACAATGGAAACAACTCAAAGAAATAGAACAAATGCAAATTTAGTCATTCAGTAT
This sequence comes from Cunninghamia lanceolata, assembly GCA_027924645.1. Classification (NCBI taxonomy): domain Eukaryota; kingdom Viridiplantae; phylum Streptophyta; class Pinopsida; order Cupressales; family Cupressaceae; genus Cunninghamia; species Cunninghamia lanceolata. The sequence continues at coordinate 1,352,041 of BSBN01000725.1, forward strand.
ATCATAGAATTCAAATAGAGATTGGCCGGCAACATGCGGGCTTACAATTAGGGCTCACAGGCTTGATTACATACATGTGCAAGATAAGGCTTTGAAGCTCCTTCGCACCAAAATCTAAACTATCAGCTATCACTATGTTATGAACTATTTTCCTAGGGATCTATTACATCAATATATATCAAGTCCAGATCAATAGATTCCTCCGTGTCAGCCAAGGAAGATCACAAATTCCAAAGAAGAGATGTAACATGTGTACACAGATAGGTCAGACCTAAATGCATAGGACACTTTCAGAAAATGAATGGAATGATGTGTGGATCTCCGAGGAAGGTCAGCCATGAACTAAAGATCACTGAATGATGTGTCATTGGGCTCCAAAAATTAGGAAATGCTTCCACAAGTTTCTCCTTCAGCTGGTTGTCTGTGATTAACCGAATGCTCTCCTCTGAGAAATAGTCATCTTCTAATAATGATATCTTTCTGGTATTAAAGTACAGATCTCTGAATTCTAGATATGATGTAGATGAATGAATGTAGATGCTAAATCCAACTCCAGAAGATCTAAAAATACTATTGGGACAAGATACAGAATCTTCTACTAACTGAACTACTTGAACTGAACTGGAAAAGAAACAAACTGAAATGCAAATGTTTTTGGTTGATGCAAGATTGCTCTTGAACTAGGGATGCTCCTGCATTAGACATCTGGGGTTATTGAAAAAGTGAGTCCCTCACTTTGCTGGGGCTAAGGGAGATTCAAGACGGTCCACCTCAGCCTGAGGAATCCATGATGAATCTTCTTCTAGTTTTCCTTTCCACTTCACAAGATATTCTTTGTATTGTCTTCCTCTAGTGCTGCGTCTAACTCTGCTATCCAAAATGTCTTCAATCTGCTCCAGTGCTTGTTGGGGTAACTGCTTCTTCAAGTCTTCTTCTATGTTGTCACTGAACTCTGCTTCATTATATACTGATATAGGTCTACAATGTTGAAAATAGGTGAAATACCCAATGTCTCTAGTAACTCCATTTTATATGCATTCCCTGAATCAAATTTTTTGAGTATCTTACAAGGTCTAAACTTGTTCATCTTCAACTTGTTATATGTCCCAACTGGAAATCTTTCTTTTCTCAAATACACCATTACTTCATCTCCAACTTCAAATTCCTTATGTCATCGCTTCTCATCAGCCTTCTCTTTGTACTTACTATTCATATTCTCCAAATGCTTCTTAACCTAATCATGCACTGTCTTCATGTGATCTGCAAATTCTTCTGCTTCTGCACTTTTCTTTTCTTCCATATTGATGTCTCTCAATTTTGTAACTCCTCTAGGGTTTACTCCGGTAGCAATCTCAAAAGGTGTTCTTCCGGTGCTCCTGTTCACTGAATTATTGTATGCAAACTTTGCTTGTGAAAGAATCAAATCCCAACTTCTTGTCTTCTCTCCAACCAAAAATCTCAACAAGTTTCCCAAACTCCTATTCACTACCTCTGTCTATCCATCAGTTTGTGGATGAAAAGCTAAACTGAACTTCAAATCTATCTTCATTTTCTTCCAAAGTGTCCTCCAGAAGTACTCAACAAACTTTGTATCTCTATCTGAAACTATACTCTTAGGTAATCCATGTAATCTGACAACCTCCTTGAAAAATAAGTTAGCTACATGTACTGCATCAATTGTCCTCTCTGTGTCTTAGGCAATCCCATCACAAAATCCATGCTTATGTCTTCCCAAGGTCTCTCTGGTACTATCAAAGGTCTATACAATCCAGTATTCTGACTACTCCCTTTTGAAACTTGACAAACTCTACAACTCTGCACAAATCTCTGAACATCCTTATGTATCTGAGGCCAGAAGTAGTTTTCACTCACCAAAGCCACTGTCTTATCAATGCCAAAATGTCCTGCCAATCCACCACTATGCTTCTCCTTAATTAGGTTATCTCTCATTGAACTTCTAGGTATCAACTGACTTCCTTTGAATAACATATCTTCTTGAATGAAATAGTCCAACCACTTACTTCTATCTGTCACAACATGTTCCTTACATGCTTTCCAAGGTTCTGCAAAATCAGTGTCTCCCTCATACATGTTCTTCAATTCATCAAAACCCAACACTTCAACTCTCATTTATGTCAACAAGTTTCTTCTTCTACTCAATGCATCAACAAATTTGTTTGATTTTCCACTCCTATGTTTCAACATAAAAGTATAACTCTACATGAACTCTACCCATCTCATATGTCTCTGATTCAACTTACCTTGACTGTTCAAAAATTGCAAAGCTTGATGATCTATATACAATACAAACTCCTTAGGCAACAAATAATGTCTCAACTTTTTCAAGGCTTGAATTATGGCATAGAATTTCTAATCATAAATTGAATATCTTCTCCTTGCATCATTCAACTTCTCACTGAAATATGCTACTAGTCTACCTTCTTGAATTAACACTGCTCCAATTGCACTTCCACTCACATCACAATCAACTTGAAATACCTTATTGAAATCTGGTAATGCCAAAATAGGTTGCTCTATCACCTTCTACTTCAATAGTTCAAAACTTTTATTTGCTCCAGATGTGCACTTGAAATCCTTTATGTCAGCTCTAATTATCTCTGTCATAGAGTTGCAAACTGAATTGAAATTTTTGATGAACTTCCGATAGAAACTACCCAATCCACGAAATGATCTAACTACTCCAATGCTCTCCAATGTAGGCCATTCAACAATTGCTCTCACTTTCTTAGGGTCCATCTTCAATCCTTCTGCAGAGATCACAATTCCCAAATATACCAACTCTTGCTTTATGAAACACACTTCTTGATGTTTATTAGCAATTTCTCTTCTCTCAGGCCCTGCAAAACTTATCTAATATGCCACAAATGTTCCTCTTTTGTCTTACTGAAAATTAGAATATCATCCAAGTATACAATCACAAACTTACCCAAGAATTTCTTCAAGACTTAATTCATCAACCTCATGAAAGTACTCGGTGCATTTGTCAATCCAAAGGGCATCACTAACCACTCATACAGTCCTTCATTTGTCTTAAAAGTAGTCTTCCATTCAACTCCTTCTCTAATTCTGATCTAATGGTATCCACTCTTCAAGTCTATCTTTGTGAAATATTTTGCTCCACTTAAACAATCCATGATATCATCCATCCTAGGTAAAGGAAATCTATACTTAACTGTGATCTTATTTATTTCTCTAGAATTAGTACACATTCTCCATTCTCCATCCTTCTTTGGTGCCAACATAGCAGGTACTGCACAAGGACTCAAGCTTTCTCTGATCGAACCTTTCCTAAACAATTCTTGTATCTATCTATTCTGAAAGGAAGCTAGGTGTGTAGAAATCACTTCCTACAGTAATCTAATGAGGAGAGATGTATGCAAATTCAATTTAAATTCTTACAACTACAACACCATAAAACATCTAATAGAGATATTGCAGCATTACACATACACATAGAAAGTAGACAGAAGAGAGAGAGACAAGATATACGTGGGGAAAACCCTTACGGGTGAAAAACCCAACACTCCAAAACACAGCTCAAATGTATTACAGTAAACAATAACATATTATAATATAGTTTTAGAGCCAATGCTCTTTCAGGAGTCTTTGAATGTCGAATCTGGAGATATTCTAGCAGCATAATAGTACCTATAAAACACACTACTTATCTCCCATCCAAGCACCTATTTTTATAGAGTTTACAAGGCAAATATGGAACCTTCTAGAGATGGGCGTCCATCTTGGACTCATGCCCCAAAACCCACACCTAAGGACACTTGTCCAATATCCCATCCCAATGTGGGTGCCTTGTCCCAAGATAGGCTATAACAGATGCTCTTACACACCTTACAACTGTCATAGAATCCATCATAACTGACAACACTTATAGCTGTAAGAGAATCTGTCATACACTGACTAAAAATATCTTATTCCTCTTACAACTTGTCATAACCTCCCTTGACCACCCAAAGATGCTTTTCTCTCATACAAAGATACTCACCGACACTTGTCATTAAATAAAAGTCAGTTGAAGTTTCAAGGGTGTTGCCCTAGAGCCCTAAAGGGGGCATTGCCCCTTGACCCCTCCTTGTACCGCGATAGGGAGCGTGCCAGGGGCACTATTCCTGGACCTCATAAGGGGCTCCGCCCCTTGACCCTGTCTCTGGGGTGCTACCCCAAACCCCAGTTAATTATTCAAGGGGGAAACCACAGCTGCCAAAGTCACCAAAATTTATCCTGCTGCATGTACACAAGGTGCCGACCATGCCAACTTAACATGGATAAATAAATACAACATTAGGAATTTGCAAAGCTTGAGACAACTTAATTCCCAACATTCTCCCACTTGTCGAACACCTTGCAAAGACCAAAATCAATGACAAGATTTAACTACCAGGGGCCAAGAGGCCCACAGACTCCGAACACCATCTGAACTTCTCTATGCCCATTGGTTTCATCAATGCATCTACAACATTCTTCAAAGTATCTACCTTCTCCAAATTTACCTTTCCATCCTCAACCATGTCTCGTATGAAGTGAAACTGAACATCAATGTGCTTTTTTCTAGCATGGAAAGTTGGGTTCTTCGCAAGACAAATTGCACTCTGATTGTCACAACTGATCATGATCTAACCTGCATCAACACCAATATCTGAACACAATCTCTTAAGCCAAATGGCTTCCTTACAAGCATGAGTTGCTGCCATATACTCAGCTTCTATCATGGACAAAGCAAAAATAGGTTGTCACTTACTCATCCAACTAATAGCACCACCAAACAATGTAAACACATAAGCACTGGAGGATCTCCTATTGTCAATGTCACCTGCCCATTTTGAATCCACGAATATCAACAGAATGCGAAGGTCCTGAAACATTACCATGATAGAAAATGGAATACTCAGAAGTACCCCTCAAATATCTGAACACTTGCTTAGCTACATCCCAATGAACTCGTCCAAGATTAGCCATAAATCGACTAAGGACTCCCACTGCTTGGGCAATGTTTGATCTTGTACAGACCATAGCATACATCAAACTACCAACAACACTAGCATAAGGTACTCTGCTCATGTCCTCCACCTCACTAGGAGATTTTGGACAATCCTCAACAGATAACTTTGTCCCCAAGGAAATGGGAACACACAATGGTCTACAATCTGCCATGCTGAACCTGTCCAACACAGTCTTCACATACTTACTCTGGCTTAACCAAAGTTTTATGTTGGTTCTATCTCCTCTAATTTCCATTCCTAGAATGTACCTGGCTGCCCCTAAATCTTTCATTTCAAACTATGCTAACAACTGAGATTTAAAATCAGAAATTATATTTTTACCCTTCCCAATGAGCAACATATCATCAACATATAGTGCAACAATGAGAATACGATCACCATCAAATTTATAATACACACAGTGATCCAATTTCGATCTCACAAATCCAATTGACAACACAAAGGCATCAAACTTCAAATACCATCTCCTAGGGGATTGCTTCAAACCATACAAAGACTTTTTAAGTTTGCAAACTAAATTTTCTTTACCTTTCACCATGTAATGCTCTGGCTGTGACATGTAGATTTCTTCCTCCAAGTCACCATGAAGGAAAGTTGTCTTCATATCCATCTGTTCTACCTCCAAGTCATAAGCTGCTGCGAGAGACAATAGGAATTGAATGGATGTCAACTTTGCAACGGGAGAGAAGATCTCACCATAATCTATACCCTCCACTTGTGAATACCCCTACGCAACCAATCTGGCCTTATACTTCTCAACACTACCATCTACACCAAAATTCTTCTTAACACCCATTTGCATCCAACGGGTTTCCATCCAGGAGGCAAAGGCACCAAGTCCCAAGTTTGATTCTTTTCCAAAGAAGACATTTCATCCTCCATGGCCTCCTTCTAGGAACTTGCATCTTTCATGTCCATAGCCTCTGATACAGTTCTAGGTTCATCACTGTTAGTAACCAAAGCATAAGCACAACTAGAATCAAGCAATGTAAAACTAAACCTTTCAAGTTGCTTTCTTATTCGTGTAGACCTCCTCAAGAGCTGAGGTTGAGGTTCAACTTCTTCATCTAATCTTTTAAAGCTGCTAGAGCTCTCCTCATCATCAGGTCCAACATTGTCTTTCCATTCAGTCTTCTCAGGGGTAGCAAGAAACTGAACAACATCCTCTTTCTTTACTAATTCTTCTGGCTACAAAATAGTGGAAGAAGGTGTAAGCTCTCTAAAGATGACACTTCTATACAACACGTTTTTAGCTACAGGGTCCCAAAGCTTGTATCCTTTCACACCAACACCATAGCCAATGAAGATACACTTAACAACCTTGTTCTCCAATTTTGACTGCTTCTCCCTAGGCACATGTGCATATGCCTCACAACCAAAAACATGAAGATGCCTTATTGAAGGATTTCTACCAGACCACACCTCCATGGGTGTCTTTCCAACAAGATCTGATGTAGGAGATCTATTAACAAGACAGCAAGCAGTGGCAACAGGTTCAGCCCAAAATTTTTGTTCTAGGCCAGCTCCACTAAGCATACTCCTAGCCTTCTCCATCAGTGTCCTGTTCATCCTCTCTACAACTCCATTTTGCTATGGGGTGTATGGAATTATCTTATGTCTTTCAATCCCAAGCTCCTTGCAATACTTATCAACTTCTATAGAACATAACTCACCACCGTTGTCAGTTCTCAAACATTTAATGTTTTTACCAGTCTAATTTTTAGCAAAGGTCCTAAACTCCTTAAACTTGCTATAGACTTCAGATTTGCTTCTGAGAAAATAAATCCATGTCCTTCTACTGTAATCATCTTTCAAAGATACAAAATATATAGACTTTGATAACAAAGGAACATTAACAGGACCAAATACGTCAGAATGGATAAGGTCCAACACACCAGAAGACTTATGAGAACTTGAGTAAAACTAAACACGGTTTTGTTTTCCATAAATACAATGTTTGCAAAAGTCAAACTCAAGATTACAATCATCTAACCCCTCAATGAGGTTCTTATTTTTTAGGGTACGCAAACCCTTCTCACCAATGTGGCCAAATCTCTTATGCCATAACATTGTCTTTTCAGTAAGAAGTTTAACTTCCAATGCACAATTACAACCATTAAGACTAGAAACAACATATTTTTTCACTGCTCATTCAGATGGTGGGGATGAAGTGACTACTGCCCTCTTCCTTGAGTCAGAAGAACTATTGCATTGTGAAATGCATGCTTCTACCTGAAATAGAGTACCTCTCCTAGTACCCTTAGCAAGCAGCATAGCTCCTCTAGTCATCTTGCATCCTTCTTTCGAAAAGACAACTTGCACACCTGTATCATTCAAACTACTTATAGAAAGTAGGTTCTGTGCTAAGCCTGGGATGTGCATAACCCTAGAGATCCCCTTCACTCAACCATCAGGGAATCAAATAGAGACTCTTCCACGACCAGCAATCTTCAGATGAGAGTCGTCACCTAGATACACCTTTCCACCATCGAACTCCTGATACTTAGTGAAACAGTCTCGATGCAAGGTCATGTGGAATGATGCACCAAAGTCGATTAGCCACACATCGTCAGATGCATGGGTTGCCAGGACTGCAATGAAAGCATCACCATCATCTTGTGACTTATTAGAATCTGAGTTAGGAGCTTTCTTCTTCTTCTTCTTCTCCTCTTTGCATTCCTTTCGGAAATGCCCATTTTTGCCACAGTTCCAACAAAGAGCCTTGGACTTTCCAGGAGATTTGGATCTCTCACAGGATTTGGATCTACCCTTCTCAGCTTTCTTGTCCTTCTTCTTCCCTTTCTCCTTGGGTCTTCCACAAACTGCAAGGGCCTCTTTGGCTGCCTCAGTATACTTTCTCCACATTTCTTCAGACAATAGCGAAGAAACCACTTCTTCCATTTTGAATGTGGATGTGGTGCTTCCAATAGCCTTGACAAGATGATCCCATGAGTCCGGCAAAGCACAAAGCAAGGTCATACATCGATCCTCCTCCTCCATCTTTACACCAATATATGTCAATTGTGCAACTAGCATGTTGAAAGCATTCATATGTTTAGCAATGGATCCTCCATCCTCCATTCAAAGATAATACAACTTCTTTCTCAGAAAAAGTTTATTAACCAGGGATTTTGCTTAATACACATCCCCCAACTTCTTCCAAAGTAGTTTTGCAGTAGTCTCCTCATGGACATTTAACAACATAGAATCAACACGACTAAGTCTTATGAGACCCTTAGCCTTCTGATCCTTGAGATCCCACTCATCTTGTGACATTGTAGCTGGTTTAGTTCCATTAACACTTTCCCAAAGGTTTCAGTCAACAAGAATGTCTTCCATCTTGAGCTTCCACAAGTCGAAATTACTGCCATTGAACTTCTCCACTTCAGACCTTCCTGATGTGCTTGCCATCTCCTTGTTGTAATAGAAATCAGAATACTCTGCACAGAATCCCACTCAACTTAAGATCAGCTTAAAAAATCCCTACCCAACAGCAAAGACCAAAACTAGCCAGGCTCTGATACCAACTGAAAGGAAGCTAGGTGTGCAGAAATCACTTCCTACACTAATCTAATGAGGAGAGATGTATGCAAATTCAATTTTAATTCTTACAATTACAGCACCATAGAACATCTAACAGAGATATTACAGTAATACACATACACATAGAAAGTAGACGGAAGAGAGAGAGAGACAAGATATATGTGGGGAAAACCCTTACGGGTGAAAAACCCCACACTCCAAAACACAGCTCAAATGTATTACAGTAGACAATAATAGATCACAATACAGTTTCAGAGCCAATTCTCTTTCAGGAGTCTTCGAATGTCAAATCTGGAGATATTCCAGTAGCATAATAGTACCTGTAAAACACACTACTTATCTCCCATCCAAGCACCTATTTTTATAGAGTTTACAAGGCAAATATGGAACCTTCTAGAGATGGGCGTCCATCTTGGACTCATGCCCCAACACCCATGCCTAAGGACACTTGTCCAACATCCCATCCCAATGTGGGCACCTTGTCCCAAGATAGGCTATGACAGATGCTCTTACGAACCTTACAACTGTCATAGAATCCGTCATAATTGACAACACTTACAGGTGTAAGAGAATCTGTCACACAATAACTAAAAATATCTTATTCCTCTTACAACTTGTCATAACCTCCCTTGACTGCCCAAAGATGCCTTTCTCTCATGCAAAGATACACACTGACACTTGTCATTAAATAAAAGTCCATTGAGGTTTCGAGGGCATTGCCCCCGAGCCCCCAAGGGGGTGCTGCCCCTCGACCCCACCTTGTACCGCAATAGGGAGTGCGCCAGGGGCACTACCCTTGGACCCAACAAGGGGTTCTGCCCCTTGACCCTGTCCTGGGGGCGTTGCCCCCAAACCCCCATTAGTTATCCAAGGGGGAAAACGTGACTACCAAAGTCACCAAAATTTATCCTGCTGCATGTACACAAGGTGCCGACTATGCCAACTCAACATGGGATAAATAAATACAACATTAGAAATTTGCAAAGGTTGAGACACCTTAAGTCCCAACATTCTCCCACTTGTCAAACACCTTGCAAGGACCAAAATCAATGACATGATTTAACTGCTAGGGGCCAAGAGGCCCATAGACTCCGAACACCATCTGAACTTCTCTGTGCCCACTGGTTTCATCAATGCATCTGCAACATTCTTCAAAGTATCTACCTTCTCCAAATTTACCTTTCCATCCTCAACCATGTCTCATACGAAGTGAAACTAAACATCAATGTGCTTTGTTCTAGCATGGAAAGTTGGATTCTTCACAAGGCAAATTGCACTCTGACTGTCACAACTAATCATGATCTAACCTGCATCAACACCAATATTTGAACACAATCTCTTAAGCCAAATGGCTTCCTTACAAGCATGAGTTGCTGCCATATACTCATCTTCTGTCATGGACAAAGCAACAACAGGTTGTCACTTACTCATCCAACTACTAGCACCACCAAATAGTATAAACACATAAGCACTAGCGGATCTCCTACTGTCAATGTCACCTGCCCAATCTGAATCCACAAATCCATGAATATCAACAGAATGCAAAGGTCCTGAAACATTACCATGATAGGAAATGGAATACTCAGAAGTACCCCTCAAATATCTGAACACTCGCTTAACTACATCCCAATGAACTCGTCCAGGATTAACCATAAATCGACTAAGGATTCCCACTGCTTGGGCAATGTCTGGTCTTGTGCAGACCATAGCATACATAAAACTACCAACAACACTAGCATAAGGTACTCTGCTCATGTCCTCCACCTCACTAGGAGATTTTGGACAATCCTCAATAGTCAACTTTGTCCCCAAGGAAATAGGAACACACAATGGTCTACAATCTACGATCTTGAACCTGTCCATCACAGTCTTCACATACTTAATCTAGCTTAACCAAATTTTTTGTTGGTTCTATCTCTTCTGATTTCCATTCCTAGAATGTACCTGGTTGTCCCTAAATCTTTCTTTTCAAACTGTGCTGACAACTGAGATTTAAAATCAAAAATCATATTTTTATCCTTCCCAATGAGAAACATATCATCAACATACAGTGTAACAATGAGAATACGATCACCATCAAATTTATAATACACACAGTGATCCGATTTCAATCTCACAAATCTAATTGACAACACAAAGGCATCAAACTTCAAGTACCATCTCCTAGGGGATTGCTTCAAACCATACAAACACTTTTTAAGTTTGCAAACCAAATTTTCTTTACCTTTCACCATGTAATGCTCTGGATGTGACATGTAGATTTCTTCCTCCAAGTCACCATTAAGGAAAGTTGTCTTCACATCCATCTATTCTACCTCCAAGTCATAAGCTGCTGGGAGAGACAACAGGAATTGAATGGATGTCAGCTTTGCAACGAGAGACAAGATCTCACCATAATCTATACCCTCAACTTGTGAATACCCCTTCGCAACCAATCTGGACTTATACTTCTCAACACTACCATCTACACCAAATTTCTTCTTAAACACCCATTTATATCCAATGGGTTTCCATCCAGGAGGCAAAGGCACCAAGTCCCAAGTTTGATTCTTTTTTAAAGAAGCCATTTCATTCTCCATGGCCTCCTTCTAGGAACCTGCATCTTTCATGTCCATAGCCTTTGATACAGTTCTAGGTTCATCACTGTTAGTAACCAAAGCATAAGCACAACTAGAATCAAGCAATGTAAAACCAAACCTTTCAGGTTGCTTTCTTATCCGTGTAGACCTCCTCAAGAGCTGAGGTTGAGGTTCAGCTTCTTCATCTAAGCTTTCAGAGCTACTAGAGATCTCCTCATCATTAGGTCCAACATTGTCTTTCTATTCAGTCTTCTCAGGGGTAGCAGGAAACTGAACAACATCCTCTTTCTTTACTATTTCTTCTGGCTGCAAAATAGTGGAAGAAGGTGTAAGCTCTATGAAGATGACACTCCTGCTATACAACACTTTTTCAACCACAAGGTCCCAAGGCTTGTATTCTTTCACACCGACACCATAGCCAATGAAGATACACTTAACAACCTTGTTCTCCAATTGTGGCCGCTTCTCCCTAGACACATGTTCATATGCCTCACAACCAAAAATGCGAAGATGCCTTATTGACGACTTTCTACCAAACCACACCTCCATGGGTGTCTTTCCAACAAGAGCTGATGTAGGAGATCTATTAACAAGATAGCAAGCAGTGGCAATAGGTTCAGCCTAAAACTTTTGTTCTAGGCCAGCTCCACTAAGCATACTCCTAGCCTTCTCCATTAGTGTCCTGTTCATCCTCTTTACAAATCCATTTTGCTGTAGGGTGTATGGAGTTGTCTTATGTCTTTCAATCCCAAGCTCCTTGCAATACTTATCGACTTCTGTAGAACAGAACTCACCACCGTTGTCAGTTCTCAAACATTTAATGTTTTTACCAGTCTGATTTTCAGTAAAGGTCCTAAACTCCTTAAACTTGCTATAGACTTCAGATTTACTTCTGAGAAAATAAATCCATGTCCTTCTACTGTAATCATCTATAAAAGATACAAAATATATAGAATTTGATAACAAAGGAACATTAACATGACCAAACACGTCATAATGGATAAGGTCCAACACACCAGAAGACTTATGAGAACTCGAGTAAAACTGAACACAATTTTGTTTTCCATAAATGCAATGTTCATAAAAGTCAAACTCAAGGTTACAATCATCTAACCCCTCAATGACGTTCTTGTTTTTTAGGGTACGTAGACCCTTTTCACCAATGTGGCCAAATCTCTTATGCCATAACATTGTCTTTTCAGCAAGAAGTTTAACTTCCAATGCACGATTACAACCGTCACGACTAGAAACAACATATTTCTTCACTACTCATTCAGATGGTGGGGATGAAGTGACTACTGCCCTCTTCCTTGAGTCAGAAGAACTATTGCATTGTGAAATGCATGCTTCCAGCTGAAACAGAGTACCTCTCCTAGTACCCTTAGCAAGCACCATAGCTCCTCTAGTCATCTTGCATCCTTCTTTCGAAAAGACAACCTGCACACATGCATCATTCAAACTACTTACAGAAAGCAGGTTCCATGCTAAGCCTGGGATGTGCATAACCTTAGAGATCCCCTTCACTCGACCATTAGGGAATTAGATAGAGATTCTTCCATGACCAACAATCTTTAGATGAGAGTCGTCACCCAAATACACCTTTCCACCATCAAACTCTTGATACTTAGTGAACTAGTCTCGCTGCGAGGTCATGTGGAATGATGCACCAGAGTTGATTAGCCACACATCATCAGATGCATGGGTTGCCAGGGCTGCGATGAAAGCATCACCATCATCTTGTGACTTATCAGAATCTAAATCAGGAGCTTTCTTCTTCTTCTTCTTCTCTTCTTTGCATTCCTTTCGAAAATGCCCAGTTTTGCCACAGTTCCAACAAATAGCCTTGGACTTTCCAGGAGATTTGGATCTCCCATGGGATTTGGATCTACCCTTCTCAGCTTTCTTGTCCTTCTTCTTCCCTTTCTCCTTGGGTCTTCCACGAACTACAAGGGCCTCTTTGGCTGCCTCAGAAGACTTTCTCTGCATTTCTTCAGACAATAGCGAAGAAACCACTTCTTCCATTTTGAATGTGGATGTGGTGCTTCCAATAGCCTTGACAAGATGATCCCATGAGTCTGGCAAAGAACAAAGCAAGGTCATACATCGATCCTCCTCCTCCATCTTTACACCAATAGATGTCAATTGTGCAACCAGCATGTTGAAAGCATTCATATATTTAGCAATGGATCCTCCATCCTCCATTCAAAGAGAAACAACTTCTTTCTCAGAAAAAGTTTATTAACCAAGGATTTTGCTTGATACACATGCCCCAACTTCTTCCAAAGTAGTTTTGCAGTAGTCTCCTCATGGACATTTAACAATACAAAATCAGCAAGACTAAGTCTTATGAGACCCTTAGCCTTCCGATCCTTGATATCCCACTCATCTTGTGACATTGCAGCTGGTTTAATTCTATTAACACTTTCCCAAAGGTCTCGGTCAACAAGCATGTCTTCCATCTTGAGCTTCCACAGCTTGAAATTACTACCATTGAACTTCTCCCCTTCAAACCTTCTTGATGTACTTGCCATCTCCTTACTATAATAGAAATTAGAATACTCTGCACAGACTCCCACTCAACTTAAGATCAGCTCAAAAAACCCGTACCCAACAACAAAGACTAAAACTGGCCAGGCTCTGATACCAACTAAAAGGAAGCTAGGTGTGTGGAAATTGCTTCCTACACTAATCTAATGAGGAGAGATGTATGCAAATTCAATTTTAATTCTTACAACTACAATACCATAGAACATCTAATAGAGATATTGCAGCAATACACATACACACAGAAAGTATACAGGAGAGAGAGAGAGAGAGAGAGAAGATATACGCGGGGAAAACCCTTACGGGTGGAAAACCCCACACTCCAAAACACAACTCAAATGTATTACAATAATTAATAACATATTACAATATAGTTTTAGAGCCAATGCTCTTTTAGGAGTCTTCAAATGTCAAATCTGAAGATATTCCAGCAGCATAATAGTACCTGTAAAACACACTACTTATCTCCCATCCAAGCACCTATTTTTATAGAGTTTACAAGGCAAATATGGAACCTTCTAGAGATGGGCGTCCATCTTGGACTCATGCCCCAAAACCCATGCTTAAGGACACTTGTCCAACATCCCATCCCAATGTGGGCACCTTGTTCCAAGATAGGCTATGACAGATGCTCTTACGCACCTTACAACTGTCATAAAATCTGTCATAATTGACAACACTTACAGCTATAAGAGAATATGTCATGCAATGACTAAAAATATCTTATTCCTCTTACAACTTGTCATAACCTCCCTTGACTGCCCAAAGATGCCTTTTTCTCATACAAAGATACTCACTGACACTTGTCATTAAATAAAAGTCAGTTGAGGTTTCAGGGGCGTTGCCCTCGAGCCCCCAAGGGGGCGTTGTCCCAGATCTTCCTCAAGCTGTTAGGCTCTATTAGGAGGAACTTAGCTCTGATACCAATTGTTGATAACTGAGAGGGGGGGTGAATCAGTTATCCTAATTATTTCCCTTATTGAACTTTCTTATTAATTAATGCAGCATTGAATCAAACACAAAAACATTACCATGAAATAAGAAACACATGACACAGTATTTTTTTGACGTGGAAACCCTGTTAAGGGAGAAAACCACGGGGTGATTAACCCAAAAATTATTCTCTGTTAGAAGAATAGGAAATTACAAAAATGGCACTTGCCAATTAGGGCTCACTGCCCGAGCACACTGCTCACAAGAGGCCCACTGCCTACAAGGAGACACACTGTCTACAAAGTGATAAGAATCACAGTCTTGAACTGATTGGAAGCATCTGCATATGCTGGAGTTCAGTTCCGGTTAGGCTCAGTACACTGATCTGCTGCACTTCATCTCTCCTCTGTTCTTTATTCTGCTATCCTTTCACATACCGGATCTTTCTTGCTACTTCTGCTTTGTTCTGCACTTGTTCGCATATACCTTCACACAATCACACCCTTCACAACTAAATCCATCCTCTATATATATCCGCACAAGTAATTTCATCACTTTTCTAGTCGGCATCCGGAACAGTCTAGTTTCTTACAAACTCTGTTCTGTCGGCTGAATCCTTGCTCACCAAGCAATGCGGATCAAGCATATACTTGTAGATATCATTAATCATGTCGGCCAAACATGATTCATGCCTTCACAACCTTTACCATCAACAGTAACACATCCAGAAAATAGTCTAATACTCTGTCAGTCAGTTCTGTTCTCTCTGTCTCTCAGGAATCCGGTACTCAACTATTCATATCTTTTTCTCTGTTCATCACCGGAGGCTAAATCCTTGGAATATACTACTCAAGGTAGTCCTCTTGACTTCCCCAAATCTGCACTACACCAAGACACTTCCTCTGAGAGATCCGGACCAATCTGTCGGACCTTGCCACATGCTCTGTTCTTGTTCACCGGACCACAACAATCTTTATTCTGACTTCCGGTAGAGACACACCATGACTTCCGGATATGTGGGATGACCTTTGTTGCCATCAATGACAACAACCATGAATCCATATAGTGTCTCTTTCCAACAATCTCCCCCTTTGGCATTGATGGCAACACTTAGTGAAAAATGACTAAGTGTTTACACTATGCTCCCCCTTTGCTGATGCTCTGTCTTTATATACAATTTCTGGAACTCCCCCTTAGTTGGATTCCTCATTTTTCACTGCTCCTCGCTCCCCCTTTGACATCAATGGCAAAGGGTAGGGTCCGCACACCAAAATTTTCAAAAATTTTCTATACATAGCCGCATATTTACATACTCACATATACTGAAGAATGTCTGCAAAGGATGTCTTCAATTGGATTAGTTCTGTAGCCCAACTTTGCTTCATTCTATCCAAAATTGAGATGTGACCACTCAACAAAAATGCAAAAGCTTCTGCCCTCTTGAGATCTGTCAGATCATTTGTTTGGGTGGTGGTCTGAGCATCACTGATGGCCTCATGCATAGTTTCTAACTTAGGGATTATAATCCTTCTAAGTTCTCCCATCCGGTTAGTGATATTCTTCCTTTCCTTCTCAAGATTCTTTATTTCATTCAAGACTGCAATAGTCTGACATTCTTGATTTATTATAGAGGAAGAGAGAGGATCAAAACTTTGAGATAAACTTTGTAGCTTGTCCTGTTCCTCTTTTATTTTCTTATCAATTGCTGCTGTTGCCTTTGACCAGGATATACAAAATTTGTAAATGTCACCGCCATCCTTAAGAGCATTTTCTAAGCTCTTTATTCCAATACTCATATTTCTCCTGTCGTTAGAGATTAATCCTAATACTTCTGAAAATCTTTTATCCAAAAATTCCTTCCGGACCTTTTCTTCAGCAGATTTTTCTAGAGATTCAAAATGTGTACTAACACTGCTGACTAAGGTTTTGAGATTACCGGAAGAGGAGGCTGTGGGATCCTTTTGAAAAGATGGCATGATCTTTTCTAGCACTCCAGATGCTACCTCCATAAGCTCACAGTCTTCCATGTGAGATTTCAGCAGTTTCTCTTTGACTTTCTCATTTGCAAATGAGGCTATTTTCATTGTTTGCACCGGTGACAAAGAGTCAAAATCTAATGGTCCTTTTAGCAGGTCCGGTTCATCAATTTCTATAGTGGCTTTTGTCAGGAATTCTTGAACAGTTTGTGCAGTGTCTCTTGCCAGAGACAGATGTTTCTTCTCTTCTGTAGTTTTGTCCTTTTGAATCTTTTCTCCTTCCTTACTCTTACCACTTTCAGTCGTGGTTTTCTTTGTTGGGGTGCTGTCAACCTGTTTTTCTTTAACTGCTGCTTCTTTCTCCTGTAGTTTCTCTTCTTCTTGGGATCCGGAGACTGTAGGGGAAACCGGAGGAGAGATGTTAGTCTGTTCAGGGCCCACTTCTTCCGGAGCAGATGATTCCAAATCCGCAGCTGTTTCTGCACCTAAGTCCTCTACAACAGGAAGATTGAACCTTTTGAAGGCCTTCTGGAGGATCTCTTCTGTCTCTTTGGCCACTTTGTCAGTCTCACCAAGCATGAGTTGATTCATCCTGGCTTTACTTCTGAACTCATCTTTGCAGTCTTTGAAGATTATGTTCATTGTCTTGGGATCAATTTGAGGATATAGCTGAATAGCTATCTGCTCCCGGATCTCAAGATCTTTTGCATGAGCATTATTCTTTCTTATTTCTAATTCCTTTTCTAGACTTTTAGGAATAAGAGATATGATCTCAATGAAAGCCTTATTGTATATGTTCAGATATTTGACTGTGGCTTCCTGCAGAGTCTTTTGGTTAGCCTCATTGTAGTCATCATACAATTCAGTCATTGGTTGAAGGTTTCCATCCACCGTAACCGACTTGATTACACTCTCTAGAGACAGAGTGGGCTTTTCAACAGATACCTCTGCCATTTCATCCTTGTCTTGGCCTGTGGAGGGTTTACCAGATCCTTTCTTCTTTTGCTTCTTTATTTCTTTTACTCCCTCATCTGACTCTGTTTCCTCTTCATCCTTTTGGCTTTCATAAGCCCTTGTGGCTTTTGTCTTAGATCTTTTACCGGATGCCTGGACTTCCGGTTTTGAGCTTTTGGTTGTGGGAGGTGCAGATCTTTTTGATGATCTGGTCCAGGTGGAAGTTTCAACCGGAACACTTTCTTTACTTTTCTTTTCTTCCTCAGCCTTCCTCCTCTTTTCCCGGCTGGCATCAAGTGCCTCTTTTGAGATGCCTAGGCCTTGAGCAATATGCTCTACTTCTTTTCTTACCTTCCTATTTATCTCCGGTTCCCTGAGTTCTACATGTATCTTTACACTCAGCTCCTCAAAGGTTCCAAACCTTTCTGCCTTTGGATCTTTGGGCTGACTTAGCATGTGTTGAACATGCAGCTCCACTATTTGCTCATCCACTTCATACCCCATGGGCATGATCCATACAGTTCTTGGTTCTACTGCCTCCATTAGACACTGATCTGTTTCTACCATGAAGCATACTGTGTCTTTGTACTTTTCAACGAGGGATAGGGGTATTCTTTCTCTTGCATGCATCATGCTCTGGAAGTTCTTGAAGTATCCCCATAGAGCTGTGTTTCTTGCTTTAGCATCCCCAAGTCCATGCAAATAGTCTCTGATTTGGATGGCAACCGGTCTGTCATTCTGCCATATCCATCCACTGGATCCAGGAAGCTTGTTCATGTAGTAAAAGAAGAGACAAAGGATCAGATTGCCATACTTGAAGGAGTTTTTCTTGTCCTTCTTAATCTTCTGCAGATTTTCAAAGAGTTGGTTTACAAGAAGCTCACACAAGTCATAGTCTGCATTCTCCTTTAACATTTGATAGGCTGTGTAGATTGCAGTTCTCGGTACTGAATTTTCCCTACTGGAGTGATAGATTTTGTAACCAATTATCATAGATGCAAATTTGACATCCGGTTCAGTGATGTCATCAACTGTCATAGCTCTCTTGTCAAACTTAGATCCGGTTGCATCACTAACTATCTGATTTTTGACAGACTTGAGAACAGGTAATCCACCGGATGAGTGCAGATCGGTTACAGCCCTAATTGCATCTTTGGTGATCTTGAAGGGCTTGTTCAACCATAGGAAGTTGTCATGTACTCTACTTAGTACATACCGGACCCATTCATCTTCTTCAAAACAGGGGAAATGAATGCACTGTGCAAAGTGTTTGTCCCGGATGGCTTTGTACTGAGGTTTGATCTCAAAGGAGTCATCTATCAATTGTTTGTGATAGATATCCATCAGTTTTGATTCTCCAAAGTCTTCAAGATTCGCATGGATGTAAACCCTAATATCTTCCGTGTGCAATACACCATGAGGAACACTAGAGAAGGCTCCTAGTGGATCTACCTCCAAGGATTTGTAAGGATGTTTCTTGAATGTGGGGCGAGGTCTATCAGAGATCTTAACTATATTCGGAGTAGCCATTCTTCAAAGATTTGCAGTGAGATAATGAAAACAGAGAATACCTTATGCACCTTCGGTTTGCACGGAGTGGTTGGATTGATTTCTTTATGCAATGACTTCGGCAGGAGATCTTTGGTGTGCTTGATGAATCTTGTTGCAGAGCTCCGCTTTTCGCTTCTTCTTGGATGTGGAATGATCAAATGATTGTTGAGAATCCTTTATATCATTTCGCAAACCCTAATATCTGTTTGCAATAAATGCTTCACCTATATTATTCTGGTTTGCCTTGTTCAGATAGCTTGGAGTATCCCGGATCAGTCCTGATCTATGAACATCATGCAGATCTTTCAATCATGAATAAATTGAGATAACACATCACAAGGACATCCCAAACACTCTGTCCAATCCGCAGAATAAGACAATGCACTTCTGGATCTCTCCGGACCCCTTTTGTAATCCTCTGTCATTCCGGAGCATCTCCCGGAACAGGTCTTACTTGATCAATCACAGCTTCTTCACATTTTCATGCGGACCTCTGAAATCTTATCTGGATCATCTCAAGACTTATATCTTTAAACCCTTTACTCCGCATCTTGTGACACATCCGGCACCACTTGATTAGCTGGGGGAACAGGATTTTCTTTGAGTCTCCCCCTGAGCCAGAGTTCACTTTTTAATTTCCGGACAAAATATCAGCACCAGAGTTTGGTGCGGATCCAACCTCTACATTCTCTGAACTTTTCTTCAGCCAAATCTTGCTCATCTGATTCCTAACTTCATCCGCATTCATCTTTTGTTTACCCTTGTCTTGATTCTGATTATACACCGGACCTCTTTTGTCCTGATTCTTGCTTCTACAGACTTTAGCATTATGACCGGACCTATTACAGATTTGGCAAATAACATTTCTTTGCATATTTGACTGATAACCTCTTGATTTGCATTGATTAGCCATATGACCTACTCTATTGCATGTAAAGCATCTACCTTTGAATGAATTGTTTACTTGCATATTTCTGCATTCATGGGATTTGTGTCCATACCTTTTGCAGTTAAAGCACTGTCCGGAGAAGGATGAATTAATCTGATTCATTCTCTTTTTGCACTGATTAGCTTTGTGACCAAAGTGGTTGCAGCTGTGGCAGTATCCATTGAAAGATGGATATCTTTGAGCATTGGGCTGTCTTACCGGAGGTCTTCTAGGCCTATTCCTTGGATTTTCTGATCCAAAATTCTTTTGACCGGATCCGGAGCTTTCTCCTTTCTCATATCCCAAACCATACTTGTCATCTGTCCTCTTTTGACTTCCAAGAAGTACTTCAAGTTGGGCAGAACTTATCTTGAATTTTTCTTTATATTCATTTGCTGTTTGAAGATCTCTTTTGAGAGAGGCAATTTGATCCTCAAGTTTTTCTTCATTATCTTTGGCATCTTCAAGATCAGATTCAAGATGTCTAATAATCCTGTCCATCTGGTGGCATTCTTCTGATTTTTCTTTAAGAGATTGTCTTAGATTGTCTTCAGCTTTTCTTTTTTCTTCAATCTCTTGAGTAAACTTTATAGTTCCTGATTCCATTTCATGTCTTAACATAATGACTTCTTTTGATAACTTTTCACATAACTTGGTTTGCTCAGTCAATTCTTCATTTGTATTGCTTTCTTCACTTTGTCTTGCCAATTGTTGGAGCAGCTCCTTTCTCTTTTTCATAGAGAGACTTAATTTGTCTTTTAATTCTCTCATGAATTCATCAGCCTGTTTGAGTCTTTCCTTTAATTCATTGACTTCAGAATTTGACTGTTCAAGATCCTCAAGGGCAGTCTTGAGTTGCTCCCTTAAACCATATGCATCCATTTGAACTCCCAGATCTTCCTCAAGCTGTTAGGCTCTATTAGGAGGAACTTAGCTCTGATACCAATTGTTGATAACTGAGAGGGGGGGTGAATCAGTTATCCTAATTATTTCCCTTATTGAACTTTCTTATTAATTAATGCAGCATTGAATCAAACACAAAAACATTACCATGAAATAAGAAACACATGACACAGTATTTTTTTGACGTGGAAACCCTGTTAAGGGAGAAAACCACGGGGTGATTAACCCAAAAATTATTCTCTGTTAGAAGAATAGGAAATTACAAAAATGGCACTTGCCAATTAGGGCTCACTGCCCGAGCACACTGCTCACAAGAGGCCCACTGCCTACAAGGAGACACACTGTCTACAAAGTGATAAGAATCATAGTCTTGAACTGATTGGAAGCATCTGCATATGCTGGAGTTCAGTTTCGGTTAGGCTCAGTACACTGATCTGCTGCACTTCATCTCTCCTCTGTTCTTTATTCTGCTATCCTTTCACATACCGGATCTTTCTTGCTACTTCTGCTCTGTTCTGCACTTGTTCGCATATACCTTCACACAATCACACCCTTCACAACTAAATCCATCCTCTATATATATCCGCACAAGTAATTTCATCACTTTTCTAGTCGGCATCCGGAACAGTCTAGTTTCTTACAAACTCTGTTCTGTCGGCTGAATCCTTGCTCACCAAGCAATGCGGATCAAGCATATACTTGTAGATATCATTAATCATGTCGGCCAAACATGATTCATGCCTTCACAACCTTTACCATCAACAGTAACACATCCGGAAAATAGTCTGATACTTTGTCAGTCAGTTCTGTTCTCTCTGTCTCTCAGGAATCCGGTACTCAACTATTCATATCTTTTTCTTTGTTCATCACCGGAGGCTAAATCCTTGGAATATACTACTCAAGGTAGTCCTCTTGACTTCCCCAAATCCGCACTGCACCAAGACACTTCCTCTGAGAGATCCAGACCAATCTGTTGGACCTTGCCACATGCTCTGTTCTTGTTCACCGGACCACAACAATCTTTATTCTGACTTCCGGTAGAGACACACCATGACTTGCGGATATGTGGGATGACCTTTGTTGCCATCAATGACAACAACCATGAATCCATATAGTGTCTCTTGCCAACAATAAGAGCATAAATATAATCAACACACTTGACACCAAGATTTTGACATGGAAACTCGGTTAAGGGAAAAACCATGATGGGGATTAACCCACAAAGATTTTCACCCTATTAAAAGTACTTTAAAAAAATAAAAGGCACATGCCTTCGGGTGCACTGCCCAGAGCTCACTGCTCAAAAGAGAGGCTCATTGCCTACAGAATTTATTTAGAATAGAAAGGAATAACTGAGAAATAGCATCTACTTCATGTTTGATTCAGTTTCAATGAATGCTTAAATATTTCTACTTTGCCCCAAATTCCTCTTCACACTCTGTACTGCTCTCATTCCTTTTCTTCTCTACTCTACTTCTTATCCTTTATTCAAATCTTATCTGATTTGCACAAGGATGTTTTTAATGACTCTTCAACAAGTATTTATATGCTTCATCAACCATGGAATGATCAAGAAGGTCGGCTAAACTTGACGCGGATCATCACACTATTGTCCAAACACAACTGAGACTTGAATCTGCTTCTACAACCACTCCACGCTTCATAAAAATTCCCTTAAAGCATTCGCAACATGCTAGGAACATCTGGTCGGCCAAGACTGGGAAGAACATTAACCTTAAAGAAGAAATCTTCAATTAACAAACTCAAACTTCAATGCGAACCTCCAACATAGTAGCCACACAATCCAGAGACCTCCACAAGCACATTGAAATCACCAATAACATTCATTCTAAACCATATTACCAGAAACATTTGAATCTTCCTCTGAAACCTCAAGAACACTCTCTATCATGACTGTCAAACTAGAAGGATAGCTTGCAGACCTCCAAACCATGAACCACTAGAGTTGATGATACACACTGACTTCCCAAACATGCCTTCAGATCCATAGACCAAGATATTTCACTACGGAGCAATCCAGACCAACTTACTGTCACACTATCTCTTTTGAATACTGCAAAATCTGGTTCTACTCAAATGGCCATAATTTCTTCAGATCTTCATGCAGATCTCTCAATTCTTGACTGGAGCAACCTTTGACAATCCTCTACACAACCATAAGGTCCACATGCATTTATTGTTATTAATTTTCTCTATATCCTCAACAATCTAGTCTTCTATATAGACAACAAAATAGGATAAAGTTGACAGCAATGGCAACAAAAATATGTTGACATCAATGACAACACCACTTAGACACATATTTGGAACAATCTCCCCCTTTGTCATTGATGGCAACATATGACGTGAAAAACTGAATTTAACCATCAAGACACAAACTTCTCCCCTTTCTCTCCGCATTTTTGCAACTACTTCCTTTACTGCTCCCCCTTACATCAGCCACTAGTTTTTCACATGACTTCTCTCCCCCTTTGACATCAATGGCAAAGGGCACATATTTGCTATCTTTTCTCCCTTTTTTCTTTAGACTGATCCCAAAATTTACATATTGACTACTCCCCCTTTGAGTAGTATCTTCTTAACATCAATCCAGATCACAAAATATGATTGTAAACTCCACCGGATTGATGCACCATAGTGCATCTTAGTTTTGATCAGGAGGGGTAATTACCCCTAACTTCTCTCTGAGATACTCAAAAGTATCTTTGGGAAGAGGCTTAGTGAAGATATCCGCAATCTGATCTTTGGAGGACACAAACTCTAGCTTGACTTCATTCTCACTAACTTTCTCTCTCAAGAAGTGAAACTTGATAGATATATGCTTTCTCTTTGAATGCATTACCGGATTCTTGGAAATGCTTATAGCACTTGAATTATCACAAAAGATTGTGACTGGCTCCTCAAACACAACACTGATGTCCTTCAACATTTGCTTCATCCACAAAACTTGAGAACAATTATTTGCTGCAGCTATATACTCTACCTTTGCAGTAGATAGAGAAATTGCTTCTTGCTTTTTACTCATCCAAGAGACCAATCTTCTTCTCAAGAAGAATGCACCACCACTAGTACTTTTTTTTTCATCCACATCTCTTGTCCAATCAGCATTTGTATATGCATGAAGAGTAAAATCATTGTCCTTTGGATAACATAGTCCATAATCAATTGTCCCCTTGAGATATCTAAAAATTCTTTTGACTGCCACAACATGGGATTCTTTTGGATCAACTTGAAATCTGGCAACAAGTCCAACTGCATTCATGATGTTAGGTCTAGTCTGAGTCAGATAGAGCAATCCTCTAATCATTGATCTATATCTTTTCTAATTTGCCTTTGGGGAGTCATCATCTTTGCTTAGCTTGCATTCGGTTACCATAGGAGTACCTACTGGCTTTGATTCCAAACTTCTTCAATAATTCTTTCACATACTTGGACTGAGATATGAAGATACCTTTATCTGACTGAACAATTTGCAGACCTAGGAAGAAATTCATCTCACCAAACATTGACATCTCAAACTCACTTTTCATCTGATTAGCAAATGCTTTGCACATGCGTTCATTTCCACCAAAAATGATATCATCAACAAAGACCTCAACAATTAGAATGTCCTCATGATTTATCTTGAAGTATAGATTACTATCAGTAGTACCTTTGCTAAATCCTAGCTTAAGCAAATGCTTATCCAATCTAGCATACCAGGCTCTTGGAGTTTGCTTGAGTCCATACAAGGCTTTTCTTAGTCTACAAACCATATCTCCCTAATTAGACAACTAAAATCCTTCTGGTTGCTCAATGTATACTTCTTCCTCCAAATCTCTATTTAGAAAATCTGATTTGACATCCATCTGATAAACTTTAGAATATTTGAAAGCAGCAAAAGCAAGAAATAATCTAAGTGCTTCTATCCTTGCCACTGGAGCAAAAGTTTCTTCAAAATCAATTCCCTCCACTTGAGAATAACCTTTACATACCAACCTTGCATTATTTCTTACAACCTCACCATCTTCATTTAGTTTATTCTAGAAGACCCATTTGGTTCCAATCACATTTTTGTCCTTAGGTCTGGGAACAAGATCCCAAGTGTGATTCTTTTCAATTTACATCAACTCTTCTTCCATTGACTTAACCTAGTTTTCATCATTGCAAGCTTCACTTACTGATTTAGGTTTAATTTTTGAAATCAAACAAATCTCTTCTTGATCTTTAGTAACTCTTCTCCTAGTTTGAATACCTCTATTTTTATCTCCTATGATTTGATCTTCAGGATGATTCATTCTTACATACCTGGGGGTTTTGGGAATTGCTTGGGCTTCTATTTCTTGAGCTTGTTCAACATCTGTACTAATTCCTTGAATCTCTAGGGTTTCTGGATCAATCTGCATCTGAGTCAGAGTTTGAACTAACCTTCCTTAACTTTGGCTTTCATTTTGATCATCTGAATAATATCCACAGAACCTAGTATGTCCTTCCTTATTTTCATCAACTCTAACATTAGCACTTTCAACAATCTTTTTCAATCTCTTGTTAAAGCACCGGTAAGCCTTACTTTGAGTAGAGTATCCCAAATATATTCCCTCATCACTTCTTGTATCAAACTTGCCTAAATCCTCATCTCTTTTGATATAGCATTTTCTACTAAAAAATCTGAAATATCTCACTGTAGGAGGATGACCAAACCACAGTTCATAAGGGGTCTTACTAAAGCTGCCTTTGATCTGCACCTAGTTAAGAGTGTAGACAATAGTATTGACAACTTCTCTCCAATAAACTTGAGGAACATTTGTTTCCATCATCATAGTTCTGGCAACTTCTTGAATGGTCTAGTTCTTTCTTTCCACAACTCTATTTTGTTGGGGAGTCCTAGGAGTAGATAATTGTCTTTTTATGCCATGATTTTCATAGAAAGCATCAAACTCATGAGAGGTAAACTCTCCACCTCTGTCGGATCTCAGACAATTCAATTTTTCACCAATTTCATTTTCCAATATCACTTTGAACACCTTAAATTTGTCAAGAGCTTCTTATTTTTCTTTTAGGAAGGTTACCCACATCATTTTGGAGTAATCATCAATAAGTAACATGAAATATCTATCTCCTTGCACACTCCTAATTCTAGCAGGACCATAGAGATCAGTATGTACCAGTTTCAATCGACCATTTGAAACTTGTTCCTTACTTTTGAATGAAATTTTGCTCTGTTTCCCCAATTGACATTCTCTACACATGCTATTAGGTTTCACAAGATTTGGAAGATCTCTTAGAGCCTGAGTGGTACTTATTTTGACAATGTTATCAAAATTCACATGACACATCCTCATATGCCATAACCACCTTTGATCTATCTAAGAAATCAAACAACTTTTGCCAGAGTTGCTTAAGTGAAAAATGTTACCTTTAGTTTGAGTACCGGATGCAATTTTAGTTCCAAAACTCTCCAAGATTCTGCACATTCCATCCTTGAATCAAAGATCATAACCTTTATCAACCAACTGTCCAACATTGAGAAGATTATGTTTCAGTCCTTCCATATACAGAACATCATTGGTGCTATTATTACCATCAAAAGAGATGGATCCTCTGCCATGGATTCTACCAGCTGAGTTATCTCCAAATTTTACAAGCCCACCTTCATAATCTTCAAAATTCATAAACTTACTCTTATCTCTAGTCATATGATGAGAAATACCACTATGAATCACCCATTCATCTTTCTCAACAACCTAAGTGGCCAAGGCACTTTCCATATTAACAGATTCAGTGGACACTGAATCTTCCTCTTTGATGGCAATGAACACCCAATCATTTTCAGGGGAACCTCCATGATTAGATTCATCATCTATGACTCCTCTAGTTTCTTGGACATAATAGCATTTGTACTGATTTCTATATCTATTAGGGTTTGGTTTTGAAAACCTCTTCGAACATCTTGAGGCAAAATGACCAATCTTATTACAAGCGAAACATTTGAGTGGCAATTTTCCTTCATACTTACTAGATCCTCTTGGCAATCTTTTGGCAAGAAGAGCTTCAAGATCTGTAGTTTCAATTTCAACATCTTCAAGATCCTTCCTAGTCTTCATGAATCCATTTGATCTTGTAGATGAGCTTTCACTCAGATCATAGTTTTGTTTTCCATATACACTGGCCTTAAATGCAGATTCAGACTTGGGAAGAGAATCACCATACTCACTTAATTCAAAAGCTAAAATTTTGCCAACTAGATGATCTCTTGTAACATCTGAGACAATCTTGATCTCCTCTATGGCTGTAACCTTATGTTTGTATGAATCAGGTAAAGATCTGAGCACTTTTGATACAATCTCTGATTCTTCCAAAGTTCCACCAGCACACCTGATACCACACACAAGTTCATTTATCTTTTGTATGTAGATTGTGATGTTTTAATCTTCGTTCATCTCATAGTTTCAAATTTTCCTCTCAGACTTTGCAGCTTGTCACATTTGACATATTTATCACCTTCATACAGAAACTCCAACTTTTTCCAGATTTCATAAGCAGTTTTTAGACCAAACACATTTGTCATTTCTGAATCAATCAGGGTACTCAACAAGGCTTCTTTAGCTCATAGATTATTTTTCAGCATCTTTGATTTGATCTGGAGTTGAAGGACCTTTTTCCGGAGGTTTATACTCAACACTGGTTATCACCCAATAGGCATTACCCATGCATTGCAAATGGCACTCCATGCGATTCTTCCAAACAGAATAATTTGTTCCATCAAATCTTGGACTATCCTTGTAGGTCGACACCCTAGATCTCCTCAAGCGGTCAGGCTTTTAGAAGAGGATCTAGCTCTAATACCAATTGTTGGAATTAGACCGGACAATTGAGAGGGGGGTGAATCAGTTGTCCAGAATAATTATTTTTTCTTCTCTTTAACCTTTTTTTATTATCTTACTATCAGATGAATGATGTAAACATTAAAGCATAGATCAACAACATAAGAGCATAAATATAATCAACACAATTGACACCAAGATTTTAACGTGGAAACCTGGTTCAGGGAAAAACCATGACGGGGATTAACCCACAAAGATTTGTACCCTGTTAAAAGTACTTTAGAAAAATGGAAGGCACATGCCTTCTGGTGCACTTCCCAGAGCTCACTGCTCAAAAGAGAGGCTCACTGCCTACATAATTTATTTAGAATAGAAAGGAATAACTAAGAAATAGCATCTACTTCATGCCTGATTCAGTTTCAATGAATGCTCAAATATTTTTTCTTTGCCCCGAGTTCTTCTTCACACTTTATACTACTCCCATTCCTTTTCTTCTCTGCTCTGCTTCTGATCCTTTATTCAAATTTTATCTAATTTGTACAAGGATGTTTTTCAATGACTCTTCAACAAGTATTTATATGCGTCATCAACCTTGGAATGATCAACAAGGTTGGCTAAACTTGATGCGGATCATCACACTGTCAGCCAAACACAATTGAGACTTGAATCTACTTCTACAACCACTCCACGCTTCATAAAAATTCCCTTAAGGCATCTGCAACATGCTAGGAACATTCGGTCGGCCAAGACTAGGAAGAACACCAACTTTAAAGAAGAAATCTTCAATTAACAACCTCAAACTTCAATGCAGACCTCCAACATAGTAGCCACATGATCTAGAGACCTCCATAATCACATTGAAATCACCAATAATATTCACTCTAAACCATATTACCAGAAACATTTGAATCTTCCTTCGAAACCTCAAGAACACTCTCTATCATGACTGTCAAACTAGAAGGATAGCTTGTGGACCTCCAAACCACAATCCACTGGATTTGATGATACACACTAACTTCCCAAACATGCCTTCAGATCCACAGACTAAGATATTTCACTGCGGAGCAATCTGGACCAACTTACTATCACACTGTCTCTTCTGAATACTACAAAATCTAGTTCTACTTAGATGGCCATAACTTCTTCAGATCTTCATGCGGATCTCTCAATTCTTCACTAGAGCAACCTCTGACAATCCTCTACACAGCCATAAGGTCCGCATGCATTTATTGTTATTAATTTTCTCAATATCCTCAACACTCTAGTCTTCTATATAGACAACAAAATAGGATACAGTTGACATCAATGGCAATAAGAATATGTTGACATCAATGACAACACCACTTAGACACATATTTGCAACAAAACCATCTAGAAATTTTCTTCCATCTACCAAACAGATTCTAGCATTCCCACATACTTCAGTCTTAGGGTCATCTTTTAAAGGAATCAAAGTAATTCTCTTTTCCATTTGCTGTTATAGTGTATGTATTCTTTCTCCCATCATGTATAGCTTTTCTATCATACTGCCAAGGTCTACCCAACAAGATATGACAAACATCCATAGGCATAATATCACACAAGACTTCATCATGATAAGATCCAATATGAAATTTCACCAAACATTGTTCACTCACCAGTACCTTATGATCATCCTAAATCCATGCTATCTGATATGGCTTAGGGTGTTTCAATCTTTCCATCTTCAGCTTAGTCACCATCTCCTCTGAAACTAGGTTATCTGAACTACCACTATCAATCACAACTTTACAACACTTACCTCCTGATTTGCATCTTGTCCTAAACAAGCTCTTCCTCATTTGTCTCTGCTTGAAATAGTGCTCTCCTCATCACCAATGATTCTCCTTTCTCAGGTTTGCCGACAGAACAGGGGTCGTCTAGTTCAACAGGTTCTTCTTCAACATAGGCTGCTCTTCCACGATTTTCTGTCCTCTTACTTGTACTACCCTGATTACATTCAAATGCCCTATGTCCTTCACCTCCACACTTGAAACAAGTACCTCTGAATGTTCTCTTATCTAATCCTCTTCCTTCTCTTCTATATCCTTCATTTCAGTATGCATTATAGTTGCCTCTGGGATGAAAATTTCTATCATTCCTCCGGTATGCAATAGTATCTTTGTCATCCTTCTTAAATGGGCTGTCAAACTTGTTCTATTCTAGATGTGATTTGTCTCCTCTGGAAAGTGTTCTACCTCTCTAAAATTTACCTCCTCTACCTCTCTGCCTCTGATCATATCTCTTATTCAGCTTCTCTTCAACCTTTAGGGCAAACTGGTATGCTTCTTCCAAAGATGTCATTCTTACCAAGCTTATCTCTTCTTGAATGCTCAATCTCAGTCCATTGATGTATCTAGCCACTTTCTCCTTTCTTGCTTCACTATGTCCTGTCCTTATGATCATCTTATGAAATTCTTTAGTGTACTCCTTCATAGATTTCTCCTTTTGTCTTAGGTTTTGGAATCTTTTCAACAACTCCAACTCATAGTCAGTAGGTATAAACTAATTCTTCAACTTTGTCACCATCTTATCCCATTTTGTAATCTTTTCTTTTCCTCTCCTATTTTTTTCCAACTGAACTTCTTTCCACCATATAGTAGCATGTCCTTTCAGCTTCATCTTTGCAAATTTCACCTTCTCCAGATCTTCAATTTCCTCATATTCAAAGTATTCTTCCATGTCATTTATCCAGTCAATCAGTTCTTCAAGGTTCAAATTACTAGTATAGTTCAGCACATCAACTCTAGGTCTCTTTCTAGTTTTTGAAATAGCTCTCAACATCTTTACTTGATCTGATTCTTCTTCTTCATCACCTTCTAGGGTTTCATCAATTTGTTCAATAGATTGAAATTCTTCTTCCTCATCGCTTTCAACATTAGGTCTCGGTGTCAATCCACTTCACCTATCCTCTTCAACATCATCCAATCAAATTCACATTGTTTTCATTGTCTCCATCATCTCATCTATTCTACTAGCCATTGTTCCAATAGCAGCAACTCTCCGCGGCGGCATTCTTCCTAGGATCAAGAGTAAACTACCTCAGGTTCGACGATCGGGCTACAAGGTGACAACTACCTCTCAATCGGTGATCGGTTGCAACACAAGTAACCTGCCTCAATTTGGCGATCTATCCATAGCAAGATCTTACAGAATTCCCTCACCAAATTCACTTAATTCACTCCCAAAAGATTCAAACTTTTGCTCTGATACCACTTGGTACAGTCACGATAGGAGGGTTCACAAAATGAACTGTCTAGACCGTGCAGCAAGAGTAAACACAACAGAAACAACTCAAAGAAATAGAACAAGTATAGATTCAATCATTTAGTATATCATAGAATTCAAATAGAGATCGGTCGGCAACATGCAGGTTTATAATTAGGGCTCACAGGCCTGATTACATACATGCGCAAGATAAGGCTTTGAAGCTCCTTTGTACCAAAATCCAAACTATCAGCTATCTTATGAACTATTTTCCTAGGGATCTATTACATTAATATATATCAAGTCCGGATCAATAGATTCCTCTGCGTTGGCCAAGGAAGATCACAAATTCCAAAGAAGAGATTTAACATGTGTGCACAAATAGGTCAGACCTAAATGTATAGAACACTTTTTAAAAATGAATGGAATGATGTGCGGATCTCTGAGAAAGGTTGGCCACAAACCAAAGTTCATTGAATGATGTGTCATTAGGCTCCAAAGATTGGGAAATGCTTCCGCAAGTTTCTCCTTCAACTGGTTGTCTATGATTAATCAGATGCTCTGCTTTGAGAAATAGTCATCTTCTAATAGCGATATCTTTCTGGTATTGAAGTACAGATCTCTGAATTCTAGATATGATGTAGATGAATGAATGTAGATGCTAAATCTAGCTCCACAAGATCTGAAAAGGCTACTGGGCCAAGATACAGAATCTGCTACTGATTGAACTGCCTGAACTGAACTGGAAAAGAAACAAATTGAACTGCAAACAAACTGAAATGCAAATGTTTTTGGTTGATGCAAGATTACTCTTGAACCAGGGATGCTCCTACATGAAAAAGCCAAGTGTTTTGCCTCAGAAAATTTTGAAAAATAGATCTTTAGCACTCCAACGCAACTTTGCCTATGGTGTAGGGTTTTCAAGTTGCATTGGGCCCTTTCATCGCACCAGTGCAAGGTCTGAAGTTGCGCCCACATGCTAGTGCAACCTTGTTTAAAGGATGAAATGTAAAAATTGTGCTAATAGCGTTAACGTAGGCTCCAACACATTAGCGCGACTTGGAGAGGGGCACAGGGTGCTGAAGTTGCGATCATGCACTGCTAGGGTCTTCAATGCACCAACGTGACCTTGAATATGTGGCATGGTTTGGAAGATGCGGTGCTATGCTAGGCAAGTCTTTAGTGTGCCAGCGTGACTTTGCTAGGGTGCAAGGTTTATAAGGTTGCGCCTGTGTGCTGCATCATCAAATTGGTGCCAAAAGCACATATGTAAATTTTAAACACTTTAAAGTGTTGTAAAAGATTCAACAGAAGGTTGCATTTTGTCTTTCTCTAAAATGTGTTTTTTGTGTGATGACTTTTGTTCAACGCATCCAAGGGTGACATTATTGCAGAACAAATGCCACCCCCTAAGAATCTCACTTAGCTAAGATCTCTATAGGGAAAATTACAGTCTATTAGAAGATTCATTTCTCAATTGGTAGACAAGTCCCACCCATTTTCCCACCTTCTACATAAGAATGTCCCTTTCAAATGGAATGATTCATGTGAGCAGGCATTTCAGCAGTTAAAAGAATATCTCATGAAGCCACCGGTATTGATGCCACCGATTCAGGGTAAACCATTGCTACTGTATATCTTAGCTACACCGATGGCTTTGGGAGCTCTCCTTGCATAGCCAAATTATGACCAAAAAGAACAAGCAATATACTATATCAGTCGAACACTTTTTGGATATGAATTGCGATACATGCCAATTGAGAGAGAATGCCTAGCTGTGGTCTTCGCCTCACAAAAGTGGAGACATTACATGTTGTCACATTCTGTCAAACTGGTAGCGAAGATCGATCCACTCAAGTACCTACTCAACAAAGAAACCCTTACAGGTAGATTGTCTAAATGGGTCATGCTTCTCAGTGAGTTTGATATCGAATATGTGGACAGAAAAGTGATAAAAGGCCAAGTACTTGCAGATCAACTTGCAAATGCACCTCTGATAGACAACAACCCTTTAAGCTTTGAATTTCTAGATGAATCTATCTTTCACATATCCACAACAATCTAGAAAATTTACTTTGATGGATCATACACTTAGCATGGATCAGGGGTAGGTATCTTGTTGATCACACCTAATGGTGACACCATTCCTAAATCATACAGGTTACTATTTCCTTGCACTAACAACATGGAAGAGTATGAAGCACTGGTCATTAGCATCAAGCTGGCAGTCGAGTGGAATATCCAAGAACTTCAGGTATATGGCGACTCACAGCTGGTTATAAATCAAGTCAATGACAACTACTAGACAAAAGATGAGAAGCTAATCCCTTACAAATGAATGGTAGATGACTTCAAAGAATACTTTGTCAAAATCTCTTTTGAGCAGATACCACAGATTGAGAACAAAGCTACCGATGCCATGGCCACAATTGCATCTCTCCTTGATATTCTGGATAATCAATCACGTTACTAGTTCTTGGTAGAGCTAGTGTCTTGCCCTGCATATGACACTCCTGAATCTCATATCATCTGCCACATTGTTGGAGTCGATTCCCCCCTCTATGGAAAAATATTTGCCGATCTTAAGGAGAATACCCTCCCACCTGATCTCTCCAGTAAAAAAAATGAACCTTCATCCGTCAGGCATCCTAGTATGCCATTATCACCAATACCCTATATCGCAGAGGTCTCGATGGTACTCTCCTTAGATGTCTCGATAGTGAGGAATTTCAAACTACCCTGAGCGAAGTACACGACAGTATATGTAGGACTCACTCTAGTGGCCCTACCCTAGCCAAGAAACTCATACGCATGGGATATTACTGGCCAACAATGGAACAAGATTCCTACCATTTTGTCAAGAAGTGCAACAAGTGCCAAATCCACGGGAACCTGATACATGCACCAGCAGAGGAGTTACAATCGTTAATGACTCCTTGGCCTTTCTGTCAATGGGGACTTGACTTAGTGGGGAAAATCCATCCTCCTTCATCAAGCGGCCATAAATTCATAATCACTGCCACTGAATACTTCACGAAGTGGATTGAAGTTGTGCCTTTAGCCAATATCACAGGAAAGTAGATTGCCTCTTTCATCTTGAACTATATCATTTGTCACTATGGTATCCCTTCATCTATTGTCACAGATAATGGACGACCCTTCAAAAATTAGGATGTCAGGGAACTATGCGACAAATTCCATATCCAGCACCACTTTTCAACCCCCTATTACCCCCAAGGCAATAGCCAGGCTGAGGCATCAAATAAAACTATCTTGAAAATCCTAAAGAAGACTATCAATGATGCCAACCGAGATTGGCATGTCCAACTAAACCCCGCACTGTGGGCCTACTACACAATCATCCACACACCCACAGGTGCAACACCATACTCCCTAGTTTATGGATCTGAAGCTATCTTGCCCATTGAAGTCGAGATCCCATCCTTGCAAGTGTCGTTAAAAGGCCTCATATCTGATGAAGAGTACAGAGTGTCCAGATTGCAAGAGTTGGAACTGCTTGAAGAGAGAAGGCAATAGGCCTTTAACCACCTGAAAGCATATCAGCAACGCATATCCAAAAGCTATAACCACAGGGTAAAGCCCCGAGTATTCCAAGTTGGTGACCTAGTCCTAAGAGAAAATCCTAGAAATCAGCAAGATAGAGAAAAGAAAGGCAAGTTCAAACCTAACTGGTTGGGTCCCTATGTCATCATTGCATCTTATGGATCAAGGGCATATCAATTGGATACATCTGAAGGTGAACTGTTTGATGATCCTATCAACAGCATGCACCTTCACAAGTTCTATACCTAAAAATCCCAATGTAAGGGAGTCCTGAAAAATTCAAAAAAGTGATAAAAAACAAACAAAAAAATCATCCTCTGGTGAAAACCTAGCAAATAGGTGCCTTGGATAGGGACCATGATGAAAACTTGGCAAACAAGCGTCATGTGTACTCTTAGCTTCCATGCAAATAAAAGCAAGTGGTGAAAACCTGGTAAACATGTGCTATCTGCGACAAACCACTTCCTCCATCTGTGTGACCTCATGTCTCTTATGTCCACCATATCATTCATCTTGAACCAATCCTTTGAACCATTGTTGAACTACGTCGCCTCTGAGTTATCACGTAGGCAAGGCCATTCTTAATGCGCCCCCGAGGCTCCCTTTCACTCCACTCCACTATCCCGTTTGTCCCATGTCTGGTCCTTCTGTCAATCTGAGTCCACACCACTTTGCCATTGCCTAGGTCTTAGGTCCATCAGGTTCACCCTGAACTATGTTGCTTCTACGTTGTCACGTAGGCAAGGCCATTTAGAAATGAGCCCTTGAGGCACTAGGTCAGTCCCTTAGGGTCCGTCTCTCCATGTCTATTGTCATCTCACCCATAATAAGTCGATCCTTGTCTAAACTGGGGGCAACTCCTCGACCTGGTTGTGGATTTGGATTCTTGAATGCCACATTTTCTAAGAGGATAACAATAAAGGATTGTGATACCTTTCACTAGACAAGCAAGCGTAGCAAAGCATACTTCCAAAATTCTTGGCATGAAAACATCAACCTGTCCAAAACATAGCACCATACCGAAGCACTCAAACTAATTGTATATCAATTATGGAAAAAAGACACATTTAATACAAGAATATTTTGTGAACAGGTTAACTTACAAGGTCTTGGATTTTTGTCATTATGTCTTCCTATGCTACTCAAGGATGCCAAAAGCTAGAGATGCGATGATGGGGGCATAATATGTTTCTTTGTCTACTGCTTATGGATTAAACTTTAGTAGTGTAATGACTTTTGTCTAACGACATGATCATCAAAAGATCATCTAGGACTTCGAGGTCTAAACATGAAAAGGGGCAATCCTTGTCTATTAAAATGCAAGAAGTACTCAGGTCATCTAGATTCAAGTTTGACTAGATGCTTGTATAAACTTGCTATATCAAAATCCATGTAAGAAGTACTCAGGTCATCTCAGTCTAATTATACCTAGATGCTTGTATTTTCTTACAACATTTCAAAAAGGGAAAAATACCAAAAAGTGCCCAATGATGAAAGCAAAAGACTTGCAATATCAAGATGATAATCCATATCCATCTCATATCCAACAAATCCCTATCATCCATACAATAAGAAAATCCTGTAGTATATCAAATGACAGTCAGTATTTCTTCATCTCTTCTTCCCCCTCTCTACATCATCACCTGGGTCGATTGAGTACATTTGGACATATCAAAAACATAGCATAGATTGCATATCACATCACATGAGATAGTCATTTACATGATTACATCATTTGCATACATAATAAAGTCCATTAGGTCACCCACATGCATGTACATCCATACATCTCATCAAAAATAAAAAACATAGCCAACATACATATAGAGATGTCAAATCATATCCATAAACATCAGCATTGTATATCAAAATCATGTACACCCATCTAGTATGCATCACATATAAAATAGATTGCATCCATAGCATATCAACATAGAAAACATGAGCATATAGAACATCCATAACTGCATCATCATATAAATGTAAAACTATGTCCAAATGTACAACATATCAAAATATCTGTCCAAATCTCTTAGTCATATCATAAAAATGTATACAAGGTACAAAAAGATAGTGATACATGTCTCGAGGCAAAAAATGGTACATATACAGGCTATCTCAGCCATAAAAAATATGTATATTAACTCAAAAATGGTACAAGTATCATGGTTTGTCTGAGCCTACTACTGTGGAGCACTGCTCCCTGCGCTGCCCTCTCCTTTGTCTCCCCTTGACTACTGGGGGCCCCTCACTGATCCTACTAATCGAGACCTGCCTACCCTCTGGGAGGCCACAGACTGGTTGCGGAAGCTAGGAGCATGCTGATCCACTGACACTGCCCCGTGATACAGACCCCTATAATACTCAGCCTAAGCCTGTGCTCTAGCTAGCTCACTTTGAACCTGGGCTAACTGTGTCTGTGCCTACTGCACATGTGATACCAAAAATATAGAGGTACCATCTGTACCCATAGCTGTCACTACTGCATCCCTCTCTGCCCTCATCGCTCTCGCACTAGCCAGGGCTACGTCTCTCTGGATACCTCTAATATCCGTTCTGCATCTGCATCCCTCGGAGACTCCGTTGCTCTTAGATGAGCCCTCAGCTACCTAATCTAACCCTGTAATGTTGCAATGGCCTGCTGCTGTAAATCA
Organism: Cunninghamia lanceolata; assembly: GCA_027924645.1. Lineage (NCBI taxonomy): Eukaryota > Viridiplantae > Streptophyta > Pinopsida > Cupressales > Cupressaceae > Cunninghamia > Cunninghamia lanceolata. The sequence goes on from BSBN01000725.1 coordinate 1,389,255, forward strand.
GGCTGTGGAGCCTGCTGTGCTAGTACTTGCCCCTATACCTGCTACTGTGCCACTTGTTGTGGTGGCGACATCTACCTCTGCTGTCTCACCTGCTGTACTGGAACCTATGCCTGCACCTGTCCTACAGCCTGCGGCTCCACAATTGCCTGCTGACCCGAAGGTCCCTCCCCAGACCTCCTCCTCCTCTGTCTCGGTCTACCACCCCCTCCTCCATCTCCTCCATCATCCCCCTGATCTCCTCTCCTCCTCCATCCTCCCCTCCTCATGCCAACTGCACCCTCATCATCTGAATCATCCTCATCTATATGAGGAGCTAACTCTCCGGGCCCTGAGTATCTGGGGAATGGATGCCCTGCAAACCACTCCTCATAGTCTGGTGTCATACCTGCATCCACTATGTCCCTCCTCATGGGCCAAGCTGCATAAGGAATCTGCTAAAAATATGCCAACGCCTCCTCATATGATGCCATGAGCCCCCACCTGTATCTCTCGCGTGGGTCCTCGCAAATTGGGCCTATCCCTGCGGTCTGTCCTGTACTCTGCCAAACTATCTTTGAAACCTACTAACAATCTGCCTCTCTAGTATGTACCTGGTCCTCCCAATCAGCCATCGAGTCTGGAAGCAATATGGAAGCTCATCTACCTCATCATCCCATACCTCACAGTCTAAGTATGGATGCCAAACAAACAAATCTACATTATCAAACGCATGTCTCCAGTACTCCAGCTTCCCTAGCTTGTGCTAGGAAATCATACCTGCGTAACCATAGATGTAGGGCTCACCACTCTGTCTATGAAATAGACACTCCGGCCATGTGATAGCTATATGCTCCCAAAACTAAAACTGTAACAGTGACACACCTGCTGACAAACTAGCTCATCTATGGTAGACCACCTGGTGCATATCTCTGTATAAGTGTGCAAGCATGCACACACCCCATGCATATCGAGTCCCATCTGTGATCATGCTCTCTAACACCCTCCCCCAGCCAATCAAGAAACCGTGTGACCTCCTATCGGGGCATACTACGCCATCGATCAATACTGCCACTATGCCTGGGAAGTAGTCATAGCAGTCATGTATGTCCTGCCACGAAATCACCTGCTCCATTAACTCTGGGTCATCGAACACTCGTCTGCACTCGGCTAATCTAGCATCCTACTGTGACTCATTTTTGACCAACTCTCCCTGAATAGGGATGTGCAGAATCTGGTACATGTCCTCAAGAGTGACCGCCATCTCCCCCTTCAGAAGATGGAATGTACCATCCTCACTGTGGAATCGCTCCACCACTGCCATCAACATAGCCCGGTTCACGCAAACCTCAGGCATGAAGCAAACATAGTGCAAACCCATCGTACCTAGAGCCTCATGATCTATCTCAGTCAGCATATACTACTGCAACAATGGCAATGGGAACTACTCTTGTGACATAAGGACATCCTCCTGCAACCAAACCAAGCATACCGTCAGAGAAATCCATATCCAAGCAAGCCTACTCAAAGCAATCAAACTATCCTATCAATGACTTAACATATCAAATTAATCAAAATAGCATATCATCTCTTGACTAGATTCTTGGCAATCTCAGAGATCGCTTATCAATTGACGCATCGATCAAGGTGCCAATTGGGTTAATTTTGTTAAGTCAATTAATTTTTCCTAGTGCAAATGCGCCAATCCAGGTGGCGAATGCACCGATCCATATCATATGCCCTGCTTCACCATGAATGCACCGCCCTTTGATGTGTATGTGCCGTTCTGCCACATGCGCCGCTTCTTATGTCACATGCGTCATTTCCCAGCAAATGCGCCAATTCAGAGCTTGTATGCGCCAAACTATCAGATGCGTTGTAGTATATCTCAAATGCATTATTTAGAAGCATATGCATCGAACGACGATTTGGCGTATCTGTCTAAGTATTTTTCCCTAGCCATTAATGAGCCTAATAAATGACTTTTAGGGAGTTTTGACCAACTACATACCGGGGGTCCTACCTCCACTGGCCGATCGAACCGTCAGACTCGCTCGAACTGGTGCTCCTCGCACGGAATATCCATCTCTCTGGCTGCCATGCTCTCCTAAGCCCTCAAGAGACCAATCAACTAAGGACAAGTGTGCAAATGAATAGAACTTGTGGACCCAGCTCCTATTTATAGCAAGTGAACCATATCTGACTATATGACAACTACGACTACTTCCCATGCTCGTTTCTCTGAACGCTATCCTGTTTTTCTCCATCCTAACCCACTTTATCACCTTCTTCTTCATGAGATTGTCTATCTCACGCCTTCTTCCTTCTTCCCTTCTAATCTCACGAGGGGGCATCCTAACGTTAAACTTGTACCAGGAGCAAAGTGGGGCATGTATCATTGTTGAAAATTCTTATTCTTTGAAACAATGTGATAAAACACATTGCATCAAAGAGGGGCAAAATGTATACACCTAAAATTTGTTGCAAGTATGGGTCTAACTGGTCTTGTCATTGATGTCAACATACTCATGTTGCATTAATGAGGAGGATTGGATGAGCTGTGTGCTAAGGATATTGAGAAAATTAGTCTCAACCAGGGACAGTGAAGAACAGTGATGACAACAAGGTAAAAGTCCAAGATAGGTTCAGGATAAGAGGATGCAGTTTAAAGGGTTTGTAGATATAAGTTGTGAGATGCTCCAGTCAAGGTTTCAGAGGTCCACATGAAGATCTGAAAAAGTTATGGTCGCTCAAGTAGAACCAGCTCCGACAGATGTCCAGAGGTGACAGAGTGACACAGATAGGTCTGGTGAGATCTGGTAATGCATTATCCCATTCTGTGGATTGGAGGAAGTGTTGGGGACATCCTTATGAAGTGTCAAGTAGATTGGTTTGTGGCTTGAAGGTCTGGAAGAACCTATTCCTTTGTGACAGTGATGACAGACTGTGTTCTTGAGGTTCTGGATGAAGGAGAAAAGGATTCTGGTAAGCAGATGAAGTGCGAATGTTGTTGGTGATTCAGGAAAGCCTGTGGTGATATGTGGATCGGTTCCAGTTCATGTTGATGGTCCGCATTGAAGTTAAAGTTCGTATTTGAAGAATAATCACCGGATGTGATGTTCGTCATGAGACTGGCCGACTGGATGGATTACACATCTTGTGGATGCTTTTGTAGGTGGTTGCTGACTTAGATGATTGTTCCTAAGTCAATGTCATTTATAAATAAGAGATTGTGAAGTCATTTCACAAGTGTGTCTTGCGGTGATGAGGGTGTGGTAGCGAGGAGAAGTGCGAAAGGCAGAGCAGAAGTATTGGGCTTAAATGGAACTGACTCAAGCATGGTGAAGATGCTATTCTCCTGTTCATGAAGGTGATACCTATTTCTTTGTAGACAGTGTGTCTCTTGTAGGTAGTGAGCCTCTTGTGAGAAGTGTGCTCAGGAAGTGAGCCCTAATTGGCATGTGCCATTTTGATCTTTTTATTCTTCTAACAGAGAATACATTCTTGGGTTAATCACCCTGTGGTTTTTCCCTTAACTGGGTTTTCCACATCAAAATCTTGGTGTCTTATGTGTTGATGAGTTTCTGCTTTTGATTTGAATGCATTATGTTTCATGTTTAATATACTGCTAATCACCAAGAAGATTTAAGTGTGGAAATTAGAGAAAGTTTTGGCACACTGATTCACCCCCCTCTCAGTTGTGTGCCCTAATTATAACAATTGGTATCAGAGCTAAGTTCCTCTAAAAAGGAGCTTAACCGCTTGAGGAGATCCAGGATGTCGTCTTACAAGAAGGATAGTCCGAAGTTTGATGGAACCAACTTTGCTCTTTGGAAAGGTCACATGAAATGTCACTTGCAGTGTATGGGATTTCCATACTGGTCCATGGTTACAAAAGCTTATGTACCTCCATAGGGTGGTCCGACAACCCTAAATGAAATCACAGATGCTGAAAACAATCTGTGGACCAAAGAAGCTCTTTTAAGCGCATTATCTGACTCAAAACTCTCAAATTTTATTGACCTGCCAACTGCCTTTGAGATTTGGAATAAACTAGAACTTTTGCATGAAGGAGACCAGTATGTTAAATGTGCAAGGTTACATAGTCTAAAAGGGAAATTTGAAAAACTGAAGATGAGAGATGATGAAAATATTACCACTTTTATGCCAAGAGTGAATGAGCTGGTTTGTGGAATTAGAAATGCTGGTGGTGTCTTGGATGAAAATGAGATTGTTAGTAAAATTCTCAAATCCCTCCCTGCTTCTTACAAAATCAAGGTTGCTGCCATTGAAGAATTCAGAGCTCATACAATTGTCACAAGAGATCAATTGGCTAGGAAATTGGTTGCATTTGAAATGACAGAGTTTGGAGATGACCCCCCTAATACTGAATCTGCATTCAAAGCCAGTGCCTCTGTCAAAGGTAAACAAAGGCTTGATCCAGGAGAGAATTCTTCAAAGAAATTGTCTTGGTATGAAAAAGCAAGAAAAGATTTGAAAGAAGAAGTAGAAACTGCTCAACTTGAAGCCCTTATTGCAAGGAGGTTGCCAAGAGGATTCGGTAAGTATGAAGGAAAATTACCTTTTAAGTGTTTTAATTGCAATAAGATTGGTCATTTTGCCTCAAGGTGTCCGGAAAGATTTTCAAGGCAAAATCTTAACAAGCCGAGGTTCCAAAAGAACTGTTACTATGTACATGAAGATGATGATAATGAAGGAGTAACAGATGATGAATCAAAGATAGGAAACAAATCCGGAAATGAATGGGTGTTCATTGCCATCAAGGAAGAAGATCCATTGTCCTCTGTATCTATCAATCTTAAGACTGTGGAAAGAGCTCTGGCTGCCCAAATTGAAGAGAAGGATGATTGGGTCATTGATAGTGGTTGCTCTCACCATATGACAAGTGACAAAAATAAGTTTATAGATTTGGAAAGATATGAAGGAGGAGTGGTAAAGTTTGGTGACAATTCTGCTAGTAGAATCAGAGGAAGAGGAACTATTTCTTTTGATGGAAGAAACAAAACTGGTAATGTACTGTATGTTGAAGGTTTGAAGCACAATCTTCTCAGTGTTGGACAGTTGGTAGACAAAGGCTATGATCTCCAATTCAAGGATGGAAAATGCAAAATTTTTGAAAGTTCCAAAATAGAGATTACATCTGGTACTCAAACTAAAGGTAATATCTTCCATTTGGTTGGTACTGGTAAAAGTTGTTTATTTGTTCAAGTTGATCAGAGTTGGTTATGGCATAGAAGGATGTGTCATGTGAATTTTGATAATATCATCAAGATAAGCAATACTCAGGTTGTAAGAGATCTTCCAAAATTGGTGAAACCTACTAATAGCTTGTGCAAGGAATGTCAGTTGGGTAAGATGAGCAGAGTCACTTTCAAAAGCAAGGAACTGTCTTCTACCGGATTATTGGACCTAGTTCACACTGATCTTTGTGGTCCGGCAAGAACCAAGAGTATTCAAGGTGATAGATACTTCATGCTGCTAATTGATGACTATTCTCAGATGATGTGGGTAACCTTTCTAAAGGAGAAATCAGAAGCTCTTGAAAAATTCAAGATATTCAAGGCTATGGTGGAGAATGAAATAGGACTAAAGTTGAAATGTCTAAGGTTTGATAGGGGTGGAGAATTCACATCCGGTGAGTTCATAGAGTTCTGTGAGAAACATGGGATTAGGAGATAGTTGTCTGCTCCTAGGACGCCTCAGTAGAATGGAGTAGTGGAGAGGAAGAACCGGACCATCCAGGAAGCATTTAGGACCATGATGATGGAAGCAAATGTTCCTCAAATCTATTGGAGAGAAGCTGTCAGCACTATAGTCTATACTCTTAATCGAGTTCAAATCAGAAGCAATACTGGAAGACCCCTTATGAACTCTGGTTTGGCATTACTCCTACTGTAAGATATTTCAGAGTCTTTGGTAGCAAATGTTACATCAAAAAAGATGAAGATCTAGGCAAGTTTGATGCTAAAAGTGATGAAGGGATATTCTTGGGTTACTCTACTCAAAGCAAAGCATACTGGTGTTATAACAAGAGACTGAGAAAGATGATAGAAAGTGCAAATGTGAAGGTTGATGAGGGAATAGAGAAACCCTCAAGGTTTTATGAATATGATGAAGATGATTAGAATGGTGTTCCAGTTCAAGGAGTTCAATCCTCTTCTGAAAGTTAGATTCAAACTGATCCGGTAAATCACGAAGAAGAGATAGGTCTGAATGAGCTTGATCAAGAAGCAGAAGTGCAAGAAACTCCCAAAGTTCCAAGGTATGTAAGATTGAACCACTCTGAAGATCAGATCATTGGTGACAAAAGCAAAGGTGTACAAACTAGAAGGAAAATTGCTCAAAATTCAGATGAATATTGTCTGATTTCAAAGGTTGAACCTAAGACAATAAATGAAGCCTGCAATGATGAAAATTAGACCAAAGCAATGGAGGAAGAGTTGATGCAAATTGAGAAAAATCACACTCGGGATCTTGTTCCCAGACCTAAAAATAAAAATGTGATTGGAACCAAATGGGTCTTCCGGAACAAACTAAATGAAGTTGGTGAAGTAATAAGAAATAAAGCTAGATTGGTTTGCAAGGGCTACTCCCAAATAGAAGAAATTGATTTTAAAGAAACTTTTGCTCCGGTGGCAAGAATTGAAGTAGTCAAATTATTTCTTGCATTTGCTGCCTTCAAGGATTTCAAGGTATACCAGATGGATGTCAAGTCTGCTTTCCTAAATGGTGACTTAGAAGAAGAAGTGTACATTGAACAACCAGATGGATTTCAATTATCTGAGAATGGTGATATGGTCTGCAAGTTGAAGAAGGCACTGTATGGACTAAAGCAAACCCCAAGAGCATGGTATGAAAGATTGGAAAAACATCTTTTGAAGATTGGCTTCAACAAAGGTATTGCTGACAGTAACTTATATTTCAAAATTGATCATGAAAACATCTTGATTATTGAAGTATTTGTTGATGATATCATCTTTGGAGGAAGAGACAGTATGTGTAAAACCTTTGCAAATCAAATGAAAAGTGAGTTTGAGATGTCAATGCTTGGTGAAATGAATTTCTTCTTGGGTCTGCAAATTACTCAAACAAAGAAAGGAATCTTTATTTCTCAGACCAAATATGTGAAAGAATTGTTAAGAAAATTTGGAATGGAAGATTCAAAGCCAATGCATACTCCCATGGCAACCGGATGTAAGTTAAGCAAAGATGATGACTCTCCTAAGGTAGATCAGACAAAGTACAGATCAATGATTGGAGGATTATTGTATCTCACTCAAACTAGACCAGTTATAATGCAGGCTGTTGGTCTTGTTGCGAGATTCTAGGCTGATCCCAGAGAATCTCATGTCATGGCAATCAAAAGGATTTTTAGGTATCTAAAAGGAATAGTTGAGTATGGTCTGTGGTATCCTAGAGATCATGATTTCTCTCTTCATGCATATACAGATGCAGATTGGGCAGGAGATGTGGATGACCGGAAGAGTACCAGTGGTGGAACATTTTTTTTGGGAAAAAGATTGGTTTCTTGGCTAAGCAAGAAACAAGAGGCAATATCTCTGTCTACAACTGAAGCAAAATACATTGCAGTAGCAAGTAGTTGCACTCAAGTTTTGTGGATGAAGCAGATGCTAATAGATATTAAAGTAGAATATGAGGAGCCTATCACAATTTTCTGTGATAATTCAAGTGCAATAAATATTTCTAAGAATCTGGTGTTGCATTCTAAGACTAAGCATATATCTATCAAGTTTCACTTTCTGAGAGAGCAAGTGAACAAGGATGAAGTCAGACTAGAGTATGTGCCCTCCAAGGATTAGATTGCAGATATCTTTACTAAACCTCTTCCCAAGGACTCTTTTGAGTATCTCAAGGAGAAGTTAGGGGTTATTGCCCCTCCAGTGATGAACTAGGATGCACTGATGTGCATCAGTCCGGTGGATATCATAGCCATATCTTGTGATCTGGATTGATGATGGGGAGCTGCTACTCAGGGGGAGAAGTAGGTGTGATTCTAAAGTTGCAAGTATGAGCCCTTTGCCATTGATGTCAAAGGGGGAGAGAAGACATGTGAAAAACAAGTGGTTGATGATCAAAGGGGGAGCAGTAAAGGAAGAGAAGACATGTGAATAGTTGTTGTTGATAGAGGGAGTTGTGACAGTAAGGAGAAGTTCTTGTCTTGATGGTGTTTCATGTCATATGTTGCCATCAATGACAAGGGGGAGATTGTTACAAGTATGGGTCTAACCGGTCTTGTCATTGATGTCAACATACTCATGTTGCATTAATGAGGAGGATTGGCTGAACTATGTGCTGAGGATATTGAGAAAATTAGTCTCAATCAGGAACAGTGAAGAACAGTGATGCAACAAGGTAAAAGTCCAAGATAGGTTCAGGATAAGAGGATGTGGTTTAAAGGGTTTGTAGATATAAGTCGTGAGATGCTCCAGTCAAGGTTTCAGAGGTCCGCATAAAGATCTAAAGAAGTTATGGTCACTCAAGTAGAACCGGCTTCGGCAGATGTCCAGAGGTGACAGAGTGACACAGATAGGTCCGGTGAGGTCCGGTAATGCATTATCCCATTCTACGGATTGGAGGAAGTGTTGGGGACATCCTTGTGAAGTGTCAAGTAGATTGGTTTGTAGCTTGAAGGTTCGGAAGAACCTATTCCTTTGTGACAATGATGACAGACTGTGTTCTTGAGGTTCCGGATGAAGGAGAAAAGGATTTCGATAAGCAGATAAAGTGTAGATGTTGTTTGTGATTTAGAAAAGCTTGTGATCTGTGGATCGGTTCCAGTTCATGTTGATGATCTGCATTGAAGTTAAAGTTTGTATTTGAAGAATAATCACCAGATGTAATGTTCTTCATGAGACTAGCCGACCGGATGGATTACACGTCTTGCAGATGCTTTTGTAGGTGGTTGCCGACTTAGATGATTGTGCCTAAGTCGATGTCGTGTATAAATAAGAGATTGTGAAGTCATTTCAAAGTGTGTCTTGCGGTGATGAGGGTGTGGTAGCGAGGAGAAGTGCGAAAGGCAGAGCAGAAGTATTGGGCTTAAATGGAATTGACTCAAGCATGGTGAAGATGCTATTCTCCAGTTCATGAAGGTGATACTTATTTCTTTGTAGACAGTGTGACTCTTGTAGGCAGTGAACCCTAATTGGCATGTGCCATTTTGATCTTTCTATTCTTCTAACAGAGAATACATTCTTGGGTTAATCACCCCTTGGTTTTTCCCTTAACCGGGTTTTCCACGTCAAAATCTTGGTGTCTTATGTGTTGATGAGTTTCTGCTTTTGATTTGAATGCATTATGTTTCATGTTTAATATACTGCTAATCACCAAGAAGATTTATGTGTGGAAATTAGAGAAAGTTTTGGCACAACTGATTCACCCCCCCTCTCAGTTATGTGCCCTAAGTATAACAAAATTGACATGACTCTACTCAAATAAATATTTTTAATATTTATTTCATCTTCACATTCCTCTATCAATAAATAAATAAATTTATTTATTTATTTGATTCATCTCCTCCCATTTAATTAAATAAATTACATTTATTTAATTAATTAAATTCATCTACATCAACTTCATTCTTTTAAAAATAATTAAATAATTTTAATTATTTAATTAAAATCTTTTATTCTTCCAAATTTAAATAAAATGCAATTTTATTTAAATAAAATCTAAAATCTCCACAAAAAAAAATATATTTAATATTTTATTTATTCCTCCAAATTATCTACAAATAATTAAATAAATCTATTTATTTAATTATGCTTTCTTATCTTCAAAAATCCTTATCTTCTAAAAATATATTCTTCTTGTTATACAAAAAGAAAAAGCTGAGTTAAAACAATTTTAAAGCAATTGTGCTCTTAAATTAGAAAAATAAATTCTAATTTAAGAAAAACAAAACTCATCCTCATCGACAGAGCAGTTAACTCAACATAACTTCTTTTTTGAATGACACATGTCCTTCTTCTGTTGGTTGCACGTTCCTCAACCATTCTCCTCCATTGATCTTCTCATTTCTTCTCAACCATTGATCTTCTGCTACACAACTCTATAAATACAACCCTCTTCTTCTTCATTCATAATCCATCGTTTGAGCAAACTTATGCTGCAGAAACACAAGTGCGCCTTTGGCACCCCCATCTCCATATCACTCATCATCCATTAATTAGTGTGTTGAAGCTCATCTTCAATCACACCAAGTATCATAGCCATTCTATTCTTGTCATCTTCAACAAGCAAGGGAGCATACGTTTCTGAGGGCTTCATCATTATCAAGATCAGGAACAGATAGGCGAGCAATGGAAAACGAAAGGTAAAGGGTTGTAAGTATCACACTTTGTTGTTTTTAAATCTCCTTTTCCTTCACATTCTATTGATGTATTGGGTTTGTGTTGGGCATGATGTTAGTCATTCACAAACATAGAATAAAAGTTACACAACAACCTTTACTCATCTTGAAAGATACGATGAATTCAGAGAATTCATGATCCCAAGTCTCCGTTGATTAGGTCTTAATCTACTGACGTTACTCAGTGGTTGATGTGTGCTGCTGTTTTCCATTCAGGGGCCTTACGTGTTTCTACAAAGTTCATCATCATTATCTTCAAATATCCTGCTCTGGATGTCTGTTCTGCATAAATCTCCAACAATTCTACCTCTGCACTGTGAATCTAGTCAAATAATGTGCCTACAGGCTGATATTTGCATGATTTCTATCATTATTTATGATTCTTTGCATGATATTTTCAATAATACATGCACTTAACTCAAATATGCTAATGATTTTCAGTTACCTACGGGATTTCAGCATATTTCTCTGTTCTGCTTGTTATTTATCATGATTTGCAGTTATGGTGATGAATTTATGAAATTAAAAAAAGGAAAAGGGTTAAAGAATAAGATTCCCAAAACTACTGGACTTAGATCACTGATCCACATACAAGCTCCCATACATGCAATGAAAAGAAGGAAACTAAAATCATACTTCACCAGGACATTCCACAAATCCGCATGATCTAGTGCAAATCTTCAAAGAAAAAGTTGACAACAACATGTAATGAAATGAAAGCGCTTCCAGTTGAACACAGCATTCACCAGTACATATCCAGAAATCAACAAGAAGATTACGTAAAATTTACAATCAGGATGTAATCTGAAGCTTCATATCCATTCAGTATGCTCAAGAACAGGTACATTTACAGTGATCTGAAGAAAGAACCTTGACATTTCAACAATTCTATCCTCATTAGTCTCAGTAATCCGATCTCCTAATTGATTCTACAGTAATTAGCCTTAACGCGCCAGATGTGTCTGTGTATTCTAATGTATCTCCTATTTTTGACAAGCTCTGGCTCTTATATAGAACAACCGCCAAAAAACGGTTACAATGATCCAAGGATCAGGATCCTCTCATAATAATCAACGGTCCAGATGGAAAGCACATGCTTCGTCAGTTGGCAAATGTACAGCTGGCACAGAATATTCCAGCATCTTCAACTTGATTCGGTCTCCAGCTGGCGAACAGCATATTTGACAACATCCTCCTCATTTCTGGCTCATGTTGCCTCCATGTGCAACTTTGTAATTATCAGCTTCAGCAGCAGCTCTAACAGCATCATGACTTCAATGCTCAGCTTCAGCAGCAGCATCATGACTTCCTGCAAATAAACAGACAAACATTAAGTTCATCATCATGTGGATAAACAACAGGAAGTAAACACTTTATTAAACATACCTCCCAATGTGCAGCTACAGGTAATCAGGCTTTACCTGTGGAAAATATGCACTAAATGCATAAACAACATAAAACAACCAGGTCAACCATCGTTGACTGGGAAATCAGCAATCGGGTCTTCAAATTTCCATCGCTTCATGTTCCCGCCCATTTTCTTGTATATCGGGTTCAAAATATGATCATGATGATCAAAATAGACAAGGAAATAACCGCTCTTAACAAATTACTTCACATCTGGCTTTGCATGCTCTGTTTGAATGTTTCAGGTCATCATCATATTCGCGTCGGTGCGACCACATATGATCAGGGTGACAAATTTAGACCTGGCCGATGGCAACAGTTATACCTACGTCAAAAAATCATGATGATGACCAACCCTATGTCTTCTATCTAGCTGCAGGATATCACGAAATATGATGCTCCTCCTTTCCGAATGCTCTGATGAAAAGCACATCAGGATGTTTCACTTTTGCATATTGGGGAAAGAAAGACATCATCGTCATCATCATGATGAAGACAAATAGGAGGATTTGGACTATGATCCTACTGCTGAGGAAAGGAATATGATGGTGACGTCATCGTCATATTCGGGCTTCATTAAAATGCAAAAGATGACGTCACCGTCATGTTTCGTTAAGATCAGGGGATAAATGTGATACCGGGTCACCCAAGGAAGATGATCGGGTGGTGAATGTAAAATGACCCCTTTGCGGCCAAGGTAACCCTCTCGAAAGATCAGGATGACGATGATGATGATGATCATCATATCCGCACTAGGTGATTTAAAATATGATCCTGCTGAAAGTGCAGATGATGTCATCAGGATATCCGGGGCCTTTGTTAATCTTATAACATGACGTCATTGTCATATTCGCGAACCGGATCATGCCTTGGAAAATATCCTGCCGAAGGAGAAATGTGATGGTGACGTCATCCTGATATTTGCTTCTTCGTTTATCAGGTCGGGATGACGTCATCAGGATATTTGCAAAAGGTTATACTTCTCGGCAGGAGGATATTGTGAAATGTCGGGTAGAGAAACAAGATCATGATGATCTTGTCAACATGACTTAGGAATGGAATATCACCCTCTCCTTGAAAGATAGGGTGATCATCATGATCATGCAAAAGGAGATCAGGAGGATATTACGAAATGTGATCCTGTCTTGAAAGATCATGATGATGATGATCACCAGGACTTTGTCGTGCGCATGCAAATTATGCAGATGGCAGATTTTCTAAGTAGGGTGATATTATAATATCAGCATGATATTATAATATCGGGTGATGTTAGAATATCATGATGCTCGCGATGTTTCCAAGGTCGCTTGACGGGTAAAACACACTATCACTTAAAGTTGACGTCCGGATGTTTCGGGACTGCATGATTTTTATATCGGGTGATAGACCAAGATCATGATGATGACCTTTCGCGATACAAAAGACCGCTTCGACGGGGACAACCTACTACGACTTAAAGTTGACGTCCGGATATTTCGACCTCAGGATATTATCAGGGGGCTTTTCAAATATGATGATGATGTTCTTCATACAGCAATTATTAGGTTTGACCAAAACTTTGACTGTGCATAACTCCCTCATATGGACGAATTCTCGGGTGATGTAAAAGGCAAACTTGCATGGAATTTCAAGCTCTTTCTAACCATGAGGTCATAGAAACAAAATATGAACTTTGACAAACTAACCTCATGATGATGACCAACCTCATCCTGACCTTCATGATGATGATGCACCTGACCTATTTTTACCAAACCGCCAGAAAGTAGACAACACAAACCAGGACAAAAGTTGGGTCCCTGTTTTTCCAAGTCAAAATGGGGCGTGTTGTGTAACCACACAACAACTTGCCACCAAAGAAAATAAACAAATTCCAATGATTCAAGTGATGTGATCACATTTATCTATAGTGTTCTAATTCTGTCTATGTGTCAGCATCATAATCCTTTGAATGATAAAATTTCATTATGGTGATAAAGCTAACAAAGGATCATGTGTGTGCATATGATTAATTATCCTCATCTTGAAAGTAAGTTGAAAACATAAGTAACTGGTGTTAAACTACATAGTTGGAGATCATCCCTCATAGCCAACCTGGATAGAGCCTTGCTGCCAGCAGGCGTCCATAGCCCCGGCAAGGTTATCTATACAATCTCCCTAAGTAGGGCTCCACTGCCAGCAGGCGTCCATAACCCCGGTAGAGTTACTTAGATGGCCTAATTTTATTTCGTTTCTGATTTTCCTTTAAAAATTTAAATTTGATATCATCATGTCAGCTCATTTGTACAAGGTGTAGTCACTTGCAGCTTTAGGTTGGAGATTGTATTGGTAGCAAGGGAGTCCCTTTAGATTTTTCACTTAACACCTATACTCATATCTTCAACAAACCCAAGGCTGTTAGGTGTTTCATTGTGTTTGATTCACTTTGACCAAGAAAAAGCACCCTGATGAAAAGACATCATAAACCTGATCATGAACACTTCTTAGAATGAATCATAACTTATATTTAAATGTGATCTCATCACTTGAATCCTAACAATTTAGTTATTTTCTTAGGGTGATGAAGTGCATCATCCTGACTTACCAGAACAAGGTCCCAACCAACAAAACAACAACAACAACAAACAAACTGTACAAACAACTATACAAATATACAATATGATACATATGACTATCATGAAGTCATTCAGGCCTAGAAATAATGTTTGAGGAATTGTCCATTAACTGGCAACGGGACATCCTCACCTGTCAGGTTCTTAAGCCTATAAGTGCTGTCTCCTAAAATTTCAGAAATCTGAAAGGGACCTATCCATAGTCTATCAAACTTACCATGATCACCTTTCCTTTCATGGGCTTTATCCCACATCAGGACTAAATCTGATATCCTGAAAGCTTTAATTCTGGCTCTCTTGTCAAACCAGCGTTTGACAACAGCCTGATGTTTTGCAAATTGGTCAATCGCTTGACTTCATTTTTCTTCCAGATGCATCAACTGAAGCAACCTGACTTCCTGTTTATTATCTATGCCTAGATAGTCTTGGGCAAACTGCAGAGTAGGAATTTTCAAGTTTACAGGGAGGATAGGTTCTACCCCATATACTAGCTGGAAGGGTGAGTTTCCTAATGCAATTTTCATTCTAGTTCTGTCTACCCATAAGGCATATTTCAGAAATGAGTTCCATTCCCTGGGATTTTTCTCTATCAATTTTCTTATGATACTCAGTAAATTCTTATTGGTGGATTCTGCTAATCCATTTCCCTGGGGATAGTAATTGGATGAGAACTTAAGTATGATCCCATGATCAAAAGCCCAACTTGACAATTTAGTGGAAATGAAGGCAGAACCATTATCACTTACCAATGCATAAGGAATTCCATACCTGGTGACAATGTTGCTTTCCAGAAATTTAATGACATCATTAGCAGTACAAGTTTTGCTGCTGATAGCCTCAGTCCATCTGGTACAATAATCAGTAATCGTTAGGACATACCTCTGGCCTGAAGAAGATGGAGGATTGATCGGTCCTATGAAATCCATGCCCCACTGTGCAAATGGGCGCTCTTCCATCACTGGCTGTAATGGTTGTGCAGCATATTTTTCTCTGTTGGCAGCAACCTGGCAAACATGACAACATTTAACATGATTAGCTATGTCCTTAAAAATTGTAGGCCAGTAATATCCTGCTCTGAGGATTGCATGTGTTGTGGCCAATGCTGATCCGTGTGCAGTACCAAACTTGTCATGTAACTCTGTTAAAACTTTATTTGCTTCTGGTTTCTCTAAGCATCTCAAGTATATTCCTTCATAATTCTTCTTGAACAAGGTTCCTCCCTTCATCATATACTTCTGGGATCTTATCTTTAAGGCTCTTCTCTGTGAGGCTTGCATTCTTGAAGGACATCTTCCCCTGATCAGGATGTGCCTGATGTCTGAATACCATTCCCCATTGTCTTTCTCATTGATCACATACTGCTGGTTGATGATGTTTGGATCAGTTTCAGATATCATCTGGCTAAGAGCTTGTCCTCTTACTAGCTTCATTGGTGTGATCTCCATGTCATATTCTTGTAATACAGTAATCCATTTGGCCCTTTTTTCACCAGGTTCACTCTGCATCAGCAGCATCCTTACTGCTGCATCTGGTACCACAGCAATCACTTTGCTTCTCAGTATATAATGTCTAAACTTTTTTACTGCTCTGACTAATGCAAGTGCCTGTCTTTCAACATCTACATATCTCAGCTCAGCATTCCTGAAAGGACAGCTCATGAAAGCAATTGGTTTCTCTTCTTTCTCTTCATTTCTTTGAGTTAACACTGCTGCAGAAGTATGTTCTGAGGCAAATGAGTAGATGTAGAAATCTCTTGTATAATCTGGACTAATGAGGACAGGAGCATCTGAAATGGCCTTCTTTATATCTTCAAAGGCAGCCTTGGCTTCTGGTGTCCACTCAATTTGTGCATCTTTTTTCAACATGGCATTTAGTGGTCTGACAATCTCAGCAAAGCCTGTGATGAACTTCCTCACAAAATTTATCTTACCAAAATAAGATTTAAGTTCCTTTTTGCTTCCTGGAAGTTGTAACTTCATAATAGATTCCACCCTGTCAGGATCAATGATAATTCCATCTTCTGTGATTAGGTGGCCTAGTAATTTTCCTGTTGTGACTCCAAATATGCACTTCTTAGGATTCAAAGATATTCCATATTCTTCAGATTTCTTCAGTACACTTCTGAGGTCAGCAACATGATCTCCTCTTTCCTTGGAGAATACTGTCAGGTCATCCATGTAGATGACTATACATTTTCCTACTAATCCTCTGAAGGCTATGTCCATTGCTCGCTGGAATGTAGCTTCAGCATTTATGAGTCCAAATGGCATACGTCTATATGCAAATATCCCCCACTTTGTGGTGAAGGCAGTTTTTAATCTGTCAATTTTATCAACCATCACTTGGTTGTATCCTGAAAAACCATCCAAGAAGGACATCATCTTGGCTCCATTCACAATTTGTAGAACTTCATCCAAAGAGGGCAAAGGATAATTATCCTTTTCTGATGCTCTGTTCAGGTTCCTGAAATCTACACATAATCTGATGTCTCCATTCTTCTTTCTGACCAGCACAAGATTCGCCACCCAAGTGGAGTGCCTTACAGGAAATATTATCCGGGCATTTAACAATTTCTTGACTTCTTCAAGGATGATTGGTTCAAGCAGAGCATTGACTGGCCTCTGCTTCTGTCTGAAAGGTTTTGCATCTGGCTTGAGAGGTATAGTATGAGTTATGACAGAAGTGTCATATGTCTTTAGTTCATCATAAGTCCATGCAATTACATGTATGTAATCCTTAAGGGCCTGAGTTATTCCTTCTAACTCTTCTGGTGTACAAACCTTACCCAATAAGACATTTCTCTTCTCATCAGCTTGTCCAATATTCACCGGTGAATATTGACCTCCATCTGCCTTAGGCAGATCTTTATGTTTAAGCATATTATCTAGATCGAAGGCTCTTTCTAATTCAATCATACCTTTGGGAATTCTGTTGCTAGGCAACTCTAATATCTCATCTTCTTCCCAGACATGATCTTCCATATCATTCTCATCTATAATTTGAGCTTCAAATATGTCTCTGTTTGATATGAAGTCTAGGATGTGCTGATCATCATCAAACACTTGGAGATTAGTCACATTGTCAGGTACTGAAGGTACTGACACCAATTCTACTGAAAATCTCTTCAGACCAGATATAGACAGCGGTTCCAACGTACTGGCGGCCTGGGCAAGTGCATCTGCCCTCTGGTTCTGTTCTCTTGGTACGTGAACGATATTAAAGGCATCAAAATCTTCAATCAGGTCCCACACACGATGCCTGTAATTTGATAGCTTTCTGTAATTACAAGAGTAAATTCCTCTTACTTGTCTCACAATCAGTTTTGAATCTCCAAAGACATGCAAGATCTTCACTTTCTTCTTATGGGCAAACAACATTCCATGAATCAGAGCTTCATACTCTACGACATTATTGGTGCAGGGGAACTGTAGTCTGTAAGCTGCTAAGTAGGATTTCCCTGATGGATTAATAAGGTCAATTCCTACCCCAGCACCTTGCTTGGATTTGGATCCATCAAACCTCAGGATCCAAGGCTTATCTTTAGCAGGACATTTGTCTTCAGCAGGATATTTACTTGAACTTCCTTTCTTCTTTGCAGCTCTGGCTGCTGCACCTCCTGATATCCACTTTAACTTGGGGATGTCATCCTCAAGTCTCTTCTTTCCTTTATTTGATGAGCCTGATGGCTTTTCTGTTTTCTCTTCCATCTCAGCAGGAGGATGATGTTCAGCACATCCTGCTGCATGCTTCTTCAAAATATGTAAGCACAGTGAGCAAGTTGTTTCTGAGTGAGGTACCTCATGCAGCCTACACCAACCTCTAATTAAAACCTCCTGGGGAGATTTACGCTGTTGTGTCATCTTTTCTATTTCTTTTACCAGAAATTCTTCGAACTTTGTCAGGTCACTGCCTTTATCTTCATCAGACAACTCATAATCTGATTCCATGAAGCAATCACTACCAGGAGTGATCTTTTCTTTTCTTATATCATTTATCGGATCCAACTCCAGGACCTCTTCTATTTTCCGGATATGATCTTCATCAGGATCTGTCAACTCTTCTGTTCCTGCCGGAGACAAATAAGAATTAATATCATCATCGTCATCAGATGTAGCACTCACCTCGGAATATGATGATGATGCTTCACTATACGTTTGCTCCAGTATCATCATGTCTAAGCATGGTTCACAAGTCCTTTCTGAGTGTGCTTCGCCATGTAATCTGCACCATCCATCAATCAAAATATCATTAGCAGATATATTCAATAATTGGCAACGTTTTACCTGAGTAGATAAATGCATCTCAAAATCTCTGAAGCGATCTATTTCATTCACATTATCTGGATTATTATCAAACTCCAGACTCGACATGTCCTGATGATAATCATCATCATGATGATGATGAACATCCAGCATCAGGATCTCTTCTATTTTAACAGTCTGTGGCCTAATGTGATAAACTCCAGGTTCTACGTTTACATACATGATCTCATTGGTTTTGTTATATTCCGTGATCATATGTCTCATCCTAGGCTCAGCATCAATCCTGATCTGATTAGGTATACCTTTCCATGGTAACCACATGTGACTGAAGTCTGTGGACATATATCCGTTAAGCATTTTAGACCAATCTCAGCTAAGCAACATCCCATATGTATCAGGTATGTCCACTACCTGAATGTCAATGTAATACTGGATCCGAGGATCAGATGCTAGCTGCATGTGAATGTGAGTCAGTTCTCCTACGACACTTACTTCTGTTTTGTCCAGTTGAGTGACCTTCTTTAAGGATTTAGCAGGATGCAGTCCTAATGCATTGCATATTGACAAAGGCATAACATTCGTTGAGGCTCCTGAATCAACTAAACAGTTGTGTAAGTTCTTGCCGAACATTCTTATGGTGAGGAGAAACGGAGGTGATTCAGTTTTATCTCTATACAAGGTCATGTGGGAGGTTTCAGCAGCTTGGACTGTAGCTGACACTTTGGGCTTGATAAAGTTATCTTTAGCAGCATGATCCTTGCTATTGGATTGACTTGAAAGATGGTTATCTTCTTTAGGAGCAGCATCATCTAGTGACTTCATGAATGCCCTTTTGATGGCAGGAGTTTTCAGTAACTCAGATAGGGACAGGCTGATCTTGATTTTCTTCATTTCATCAGCCAAATAGCTGACTAACTTGTCAGACTCCTGAGGTGCATTTATGACTTTTGTTACTGTGTTTTGAGGAGACAAGTATTGAGCATTCACCTTAGGGAACCCAGGGTTATTGCTAGCCTTAGGATCAGGAGGTGTGTTGAAGTTGTTTGGAGGTAGAGATGATGTCAATGGACCAGCAGGTCTGTTGGCATTGCTCCTCAGGTTATAATTGTGCTTACCAGGATATTGCTGCTGGTATGCATGTACTTCCTCATGCTCTCTTGCAGGTTCATTTTCATCCTCAAAGGGGAAGACATAGTTTGTTTCAAAGGTTAAGGCAGATTCTTCACATGTCTGATTATAATCCTAATGAGGTTGATTTGTGTATGTTTCTAACACAAAAGCTGAGTCATATCCACAAGGAACTATTTCATTTCCTTCTGCCTGAGGTGGATTTCCAGAAGTATTAGACACTTCAGTCTGAAAGATGCTGGCAGCAATCCTAAATTGTGGACAATCTAATTCTGCATGTGCATTTGTATTGTGAATCCTGCACCAATTGGTAAGGGCTGCTTCAGCAAGATTGACTCTAGTAGTCTGTTTGGCTTCACCGGGAGGTTGATTGTCTAGGGGTGATGGTAATGAACCATTATTTGGCCTGGAGTTCCACACTCTGGGCTGTCTAGGAGGATTGTTATTGTTTCCACCATTATTGTTGAAGTTATTGTTGTTATATCCTTTGTCAGGGTAGTTTGGTCTATCATTGGAATAACTCCTATTCTGACCTGACTGCGAATAAAACCCTTGATTTCTCAAATGTGTTACTTCTGTGGTGAGTTTTCTGAGTTGAGCTGAAATTTCTTTGATTTCCTCCTTCTCCTCTTGAGCTTTGGTCACTATATTTTCAGTTTGAGGCTTGAAAAAGGAAGATCCATGGTTATTGTTGGATAGATCTGTACCCTGAGGTGTCTGAGCATGTGCAGGATATTGTGGCAATTGGCTATTTCCATTAGGAGGAGGCATAATACTCAATGGAGGTACTTGCAAAGGTGCAGGCATGACTGCTAGGGGCATCAATGATCCATTTGGATATTGTGCAGGATATTGTGAAGGATAAGCTGCAAGATATTGTGCTGGATATTGTGATTGCATGCCAGGCAAAGTAGGGAATGCTATATTTGGAGTAGAAGCAGGTATCAACTGCTGATTTACCTTGATAGCTTCTTGAAAAGCTCCTGTCAAAGTAGTGATCTCAGGATGTGTTCTCCTGATGAACATGGAAGTTAATGGATCCAGGGCTGAATAATATATACTCCTAGCAGCAGCATCAGTCACTACATATGGGGCAACTAGCTTGGACAACATTTTCTGGAACCTAGCATTGAAATTGGCAATAGGCTCATTCTCAAATCTTTTGATTGTGGCAAACATGTGGTAATTCATGGATGGATCAATAGGGACTTTGAACCTGTCAAGAAAGGCTTTCTCTAAGACAGCCCACGAACCGACAGAAGCTTGGCCAAGACTGATGAACCAATTATAAGCCTCTTCCCCTAGGGAAAAAGGAAATAATCTGCACACCACGTCCTGATGTTCTATTCTGGCTCTGCAGCACGCTTCTTTAAATGTCCTGATATGATCATCAGCATCCTGATAAGGATGATACCTTGGACAAAGTTTGTCCAGATTCTTTGGTAACTCATGATATGCAGTAAAAGTCAAGGGTGACTCTGCTGCAAAGAACGACATTGCAGCCTGAGGAGGCTGAACTGGTGGTGCAGTTGGCTGAGGTTGAACTAAAGGTATACCCTGGGTTTGAACAGGAGGTGTCACGGATATACCGGAAGGTATTTGTAAACCGACAGGGGTTACAAGAGGAGGTCCCGGTGAAGTTCTGGACGTACTAGACCCTGGAGTATGGTGAATGTCCACAGTCCTAGGTCTGAAACCTCTAACAGGCAATTCTTCAAAAACTTCACTAGGTCTAGACCTGGTATTTATCCTGTAAGCCAGGATTTCTCGATTCGGAGGCAAATTGGCAGAAACTTTGCAAATATTGGCTGGATTCCACTGGATGAGGTGATATTTGCGGTTAAACGGTAAATCAGACTAGATATTTACGAAATATTTGCGAAGATACTGCAAATATGACAGGATATTGGGATATTCTGACCCGCAGCACAAAATCTCAAGTGTTTAAGGCTCAAATTCTCAAAGCTTGAACAAATTTACTCATCTTTAGCTGATATTAGTGAATTCAGAGAGATCTACTGTAAAGCTTGCAATATTTATGTGAGATCTGGAAATCTTTACATAGAATGTGCATATACAATCTTGTCACAGCAAATATTTATGAAATTTACTGAAATTCACGAGTGATGTGAGGTTACCTTACTCTTATACGTCATCAAACCTGAAAATACTGATGATGAGCGTGATCTTCCGGTCAGGCCCTCCCTCTAGCACCAATTTATGTTGGTCATGATGTTAGTCATTCACAAACATAGAATAAAAGTTACACAACAACCTTTACTCATCTTGAAAGATACGATGAATTCAGAGAATTCATGATCCCAAGTCTCCGTTGATTAGGTCTTAATCTACTGACGTTACTCAGTGGTTGATGTGTGCTGCTGTTTTCCATTCAGGGGCCTTACATGTTTCTGCAAAGTTCATCATTATCTTCAAATATCCTGCTCTGGATGTCTGTTCTGCATAAATCTCCAACAATTCTACCTCTGCACTGTGAATCTAGTCAAATAATGTGCCTACAGGCTGATAGTTGCATGATTTCTATCATTATTTATGATTCTTTGCATGATATTTTCAATAATACATGCACTTAACTCAAATATGCTAATGATTTTCAGTTACCTACGGGATTTCAGCATATTTCTCTGTTCTGCTTGTTATTTATCATGATTTGCAGTTATGGTGATGAATTTATGAAATTAAAAAAAGGAAAAGGGTTAAAGAATAAGATTCCCAAAACTACTGGACTTAGATCACTGATCCACATACAAGCTCCCATACATGCAATGAAAAGAAGGAAACTAAAATCATACTTCACCAGGACATTCCACAAATCCGCATGATCCAGTGCAAATCTTCAAAGGAAAAGTTGACAACAACATGTAATGAAATGAAAGCGCTTCCAGTTGAACACAGCATTCACCAGTACATATCCAGAAATCAACAAGAAGATTACGTAAAATTTACAATCAGGATGTAATCTGAAGCTTCATATCCATTCAGTATGCTCAAGAACAGGTACATTTACAGTGATCTGAAGAAAGAACCTTGACATTTCAACAATTCTATCCTCATTAGTCTCAGTAATCCGATCTCCTAATTGATTCTACAGTAATTAGCCTTAACGCGCTAGATGCGTCTGTGTATTCTAATGTATCTCCTATTTTTGACAAGCTCTGGCTCTTATATAGAACAACCGCCAAAAAATGGTTACAATGATCCAAGGATCAGGATCCTCTCATAATAATCAACAGTCCAGATGGAAAGCACATGCTTCGTCAGTTGGCAAATGTACAGCTGGCACAGAATATTCCAGCATCTTCAACTTGATTCGGTCTCCAGCTGGCGAACAGCATATTTGACAACATCCTCCTCATTTCTGGCTCATGTTGCCTCCATGTGCAACTTTGTAATTATCAGCTTCAGCAGCAGCTCTAACAGCATCATGACTTCAATGCTCAGCTTCAGCAGCAGCATCATGACTTCCTGCAAATAAACAGACAAACATTAAGTTCATCATCATGTGGATAAACAACAGGAAGTAAACACTTTATTAAACATACCTCCCAATGTGCAGCTATAGGCAATCAGGCTTTACCTGTGGAAAATATGCACTAAATGCATAAACAGCATAAAACAACCAGGTCAACCATCGTTGACTGGGAAATCAGCAATCGGGTCTTCAAATTTCCATCGCTTCATGTTCCCGCCCATTTTCTTGTATATCGGGTTCAAAATATGATCATGATGATCAAAATAGACAAGGAAATAACCGCTCTTAACAAATTACTTCACATCTGGCTTTGCATGCTCTGTTTGAATGTTTCGGGTCATCATCATATTCGCGTCGGTGCGACCACATATGATCAGGGTGACAAATTTAGACCTGGCCGATGGCAACAGTTATACCTACGTCAAAAAATCATGATGATGACCAACCCTATGTCTTCTATCTAGCTACAGGATATCACGAAATATGATGCTCCTCCTTTCTGAATGCTCTGATGAAAAGCACATCAGGATGTTTCACTTCTGCATATTGGGGAAAGAAAGACATCATCATCATCATCATCATGAAGACAAATAGGAGGATTTGGACTATGATCCTACTGCTGAGGAAAGGAATATGATGGTGACGTCATCGTCATATTCGGGCTTCATTAAAATGCAAAAGATGATGTCACCGTCATGTTTCGTTAAGATCAGGGGATAAATGTGATACCGGGTCACCCAAGGAAGATGATCGGGTGGTGAATGTAAAATGACCCCTTTGCGGCCAAGGTAACCCTCTTGAAAGATCAGGATGACGATGATGATCATCATCATCATATCCGCACTAGGTGATTTAAAATATGATCCTGCTAAAAGTCCAGATGACGTCATCAGGATATCCGGGGCCTTTGTTAATCTTATAACATGACGTCATCGTCATATTCACGAACCGGATCATGCCTTGGAAAATATCCTGCCGAAGGAGAAATGTGATGGTGACGTCATCCTGATATTTGCTTCTTCGTTTATCAGGTCGGGATGATGTCATCAGGATATTTGCAAAAGGTTATACTTCTCGGCAGGAGGATATTGCGAAATGTCGGGTAGAGAAACAAGATCATGATGATCTTGTCAACATGACTTAGGAATGGAATATCACCCTCTCCTTGAAAGATAAGGTGATCATCATGATCACGCAAAAGGAGATCAGGAGGATATTACGAAATGTGATCCTGTCTTGAAAGATCATGATGATGATGATCACCAGGACTTTGTCGTGCGCATGCAAATTATGCAGATGGCAGATTTTCTAAGTAGGGTGATATTATAATATCAGCATGATATTATAATATCAGGTGATGTTAGAATATCATGATGCTCGCGATGTTTCCAAGGCCGCTTGATGGGTAAAACACACTATCACTTAAAGTTGACGTCCGGATGTTTCGGGACTGCATGATTTTTATATCGGGTGATAGACCAAGATCATGATGATGACCTTTCGCGATACAAAAGACCGCTTCGACGGGGACAACCTACTACGACTTAAAGTTGACGTCTGGATATTTTGACCTCAGGATATTATCAGGGGGCTTTTCAAATATGATGATGATGTTCTTCATACAGCAATTATCAAGTTTGACCAAAACTTTGACTGTGCATAACTCCCTCATATGGACGAATTCTCGGGTGATGTAAAAGGCAAACCTGCATGGAATTTCAAGCTCTTTCTAACCATGAGGTCATAGAAACAAAATATGAACTTTGACAAACTAACCTCATGATGATGACCAACCTCATCCTGACCTTCATGATGATGATGCACCTGACCTATTTTTACCAAACCGCCAGAAAGCAGACAACACAAACCAGGACAAAAGTTGGGTCCCTGTTTTGCCAAGTCAAAATGGGGCGTGTTGTGTAACCACACAACAGTTTGTTATTCATTTTGATTACTCCACATTTCACCCATCACAGATGGAATAGTGCAATGAGTACCAGGAGTAAATGGGTGGATGAATTCTTATGACCCAGGCCAAATCAACGTACCCAAGAATTGGGCAAACACTCAAACCTGCAAGTTTTCTAACAAAGGGCCATGGGTAGATTTATTGCAGCATGGGTAACCTAGATTGAGTGTTGACTGGGTTTTCTCACATCCAAGGCTGTAGTAGTAAAAAATTGTAAATGCTATATGTTGGCACCCTCAAATTTTAAAAATTTGCAGTGCCTATCTCTTCTCAATGTGTCAACAGAGGCTAGGTTGACATGCTGCTCAATCTACCCTGGAGCCCGCCTTCATCGATTAAAATCTTGCAACTTAGAGATCATCTTACAAATCTATGTGGTACAATATTTCTTGGTACATATGGTAATATACCTGTTCAGTTTCGCACTCATTGGATGAGTTTTGATGGGCTATTTAATTATTTTCTGACTGCGACCAAGCTAGATTTGGTGTTCCAGAAAGTTGCAAATTTTGCAATTCTGAAGGCGACCCATTTCTCATTTTGGTCTAAAACTCCTCTAGTTCAAGTTTAATCAAAATTGGAGCCCATACAATGCATTATTTTAATGTGTTTTGGTCGTAGTGAACACATCCGGCAGGCCAGTTTACAAAGGAAGTCCCTAAAATCTTCCGGTAATGCGAGTTTTGAGGAAATGGGTATGTTTCAAATAATTGATTACAGTCTTATGCAAATTTTCATGGCCTCCAGATACCCAGTGTGCCCACAGTGGACATGTGTCGTTTGCTCGGGGGATGAAATTAAATAATTGTTATTTTTCCTAAGTTGCCAAACGCATTTTTTAAAAGAAAAATATTCACATATTTTAATTGGCAAGCATAAAGTGATAAATGTCTTAATATAAACATTTTTATAATGTTTATACATTATAAAAAGGATAGCAACGGAAATAAAGCTGAATTGTAAGCTTATCGCAGCACCTCATAAGCTTATTGACTTCTCCCCTGCAGCTGCTATGACAGTGTGATAAACCATCTCTTAGGTAGATTCTGGTTAGAAATCAGGTCTACACTGTAGATTGGTGTGTTTTGATCTCCATGGAGATTTCTTCTAAGCATTTTGGGTAGATTCAAGTAGGTATTATCGCCGGATGGACTACTGTTCATGTTTTTGGCTTTCTGGCAAATTTTTGGGGGTTCTATTTGGCACAAAATTGCTACTTCATGCTCTAAATTCATCCCCTGACCATTCCTAATGCCTGGGAAGAGATTTTAAATATGTTTGTGATAGATTTTGAGTGCCAGAATGGCTAAAACGCCCCTACATCAAGAAAAACGACCCAACAATGAAAAAATGAATTGGACAAATATGGTCTGTAAGGTTGCTACATTTTTATTCTTTGTGTTTTTAAAGGGCTGAGTGTGATGAAGGAGTGCCATTGAGAGGCCACGTGACCTCATATCATTGTATCGCAGCAGGACGAGGGGCCCTCAAATGTGCGTTTGTGACTGTGTGATAGGCAATAGTTTGGAGGCAAATGGTTCCAAGATTTATTTAATTTTTGTCTCCTCCGCTAAAATGTATAATTTGTAATCATTCCCAAGGCCCGTTGGCGGTGGTTAGTAATGAAAAACTCACCAAACCGTCGTATTGTAATTAATTTTTGGCGCCACATTCTTAAGTCTATAAAAGAATGATTGGTTTTCATTATTGTCATTGAAAAAGATTGGGAAGCTTTTGAGGAGTAAAAAAAAAGGCTCCATCTTTGACTGGTTGCCCTAGTTTTGGTGTTGTAAGTTTCATTTTCTATATGTTGTATGCATTCTCTATGAGCAGTTTATCAGTTTCAGGTTGTGTTAAATGAATAATGTTGTGGCATGTATTTGTATTTGTTGTCTCCAATGTTATCTATGTTTCTTTTTTGAACTGAGTTACTAAGGGTATCTAAGTTCTTGAATGCACATTTGATGTATTGCATATTTGGTTTCTTACCTCTATTTGAGGAACAAATTAAAAGTTTTAAATCAACTATGGAGAGGAATGTTTGATAGCAGGGATGTTTGTAAGAAGAGTCAATAGAAATACTTATTCTTGGGTGTTATCTGTAAGGCAGATGCAAGCTAAATCCTCTGAAATCTGTATGTGTGTTCTGCTCATGGGAAATACTCTGCATGCTAAAGATTGACTCTAAACCCTAAGATAGGCACCAGTCAACAGTTGGACAGATTTTATGATTCAAACCCTAATCTTGCGACCAAATACATAAAAACAAAATCAATTCATAATCTTAAACTTTTAGGATTTTAGGAGTAGGATTTTAGATACCTTGTTCTCTGACCTACAAATGAACAAATGCCCAAAGCTAGCCACTTTGTAATCATCATACAATTTTGGTCTGCATAAAAGAGAACATATTTGCTTAAGTATCAGTACCTAGTTGAAGTCAAGGTTTATTATATGGGTATTGAATAAGGGAATACCCCTAGGTCCTGCAAAGCCTAAAGTGCAGAGGAGACAGAGAGTCAGTGTTCTGTTTGTTGGCCACTGACCTGAGGATCCTATAGATAGAAGATGGCAACTTTTTAGGAAAACTCAGACAGTTAGTTGGGAACACCAACACTATATATGCATGAAAAAAGATATATTTTTGTTTAGTTGTTCTTTGGGTCATTATCCAAAAAAAGATTTGTTGTAGGTATTTTCCAAAGAGCTGAGTGGATTTAATGGACTGTGCTCTCTTCTAAGCATTTCATGTCTCCATTATTAACTCAATAATGAGTGGAAAGTTTTCATACTATGCCTATCTTTGCTTGTAATATGAATCTTTCCTTTCTTTGTAATGGTTGTTTAGGCTTCATGATTAATAAAATTATTGATATATTGCCTTTATTTGCATTTCTACATTGTGTTTATTTGAACTCTATAGATTTCTTCTATGGATGAATGATCCCTAAAATATATACAGTCTTCTATTTGAATCTCTATTGAAGTTTCATGAGTTTGTGTGAGTTCATGTCATCACTTGAGATCATTGTTGAGTTATTTCAGAGTCAGTTGAACACACTAAATTTGGTGCATCACCTCCTTTCATTTTAGATCTTGTTCTCCCCTTTTCCCTAGTGATTATTAGCATGGGTTTAGTTATAGTTTCTCTAAGACTTAAGCTCAAAAATGATGCAGAGCATGGAGGATTCACTCAACAAATATATTACGAACACTTTCTAACAATTTATTCAATTTGGCTAGTAGCACTCCAAACAGTGAAAATGAAGCATATCTTGCATAATACTCCTCAAACCTAGAAACTAAATGGTGTTTCAGATACCCATTTGGGCATACTTCAACATATTTAGAAATTAGATATGGTTACTTTGTAAAGCATGCTTCAAAAATAGAATGTTAATGCTATTGACTAGACTTAAGGTAGGTGCAACAAATAGGGTTTTTCAGCCATAACTTTCAAACCAGAACTGATATCCAAGAAATAAAACTTGATTCAAATACCCATTTGGCCATTATTTAACATATATCAAAATAAGAGTAGGTTATTATGTACATAATCCTTAAAAAATGGATTGTTCTTCTACCAATTAAGCCTAAAATCTGGGAGTGACAATCACTAATTTGATCATAACTTTCATAAAATAGGATGAAAATTGACCAAACTAAAAGCATTAGAAAGGTAACTCAATTATCTTTCTAACCAAACCATGTTTAGGTCATAAAAAGGCCATACAAATCCATACAATTCACTGAAACAACAAACTAATGTTCTGAAAATGCAGAAAATAAAGCTTCTTTATTGATTTTTGTGTAAAACTTCAACCCCTAACCTTGGCTCTCTCTTCCCAAGGCTTATTCAACTTGTTTATAACCTAACACAACCATTTCTAACTTGTCTTTTGAGTTTCTAATCATTCAACTTCTCATTTACAACCGACGACCCTTCATATTCCTTGATTTTGCACTTTTGCAACTATGACAATATTTGTGCAATATTGACAACTTAACAACTTAAATCACCTAATAACCTAATATTGACCCAAACACCTTACACACCTTATAAATGGTCTCCAAGACCTTATGACAAGACTCAAACATAACATAAAGCCAATATTTACAAAGTGGCCTCATGGAGGCATAAAGTCCATCAAGTGCTCCTGCACCATACTCCTGACCAAAAAGAAATTCAAAGTCCTCTTGAATTGAGGGTGACAATAGGTATCCACCTCTAAATGCTCCTTCTTGATACCTTCTATGATCTTCCCTATGTCTTCCTTAAAGCAACTCCATGTAGTCTTCAATTTCACCTTGGGTTTCATCTTGAACTTTGGTTTGTCCTTCTTTACAATCTCAACAAGAACTATCTATACTCCTTCCTTACTCTTTCTCTCTTTTGGTGTAGATATGATCCCTTCACCTTTGGTCCTCACTTTTCCCATTTGCTGCTCTACCTTCAACCTTGCTGCCTTATTAGGATCACAAACCTCTATAGTGCAAAAAACTGAAAAGCCATTATCCTCCATGAAAATCAATGAAGAAAACATCATACCTTTGAGACTAACTTTGATCCTCCAAAATCAAGTCATCCTTGACCTTAATCGTATCATCTTTTGACACCAATTTAATATCATCTTCCACTAAAATCAGATCAAGTTTCATACCTGTTGTTTCAACATCTTCATGGTTTGACATGGCTACATCCTTCATGGGTTTGTCTTCCTCTACCATCATCTCAGCTTGCTTGGCTTGTTCCTTGTCTTCTTCCATTAATGCTTTCATTTGTCTTCTCTTTTGCATCAGCCTTTGAATAGGCCATACAACCTTCTTCTTCATTGTCAAGTGCCAACTGAGTGCTCTTTTGAGCAACCTCTCCATCTCATCTTCCATCCTTCTTCTCATCTCTTCCATAGCTTGACCCAACTTTTGTACCTCCTGCTTAAGACTTTCTAGTTCTACCTTGTCATCTTTTTCCTTCTTCACACTTGTCGCTTTTCTCTTCTCTTGCTTCTTCTTTTGTGAACCCCTAGCCAGCAGGTACCTTCTAAGCAAATCCATCTTTCCTCAAGAAAGCCTCTCTTTGCTTCTCCTTGTCTACCTTGGGTTTGTAATATCCAAAGGAACTCTAAAGATGGACCCCGCTAAAGTTGAGGCCATACTCAATTGGCCAACACCTAGATCAGTGGGAGAAGTGAAAAGTTTTCATGGACTGGCCACCTTTTATAGAAAATTCATCAAGAACTTCAGCCATATATGTGCTCCTATTCTTGACACCATCAAAGAAGAAAAGAAGAGTAGGTTTCAATGGACATAGAGCAGCAGATCAGAGCTTTGAGTATCTCAAGACAAGAGTGGCACAAAAACCCATCCTTACCATCCCTGACTTCAATAAGGTGTTTACTATTGAATGTGATGCAAGCAATCAAGCAATTGGGGTAGTATTAAGCCAAGAAGGTAGGCCAGTGGCATTTTTTAGTGAAAAACTTAATGCGGCAAAGAGAAGATACTCATCATATGACCTTGAACTGTATGCCATGGTGCAAGCTCTCAAGAAATGGAGGCATTATCTATTGCCCAAAGAATTCATTGTCCACATAGATAACCATGCATTGAGTTATTTGAACAGTCAAGATAAGTTAAACCATAGGCACATGAAGTGGGTGGAGCAATTGCAAGCCTACACATTTACAATAAAACACAAAAAGGGTCAAGATAATAAAGTTGCTGATGCACTCAGTAGGAGGGTGCTGATGGTACAAGAAGTACAACTTCAAAGTGTGGGGATTGATTCCCTAAAATGTATGTATAAAGAGGATGCTGACTTCAAGGATGCTTTTGAGGTATGTAATTAGTTTTCTGATTCATTTCATGGAGAATATACTTAGTATGTTTTGCAAGGTCTTTTGTTCAAGGGAGCCCAACTATGTGTACCAAGGTGCTCTATGAGGGAGAATTTAGTAAGAGAGAAGCATAGTGGAGGCCTAGGGGGACATTTTGGCTATGACAAAACTCTAGAGCAGGTGAAGAGATTTCATTTTTGGCTCAAGATGAATTTGGATGTCAAAAGTTTTGTGGAGGGATGTGTCATCTGCCAAAGAGCCAAAGGGACAAGTTCAAATGCAGGTTTGTACTAGCCCTTGCCTATACCAAATAAACCATGGGAAGCAATAAGTATGGATTTTGTCTTAGGGCTACCTAGGACTGCAAGGGGATATGACAGCATATTTGTGGTAGTGGATAGGTTTAGCAAGATGGCACACTTCATTGCATGCAAGACTACTAATGATGCAACCCATATTGCAAACTTGTTCTTTAAGGAGATTGTTAGAATCCATGGATTGCCACTGTCTATTGTATCTGACAAAGATACTAAGTTTATTGGACATTTTTGGAGAACACTGTGGAGAAAACTAGGCACCAATCTAACCTACAGTTCTGCCTATCACCCTCAGACAGATGGGCAGACTGAGGTTGTCAATAGGTCCTTGGGTAACCTATTAAGGTGTCTCACTAAGGAACACAATTAGGCTTGGGACTTAATCCTACCTCAGGCAGAATATGCATATAATGACCCAGTTAATAGAAGTATTGGCAAAAGCCCTTTTGAGGTTGTTTATTGGATGAACCCTAGAGGAGTTTATGAGCTGAGAGACTTGAGTGGGATGAGTAAGAGAAGTGCTCAGGGAGAGGATTTTGCAACAGCCATACATGATATTCATCAATAGGTTAGGGAGACACTTGAAAAGAATGTGGACAGATATAAGAAGAAGGCAAACATGAAGAGGAAGGATGTACAATTCCAAGTGGGTGATCTTGTGTTGGCACACTTGAAGAAGGAGAGACTACCCAAAGGAAAATATACAAAGCTAATGATGAAGAAAATAGGACCCTGCAGGGTGATCAACAAATATGGGAACAATGCATATGAGATTGAAATCCCACAAGGAGTTTCCATATCACTTATTTTCAATGTATTTGACCTATATCCCTTCAAGGGATTTGTTTATGTAGGTAAAGGAGCAAATGAACTTGATGTTGATGATGAGGAATGGGTCAGGGATCTACCACCCAATTAGCCACTGCAGTTGGAAGCTATCTTGGACACCAAGGAGGTCAAGAGGACAAGGAGAAAAGTATACAAGGAATATTTGGTCAAGTGGGTTGGACTACCTATTGAGGATGCAACTTGGATGTCTGAGAAGGACATTATATAACATGGAGTAGTTGTAGAAGACCTCATTTCATCAGGAGGATGAAATCATTTCACCCCGGGGAACATGGTGCAGGAGCACCTAGTTAGTATGGGACAAAGTTTTTAAATAGTGTAGATATGGTGTTGAATGTATTGTCTAGGGAATTTTGTAGAACAATAAGGTCCAATGTGACCATATTCTATGTATATCTGTTTTAGGTGTTAGTGGATTTGCTATTCTTTTGGAAAATCAAGGTATATGGAAGATCAAAAGACTTATTTTGATTTGTAAATGCATGTCCATTGAAATTTTAGAGGGAAAGGGGTTTAAAAAGCTTAAAATCCTTTGAGTATCATGGTGGAAGTCAAAAACAATAATAGAAACTTTCCTTTTCCTCAGTTTTCTGCTAAAAAGACTATTTTTCTCCGTTTAAACCGTTTGTACGGTCGGGTACGACCATGTCATGAGATGAAAATCATTTGAAGGTAAAGTGTCAACTGTCTAGTTTCATTTGTAGGTATTCAGAGTATTTGACATCACACTTGAAGGAAGATCAAGTTGTTGAATGTAAACAGTTTGCAAAACAGGGCACCTAGGGTTTGCAGTAGAAAATTGGGTTTTTTAAGCTTGTCCACCATCTAAAAATTCTAGAATCTGGTAGATAGTTACTGTGTCATGTATTTTCAAAGATAAAAGAGATTTTGTGTGCAGCGAGTCAAGGAGGAGTGAGAAAAATTGAGCCCTAGCTGTATTTTCACAATTTTTTAAGAGAAAGTGAGGGTTTCTAACCAAAATCTTTAATTTTTGTGAACTAATACCTATTCCTCATTGAACCACCTGTAGTTTGGGACCATTTGGGATGTCTTGAGGATAATCCAATTCAATTTTAGGGTTTGGTGTGCATAAACCCCAAGGTTGTTTTGAAAATCAGGCCTAATTAGGCATTTCTACTAGGTTAATAGTGAATTGTTTGTTGTGACAGTCTAAAGTAACCTATTTGAAACTTTTGATATGTTGTAAGGTGAGATAAAGGGTGTCTACAAATAGATCCATTTGTGTTTTTAAGATCGCCCCCTAGAAATATGCATCAAAAACACCTTTGGAAGGGCTACAAGTAATAAGCAGACCAAAGAACATCTTCAATACCCTGATAACCTGCACACTTGGAGTTTGGTTTAGTTGTGACCTTGTTTGACATTTGACCCTGTTTTGCATCAAGAAAGAGGAACTAGCCTTCTCTAGAGGTATGGTATCATTTTCAAGGTCCCACACCTTGAGAACAGTCCCATTGTTTCACTAAATTTGTTGTAGCAACAGGCTTCAACAAAAGGGTGCAAATTCAGGTGACAACAATTTCATCCATGTCTCTCTTCCAAAATGAAATTAAATTCTTTATTTTCTAGGATTTTCAACATTTCTCTTTCTTATCCACTCTACTTCATCAAAGGGTGAAGGGGATAAAACCTCCATTGATAGTTCTTTGAAATCTTGATCTCTCCTTTTCAATAGATTTTGAACCTCTTGACCAAATGCTAACTGCTACTCCTTATCAAAATTCTTTACATCATTAGACCAATCTTCTTTTGCTTCATCTAGTTTCTTTTCTCTACTTCTACTTACAGTACCTTATACTCTCTATACTTTGAATGCCATCCACTATTATTTGCACCACGGCTCCTGGTTTGTGTTATTCTTCTTCATCACCACTTGACTTCGTTCTTCTCTTGGATCTTCCTTCATTATTCTTCTCACTTCCCTCGCTTAAGGACTCACATTCATGAGGCTCTGGCTAGTCAATTTGTAATTATTCTCTTATACTATAAATAAATTCTCTATAGTAAATGACAAGTCAGTCCATTGTTTCTTTTTTAAACCAGTATACTTGTCACATTGGAAATACTTATTTACAAAAGGAGTATATATTTATTTTGATATAAAAAGATGGAATTGAGACATATTATCAGGATAATAAGCATTATGGTATTTAAAATTAAAACACTCATACTGTAAATACCATTCGTCACAAAATGGAAAAATTTGGTCTACAATCCTTTCAACATTCTAAGTTCAGATGCCATTCTTAATAGAGATGAAAATAATATTGTATCTAAGTTTTAATACTCTTAAAGTAATTAATAATTGAATGAGTGTGAGTGCTGACAATTAGTTTCAATGTTGTCAATAAGAGTTTTAGTTGTGTCAATAGTTGTTAGTGTGTTGTCAATTACTTTAGTTAGGTGTCAAGTGTAGATCCACTTTTGTAGGACTTTGTTATGAGTTTGTAATCTCTATAAATTGTAACCTTCATTTGTTGAATCAATGAGGAATGAAACTATTCTATTTTCTATTTAGCACTTTGCTCAACATTAATATTTCTTGCTACAAATATTGCACATGCAAACATGTGTGAATTCCATAAGGAACATGGGATGAGAATCTAATAGGTATCCTTGGGTTCCATTGTGGTCAACAGTTATTATTTATTATTTATCTTTACACCTCAGAAATATTTATTTGAATGTAAACCAAATTGATAAAAATCAACATAAAAAGCTAGAAGGCCATCTCCCTTGCTTCCAATTGTTACTTCATATTTTTAAATTTTCAAAGCTGTGGTTGTGTACAATAAGATATATATTTGTATTTTCTCAAGAAAAATTAATTACAAAAGAAACAAAACAACTCACTTCCATAAATTTATCTTTTTTCTCTCCCAATGAGCATAGTAATTCAAGAACTAAAACTAACGCAAACCATGCACTAAATGGTACCAAGCAGAATAGAAACTAACACAAACAATACTAATCATAAGACAAATAATTAACATATGAATATCTACATTAAAGGTCCAAGATTAATGACAAGATAAAGTCTACCACAAGGTCCATAAGAAATGAGTAAATGCACAAAAATTAAAACAAATGAAATATCTCTAGTAAAGTAATTGATTCAAAATAAATGATCCACCTGTTGGTTTTAGGACAGACAACTGAGAAGGGGGGTGAATCAGTTGTCACCAAAACTTTCTTTTCTGTAAATACTTAAATCCTTCTTATATTTCTACAGCATAATAATGATTTAATCACGGAAGCACAATGCAATATCTCAAGAGCAAAAACACATTAACACATATGACACCAAGATTTTAACGTGGAAAACCTGGTTAAGGGAAAAACCATGGGGTGACTAACCCAAGATTGTATTCTCTATTAAAAGAATAAGAAGAACAAAATGGCACTTGCCAATTAGGGCTCACTGCTCGAGCACACTGTTCACAAGAGGCCCACTACCTACAGGAGACACACTGTTTATAGAATAATAATATAAATATTACATACTTGAACTGGAGATTAGCATTGATGCAGAGGCATCCACACTATATCATTCGCATGTAGCATGAATGTCTGCAGACCAACCTCATCATCATCATCTTCGCCATCATCATCATATTCCCTAGAACTACCAACATCATCATATTTCGGCTTTACTCTGTCAGCATCATGTTTCCGAAAACCAACAGCATCATCATATTGCGGACACTCGCAATCATCCTCCTGCCGACTACTATTCACCTCCTCCGCTTTCCTCCTAACATCATCATCATGATGTTCAGCGGGCGAACACATCCTCCGGTTGCACTGTTCATCGGGCACCGAACACTAACGTCATCATCATGATCCCCGACTCTACCTTCGTCAGCAGGATATTCAACATCCGGTTGCTCCAAATATCCTGATGACGTTCACCTTCAGCAGCTTACCTTCGATGCTCCGCTACCCGACGACACAAGCAATAGCATCATGATCTACTTTATCCGGTTGTCTTCGAAACCTCCTGATGACGCTAATACACTTTCTGCCGATGCCGATACTTAACGACAGCAGGATGAACTCGCATAGGGGGGATATCTCAATATCCTGATGACGATGACGTCATATCCTGATGACGATGACGTCATATCCTGATGACGATGACGTCACCCAATATCCTGATGACCTTCTCAATACTTAGTCAAAAATCCGAACTTTCTCTCCCGCATCTACTCGCGATATGCGGATGTTTGGCACTCCCAATATGATGATCCTGATGCCGATAC
Organism: Cunninghamia lanceolata; assembly: GCA_027924645.1. Lineage (NCBI taxonomy): Eukaryota > Viridiplantae > Streptophyta > Pinopsida > Cupressales > Cupressaceae > Cunninghamia > Cunninghamia lanceolata. Next base: position 1,425,778 of record BSBN01000725.1, read on the forward strand.
GCTCCTCGGCTCCTCCTGCTGATGATCACCCCGACGAACTCGCACTTCATGCACTCAAAAACATCATGCTCTCCTTCACTTATCCGGATGATGATGCCTAACCCGACTGCAGGATATTTGCAGAAATATCCTGATGATGCTGTTTTCGCGAACTTCTTCACTTAGCGAAATTTCCCTTCGCCGACCACCAGGGATGACCCGATCCAACTCAGGGTGATCTTCCAACTCAGTCAGCTTATCAACTCGACCTAGCACATGAGGATGCTAGGGTCTTCAACATCTCTTGACCGCGATCCTGCACACCTGCATGCAAACAAACAAACTACTACCTACCCTAATGTACATTACCATTCCACCAATCAGACAGATCAACCGGTGGAATGGATCAGGAAATCCATGCAGCCACGCAAACCAGCAGATCGATTATACAAAGGAGATCAACAGAAAATGAAACAGGATCTTTATTGATTCAAAGATGCAATACAATATGATGTTCCTCACACAGAACACTCAACTCCTCTGCTGGATGCAACACTACACTGCCGATCGATGATCTCTACAATCAACCGATCTCATGCTTATAAAGATTTCCCTATGAGTACTACTGACCCAACTCCAAGCGGCTGGGAACTCTCCAGGCGGCTGGGAGATCCCACCGAACATACATCATGACAGCTGTTATAACTAACTATCTAAAAATAGCAAAAGCCCGGTCAGCATGATCTTATCATGATCAGCGTGACATTATTACATGCATTTGGTCTAACAGACCTTCTTGGAAACACAAACAAGACCTAAACTACTAACTGCCTCATCCAGACCAGCTGTCAGGTAGGTGCTCCTGCACCATACTCCCCAACAGAAAAGAACTCATGTCCCATGAGTTTAGCATGTGGAAGTCCTCCACCGTTACACTTTGCTTTGTCAGTCGTCTGACCTGCTCCAGCTTTATCTGCTGCTGTCTCTTGGCTGCTCCAAGACTTCTGAACTGTAACTTGCTTTCTGGCAAGTAAATCATCATGCCTGTTGATGTAGGCCTTCTTCTCACATACCCTGTGTTTGTCAGGTTGCCTAACCAGAACCTCTGGCTGAACTACCTCTTGAACTTCTGAAGTGTTCAAGTCTATCTTCCTTTCAACTCTTATAGGACAAACAATAGTCCCAACTATGACAACATCCTTGTCATTCTTCTGAACTGGTGGCTGTTTGCACCCCTGTTTCTGAACCTGCTGCTGACCTCTGTCAGTCACAACTGAAACTTTCTTCAGCTTGTTGTCTGTAACAACTCCTTTCTCTGCAGTGTCCTGAACTGCCTTTATGCCTGCTCCTCTAGGCATCTGCACAAATTCCTTCTTTCCCATTAAAATGATTTGAGCTGCCTTCTGTGCTGCAGCTTTTGCCTGCAATGGCATCAACTTGATAATCTTCCCATCCTTCTTGATGGTGTAGGTATTAGCATACCCATCATACAGTACCCTTCTGTCAAATTGCCATGGTCTACCCAACAGTAGGTGACAACATTCCATAGGCAATATATCACACAAAATTCTATCCTGATATGGTCCAATCTGGAAATCCACATATGCCTGTTCAGAGACAAAAAGTGATTGCCTATCACTCACCCAAGATACCTTGTAAGGGTGTGGATGTGGAATCCTTTCCAGCTTCAGTTTATCAACCATCTCCTGAGATACCATGTTGTCTGTTGAACCAGTATCAATGACAACCTTACATACCTTACCTTTGCTCTTACATGTGGTTTTGAAAAGAGCTCTTCTTTGCATCATATCCTTTGATGCCTGCCAACTAATTCTCCTTAACATCAATGATTCTCCACTCTCTGGATATCCAACATTATCAGGTTCTCTGTTTGAACTCTGTGCACTTTCTTCTTTCTCTTCTTGCACAAGTTGTACTCTCTTGTCACTTGTTCTATCATTTCTGGATGATGAACCTTTGTTTTCTGGACATTTGAAAGATGGATGACCAAACTCTCCACAGGTGTAACACTTTCCTGAAAACGTAGTAGAACCTCTACCACCTCCAAATCTTCCTCTATTACCTTTCCATCCACCTCTGAAATCAGACTGTCCCTGTCCTTTACCAGTGTCTTCTTGACCCTCATTTGTTTGCTTTTGTGCAGGGGCTGCTCCTCTTCCCCTATTGTTTCCTCTTCCTCTCATGGACTTATCATGTCCTCTATTCAGCTTTTCTTCAATCCTGATTGCCATTTGGTAACAATCTTCCACATTCTTAGGGTTAGCTAACACTAACTCATCCTGTATGTTAAACCTCAAACCAACCAAGTACCTAGCCACCTTTTCTACCTCATTCTCATGATGACCAGATCTCATACTTAACAGATAAAATTCCTCAGTATAGGCTTTCACATCCCTGTCTTTCTACTTTAGAAATTGCAGCTTCTTAAACATCTGGATTTCATAATCCCTTGGCAAGAATTTACCCTTTATCCTTGCTACCATCTTATCCCAAGAAGTGATCTTAGACTTCCCTTGCTTCCTTCTCTCAGATTGTACATAATCCCACCATACCAAAGCATGACCTCCTAACTTGGTCTTTGCAATCTTGACTTTCTGATCCTCAGCAACATCTTCACATTCAAAGTGATTATCCAGTGCAGCAATCCAATCTAACAACTCATCTTCATTCAAGCTTCCAGTATACTTGGAAACATCAACCTTTACCTTAGGTTTTTCACTCTGCACTGCCTTTAACAGTTTTGCCAATCTCTGGTCTTCAGCATCCAGATCTTCAGCTACCTCTTCATACTCTTCAACAGTATCTGCATCTTCTTCAGACTCACTGTCTTCCACTTCCCTCTTTTTGTTCTTTTCCAGGACTGTCAGCCTGGCTTGAAGTGCTTCAGCAAGCTCCTTCATCTTCCTCATCTCTCTAGCATGTTTCTCCTTCATTTCCTGCAATTCCCTTGCAGTACCATTACCTTTAGGAGGCATTTTGTCAACCTCTCAATCACAACACAATCAACTCTATCTCTTACCTCTGCCCTTTCGGTGACAGAATCAACACACAACAGCCCAGACCTTTTGCTGAGCTCTGATACCACTATGATGCAGAGGCATCCACACTATATCATTCGCATGTAGCATGAATGTCTGCAGACCAACCTCATCATCATCATCTTCGCCATCATCATCATATTCCCTAGAACTACCAACATCATCATATTTCGGCTTTACTCTGTCAGCATCATGTTTCCGAAAACCAACAGCATCATCATATTGCGGACACTCGCAATCATCCTCCTGCCGACTACTATTCACCTCCTCCGCTTTCCTCCTAACATCATCATCATGATGTTCAGCGGGCGAACACATCCTCCGGTTGCACTGTTCATCGGGCACCGAACACTAACGTCATCATCATGATCCCCGACTCTACCTTCGTCAGCAGGATATTCAACATCCGGTTGCTCCAAATATCCTGATGACGTTCACCTTCAGCAGCTTACCTTCGATGCTCCGCTACCCGACGACACAAGCAACAGCATCATGATCTACTTTATCCGGTTGTCTTCGAAACCTCCTGATGACGCTAATACACTTTCTGCCGATGCCGATACTTAACGACAGCAGGATGAACTCGCATAGGGGGGATATCTCAATATCCTGATGACGATGACGTCATATCCTGATGACGATGACGTCATATCCTGATGACGATGACGTCACCCAATATCCTGATGACCTTCTCAATACTTAGTCAAAAATCCGAACTTTCTCTCCCGCATCTACTCGCGATATGCGGATGTTTGGCACTCCCAATATGATGATCCTGATGCCGATACGCTCCTCGGCTCCTCCTGCTGATGATCACCCCGACGAACTCGCACTTCATGCACTCAAAAACATCATGCTCTCCTTCACTTATCCGGATGATGATGCCTAACCCGACTGCAGGATATTTGCAGAAATATCCTGATGATGCTGTTTTCGCGAACTTCTTCACTTAGCGAAATTTCCCTTCGCCGACCACCAGGGATGACCCGATCCAACTCAGGGTGATCTTCCAACTCAGTCAGCTTATCAACTCGACCTAGCACATGAGGATGCTAGGGTCTTCAACATCTCTTGACCGCGATCCTGCACACCTGCATGCAAACAAACAAACTACTACCTACCCTAATGTACATTACCATTCCACCAATCAGACAGATCAACCGGTGGAATGGATCAGGAAATCCATGCAGCCACGCAAACCAGCAGATCGATTATACAAAGGAGATCAACAGAAAATGAAACAGGATCTTTATTGATTCAAAGATGCAATACAATATGATGTTCCTCACACAGAACACTCAACTCCTCTGCTGGATGCAACACTACACTGCCGATCGATGATCTCTACAATCAACCGATCTCATGCTTATAAAGATTTCCCTATGAGTACTACTGACCCAACTCCAAGCGGCTGGGAACTCTCCAGGCGGCTGGGAGATCCCACCGAACATACATCATGACAGCTGTTATAACTAACTATCTAAAAATAGCAAAAGCCCGGTCAGCATGATCTTATCATGATCAGCGTGACATTATTACATGCATTTGGTCTAACAGACCTTCTTGGAAACACAAACAAGACCTAAACTACTAACTGCCTCATCCAGACCAGCTGTCAGGTAGGTGCTCCTGCACCATACTCCCCAACAGAAAAGAACTCATGTCCCATGAGTTTAGCATGTGGAAGTCCTCCACCGTTACACTTTGCTTTGTCAGTCGTCTGACCTGCTCCAGCTTTATCTGCTGCTGTCTCTTGGCTGCTCCAAGACTTCTGAACTGTAACTTGCTTTCTGGCAAGTAAATCATCATGCCTGTTGATGTAGGCCTTCTTCTCACATACCCTGTGTTTGTCAGGTTGCCTAACCAGAACCTCTGGCTGAACTACCTCTTGAACTTCTGAAGTGTTCAAGTCTATCTTCCTTTCAACTCTTATAGGACAAACAATAGTCCCAACTATGACAACATCCTTGTCATTCTTCTGAACTGGTGGCTGTTTGCACCCCTGTTTCTGAACCTGCTGCTGACCTCTGTCAGTCACAACTGAAACTTTCTTCAGCTTGTTGTCTGTAACAACTCCTTTCTCTGCAGTGTCCTGAACTGCCTTTATGCCTGCTCCTCTAGGCATCTGCACAAATTCCTTCTTTCCCATTAAAATGATTTGAGCTGCCTTCTGTGCTGCAGCTTTTGCCTGCAATGGCATCAACTTGATAATCTTCCCATCCTTCTTGATGGTGTAGGTATTAGCATACCCATCATACAGTACCCTTCTGTCAAATTGCCATGGTCTACCCAACAGTAGGTGACAACATTCCATAGGCAATATATCACACAAAATTCTATCCTGATATGGTCCAATCTGGAAATCCACATATGCCTGTTCAGAGACAAAAAGTGATTGCCTATCACTCACCCAAGATGCCTTGTAAGGGTGTGGATGTGGAATCCTTTCCAGCTTCAGTTTATCAACCATCTCCTGAGATACCATGTTGTCTGTTGAACCAGTATCAATGACAACCTTACATACCTTACCTTTGCTCTTACATGTGGTTTTGAAAAGAGCTCTTCTTTGCATCATATCCTTTGATGCCTGCCAACTAATTCTCCTTAACATCAATGATTCTCCACTCTCTGGATATCCAACATTATCAGGTTCTCTGTTTGAACTCTGTGCACTTTCTTCTTTCTCTTCTTGCACAAGTTGTACTCTCTTGTCACTTGTTCTATCATTTCTGGATGATGAACCTTTGTTTTCTGGACATTTGAAAGATGGATGACCAAACTCTCCACAGGTGTAACACTTTCCTGAAAACGTAGTAGAACCTCTACCACCTCCAAATCTTCCTCTATTACCTTTCCATCCACCTCTGAAATCAGACTGTCCCTGTCCTTTACCAGTGTCTTCTTGACCCTCATTTGTTTGCTTTTGTGCAGGGGCTGCTCCTCTTCCCCTATTGTTTCCTCTTCCTCTCATGGACTTATCATGTCCTCTATTCAGCTTTTCTTCAATCCTGATTGCCATTTGGTAACAATCTTCCACATTCTTAGGGTTAGCTAACACTAACTCATCCTGTATGTTAAACCTCAAACCAACCAAGTACCTAGCCACCTTTTCTACCTCATTCTCATGATGACCAGATCTCATACTTAACAGATAAAATTCCTCAGTATAGGCTTTCACATCCCTGTCTTTCTACTTTAGAAATTGCAGCTTCTTAAACATCTGGATTTCATAATCCCTTGGCAAGAATTTACCCTTTATCCTTGCTACCATCTTATCCCAAGAAGTGATCTTAGACTTCCCTTGCTTCCTTCTCTCAGATTGTACATAATCCCACCATACCAAAGCATGACCTCCTAACTTGGTCTTTGCAATCTTGACTTTCTGATCCTCAGCAACATCTTCACATTCAAAGTGATTATCCAGTGCAGCAATCCAATCTAACAACTCATCTTCATTCAAGCTTCCAGTATACTTGGAAACATCAACCTTTACCTTAGGTTTTTCACTCTGCACTGCCTTTAACAGTTTTGCCAATCTCTGGTCTTCAGCATCCAGATCTTCAGCTACCTCTTCATACTCTTCAACAGTATCTGCATCTTCTTCAGACTCACTGTCTTCCACTTCCCTCTTTTTGTTCTTTTCCAGGACTGTCAGCCTGGCTTGAAGTGCTTCAGCAAGCTCCTTCATCTTCCTCATCTCTCTAGCATGTTTCTCCTTCATTTCCTGCAATTCCCTTGCAGTACCATTACCTTTAGGAGGCATTTTGTCAACCTCTCAATCACAACACAATCAACTCTATCTCTTACCTCTGCCCTTTCGGTGACAGAATCAACACACAACAGCCCAGACCTTTTGCTGAGCTCTGATACCACTATGATGCAGAGGCATCCACACTATATCATTCGCATGTAGCATGAATGTCTGCAGACCAACCTCATCATCATCATCTTCGCCATCATCATCATATTCCCTAGAACTACCAACATCATCATATTTCGGCTTTACTCTGTCAGCATCATGTTTCCGAAAACCAACAGCATCATCATATTGCGGACACTCGCAATCATCCTCCTGCCGACTACTATTCACCTCCTCCGCTTTCCTCCTAACATCATCATCATGATGTTCAGCGGGCGAACACATCCTCCGGTTGCACTGTTCATCGGGCACCGAACACTAACGTCATCATCATGATCCCCGACTCTACCTTCGTCAGCAGGATATTCAACATCCGGTTGCTCCAAATATCCTGATGACGTTCACCTTCAGCAGCTTACCTTCGATGCTCCGCTACCCGACGACACAAGCAACAGCATCATGATCTACTTTATCCGGTTGTCTTCGAAACCTCCTGATGACGCTAATACACTTTCTGCCGATGCCGATACTTAACGACAGCAGGATGAACTCGCATAGGGGGGATATCTCAATATCCTGATGACGATGACGTCATATCCTGATGACGATGACGTCATATCCTGATGACGATGACGTCACCCAATATCCTGATGACCTTCTCAATACTTAGTCAAAAATCCGAACTTTCTCTCCCGCATCTACTCGCGATATGCGGATGTTTGGCACTCCCAATATGATGATCCTGATGCCGATACGCTCCTCGGCTCCTCCTGCTGATGATCACCCCGACGAACTTGCACTTCATGCACTCAAAAACATCATGCTCTCCTTCACTTATCCGGATGATGATGCCTAACCTGACTGCAGGATATTTGCAGAAATATCCTGATGATGCTGTTTTCGCGAACTTCTTCACTTAGCGAAATTTCCCTTCGCCGACCACCAGGGATGACCCGATCCAACTCAGGGTGATCTTCCAACTCAGTCAGCTTATCAACTCGACCTAGCACATGAGGATGCTAGGGTCTTCAACATCTCTTGACCGCGATCCTGCACACCTGCATGCAAACAAACAAACTACTACCTACCCTAATGTACATTACCATTCCACCAATCAGACAGATCAACCGGTGGAATGGATCAGGAAATCCATGCAGCCACGCAAACCAGCAGATCGATTATACAAAGGAGATCAACAGAAAATGAAACAGGATCTTTATTGATTCAAAGATGCAATACAATATGATGTTCCTCACACAGAACACTCAACTCCTCTGCTGGATGCAACACTACACTGCCGATCGATGATCTCTACAATCAACCGATCTCATGCTTATAAAGATTTCCCTATGAGTACTACTGACCCAACTCCAAGCGGCTGGGAACTCTCCAGGCGGCTGGGAGATCCCACCGAACATACATCATGACAGCTGTTATAACTAACTATCTAAAAATAGCAAAAGCCCGGTCAGCATGATCTTATCATGATCAGCGTGACATTATTACATGCATTTGGTCTAACAGACCTTCTTGGAAACACAAACAAGACCTAAACTACTAACTGCCTCATCCAGACCAGCTGTCAGGTAGGTGCTCCTGCACCATACTCCCCAACAGAAAAGAACTCATGTCCCATGAGTTTAGCATGTGGAAGTCCTCCACCGTTACACTTTGCTTTGTCAGTCGTCTGACCTGCTCCAGCTTTATCTGCTGCTGTCTCTTGGCTGCTCCAAGACTTCTGAACTGTAACTTGCTTTCTGGCAAGTAAATCATCATGCCTGTTGATGTAGGCCTTCTTCTCACATACCCTGTGTTTGTCAGGTTGCCTAACCAGAACCTCTGGCTGAACTACCTCTTGAACTTCTGAAGTGTTCAAGTCTATCTTCCTTTCAACTCTTATAGGACAAACAATAGTCCCAACTATGACAACATCCTTGTCATTCTTCTGAACTGGTGGCTGTTTGCACCCCTGTTTCTGAACCTGCTGCTGACCTCTGTCAGTCACAACTGAAACTTTCTTCAGCTTGTTGTCTGTAACAACTCCTTTCTCTGCAGTGTCCTGAACTGCCTTTATGCCTGCTCCTCTAGGCATCTGCACAAATTCCTTCTTTCCCATTAAAATGATTTGAGCTGCCTTCTGTGCTGCAGCTTTTGCCTGCAATGGCATCAACTTGATAATCTTCCCATCCTTCTTGATGGTGTAGGTATTAGCATACCCATCATACAGTACCCTTCTGTCAAATTGCCATGGTCTACCCAACAGTAGGTGACAACATTCCATAGGCAATATATCACACAAAATTCTATCCTGATATGGTCCAATCTGGAAATCCACATATGCCTGTTCAGAGACAAAAAGTGATTGCCTATCACTCACCCAAGATGCCTTGTAAGGGTGTGGATGTGGAATCCTTTCCAGCTTCAGTTTATCAACCATCTCCTGAGATACCATGTTGTCTGTTGAACCAGTATCAATGACAACCTTACATACCTTACCTTTGCTCTTACATGTGGTTTTGAAAAGAGCTCTTCTTTGCATCATATCCTTTGATGCCTGCCAACTAATTCTCCTTAACATCAATGATTCTCCACTCTCTGGATATCCAACATTATCAGGTTCTCTGTTTGAACTCTGTGCACTTTCTTCTTTCTCTTCTTGCACAAGTTGTACTCTCTTGTCACTTGTTCTATCATTTCTGGATGATGAACCTTTGTTTTCTGGACATTTGAAAGATGGATGACCAAACTCTCCACAGGTGTAACACTTTCCTGAAAACGTAGTAGAACCTCTACCACCTCCAAATCTTCCTCTATTACCTTTCCATCCACCTCTGAAATCAGACTGTCCCTGTCCTTTACCAGTGTCTTCTTGACCCTCATTTGTTTGCTTTTGTGCAGGGGCTGCTCCTCTTCCCCTATTGTTTCCTCTTCCTCTCATGGACTTATCATGTCCTCTATTCAGCTTTTCTTCAATCCTGATTGCCATTTGGTAACAATCTTCCACATTCTTAGGGTTAGCTAACACTAACTCATCCTGTATGTTAAACCTCAAACCAACCAAGTACCTAGCCACCTTTTCTACCTCATTCTCATGATGACCAGATCTCATACTTAACAGATAAAATTCCTCAGTATAGGCTTTCACATCCCTGTCTTTCTACTTTAGAAATTGCAGCTTCTTAAACATCTGGATTTCATAATCCCTTGGCAAGAATTTACCCTTTATCCTTGCTACCATCTTATCCCAAGAAGTGATCTTAGACTTCCCTTGCTTCCTTCTCTCAGATTGTACATAATCCCACCATACCAAAGCATGACCTCCTAACTTGGTCTTTGCAATCTTGACTTTCTGATCCTCAGCAACATCTTCACATTCAAAGTGATTATCCAGTGCAGCAATCCAATCTAACAACTCATCTTCATTCAAGCTTCCAGTATACTTGGAAACATCAACCTTTACCTTAGGTTTTTCACTCTGCACTGCCTTTAACAGTTTTGCCAATCTCTGGTCTTCAGCATCCAGATCTTCAGCTACCTCTTCATACTCTTCAACAGTATCTGCATCTTCTTCAGACTCACTGTCTTCCACTTCCCTCTTTTTGTTCTTTTCCAGGACTGTCAGCCTGGCTTGAAGTGCTTCAGCAAGCTCCTTCATCTTCCTCATCTCTCTAGCATGTTTCTCCTTCATTTCCTGCAATTCCCTTGCAGTACCATTACCTTTAGGAGGCATTTTGTCAACCTCTCAATCACAACACAATCAACTCTATCTCTTACCTCTGCCCTTTCGGTGACAGAATCAACACACAACAGCCCAGACCTTTTGCTGAGCTCTGATACCACTATGATGCAGAGGCATCCACACTATATCATTCGCATGTAGCATGAATGTCTGCAGACCAACCTCATCATCATCATCTTCGCCATCATCATCATATTCCCTAGAACTACCAACATCATCATATTTCGGCTTTACTCTGTCAGCATCATGTTTCCGAAAACCAACAGCATCATCATATTGCGGACACTCGCAATCATCCTCCTGCCGACTACTATTCACCTCCTCCGCTTTCCTCCTAACATCATCATCATGATGTTCAGCGGGCGAACACATCCTCCGGTTGCACTGTTCATCGGGCACCGAACACTAACGTCATCATCATGATCCCCGACTCTACCTTCGTCAGCAGGATATTCAACATCCGGTTGCTCCAAATATCCTGATGACGTTCACCTTCAGCAGCTTACCTTCGATGCTCCGCTACCCGACGACACAAGCAACAGCATCATGATCTACTTTATCCGGTTGTCTTCGAAACCTCCTGATGACGCTAATACACTTTCTGCCGATGCCGATACTTAACGACAGCAGGATGAACTCGCATAGGGGGGATATCTCAATATCCTGATGACGATGACGTCATATCCTGATGACGATGACGTCATATCCTGATGACGATGACGTCACCCAATATCCTGATGACCTTCTCAATACTTAGTCAAAAATCCGAACTTTCTCTCCCGCATCTACTCGCGATATGCGGATGTTTGGCACTCCCAATATGATGATCCTGATGCCGATACGCTCCTCGGCTCCTCCTGCTGATGATCACCCCGACGAACTCGCACTTCATGCACTCAAAAACATCATGCTCTCCTTCACTTATCCGGATGATGATGCCTAACCCGACTGCAGGATATTTGCAGAAATATCCTGATGATGCTGTTTTCGCGAACTTCTTCACTTAGCGAAATTTCCCTTCGCCGACCACCAGGGATGACCCGATCCAACTCAGGGTGATCTTCCAACTCAGTCAGCTTATCAACTCGACCTAGCACATGAGGATGCTAGGGTCTTCAACATCTCTTGACCGCGATCCTGCACACCTGCATGCAAACAAACAAACTACTACCTACCCTAATGTACATTACCATTCCACCAATCAGACAGATCAACCGGTGGAATGGATCAGGAAATCCATGCAGCCACGCAAACCAGCAGATCGATTATACAAAGGAGATCAACAGAAAATGAAACAGGATCTTTATTGATTCAAAGATGCAATACAATATGATGTTCCTCACACAGAACACTCAACTCCTCTGCTGGATGCAACACTACACTGCCGATCGATGATCTCTACAATCAACCGATCTCATGCTTATAAAGATTTCCCTATGAGTACTACTGACCCAACTCCAAGCGGCTGGGAACTCTCCAGGCGGCTGGGAGATCCCACCGAACATACATCATGACAGCTGTTATAACTAACTATCTAAAAATAGCAAAAGCCCGGTCAGCATGATCTTATCATGATCAGCGTGACATTATTACATGCATTTGGTCTAACAGACCTTCTTGGAAACACAAACAAGACCTAAACTACTAACTGCCTCATCCAGACCAGCTGTCAGGTAGGTGCTCCTGCACCATACTCCCCAACAGAAAAGAACTCATGTCCCATGAGTTTAGCATGTGGAAGTCCTCCACCGTTACACTTTGCTTTGTCAGTCGTCTGACCTGCTCCAGCTTTATCTGCTGCTGTCTCTTGGCTGCTCCAAGACTTCTGAACTGTAACTTGCTTTCTGGCAAGTAAATCATCATGCCTGTTGATGTAGGCCTTCTTCTCACATACCCTGTGTTTGTCAGGTTGCCTAACCAGAACCTCTGGCTGAACTACCTCTTGAACTTCTGAAGTGTTCAAGTCTATCTTCCTTTCAACTCTTATAGGACAAACAATAGTCCCAACTATGACAACATCCTTGTCATTCTTCTGAACTGGTGGCTGTTTGCACCCCTGTTTCTGAACCTGCTGCTGACCTCTGTCAGTCACAACTGAAACTTTCTTCAGCTTGTTGTCTGTAACAACTCCTTTCTCTGCAGTGTCCTGAACTGCCTTTATGCCTGCTCCTCTAGGCATCTGCACAAATTCCTTCTTTCCCATTAAAATGATTTGAGCTGCCTTCTGTGCTGCAGCTTTTGCCTGCAATGGCATCAACTTGATAATCTTCCCATCCTTCTTGATGGTGTAGGTATTAGCATACCCATCATACAGTACCCTTCTGTCAAATTGCCATGGTCTACCCAACAGTAGGTGACAACATTCCATAGGCAATATATCACACAAAATTCTATCCTGATATGGTCCAATCTGGAAATCCACATATGCCTGTTCAGAGACAAAAAGTGATTGCCTATCACTCACCCAAGATGCCTTGTAAGGGTGTGGATGTGGAATCCTTTCCAGCTTCAGTTTATCAACCATCTCCTGAGATACCATGTTGTCTGTTGAACCAGTATCAATGACAACCTTACATACCTTACCTTTGCTCTTACATGTGGTTTTGAAAAGAGCTCTTCTTTGCATCATATCCTTTGATGCCTGCCAACTAATTCTCCTTAACATCAATGATTCTCCACTCTCTGGATATCCAACATTATCAGGTTCTCTGTTTGAACTCTGTGCACTTTCTTCTTTCTCTTCTTGCACAAGTTGTACTCTCTTGTCACTTGTTCTATCATTTCTGGATGATGAACCTTTGTTTTCTGGACATTTGAAAGATGGATGACCAAACTCTCCACAGGTGTAACACTTTCCTGAAAACGTAGTAGAACCTCTACCACCTCCAAATCTTCCTCTATTACCTTTCCATCCACCTCTGAAATCAGACTGTCCCTGTCCTTTACCAGTGTCTTCTTGACCCTCATTTGTTTGCTTTTGTGCAGGGGCTGCTCCTCTTCCCCTATTGTTTCCTCTTCCTCTCATGGACTTATCATGTCCTCTATTCAGCTTTTCTTCAATCCTGATTGCCATTTGGTAACAATCTTCCACATTCTTAGGGTTAGCTAACACTAACTCATCCTGTATGTTAAACCTCAAACCAACCAAGTACCTAGCCACCTTTTCTACCTCATTCTCATGATGACCAGATCTCATACTTAACAGATAAAATTCCTCAGTATAGGCTTTCACATCCCTGTCTTTCTACTTTAGAAATTGCAGCTTCTTAAACATCTGGATTTCATAATCCCTTGGCAAGAATTTACCCTTTATCCTTGCTACCATCTTATCCCAAGAAGTGATCTTAGACTTCCCTTGCTTCCTTCTCTCAGATTGTACATAATCCCACCATACCAAAGCATGACCTCCTAACTTGGTCTTTGCAATCTTGACTTTCTGATCCTCAGCAACATCTTCACATTCAAAGTGATTATCCAGTGCAGCAATCCAATCTAATAAACTCATCTTCATTCAAGCTTCCAGTATACTTGGAAACATCAACCTTTACCTTAGGTTTTTCACTCTGCACTGCCTTTAACAGTTTTGCCAATCTCTGGTCTTCAGCATCCAGATCTTCAGCTACCTCTTCATACTCTTCAACAGTATCTGCATCTTCTTCAGACTCACTGTCTTCCACTTCCCTCTTTTTGTTCTTTTCCAGGACTGTCAGCCTGGCTTGAAGTGCTTCAGCAAGCTCCTTCATCTTCCTCATCTCTCTAGCATGTTTCTCCTTCATTTCCTGCAATTCCCTTGCAGTACCATTACCTTTAGGAGGCATTTTGTCAACCTCTCAATCACAACACAATCAACTCTATCTCTTACCTCTGCCCTTTCGGTGACAGAATCAACACACAACAGCCCAGACCTTTTGCTGAGCTCTGATACCACTATGATGCAGAGGCATCCACACTATATCATTCGCATGTAGCATGAATGTCTGCAGACCAACCTCATCATCATCATCTTCGCCATCATCATCATATTCCCTAGAACTACCAACATCATCATATTTCGGCTTTACTCTGTCAGCATCATGTTTCCGAAAACCAACAGCATCATCATATTGCGGACACTCGCAATCATCCTCCTGCCGACTACTATTCACCTCCTCCGCTTTCCTCCTAACATCATCATCATGATGTTCAGCGGGCGAACACATCCTCCGGTTGCACTGTTCATCGGGCACCGAACACTAACGTCATCATCATGATCCCCGACTCTACCTTCGTCAGCAGGATATTCAACATCCGGTTGCTCCAAATATCCTGATGACGTTCACCTTCAGCAGCTTACCTTCGATGCTCCGCTACCCGACGACACAAGCAACAGCATCATGATCTACTTTATCCGGTTGTCTTCGAAACCTCCTGATGACGCTAATACACTTTCTGCCGATGCCGATACTTAACGACAGCAGGATGAACTCGCATAGGGGGGATATCTCAATATCCTGATGACGATGACGTCATATCCTGATGACGATGACGTCACCCAATATCCTGATGACCTTCTCAATACTTAGTCAAAAATCCGAACTTTCTCTCCCGCATCTACTCGCGATATGCGGATGTTTGGCACTCCCAATATGATGATCCTGATGCCGATACGCTCCTCGGCTCCTCCTGCTGATGATCACCCCGACGAACTCGCACTTCATGCACTCGAAAACATCATGCTCTCCTTCACTTATCCGGATGATGATGCCTAACCCGACTGCAGGATATTTGCAGAAATATCCTGATGATGCTGTTTTCGCGAACTTCTTCACTTAGCGAAATTTCCCTTCGCCGACCACCAGGGATGACCCGATCCAACTCAGGGTGATCTTCCAACTCAGTCAGCTTATCAACTCGACCTAGCACATGAGGATGCTAGGGTCTTCAACATCTCTTGACCGCGATCCTGCACACCTGCATGCAAACAAACAAACTACTACCTACCCTAATGTACATTACCATTCCACCAATCAGACAGATCAACCGGTGGAATGGATCAGGAAATCCATGCAGCCACGCAAACCAGCAGATCGATTATACAAAGGAGATCAACAGAAAACGAAACAGGATCTTTATTGATTCAAAGATGCAATACAATATGATGTTCCTCACACAGAACACTCAACTCCTCTGCTGGATGCAACACTACACTGCCGATCGATGATCTCTACAATCAACCGATCTCATGCTTATAAAGATTTCCCTATGAGTACTACTGACCCAACTCCAAGCGGCTGGGAACTCTCCAGGCGGCTGGGAGATCCCACCGAACATACATCATGACAGCTGTTATAACTAACTATCTAAAAATAGCAAAAGCCCGGTCAGCATGATCTTATCATGATCAGCGTGACATTATTACATGCATTTGGTCTAACAGACCTTCTTGGAAACACAAACAAGACCTAAACTACTAACTGCCTCATCCAGACCAGCTGTCAGGTAGGTGCTCCTGCACCAAGCATCTTCACCATGCTTGAGATAGTTCCATTTAAGCTCAACACTTCTGCTCTGCTTTTCCCTCTTCTCCTCTCTACCACTCTCTCATCTTAACCAAAATACTTTGAAATGACTTCACAATTCTTATTTAAACATGACATCAACTTTGGAATGATCATCAAAGTCGGCACAACATATTCTATTACAGAGCAATTACAAAAATTCAACTTGATTTCTTACAAGAACTTCATGCGTATCACCACACTGGCAGCTGCACATATCTGGGACTTTAATCTTCTTTGAGGAACATGCCATGCTTTGTAGAACATCTTCAAGATCATTCGTAAGATGTGTAAAACATCCGGTCAGCCATGATTAAGAAGAACACCATCACCCTAGAGTAAATCTTCAATTACAAGGTCAATCTTCAATGTGGACCGCCAACATGAACTAGACACAATCTAGAGACCCCCACAAGCTTACCTGAATCACCAAGAACATCCACACCACTTCTGCTTACTGAAATCATTCGCATCTTCATCTAGAACCTCAAGAACATAGTCTGTCATCACTGTCACATTAGAATAAATGCTTGCAGACCTCCAGACCATGAACCAATTGAGTTGTCAATTCACCTTGGCTTCCTAAACATTCCACCAAAGCCGCAAAACAAGATATTGCATTTTCGGATCTCACCGGACCTATTTGTGTCACTCTGTCACCTTTGAACAACTGCCAGAACCAGTTTTACTCATATGGCCATAACTTCTCCAAATATTCATGCGGACCTCTCAAATGTTGACTGGATCATCTTTAGACACATATCTAAAAACCCTTTGATGCGCATTCTCTGATCTTCATCTAGCTGGGATCTTCACTTCATAAAGCTTCACTGTCTTCACTATTCTTCTCTATTTCTGATAGGACTAATTTTCTCAATATCCTCAACAAGCAGCTCATCCAATCCTTGACATCAATGCAACAGGAGTATGTTGACATCAATGACAACACCGGTTAGGCCCATACTTGCAACAATCTCCCCCTTTGTCATTGATGGCAACATATGATGTGAAAAATTGTTTTAATCATCAAGACAAGAACTTCTCCTCACTAACTAACATAGCTCCCCCTATCAACAACATCATTCATATGTCTTCTCTTTCTTTACTGCTCCCCCTTTAATCAACAAGCACTTTTGTTTTTCACATGTCTTCTCTCCCCGTTTGACATCAATGGCAAACGTCACATACTTGTATCAATCAGAATCATACAGACTGCTCCCCATGAGTAGCAGCTTCCTATCATCAATCTGGACCACAAGATATGACTGTGAGATCCACTGGATTGATGCACATCAGTGCACCTTAATTCAGAACCAGAGGAGTAATAACCCCTAACTTCTCCCTGAGATACTCAAAAGAGTCCTTAGATAGAGGTTTAGTAAAAATGTCTGCAATCTGATCCTTTGAGGGCACAAACTCTAATCTGACTTCATTCTTGTTCACCTGCTCTCTCAAAAAGTGAAACTTGATGGATATATGTTTTGTCTTTGAGTGCAACACTAGATTTTTTAATATATTTATTACACTTGAGTTATCATAGAAGATTGTGATAGGTTCCTCATACTCCACTCTGATGTCTCTTAGCATTTGCTTCATCCACAATACTTGAGTGCAACTACCTGCTAGTGCAATATATTTTGCTTCTGCAGTAGACAAAGTTATTGCCTCTTGTTTCTTGCTCAGCCAAGAAACCAATCTTTTCCCCAAAAAGAATGCACCAACATTAGTACTCTTCTGGTCATCCACATCTCCTACCCAATCTACATCTGTATATGCATGAAGAGAGAAATCATGTAGGATACCATAAACCATACTTAACTATTCCCTATAGATATCTGAGAATTATCTTGATTGCCATGACATGAGATTCTCTGGGATCAGCTTGGAATCTGGCAACAAGACCAACAACATTCATAATGTTAGGTCTAGTTTGAGTAAGATACAGTAGTCCTCCAATCATTGACATGTACTTTTTCTGATCGGCCTTAGGAGATTCATCATCTTTGCTTAGTTTACTTCCGGTTGCCATGGGAGTATTCATTGGTTTTGAATCTTCCATCCCAAATCTCTTCAACAATTCTTTCACATATTTGGTCTGTGATATGAAGATTCCTTTCTTTGTTTGAGTGATTTGTAGACCCAAGAAGAAATTCATTTCCCCAAACATAGACATCTCAAATTCACTTTTCATTTGATTTGCAAAAGTCTTGCACATACTATCTCTTCCTCCAAAAATGATATCATCAAAAAATACTTCAACAATCAAAATATTTTCATGATCAATCTTGAGGTACAAGTTACTGTCAGCAGTACCTTTGTTGAAACCAATCTTCAAAATATTTTTATCCAATCTTTCATACCAGGCCCTTTGGGCTTGTTTGAGTCCATACAGTGCTTTCTTCAACTTGCAGACCATATCACCATGATCAGACAATTGAAATCCATCTAGTTGCTTAATGCATACTTCCTCTTCCAAGTCACCATTCAGGAAGGTAGACTTGACATCCATCTGATATACTTTGAAATCCTTGAAGGCAGCAAAAGCAAGAAATAATCTGACTGTTTCAATTCTTGCCACCGGAGCAAAAGTTTCTTCAAAATAAACTCCTTCTACTTGAGAATAACCCTTACAGACCAATCTGGCTTTGTTTCTGACTACTTCACCATCTTCATTCAGTTTATTCTGGAAGACCCATTTGGTCCCAATCACATTTTTGTTTCTAGTTCTAGGAACAAGATCCCAAGTGTGATTTTTCTCAATCTGCATCAACTCTTCCTCCATTACTTTGGCCCAACTTTCATCATTGCATGCTTCACTTACTATTTTTGGTTCAATCTTTAAAATCAAACAATACTTCTCTAAATCTTGAGCAATCTTTCTTCTTGTTTGAACACCTTTGCTTCTATCACCTATGATCTAGTCTTTAGAATTTGTAAGCTTGAGGCATGACATCAAATCAAAATGCAATCTTAGGAAATTTGTAAGCTTGAGACACCTAATTTCCCAACACTTGGATACATTTGGAAATTGATCAATTTTCAAGTCAAAGTCAATTAGGAAGTCTACTCTTGGATGTCACTTTGTTGTCAAGAATTAGAGATTGGCTTTGTAACCCTTTTGAATTTCATTGATTGAAAATAAGGTTGGTGCTTATCAAATTTTCAATTTGATGAGACTTGCAACTCAAAACTTAGGGTGACACAATTGTGAACTTAACTGATTCTTGCTTGCTGAATAACTCAAAACTTTAGGTGACACTAGTGAGTGAATACTGTTAGAACACAATGATATAATGAGAGGGGGGTGAATCAGTATATACCAAAACTTATTCCAATTTAACTTTGTCAACCAAATCTTCTAACTGCCTTAAACAAATGATCAACAAATTAAACAATTTAAAGCACAACACATAAGCACACAACCACAACACTAGATTTATGTGGAAAACCCAAGAAGGGAAAAACTGTGTGGTGAGAAAGATGCTTGGATCTACTATCCAAATCCGGCCTCACAAATAAAAATAAAACAAATTACAAGTTTTAGGGGCTTCAACCCAAGGGAGGACAAACTCCCTAAAATATATTTCAATCAACACTTACAGAATCACACTTCACATATCTCGCTGATCAACCACCTCCGTACACTTTACTTTGTTACAAGACTTCACTTTCTCTGCATAGCAAACACTGTTGCCTTCAACACACCTTCACATCCACACTCACTTGCTTCCAATTTCACACACACATCCTTGCACACTCACATCAACTCTTATTTTCCACACCAAACAAAATCTTTCATTCATACCTTCTACAAATTACAAAATCTTTCTCCTATGTTGGCCAACATGAAACGTGCAATGGCCACACCAAGTCAGCATCCAAAATGTAGAAATCCAATGTGGTTCAAACCAAGTGATAACCAGGACCTATTCTTCCTTATCACATTCTTCCAAGTTGGCGCACACTTTAAAACATCTAGCGGAGTCATCAAAACACATAAAGTTGACCCAGCAAACACTTCACAAAATAGCTCCAAACCTGACAGTACCGGAGAGACCAATCAACATCATGTAGATCGCTTCACAAGCAACATAAGACTTGGACAAACCTTATCAACCATCTCTTTTTCTGAAATATATATTATCTTTCTGGAACAAACAAATAGATACTAAACCTGGAATCACTTACAAACACTTAACACATAGTCTTGAGATAGAGCATTGAAAAAACCAACTTGTGGTGCACTTCAACACCTGAAACCTGAAATGAATATTCATACTGAATATCTAAACTCATCTTCCAAACATCAAAGCCAAAAGATGAATTGTTGTGAAATTTGATGGCTTTTTCTTTCTCCTCCAGACAACCCTAATCAGCAACATGATACGTCTTTGTTCTGCTGACTCCAGATGACCTCTGTAGTACAACTTATCAATTAAAACTTTAATATAATAATCTTCTCAACTATATCTAACCATCCTTCAAACCGCAAGACCTCATCTTCAAAAGCAGAGAAATGTGGAGCAATTCTCTGACACATCCTAATTGCAACCATCGTGAACCTCTGTCTTCACTCTGTAATCTCTATATTCTTCTACAGTAACTTCCAAGCTCTGAAATTAGGAACATACAAACTTAACACTTGTGTCTGGCTAACTCCAAAATTGCAAGGCCATATCTTCAAATGTGGAGGAATGCAGAGTATTCTCCCAAGCCACTTTAGTGCAAACTCTAGTGCCTTGGATCTCCTGAATCTTTCTTTTAGGACTAAAGCAATGCCTTTCCTCAAGAAACAAAGAATATAATATTCACCACATCAACTTGACCTCATTCTCAACATCATACACAACAATCATAACTCTTTTTCAGTACAACAAGAATCTCCATGTTAGCACATTCTTCTACTGACAACTTTCACCTCTACATGAACTTTAGAAGATAGGGTACAATTGTGTACAAATGATACTAATCCAATCAGTATACATAGTACATGACTTCCATCACCTCATCCTTCTCTTCACACCTCCTCTGATCATCTTAGCTTATACTCATCACTTTACCACAATCTCCCTTTGGTATTATCAAAACTGATCAACATACCATATCAACACATTACTACTGACATCACCTCTATTAACTTCACTTCTAACCTTCTTCATCACATCACTATATCCATCACTGATCCTCATACTATTGACATCAATGACAACACATATGCAACAATCAACAATCTCCCCCTTTGGCATTGATGGCAACACTTAACCTGATATGCAAATTTCTCCCCCTTTGACATCAAGAACAAAGGGCTAGTGGTCATCCTCTGAACTAATCTTCTTTTAGCTCCCCCTATCTGCAATCTTCTTGATCTTCTTTCACTTCTTCTCATCTGTCAGCTCCCTCTGACTAATTAATCCTTGTCATCTTTCACAACCTCTTGCCTACCTACTCCCCCTAAGAGGTAGCCTCCATCAATCTAGGGATAAAGATATGTCTTGAACTACTCCCCCTTGATAGATGCACCATATATGCATCTAGTTAGAAGGAGGGACATTCACCCCTAACTTCTATCTGAGATAATCAAAGGTATCTTTAGAAAATGCCTTTGTGAAGATGTCTGCAACTTGATCCTTTGTAGGCACATACTCCAATCTGACTTCTTGATTTGCAACCTTCTCTCTCAAAAAGTGATACCTAATAGATATGTGCTTGGTTCTATAATCCATCACTGGATTCTTTGAAATATTGATGGCACTTATATTGTCACAAAGAATATGAATGGGCTCATCAAATATCACCTTGATATCCTTCAAAGTTTGCTTCATCCACAACACTTGAGTGCAACAAACTACTACAGCTATATATTCTATCTCTGTTGTTGATAAGGACAATAAATCCTTCTTACTAATCCATGAGACCAACCTGTCTCCCAAAAAGAAAGCTCCACCATTGGTACTTCTTCTATCATCAACATTGCCAGCCCAATCTACATCAGTATAAGCACTCAGGGAAAAGTCATCACCCTTTTGATACCACAACCCATGTTTTGGAGTGCTCTTCAAATATCTAAATGTTCTCTTGATTGCCTTCACATGTGTTTCCTTAGGATCTACTTGAAACCTTGCAACCAAACACAGCTTGCATAATGTCAGGCTTAGATGTTGTTAGGTAAATTAGGCCCCCAATCATAGACCTATACAAAGTCTAATCAGCTTCAGGTGACTCATCATCTTTACTCAAATGGCAACTAGTTACCATAGGAGTACTCACTAGTTTACAGTCCTCCATACCAAACTTCTTCAACATTTCTGTAACATACTTTGCTTGAGATATAAAGATGTCGTTATCTAATTGAGTAATTTGGAGCCCAAGAAAGAATGATAGCTCACCTCACATAGACATTTCAAATTCTTTTTGCATCTCTCCTGCAAACTTCTTACACATCTCATCATAGCCACAAAAGATTATATCATTAGCATACACATCAACAATAAGAATTTGTTCATCTTCAATTTTGATGTAGAGATTACTATTTGCAGCACCCTTTTTGAAACCTTGCTAGAGTAAGTACTTATCCAACCTTCCATACCAAGCACCAGGGGCTTGTTTATAGCCTTCTTAAGTCTGTATACCATGTTTGGGTCTTCTAATAACTAAAATCCATCAGGTTGTTCTATGTAGACTTCTTCTAAGTCACCATTTAGGAAAGCAGACTTGACATCCATCTAATATACCTTGAATCCCTTATGCACTGCAAATGCAAGAACCATTATGATTGCTTCCATTCTTGCCATCAGAGAAAATGCTTTCTCATAGTCAACACCTTCAATTTGTGAATAAACTTTGCAGACCAGTCTTGCTTTATTCCTAACCACTTCTCCATCTTCATTCAATTTGTTCCTGAATACCCATTTTGTACCTATCACATTCTTGTTTGCAGGGCTTGGCACCAACACCCAAGTCTGATTCTTCTCTATCTGATTTAGTTCTTCTTCCATAGCTTGTATCCATCATTCATCCTTTCTAGCTTAATCAAAATTCTTAGGTTCTACTCTTGACAGTAAGAAAAACTTACTTGTTCATTTGCTCTTGAAAATATTCTTGTCTGTACTCCTTCATTCTTGTCTCCAATGATTTGATCTTCTGAATGATTCTTCTGAACATACTTGGCAAGAGTCTTGGCAATCTTCTCTTGAGGCTCTTCCTTTTCTCCAATTTCTTCTTCCTCTATGTAGACTAGTTCATCTAACCAACTATCTTCTTGCTCATCTTTGATTTTATGTGACTCTTCATCCACTCTTACATTTGCACTCTCAACTATCTTCCTCAGTCTTTTGTTGTAGCACTTGTAGGCTTTCCTAGTAGTTGAGTATCCAAGAAATATACCTTCATCTGCTCTTGATTCAAACTTTCCTAAACCTTCTTCATATCTCATGATTTAGCATTTATTTCTAAACACTTTGAAGTATTTGACTAACGCTGGTCTTCCATTCCAAAGCTCATAAGGTGTCTTGGTGTTGTGTCTTCTTAGTTGTCCTCTGTTAAGAATGTAGATTGCGGTATGAATTACATCTTTCCAATATATATCAGATTGATTAGCTTCACTCAACATTGCCCTAGCCATCTCTTGAATAGTCTTATTCTTTCTTTCTGTAACACCATTTTGCTGAGGGGTTCTGGTAGTTGCATAGTGTCTTTTGATTCCATGTTCTTGACAAAACTCTTCAAACTCATTTGAAGTGAACTCACCACCTCTATCAAACCTCAAACACTTGATTCAAGTATTCATTTCATTTTTCACCATGGACTCAAATATCTTAAACCTATTAAACGCTTCTAATTTTTTTTTCAAAAATGTAACCCATGTCATTCTAGAGAAATCATCAATGAGCAACATGAAATACCTCTCACCTTGTAGAATCTTTATCTTAGTGGGTCTACACAAGTCAGTATGAACCAACTCTAATGGCCTTGTAGAAGAATACTCATTGGATTTGAAAGTTATCGTTGCCTACTTCCCAATCTAACATTCCTCGCTTATGGTGCTTGAAAGCTTGGTTATCTTTGGCATATCTCTTACTGCTTGCATGGAGCTGATCTTCACAAGATTATCAAAGTTGATGTGCCCCATCCTTTTGTGCCACAACCAGCATTCATTTGTTTTTCCTAGAAGACTAGTCCTTTCATTAATTCCCTTTAGGTTATACATATTGCCTTATGTCTTGGATCCTTCTGCCACCAATTTCTAGACTTCACTCTTTTGATTTCACACCCTTAATCATGAAATGTGAGACTATATCCTTTGCTACACATTTGAATTACATTGAGAAGATTATGCTTGAGACCTTCTACATAAAGAACATCATGTGTTTTAGATTTACCATCAATACTTATGGTGCCTTTTCTAGTGATCTTTATAGATGAATTGTCTAATCTGACCAATCTAGCATTCCACTTACCAAGATTGATGAATTTGCTCTTATCACTTATCATATGATTTATGCATCCATTGTCTATCACCCAGAGATTTGTTTGTACTTGAGCATGAAATGTTGTTTAGAAAATCATTGAATTTTTAACTCAATTATTAGTATCCTATCTTTTGGAAGAATCACTTTCCTCTACTTGCTCATTTATCAACTGAGATTTTGTTTTTGCCCAACTACTCTTGCAATATCTTTCTATATGCCTAAACTTGTTGGACATTTGACATACCACATTGACTGTTGGAACTAGACAACTGAGAGGGGGGGTGAATCAGTTGTCCCATAAACAAAACTTTTCTTCTTTTAACCTTCTTTAATATCTTACTGTCAGATTAGTGATGTAAACATTAAAGCATAGATCAACAACATAAGAGCAGAAATATAATCAACACATTTGACACCAAGATTTTGACGTGAAAACCTGGTTAAGGGAAAAACCACGGTGGGGGTTAACCTACAAAATGTGTACCCTGTTAAAAGTACTTAGTAAAATAGAAGGCACATGCCTTCGAGTGCACTGCCCAGAGCTCACTTCTCAAAAGACACGCTCACTGCCTACATAATTTATTTAGAAAGAATTAACTGAGAAACAACATCTACTTCATGCCTGATTTAGTTTCAAAGAATGCTTAAGAACATTCACTTTGCCCCAAATTCTTCCTCACACTCTATACTGCTCTCGCTCCTTTCCTTCTCTGCTCTACTTTTGATCCTTTCTTCAGATTGATCTATTTTGCACAAGGATAATTTTGGTACTTCTTCAACAAGTATTTATATATTTCATCAACCTTGGAATGATCAACCAGGTCAGCTAAACTTGATGCGGATCAGCACAATCTTGGCCAAATACAACTGAGATTTGAATATGCTTCTACAACTGCTCCACGCTTCATAGAAATTTGTTTAAGGCATCCATAACAGGCTAGGAACATCCGATCGTCCAAGATTGAGAAGAACATTAACCTCAAGAAGAAATCTTCAATCAACAAGCTTAAACTTTAATGCAGACCTCCAACATAGTAGCTACACAATCCAAAGACCTCAACAAGCACATTGGAATCACCAATAACATTGACTCTAAACCATATTATCAGAAACATTTGAATCTTCCTTCGGAACCTCAAGAACACACTCTGCCATGACTATCAGACTGGAAGGATAGCTTGCGGACCTCCAAACCACAAACCACTGGAGTTGATTATACACACTAACTTCCCAAACATGCCTTCAGATCCACAGATCATAATCTTATATTACCAGATCAATCTGAACCTCTTTCCTATCACTCTATCTTTCCTGATTATTGAAGGAACCGGTTCTACTCAGATGGCCATAACTCCTTGAAATCTTCATGCGGACTTCTCAAATATTGACTAGAGAAACCTCTGACAATCCTCTACATAGTCACATGATCCACATGCATTGATTGCCATTAATTTTCTCAATATCCTCAACAATCCGGTCTTCTACACAGACAACAAAATAGGATATAGTTGACACTAATGGCAACAAGAATATGTTGACATCAATGACAACACCACTTAAGCACATATTTGCAACAATCTCCCCCTTTGTCATTGATGGTAACATGTGATGTGAAAAACTGAATCTAACCATCAAGACAAAAACTTCTCCCTCTTTCTCTTCTCACTTTTGCAACTACTTTCTTTATTGCTCCCCCTCACATCAACAACTAGTTTTTCACATGACTTCTCTCCCCCTTTGACATCAATGGAAAAGGGCACATATTTGCTATCTTTTCTCCCTTTTTGCTTTAGACTGATTCCAAAATTTGCATATTGACTACTCTCCCTTTGAGTAGTACCTCTTTAACCTCAATCCAGATCACAAGATATGGATGTGAATCCCACCAGATTGATGCACCTTAATGCAACTTAGTTCTGCTCAGGAGGGGTTATAACCCCTAACTTCTCTCTGAGATACTCAAAAGTATCCTTGGGAAGAGGCTTGGTGAAGATGTCTACAATCTGATCTTTGGAAGGCACAAACTCCAACTTGACTTCATTCTCATTTACTTTCTCTCTTAAGAAATGAAACTTGATAAATATATGCTTTGTCTTTGAATACAATACCAGATTCTTTGAGATGCTTATTTCACTAGAATTATCACAGAAAATTGTGACTGGCTCCTCAAACACAATTCTGATGTCCTTCAACATTTGCTTCATCCACAAAACCTGAGTGCAATTATTTGCTGCTGCTATGTACTCTACTTCTACAGTAGACAGAGATATTGTCTCTTGCTTTTTGCTTATCCAAGAGACCAACCTTCTCCCCAAGAAGAATGCACCACTACTAGTACTTTTTCTATCATCCACATCTCCTACCCAATCAACATCTATATATGCATGAAGAGCGAAGTTATTGTCCTTTAGATACCACAGTCCATAATCAATTGTCCCCTTGAGATATCGAAAGATTCTTTTGACTGCCATAACATGGGATTCTTTTGGATCAGCTTGAAATCTGGCAACAAGTCCAACTGCATTCATGATATCAGGTTTGGTCTGAGTTAGATAAAGTAGTCCTCCAATCATTGATCTATATCTTTTCTGATTTGCTTTGGGAGAGTCATCATCTTTGCTTAGCTTGCATCCAGTTACCATAGGTGTACCTACTGGCTTTGAGTCTTCCATTTCAAATTTCTTTAGCAATTATTTTACATACTTGGATTGAGATATGAAGATTCCTTTATCCAATTGAATAATTTGCAGACCTATGAAGAAATTCATCTCACCAAACATTGACATCTCAAACTCACTTTTCATCTGATCAGCAAATGCTTTACACATGAACTCATTTCCACCAAAAATGATATCATCAACAAAAACTTCAACAATTAGAATGTTCTCATGATCAATTTTGAAGTAGAGATTACTATCAGTAGTACCTTTGCTAAATCCTAGCTTAAGCAAATGCTTATCCAATCTGGCATACCAAGCTCTTGGAGCTTGCTTGAGTCCATACAAGGCTTTTCTCAATCTACAAACCATATCTCCCTAATCAGACAAATGAAATCCTTCTGGTTGCTCAATGTAGACTTCTTCCTCCAAATCTCCATTCAGAAATGCTGATTTCACATCCATTTGATATACTTTAAAATCTTTGAAGGTAGCAAATGCAAGAAATAATCTAGCTACCTCTATCCTTGCCATCGGAGCAAAAGTTTCTTCACAATCAATTCCTTCCACTTGAGAGTAGCCTTTACATACCAACCTTGCCTTATTCCTTACTACCTCACCATCTTCATCTAGTTTATTCCGGAAGACCCATTTGGTTCCAATCACATTTTTATCCTCAAGTCTAGAAACTAGATCCCATGTGTGATTATTTTCAATTTGCATCAATTCCTCTTCCATTGCTTTTACCCAGTTTTCATCATTGCAAGCTTCACTTACTGATTTAGGTTCAATCCTTAAAATCAAACAAATCTCTTCTTGATCTTCAGACATTTTTTCCTAGTTTGAACACCTTTACTCTTGTCTCCTATGATCTAATTTTTAGGATGATTTAACCTTACATACCTGGGAGTTTTGGAGATGGTTTGAGCTTCTGTTTCTTGAACTTGTTCCTCATCATCTGTGTTAACTTCTGGAGTTACCGGTTCATCCTGAATCTAAGTCTAAACTTGAACTTGCCTTCCTTGATTTTGACTTTCATCTTGATCATCTGAATCATATCCGGAGTACCTGGAATGTCCTTCTTTTCTTTCATCAACTTTAACATTAGCACTTTCAAAAATCTTCTTCAATATTTTATTGAAGAATTGGTAGGCCTTGCTTTGAGTTGAGTATCCCAGAAATATTCCTTCATCACTTCTTGCCTCAAACTTACCTAAATCCTCATCTCTTTTGATATAACATTTACTACCAAAGACTCTGAAGTATCTCACAGTAGGAGGATAACCAAACCAAAGTTCATAAGGAGTCTTACCAGAATTTCCTTTGATTTGCACCCAGTTAAGAGTGTAGACAACAGTACTCATGGCTTCTCTCCAATAAACTTGAGGAACATTTTTTTCCATCATCATGGTTCTGGTAGCTTCTTGAATAGTCTGGTTCTTTCTTTCCGCAACTCCATTTTGCTGAGGAGTCCTAGGAGCAGATAACTATCTTTTTATTCCATGCTTTTCACAGAAAGCATCAAACTCACTGGTGGTAAATTCTCCACCTCTGTTAGATCTCAGACATTATAATTTCCCACCAATCTCATTTTCAACCATCATCTTGAACACCTTAAACTTGTCAAGGGCTTCTGATTTTTCTTTTAGAAAAGTTACCCACATCATCCGGGAGTAATCATCAATTAACAACATAAAATATCTATCTCCTTACACACTCCTAATTCTAGCAGGACCACAGAGATCAGTATGTACCAGTTCCAATCTCTCACTTGAACCTTGTTCCTTACTCTTGAATGAAATTTTGTTCTATTTTCCTAATTGACACTCTCTACATATGTTATTAGGCTTCACAAGTCTTGGAAGATCTCTTACAGCTTGAGTAGAACTTATTTTGCCAATGTTGTCAAAATTCACATGACACATCCTCCTATGCCATAGCCAACTTTGATCTATCTGAGCAATCAAACAAATTTTCCTAAAACTACTTAAGTGAAAGATGTTACCTCTGGTTTGAGTACCTAATGCAATTTCAGTTCTAGAGCTTTCCAAGATTCTGCATTTTCCATCCTTGAACTGAAGATCATAACCCTTGTCAACCAACTGTCCAACACAGAGAAGATTATGTTTCAATCCTTCAACATACAAAACATCATTGGTGTTGTTCTTTCCATCCAAAGAGATGGATCCTCTGCCACGGATTCTACTCGCTGAGTTATCTCCAAATTTCACAAGTCCTCGTTCATAGTTTTTAAAATTCACAAACTTACTCTTGTCACCAGTCATATGATAAGAACATCCACTATCAATCACCCATTCATCCTTTTCAATAACCTAAGTAGCCAAGGCACTTTCCACATTTTCATAGCTAGCAGATTCAGTAGACATTGGATCTTCTTCTTTGATAGTAATAAACACCCAATCATTTTCAGATGGGCATCCATGATCAGATTCATCATCTGTTACCCCTTCTTCTCCATTTTCTTGGACATAGTAACATTTACTCTGACCTTTATACCTGCTAGGGTTTGGTTTTGAAAACCTTTCCAGACATCTTGAGGCAAAATGACCAATCTTATTACAAGCAAAACATTTGAGTGGTAATTTTCCTTCATACTTACCAAATCCTCTTGGCATTCTTCTAGCAATAAGAGCTTCAAGATTTGTTGTTTCTATTTCAACATCTTCAAGATCTTTTCTTGTCTTCATAAATCTGTTTGATCTTGCAGAGGAACTTTCACCCTGATCATATCTTTATTTTCCATACACACTGGCCTTAAATGCAAATTCAGACTTGGGAAGAGAATCACCAAACTCACTTAATTCGAAAGATGAAATCTTTCCACATAGATGATCTCTTGTAACATCTAAGACTGTCCTGATCTCTTCTATAGCTGCAACCTTATGTTTGTATGAATCTGATAAAGATCTAAATACTTTTGATACAATTTCTGCTTCCAAAGTTCCACCAACACACCTGATGCCACACACAAGTTCATTTATCTTTTGTATGTAGATTGTGATGTTTTCATCTTCACTCATCCTTGCAATTTCAAATTTTCCTCTCAAACTTTGCAGCTTTGTACATTTGACATATTTATCACCTTCATACAGAAACTCCAAATTTTTCCAGAATTCATAAGTAGTTTTTAGACCAAAGACATTTGTCATCTCTGAATCAGTCAGGGCACTTAACAAGGCTTCTTTAGCTTGAAGATTATTTTTAGCATCTTTGATTTGATCAGGAGTTGAAGGACCTTTCTGCGGAGGTTTATACTCAACACTGGTTAATGCCTAATAAGCATCACCCATGCATTGTAAATGACACTCCATGCAATTTTTCCAAACAGAATAATTTGTTCCATCAAATCTTGGACTATCCTTCTTGTAGGTTGACATCCTAGATCTCCTCAAGCGGTTAGGCTTTTATGAGAGGATCTGGATCTGATACCAATTGTTGGAACTAGACAACTGAGAGGGGTGGTGAATGAGTTGTCCCATAATCAAAACTTTTCTGCTTTTAACCTTCTTTAATATCTTACTGTCAGATTAGTGATGTAAACATTAAAAAATATAATCAACAACATAAGTGTAGAAATATAATCAACGATGGGGGTTAACCCACAAAATGCATACCTTATTAAAAGTAATTAGTAAAATAGAAGGCATATGCCTTCAGGTGCACTGCCCAGAGCTCACTACTCGAAAGAGAGGCTCACTGCCTATAGAATTTATTTAGAAAGAATTAACTGAGAAATAGCATCTACTTCATGCCTAATTTAGTTTCAATGAATGCTCAAGAAATTTTACTTTGCCCCAAATTCTTCCTCACACTCTATACTGCTCTCGCTCCTTTCCATCTCTGCTCTACTCCTGATCCTTTCTTCGAATTGATTTGTTTTGCACAAGGATAATTTTGGTACTTCTTCAACAAGTATTTATATATTTCATCAACCTTGGAATGATCAACTAGGTCGGCTAAACTTGACGCGGATCATCACACTGTCAGCCAAATACAACTGAGATTTGAATCTACTTCTACAACCACTCCACACTTCATAGAAATGTGTTTAAGGCATCCGCAATAGGCTAGGAACATTTGGTCGGCCAAGACTAAGAAGAACATTAACCTCAAGAAGAAATCTTCAATCAACAAGCTCAAACTTTAATGCGGACCTCCAACATAGTAGCTACATGATCCAAAGACCTCCATAAGCACATTGGAATCACCAATAACATTCACTCTAAACCATATTATCAGAAACATTTGAATCTTCCTTCGAAACCTCAAGAACATACTCTGCCATGACTATCAGACTGGAAGAATAGCTTGCAGACCGCCAAACCACAAACCACTGGAGTTGATGATACAAACTGACTTCCCAAACATGCCTTCAGATCCGCAGATCATAATCTTATATTACCGGATCAATCCGGACCTCTTTCCTGTCACTCTGTCTTTCCTAATTATTGCAGGAACCAGTTCTACTCAGATGGCCATAACTCCTTGAAATTTTCATGCGGACTTCTCAAATCTTGACTGGAGAAACCTCTGACAATCCTCTACATAGTTACATGATCTGCATGCATTAATTGTCATTAATTTTCTCAATATCCTCAACAATCCAGTCTTCTACACAGACAACAAAATAGGATACAGTTGACACTAATGGCAACAAGAATATGTTGACATCAATGACAACACCACTTAGGCACATATTTGCAACAATTGACATCCACTAGTGTAGCAAGAGAATTTCTACTAACAAGATTTCATCTATTCATTTCAGACTTGCAATTTATAGCTTTGTAACCAAATTTGTTGTAGATAAAGCAATAACCAAAGAAAACATGATTAAACCTGTTCATGGAGAGTTGTGTTGCATGTAGAGATCTTCCTTGAGCCATAATGATATCTGCACCTCTAATGACATTCGGACATCCAAACTTTGCCTTTTCTAATTCCTTTTTGAGTGACTAAATTTTTTCTCAAGCCTTATGCATTCCTTTGTCTTAGCTTCAATCAAGGTTCTTTGTTCTTGATTCTCTTCCTTGCATCCTCCAAGTCTTCAAGAGCAGAAACAAGTTCTCGTTCAAATTCAACTTCACATTCTTCTTCATCTGTAGTCTAGTCTGAAATCACCATGGCCATGAATAGAGAATCTCCTCTTTCCTCATCAAATGAGTAGTGATCCACTTCTTCTCTGGAGCTGTAGTCTTCTTTTGAAAAAAGATTCCTCTTGAAATTGTTTCTATTGAAACCCTTGCTTCTATTTTCACTTTCTCCAAAAGGACATTTAGAAGCATGTGATATTCCCACTAAGGCTTATGATGCCAAAGGTTCAAATCCTTTCCAAGTCTAAAATGATGGGGAACACTAGAGATTACAAAATAATATACCTGGCCGATATATATATATATATATATATATATATATATATATATATATATATATATATATATATATATATATATATATATATCAATGCTTGTATGATAATGTTTACAAGGTAAGCAGACAAGGAATAATGATCGGGTAGATAGTGCTTATATGTAATAAGGACAAACGAATATAAATAAAGTGATAACAAATATTTTTAAGAAGTTTAATAAACAATAACAAAAGGTGGCGATCCCCATGAAGGGATACAATGAATGATAAGTTGCAATTAGTCGAGGCTATAAGAGATTGGAGGCATCATTCACAAAGGCAGACATATAGGCATCAAACATCCTTCCCATAATAAAATACAAGACTCAAGAAGTTCCCAGCGCCATCTTCTCTACACAAACCAGCAAAGTCA
Organism: Cunninghamia lanceolata; assembly: GCA_027924645.1. Classification (NCBI taxonomy): domain Eukaryota; kingdom Viridiplantae; phylum Streptophyta; class Pinopsida; order Cupressales; family Cupressaceae; genus Cunninghamia; species Cunninghamia lanceolata. The sequence continues at coordinate 1,458,879 of BSBN01000725.1, forward strand.
TCACATCGATTCAGATTTGAACATCACTGGCCATCATAGAGGATAATATCGACTGAGATGAACATCATCAGATTTCAATCACGGGCCTCAAGAACCATAAATAATATACATACAAGTAGGCTATACCAACCCTCTGAAGTAAAGAAATTTATTAGAATTACAAGAAGGATTATCACAGTATATAAGGTATGAAATTATTGGCCTATCCTCTTATGTCTAATCACTCTACATCAGAATTAAACAAGATAACATATTGAAATGATTGAAATAGCAATCCACTAATTGTATAAGGCAATGTTTCATTATTACTCAATAGAGAAGGTTAGGAGTTTACAAATCTTAATCATAAGTAATAAGCGATAATGGAAATAAGAAGATTAGCATAGATAGAAATCTTTGTAATCAGTAATTATCTTGTCATTATAGATATCCATATATATGTTATTAAGTAACCAAAAACTAAATCTTTAAGATGAAGATGAACAAGTCATTATATAGGAAAAGAATAAAGATATCATAAGAAATAATAGAATAAGAAATTATGAAGATAAACTGTCTCTAGCATGATAAAACAACAAGTATGAATAATGTTATCATAGAAACAAGATATTATATGATAAGAATAAGGATATGAGAAGGATGATGACTCATCATGAGAGATTGATATGAATGCTTTGGGTTAACAACCTAAAGAGAAGGCCTTAGGCTGATCACCTAAGGAGAAGGTCCTAGGGAAACCTAGGGATCAATATGAATACCTTGACTAAAGTGAGGAATATTCCCACTCGAGTCTAAGAAAATTAAATACACATGAAGGCCTTGGCTAAAGTGAGGGTTACTCCCACGTGAGTCTAAGGAATTGGGATGGCTTTGACTAAAGTCAGGGTTATGCCCGCTGGAGTCAAAGAAATCAATTATCAAGCCTCGGATGATCCACTCATGCCTATCTCATCATCCCTATGAGAAAGAGATTGAATTGACATGATTAACATGAAGAACATGATATTAATATACTTGAGTATATGATTCTAATCTTAGTTGGAAATGTTAAGAATATGAATTTTATAAATGAATTATTGTATGAAAGTGAATTGTGTACTAATGCTCTCTTTTTGTAAGTTGAATCTGTGAAAAAGGTTGAAAAAAAAATTGGGCTTGCAAGAAGGGGACATTACAATTGGTATCAGAGCAGTCATCCTGCCATCTTGTGAAGAAAATTAATGCAACATTATATAAGACAATCAGACCGAAACAACAACGACATGGAAATGATCAACAAAATGAGAGCCTTTATGGAAGCAACCACTAAGACAATGATGGAACAAACTCAAGCAGTCATGCAACAAACAAAACTATTAATGGAGCGCATAGTCAAATCAAGTCCTTCAAAATACCATACAAAATATGGAAACCATAATGAATAATTTCAAGGGTCAAACTTCAAATGAAAGAGAGGTGATCTCCAACCAAGCGGAAAATGGAAACTCTTCAACAAGCACAAGGATCCCAATACTGTGTCGTTCCTACCAAGCGAAGAAAATCCAAGAATGGAAAATGATACCCCCCAAAACATAAGCACGGAAGACATTATGAGAGCTTATGCCAACCTAGAGCCTAAACTAAGAAGAATGGTATCCTTCACCGAATATAGCAATTCAAAAAGGAACAAGTTAACAAGAAGAGAGAAAAGACCCACAAACAAGGATTTGAAGCAAAAGGCCAATAAGGTGAATTTGCCACACTTTGATGGAACCCATAAGATATCCCCACATGCATGGTTGCAAAAACTAAATGACTATTTTCTTCTTAACCCCATGATGGAGAAAGATGCCCTTCAATTCATCGTCCTACATCTAGAGGGCTTGGCCTATGAATGGTGGCATCACGGGAAGCACACCTTGGGCCATGAAAACATCACATCATATGAGGAGTTCTCCAAACGATTCCTTAAGAAGTTTGATAGGAGGCATCCTCAACAAGACTTTAAGGACTTAACCCAAGTAAGACAATGTGGGACCGTGGATGAGTATGTGAGTTGCTTTGAGAAGATAGCGTTACGCGTCCCCAGCATGGAAAATGAAAGACTTACCTTCTTATTTGTGCAAAGGTTAGATGAAAAACTAAGAGGATTGGTGGGGGCACTTAGACCTCGTACACTAGATGATGCCATAGAAATGGCTACCCATTTAGAAAAAAGTAAAACCTCTCACCCCTTTGCCAAACCTTTCCATAAGAAAGGTAAATTTGATAAAAACTTATCACCGTAGGGAAGAGAAGAGGGATAAAAACCCATGTCACGAATGTGGAGAATCCTAGAAACCAGGACATACTTGCCAAAAATTACAAGACTTAAAAAGGAAGGGATTATGCTTCAGGTGTAAAGATAAGTGGGAACTGGGCCATAAATGTGCACAAGTACACATCATAGAGGTCCAATCCAATGAAGAGAGAGAAGAAAATACCACAAAAAGGAAAAAAATCAGACCCGATGAAAAGGTCACCTTAGTAGCCATCTCCAAAGTATCTAAACACCACCCCTTTAGACTTCAGGGCCTACTCAAAGGAAACAAAATAACTGCACTAGTAGATAGCGGGGCTACACACAACTTTATAGATAAGTCATTAGCCAAAAGAATAAAATTAGATACCCAAAATTTTGAAGGATTCACGGTGACTTTAGGTGATGATTCCACTAGGGAATGTTCAAAAATGTTACCAAGACTCAAATTGCTCCTAGGAAAGCACTCCATCCAAGATGACTTCTATGTGGTGAACATGGGAAATACAGATATGATTCTAGGCATGCCTTGGTTGCACTCATTAGGTAAAGTCACAATAGATTTTCCCAAACTTGAACTTTCTTTCGAAGATCAAGGACAATGAGTCACCCTCCATGGTCTATCTGATGGGTCACCCCGTGTGGTCTCCTCAAAAAGAATGGAAAGTTTTTTCCACCATAATCAAGTGGAGTAGGCAGCTCAATGTATGATATTAGACAAGTCTACTCCCTTAGGGAAATCCATTCACATAGACATCCAGCCTATTCTAAAGAAACATAAAAAGGTATTCTATGACATTCCTCCTGGTCTACCTCCCAAGAGGGGATTTGAGCATATGATTGAAATGGAGGACTCCAAACCCATTATCACCACCCCCAGAAATTTAAGGAGATAGAAAAAACAATAAATGAGCTTTTAGAAATGGGACATATTCAACCAAGCTCAAGCCCTTTTGCATCCTCCGTAGTGCTAGTAAAAAAGAAAGATGGGACCATGAGAATGTGCGTGGACTACCAAGCTTTGAATAAACAAACTATCAAGAATAAATATCCCATCCCAAGAGTGGATGAACTCATAGATGAATTACATGGAGTGAGGTATTTTTCAAAGATTGATTTGAAATTGGGTTATCATCAAATCCGGATGAGAGAAGAAGATGTTCCGAAGATGGCCTTTAGATGTCATTATGGCCATTTTGAATTTCTGGTTCTACCCTTTAGATTGACAAACGCCCTGGCTACTTTCCAATCATGCATGAACCACATATTCCAGAAGCAACTAAGAAGGTTCTTGCTGATATTTTTTGATGATAGCCTAATCTATAGCAAAACATGGGAGGATCATCTCAAGCATATTGATGAAGTTTTGTCTATTTTGGAGCAAGAGTCCCTATACGCAAAGGCCTCTAAATGTGAGTTTGGGATGGAATAAATATTATACCTTGGACATAAGATAAGTGCCCAAGGAGTACAAGTCGATGACGAGAAAATCAAGGCCATTAAAGAATGGCCAAGACCAAGAACTCTAACTCACCTTAGAGGATTCATAGGGTTATGTAGCTACTATAGAAGATTTGTTAAAAATTTCTCCAAGATTGCAGCCCCACTCACCAATTTAACCAAAAAAGGATCATTCGCATGGAGTGATGAACCACAAGAAGCCTTTGAAAGACTAAAGGAAGCCATGAGTACTTGTCCTGTACTTGATATTCCAAATTTTTCACTCCCTTTTGAGCTTGAATGTGATTCTTTGGGTGAAGGTATTGGAGTGGTCTTAATGCAAAATAAACATCATATTTCTTTCAAGAGCCAGAAATTAACCCTGTTGGAAAGATCGTATTCTACATATGATAAAGAGATGTTGGCCATCATGCACGCCTTGGCCAAGTTTAGACAATACTTGGTTTGTGGAAAATTTGTAGTCAAAACTGACCACAACAACCTCCAGTTCTTCTTAAAGTAGAGAGATTTGAATGACCGACAACAAAAGTGGGTTAGTAAATTACAAGCCTACAATTTTGATATTGCATATGTAAAGGGGAAGAATAATGTTGTGGCGGATACCCTATCAAGAAGACCATCACTATACGTCATGACAAGCATCTCACCAGATTGGAAGAATACTCTGATAGCGGATTATGCCAAAGATCCTCTCACCCTAAGTATATTAGATGGGAAGGTATCAAATGATAAATTCAAGATAAAGGATCGGATCATTTTTTACAAAGACAGAGTCTATGTTGCTATAGAGTCCAAGTTGAAAGAAAAGATAATTAACGAATTTCATGACAATCCTCTTGCCAGGCACCAAGGATATTTTGAAACATATAGGAAGGTTAGAGAAAAAAATGTGTGGAAAGGATTAAAGGGTGATGTGTTTAAACATGTTCGGGAATGCGATGTGTACCAAAGAAACAAAATAGAACAAAGTCACCCAGCAGGACTACTCCAACCATTACCCATTCCGAAACAAAAATGGAGTAGTATTTCCATGGATTTTATAACCAGCCTCCCAAATGTGCAAGGGAAGGATTGCATATATGTGGTCATGGATAGGCTTACAAAGTATGCACACTTCATGGCTATCACTTCCGAGCATAAGGCACCACAAGTGGCAGAAATTTTCTTCAAGGAGATATTCTGGTTACATGGACTTCCCAAGTGCATAGTGAGTGATCGAGATAGCCGTTTTAAGAGCTTGTTTTGGCAAGAAGTGTTCAAGTTATCCGGAACTGAATTAACTCCCAAAACTAGTTATCATCCACAAACGGATGGTCAAATGGAAATTGTAAACAAGTGGATCGAAGGATATCTACAGAATTATGTCACCGGGCAGCAAAAGGCATGGATTAAATGGTTACATCTTGGAGAGCATTGCTATAATACAACACATCATATGTCGATCAGAATGAGCCCCTTTAAGGCTCTATATGGATATGATCCCACTTCAATTGGGAACTTGATACAACCAGAAAGCTGATGTCCCAAGGCAAAATATTTCATCCAACAACACGAGGACATCATGAGGGTGCTTAGAGACAACTTACACCATGCCCAAAATCAGCAAAAGATATATGCTGATCGGAAGCATGTGGAGAGAACATTTGAAGCTGGAGACAAGGTATTCTTGAGGTTGCAACCCTATAAGCAATCCTCCTTAAAATCTAATGGCACATAAAAGCTTAAACCATAGTTTTATGGACCTTACAAGGTGATAAGGAGGATAGGTGAAGTTGCATACGAATTGGAGTTGCCTAAGAATAGCAAGATCCATAATTTATTTCACGTCTCCAAACTCAAGAAGGTACTTGGTCAAAAAGTTACTCCGTGTGAAGATCTTCCACCTCTAGATGATGAAGGACAATTAATCCTAGAACCGGAAAGAATACTAAGCACCCGAGAGAGGAAATTAAGGAATAGAGCTATCACAGAATATCTTATCAAGTGGAAGAATCTTCCAGATGATGATGCTACATGGGAAAGAGAGGAAGTTCTTAAACATCCAAAATTGAGTATTGCTTGAGGACAAGCAATCTTCGAGTGGGGAGGACTGTGATATTCCCACTAAGGCCGATGATGCCAAAGGATCAAATCCTTTCCAAGTCTAAAACGATGGGGAACACTAGAGATTACAAAATAATATACCTGGCTGATATATATATATATATATGTATCAATTCTTGTATTATTTTGTTTACAAGGTAAGTAGACAAGGAATAATGATTGGGCAGATAGTGCTTATATGGAATAAGGACAAACAAATATAAATAAAGTGATAACAAATATTTTTAAGAAGTTTAATAAACAATAACAAAAGGTGGCGATCCCCATGAAGGGATACAACGAATGATAAGTTGCAATTAGTCGAGGCTATAAGAGATTGGAGGCATCATTCACAGAGGTAGACAAATAGGCATCAAACATTCTTCCCATAATAAAATACAAGACTCAAGAAGTTTGCAGCGCCATCTTCTCTACACAAACTAGCAAAGTCATCACATCGATTTAGATTTGAACATCACTGGCCATCATAGAGGATAATATCGACTAAGAAGAACATCATCAGATTCCAATCACGGGCCTCAAGAAGCATAAATAATATACATACAAGTAGGCTATACCAACCCTCTGAAGTAAAGAAACTTATTAGCATTACAAGAAGGATTATCACAGTATATAAGGTATGAAATTATCAGCCCATCCTCTTATGTCTAATCACTCTGCATTAGAATTAAACATGACAACATATTGAAATGATTGAAATAGCAGTCCACTAATTATATAAGGCAATGTTTCATTATTACTCAATAGAGAAGGTTAGGAGTTTACAAATGTTAATCATGAGCAATAAGTGATAATGGAAATAAGAAGATTAGCATAGATAGAAATCTTTGTAATCAATAATTATCTTGTCATTATAGATATCCATATATATGTTATTAAGTAACCAAAAATTGAATCTATCAGATGAAGATGAACAAGTCATTATATAGGAAAAGAATAAAGATATCATAAGAAATAATAGAATAAGAAATTATAAAGATAAACTGTCTCTAGCATGATAAAACAACAAGTATGAATAATGTTATCATAGAAGTAAGATATTATATGATAAGAATAAGGATATGAAAAGGATGATGACTCATCATCAGAGCTTGATATGAAGGCTTTGGGTTAACAACCTAAAGAGAAGGCCTTAGGCTGATCACCTAAGGAGAAGGTCCTAGGGAAACCTAGGGATCAATATGAATACCTTGACTAAAGTGAGGAATATTCCCACTCGAGTCTAAGGAAATTAAATACACATGAAGACCTTGGCTAAAGTGAGGGTTACTCCCACTCGATTCTAAGGAATTGTGAAGGCTTTGACTAAAGTGAGTGTTATGCCCACTCGAGTCAAAGAAATCAATTATCAAGCCTCGGATGATCCACTCATGCCTATCTCATCATCCCTATGAGAAAGAGATTGAATTGACATGATTAACATGAAAAACATGATATTAATATAATTGAGTATATGATTCTAATCTCAGTTGGAAATGTTAAGAATATGAATTTTATGAATGAATTATTGTATGAAAGTGAATTGTGTACTAATACTCTCTTTTTGGAAGTTGAATCTGTGTGCAAGGTTGCAAAAAAAATTGGGCTTGCAAGAAGGGGACATTACAAAGCAAAATGATCAATTCTACCACATTTGGAACATTTGAAAGGTATCTTACTTTTATACTTGTATAATCCCCTTTTCATCTTTCTCACACAGTTTGCTTCTTCTTCCTCAGCTTCATTGCATACATCAGATGTTCCTTCATTCTTTACAACATTGAAAGAAACTTCTCTTTGGCATGGACCTATGACTTCATTTCTCATCTCATAGGCAATGAGGGACCCAAACGGTTCTTCCATAGTGAGTTTCTTCAGATCTTTGAACTCTTCAATTGTAGAAACTTTTGAATCAAATATGTGAGGGAGAGTTCTTAGGACTTTCTTCACAATCAATGAGTCAGCTATATCTTCACCCATACTCCTGATTCCATTAACTACTTCATCCACTCAGTGCAGGTAGCTAGCAATGTTCTCCTCTTATTTCATCCTTAGATTTTCAAACATTATTTTGTAAGATTGTAGTTTTGCTTCCTTTATAGTGTCATTTCCTTCATAGAGTATTTTGAGTTTCTCCCATATCTCCTTAGTTGTCTTGCATTGCACTACCTTGACTAATTCTGAACTACTCAAGCCACTCAAGATAACATTCTTGGCTTTAGCATTGTTTTCATTAGCCTTCTTCACATCTAAATTTGTAATAGGATGTTTAAGTTCAACATAATCATTCATGGTAGCACCCCAAACATCACACCCTAGTGAGGTTAGATAGGCTTCCATCCTTACACTCCAAAAATCATAGTTACTTCCATCAAATATCAGAGCTTTAGAAGAGGACTCCTAAGCCATGTGCTCTACTCCAATATCTACCTTTAGCTGTTAGGCTATCCAAGGAACTCAGTTCTGATACCAATTACTGGAACACAATGATATACTAAGAGGGGGTGAATCAGTATATACCAAAACTTATTCCAATTTAACTTTGTCAACCAAATTTTATGATGGAGCTCAATGTAACACCTGTCATCACCAAAAAAATAGATTGAATGGTCACCATAAGTTCCCTAACCCTGACTCAACTACCCACGAGAACCTGCTGAATAGGTAACGGTCACCAAGTTGAGTGCTTAGGAAGGGGACATTACAGTCAACCCTCCTCAAAATTGCTTGCCCTGAAGTAATTCCAACTCTAGATGCTGTAAAAACTGCTCATTCTCCCACGTTGCATCCTCTACCAACAAATTCTTCCACTTGACCAAGTACTCTTTGATGATCCACTTTCATAGAGTACACTCCTTGTAGTCAATAATGGCCTCTGGATTCAAGATTAGCTTCCCCTCCTCATCTAAGGGTGGTAACTCTGATGAAGGAACCACATTATGTCTGAGTGCCTTTTTAAGCCTAGACACATGAAACACATTATGCACTTTGCTAGTAGTCGGCAACTCTAGTTCGTAGGCAACCTCCCCAATCCTCTTGGAAACTCTAAAGGGACCATAGAACCTAGGTTTTAGCTTTTCTGACCAATTCTTCTTGAGAGTGGACTATCTATATGGTTGGAGCCTCAAATATACTATGTCACCCACCTCAAAATTGTGCTCTATCTGATGCTAACCAGCATATAACTTCTGTTGATTTTGTGCCTGCTACAAGTTCTCCTTCAATGATTTCATAATATCTTGACTCTCCTACAACAAATCTCTTGCTTTAGGCACTCTACTATCCTCAAAGAGTAGATCAATGAAGTTAGGTGCCTCATACCCATACAATTCCATGAATGGTGACATCTTGGTAGACATGTGATAGGTAAAATTATAACAATATTCTCTAAGGTGTATCCATTTCACCCATGCTCTTTGTTGTCCTAAAATATTATTTTTGAGATACTCCTCCACCCATTTGTTCACTATCTCTATCTACCCATCTGTCTACATGTAGTAGCTAGTGCTAGGAGTCATTTGAGGCCCACTCAATCTAAAAATTTCCTACCAAAAGAGGCTTAGGGACTTGTTGTCCCTATCACTCACTATGCTTTTAGGCATCCTGTGAATCTGAAAATCTCCCTAAAAAATAAGTCAGCTACTTGGGCTATAGTATATGTTGCATAAATAACAAAAAAATGTGCAAATTTGATCAACCTATCCACTATAGCATATATACAGTCCTTTCCTTGTACCTTAGTTTGCCCAGTGATGAAGTCTATGGAGATACGTTCCCATTTCTGATTAAGAATGGGTAAGGGCTGAAGCAAACCAACTGGATAAGTGTGCTCATTTTTATTCTACTGGTAAGTCGGGCACTCTAACATACTTAAGAACTTCATTTTTAAGTCCTTTCCATGTGAACCTCTCCTTGATTTGCCTATTAGTCTTGAAGAACCCCGGGTGATTAGCCATGGGTGCATCATGAAAAGTCCTCAATATCTTCACCTTAAGCTGTGAAGTATGCACTAAATAAATTCTCTCCTTATAAATGATCAGCTCATTGAGCACCGTATACCTGTCATCATGAATAGTACCCTCAATGATTTCTATTGCCCAAGAATCCATAGCATACTCTACCGAAATCAACTCCCTCCAATCGGCAACGATCTCAACCAATGAACACAAATAAGGCCTCTTAGAAAGTGCATCAACAACTACATTCTTCTTCGCCTTAACATATACAATGTAAAAATCATAGGCATGTAATCTTCTCACCCACTTCTATTGCCTATCATTGAGATCTTTTTGGTTCATAAAATATTTGATGCTATTATGATCCATTTTGATGATGAATTTAGCCCCTACCAAATATGGTTTGAACTTAGCAAAAGCATGCACGATGGCCAACATCTCCCTATCATATATGGAGTAGGTCTTCTCCACACCTCTCAACTTCCTGCTCTCGAAGGCTATGGGATGCTTCTCCTACATCAAAACCACACCAATTCCCTCTCTTGAAGCATCACACTCCAACTCAAAAGGTTTGGAGAAATCTAGAATTGCCAACATTGGGCATGTAGACATCAACTTTTTGAAGTGATCAAAACACTTTTGTACTAAATCAAACCACTCTTAGGCTCCCTTCTTTGTCAAATATATAAGTGGAGCTGTAGTCTACATGAAAACCCTTAACAAACCTCTTGTAAAAACCACACAGACCAAAGAATCCCTTAAGTTGAGAAAGATTCGTAGGTGGAGACCATCAATAATAGCCTTGATTTTCTTAAGATCAACTCTCACTCCCTCTGCACTGATAATGTGACCAAGATAGAGAAGCTTTGTCATGCCAAAGTCACACATGGACTCCTTAGTGTACAAGGACTCACTCTCCAATATGCTCAAAACCTCCTTGAGATGCCTCATATTTTCTTCCAAAGTTCTACTAAAAATCAAGATATCATAAAAAAATATTAACACAAATTTCCTTAATTGCTTCCTAAATATCTTATTCATGCAACTCTGGAAAGTAGCTGGTGCAAATTAGTCAATCTGAAAGGCATCACTGAGAACTCAAAGTGTCCAAACGTGGCATTTGAAAGTTGTCTTCTCTATATCCTCCTTCCTCATCCTGATCTAATGGTAGCCTAACCTCAAATTAATCTTCAAAAAATAACAAGCACCATGTAGCTCATCTATCAACTCATCAATCCTAGGAATGGGATACCTATTTTTTATTCTCTTCTTATTTAAAGCCATGTAATCAATACACATCCCTATTGTCCCATCCTTCTTCTTCACCAAAACCACTATTGAAGCAAAAGGGCTCTTGCTAGGTCTAATGTGCCCCATATCCAATAAATCCTTAATAGTTTTTTCTATCTCATCCTTAAGACTCTTAGAATGCCAATAAGGGGAAGAAGAATGTAGTTGTTGATGCACTTTCCAAGAGGCCTCATTTATGTTCATTGATTGAGATCACTGTCGATTGGAGGGAGTTGATTTCAGTAGAGTATGCTAAGAATTCTTGGGCAGCAATAATCATTGAGGGTACTATTCATGATGACAGGTATACGGTGCTCAATGAGCTGATCATTTATAAGGAGAGAATCAATTTGGTGCCTACTTCATAGCTTAAGGTGAAGATATTGAGGACTTTTCATGATGCACCCATGGTTGGTCACCTAGTGTTCTTCAAGACTTATAGGCAAATCAGGGAGAGGTTCACATGGAAAGGACTTAAAAATGAAGTTCTTAAGTATGTCAGAGAGTGCCCCACTTCCCAGTAGAATAAAAATGAGCACACTTATCCAGCTGGTTTGTTTCAACCCTTACCCATTCCTAATAAAAAATAGGAATGTATCTTCATGGACTTCATCACTAGGCTACCTAAGGTACAAGGAAATGACTGTATATATGTTGTAGTGGATAGGTTGATCAAATTTGCACTTTTTTTGCTGTTTCTACAACATATATTTCAGCACACGTTGCTAACTTTTTTTTCAAGGAGATTTTCAAACTTCACAGGATGCCCAAAAGCATAGTGAGTGATAGGAGTAGCAAGTTCCTAAGCCTCTTTTGGTAGGAACTTTTCAGATTGAGTGGGACTCGACTCACTCCTAGCACTAGCTACCACCTGCAAATAGATGGGCAAATAGAGATAACAAACAAATGGGTGGAGGGGTATCTCAAAAATTACATGTCAGGACAATAGAGAGCATGGGTGAAATGGCTACACCTTGGAGAATATTGCTATAATTCTACCTATCACATGTCTATCAATATGTCACCATTCATGGCATTGTATGGGTATGAGGCACCTAACCATATTGATCTACTCTTTGGGGATAGTAAAGTGCCTAAGGTAAGAAATTTGTTGCAGGAGAGTCAAGATATTATGAAATCATTGAAGGAGAACTTGGAGCAGGCACATAATCAATAGAAGTTATATGCTAATCAACATTGGATAGAGTACAGTTTTGAGGTGCGTGACATGGTATATTTTAGGCTCCATCCATATAGACAGTCCACTCTCAAGAAGAGGGGGTCAGAAAAGCTAAAACCCAAGTTCTATGGTCCCTTCAGAGTTTCCAAGAGGATTGGGGAGGTTTCCTATGAGCTAGAGTTACCGGCTAGTAACAAAGTGCATAATGTGTTTCATGTGTCTAGGCTTAAAAAGATAGTCAGACATAATGTGGTTCCTTCATCAAAGTTACCACCCTTAGATGAGGAGGGAAAGCTAATCTTGATTCCAGAGGCCATTATTGACTACAAGGAGTGTACTCTACGAAAGCAAATCATTAAAGAGTACTTGGTCAAGTGGAAGAATTTACTGATAGAGGATGCAACGTGGGAGAATGAGCAGATTTTACAGCATCCAAAGTTTAAATTTTTTGGGGACAAGTAATTTTGGGGAGGATGGACTGTAATGTCCCCTTCCTAAGCACTCGGCTTGGTGACCGTTAGTCTATTCAGCGGGTTCCTATGGGATAATGAGTTAGGGTTAGGGAACTCATGGTGACTATTCAATCCAATTTTTTTGGTGATGATAGGTGTTGCATTAAGCTCCATCAATTGAGATTTGCATAATGACCTTTTATGGAGAGGATTCAGGCAAATTTGTCTGCATTTACTATTTTTAGTAAGTCGCAGGCTGGAGACTGACTTCGTCAATTGGTAGTATTTCTATTTTGGGAATGTCGTCGAATGTGTTTGATGGTGTTATCTTGGCAGTTAACGTGGTCTAAAGCATTTAATTTAAATAACATTAAAATATTAAAGTTAAATTAAAATTTAACTTTAGTGTTATTTAAATTAATAAAGTGACTTTATGAGGCACCTAGGGAGACATAAGAAGTTTTTTAATTAAATGAAGTGTTTTCCTACAGATGGGCACCTACATGGGAGATATAAGGGGGTGTTTTAAATTAAATAAAATATTTAATATCCCTACTTGGGCATGGGAATTGAAGGAAAAATAAAAGAACTTTTTGGAGCTCATTTGGTTTTGCATGATTTTAGGAATTGATAATTACACTTTGTTGGATTGAACTTGTTCATCCTTTGGCTTTGTGGAGATGGAATCCTTCACAAAGAACATCTTATTTGTTGGTGAAAGATCTAACCTAGAGGATTAATTGGTGATTTCATTCAAGAATCACATAGGAGCTTATTGTTACAATTGTTGATGAAGTTTTGCCAAAGTTTTCAATTCTGAATATGAGGGTAGATTGAAGAGGTTATATTTGAATTTTTGGAAGGCACAAATATCAAACCTTTATCCCTATTTGCTGGCCGTACCACTCCAAATAGGTTGTACAACCTCATATTTGGTGTGTGGGAATTCGTGAGGCCATTCCTTCATTGTTTTGTAGTGTTAAAGTGTTAGGAGGGAGGCAATGAAGGTTTAATGGTGCAAATTGTGACATTATTTGGGATTTTTTAATTAATATTGTTGCATATATGGTTGTACCTATGCTCCAAGGGTATGTGGTGAACTTGGACTTGGATGCCTAAGTTTTGGGTCTACTTTGCACTTCATTTGAGGCATTTTGGCCTAAGCATTATTGTTTGAGAGTCAAAGGTTGGATTAGCTAGTGTTTGGGCCTCTTTGACACTGAAATTTGGCTTCCATATTGTTGGAGCTGACTGTTATCAGACCTATAATGTATAAACAATGAATGGGTATGTTCATATTTTGATATTTATGCTTAAACTTTATTTTTGTAATTGTTAGATTGATGTTATTGATGTTTCCCACATAAATAAGCATCTGGTTATCTTTAGAATGCTTTATATCTGAATGTATGTCATGTTGAACACACTCGGATACTGAGAGGGGGGTGAATCAGTATTCAAACAAATCTCAAATCCTCCAGAGCAAATTAAAACTTAAACTTTACAGCATTAACAAAAACATAAAAGATCAACACAATGCATAACACCAGATATACATGGAAAACCCCAAAAGGGGAAAAACTATGGTGAGGATTAACTCACAATATATGAAGCTCACTGCTATAAAAATTACGACTTTGTTTTAGGGCGACAACCCAAGGAAGCTACTACTCCCTGCTGACTTTGTTCTAGGGCTTCAACCCAAGGAAACTACTACTCCCTGAAGAAAGGTTTTAGGGTCACTCCCAAGGAAGCTACTTGACTCCCTATAGACTTTTTTTAGGGCTACAACCCAAGGAATGCTAACTACTCCCTGAACTGAGAACAAACTCAAATATGATTATAGCATGACAGTCCTCCTACTATCTGAAACTGACAATGAAGCTCACACCTTTTGATGATTGCAATTCTACTTTGACACTCCTCTTTTGATGATTGCTCTTCTGCTTTGACAACTTCTGCACTTTCTTCAATAGTCTTCTCTGCAGCTTACTAACTCACTACTTTCAGCCTACAAGAAGTTTTGCCTTTGGCTCACTACCTCTGGCAATTAGTTAGGCACACTCTTCACTTCCTTTCTATCTCAAAAATGTCTTCAAGATGAATTAGGACAAGATATATCTCTTCTTCTCTTTTTCCTTTAGTCGCACATCACAATGCATTGCACATCCATATTCACTTCATACACTCATATTCACAATCATACCTCACCTAGATCAACTAGGTTTACAATATATACATGATATTGCATTGATTACATTACAAGTTGGCTAGAGACAATAGTAATAGTACAATTTATAAGTCGGCCAAAGATCACACAACATGAAACATGTAGAGGGCAAGCCCTAACATGAACCATACACAACTCTAGGAAGAGAAACACACCTTGCGGACCCTAACACACGCTTAACCTAGTTCTAAACATCCTTCACAACATCATCCTTCATAGAATAACATCTGTCTTCTCTCACCTTGCTTAGTTAGGACTGTGATAATGCCTCTTCATTACAAAGTTCAACAAAACCTTGCCTTTCAGCTTGATCACACACCTTGCCATGTTTTAGAAATAGGCTCTATGTAATCTCCATCTCTGCATAGTCTTCTTTCTTGACTGTCATGTTCATCTTCTCCTTCTTTGGTTGATCATCAACACCAAAAATGTTTTCTAAAGTGATTAATCCCCTGGGTAGCTTATTGGTCTTCAACTGGATCACTTGGTCACCATATTGTTCTTGCAATACTAATTGATTCTTGGTAGCAACCTTTGCCTCATCCCACATAGTGACACTCAGATTAGTCTTTTTCATTTGATCGACTATGTTGAAGGGAATTTGACTAACCTTCTAGGACACCTTTGTGAAAACAACATCAATTTTTGCTTTTTGACCAACCTAGGGTTGTTTCATTGCCACTAAATTCACTTGCCCAACAGAATGATATGCCTATGCTGAAAGTGTTTCTTTTGTTGTGCCCTTGGTTGCGTTTGTTAGGGACACATTGGGTGTGGCTGGATGTGAAGTGGAGGTGTGAACAACTATAGGGATTGTTGTATCCTCAGTCACCCTCCGTTTGGCCCTAGTGTTAAATGCTATTGGGTATGTGCCGTGACTAACACCGCAGAAATAATCTTGTGTCCAATTCATCAAGGTGTTGTTTTGCATTTGTTCCTGCTCTCCCACCATCTCTTGGCTAGAATTGACTTATTGCTCTGAGGGGGCTGATTGGATTTGCACTATCAAAGCTTGATTGAATTGTCCATTCTGGCATAAATTCTGATCATGTGGCAATTGCATGGATAACACTAATCGTTATCCTGAGCCAAGTTGTTCTATATATGCACCAAAGGTCCAGATGTGCTTGCAACACTGGGATGGACATCATTCAGTGGTCTGATATAACTAGGATGGTTTTGCCTCTGCACATTACCTTGATATGGTGGCCTATTTTTCTGATAAGCTTGATTGAATGGCTGATGTGGTCTATTGGGTTGTGCTTGTTGTCTTCTTGTTAATATCAATTCATTGTTCAGGGTTTTGATTAGAGCATCTTTCTCATCCTCTTTCTCAATTGTAGGTGTAATTAGAGGAGTAACAGTGCTAACTATCATAGGAATTGGAGCCACAACAGGCTGAATAATAGGGCCTCAGGAAATAACAACATTGGCAGCCTTGGAGCAATCTTCCCATCCTGAATCAAACAATTTTCTACCCTTATTTCTATGTCATATATGCTCTTGGTAATACAGTCCCTCCCATGGATTGAATCATGAGAGCAATGTCAGGATTCAAAGATTTCAAATAATATATGAATGTAGTATTTGGGGAGGGATTCACCAACAATGGGATCCTATCCCATGTCTTCTGAAACCTGTAATTGAAGTCTACCATATATTCATGGGGGGCTCTTTTGATTATCACTAACTGTTCCATCAGAGACAAGTGGTCATTCTTGTCCTCAAAATGTTGGCACAGTGTTGTTCCCAAGTCATCCCAGTTGTGGATGGAATTAGCTAGGAGACCTCTATACCATTGAAGGGCTTTTCCCTTAAAGGAAGAAGCTAGAAGCCTCACAACAACATTGTCTGCAATGACATTATGGACAAAACACACACTAGCAATGTCTCGAATATGCTCAGTAGGAGTGGTGGAGTTTTCACTAGTGAAGAATGGGATTACTTTTAGAGAAGAGGTGGGGATATCATCATATTGGGCTAGGTCAAGAGGGCTTCCTCCGTTGAAGGAAATAAAGGGAAGGTTCCTTGCCATGTTGTGGATATTAAATTAATTCTATGTAAATGCAAGATCCTTCTTGAATATTGGAACCTAACCGGAAGGGGTGTAGACTGGGCTCTTGAAGGAGATGGAACAACACTCCTACTTTCCCTCACATGGGACCTAGATAGTCTACTTATTCTTCTTGAATCAATAAAAGACAATTCTATGAATCAAAATTTACCTGAAGAAGAAGCTCTAGTCTGCACTCCAAGCATGAAATGTTGAATTGATCTAAATATTGAACTAGTAGAATCACCAGGTGCTTTGTTGAATGCTTCCACAACAACAAATAAACTAAGAACAACATCAAAATTCTTAGTTTAGCTCTTACTCAGATTAGAGAGTCCCACCAGGTGTGCCAAAACATGTTATCACCTGAAATTGCACCCTTTTGTTGAAGCTTTGACAGTTTCAACAATTTTAGAGTAACATGGGATTGGCCTCAAGGTGTGGGACCTTGTAGTTTAGACCAAACCTCCAGAGAAGGCTGGTTCCTCTTTCTGAGCTTAAGGATTAGAGAATTAAATTAAATCTAATGCTACTCATAAGGAAAAGAGGAAGGAAATACTACAATTGAAAGGGGGTGATGCACCAGATTTGTAAATATGTTTAACTATATCTGAATTAATACAACAATGACCTCAAGACTAAAGAAATCTCATTCAGACTCATACACATTATACAGAGGTTCAGGTAAAGAACTAGAGCTAAGAAAGGGACCATTTTACCCACAATACTAGTGTATTATTCACAAATGAACACAGTGTAAAACTTAAGAGAGAGGCAAAATAACAGTCTATGTTAATCATGAAGGTTAGAAAGCCATTACAAAAGTAGAACAATTTGTTGCAGAAGGAAATAACATAAAATAATCAATTACACTCATTGGTGAACCATACTAAAAGACATTAAAGTACTAGATGTAGGCACAATACATCAAATTCTACTGGTTCTTGCAATCACATTACAAGGTCTATAATTTGCAATAAACTCCTCCACCCATGTGATGATCCAGAAGAACAAATAACATTATTTACATCTTTTCTTCATGTATATATAGCATTTTGGATCTATGTGTAGCAATAGGCAATGAAATTTGGTCAACTGACACTGCAAATGCCCATGCTGCATTGAATTTAGTTTAGGAGTACTATCAGAATATCTACAAAATGGGACAACAACCATGCTTCTGACAGGCCTACAACTTTGCAGAGGAAGATTGCCCATACGCAAGGATGTTAGGCACAGTAAAAGGGGAAGGGCTGAAATCCTTCCATATACCAGCAAAGTCCATTTTGTCCCTTCTTGTACAATCACATTGAAGGATTTAACTATTTCAACTACCTGATTTTGAGCTTTCTATAGCATTTATACTTCATGTATTAAATTCCTTCTGTGATAGCAGAGAATTGTGCCCTTCAAGCTTTTACAACACTTCAAAATATTTTAAATTTCTTTAAAATATTTTAAAACACCACGTTATGTTACATGCTTTAATTTTACATTGATTTCCCCTTTACTCTTATTCTATCCTTTTATTTTTCCTTATCAACAAAATCTCTTTTTCACAAACTAAGCTTGTCTCTATCTTTCCCTTTTTCTCTTCAGTCAGTCAAAACTGACTTTTGCAAGCTTGGCCTCCATGTTGCCTTATTGGCAAATCCTGAAAATTATGAACTTGTTGGCAAGTTCACCATCTTTCCGATTCCTCGACCTCCTTCATTCAGTTTTCAGTTTGCCTTATCAGTAAACTTTCTCCTTTATGAACCAAATTCCTTCTAGCTTCATCATCCTTTCTTTTCTTTATTTTCCTTTTCTGCCACCAAATTGCCTTGTTGACGAACCTTAGAAATCATGAACTAGTTGGCAGGTTTGACATTTTGCCGACTCCCTGACTTCTCTTTGTGGCCCACTTCTTTCTTTCTTTTGCCTTGGCACTTTCCTTTTATCTTTTTTGGTCAGCGAATCCTTTGTTAGCAAAACCATCGATTGATGAACTTAAGGTTTGCCAAACCTTAAGTTTGTTGACAAAGGAAAACCTTATCATTGATTTAGCTGCATCTCTTTCTTCTTCTTTGCCCATCTTCCTTTTGTCAGAAAACTTGTCGATCAGCGAACCATGAGGTTTGCAAACCTTCAACTTTGCCGATAAAGTGTGCCTTTGTCACTTTCTTTTTGCCTTTGTTGCTTCCTACCTTCTTTTCATGCCTACTTGCTCCTTAGTCAGCAAACCGGCAAATCGGAGAACATAACTTAGAATTTGCCGACTAAGGCAAAAGAAAGGGCAAAAAATAGAATTTTTTGGGATTTTCTAGGATTTTCTAAAGGGAACATTCTTCCATTTAGGCTTTCTCAAATTGTATTTCTTTGATGGAAGGAGGGATTTTTGGGCTATTTTGACCTGGGAAAAATAATGACAACAGTTAATAACATTTCTTGGTATATAGATGCAACATTTTTGTGTATACAAAGTAAAATAGTCATAAATATGAGGTATTGAAGTTTTGGGTAGTATGACACAACATTAAAGATCAATCTCTAGAGTATTTTGAGACCTTGTTGGCTAACATAAAACTACCTCTAGAGTATTCCAACTTCAAAGTAATCAGTCAAAACTAGCTCTAGAGTATTTCAATTAAAGGCCTACTAGCTCTAGAGTAATCAGTCAAAACTACTAGCTCCCAAGCATCACCTAGTCAGCTCTAAAGAGTACTACAATCTTGATTTTGGCTACTTCTATAACGTGGTGGAACTCTAAAGGTGTATCATAATTTTTGGGTACTATCACCATGCCCTATTTTAAGAAACATAATCAATAGAAAACAATAGAATTATAAGAAGGAAGAAAGTAGATATGAGTTGACATATTACACTCATCCAAGTGAAAATATTTAATGTTGTAAAAACCATTAATAAAGAACTCTCCCACACTTGTCTCCTAGAAGGTTGGGAGGAGTTTCTATTTTGTTAGACTATAAGAATGAAATAAAAGTCATCACCATAAGAATATGCATGAAGATCTAGTCTCTTGGATAATAAACAAGATTAGAGGAGTTGGTTAGGAATAAGTTATTTTATTAGGAATTTGAGTAGAAATAAATGTCATCACCCTTATAGTATAGGAATAGGCATGTAAGCCTAGTTCCTTGGATATTGACCAATTCTAGGAAAGTTAGTTAGGGATGCTTTGCTATAAAAAGTAGTTGTTCCAACTCTTGGATATAATAAATTTAAAAAACAATAGAGACTTCAATAGTATACAATACTTAAAAAAGATTTTTAATACTTATTTTATTAATTAATGAGAATTTGGAGCACTTGAAAATTCTTGAAAGTTTCTTCTTTTAATGAGTTCTTAGTCCCATCCTGAGGGAGGAGAAAAGGCCCACTCAACTTGAGGAGGAAGGATAATCTTTTTTTGTATTTCTAGATTAGGTTCATTTTAGTAATTGTTAATCTTGAAGTAATTTTATTATCAAACTTTCTACTTATCTATAGCTTAGTGTGTGGCACCTACATTATTTAGATTGATTTTTCATTGGTTTTGTCATTAATTTATTTTCAATCATTTTTTAATAATGCATGCATGGATGGAGGATCCAATGAAGCATTGTCCAACCATGCAGTAGAATTCAAACACACAATAATTACAACAATTCAATGAAACACTAAGATGATCTTTATTGATTTCATAGTTTAAAGGGCTATAATCTACCGCAATGGGCTTCTACATGCTAGACCATAGTAATTTAATTACTGACACAAAATTATACTACTCAAATGAAATACATTCCAAGATCCTAATCTATCTTCATCCTCATTATCACCATCATACTTCATTCTTCATCCTTTTATTTGCACTCAGACCTCCAACTCTCTTATGAATTCTTCCTAACTCCATCTTGATGATCTTAAAATGGTTGTAAGTGATGTATTTAGAGCACTCTCAATCCTCCAAGATGATCTGTGTCAAAATCAAGGTGGTACAAAACTCAATGCCTCATGATACATGTAGCCAGCCAATGTTAACAAGTCCCTCAATTAGTGTGGTGATAACAGAATGAGAAGTCTCTATGCAGTGCTCAATGTATATCCTCTTGGACCCAAGGAATTTTCACATGTATTCCTTTTTCTAGAACAAACTTTAAAAAACTTGACACAAGTGGTAATAGTTGAAACTATGCAAGCCTGTCTTCTCAGTAGATTTTCATGAACCAAGTTAAACCTTTCTGATGATCCAATTCTTCTTAAAAAGGGTATAATGTGGATGTGTCTTGATAAAACATAATCTCAAAACTACGAGACCAAATGTGAATTTGTGATGATTTGTGGTAGCTTCCTCTATAACTAACGAATTAATGAAAACATACAAACAAACAATTAAAGTGAAAGCAACATTTTTGGTTGATGCAAGATTGCTCTTATTCCCAGTGATGCTCCTACATTAGTTTAAAATGCTTAGAAGTGAAAATATCTAAGATTAATTATGTATGTAGATTAGATTTAATTTGATATCAATAATATATAGTAGAAAGATTTGTTAATCAAAAGACTTCATTTTCCTATTACAAATAGCCTTGGCACCACCTTGGATTGACATTATTTACATTAAAGTAGAGGTTCAAGGACCCCCATCACTTTTTGGCACCTTTATTGAGAACTCTAAGTGTTATTAGGGAAGTGTTATTTAAAATTAATTTTTGTGGTAGAGTTCCTAGTAAGTTTTTATTTAGAAATTATATTTCCTTACTCTGCTAAAGAAGAAAAAGTATTTCTAGTGACAATAGACAAAGCTTTTCTAGGATAATTGGAGTAAGTGAAATCTAATATGGATTCTTCCATAACACATTAATTTAAAGAGGGAATTAGATTAATAAACCCTTTAGGTGCTTTTAATTTTGATGTATGAATAGAAAAGAGACCCTAGAGGAAGATTTATCCACCAAAACCCCCAACAAAAAGCAACAAATAGTGAAAAAAGGTTGGGCAAGAAGAAACCAAAGAAGGGGAATCATAACTCTTGTTTCTTATATCCTTGGAATTATCCCCAAGGCAAACCCACGAGTTCAAAATAAATTAGAACGAAGCCTTGAGATCAAATCTCAAACAAGTAGTTCTTAAGATACTCCAAGGTCTATAAACCCCAGGGAGGTCATCTATTGCGATAACATGGGAGACAAAGATAATAATGAAAAAAATATGAGTAATTAATAACCTTTACTTATCCAATAGCATTAAACCCAGATGAGGAAGCTCCTAGATGCAAACATATCCCCACCTATATTACATACCTTTAGGGATATAGTTTTAGAGGATCCTAACCAATTGTTGTTTGATCTCAAAGGGATTTGTCAAACATAATATTATGTAACTAATAACTAGAAAATAAAATTGTTTCCCTCCACTCTCAAATATTTAGCCATGCATTGGCTTATGGGGTTAGAACAAAACTCCATCCACACATAAGTTGATATGGAAACACAATTCCTAGATAAATATCACGATTACTATAGGGTACATGATTGTAAAGAAGAACTTTTTAGAATGAAACAAAAAGAGGATGAAAACATGGAAGACTATCTTGATAGATTTCTCTTCATCCATTATGGATGTGGGATTGGGCTAGATCCAAAGCTGAGAAAACCCATACTTTTTAAAAGATTGGATGATGAATCTCAAGATTCTTGAAACCTTATGGGGAAAGGAGATGTGAACAAATTAGGAATCTTAGACATTGTGGAGCTTTGTAGAAATTATTCATGAACTAGGGTTGGGTTTAGACAAGTTAAACAAGGAAAAGGACACACTAAGATATGTCAACTAATGGAGGAATTTACAAAAATAAAACTAAATATCTTGATACATTTAAACATAACCTTGGACCCTCCAAGCAAAAGCCAAAACCAGTGACCCTCTAGCCATATATTACCCTAAATGTAGGAATGAACATGCACTTTGTGATTGTTCTATAGATATATAGATATTTGTATAATTTGTTAGAGGAGTCACTCTATTGGTAAATGTGATTTAATACCTACAATTAAAAATTATGTGAAGAAAAGTACCCCATTTAAAGAACTTAACTATGTAGGACAAAGGAAAGGGAATATTTTTCTTTACAATCAGTACTAAAATCAGTTTGCTTTATGAGCCCCTAAGATTTGGTCTACTAATAAGTGGGGTATGGCATGGTCTACCCCACAACCTCCATAGAAAAGGGGCCCATATTCCTAGATCCCACAAGACTGGACTAATCAACCATGGACTAACCCACATTGGGCTAACCAACCTCAACAATAATGGATGCCTTAGCTAGTGTTTAGATAGCAATCCCAAGGACAAAGATAATTTCAAAACTAGTAGAAAGATTTGTTTCTTAGTCCTTCCAACATACCCCAAAAACCCCAAAATGAGAAAGTAAGCCATCTATAATTACCTACTCAACCAATGGCAAATCCAAAAAATGTTAGATAGACAACCCATGACTATAATGTGGACCAAGAAAACACAACTAGGCTTAATGCCATAAACTATGACAATATTCAACTATGTTCAAGAAAAACCATGTTAAAACCCCCCTCTCTAACCATTGTTTAAATACCTAATGAGAAGGAGAACAAGCTCTTCTATAAAAAATATAATAGAAAGAGACTTCTCAAGAAAACACTCCAGCTATTTCTCCATCGATTCCATTTCTAGAATGACTCAAAAAGGGAATATCACCCCAAGAAACATTAAAAGTGCATGAGTCTAAACTAATACCAGAACTAAAACATTTGAGCATTGAAATACCAATATTGCAAGCCATAAGAGATATACTTGAGCTTAATTGAGTTATCAAAGCACTATGTGTCAAGACATTAGGAAGGAAGAAACAATACCCTAAAACCATTTAGGTAGAAAGCAAATCAATTGATCTTTTAGCTGGGAAACTTATTCCCCCCAAGATGGAGATCCAAGTAGTTCGGTTTAATATCAATATCTATTGGGAAGACAAAAATACCTAATGTTTTGGTAGACTTAGGGGCTCCTATCAACATAATGACAACTAACATGCTAAAAACCCTATCTCTATCTAGTGTTCAACCAACATCCACTATGTTACAAATGGCTAATCAATCAATTGCCAAACTTGAAGGTGTCATAGGAGATGTCCTAGTCATAATAGAAACATGGGAATATCCTATAGATTTTATGATACTTCAGCCATAAAGCTATAAAAATGGATAGTTGTTGATCTTGGGAGACCTTGGCTTGCATCATAGCTACTTGAATAGATTGTAGATTAGGAAACATGGCAATCTCAAATGGACTCATGATAAAAAATCTCCTTGTATCCACTTGCTAGACTCACATTAGATTTCCATAATAACATGTGGGTGGATGAACCTAATGAAATTGATGGCACATAAAGTATGTCTTCCTTAGCAATTATCATAGTAAAAAATAATGCAAGTGAATTATAAGAAAACTTTGTGGCTATGAGGGAGAAGATGATCCTTAAACATTTATTCAAAAAATTATTTTCAACTATGCACAAAACAACTAACAACCCTTTCTAACAATAGTATGTTGCCCTTTGGTAGGAGTTATCCCTCTAAGTGGGGCCTTTTTCAAGAAAGTTACAACCTTCCATATGTTAATACATGATGCAGATGCATCTAGGCAGACTGGCGATCAACATCAACCAAAAACAAATCAGAGGTTTGGTTTTGAATTTTGGTGTGTTTTTGTTTTATTTTGGCTTCTCATGGCTTTTGGAGTGTGTGGCATGTCAAAGTTTGCAAGTTTCTATTTTGTTGTACTTGGGTGTCGACGCACAATAGGCTACCTTCACAAAAACAATTGTTCAGCGAGATTGGTGAGGTTTCTTGTCAAACCATCTTACAGTTAGATTTTTGACTTTGTCTTGGATTTAATGTTGAAGATTTCAGAGTCATACACCTCATGGTTTTGGAGAACCAACTATTTTGTGACTTCTATTGGCTATTTGGTGAAAGTTTAAAATTTTGCATTCACTGAAGTTTGAGGAAGAACAGCTTGGTGGGGAGGTTGGGATTGTCAACATATTCATCTCTAAAAGTTTTCATTGGATTCCAATCTTTTGGTGAAAAGTTACACAAAAAGTCAATTTTCAGCTAACCGACCCATAATGGCGAAGTGAAATTTCTTCTCAGTTTGTTAATGCTGCTCCATAAGGTTTTATCAGAGGGGTTTAATTGTTTTGAAATAATTTATTGAATATTTAAAATGCCAGCCAATGATGATAAATCAGGCTTAAAAATAGAAAAATCAATTAATGGGAGCTTTTCCCATGCCTTATTTTGAAGGCTCTTATGAAAGGCAAAAAAATATATAATAAAGAAGAGGTAAGGATGCATGGGATAGGCATTGAAATCCATTTTAGTGCCATTCCTTTTGGTATTGTTTATTATTGTTGTTATAATAGGTTTCAATTGCCTCTTTAGGGCTCTAAGGAGCATGGCAGAAAAAAGGCAATGTGGTGAATTAAAAGAGATAAAAGAGAATTGCGGTTGATTTGAGAAATTTAACACCTCATATGAGGCATATTAAAAACATTATTATTGTTGTTTGTGAGCAGCACCAAAGGAGGTTGGGAGAAGTGCTGAAAGAGGCTTAAAATGCCTCTTTTAAGAGGCTTTTAATTAGTAAAAATTTATTATATATTGCAGAGATTTGAACCACCTCTCATGATGCATGTATAATGATTTACTTCTGCAACATTAAAAAGGAGAATGTAATGCCTCCTTTCAGGCATGAAAAATCATTTTTTTATATATTCTCTTCTTATGTGGGGCAACACCTTTGTTAGCCT
Source organism: Cunninghamia lanceolata (assembly GCA_027924645.1). Classification (NCBI taxonomy): domain Eukaryota; kingdom Viridiplantae; phylum Streptophyta; class Pinopsida; order Cupressales; family Cupressaceae; genus Cunninghamia; species Cunninghamia lanceolata. Next base: position 1,484,688 of record BSBN01000725.1, read on the forward strand.
GGGACACCTCTTTTTAGAGGTAAAAATAACTGAAACAGAAGAGGAAAAATGCAAGTTTGTGGCGCCATGTTGGGAAAGAAAAATGATGATCTCTGATGCATAAAAAAGAGAGAAATAAAGGAGGAACAGGTACATTGGGAAAGAAGAATCAGGAAAGACAAAAAATACCTGTGTAAGAGGCTCTTGAATGGCAAAGGAAAAATAGAAAATAATATCATGACAGGGATAAGAAAGAGCTTCATCAAGGGGATTCAATGGCCTCATGTGGAGACATCAGCCTATAGATACAAATGAGTTTGTACTCAGTTGGATGGAGGAAGTTATATTTGGTGTAGAAGAAAATATGGGTTGCAAGTTTTGAAGAGAAAAACTAGTGAATACTCGCAAAGAGAATGCATGGAGTTGAAATTGATGTATGCAGATGAAATGGGTATGGCACGAGTTGAAGGAATAATGTGCAGATTTGAAGTTTGAAGGAATAAGCTACCAAGTGAGTGCATGTTTGAGAGAGGTCATTGAAGACCAATATTGTACATGATTGTAGTTTGATTTGAATTAATAAATTCTGAATTTTTGTTGCAATCTTGTATTGTTTAGGCAGAATGTTGCCTATAGGTGGAATCGTGTATCTAAGAACTTGGTAATCATATGTATTGTTGTATGTGTTAAGTATGGCATGTGGATGGGAGTCCCATCTTGCATCACTACCTCACCCTTGTCTTTTGAACACGTTAATGAGTGAATATAAGAAGGTTAACTTAGTGTATTTTGACACCAAATAGATTACAATCCATCTAGGAAAAAACATTAAACATAAACAGTCAATTGTTAGACAAATAGGAATCAAAATTATTTAATGTATTGTATGTGTTAGGATTAAGGTGCCATCAACCTTGTAAATCCTATGTAATTAATTACTCTTAATATTGTTTGTAAATCACCCATAAGGGATGAAAGGTTTCACCAGCAGGGATCTTGTTTCAGCCGTATGTTTATATCCAGTACACAACGTTCACTCATCTGTGAGGGGGTCGCAGGTGGGTTTCCCCCCTGTGAGGGGTCCGGGGGGATCATCCCCCCAGCGGGGGGTTTGAGGGCCGTGTGCCTCGGTGGGGGTTTGAGGGCAGCACCCCCGAAACCTCATTTTATTTGTATTTTATCATTGTGAATCTGGACTGTTTGTCATTAGGTCACATATCTGACGATCGATATTTTGTCAGTTATCTTGCCCTAGAAGGCAACTCCCTTTTATAAGGATATTTGTATTGCATTTTTATCAGATTTGAGAGTAACATGCGGCGTTGGATTGAAGACTGAAGAAACAAAGGAAGTGTATGTATTGTAATCTCATATTTGAAGATAATACAACTTGGAACCTCTTTTCTTGGTGGAGTTTTTTACCCAAAAGGGTTTTCTCCATGTTACATACTGTGTTATGTGTTTAGTTCTTAGTGCATGTTATTTCTGTGTAATGGGTTTTAATTTATTTTGCAATCTCCATTGATTCTACATTGTTTAGAGGATAATAAGATTTGAATCAGATTTCTGTTGTGTGGTTTGCACCTTTATTTCTAATAGTATGCACATTCAAATTCCTTTGCATGAGACTACAATGATATGAAAGGAATCCACCTAACATCTACACTCATCCCATCTACACAAAAATGAGAGGCTAGTAAGATAGCACTAGTGAAGAATAAAGCCTACACTGTTACATCCCATTTTAAAAAACAAACTTATTTCATCTTTTATTTCAATAACAACTAGTTAAGAGAGATAATTATGATGATTATGAAGATACAATAGATTAGAAAAAAATGAGTTTATTAAATATTTTTATTGAAAATGTAATGAAATGAAGTGATATTCAAAATGTTATTTATGAAATTTGATTATAATGTGATGGACTAACTACTCATGTGTACATGAGGTGTATGCAGGGACAAAGTTTATCCCCTTCAGAAGAAGAGGGAGAGCATCACTAGGGAGAGGGTTATAGATTGCGAGAACTAAGTGATTAACATGCCATTAGAGAATGCACACACATAATCACGTAGAGGTTACATTGTTTTGGTGAGTGTCTTAGTCTGCATGTTTTCCCAGTCATGATATTATTGCTTTTATGTTGTAGTTACTTTTGTGTCTGCGTGGAGTTGTTAATCATCATGCTGATGACCTTATCCTCCATGTCGACATTCTCTTTGGTTGGGTTGCTCTGTTTGTCTATACGACCCAAGGAATCAACCTATCTTATCTATCTCAGTCGTAATGACTTAGTCGGGCAAGTCAGTTTTGTATAACACTAGAGTTGTTAATATGTAGGCAAATGCTTAGTAAAGCCTTTTAATGCCTTGTCAAAGTTTATTAATAAATATTGTTTGAATCAAAAGATTTGCAATAAAAATTTTAAATCTATCTAATGCCCTTATGGATAAACCTCATCGAACACTCCCCTAGAATCTAGGGAGAGTGGAGGTAAGGAGTGGCCATCTCCACTAAGCTAAAACATAGGCATGGCTGCAGGTAGTTGAGAGGCTGAGATTGAAAGGCTTAAAAGGAGATTTGTTTGAGGAGACTCTTTCACTTTCCTTTAAAGTCTTTTTCATTTTCTTGGAGAAGAGAATAGAAATTTTAAAAATATCGTTATTGTTGGTCCTGTTGAGTATTATTCGCATGAGAAGAGAGGTGCCTAGTGAAGAGGAGCTCCCACATATACATTATTCATAGAAAATCTTCAATCTTCGACTTAGGTTCTTTCAAACTAGCTTCATGCATGGTTATCTATTAAAGATTCTTACATATGTGAAAGAACTAGTTATCGACTGAGCATTTAGAATTCGGTCTATATTAAACCACTTTGTAGGACCAAATGAGTATATTTCCTTTAATTTTCTTGGAGTAAGACCAAGCTATGGCTAAAATAATGAGCATGTACAAATCTATGATATTATTTGCCACTCCTCAAGAAGCTCTAGCAATGGAGATTTAAGAAGAGCTTGATCTTAAAATAATTGTTACCAATTTTTCACCTACAACTCAAATTGATAGAGCTGAAACAAGTTTTATTATATTCAAGGTGAAGAATATTCTAACACATTCCTGCTATGCTTAACCATTGCATATTTCAAGTGATCGAAAAAGGATTGAATTCAGTATTGTTGTTCAAGAGTTTTTGCAACACAAAGGAAAGTACTTATAGAACATAGGACATTGCGTTCATTCATTTCACAATGTTCCATTCATTTTGTAAATGAAGTATACACAGAATTGCACAAGTGTTGCATTTATATTCATTGGAAAGAAAAGAGTAATCAAATATCCCACACAAGCCGTGGGAGTAGCTAAACCAATGTAACATAAAATGTGTTATACACCTTGTTAGTGTTTCAATTCGCACCTCTGGTATGCGATTTGGAAACGAATAGCTATGCACAGATAAACTGCTCTCCTATTGGAAGGGGGAGTTCCCTTTCTTGCTGATGTTTGCTAAAAAGATAACTTGAATGAAACTTCACCTATCTTCTTTTTTATTCTCAGCTGCAGAGCACAAGGTTATAAAACTCTAAACGCTGCAGAAGAGGTTTTTCCTTTTTAATAAAACTTCTACTACAACTAGCATAGACTAATGACGCTTTCAACCTCCTAAGTAAATTTAGAGCAAAGGAAGTTGAAAGTGAACAGGGAATGATTGTTAACACAAAAACTCAAGTAGTTTTCCTCCAGATTTACACCACAAGACTAAGAGTACTTTAATGATGAAAGCTGAAAATGAAAGCCACAGAAGCTACACATCTGACGACAAAAACTTGATGAATCGATATAGAATATCAGAGCAAAGTAGGCATGAGATTTCTATTCAATATCAGAAAGTTTAATACAACTCCAGGACAGCCAGACTGCAGCAAAAGGTAGGCATACAGTAAGCGATCAAACACCGGAGAACACTGAACACAAATGAACAGACACTTGGAATAACAATGTTTGCAGGCTAGAATAGGCACAGCAAATTTGCTATCACAACTACCATTACCAACAATGGGCAAGGATGCCCTTATTTATACTAAAATCAAAGGAGTAGGGAACCCTAAAATCTCCTTGATTAACCCTAACTTGCCAACTCGCAAGCTTTATTACTATTCTAAGACAAAGATACAATAAACAAATGCTTTAAAGCAATCTGCTTTAAAGCAAAAAGATTCCAACTATCACAAGGTGCTTTCTTTCTAAATATATAATGGATGAGCTTAGGATGAAAGCACATGCTTTAAAACAAAAAGCATATGTTTTAAAGCTGCTTTCTTTTGAAATGCATCCTCATCAACATTCTTGCTTTTTGGTGACATCATCCGTTGATATTTTTTTGCTGATTTCTTCTAAAAAAAGCTGATTCTGAGCGAAAAAAGCTGGCACATGGGTTTTGTAGGCAATTCTGTTTTGAAGCAACCCAGATCGTCGGATTTTGAAAAAGTGGAGATTTTCTCGAAAAAGCAGGAAAAAAGTAGTTTCCTGAAAAAAAGCACAACTCCCAATCTTCAAGAGGAGGATAATCTGGATGGACCCATCTCGACAAAAACTAAAAAAGCTTTGGTCGGATTTCTAAAAAATGATCCCCTTGAAACAAGGACCCTGAAAAAGCAAGCCTCTCTTCTTCCTCAACCCGAATCTATGAAGAAAATTGAAAAAGCACCTGGTTTGGGTCTTCAAATCTTCGTTGAAAGAAAAATAAAATCTTTCCTCTGGATGCAACCTGCAAAAAATAATGAAATAAAGAAGCCCAAAGTTTGGCTTTATAAATCTTTTGGTCGAAAAGCAGCTTTACTTGTGTGAGAAGAAAACTTCATCCTCATCCATGAAGAAAGCAACTTTTAAAGCATAAATCCAAGTGGATGTCTTCGAATAGGAAGAATCCCTATTTTGTAGGAGCCTATGGCTTCATGTGCAAGATGACAAAAAATATCTTCTTTGATGATGTCATCGAATGCGTGAGTTGGAAGAAGTGTTAACAAAATTTTCTTTATTTTCGACACTTCAACACTCGTTTGGACTCAAATATGGCCTGTCTCTGACTTTGACAAGGTGGAAAAATGTCATCATGAACTGAAAAAGCTAACTGATCCTGACATTTTGAAGATTGATCAACTAAGATTCCATCCCCTGCCTTTGTTCGACGATCTGACATTGTTTGACCAAGTTTGACCTCCCCAAAACTGGCAACGGGCGAAGATTGGTAACAAAACATGTTGGAAAACACTGAAAACACAAAAATATTCTAACATTGCTCAAGATGGGCGCCCCAAGCCTCCTGGGGCGCCTAGTTTCCCAACACTTAGCCATTTTTTAGTTTTTTCAACTTTTTCAATTTCTTGGTTTGCGTGCGCATTCCGAAGGCACAGGACCCTTGTTTGGCTATCAATTTCTATCAACTAGGATGGAAATGAGTCTAATGATCTGGAAAATATGCAAGCTTGATGAAAATTGAGCTGATTGTACCTTTCGTTTGCCTCAAAAAACGTGCCAAACTGATCAACACTGAACCGGAGCGAGCTCACGAAGGGGATTTGCGTTTTTCAAGAAAAACATGAAAAATAAACTAACACTGGTGAGGATGGGCGCCCTTAGCCTCCTAGGGTGCCCATTTTGTCAACACAGCCATTTTTTGCAAAAATTTTCAACTTTGTACCTTTTCTCAATTTTTGTGCCCACCGCCCCTGTTCGGTCTTCGATTTCGGTCGTTCTGACGACTGTCGAGGCGGGACAGAGGGTGATCTGAGTAGTCTGAACATATCTATGATGAAATCTAGGCTTTGACTGACTTTTGACCAAGTTTGACCAACCGGAAAAGAGCTGACGGAAGCATTTTTGACGTTTCTTGAAAAACGTGAAAAAAAACTAACACAGGAGAGGATGGGCGCCCCAAGCCTCTTGGGGCACCCAGTTTCACCAGACTTAGCCATTTTTGTGATTTTCCAACTTTTCCATTCACCTTGGATCCATCTTGCATCGTTTTGCGTGCATCACTGAGTCGACGGCCGTTTGTCAGTTTTGCGTCATTGAAACAGCGTTGGAAACTCGTCGAAGAGATTTGGCAGGTGAACTTTTCTGTGTTGATGACTTTTGAGCTCATGCTTCACCTTGTGAAAAAGCAAAAATGACCCAGTAGAGAAAACTTGGTCGTTTGAATATTCCGTCTGAACTGCACCGATCGTGAAGGAAAATCAACCAATGAGAATCGAGTGCGACACCTGATTTGGAGATTCTATTTTTAGAAAGTTTTGCCAACATCCATATCTCAAGAAACCCAGAAAACCTAACTCGACGTCTATTTTTAGAAATTTCTAAAAATAGAAATTTCTATTTTTAGAAATTTTGCTTTTTTGACTTTTTGACAAAAAATTTTCTAGACTTGTTTCAAAATGCCTTGATGAAGCAAAAAAATTTGGTTGGGTACAACAATTGGCTCTGTTTGGGGACCATGGCAGATACTTACGGCATAGGAGAACCAAGAATCTCTGGACTTTTGCAAGTTGGACCAGTGCCTTATCCATTGGGCAATAGAGTCAGGTTACATTCGTAATCACCTAGAACAAGACATTTCTCCTACATCACCTAAAACCGGACTTCCTAAAATCACCTAAGAAGTTGGAACTTCAGAACACACAAGGACACAACTGTCACATGACGGAAAGGGGAAAAACATTACGACATAATGATCACTTCACATAAAGGGGAACACATCACGAGAACAAAAAGTGTTTCACGTGCTCTTTTTCCTGAGTGAGGATGAGAAGAGATTTAGGACTATCACATAAAACCATCAATCGACTCAGAAAAGTAAGAACCATCTCTCTTTAGCTGTGAAGATTGTCTTAGTAGCGCAAAACTTTTCTTTTTTTGCAACATCCTCTCAAAGAGCCATGATTCAGGAGGGTATTCACGTTCAGGCTATGAGAAGTTCCTGAGAAACTGATTGATATGCCAGTGATCCGGTGGAGCATCTTCCTCTAATGCAAGCAACCTCTGAAATATGTGGAGATACAAAACTTCTTTCTGAAGATATACAGGAAAGTCTTGTGGCCAAAGTACATCTGTTGGAATGGTCATCACCACATATTGAATATGAGTTTCATTTATATCTTGTACACACACAACTTTGTATTCAGTCAATGCATCATCTTCTGGAAAAGGTGCAAGTTGCTCATACACAACTCTCATTACTGATTCTTGGCTTATAGGGTCCACAACTGTCGTCGCCCACTTTTCAAGTGCTACAGGGGCTTCTTCATCGGTTGTGTTTTTGTCCATCCACTCTCCAAAATTTGATGAATCGTCAAGATCTGAATGCTTAAACTCCTGAACATCTTCACCTGATAGCTCACTTTCCCATTCATTACCTGGAATCTCATCACCCTCTGTAGTGTACTCTTCTTCAATGCGGATATCCATCATCACTTCTTCTTCGGCATTCATGTATCTTTCTTGCTCTGTAAAAGGAGTAGAATCAAAGACAGCTTCATCTGAATCATATGTTTCCTCTTCTTCTTCTTGATCAATCTCACACACAACGTATCTCACAAGACATTTGTCAATAATCTCCGATTTTTCAATATCATCCTCTTTAGTGACCAAAATTGAATATTCCATGAACTGCTCTTCTCCATCAACCTCTTCATTTGTTGCATTCCACACTGGTTGCATAGTATCAGTAAAGTCTTTTTCTTGTGCAGGTTCATAGATGTATTCAACATCGTCCTCTTCACTAGTATGCATGAAAGATTCTCGAGATGCGGGTGAAGATAGGCTAAACTGTAAAAGAAAATTTACAGTATCCTCTATTGAAGAATCACTCTCCAAGTGATGTAGAAAACTGTCAAGATCCAATGATGAATCTTCCATATGATCTCCATTTTTGAGAAATTCCTCCAATGATGAATCATCTTCAAAATGAAGAAGATCTTGTTCTTGCTCCAATTGCAATGTTTCTTTGGTTTCTTCTTTGGATATATCTGACACAGGTTCTTCAAACCAACCTTCAAAAGATGAGAAGAACAAATCAGATTCTTCATTGCTCTCTACAACATATTTGATCTCTTCCTTGTAATTTTGCTCCTGAGAAGTTTGTTGCACTTCTTCTTCACCAAAGAAGGTTTGTAAGTTGAACATTTCTTCAGATTCATCCTCTGATTTGTCAACCGCACAGACAACTTCCTGATTTTCTTCAGTTATTTCAGACAGCATAACATATGTACCAGGACCCGTTTCTTAGTATAGCACTTGTGCTTGAGGATCCTGAGATTTCACCATCGTGAACCGTGACTTGGTTTCTGGTTCCAATTTGAAATTACCTTTCTTTAAAGGAATGGTCGCAGATGACCAATCTAATTGTATTTCTCCTCCAAGATCTTTGCAGAAACTTCTACTTAGCAGCATCCCATAGCTGGCTGGAATGTTAGCTACCAAGATAGTCATCATTATTTTCTTCTCTGGGCAAGTCGCTAATTGAACTTGAGCATCCTTCAATTGTCCAACCAATGGCACTGATTTAGACTCAAGCGAATAATGCTTGTCATGTGTTTTGGTGCACGAGAGTCCCAAAGCATTCATTACTTGCAAAGGCATGACGTTGTCTGAGGCTCCTAAATCAATGATACAATTGCTCAATTTATAACCTCCTATATACAGAGAAATATAGAAGGGCTTTGGCTTCTCTCCTGCCGAAACAAAAGATTCTAGCAATGTGGGATGCACGATAGTATCTTTCTTGACATACTTGACTATTCTATCCAACTGATCTGGATGGTCTTGAAGATACTCTAGTTGAGAAATCTGCACCTTTGTCTTCATCATGGAATCTACTATATCAAAATTTGTTGAAGATGAATTTTGAGTAGTTTGAACACTTTCACGTGATGGCTGAGCATTGGAAGTGGAAGCCACTTCCTTTTCCTTTTCTTTTGGTCTTTGTCTATCCTCTCCTTCCATCTGTGCCTTAAAATGTTGAGTACGTGTAAACACAGGAGTCGAAAGATTTTCATGATTCACTGCAAGAGAATATTGACGAAAATCGTCTTGTTCTTCCTTCATTATAACGGGTTCATTCTGGAAGTATCCCGTGGTAGAGTCGCCATCGAAGTTGTCCGTCTGTGGTAAGACAACATTCGCACTTGGGGAAGGAACAATGTTTGAAATAGGTGCAGCATCAGCATATCCCATGATTTGATTCATCCTTAAATTTTTAGGACACGTGGCTCTAGTATGTGCATCAGTCTCATGAAAGGAACAAAACACTACATTTTGAGTAGCATCGACTGCTTGCCTTGGTGGTGGTGCTGGCAACCTGGGCCTATAGTTATTGAAAAGCTGAAAATTGTTCCTCTTAGGCTGATATGGTTGCTGAGGCTGATACTGTTGCTGTGGTTGGTATTGTTGTTGCGCGGGTTGCCTCTGAGTAGGCAACTGTTTCTTCATGATAGTCACTTCGTTTGCTACCTTATGCAGCAGTGGATCTGCAGAGCTCTGAACTAGAGGCCTGATTGAATCCATTTTCATCTTGCCAGAGGTAATCATGTCGTCCTCTAACTTGATGGCATTTTCTTGTGCATTGGATAATTCTGTTTCATTAGCCGATCTCAAAAAGAAGGCTATCTCAGAAGGAAGAGCGTTAATGAAACTGCTCAACAGAATTTGCGGAGATGGATTAAGAGTATGAGAAAGACGTGTAACTAGGCGATTAAACCTTGCCACAAACTCCCTCATTGGTTCATTGTTTTCCATCTTTGAATTTGAGAGTTGGGCGAACAATCTGTGACCATCTTCGGCAGGCTTGAACCTTGCCAAGAATTTCTCGCTCATAGTTGCCCAACTTGTAATGATTCCTGGTTCCAGATGATTGAACCAATCGGCAGCATTTCCCACGAGAGTCTCGATGAAGAGACGCACGGCAACATCTTCATGTGATACATGCAAAACAGCGCAAGTTGTTGTGAATGCAGAGATGTGTTCATCAAGATGTTGAGTTCCATCGCCATGGAACCGAGGAAAGTGCTTCCTGGACCCCTTTGGTAAATCATGATGTGCTTGTAGGGTCAAAGGTCCAATGTTATTACCCCAAGGCAATAGTGGCGGTCGCCTTTGATTTGGATAATTGTGATTGTTGTTATTTGCATCACCCATTGCTCTAGGCTGGATTACTGGTTCTTCTTGTAATTCTTCTTGCTTGACTTCAGGAACTATCTGAATTTCTCGAGCTATGTTGGATGCTTCTCCAACTTTTGTAGAATCAAGATCTTGAAAGAAAGGATCCGTAGCACCGCCTTTTCCTTTTCTTGAATAAACCCTATGAGCCAGGATTATCTATTGCCACGCGGGAGGTTGTAGTATTGGTCTTCCTGCTGCAAGATCTACTTTGTGTTCTTCTTCGTCAAGGATAGCAGCTGCGTTTCTCCACTGATCAGGACTTTCCTTTTGCGCAAATATGAAACTTCTAATGCTGCTAATGATGTCCATTTGCTCTCCTTCTACTCGTACAAGATTTGTTTGAATAACAGGTGGTGTAAGATTTGGTTGTTGAACTGGAGCAGAAGGATGCCAGAGAGTCATTACCATGTCATAAGCCTAAGCTTGCTTGAAGTTTTATGCCTCGTGCCCCACGGTGGGCGCCAGAAAACTGTTGGCGTTTCAATTCGCACCTCTGGTATGCGATTTGGAAACAGACAGCTATGCACAGATAAACTGCTCTCCTATTGGAAGGGGGAGTTCCCTTTCTTGCTGATGTTCCCTGAAAAGATAACTTGAATGAAACTTCGCCTATCTTCTTTTTGATTCTCAGCTGCAGAGCACAAGGTTATAAAACTCTAAACTCTGCAGAAGAGGTTTTTCCTTTTTAATAAAACTTCTACTACAACTAGCATAGACTAATGACGCTTTCAACCTCCTGAATAAATTCAGAGCAAAGGAAGTTGAAAGTGAACGGGGAATGATTGTTAACACAAAAACTCAAGTAGTTTTCCTCTAGATTTACACCACAAGACTAAGAGTACTTTAATGATGAAAGCTGAAAATGAAAGCCATAGAAGCTACACATCTGACGACAAAAACTTGATGAATTGATATAGAATATCAGAGCAAAGTAGGCATGAGATTTCTATTCAATATCAGAAAGTTTAATACAACTCCAGGATAGCTAGACTGTAGCAAAAGGTAGGCATACAGTAAGCGATCAAACACCGGAGAACACTGAACACAAATGAACAGACACTTGGAATAACAATGTTTGCAGGCTAGAATAGGCACAGCAAATTTGCTATCACAACTCCATTACCAACAATGGGCAAGGATGCCCTTATTTATACTAAAATCAAAGGAGTAGGGAACCCTAAAATCTCCTTGATTAACCCTAACTTGCCAACTCGCAAGTTTTATTACTATTCTAAGACAAAGATACAATAAACAAATGCTTTAAAGCAATCTGCTTTAAAGCAAAAAGATTCCAACTATCACAAGGTGCTTTCTTTCTAAATATAGAATGGATGAGCTTAGGATGAAAGCACATGCTTTAAAACAAAAAGCATATGTTTTAAAGCTGCTTTCTTTTGAAATGCATCCTCATCAACATTCTTGCTTTTTGGTGACGTCATCCGTTGATATTCTTTTGCTGATTTCTTCTAAAAAAAGCTGATTCTGAGCGAAAAAAGCTGGCACATGGGTTTTGTAGGCAATTCTGTTTTGAAGCAACCCAGATCGTCGGATTTTGAAAAAGCAGAGATTTTCTCGAAAAAGTAGGAAAAAAGCAGTTTCCTGAAAAAAAAGCACAACTCCCAATCTTCAAGAGGAGGATAATCTGGATGGACCCATCTTGACGAAAAATGAAAAAGCTTTGGTCGGATTTCTAAAAAATGATACCCTTGAAACAAGGACCCTGAAAAAGCAAGCCTCTCTTCTTCCTCAACCCAAATCTATGAAGAAAACTGAAAAAGCACTTGGTTTGGGTCTTCAAATCTTCGTTGAAAGAAAAACAAAATCTTTCCTCTAGATGCAACCTGCAAAAAATAATGAAATAAAGAAGCCCAAAGTTTGGCTTTATAAATCTTTTGGTCGAAAAAGCAGCTTTACTTGTGTGAGAAGAAAACTTCATCCTCATCCATGAAGAAAGCAACTTTTAAAGCGTAAATCCAAGTGGATGTCTTCGAATAGGAAGAATCCCTATTTTGTAGAAGCCTATGGCTTCATGTGCAAGATGACAAAAAATATCTTCTTTGATGATGTCATCGAATGCGCGAGTTGGAAGAAGTGTTAACAAAATTTTCTTCATTTTCGACACTTCAACACTCGTTTTGACTCAAATATGGCTTGTCTCTGACTTTGACAAGGTGGAAAAATGTCATCATGAACTGAAAAAGCTAACTGATCCTAACATTTTGAAGATTGATCAACTGAGATTCCATCCCCTGCCTCCGTTCGACGATCTAACATCGTTTGACCAAGTTTGACCTCCCTGAAACTGGCAACGGGCAAAGATTGGTAACAAAACATGTCGAAAAACACTGAAAACACAAAAATATTCTAACACTGCTCAAGATGGGCACCCCAAGCCTCCTGGGGCGCCTAGTTTCCCAACACTTAGCCATTTTTTTAGTTTTTTCAACTTTTTCAATTTCTTGGTTTGCGTGCGCGTTCCAGAGGCACAGGACCCTTGTTTGGCTGTCAATTTCTATCAACTGGGATGGAAATGAGTCTGATGATCTGGAAAATATGCAAGCCTGATGAAAATTGAGCTGTTGTACCTTTTGTTTGCCTCGAAAAATGTGCCAAACTGATCAACACTAAACCAGAGCGGGCTCACGGAAGGAGATTTGCATTTTTCAAGAAAAACATGAAAAATAAACTAACACTGGTGAGGATGGGCACCCTTAGCCTCTTGGGGCGCCCATTTTGTCAACACTTAGCCATTTTTTGCAAAAATTTTCAAATTTGTACCTTTTCTCAATTTTCGTGCCCACGGCTCCTGTTCGGTCTTCGATTTCGGTCGTTCTGACGACTGTCGAGGCAGGACAGAGGGTGATCTCAGTACTCTAAACATATCTATGATGAAATCTTGGCTTTGACTAACTTTTGACCAAGTTTGACCAACCGGAAAAGAGCTGACGGAAGCATTTTTGACGTTTCTTGAAAAATGTGAAAAAAAACTAACACAGGAGAGGATGGGCGCCCCAAGCCTCCTGGGGTGCCCATTTTCACCAGACTTAGCCATTTTTGTGATTTTCCAACTTTTCCATTCACCTTGGATCCATCTTGCATCGTTTTGCGTGCATCACTGAGTCGACGGCCGTTTGTCAGTTTTGCGTCGTTGAAATAGCGTTGGAAACTCGTCGAAGAGATTTGGCAGGTGAACTTTTCTGTGTTGATGACTTTTGAGCTCATGCTTCACCTTGTGAAAAAGCAAAAATGACCCAGTAGAGAAAACTTGGTCGTTTGAAGATTCCGTCTGAACTGCGCCGATCGTGAAGGAAAATCGACCAATGAGAATCGAGCGCGACACCTGATTTGGAGATTCTATTTTTAGAAACTTTCTATTTTTAGAAAGTTTTGCCAACATCCATATCTCAAGAAACCCAGAAAACCTAACTCGACGTCTATTTTTAGAAATTTCTAAAAATAGAAATTTCTATTTTTAGAAATTTTGCTTTTTTGACTTTTTGACGAAAAATTTTCTAGACTTGTTTCAAAATGCCTTGATGAAGCAAAAAAATTTGGTTGGGTACAACACACCTAAAGATGAAAGAAATGAAAAAGAAGCATAAAGGAAAAAGCATATCTATCATTGCCTAATAGAGTCTTGGGTGGATCTTCATTGTCTCTTCCTCCTCTCTCTTGATCTTCAAGTGAACCTGCATCATGATAAAGAATTGGTTAGAGCTCTGGTTATGAATCTTCCTATGTGCCCTACCAATAGAAATATAGCACATGTCATGATGCATTGGATCAACAAATATCAGATGTGTACAAAAGAGCTAGAAAGATCAAATCATCACATGAGCATTGAACTTCATTGTTTTTATCTAACTTGTTTGTGCAATGTGCAGGTACAGGTACATTCATTAATATGCATGACATCTCAGCATGTGGAAAAAAATGGGCTCTCACAAGGGTTGAGCCTAGCATGTTGCCCCTAGATCTTAAGAGGGATACAAGATAAGCAAGAAACTTTCAGATCAATAGATAAAAGCATATTCTGATTAAAGATCAATTCATAAGTAACATTGTCCATTCATAATAGCCATACAGTCATACCTAAAAAGTACAAGAAGTGAATGAAGTATAGATGAAGGCAATGGTGCCCATTACAACTTTCAGTATTGGAGGTGCTTGCTACCACAACCAACACATGAAGGGTAGTCACCACCCTAAACCAATGACTAGGGTGTCACTGTGAAAATAATCCTCTCATTACTCAGATGTACCTCCTGTTTCAAACCTTCAGTGTGTGCTTAGAATTGTGACTGCCTTCATGTGGTGAATGTAACTAATAAACACCAGAATATGAAAGCCACAATGAACAACAAAATGCCAAGTATGTTATGAGTTGTTCACATATCCAATTCTTCTTTACATATCATAATGGTAGCATCAAATAAATGTAGAAGTATCATGAATGGAAGACAAGGTGCAGTCATGACTGTAGGACAACCTCAGTGAATAGGGAAGTCACCATCAAAAGATAAAGAATAGTCACATCAAGAGCATGATAGCCAAAGATGCATCATGGAGCAACAATAGGACATCAATAGAACATATATTTATCACTTCTTGTTATGAATGAGGTGTTAGATAACTATTAAATGCAATAAAATAGCCATAAAGGACAAAAATCAGTCATGATGATGATTGTCCTAGCAATTAAAAGCATATTATCAGATACAGGATAGTCAAGCAAAGGTAAACAGTCCTATATTTGTATCCAAAGATAGAGTGCAACATACATAGTCCACATGAATGATACAATATAGTATAAGTGCCATGTTAGCTGTCTAGTATGCGAGGGAACAACAGGGTACAAATCCATGATTCAAGGTTAGAATGATCAAAGATCTATTGCACAATAGCCATACTACCATGGCACTATACTATAGGTATGGTAGACATTTTGTTGTAGTCACAAGAAGAAAGGAACCATTGAATAGTCATAATGTCCAAATGCTAAAGGAGCAACAAGCAATAATGAATAAAGGACACAATGTCAAAGATACTTGCAACCACAGAGTCTCCTCATAGAGTGAAGTGCATTACAGAAGAACAATAAGTCATGAGAAGAACTCATAATGCCATCAAAGAGAAGGTACAATCAATACAAAGGTATCATTTATTATGCCATGCTAGTAATCTAATGAGTATACCTAAAGGCATCATTATAGCTGCAAGTATGGAGATATACAGTGAGTTCATTTATTATAGGAGGTAGCAATCAAACTGTCACAATAACCTCAAAAGAATGGAGCAATAAAAATAGTCAAAAAAGCCTTCTTTAGTGTTGTTCCAACATTAAGAAGATAGTTATACAGTACTTCAAGACAAACTACTTATGACTGTGAGTTAAATGACAATGATAAGTAGCATGAGGAGCTGTCCACATAGTTGTTGACTCATCACTAAGGCACCTTAACAAAGATACAGAAGGTAGAGTTTGTATTGAAAACAATGATGACAGTGATAGGAGAAACTATATGAAATAGCCATGCAAAATTTGGAACAGTGCACTTGGAGGTCTAAGTGACAACAAGACATCAAATGAAAGAAAAAGCTCACAGAGGAACAATAATATGCAAGAGGACTGTCTTACTAGCTAATGAGCAGTCATACAAAGTAAACTTAGAATAGTATGCTAGTGGGTGAGATCTCTTCACAGGACTGTATGTTGTTGTTTGAAATAATAATATCACAGAGAACAGCTCTGGAGTATATCAAAGGAAACATCAATACATGGATGCACACATCCAAGCACAACACAGCAAGCAGAGTGAAACTGTAAATGAAACCCTAGTAGATTTTAGAGAAAAACACAGAAGAGGGTTATTCAATAAACCCCACTAGGGTTACTTAAACAGATAATTTATTTACCTCATTTTACTTGCAAATGCATAAAAAGTATATTCATATTTCTATTTATAGAGGCCAAAATAGTGTAGCTTTCACTGGATCTTCTTCCAAAGAATAAAGATCACATAGTGCAGAGAGTACAGAAGGTAAAGTATTGCAAAGAGTGTGTGAGAAATGACATATTTAGTTTCAAAACCCTAGCTCAAATAGTGAAAGAAGACCAAGAAAAAGAACTGTCACAACAAGATAGTTTGAAATACAAGAAGAAAAGTGAATATGTGAGGAGATAAGCAAGGAGGGTTTTTAGTTTTGTCTTTTTTTTACCATGTTCTCAGTATTTTCTCCTTTTTGATGGCATTCAAGCAAACTGGAACAATATATATGCAGAAAAGAAGTGCTATGAGCAATTTATTGCTAAGAAACTTTGAGAATTCACAAGAAAATGTAGATATTTTTCATAGGAATGCCTCAGAAAGACAACAACTATGAAGCCATACAAATTTCTAGAGAAATAGGACTATAACAGCTAGTTAAGAATGTTTTTTTCCAATTTTTCCATGAAAATACAGAATGAAGATAGGAATAATCTTACTAGTGAGTGAAAATGCAACAAGAGCAGCATGGTAGCCTGTTTCAGTCATTCAAATGGCTCAAAAAACCCTCGAAATAGCAGAAACCCTCAACCATGGTGGCGAGACAGCAAAATGGAGAATAAGCAAAGTGCAAAATGGGAAACTTTTAGGATTCATTTTCTTTTTGGTCGAATGCCCTAGCCCGAGTCATGGGCTTTTGACTTTATTTTTTAAAGAAATCATTGCTATACAAAAACATGCTCGTGGTCAAAACTTAAACAACATTATACCTAGTGCTCAAGTGAAGAAGCCCGTGAGGGCTGTGATTATTTCTTTTGATTTTCTTCAAGTCAATGAAGATAATAATGCAAAGGTAAGGTATGTGATGACATGGGAGTCATAAGGTGTTTGACAATGTGTTTTGAATGTGATTTGAGATAAGTAATGCAATATGGCATGGGAAACATAAGTGTTTGATTCATGATTTTACATATCATATCTCACATATGATTATGTGTTCTGACTTATTGCATGTGAAGAGATTATACAAGTCAAAGGGGAGTTATAAGGAGTATATTATTTTTGACTTTTGAACTAAGGGAGAATGAAAGAAATGGAAAAATAATTAGAATCTCCTTAGTTTGTCATGTTTTAGAAACAAATGAACAAATGTAAACAAGTAATAAAGTGATAAATTATAAATTACTTTATTATTTGTCATAAAGATGTAAAAACAAGAATAGACAAATTCATAACAAATAATAAAGTAAGTCATGATGATTACTTCATTGTTTGTTCACATTGTTTTCTTCATCTCCAAAATCATGCAAAAATTAGGAGTTGAGTTGACTGAGATATGACCAAGATATTTTGGAGTAGTTCCTTGATTTATGGCCAAATTAGGGTGAGTTTGGAGTTCTACATGGTTGAAATGGCTGAGAGAGGCAGTTTGGAGCTATTTTTGCTTAATTTGGATCAGTTATGAGGCCTCATTTATAGGCTTTTCTCTTTTTTTCGTGAATCAACTTGGAGGAGTTATTTTTAGAGTATAGTTGAACAGCAGTGTTTTTTCCATGCACTTGTGAGTTCATTTTTGATATATTGGAGAAAAACTTCAGTTTTTCTTAATTCTTGCCTTCTTTTCTCTCTTACACATTTTAGAGAGGCACAAGAGTGTTTGTAACTCATTTTTCAAATCTATACAGTACAGTAAGTTACAGGTTCATATTTTTGGTCTTATGTAGTACTTTTCCTTCTTTTTTTTAGAATACACCAAATTTGCCTTCTCAGAAATATGTAAGTGCCTTTATGAATGATTTGATGAAATTATCATGTTTTAACCATTAAAGCCTTTAAGTTTGTCTCATTTATTATTGTGCATCCATCACAGATCTAAAGTTGTGCTTATTTCATTTTTTCCTTAAAACTATGAAAATTTATTTTCCTCTTGAAAGGACAAACTGGTTGGCCTTCTTTAGAAACATTTATGTGATTAAGTCATCATTTTTGAATTGTGTAACCAGTGTCTCTGAGAATAGCTATGAATCATTCTGCAAGTTTTATAATCTTATAGGTGCATCACCACATTTTCAGTTTTAATTTAGTGTTTCACTGCAATTCCTCCTATGCTTTTTCCTGCAAAGTCAGTTTACCATTAGATCAATCATAAGGGAACCAGCCTACAATCTCAGGGTCTACCTTCACCATAGGGCACCCACAACCTGAAGGTATTCACATGTTACACAGGATTGCTGAGCCTCACAACTTTGCATCATGGGTGCAATCCTAGTTGATACCAATAACATAGCCACAAAAAAGTTTAGACAAAGGAAAAGCATCAATGGAGTAGAAGATGTGAGGGACTACATGATTCTTTAAAGAAGAGGTAAGTAATCTCCCCAACCAATTTAAGATGATCCCTAATAAGGGAAAAAGACAGTATGCAAATTCTTTTAGAGTACAAAAGAGAGTGGGTAGGAATGAGATTTAGACCTCCACTACTCCTTGTTCCAATTCCCTCATGGATCACTAACATAGATCAACTTATGAATATTTTGAGAAATGGAAAAAAAATTTGACAAGTATAGAAGGGCATCCTAATTCTTCTCATTTAAAACCAAAAAGTAACATCCTTTTCTTTTCATGGAATAGTTCTAATGTGGATTTGGATGTAGTTTTTAGAACTTATGACTGATATAAAGTAAAATATAGGATATATATTTGGTCTGTTCCTTAAAGAAGTATTTGTAATCTAAATTGTTGATGTTAATAATATTTCTTGGTATATAGATGCAACATTTTTGTATATGTAGAGTAAAATAGTCATAAATATGAAGTGAAGTCTTAGGAAACAAAAACAACATTGAAGACCAAGCTCTAGAGTATTTTGAGCCCTTGTTGGCTAACATAGAACCATCTCCAAAGTATTCTAGCTTCAAAGAAATCATTTAGAACTGGATCTAGAGTATTTCAGGTAGCTCTTGAGAATCACCTAGTTAGCTCTAGAGAGTACTCATGGCAAGACTCTAAAGGTGTATCATAATTTTTTGCTACTATCACCATGCCTTATTTTGAGGAACATAGTCAATTAGAAAATAGAAAAGTTGCAAGAAGGAAGAAAGTAGGTATTAGTTGGTAGATTACATTGGTCCAAGGACTACAAAAATAAATATTTAATATGGTCAAAACCATCAATATATCACTCTCCTACACTTGTCTCATAGAAGGTTGGGAGGAGTTGCTATTCTTTTAGCACTATATAAATGAAATAAAGGTCATCACCATAAGGATAGACATCAAGATCTCGTCTCTTGGATGGTGACCAAGATTAGAGGAGTTAGTTAGTAACAAGTTGTTTTATTGGGAATCTAAGTAGAAATAAGTGTCATCACCATCATAGCATAGGAATAGGCATACAAGCTTGGTTCCTTAGGTATTAGCCAATTCTAGGAAAGTTAAGTTAGAGATACTCTACTATAACAAGTATTTGTTCCAACTCTTCGATAGAGCAAATTTAGAAAGAAATAAAGAGAAAAATAATATATGGTAGTTAAAAAGTTTTATAAGACTTCTTTTATTGATTAATGAGAATTTGGATCATTTGAACATTCTTGCAAGTTTCTTCTTAATTAGTTCTTATCCCCATTCCAAGAAGGCCCACTCATCATGAGGAGGAAGGATCATCTTTGTGGTATTTCTATTCATTCCAGTAATTGCTAATATTGAAATAAGTTTGCTTCCAAACTTTATTCTTATTAGTAGTTTAGTGTGTGGTAGTTGCATTACTTAAATTGATTTTCCTAAGGTTTTTTGACTAGTTTATTTTTTAGTCATTTATTTACTATAATTTCAAGTGAAAAGATATAAGATTATTTGTGTATGTAGATTAGCTTTCATTTGATATCAATAATGTAGAATTTTCATAAAAGTAATTTCATTTGTTTTATTTCCTAGTAGAAAGATTTGTTAATCAAAATACTTCTTTTCCTTATTATAAATAATCTTGGACACTACCCTAGATTGACATTATTTAGATTAAAGTGGAGGTTCAACAATGTTCATTACTAAAGATAACTTAAAATTGGTAGGTAAAAGAATACTCACTGGCTTATAGTCCTGCATAGAAAACCACAACAAAATAGTCTCCATATACTTACTTTGAATTAGACAAATCTTTCTATGAACCCAATATCTACTAATTTCCATCCTCAATATATATTTGGTAGCCCCTAATATTTTGTATTAAATTCACTAGAAAGTTGAGTTTTGATCTCCCTAATCATACTCTTGTTGTTTATAATAGATAACATGTCATCAACATACAAGACAATGATTAGTAACCGATCATTAGTTAATTTGAAATAAACACAATGATCAACCTCACTCCTTAGAAATCTAATCCTAAATATAAAAGCATTGAACTTCTAATAGCACATCTGAGGTGACTACTTCTAACCTTACAAAGACCACTTCACCTTGTAAACTATATTTTCTTTTCATTTAACCACAAAATCATTAGGATATTTCATATAAATCTCCTCTTCAATATCCCTATGTAAAAAAAATTGTAACATTCATTTACTATACTTCTAAATCATAAGTAGCAATAACAAAAAGTAAGAATATAATAGAAGTTTTACAACAAGAGAAAATATTTCACCAAAATCAACTCCCTCTTTAGGAGTATGATGCAGAGAAACCTTCACTTATCACAACTTGACACAAGTGAAACAATGATCCATCACCAACAATGAAAAAATGCAACAAACTTGATTCACTTGACAACTTTCATAAACTAATTCATCTCAAACAATGATTAAATGCCTTCTAGATCACATTGGAAACACACAGACTTAAATAACTCCAAAAATGTCAGTAATAGATTTTCCTTTAAAGGGTTTCTAGAACATATTAAAATAGAACTTTCCACCAATTTTCATGACTTTTTGATGGTTGGAATCAAAGATATGAAATATTCTAGTTCGTTGGAAACCCTAGGCAAGGTTTAGACCTGTTGTTAGTAAAAATGCCATAACTCACATAAAACTCAATGAAATTGATTCAAACAAAAATAATTTATATTTTAAAACATAGGGATAACTTTTCCAATTGTTTTCAGGCCTTCATCATTCCATACATATCCGTACTAAAACATTTTTAGACTACAAACTTTCAGAAAATAAACTTTTCAGACTTGTCAAGACGAAAAATGGCATAACTTCCACAAAACCCAATGAAAATTCACCAAACCAATTGCATTTGAAAACTAACTCTTTCCTCTAACTTTTCCAATCAGTTTCAAGACTGTACCTATCTGTACCAATTTGTACCATGGGAGTTACAGTTGTTGTTCACAAAAAAATATAGATTTGAACATGCAAAATGAGGTATATTTTATTCCAACTTCTCTCCCACCTTCTCCAACCTTCTCCAACCCTTGTGTTAGTGTTTACATGACATATTTATATAATTACATCCATTACCATCACCCAAAACTACTTCCTAACTTCCCAAACCAACTTTACAACTTTTTGACAACTTTTATATTTTTTGCAACTTTTGACTCCAAATCATCTTACATGACTTTATTGACATCAAACAAATCAAAACTCAAAGCTTAGCACATGACAACAATTTGCATAAAAAAGAGTGCATCAGGATGCCCATACATCATACTCCCTAGGAAAAAGAAATTTAAATTCCATCTCAAATGATAGTCGGTGTTTCTTTCGCTTCTTCCAATTGTGCTACTTGATTATCTATTCTCTAGCCTCCTCTTGATCCTTCCCATGCTTTGTTTGATCTACTCCATGATTCTTGGTCTTCACTCTTTTGTTTCGTGCCTTCTTTTTGGACTTCCTCCTGATGATCTTCTCAATTGCAAGACTCCAATAGTCTATGTCACTTCATATGCCATGGTACTGTTGTCCATGTCTCTATCCTCATCATTCTCTCCGTGGGTTGTATCTATACAAACATTATTAGCAACATGTTGATAAATAAAAACCACAAGGCCAATTTATCTCTTCACTATCTCCTGGTGCTTGTTGTCTTGGTTCTTCCTTGATCTCAACTATACCTATCTTCTTGTCAACTATTTGATCATCACCAACCTGCTGGTTTCTTGGATGTATCTCTTGCCAACAGACCATTGCATTTGTGTCTACTTGAGAACATTTCTCTTCTACAATTTCTACATTTTCTTGAAAACACTCTTAATCTTTCTTCATGTCCATAACAATGAATGACTATTCTTCTTTTGTTTCATCTACTCTTTTCAAAGTAACCATCTATTGCCTTCTTCTTTTCTGAATAATTATTTGTATGGGTTACTTCACCTTCTTTCTCATTGGCCAATGCCAAACATTTTCTTGAGATACTTTCTCAAGACACTGCTGCAATACAAGCTCAATATGTTTTTTAAATTCTCCCATTGTCCTATCAAACTCTGCAACTAAGCTTATCCTGTTGTCTTTTATCTTCCCCTTCTAATTTTGTTGTTGCATCTTGCTATCTCTTCTCTTCTCTTGGATTCTTCTTGTGATACCTCACCTAGGTTTTCTTTCCTTTTCCTCACTACCTAGTCTTTTGGCATCCAGGTTCTTCACTTCAACCTGTCAAAAACAATACACAAACTTCCAAAACTTCCCTTGCCTAGATCTTTGGGCTTTGATACCAAAAATGGTGCAGAGAAACCTTCACTTAGCACAACTTGATACAAGTGAAACAATAATCCATCACCAACAATGACAAAATGCAACAAACTTGATTCACTTGACAACTTTCATAAACTGATTCATCTCAAACAATGATTAAATGCATTTTAGATCACATTAGAAACACACAGACTTATATAACTCCTCCAAAAATGTCAGTCATGGATTTTCCTTTAAAGGGTTTTTAGAACAGATTAAAACAAAACTTTCCACCAATTTTCATGACTTTTTGATAGTTGGAATCAAAGATATGAAATATTCTATTTCGCTGGAAACCCTAGGCAGGGTTTAGACCTGTTGTTAGTAAAAATACCATAACTCACACAAAACTCAATGAAATTAGTTCAAACAAAAATAATTCATCTCTTAAAACATAAGGATAACTTTCCCAATTAGTTTTTGGTCTTCATCACTCCATACATGTCCATACTAACATGTTTTCAAACTGCAAACTTTCAGAAAATAAACTTTTCAAACCTGTCAAGATGAAAAATGACATAACTTCCACAAAACCTAATGAAAATTCACTAAACCAATTGCATTTGAAAACTAACTCTTTCCTCTAACTTTTCCAATTAGTTTTAGGATTGTACCTATCTGTACCAGTTTGTACCATGTGAATTACAATTTTTGTTCATAGATTTGAACATGCAAAATGAGGTATATTTTATTCCAACTTCTCTCCCACCTTCTCCAACCTTCTCCAACCCTTGTGTTCATGTTTACATGACATATTTATATAATTACATCCATTACCATCACTCAAAACTACTTCCTAACTTCCCAAACCAACTTTGCAACTTTTTGACAACTTTGACAACTTTTACATTTTTTGTAACTTTTGACTCCAAAACATTACATAATGGATTTAAATGACTCCAAATGGTCTTACATGAATTTATTGACACCAAACAAATCAAAACTCAAATCTTAGCACATGACTACAATTTGCATAAAAAAGAGTGCATCAAGATGTCCCTACACCAGAGTACTCTTTTTCCACTAGTCTTGCTTTGTATTGTTCCAACTTACCATCTTCTCCAAAAAAATTTTAAGCACCCATTTGCATCCAATGGGCTCCCTTCCACTAGGAAGATTCACTAGATCCTAAGTGTCACATTTTTTCAGAGCCATCATCTTGTCTTGCATGGCCTCTTTCCAAAACTCACAATCCTCCAAAGAAAGAGTTTCCTTCATAGATGTAGGTTCATCATTAGTAAAATATAAAGAAAATACATAACAAAAATCTAGTGGGGTATAATTATCACATAGATTCCATTGCTAGGTGAATCTCCTCAAGGGTGGAGTAACAGATTTTTCTTGTTCCTCAACATGCTTTACCTATTTGGAATTATCACTTAAATCATCTTGTACCTCTCCATCCTTAGATCTATTATGTTGTTCTTTCATATGTGTATCTTCCTACTTCTCAATCTTTTATCTCAAAATGTATTGTCTTCTTTTCTTTTTTTATGTGGTTATTCAACATATAAAAATAACTCTAAATTCTCTAAAAAATCACATCCTTAGAATAAACCACTTTCAAGGTTATATGATTCCAAATTTTATAAGGTTCCCTTAACATTCTCTCCATATCCAATGAAAACACACTTTTTGAGTTTTAAAATTTAGTTTAGATCATTTTCTTTAGGCATGTGAACATAAGCCCCACAAAAAAAAAAATCTTAGATGTGAACTAGGGGGTTTCTTACCTATCCACACCTCATATGGTGTCTTATCAACTAGATCTAGACAAGGAGATCTATTTACCAAGTTAATGTAGTACTCGCAACCTTGGCAGAAAAGCATTGATCTAACTATGAACTTGTACATCAATGTTTGGTTCATTTATTTAGAAACCAAATTTTGTTGTGGTACGTATGGGGTATTTTTATGCCACATAATACCTACATGTCTATAGAAATCATTAAATTACCTAGAGCAATATTAACCTTCATTATCTAACTTCAATAGCGTAATCATCCTATTTGATTGTCTCTCAACAAATGCCTTAAATTCTTTAAACTTAGAGAAAAGTTTACATTTATGTTTACCAAGTTAATGTAGTACTTGCAACCTTGGCACAAAAGCATTGATCTAACTATGAACTTGTACATCAATGTTTGGTTCATTTATTTAGAAACCAAATTTTGTTGTGATATGTATGGGGTATTTTAATGCCACATAATACCTACATGTCTATAGAAATCATTAAATTACCTAGAGCAATATTAACCTTCATTATCTAACTTCAATACCATAATCATCCTATCTGGCTGTCTCTCAACAAGTGCCTTAAATTCTTTAAACTTAGAGAAAAGTTTACATTTATGTTTTAGAAAGTAAATCTAGGTAAACCTTAAATAGTTATTAATAGATGAAACATAATAATGAGATTTTCCAACAAAGTGAACATCCATAGGACTAAAAACATCCAAATGAATAATCTCTAAAATTCTCTTAGCTCTAGTACTTCCTAAAGGAAAGTTAACTCTATTATTTTACCAATGTAATGTCCCCTTCTCGACACATGGTTAGTCCATCATGGAGTTCCCGTGAGCTAATAGTATGGTTAGGGAACTGTGGATAGTTAGCTCTGGAGATCCTTGTCAGTGGGAGAGTTGGTTTGCAGGGGTTACAGTTGGCACCCTCATGTGTGGTTCAGTGGGCTCTTGGTCGTTACTTACTATTTTTAGTAAGTTCGAGTACTGTGTCGGTTCAGATTTTCAAAGTTGGATCAGATGCGTTTCGTTGAGACTTTTTCGGTGAGTTAAAGATCAGCAAATTCTGACACCGTCTTCACACTTATTTTAAAGTCTGAAGATCTATTAATTTATATTAATATGGACTTTATTATATTTAGCCAAAAAAGTGAAATTAATGCAATTGAGACATAGGTTTATGTCTTGACCTTGGGCGCCCATCCCTCGAAGGCATAAAGTGGATTTAAATGTGATTTTCCCTCCTAAATGCCCAACGCCCATCTTGGAGGAGGATAAAAGGTCATTCGGGGCTCATTTTAGGTTTCATGCTATGTTGGATATTTTGTTTATGAGAGCTCTGCTAGGGTTTCAGATTTGGAGTTTTTGCATCAGGCTATTGGGGATGGAAACCTCTATTAGTGACGGTATCCCATAGGTGTGCAATACCACCCAACGGTGCCATTAACAGTGGATGTATTCAACATTCACAAATGTGCTGATAATGGAGATATTCGAAGAGTTGCTGAGCTGAATGTGATATTCTTTATCATATTGTCATTTGCTGATTAAGAAGGACTGTGTTGACAGATTTTAGAGTGTGTGGTAGTTTTCTTGCTGCTGTCTACTTTCCCTTGGCTGGCCGTACATTCCAGCTTGGTCGTACCATGTGAGGGAGGTGTTTGGTGATTGAAGACTTCATTATTTCTTTTCCATTCTTGGCGTGAGGGTTTATCATATTGGTGCAGCCTTATTAGAGAGAGTGCAGACCTGTTCTTCATGTATTCCTTGTTGTCCATTGTTGGCTGGGCCGTACATTCTTACTTGGAGGGCGTGGGGTATATGAGGACTCAATATACTCTTTAGTAGCTAGTCTATTTCCCATTTTCAGAGGAGTTTAGAGTTGTTTATCATTACTGAGGCATTATAATACATATCTGGCATATTCATGGGAATTTAGAGTGATTCTAACCACACCCATTGCTGGTCCGGTAACAGCACAAAAATGAAGTTGTAAATCTCAATATGGGTATGTTCTCATAATTATTTATTGGCATTTCTACTATCTGGGTTATCATTAGTTTCTTCAGATTCATTGTACATTTTCTAGGTTTTTGTTATATGCAAAATATTGTGTGCTCTGGCACTACACCTTCAGGAAAACAATAAACCCCTTCTGCATCTTCTTTCTATCTGAAAGAACACAATAAAAATTAATAAAATCACACATAAAAGATCTTTAAAAAAATACAAACAGGTATGGCACATTACAGTGGTATCAGAGCTAAAGATCTTGCCATCTTGTGAGTTCAGTTTGATATGCAAAAGTAAAAATGAGACATGCGACCTTCGGATAGATATCCTTTTAGAAGTACAAGGGCAAGGCAAGGAACATAGGTTCCACAGTTAGGTATTCTAGAGAATCCAGTACCCATAATAGATCCCTTTGAGCCAGATACTGAGATAGTGGTAGCAGCTACTGAGGACAATTCTTAGGTCTCATGGACAGATCCATTTTCTGGAGAGCTTCCACCAGTTACAGGTCCTACAGGAGAGATGGGTGACAGGGAGGAACCAGAACTTAGTGCGCGTGACATTTTGATCGCACTCACTCGAGAGATGAGGGAATCTCGATGAGAGATGGTAGAGGCACAGGCCAAGTTAGCACATGCCATCGAACGGATGGGTAATGACTTGGACAATCATCGTGATAGGAACAGGTACCATGGAGGTGACAGGAACAGATACAATGGAGGTGACAGGAACATATACAATGGAGGTGACAGGAACAGGTACCAGGACGGTGATAGAAACAGACATGACGGAGGAGAAAGGAACAGGAATGAGGGGAATGATAGGCATAATAGTGACAGGAACCGGGAAGAATGGAATAATGGGGACAGGAATCATGAGGATAGACACAGGGATAGAGATGATGATTATGAGGCGGTTAACCACCGTAGGGCTTCACAGCTCACTGCAGGTGATAGACCTGGTATCCTGATATTTGCTCCCAGGAATCAAGTTCCTGAACAGGATCCTACTCAAGCAGAGTTTCAGGAGGAGATTCTGAGGGACTGGAGAGCATCCAGTGAGGGTTTCAGAAATGAGATGACATTTGCCGAATATTCTGAAATGAGGACTAGATGCAGACCTCAGAGGGGAGGTAGATCACAGAACCAAGAACTGCAGAGGAAAGTAAGTAAGATGACACTTCCTTACTTTGACGGATCAGGCAAGACGACCGCAAGAGCTTGGGTCTAGAAATTGGACATCTACTTGCAGATTAGTCCCATGCCAAAGGAGGACGCTATTACTTATGCAGCTTTACACTTGGAGGGGACTGCTCACAAATGGTGGAGTAACGGGAAGGTCAAACTGGGTCACGATCAGGTCACTTCGTATGTGGAGTTTACAGCTAAACTGATCGACAGGTTTGATAAGAAGGACCCAGAGTTACAATTCAAAGAGTTGACTCAGTTGAGACAGAGTGGATCAATAGACTCCTACATTACTAATTTCCAAGATATATCTGTTATGGTTCCAGATATTACTGAGCACAGATTAGTTGTTCTTTTCATTGACGAATTGTCAGATCGACTTCGCGGTTAGGTGAAGGGTTTTGACCCTACTACACTTCAGGAGGCCATGAAGAAGGCCCGGGACATGGAGTCATCAGTTTGGAGGAGTAAGTTTCAATCCAAAGGATTTCCGCCAAGGAAGGATAAGGAGAGGGATAGGAGACCATTTCAGAGAGATGCAAGATAGCAGCATAAGAATTCTTTTAGATTGGACAACGATCAGCTGAATGACTTGAGGAGGAAGAAGCTCTGTTTTCATTGTTGAGAGCCTTGGGATCCTATGCACAAGTGTGCTACCCAAGGAAAAGCCAAACAATTAGAGTATTTTTTAGCCGACGAGTCTGTTGATGGAGAGCCCCACTCAGATTACCATTCAGAGGCCGAGGGTAGAGAATCAGAAGGTTTTGGAGAAGCATCAGATAGAGAGGATGACCTAGCTTGACCTACGACACATATCATGAGTATCTAGAAGGAAGGGTCATTCAGGATACAAGGAGTACTGAATGGGCAGCGATGTATTGCTTTACTTGACACAGGTGCCACGCATAACTTCATAGACAAGGGTTTGGTCGCCAAGAGAGGGCTAAAAACTAAGGAATTTGAGGGCTTCAAGGTGAGAGTTGCAGATGGTTTTGTACTCACCTACACCAGGAGGATACCCAATCTATCAATCCAGCTAAACAGGTACACTTGCCAATCAGAGTTTTATGTTGTAGGCATGGGTGAGATGGCTGTTGTGTTGGGTATGAAGTGGTTGAATGATATTGAGGAGTTCACTCTCAACTTACGGACGATGGAAATGAAGTTTGAGGTGGACGGAGTTAGACATGTGCTCAGAGGCATTTCAGATGGTGGGTTGAGAGTTGTCTCTCTCAAGCGGATGGAGCAATTGATTCGTCATGATCAGGTGGAGTGGGCAGCCGAGGTTATGTTGATGCCTGCAGTAGATCAGCAGAAGCATGCGTATCCTCCTGACATACAGTCTATACTTACTAAACACACCAAAGTGTTTAGTGATATCCCACCAGGTAAACCTCTTGATAGGGGTTTTGAGCATGTGATCGAGTTGGAGGAGGGTGCCAAGCCAATAATCACGACACCTTATAGGCACCCAAAGAGGTATAAGGATGAGATCAAGAAGGCTATCAAAGAGCTTCTCGAGATGGGGCACATCAGGCCTAGTAAGAGTCTGTTTGCATCATCTGTGGTATTGGTAAAGAAGAAGGATGGGACTCTCAGAATGTGTATCGATTACAGAGAACTCAATAAGAAAACAATCAAGAATAGATATTCGATTCCCAGAATAGATGAGCTGATTGACGAGTTACACGAGGCTTGTTACTTCTCCAAGATCGATTTGAGATCTGGTTACCATCAAATTCGGGTTAGAGATGAGGATGTGGAGAAGACAGCATTCAGGTGTCATTATGGGCACTTTGAGTTCCTAGTCATGCCATTCAGTTTGACCAATGCACCAGCTACCTTCCAGTCCTGTATGAACAAGGTGTTCAGAGAGTAGTTGAGGAGATTTGTGCTGATTTTCTTTGATGATATATTGATTTACAACAGGACATGGGAAGAGCATCTGAAACACATTGACATTGTTCTGAGCATCTTGGAGAGTGAGTCGTATGCCAAAATGTCAAAGTGTGAGTTTGGGATGACTGAGTTGCTATACTTGGGTCATATCATTAGTGCTGGTAGTGTGAAAGTAGATCCAGAAAAGATTCAGGCAATTGTGGATTGGCCACCACCAAAGAATCTCTCATACCTTAAGGGATTTCTTGGCTTTTGTGGATATTACTGCCGGTTTGTGAAGGGGTTCTCTTAATCAGCTACCCCCCTTATTGATTTGACTCGTAAGGATGCTTTTAGTTGGTCTGATAAGGCACAGGAGTGTTTTGACAAGTTCAAACAGATCATGAGTACTTGCCCTGTATTAGCCATCCCTGATTTCAGCAAGCCCTTCGAGCTACAGTGTGATGCCTCGGGTGTAGGCATTGGCATGGTAATCGTGCAGGATAAGCACCCCATTGCATTTGAGAGTAGGAAGTTGAGGGGTGTGGAGAGGAGTTATAGCATATATGATAAGGAAATGTTAGCCATCATGCATGCACTGGCTAAGTTCAGATAGTACCTGGTAGGTAGCAAATTTGTGGCTAAGACAGATCACAACAGTCTGAAGCATTTCCTGGGGCAGAAGGATCTAAATGAGAGGCAACAGAAGTGGGTCAGCAAGTTACAGGCCTACGATTTTGACATTGTTTATGTCAAGGGAAAGAAGAATGTTGTTGCCGATGCATTATCCAGGAGACCTCACCTGTGTGCACTCAGTGCTATAGCTGATGATTGGAGAGAGTTGATTTCAGCAGAGTATGCCAAGGATGAGTGGGCCATTGGAGTAATTGATGGCACCATCAAAGATGACAGGTACACGGTGGTAAATGACTTGATCATTTACAAGGACAGGATCTTCTTGGTGTCGGGTTCACAGATGAAGCAAAAAGTTTTGAGGGCATTTCATGACTTGCCTATGGCAGGGCATCCAGGATACTTCAAAACTTATAGACAGGTCCGAGAGAGGTTCACCTGGAAGGGCCTCAAGACCGAGGTGATGCAGTACGTGAGAGAGTGCCCAATATGTCAGCAGAACAAGCAAGAGCACTCACTTCCAGGAGGTTTATTGCAGCCCCTGCCCATTCCTAACAGGAAGTGGGACAGCATTTCTATGGATTTTATCACAGGGTTACCTATAGTCCAAGGCAGGGATTGTATCTATGTGGTGGTGGATAGATTGACGAAGTATGCACACTTCTTTGCTATTCCTACCACTCACACTGCAGCTCAGGTTGCAAAGTTGTTCTTTCGTGAGGTATTTTGACTTCATGGGTTGCCTAGGAGTATTGTCAGTGACAGGGACAGTAGGTTCCTCAGTAATTTTTGGCAGGAGCTCTTCAAGTTGTTAGGGATAGAGCTCACACCCAGTACAAGTTATCACCCCCAAACTGATGGTCAGATAGAGATAGTGAATAAGTGGGTGGAAGGATACCTCCAAAACTATATTTCAGGGCAGCAAAAGGCATGGGTTAAGTGGCTTCACATGGGAGAGTATTGCTACAATTCCACTTACTACATGTCCATTCAGATGTCACCCTTCATGGCATTATATGGTTATGAGGCACCGAACTTTATTGATTTACTGTTTGGTGACAGCAAGGTGCCGAAGGCCAAAGACTTCCTTCAAGAGAGTCAGGATATCATGAGGGCATTGAAAGAAAACATACAGAAGGCTTAGAATCAACAGAAGCAGTATGCAGATCAGCAGAGAACTGAGCGATCATTTGAGGTTGGTGACATGGTTTACCTCATGCTGCAGCCTTATAGGCAATCTACTCTTAAGAAGAGTGGAGTGGAGAAGTTGAAGCCATGGTACTATGGACCTTTTAGGGTCTCCAGGAGGATTGGTGAGGTAGCTTATGAGTTAGAGTTACCAGCAGGGAGTAGGGTACATAATGTGTTCCATGTTTCTCGCCTCAAGAAGGCACTGGGGCACAATGTGACACCTTCAGTGGAGTTGCCTCCTCTTGATGAAGAGGGGAAGTTAATATTGGTACCCGACGCAATCATTGACACTAGGGATCACAATTTGAGGAGGATTATCAGAGAGTACTTGGTCAGATGGAAAAATCTGCCAGTTGAGGATGCTACGTAGGAGAATGAGCAGATTCTGGAGCATTCTGAGCTGAGATTGCTTGAGGCAAGCAATCTTAGGGAGGGTGGACTGTAATGTCCCCTTCTCGACACATGGTTAGTCCATCATGGAGTTCCCATGGGCTAACAGTTTGGTTAGGGAACTGTGGATAGTTGGCTTTGGAGATCCTTGTCAGTGGGAGAGTTGGTTCGCATTCAGGGGTTACAATTGGCACCCTCGTGTGTGGTTTAGTGAGCTCTTGGTCGTTACTTAATATTTTTAGTAAGTTCAAGTACTATGTCGGTTTAGGATTTTCAGAGTTGGATCAGATGCGTTTCGTCGAGACCTTTCCGGTGAGCTAAAGATCAGCAAATTTTGACACCGTCTTCACACTTATTTTACAATTCGAAGATCTATTAATTTATATTAATATGGACTTTATTATATTTAGCTGGAAAAGTGAAATTAATGGAATTGAGACATAGGTTTATGTCTTGACCTTGGGTGCCC
Organism: Cunninghamia lanceolata; assembly: GCA_027924645.1. Taxonomy (NCBI): domain Eukaryota; kingdom Viridiplantae; phylum Streptophyta; class Pinopsida; order Cupressales; family Cupressaceae; genus Cunninghamia; species Cunninghamia lanceolata. The sequence continues at coordinate 1,517,046 of BSBN01000725.1, forward strand.
ATCCCTAGGAGACATAAAGTGGATTTAAATGTGATTTTCCCTCCTAAATGCCCAACGCCCATCTTGGAGGAGGATAAAAGGTCATTTGGGGCTCATTTTGGGTTTCATGCTATGTTGGATATTTTGTTTATGAGAGCTCTGCTAGGGTTTCAGAGTTGGAGTTTTTACATCAGGCTATTGGAGACGAAAACCTCCATTAGTGACGGTATCCCACAGGTGTGCAATACCACACAATGGTGCCATTGACAGTGGATGTATTCGGCATTCACAAATGTGCTGATAATGGAGATATTCGAAGAGTTGCTGAGCTGAATGTGATATTCTTTATCTTATTGTCATTTGCTGATTAAGAAGGACTATGTTGACAGATTTCAGAGTGTGTGTGGTAGTTTTCTTGCTGCTGTCTACTTTCCCTTGGCTGGCTGTACATTCCAGCTTGGCCGTACCATGTGAGGGAGGTGTTTGGTGATTGAAGACTTCATTGTTTCTTTTCCATTCTTGGCATGAGGGTTTATCATGTTGGTGCAGCCTTATTAGAGAGAGTGCAGACCTATTCTTCATGTATTCCTTGTTGTCCATTGTTGGCTGGGCTGTACATTCTTACTTGGAGGGCGTGGGGTCTATGAGGACTCAATATACTCTTTAGTAGCTGGTCTATTTCCCATTTTCGAAGGAGTTTAGAGTTGTTTATCATTACTGAGGCATTGTAATACATATCTGGCATATTCATGGGAATTTAGAGTGATGCCATCCACACCCATTGCTGGTCCGGCAACAACACAAAAATGAAGTTGTAAATATCAATATGGGTATGTTCTCATAATTGTTTATTGGCATTTCTACTATCTGGGTTATCATTAGTTTCTTCAGATTCATTGTACATTTTCTGGGTTTTTGTTATATGCAAAATATTGTGTGCTCCGGCACTACACCTGCAGGAAAACAATAAACCCCTTCTGCATCTTCTGTCTATCTGAAAGAACACAATAAAAATTAATAAAATCACAGATAAAAGATCTTCAAAAAAATACAAACAGGTAAGGCACATTACAACCAAACACATAATGTTCACATAAATCAAACTCAACAAAATAACGTAAAACACTTCAACCATTTTATTAATCATGGTTTGAAGACCTTTTACACTAATGTGGCTCAATCTTTGGTACCAGAATATACATGAAATTCTAGAATTTTTAGACATATTGGTAGAGTTATAATATATGGATGCCTCCAACTTAAACAAGGTTCTACATCGAGTGATCTTAACTAGCACCAAATGTTCTCGAGCCAACCTACAACCATTCTTGTTGAAAGTGACATTTGCACTAGCATCATTCATCTTAGGAATTGAGACTAAAATATTTGCAAGATCTATAATGTGCAACACATTGGTAAGATTTTTTACTATCCTATAACTAAAACTAGTTTTAGCTTTCCTAAGCCAAAAATCTTGAGAGTATTGTTTCCACCAATAAACACCTCAACACCATCACATGCTCTAAAATGAGAACTACTTTTTGTGAGGATTCATGTGATATGATGCATTTGAATCAATAAGACAAGAGTCATCACTAACATTGTTAGTAGAAATAAACAATGTATCAATTCCATCATCATCAAAGAATTCTTTAGTAGAGGAATCATCAAAGTTATTCTTATTTACACATTCCTTATTCAAATTTCCCCACTTCATGTAGCTCCAAAATTTCACTCTACTCTTTCTAGGAGTTTCAAACCATACCTTTTATTTGGATCTATTCTTAGATTTTGTTTGTTTCACTTTTGTACTACCTTTTTTTTTAGGCCTTTCTCAAACATGAAGTGCATGCTTGGAGCCACTACTTATGGATTTCTTCCTTATTTATTCATTAAAAAAATAGAAAAAAGAAAATCCATCTTGGACTTTGTAGCACCACCACTAATAGAAAAAATTAAGTTTTCTCGTGATTCAGGGAAAGAACAAAGTAAAAAAATATATCTATCCTCTTCATCAAGCTTAACATCAATACTTCCTAGCTAACTTAAAATAAGATTATAAGCATTCAAATCCTTATCAACCAACTCTCTTTCTAGATTTTAAATACTACTTATTTACTAGACTCTTGGTCTGATATATTTCACATATTCTCTTCCACAAGTTGAATGCAGTAGTTTCCTTAGAAACATTCAAGAGAATGGAGTCAAAGAGACAAAAGTTTATAGTTCCTCTTGATTTTTGTCAAGATTTGGATAATCTTCAATTGAAATTCCTACAATATTTTCCTTTTCTATCAATGCTCTCCATGGATCCCTCTTTTTAAGAGAATGTCTATTTTTAACTTCCACAACTCATAGCTAGAGCCATTGAATTTCTCAATATTTGATCAAGATGTGCTCACCATAATTTCAACCACACATAGATTTACATAACCTCTAAATTAAATGGTCCCATTGCAACAAAAAAATCACAATAATCCAAGAAAGGAATGTGTCTATTTAATCAATTCATAACTTTGATACCCAATATTGAGAACAAGGTAAACAAATATAGTGAAAGAATAAACAAACAATGATTAAAATTAATTGACCATTTTGGTACATGTGATTGAACCATCAAATATAACATGGAGAAATATATAAAATCAAAAGACCATGTAAAACACATTAAAAAATAGATAGTGGAGAAACCCTTTTAGGAAAAAATCCACCACTAGAGAGATATCAAGCTTTTATTAATCTCAAAAATAAGAGTACATTAATAGAATTCACTCCATCTTCTTCAGTATAACAACATTCTCTAGTAGCATAACAATAATTCACTTGCATAACACTATGAAAGCTCTATTTCATGCCTCTAATACATGGAGCAACTAGAAACAAGAAGCTAAAAGTAGTATTCAAAATGAGAGTAAAACCATGGGCCCAAAACTAGGGACCCATACCTCCACTAGAAAACCAATGCCCTGTGATGTATTCAATCAAACACTCAAGATAGAAATTGGCCATTATAAAAATCTTTTACCTAATTCTTCCAATAGGTAAGAAAGTAACCCCTTAGTGCTCCATGATGAACAAAATAGAACATGAGGGTCACACAATAATAACAGGATGCTCCACTTTGAAAAGTATAACTCACAAGCACTCCATGAGGGAGATGCTCAATCGCATTTATGATCACGACTGTAACCCTCTATGCTAACCTTTCCCTATAACCTCCTTATTCAATGCCACTTGGAATAATATTCCAAGTCCCTAGGAGAATAATAATAAATAATAAATTCCCTCAAAACCTCATGGAGGTCCAAGTAACCCATTCCATGAATGTTGCAAACACAAATTATACATAGGATTACAAGGTGAATACCACACCAAATCCTAACATGTTTTATGGTGAAAGGAAAGGAAAACATGGTTTGTAGATTAAAGTGGTCTTTGTATGGTCTTAAGCAGTCACCTCAAATGTGGTATTAGACTGTTTATGCTTTCACATTGTACAACTTGGGTCTATTAGGAGTGAGGTCAATCATTGCTTTTATTTTAAATAAATTAATGATCAATTACTAATCATTGGCTTGTATGTTGATGACATGCCTACTGCTAACAACAAAGGTATTATTAGGGAGCTAAATACTTAGCTTTTTGGTGCCTTTGACATGAAGGATTTATGATATACAAAATATATCTTGGGTACATAGATTAATAGAGATCAAGTTAATAGAAAGCTTTAGCCTAGTCAAGCTAAGTATTTTGAGACTATTTTATAGTAGTTTGCTATGTAGGACTGTAAGCTAGTGATTTTTCATTTACTTGTTGATACTAAGCTATATTTGGATTAGTGTCCTTAGTCAAATCATGATTTGGAGGATATGTATAATGTTTCTTATGCTAGTTTTGTAGGTAGCCCAATGTATGCAATGGTATGTAGTAGACTAGATATTGCCTAAGTAGTGGAAGTTCTCAGTAGGCTTATGTCTAACCCTAGTAGAGAGCATTATAGTTATGTGAAAATGGTTTTTAAATGTTTGCGAGGGACTTATAAATACTATATTTGTTTTCATGGGACTAATGATGTGGGTAAGATGTCAAAAATGTAGTTCTTTGTTGATGTAGATTGGCCTAGTGATTTAGAAAACATGAGGTCCATGAGTGGTTATTTGTTCACTCTATTTGAAGGAGATATTATTGGATAAGAAAAGGTTGATGGTTACATTATCCACTACACAAGTAGAGTATATCACTATGACATGTTCCTATAAGGAGGTAGTTTAGTTCCAAAGTTTATGTTCAAGCATTAGCTTTGAGTGTAGGAAAATTAGGATTAAATGTGATAGAAAAATAGTAATCTATTTGGTGAAGAATTTGATGTACCATGCTCATACTAAGCGTATAGATGTTCATTCACTTTGTTCATGAGATTGTTGAGGAATCTGGTAGAGTCATGATTCATAAAGTTCACACTATATGGATAATACTACAGATTCTCTCACTAAGCGAGTGAGCACAAATAAGTTTTGTTAGTGCAAAGAAGCTATGGACCTTGCATCTTCTAGAAAGTAATTAATTTTGTGTTTCCTATTATATCTTTGCAATGTAAATGTCAAGTTGGAGAATGTAAGAATTAGACATGCCATTCACCTTGCAAATCCTAAGTCTTGTTAATTATATTTAATTATGTAGATGATAAATAATGTATGATCTCCAAACACCATGGAGTGGGAAAAATGAGATGCCCATATGAAGATGGGGATATTATTTATTCTCTGAAATATTTGGAATATTGTGTAAGAAGGCACTGAATAGGGAGGTTACTTGGAAAATGTCAAAATTAGGAGTTATAGAGCATCTTCCTATGATAAGTGTTATGACATGCAATAATTATCATAATTGAGTACCCAGGATTGGAAAAGTGGGTTTAATGATGGTTTATGACACAATCTATGATGTGTAAGTAGTGTAAGAGGTGTAAGAGGATTTGCATGCTATTTTGAGATATTTTTCCATTGGTTATGGGGTGTTGGTTTTTGCTAGTGTTAGATTTGAGTGTTATTGTAACCTTCACAACACACCCCTAATTTTCCAAAATTGAGGACCCTTATTCTTGAAGTCTATAATTTCATCATTGTTTTCTCCTTGGGATAGTCCTAGTGGTAATCCATGTTATGTTGTATCCTATCTAGCTTTAGGATAATGTCATTTATCTTAGGTCTTTATGTTGATCAAGTGTTGAAATGGTCTATAAAGAATCCCAAATTGTGTTCTAATATTAAAAAATGCATTAAGAGAAAAAAGGTGGAAGCTATGTTAAATCCCTCTAGGTTACAAAATTAGACTTTTGCGAAGGAATGCAAAGTGCCCTTGAAAATTAAACCCCAAGCCCATAGAAATGTAAAGTCATGTCAAAACCTTGAGGGCCAAAAACTTGCTTTGTACAAAATGTCATCAAAACCCTAAAGGCCAACGTGGGTGGGAATTTATGACCCACGTGTGGAGAAAGGTATAAACATCACATTGCCTCAATTTCTACCCATTTTATTTCTCTTCAAACTCTTGGTGATTTATCTCCTCTACAACCAATGACATTCTAGATTCTTTGATCTCTAGAGAGAATTTAGTGTCGATCCATCACTTTTTCCAAGTTTCTTTCCTTATTTTCCTCCCCCTCTAGTTTTGTTGTATTACATTTTCATTCCATTTAGGGCTCCATTGTTTGAATCAAGGGGTTTTTCAATCATAAGATGTTTCTTGTTGTAATTATACACATATTTTCACTACATTTGATCATTTGGTTCAAAAAATTTAAGTTTTCATCCAAAAACCTAGCTAGGGCATTTGTTCTTCCTTTATTCTAAACACTTTTTCCATGACAGGTAGTTTTATCTCTTCAATTGAAGTTTGCACCAAGTTTGTAGTTTGCAACTTGCAACTTCATTGGAAATTGCAAACCAACTCTATACTTCGGTGTGCGATTTTTTTGTAATTCTTAACTTATGCCCTAAATATTTTCTATACCCAACTGAACTTCAAGGGAAATATACAATTTGTAGTTTGCAACTTCATTGCAAATGAAAAACTAGGTCTGAACTCTGGTTTGTAAATTGAAAACTAGGCTTGAACTCTAGTTTGCAACTAACACTCTCAAAAAGAATTATAGTTTGCAAGTTGTAATTATTTTGTAAATTGCAAGCCAAACCTAGACTCCAATTTGCAAATTACAAATTAGACTTGAACTTTTTTTTTACAAATTACACTTCAAATTCTGGAGGAGATTTATAATTTGTAGTTTACAACTTTATTGTAAATTGCAAATCAGGTTCAGACTCTATTTTGTGAATTGCAAACTAGGCTCAAACTCCAGTTTGCACAAAAAACATTAAAATACTTGTTTTGATCAATTTCACTTCTACAAATTGAAAATGCAATTTATGTATTTGATCTCACAAAGACTAAATTCTTTCAAAATAACTATACATCCCATAAATACATCTTAAAAGACAAATATTTATAATAATCATATTTTAAATAAGGAATCATCCCGACAATACTGGGTAAGCCGATAACTTTAAAAAGGAGGTTTATCAGATCAAATGGATGACAGTGATAGTCCTTGTACAATATTCTATGTCAAATGATAAGTATTATTACCATTAAAACTCCCACTTGAACTAGTGTCAAGAGAAGGGGCCCTTGTAGTAAAATCAATATCTTCATACATATCCTTCCAGTTGAGCGGTCTCCACATGGCATGTATCTAGAATTTATGGAGAATGTTCCAATCCTGTTGATCATTGTCGTATACTAATCATGGTGAAAAGAAAGATTCCCACTTAAGTTTTATGTTTATGACAACAACAGTCACCATATCGCAAGAGAATAGATAATTAGGATTGATGTGTTTGGGTCCTGCATAATGGAAGAATTCTTTGATTTGTGAAGAGGGATGAGTAGCACAGGTTATGACCCAATTGAAGAAGGGTCATCTTACTAGGTTGATGAGTTGTAAATATGTATGGTCTGTATTGATTTTTAAAATAGTGAATTGACTATAATCATCCTTATAATAATCTGGAGTAGAAATACAACCAATGTGTTCGAGATTGTCGGCTACTGCTATAGAACTTTGAAGATATCTTTGATTTACTCCTTCCATTAAGATATCTCATTGAGTTATATGGTTTAATGATAAAAAATGCACAACAAAGACTCTTTCCATATTAAACCCAGGGTGAGTTGGTTGTGAGGATCCAAATGCTTGCATGAAGACTCCAGGGAGATTGCGGCTAAGGAAATATACAACAACATTCTTTTCTCCTGCAATACACTGAGCTTCATAATTATATTGATTCAGATAGGCTTGCCATCTGACATATTTTCCCCGCCTGCCCTTTCTTCCATGATCTTTCTCCTTGAAAGTGAGAAAGCTGTTGCAATCTATTCTAATAATAAAATGTTTAAGGTGCATTAGTTTACAACAAAATTTTTTGAGACATTTAATGACCCCAAAAATTTCTTTGTCTGAGGAGATCCAATTCTTAACATCTTCCGGAAATATGCCACTAGCATATTTAATAGTATATTCTTTACCATTTTTTTATGAACACTAAATATCCTCCCCAAGCAATGTTTGATGCATCTATGTATAGGATAAATTCATCAATACTTGGAACATAAAGAACGGGGATATTATTTATCTTACGCTAGATCGTCTATATTGCAGCATTGTGTTGATCAAACCATATAAGTTTTTTCTTCTTAAGGTGTTGGTTGGAGTGGTTCTCGGTCCAATCCTGCATCTTTGTAGAAATTGTTGACATAATTCAAAATTCCTAGAAATGCTTGGAGAGTCTTTATGTCAAATGGAGGCTTGAATTCTAAGACTTTCTCTTTGATGTGTGGCTGAACTTCTAACACACCATTATTGACTATCATTCCTAAAAATCTACATGAGTTTGTACACCATTGAATCTTATTAAGGGACAGAACAATCCCTGCATTATAAGCTAATTTATAGAATGTCTCAAGATGACTTTTATGGTCATCAAAGTTTTTACTAAAAACAAGAATGTCATCTATATAAACACAAAGAAAATCATCACAGTCTTTAAATATATTGTCCATTCACTCTTGGAAATAAGATGGAGCATTCATAAGTCCAAAGGGCATTACTATCCATTCAAAGTGGCCAAAGGGGCAACTGAAGGCAGTTTTATATTGGTCAGCATTCTTGACCCTAATCTAATAGAATCCTAATTTACAGTCAAATTGTGAGAATATCTTAGAATTAGCAACCTTTTCTAATAAATATGATTTGTCAGGAATTGGATAAGGAAAAGACAACATAATAGCATTTAATGGCCTATAATTTACTACCATTCTTTTCTTTTCTCTTCTTTGTTCAGAACCTTTATTGACCATAAATGCCCAACAACAAAAGGGAGATTTTGAAGGTTTAATAAACTTCTCTTTCTTGAGTTCTTCAATGGCTTGGGCCATATCTGGACAATCATGTGCAAGTATTGGTATCCTTTTCCCCAATTTGATTGATTTTCTTGGTTGCAAATTGATCTCCATGGTTGGCATCTCCTTTTCCCGAAACTTCTGAGGATCATCTGAACAGATTGTTTGAATTAATGCTTCTTTGAGTTATGGAAGCATTTCGGCTGTTTGGATTCTTTTGATTGAAGGATATTTTTCGGAAGCATATGTCAACCTTGTAGTACTAATCTACCTTCCTTGGAGAGTAAACATGATACTTTTGGTGGTACAACCATAAGGAGTATATCGATCAATGAAATTTCCACCGAGTAACACATCTATGGGCATCTGGTGCATTGCAAAGAAATCACGATGGAAATTTTGTCCTTCTATGACCATTTTTTGTTGATGTTTATATTTATCACATTTGAAGGAATTACCTTGGACATCAACAACAGTATAGGCAGTTTTGTCATTAAGTTGTTCTTAGTCTTTAAGTATAGGGGCCTTACAAAAGGAGAGTGAGGTACCGGTATCGACTTGGGCATCATACTATTTTCCATTGATAAGGACAAAGATATACTGGGAAAATTTTCTAGTTAAAAGAGCAACAGATAGTGTGGGTGTAATCCAGAGCTTGGATCAGGCAAAGCAGAGAGTACTAATTTCGGATATTTCATTTGGGTGAAGTTCAGGTTCTTCAATCTCATCAATTTCTTCTAAGTGTATAGAAGAACTAGAAGGATATGCAAGATAGGGTGATTCATAAATTGTTTCATCAAATAAATGAGGAACTAATGATTCAGGTAAACACTCTTCTAGAGAACATCTTTCTAAGGCTTGTGATATTTCATCCTTGTGAAATTTACTAGTGTATCTAGGTTGTGCAAATTTATATACCTTCATTTAAGCTTTGAATCCTCCAGAAATTCTAGGAGGGTCTTGGAATGAAGGAGTACAATATTCATCTTGTTCAAAGGATGGATCCATACTTGAATGGTAATTAGACTCGCTGAAGTGGCTCTATGGCTGGCTAAATGGCTAGTTTTTTCTGGGTGAATGTCTTCTGAATACTCTAGTTCTGTGCATTCTTCTTGTAGTCTGGTTCATCATGACTATAGGATTATCTTCATTTATTTCTGTATAAAGGTCAACATCTTGATTTGCATTTTGGAGAGCTTCTACAAATTCATCTAATTGGATTGTGTATGTATCTTCATATTCTTCAATATAAGGTTCATACATATTATCTTGATTGTATAAATATTCATCTTCATCGACAACATCCCACCATGATGTTGTATCAATAGAGTAGATAGCTTTGACAATATGATTTTTGTAGTAGTCAGGGGTTTATGGCCAGGCTTATTGTAGATATAGAAGATAATTTTGTGATTTTGAGGGTGAGGAGTTTGCCGATGACACAGGAAGCGATGTTTTAGAGCATAGGAATATTTTTTGGGGAAAGACTGATGCTGGTAAGAAAGATTACATTTTTTTATAATGCTTGCAGTCTTTATGCTCTAGAGAAGAGAAAGGATTGCAGCCATATGTTTGTGTTTCAGGAATAAGAGGGGAAATGTGTTTGGCTTGGTGTTTGGTAAACTTTTGTTGATACTTGCAATCATCAATGAAAGACAACACTTGGTCCCTGGCAAATTGAATAAGATCACTAATGGGTACTTCTACCATGGGAATGCCTCGAGTTTGCATGTATGTCATAACCTTTTGATAAAGATGATAAGGAAGACCTTCTAAATATTTCAGTTTAGCAAAAGGAATTTGGTCTCTGGGAATATCATAAAGAAGTATTCTAAAATCATTAGAATACTTTTCAAAATCTCTGAGGTCACAACATCTCATATCTAAAAGTGTTTTTATTTGTCTCTCTATTTTACAAAGGTGTTTAGGATATAATTCATCAATAAGGAGACAAGATCATCTTGTACCTGAACTTGAATGCCTTGAGCATTAGTTTTTGTACGAAATTTCTGGTATATTGCAACATCCTTTTTAGCATCGGATTTTGCATGCCACCAATTATATGTAATTCCCCACAAATATTGAACAACTAGCTTAACAATATCTTCTTTAGAGAGACAAACAATGTCTCCAACAGTATAGAAAGTGTTGACCCATGCTTCAATATAAGGAAGGGGATCTCTTATGTGATCAATATTAAGGTACCAAGGCTGGATTGGAAAATATCCTTGCATCATAAGTACAAATGGTTTATCAGTTCTTCCAAGGACTTTTTTATGTGGAATAACTCTATTATGAGGGACTGAAGAAGAGGATGGTATTAGGGCAGTAATTGATTTGGGTTTCTTCTCCTCTATAAATAACCAATCAAGGGCCTTAGAGAGATCTTCTAGCTTGGTATCAACTATATCAAACCTAGAAATAATAGGGGAAAATTCATCACCTATTTTGTGCAGGTTATTCAAGGTTTGATTAGCTTTGGTAACTACATCTGGGAAAACCTTTTTCTATTGAGATAATAAATCATGGGTGCTAGCAGCATAATTTCCTACATTTCTTAGACTTTTGTCTATAGTATTTACAACTTCTTTGATATGTAAAACATTTGTACACAAATCATCTATGTTTTCTTGAAGATGGTCACAGAACTAGGCAACATAAAATTTCTATGTTTATAATCATTAGCAGGATCCTTTTCATTTGACTTAGAAGGCTAGAAAGCATATTTGAACAATGAAATAGATCCATCTTCTATTTTGTAGGACCCTCTTAGAGGAGGCCAACGTCCTCCTTTATATAAAGAAACTTCAGCTTCTTTATACCACTGTAATGTTTCAGCACGAGGAAGTGTCTGAACCATTCCATAAAAAGGGTGTTCATGCATAGCCCTTTTCCCCTTTTCTTTGGTTTCATCTTTTCTTGCGGGATCTGGACCCTAATTTATGGGATCTTCTTCAACTTCTACAAATAGTTGTGCTTTTCTTTGGCGAGAAGAACTAAATGAGGAATGAGCTAAATGAAATGAATCTTCAAAGGGATTTGTATTAGATGGATATTTAGTAGATAGGTTTTTTAGAAGAATATTGATTTGGTTTCCATTAATAATATGCATTGGTTTAGTGGCTTCAAGAAGTAATGAAATGAGGGCTGTAACAAACAACTCTCATATGCAATTTCATACACACACAAGCATAATTAAAACTACTTTCACTACAGAAAATATTTGCACAGTTAATTGCAAATCTGGTTTGCAACTTGCAACCAGTCTTTCATACATTCATCCAATTTAATAAAATGTAATTACAGTAGTCCAAAGAGGACAATGGGGCTGTAATAAACCCTTACAAAGCTGCAAAAATCAACAACAAATTAGTTTTCTACAGCAAACCAAAGTCTCACCAAACTTCTCATTCCAACTCTGCAAAATCATAACAAACAACTATGCAGTTGCAACCGGTTCTTCTGGCATCACAATGGTTGTACAAACAGCTCCAAATATACAACAACACACTTCCAAAACCCTGTTGGAGGTCAGCCATGCCTCCCCTCTGTCTCTCCTTCAACTTGGAAAAACTCTCCTTCAAAAATGAATTGATTTTCTTTTTGTATCTCCTTCCAATTTGCATGAAATGTAATTTTCCTTCATTTGATTTTCATTTCAATGCATTCCACATGCCAACTCAGAAATGCAACGTTCCCCTCTTGGGAAAAAGCCAATTTTTATTTATTTTAATCAAATAAATTAACTAAAATAAGCCATTCAAACATTGTGCCTTGCCATGCTTTGTGGTGGTGCTATTTTTGGCTTTCTTGCTTTTATGCATTAAAAGCAAAAATATGATTTCCTTATATTGGACACCCACTCTCTCCATCCCTATTTTTAAGGGGTTTGGGAATCTTGAATTTGCTATTTTAAATAAAATTGGAAGCCTCCAAAAAAGACCCACGCCCATTTTTTTCTTTTTCTGGATTTTTGTGATTTTAAAACATAATCTCCACTATCTCCTCTATCCTACTTTTCCCAAATTAACTCCAAATTGTAATTTTAGTTTTAAAATATGACATGACATCCAAATGCACAACAAAATGAATTTCACAAGACAAATATGAAATTCAAACCACTCCAAAAATGTAACATAAAAATTAAACATATTTTTGGTTGACACAGGATTGCCATTGTGCTATGGATGCTCCTGCATCAGACACCCACGGTAGAAGAAAAGTGATCTCATCACTTCTCAAGAGGATATCCAAGACGAGTAATCTCAACCTTAGATAACCATGAAGAATCCTCCATAGGTCTTCCAAACCATTTCACCAAATACTCCATGTATTTCCTTCTTCTAGTGCTTCTTTTCACCTTGCTATCAAGAATTGCTTTAGTCTTTTTATTTTATGAAATAGGTGTAAGTGCTTGTGGCTGCCTAATTGCTACAACTTCATCATTTTCACCTTCATGAAATATGGTCAGATCTGAAACATTAAAAATTGGAGAAATATTAAACTCATTGGGCAATTCTACATCATATGCATTACCGGAATCATGTCTTTTCACAATCTTGCACAGTCCAAACCTTTTCATCTTGAGCTTGTTGTATGTACCCACTGGGAATCTCTCCTTTCTTAGATGCACCATCACTTCATCTCCAAATTGAAACTCCTTATGTCTCCTTTTCAAATCAGCATTAGTTTTATAAGAAAAATTCATTTTGCTGATATGTTTTCTCACCTCATCATGTAGGCTTTTCATATGCTTTGCAAAATCCTCTGCATCTGCACTCTTTTTTACATCTTTACCAATCTGATTTAAGTCTGAAACAACTCTTGGGCTTCTGCCATAAATAATCTGAAATGGTGATTTACCTGTGCTTCTTTTGACCGAGTTGTTGTAGGCAAACTTAGCTTGAGGTAGGATCAAATCCCATCCTTTCGGTTTGTCTCCAACCAAGCATCTCAACAAATTTCCCGAACTCCTATTCACCACCTCTGTTTGTCAATCTGTTTGAGGATGGTATGTTGAGAAAAAATTTAATTCAGTGTTGAGCTTCTTCCACAAAGTCCTTCAAAAGTAGCCAACAAACTTAGTATCCTTGTCAGAAACAATGCTCTTTGGAAGTCCATGAAGTCTCACAACTTCCTTGAAAAATAAATCTGCAACATTCACAGCATCATTAGTCTTATGACAAGGGATAAAATGTGCTATCTTAGAGAATCTATCTACCACAACAAAGATGGAATCATGTCCTCTTTGTGTCCTTGGCAAACCAAGAACAAAATCCATACTTATGTCCTCTCATGGCCTCTTAGGTACAGGTTATGGCTGATACAAACCAGTGTTTTGACTCACTCCCTTTGTCATTTGACAAACCTTGCAACCTTGCACATATTTCCTCACATCTCGCTACAATTGATGCCAAAAATACTTCACCTACAAGTACAATAGTCTTATCCATCCCAAAATGACCTGCAAGACCACCACTATGCTTCTCCTTGATTAGATTTAATCTCATAGAACTCATTGGAATGCATAATTTGTTACCTTGGAATAACATGCCATCTTGGATAAGATAATCCAACCATTTTGTCCTATCTACTGAAATAGGATTCTTGCAAGCTCTCCAAGCTTCTCCAAAATCCGGATCCTCCTCATACAAATCCTTCAACTCCTCAAATCCTATGACTTCCACCTGCATTTCAACCAACAAATTTTGCCTCCTACTCAAAGCATCTGCAACTCTGTTAGACTTCCCACTCCTATGCTTAAAAAAAAGTGTAACTTTGTAAAAACTCAACCCATTTCATGTGCCTTTGACTTAGCTTACCTTGGCCACTTAAATATTGTAAGGCTTGATGATCAGTATATAAAACAAACTCCTTGGGCAAATGATAGTGCCTCCCCTTCTCTAATGCTTGCACAATAGAATAAAACTCTTGATCATACACAAAATATTTCTTTTTAGCATCATTTAACTTCTCACTAAAATAAGCAATGGGTTTACCTTCTTGACTCAAAATATCTCCAATGGCACTACCACTTGCATCACAGTCTACTTGAAAAACTTTGTTGAAATCTGGAAGTGCTAAGACAGGTTGCTTTGTAACTTTTGCCTTCAACACATTAAAACTTTTTTCTGCCCTTGAAGTCCACTTGAAATCCTTCTTATCACCTCTCATAGTTTCTGTTAGTGGGCTGCATATGCTACTAAATCCTCTAATAAACTTTTTGTAGAAACTGGCTAAACCATGAAAAGATCTCACCTTGGTTATCGTTCTTGGGCCATTCTAGAATTGCTTTCACGTTCTCTGGATCCATCTTAATGCCTTCACTTGACACCACAAAACCCAAATACACCAATTCCTTCTTCACAAAGCTGCATTTCTTAAGGTTAATCAGCAAATTCGCTTCTCTAATCTTCTCAAACACACATCCAATATGTATCAAATGCTCCTCTAGTGTCTTATTGAAAATGAGAATATCATCTGAATAAACTATCACAAACCTTCCAAGAAACTCTTTCAAAACTTCATTCACGAGTCTCATAAAAGTACTGGGTGCATTGGTTAGCCCAAATGGCATGACCAACCACTCATACAAACCTTCTTTCATCTTGAATGTAGTCTTCCATTCATCCCCTTCTCGTATCCTTATTTGGTGATACCCACTCTTCAAATCAATCTTGGTGAAGTATTCTGCTCCACTCAAGCAATCCATTATGTCATCCATTCTGGGTAATGGAAATCTGTACTTTATTGTGATCTTGTTTATAGCTTTGGAGTCTGTGCACATTCTTCACTCTCCTCCCTTCTTAGGTGCCAATACTACAGGCACTGCACAGGGACTCAAACTCTCCCAAATCAATCTCTTCTTCAACAACTCTGCTACTTGTTTGTTCAGCTCTTCACTCTCTGTTGGTGACATCCTATGGGATGCCTTGTTGGGTAAACTTGCTCTTGGAATCAAATTAGTTTGATGACTGATTTTTCTCATTGGTGGGAGTCCTTCTGGTGCATTATCATATGCAATGTCTTGGAACTCCTGCAACTTCTATAGGAACATCTTCAATAATTTCACTGTTAGTTTTAGGAATAAGAGCAAAACAAACCTTCTCATGTTTCATACCATCCAAAAATCTCCTTGCATCACCTAAGCAAACTCTAGCATTACCACAAACTTGAACTTTCTCCTCCTTTAAAGGCTTCAACTTATGCTTCACTCCATCTTTTACAATTGTGTAGGTGTTGGCACACCCATCATGTATTGGCCTTTCTGTCATATTGCCATGGCCTTCCAAGCAAAATGTGACAAGCATCCATAGGGATCATATCACATAGAATCTCATCATGATAATTCCCAACCTTAAACTTTACATTGCATTGTTCATTCACTAACAACTTTTGATTATCTTGCACCCAAGCAATCTGGTATGGATTTGGGTGTTTCCTCTCAAGATTCAACTTCCTCACCATTTCATCAGACACAAGATTGTCTGTGCTTCCACTATCTATTATGATGCTACACACTTTTCCTTCACACTTGCACCTTGTTTTGAATAACTTCTTTCTTTGCATATGCTCACTGTCTTCATTCAAGAGTGCGCTCCTTGTCACCAAGACCTCTCCCTCTTCTGCATCTTCAAATTCTAAGGAAGGTGCCTCTTCCTTGTTGACATTTGCTACTCTTCCTTGGTATTCTTGTCTCCTTCTTGGCTTCTCCTCTGTTTGTAGGCAATCATAGGCTCAGTGTCCTTCTCCACATTTGAAACAAGTGCCTCTGAATGGGCCTCATAACCACGACCTCTAGCTTTTCCTCTGAAATTTTGGTCTCTTGAACTTTGTCCTTCTTCATACTTTGTTGTTCTATGGCTGCCCCCTTCATTCTTGGAGCTCTTTTGTCGATTATCTTC
The DNA here is from genome assembly GCA_027924645.1 of Cunninghamia lanceolata. Lineage (NCBI taxonomy): Eukaryota > Viridiplantae > Streptophyta > Pinopsida > Cupressales > Cupressaceae > Cunninghamia > Cunninghamia lanceolata. Next base: position 1,533,386 of record BSBN01000725.1, read on the forward strand.
ATTCTTGTAAGTTCTTCCTCCTACCTTGCTTCCATGACCTCTTCCTTTCTGCTTGTTTTCAAACCTCTTATTCATCCTCTCTTCTAATTTCAATGTTGTTTGGTATGCATCCTCTATTGTCACAGCTCTGACAAGTACCATCTCTTCTTGAATGCTTGGTCTTATATATCTTGTAACCTTTTCCTTGGTTGCCTCTTAATGCCCAGTCCTGATAAGAAATATTTTGAATTCTTTAGTATATTCTTTAATAGTCTTGCTTCCTTGCTTCAAGCCTTGCATCTTCTTGAGCAAATCCAATTCATAGTCTACAGGAATAAATTGCCTTTTCATTTTCTCCACCATTTTTTCCCATTTGGTAATTCTATCTTTTCCTCTTCTTCCTCTTTCTAATTGAACCTCTCTCCACCATATTGAAGCATGTCCCTTCAACCTTGTCTTGGCAAATTTTACTTTATTAGGATCTTCTATCTCTTCAAATTTGAAATATTCCTCCATATCATTAAGCCAATCTACTAGTTCCTCTGGATTCAAACTTCCATTGAATGTGGGCACATCCATCTTAGGCCTTTTTCCTATCCTTAATAATGCAATTACCAAAGGATCATGAGCAATTGTTGTTGTTGTTCACCTTGGCTTCCTTGGCTTCCAACTTGACTAGCATTCTCAGTGCTCTCATCATCACTTCCTAGGTCTCTTATTCTTACAAAACCTCTCCTTATATCATCTTGTAAAGTCTCTACCTACCTTCTCAAGGCTCTAAAATCATCATCTCTGACAAAATTATCTACTTTTCCTCTTCCTCTACCCCTACCTTGTGGGGCTCCTCTGGCAAACATCTTTGCAACACCACAACTCACAAGTCCTGGTGTAAACTGCTTCTCTTCAGCTGTCTATCTACACACTCAGGATCAAACTTGCTTTGATACCACTAATGAAATGAGGGTTGTAACAAACAACTCTCATATGCAATTTCACACACACACACAGGCAGAATTAAAACTGCTTTCACTACAGAAAATATTTGCACAGTTAATTGCAAATCTGGTTTGCAACTTGCAACCAATCTTTCATACATTGATCCAATTTAATAAAATATAATTACAATAGTCCATTTAGAGGACAATGGGGCTGTAATAAACCCTTACAAAGATGCAAAAATCAACAACAAATTAGTTTGCTACAGCAAACCAAAGTCTCACCAAACTTCTCCTTCCAACTCCTGCAAAATCATAACAAATAGCTATGCAGCTGCAAATGATTCTTCTGGTATCACAAAGGCTGTACAAATAGCTCCAAATCTACAACAACACACTTCCAAAACCCTCTTGGAGGTCAGCCATGCCTCCCCTATGTCTCTCCTTCAACCTGGAAAAACTCTCCTTCAAAAATGAATTGATTTTATTTTTGTATCTCTTTCCAATTTGCATGAAATGTAATTTTCCTTCATTTTATTTTCATTTCAATGCATTCCACATGCCAACTCAGAAATGCAACGTCCCCCTCTTGGGAAAAAGCCAATTTTTATTTATTTTAATCAAATAAATTGACTAAAATAAGCCACTCAAACTTTGTGTCTTGTCATGCTTTGTGGTGGTGCTATTTTTGGCTTTCTTGCTTTTATGCATTAAACCAAAAATCTGATTTCCTCATATTGGGCACCCACTCTCTCCATCCCTATTTTTAAGGGGTTTGGGAATCTTGAATTTGCTATTTTAAATATGTTACCCATTTTTATTTTCCAGCTCAATCAAGTGGAGCTGGTTAAGTTTTATAGTTTTAAAGGGTGCATGTCTGTTATTAATGTGTGTTTTGCCAAGAGAAAAATGCCATAAAAGAACTTCAATTAAATGCAATTGTTTACAATCAAGAAGAACCATACAACATTGCATATTTTGAAAGGCTTTTTCATTATTCATGAATGTTAAATGAAATGCTCCCACACAAGCCGTAGGAGTAACTGAAATAGGCAACATAAAAGTAAATTTTACTTTTGAAAGTAAAGAAATGCATAGGAAAAGAAAGGGGACCTGTCATTGCCTACGAATGACGAATCTCGTGGTTGATACAGCTGCTATCTTCCTCCATCCGTTTGTGCTCCAACGTACTTGGAAAATAGTTTTTGTTAATGCTCAGGGTACCAAGTCTTTTCATACACAATCAGAACTTCAAAAGTACCATTCACTTTTATGTAGTAGCTGTAATCAGTAATCATATTAGCATAACAAAGGTCAGAATGAGTAGACAAGTGCTATATTAGAAAGAGATAGTTCCATACAAGTAACCCCACATCATGAATCAAAGGTATGTTTCATATGTTAACATGTTTGCTTCGATATTAGGTTTAATTTTATTGTGTGCTTGATTCGGGGATGGCGATAGCATGTGTGGGAGAGAAAGCTAGGGCACCCGAGCCCTAGCTTACAGGTTAGATCTTTCTCTGTGCGCAGGGGATTTGCATGTACGCAGGGGGTCAATGGGACTGGGTATACTTCTTCGTTTCCTTTTTTCTGGTTTTAGCTGGCTGTGAGGCTTTCTTTGGTGTGGGTGGTGGTGTGCAGGGTTCAAGGGTTTCCAACTCTGGTTCATGTTTGCCCTCTGGTTCATGTTTGTTGCACGTTGGGGGGGTATTCTTCTTTTGAGGTGTTGTCTCTTGTGGTGGTGCGCTTGTTTGGAGTCATTGCTTTGGATTTAGCGTGGTGTGGGGGGGCATTCTGAGCCCTCACTCGTTTGGTATTTATGGCTTCGAATGTGCCTTTGGATATGGTGGGTCATGCTTCTTCCATGGCTGGGGAGGATGCCGGAAGACTCATTCAGTCTTCTTCTGGATCGGACGTGGTCCGAAATGGTTCCCTTAAATTGCCAAAGGTGAATGGATGCTTGGAGAGGGCCCATGAGCGGCCGGTTTTAGTAATACAATCAGAGTCAGTAGCTGAGGATATTAATTACTACTGCAATCATGTTTTGATTTGTAAGTTCATGGGGATGAGGGTTTCTCCCCCATTTCTTGATACATGGATTCGCAAGACATGGAACCCGGAAGGAAATTTTGATATTTTGATGGTTGCAAATAACTTCTTTATGGTGGATTTTTCGTGTGTCTCGGATCGGAATAGGGTCTTCGAAGGGGGCCCATATTTTTATAATCAAGTGGGTCTCTTCATCAAACCATGGCATGCTGGCTTTAACTCAGCGGAGGAGTTACCTTCTAGAATCCCAGTTTGGTTTCATCTTCCTCGGTTGCCGCTTGAATGCTGGAGAAGTGATATATTGCAGTCAATTGCACTATTGCTGGGAAAACCTATTGGTCCTTCTCAGCAAACTTTGAATAAGAGAATTTTTTCTTATGCTAGGGTTTGTGTTGAAATTGATTTGAGCCAGCCGCTTCCAGACTCTATTGATATGATTGTTGGGTCTTGCTCTTGGACTCAACCATTAGATTATGAGACATTACCTTTCAGGTGTCGACTATGTCATGAATATGGTCACCTTCAACGGAGGTGTCCTCAAGCTTCTGGTGTAGCTGGTTCAAGTAATGCTCCTACTCAGCCTGATTTGAAAGCAGACAAGGGTAAAGCCCCCATGCAGGGAGGTGGGGCTGATAAAGAAGGTTTTCTTCTGGTTAAGTCTCGTAATCATGGTCGAGGCTTGAAGAGATCCCTCAAGGATAGGTAGGAGGAGGAAACCTTCAACCGATTTGAGATGTTGGAGGATTTGGTCTAGGAGGAAGGTTTTCAGGTGGACTTACAGGAAACAATTGGATCTTTTACTGAGGTTGTTCCTAGGGATCAACCTAATGTGATTCCTAGTTCAGATCAGCTTGGTGAGTAGGGTACTTAAATGGACAATGAATTGGCTCTCCAGCTTCTGTTCAAGGTGCATTAGATTTGGTGCTAGAGGCTTCTTGTGGCTCTCCTAGTGCTGGTGGTGTTCTATCTGAAGTGCGGGGTTCTCCAGCCTTAGGAAAAAGTAAGGCTCCTTCCCCAGCCTTAGGTTTGCAACCAAAAACCCTCAAAAAAGGGGCTCCTGAGAAACTTCTTAAGGTTGGTAGAAAAAAGGACCTAGAAAAAGTAAAGCTAGCTGGTGAGACATTGGTTGAGTCAGGTTCGGTGAGGACTATTGATGCTCACTTCTCCCAACCCCAACGCTGATTGTGCTCTCTTGGAATGTGAGGGGTATGAATAGCATCCCTAGACAAAAGGCTATTCGAGATTTGGTTCGTATTCATTCTCCTGATGTGGTTTTCCTTCAGGAAACTAAGTTATCAGTTGATAGTATGATGAGTGTGGCTTCGAAGATTTGGAGTCGTGGTTAGTGTCAATGTGTTGGTGCTCTTGGTAGCTCTAGTGGGGTTGCATGCTTATGGGACCCACGTAGAGTCAGGCCAATTTGGTGGTACTCTTGCAGAGGTTTGATTTCTTGTGTTGCTTTTCATCTTGAGTCTGGAGAGAGAATACTCTTTTCTAACATCTATGCTCCGGCTCACCTTAATGGCAAGGTAAAGTTGTGGAGTTTTGTCAAATATGTGAGGACTTTGGATCCTTATCTCCCATGGATTTTAGCCGGGGATTTTAATGCCGTTGTTTCTCTAGAAGAGAAGAGGGGAGGCATTGTTTGCTTGGAGCCTTCTTCTGATCTCTTGCAGGCTAATGTGGCTCTCTTGAATTTGGTTGACATCAAGCCTGTTAATGGGGTCTTTACTTGGAATAATAGGAGATGTGGGGATGCTGCTATTTCTGAACGTTTGGATAGATTCTTGCTGTCCAGTTTCTGGCTAGGGGATAGGTGGCTGACTAGCTCTGAGATTTTGGATGGGCAGGGTTTTGATCATTGGCCAATCAAACTTATTGCTGAGCTTCCCTGGCGTTGTGTAAATCAATCTTTTAAGTTTCAGCTTATGTGGTTAAGAGATGACTCCTTCCATGATCTTCTTCTTGGTTGGTGGAATTTGGGGAAGCCATCACATGGGACTGCTATGTACTCCTTCTCTAAGAGGCTCCAATATGTGAAATATAGGTTGAAACGGTGGAATAGGCAACACTTTGGTAATGTTTTCCATGCAAAACATGTTGCTCAAGCTCATTTGGACTCGATCACTAGGCAAATTTGTGATCAGGGCCTCACTGAGGATCTGGGTTTGCTGGAAGCTGTTGTTGTGAAGGAAGTTGAGGAATGGGAACTATGTGAGGAAATTTTTTGGAAACAAAAGTCCCAAATCGAGTGGCTTCAGGTGGGAGACAGGAATACCTCTTTCTTCCACAATTCAGTAAAAGATAGGAGACAAGGTAATGTCATTTCTTCTCTTAGGTCTTCGAATGGGGAGATTCTCTCCTCCTCTGCTTCTATTTTTGCTGAGGTTGTTCACTTCTTTTCTATTCTACTATCTGAGGATTCCCTTCCTATGAAGGAGGATGAAGCTGATATTTTGAATAGTATTCTGCCCTTAGTCACCAGTGAAATGAATGCTTCTTTTCTTCATCCCATTTCTTTGTCAGAGCTTGAAACTATTGGTTCTAGATGAAAAAGGGAAAAGCTCCAAGGCCTGATGGTTTCCTGGTTGAGTTCTACCAAGAGTTCTGGGAAGTGATTCAGTTAGATTTGTTGGAGGTCATTCAGGAATCTTTCATGAATAAACAAATGCTGAAATCCATGAATGCTACCTTCTTTTATCTCATCCCAAAGAAGGATGGGGCTAATTCTCTGGATCTTTTTAGGCCCATTGCCTTATGTAATATGGTTTATAAGATTATTACTAAGTTGATTGTTGAGCGGCTGAAACCCTAGCTAAGCAAGTTAATTTATGAAGAGCAAGGGGGTTTTGTGGCTGGTAGGCAAATTATGGATGGTGTCATCATTGCAGCTGAGATGATTCATTCTATGGATCATTCTAAAGAGAAAGCTATGTTTATTAAGTTGGATATGGCTAAAGCTTATGATCGGGTTAAATGGGCCTTCTTATTCAAGATTATGGGAGCGTTTGGTTTTGCTGGGGAATGGATTGAGTGGGTGAAGAGCTATGTTACTTCTTCCTTTTCAGTGCTGATTAATGGTGAGCCGACGGAGTTGTTTGGTGCTTCGAGGGGGCTCAGACAAGGGGACCCTTTATCCCCCTACCTATTCATCTTATTGCAGAGGGTTTGGGGAGGTTTATTAGATCCCAGGTGGAGACTGGTTTGATTAAGGGCTGGAGTTTTGGAAACAATATTCCCCCTCAGTCACATTTGCAGTTTGTTGATGACATGGCTCTGATGGGTAGAGCTAAGGTTGAGGAGGCTTCCGGTTGGCGCAGGATTCTGGATTGTTATTTGGATGCGTCAGGTAAGAAAATTAATGAGGGGAAGTCTTTTAGTTACTTCTTTCATACTCTGCGGGCTATTCAGAGGAGAATTACTGGTATCCTTTGTTTCCAGATTGGCACTCTCCCTTTTGTGTATCTTGGTATTCTACTTGCTATTCGTTTGCTTCCTAAATTGTTCTGGCAGGAGATTATTGAGAAGTTCAAAAATCTCGTTAGTCATTGGACTAATAGGTGGCTCTCTTCTGTGGGTAGGATGACTCTTCTAAAGTTAGTGGTGTACGCTCTTCCTCTGTACATATGTTTTGTTCTCTCAGCACCTTCTGGCTTTATCAAAGACTTTAAGAGTTTGTCTCGGCAGTTCCTTTGGCCTGACAACCTCCTGCATAGGAAGTGGAGTTTGGTTAAGTGGGAAGCTATTTGTCGTCCGAAGTAGGCTGGTGGTTTGGGTCTGCGTAGAACTAATTTGAATGGACAAGCTTTAGCAGCTAAACTGTATTGGCGGTGGTGTTCGTAGCAACATCAATCATGGGCAAAAATTCTTAGCTCAAAGTATCTGGGTGCAGTTGAGAGTGTGGATGTTGCCTGCTTCAGTTTGGAGGGGAAGGGTTCTATGATTTGGAGTACCCTCAAAAGGGGTGCCAAGTTGGTCAAGCAGGGGTTGTTTTGGATTTGCAATGGGGGGCAGGATGCTCTCTTCTGGCATGATTCTTGGAATGGTTAGCCTCCCATTTTGTCTACCCACCCCCACCTACAGAATTTGAGTAGGCATTTTATTGATGTTGGGTGGTACCATGTTGCTGGTTTTAAAACTCTTCATAATTTGGGACAAGTTAGTGTGTATAGATGGAAGGTTCTGCAGGAGTGGCCTCCTGGTGGGGCAGCTAGGTATTATCAGAAGCTTGCTGGGATCCTATCGAGGTGTGTCTGCACTTCTTTTCCTGGGATAGATGTGTTGGCTTGGGGTCCTGATCCAAAAGGCAAATTTACTGTTGCCTCAGGTTATCAAGTTCTTGATAAGCAAATGTTTGGGAGCTCAGAGGTCTCGTGGTGGAAACAAGTTTGGAATAAGTTTGCTTGGCCTAAGTGTAACTTCTTCTCATGGTTAGTTGTTCAAGGGAGGTGCCTTACTTGGGAGAACCTTTGGAAACGTGGGTTTTAGGGGCCCTCTAAGTGTGTTCTGTGTGGTGGGCATGAAGAGTGCATCCCCCATCTCTTCTTTCAGTGTTCTTTTGCGAAAGTTATTTGGCATTTCTAATGGAATCTCTGGCGTATACCATGTAGACATGCTTCTTCTTTAGAGGATTTTTCAAGGAGTCTAGGGCCTCCCCCTGTAAAGACCTCTTTTCTCCTCATTGCTTGGATCATTGGCCCCAGTTTGATAATTTGACATATTTGGTTGGAGCGCAACTGTAGAATTTTTCTGGACAAGAAGCTTCTTGTTGGTCAGCTCTGGTTGAGGATTCTGGGGGGTTTGCAGGAAACTTTGGTTGCCAAGTGTAATTTGTCTATGCCTATTGTTTCTAGTGATTGTGATGTGGTTAAAGCCCTGGGTCTCTCTGGGGGTGGACGGAAACATTTGAGGACGGTTCAACATGGGCGTAGGAGAGCGAGGGTCTGTTGTACTAGTCGTTGGTGTCCTCTCGCTGTGGGGGAGCTGAAAATCAATACTGATGGATCTTCTAGAGGTAATCCTGGCCATGTTGGAGTTGGTGGGATTGGCAGGGATAGTTCGGGGGTGGTAATTTTTTTCTTCTCTATATATAAAGGTCAGCATACAAATAATCTCATGGAGGCTCTTGCTATTCTTCTAGCATTAGAGCATGTTTGTGCCCTTGGCTGGAGGCAGATTATTTGTGAATCAGATTCTCAGGTGGTCATTGATATGTTAAATAAGAGACATTTTGAGGAGGTCAACTGGCAACTTGCAGTAGTGGCCAAACAAATTGTTTCCCTGAGCAATGCTTTAGATTCTATTGCTTTTTCTCATGTGCCATGGGAGTAGAATAAGGTGGCAGATGGTTTGGCAAGGTGGGCATCTGAGCAAATGGAGACTTGGAATGTGGATGATTGGGGCAATCTTCCTGGTGATTTGGCCCTTATTCTTAAAGATTAGGTTATGGAGGATATAAGGAGCTCTTTGGGTGTTACTTAATTCTTGTTTTTGGTTGTGCCCCTTATGGGTGTTTCTCTATGCTTTGTAATGATTTTATGATTCAATAAAGTTTTTACCCCTTTTTATTAAAAAAAAACATGTTTGCTTCCTGTGCAGGTATATGAGAAATTAGTTTGTTGATTCATCTCTTATGAAATGGCATGTGGAGAAAATGGGCTCCCATAAGGGTTGAGCCCAGCATGCATAAAGTATAGTTGTTAATGCAGAAGTATCCTAATTGTAACCATGTATTTTCAGCCATAATGAATGCTCAATCACATTGGAACAGTAGATAGAATAAGTATTTTGCTACCATTTTATCATGAATATGATTTAGAATTGCTAAAGAATCCATTGTGTCACCATAAGGAACAACCATACCAGTTACAAGCATGAGAAACAACTAAGTCAAGTTGCCATATAGAACAACTATAAAGAATCCATTATGCCATCAAGAGAGACACAAAGTGTTGCAAGTATGTGCTTAACTAGTGTTGTCATTGATGTCAACATACTCCTGTTGCATTAATGATAAGGATTGGATGAGCGGTGAGCTGAGGATATTGAGAAAATTAGTCTCAATCAGGAACAGTGAAGAACAGTGATGACAGTAAGGCAAAAGTCCAAGATAGGATGAGGATCAGAGGATGCGGTTTAAAGGGTTTGTAGATATGTGTCTTAAGGTGGTCCAGTAGAGATTTCAGAGGTCCGCATGAAGATCTAAAGAAGTTATGGTTGTTCAAGTTAAACCAGTTCCGGCAGGTGTTCAGAGATGATAGAGTGATACAGACAGGTCCGATGAGATCCAGAATTGCATTGTCCTATTCTGCAGATTTAAAGGAAGTGTTGAGGAAGTCTTTGTGAAGTATCAACTCAATTGGCTTGTGGTTTGAAGGTCCACAAGCATCTATTCCTTTGTGACAGTAATGACAGACTGTGTTCTTGAGGTTCCGGATGAAGGGGAGAAGGATTTCAGTAAGCAGATGAAGTGTGGATGTTCTTAGTGATTCAGGCAAGCTTGTGGAGGTCTTTGGATCATGTCCAGTTCATGTTGGTGGTCCGCATTGAAGTTGGAGCTCACATTGAAGAATAACTTCCAGATGATGGTGTTCTTTTTGAGACTGGCCAACCGGATGAGATACACATCCTGCGGATGTTCTTGTTGATGTTTGTTGACTTAGATGATCATTCCTAAGTTTATGTCTTGTATAAATAAGGGATTGTGAAGTCATTTCAAAGTTGTCCATGTGGAGATGAGTGTGTGGTAGTGAGGAGAAGAGCGAAAGGCAGAGTAGAAGTATTGGGCTTAAATGGAACTGATTCAAGCATGGTGAAGATGCTATTTTCCAGTTCAAGTAGGTGATACTTATTTCTTTGTAGATAGTGTCTCTTGTAGGCAGTGAGCCTCTTGTGAGCAGTGTGCTCGGCTAGTGAGCCCTAATTGGCATGTGTCATTTTGTTCCTTCTATTCTTCTAACAGAGAATACAATCTTGGGTTAATCACCCTGTGGTTTTTCCCTTAACTGGGTTTTCCACATCAAAATCTTGGTGTCTTATGTGTTGATATGTTTCTGCTCTTGATTTGCTGCATTATGCTTTCATGATTGATGCACTATTATGCTACTAAATAACAATGTGGAGTTAAGTGTTTTTGTTTGGTACAATTAATTCACCCCCCCTCTCAGTTGTCTGCCCTAAATCTAACAATTGGTATCAGAGCCAAGTTTCTCTAAAAAGAGTTTAACCGCTTGAGGAGATCCAGGATGTCATCTTACAAGAAGGATAGTCCAAAGTTTGATGGAACCAATTTTAATCTTTGGAAAGGTCGCATGAAATGTCACTTGCAATGTATGGGAATGTTGTACTAAACCATGGCTACAACACATTATATACCTCCACAAGGTGGACCGAAAACCCAAAATGAAATCACAGATACTGAAAACAATCTGCGGACTATAGAGGCTCTTCTAAGCGCATTATCTAATTCAGAGCTCTCAAATGTTATTGACCTACCAACTGCTTTTGAGATTTGGCAAAAACTGAAACTTTTGCATGAAGGAGACAAGTATGTTAAATGTGCAAGGTTACAGAGTCTGAAAGAGAAATTTGAAAATCTAAATATGAGAGATAATGAAAATATTACTACTTTTATGCCAAGAGTAAATGAGATTGTTTGTGAAATTAGAAATGTTGGTGGAGTCCTGGATGAAAATGAGATTGTTGGCAAATTCTCAGATCCCTACCTGCTTCTTACAAAATCAAGGCTGTTGCCATTGAAGAATTCAGAGCCCATACAACTGTCACAAGAGATCAATTGGCTGAAAAATTGGCTGCATTTGAAATGACAAAATTTGGAGATGACCCCCCCAAGACTGAATCTACATTCAAAGCCAATGCCTCTGTTAAAGGTAAACAAAGGTTTGATTCGGGAGAGAACCCATCAAGGAAACTGTCATGGTATGAAAAAGCAAGAAAAGATCTGGAAGAAGAAGTAGAAACTGCTCAACTTGAAGCCTTTATTGCAAAGAAGCTGCCAAGAGGATCCGATAAGTATGAAGGAAAATTATCTTTTAAGTGTTTTAACTGAAATAAAATTGGTCATTTTGCCTCAAAGTGTCCGGAAATATTTTCAAGGCCAAATCCTAACAGATCAAGGTTCCAAAAGAATTGCTACTATGTTCATGAAGAAGATAATAATGGAGTAACAGATGATGAATCAGAGACAGGAAACAAATCCATAAGTGAATGGGTGTTTATTGCCATCAAGGAAGAAGAACCAATATCTTCTGTATCTGTCAATCATAAACTTGTAGAAAGAGCTTTGGCTGCCCAAGTTGAAGAAAATGATGACTAGGTCATTGACAGTGGATGCTCTCACCATATGACAGGTGACAAAAACAAATTCGTAGATTTGGAAAGGTATGAAGGAGGAGTGGTAAAGTTTGGTGATAATTATGCTAGTAGAATCAGAGGAAGAGGAACTATTTCTTTTGATGAAAGGAACAAAACTGGTAATGTACTATATGTTGAAGGTTTGAAGCACAATCTTCTCAATGTTGGATAGTTGGTGGACAAAGGCTATAATCTCTGATTCAAGAATGGAAAATGCAAGATCTTTGAAAGTTCTGGAATAGAGATTGCATCCGGTACTCAAACTAAAGGTAATATCTTCCACTTGGTTGGTACTGGTAAAAGTTGCTTATTTGTTCAAGTTGATCAGAGTTGGTTATGGCATAGGAGGATGTGTCATGTGAATTTTGATAATATCATCAAGATAAGCAATACTCAGGCTGTAAGAGATCTTCTAAAATTGGTGAAACCTACTAATAGCTTGTGCAAAGAATGTCAATTGGGTAAGCTAAGCAGAGTTACATTCAAAAGTAAGGAACTATCCTCTACCAGATTATTGGACTTAGTTCATATTGATCTTTGTGGTCCGGCAAGAATCAGAAGTGTGCAAGGTGATAGATATTTTATGTTGCTAATTGATGACTATTCCCAGATGATGTGGGTAACCTTTCTAAGAGAGAAATTAGAGGCTCTTGAGAAATTTAAAATATTCAAGGCTATGGTAGAAAATGAAACCGGATCAAAATTGAAATGTCTGAGGTCTGATAGAGGTGGAGAATTCACATCCTGTGAGTTCATAGAGTTCTGTGAGAAACATGGAATAAAGAGATAGTTGTCTGCTCCTAGGACTCCACAACAGAATGGAGTAGTGGAGAGAAAGAACCAGACCATCCAGGAAGCATCTAGGACCATGATGATGGAAGCAAATGTTCCTCAGATCTATTGGAGAGAAGCTGTCAGCACTGCAGTCTATACTCTCAATCGAGTTCAAATTAGAAGCAATACTGGTAAGACTCCTTATGAACTTTGGTTTGGTATCACTCCTACTGTGAGGTATTTCAGAGTTTTTGGTAGCAAATGTTACATTAAAAGAGATGAAGATCTAGGAAAGTTTGATGCTAGAAGTGATGAAGGAACATTCTTGGGTTACTCTACTCAAAGCAAAGCATACCGATGTTATAACAAGAGACTGAGAAAGATAATAGAAAGCACAAATGTGAAGGTTGATGAGGGAATTGAGAAACCCTCAAGGTTTTATGAATATGATGAAGATGATTAGAATGGTGTTCTGATTCAAGGAGCCCAAGCCTCCTCTGTAAGTCAGATTCAAACTAATCTGGTAAACCAGGAAGAAGAGATGAGTTTCAATGAGCCTGATCAAGAATCAGAAGTGCAAGAAATTCCTAAAGTTCCCAGGTATGTAAGACTGAACCATTCTGAAGATCAAATCATAGGTGATAAAAGCAAAGGAGTACAAATAAGAAGGAGAATTGCTCAAGATTCAGAAGAGTATTGTCTGATTTCAAAGCTTGAACATAAGACAGTGAATGAAGCTTGCAATGATAAAAACTGGACCAAAGCAATGGAGGAAGAGCTGATGCAAATTGAGAAAAATCACACTTGGGATCTTGTTCCCAGACCTAGAAACAAGAATGTGATTGGAACAAAATGGGTCTTCCGGAACAAACTGAATGAAGTTGGTGAAGTAATTAGAAATAAAGCCAAATTGGTTTGTAAGGGTTACTCTCAAATAGGAGTTGATTTTGAAGAAACTTTTGCTCCAGTGGCAAGAATTGAAGCAGTTAGGTTATTTCTTGCCTTTGCTGCCTTCAAGGATTTCAAGGTATATCAGATGGATGTCAAGTCTGCCTTCCTGAATGGTGACTGGGAAGAAGTGTACATAGAGCAACCAGATGGATTTCAATTGTCTGATCATGGTGATATGGTCTGCAAGTTGAAGAAGGCACTGTATGGACTGAAGCAAGCCCCAAGAGCCTTGTATGAAAGATTGGATAAGCATCTTTTGAAGATTGGTTTCAACAAAAGTATTGCTGACTGTAATTTGTATTTCAAAATTGATCATAAAAACATCTTGATTGTTGAAGTGTTTGTTGATGATATCATTTTTGGAGGAAGAGATAATATGTGTAAAACTTTTGCAAATCAAATGAAAAGTGAGTTTGAGATATCCATGCTTGGTGAAATGAATTTCTTTTTGGGTCTGCATATCACTCAAACAAAGAAAGGAATCTTCATCTCTCAGACCAAATATGTGAAAGAATTGTTGAAGAAATTTGGGATGGTAGACTCAAAACCAATGAATACTCCTATGGCAATCGGATGTAAATTGAGCAAAGATGATGATTCTCCTAAGGCTGATCAGACAAAGTTTAGGTCAATGGTTGGAGGACTGTTGTATCTCACTCAAACTAGACCAGACATTATGCAGGTTGTTGGTCTTGTTGCTAGATTCCAGGCTGATCCTAGAGGATCTCATGTCATGGCAATCAAAAGGATTTTTAGATATCTAAAAGGGACAGTTGAGTATGGTTTGTGGTATCCTAGAGATCATGATTTTTCTCTTCATGCATATATAGATGCGGATTGGGTAGGAGATGTGGATGACTAGAAGAGTACCAGTGGTGGAGCATTCTTTTTGGGGAAGAGATTGGTTTCTTGGCTAAGCAAGAAACAAGAGGCAATATATCTATCTACAACTGAAGCAGAATATATTGCAGCAGTAGGTAGTTGCACTCAAGTTCTGTGGATGAAGCAGATGCTAAGAGATATCAAAGTGGAGTATGAGGAACCTATCACAATCTTCTATGATAACTCAAGTGCAATAAATATATCTAAGAATCTGGTGTTGCATTCAAAGACTAAACACATATCCATCAAGTTTCACTTTTTGAGAGAGCAAGTGAACAAGAATGAAGTCAGATTGGAGTTTGTACCTTCCAAGGATCAGATTGCAGACATCTTTACTAAACCTCTACTTAAGGATTCTTTTGAATATCTCAGGGAGAAGTTAGGGGTTATTGCCCCTCCGGTGATGAACTAAGGTGCACTGATGTGCATCAATCCAATGGATATCACAGTCACATCTTGTGGTCCGGATTGATGATGGGGAGTTGCTACTCAGGGAGAGCAGCAGGTATGGTTCTGAAGTGGTGGAATTGCAAGTATGTGCCCTTTGCCATTGATGTCAAAGGGGGAGAGAAGACGTGAAAAACAAGTGGTTGCTGATCAAAGGGGGAGCAGTAAAGGGAAAGAAGACATGTGAGTGGTTGTTGCTGATAGAGGGAGTTGTGACAGTGAGGAGAAGTTCTTGCCTTGATGATCAAAACAGTTTTTCACATCGTATGTTGCCATCAATGACAAAGGGGGAGATTGTTGCAAGTATGGGCTTAACAGGTGTTGTCATTGATGTCAACATACTCCTGTTGCATTAATGATAAGGATTGGATGAGTGGTGAGCTGAGGATATTGAGAAAATTAGTCTCAATTAGGAATAGTGATGACAATAAGGCAAAAGTCCAAGATAGGATGAGGATCAAAGGATGCGGTTTAAAGGGTTTGTAGATATGTGTCTTAAGGTGGTTCAGTAGAGATTTCAGAGGTCCGCATGAAGATCTGAAGAAGTTATGGCTGTTCAAGTTAAACCGGTTCTGGTAGGTGTTCAGAGATGACAGAGTGATATAGACAGGTCCGGTGAGATCCAAAATTGCATTGTCATGTTCTACGGATTGGAGGGAGTGTTGAGGAAGTCTTTGTGAAGTATCAACTCGATTGGCTCATGGTTTGAAGGTCTGCAAGCATCTATTCCTTTGTGACAGTAATGACAGACTATGTTCTTGAGGTTTCGGATGAAGGGGACAAGGATTTCAGTAAGCAAATGAAGTGTGGATGTTTTTGGTGATTCAGGCAAGCTTGTAGAGGTCTTTGGATCGTGTCCAGTTCGTGTTGGTGGTCCAGATTGAAGTTGGAGCTCGCATTGAAGAATAACTTCCGGATGATGGTGTTCTTTTTGAGACTGGCTGACTGGATGAGTTACACATCCTGCAGATGTTCTTGTTGATGTTTGCCGACTTAAATGATCATTCCTAAGTTGATGTCTTGTATAAATAAGGGATTGCGAAGTCATTTCAAAGTTGTCCGTGTGGAGATGAGTGTGTGGTAGTGAGGAGAAGAGCGAAAGGCAGAGCAGAAGTATTGGGCTTAAATGGAATTGATTCAAGCATGGTGAAGATGTTATTTTCTAGTTCAAGTAGGTGATACTTATTTCTTTGTAGACAGTGTGTCTCTTGTAGGCAGTGAGCCTCTTGTGAGTAGTGTGCTCGGGCAGTGAGCCCTAATTGGCATGTGCCATTTTGTTCCTTCTATTCTTCTAATAGAGAATACAATCTTGGGTTAATCACCCCGTGGTTTTTCCCTTAACCGGGTTTTCCACGTCAAAATCTTGGTGTCTCATGCATTGATGTGTTTCTGCTCTTGATTTGCTGCATTATGCTTTCATGATTGATGTACTGTTATGCTACTAAATAACAATGTGGAGTTAAGTGTTTTTGTTTGGTACAACTGATTCACCCCCCCCTCTCAGTTGTCTACCCTAAATCTAACACAAAGTACAGTTAAGGTGGAATTGACAAATCAGATGAGCAAGTATAGTCAACTTGATAATGCAACGTCACCAATGAAGAATGCACATTTTCAGTTGGCTATTACAGTCATATGAGATGCAAATGTGTAGTTTGAACATCACGTATAGCCATCAAATGGACAATCAAGTATCAAGTGCATGGAAGGATTATTCATATGGTTTTGACATACACAGAAAAGCACAAGAATGAAGTGCAGCCATAAAAGGTATTTTTCTGTCTATTTGTTGTGATTGAAGTGTGAATTTTGTTGTTCAGATATACCCCACAGATAGAACGGTTGAATAATGAAACAACAATATGCTTGAAAAGACATCATAGATTGGAGCAACATTAAAATAGAGTAGGTATTGCTACAGAATTAAAAGAACAACATATCATTTCATCATAAAGATATCATGCTCTCTATACATAAATGAAATCACATCTCATCATGGTAAAGATGCAGTAAAAGTGCAATAGTGTCATGATCTAGAGGAAATATTACTAAAAAAGGGACAGTAGTATTTAGTGACAGAGAGAAATGTAGCAGATGTTGAAGACAACAAGTTGTGAAGAGGATATATTCAGCATTCACAGAGGATAGTACAATGATGGAAGTGTAGAGATCTTATAGTGTGAAGATAAGGTAGAGTAAAGCTACTGAAGATAGTGGATAGATGAGGAAGATTGCAATGGAGAAGTGACCATGAGAACATTGGAATGTCCTATATAAGATTCAATAGATTGGTTTTCTTTGAATCTTTAATACATTCAATATCAATTCTTAGATGAAGATCTTTAAATCTCTACAAGAAATGACCTACAAGGGAATGCAAGACTAGTAGAGGTCTATTTTGTAGCAGGGGCCTCACTAATAGGGTCTGAAAGGTTTGATAATGTCTGCAACAAGTCAAGAACAGGTACATCAGTCATAAGGCAAAAGGGGTCATCATGTCTCAGAGCTTCCAAAGAGCTGAGGGAACAACCCAAGAGACTGTACTAGCGTGAAAGTAGAGTGCTATAGTCATTGTGTTAAGAATATTTGCAAGCACAAGGTGGTTTAAAGGTGATTAGAGACAAGGAATCTCTAGAATTTAATGGTCATAATGTAAAAACAAAATCATTTTCAAATTTATTGGGTATGAGTATTGAGGCATTTCTGAAAAAGACTTCTAGATTTTTGGCACGTGGTATCATATCTGGAGATGCATATAGAGAAGTGGATCAAATAGGAATTCCCCTTGAAGTTGCAAAAAGCATCACAGTTGAAGAATGTGTAACAAAGCATAACAAAGAAAAGATGTAGAATATTGTGAATCAAGGCCTTTACAACTTATTGGTTGATAGGGGTGGAAATCATCGATCAAAAGAATTTATTCAAATGGAAAAGGAAGTTGAGGTTGGTGAAATTGTCCACAGACAGATTGTAGATGGGGATATTGTCTTTATTAACAGACCACCGATTATACACAAGCACTCTTTTTTAGCCTTGAAAGTTTGCATTCAACCAAGTTGCATTTTCAGTAGCTTCCCTCTTATATGTCCACCACTAGATGCAACTTTTGATGGAGATTGTATACATGTTTTTGTACCACAGACTCTTCAATCACGAGCTGAAATTTCTTAGCTTTTAACTCTAGACCACCAGATTATTGATTCTCAAGGTGGACAAATGTTACTCATGCTCACACAAGATACTCTACTTGCAACCAGCCTTATCCTTGGTATATCGTTCTTAATCAAATTACTATGCAACAACTATCAATTTGGACATCATCAGCTTTGCCTGAGCCAGCAATCATCAAATCACCTCATGGAGGGCTTTATTGGACAGGTTGCCAACTTTTCAAATATTCTTGCCTCCAGATAGTTATTGTCTTGGCAATGGACTTAATATTTACAAAAGTAAACTTTTATCTTTTCATCGAAGTGCAAAGCAAGTGGCTAGTTCCATTGAACTAATTCTGTGCACTCTGATTTTGCAAAAAGGACCAAGTGAAGCTTTGAATTTTTTGAACTCGGCATAGCATTGTTTAACAGAGTGGTTATCTCAACAAGGGCTCAGTCGGGCATGCTATGAATAAAGTAGCCCAACAAACGAAGTTTTGGGTCTTCAAATATTTAAAGCTGGAGCTCGTTTTGAGCCAAAGTGCAGATGTAAAGGAAAATTGAAAGTTTTTCAAACAAAATGCTCAGAGATACCATTAAAATCGTGCCTCCAGCAGTGAGATACAGTTGAAGAAACTCAAAAAATGAAGAAAGGTTGCAGATGTTTAAGAAAATGAGGCTTTTTCAAACTCATTTTAGACAA
Source organism: Cunninghamia lanceolata (assembly GCA_027924645.1). NCBI lineage: Eukaryota > Viridiplantae > Streptophyta > Pinopsida > Cupressales > Cupressaceae > Cunninghamia > Cunninghamia lanceolata. The sequence continues at coordinate 1,551,634 of BSBN01000725.1, forward strand.
AAATACTTAGAATGCCTCAAAATCGCGGCCCCAAGCAACGAATTCCATAGTGAAAACTCAGAAAATGAAGAGAGATCAACAACAAAAGTGACTTACCTCTTTTTTCTACCGATTGCTATGTCAAAATCACTTTTTTTTCCTCAGTCAACCTTCTAGACTGGCCTCAAACACAGTAAAAGCAGATGCAAAGTGGTCGGCCAAGGAAAAAACTAGAAAAATGCATCAAAAAGTAGTCAGAGTCGCGGCCTTAGAGGCCCAAGATCACCCTCAGAATCGACAAAATGGAGGTCAAAGTTTCAGTTTTAGCAACTTACCATGTATTTTACGTAGAAAATGCATGGAAAACCACTCAGAATTGATAAAAATGGTGCAGATTGAACTCCCAAACCCTAGCTCGTGGCGGCCAAGGCACAACAACGTTTCTAGAAGGAAGACAACTCAAGAATGATAAGGATATTTAGGGTTCATAATGTTTTAATTCGACCCCTTTATTTGTTTTTTGGAGTTTTTGACTTCTTTTTTAAGAAAAATCTTTCCATTATTATCACCATGGTCCATGACTTAGGTCATTTGACCTAGTTGATTTTGGAGCCCATGAGTTTTCAAACTCATGTGATCATTGTTTTAAAATGATAATGTCACTTTATATGTTCTAATTGCATGATTATCGGCAAGAATAACGACATAATTAAATATTAAGGATAATATTTCATTATTACCTTAATATTTAACATGTATTTTATAAGAGGCAAAAGAATAACAAATGATAAATATTAAAGTAATCAATAACCAATTATCTTTAATATTTAATCAAAATGTTATCCTCCCCATAATCATGCAATTAAACATATAAACTGAAGTGTAATCCTTATGCAAGGTCAAACTGTAAAACATTTGACTAAGTGATGAAATTATAAGTCACTTAGTTTAAATGTTATTTTCTGGAAAGGAAGGATATTTATGTCATTTATTGCATAAGGGGTATAAGACTAGAATTTATAAGGAGAGGCCAAGTGGGTTAGAGGAGGTTGAAAATGTGGGGAGCATTTAAGAGGATATTTTGGCTCAATTGAAAGGTTTTAATGCATTTTCTAAGAGCCTTCATGATAGGAGATAGGGTGGATTTACTTTTTATTCATACACATGCCTTTTTGGAGTATTTTAGTAGGCTTAAAAATAGGCTTTTATAAGATGCACAACCATGGAGGTTCCTTATCCTTATCTTGTTACAGCTGCTTGGAGAATATATAGTCATTCATTTGACTCTTTGTAATATTCTTTCCATGCAATTTCTGGAGTTAGTGATTTTTCTGCAGTCCTTACTCAGTTTGAGCATGTTTTGTAACCCTTTTGGCATATGAAATACAGATAACACCTTGGATACCATTGATAGTCAGATTTTGCCTTCTTATTTTTGCAGTATTATGTATCATCAAGTATTTGATCAAGTCATTTGTGAGGTAATTTTGTTTCCTTGTGACTTTGTCTCATGTTTCAATACTTTTTCTGCAAAAAAGTGTGTTTATGTAGGTTGCAAACTGTGTCTTAAAGCAATATATGGCTTTTTAAACTGTGAAGTTAGCTTCCTTTTAAAAAAGTTAATGCATTTAGGCCTCTTTGTGATGTATATTTGCAAAACATACAGTAATAGGTTGTGCAAGTTTAGTTTATGTTGTCTGTGGCCAAGTGTATGCAAATCTGAGTTTCATAAACCATATCAAGTTTGGTGTATCACCCTTGTTCCCATTTTCTAGCTTTACCTTTCATTTTTAAAGCATTCCTTTTCCCTTTTCCTCTGCAAATCTAGTAGTTTCTAGGTGATAACCAGCTAGGAAGCCACTCTTCTCCGGAGGTTCTTTCCATCACAGGTGATCCACAGGCCTGGAAAGATTCGATGTTTCTCTAGAATGTTAAGTTCTGCAACTTAGCAAGGGTGCAAATCTAAGAGACAACAAAATGAAATTGGAAGCCTCCAAAAAAAATCCACGCCCATTTTTGCTTTTTCTAGATTTTTGTGATTTTAAAGCACAATCTCCACTATCTCCTCTATCTTACTTTTCCCAAATTTTTTTTAAAAAAATGCGCTTGGTAAACTTTTTAATGTGACCGGCGACGCTGGTGCGACACGCCCTCCAGCTCCACACGATGCTTTTGCCCAGAGCAATGAATCGGTGAGGCCACAACACGGGGGACCTCATCCCCTGGCAAGAACACTTCAAACCTGCAAGCTCGTTGGCCTAGTGGGGGTTTGTACTCTGGTGGCCGCCAATACAATCGAGCGACTTAACCACCGAACCATGCCCTTATTGGCGGCTTTTCCCAAATTAACTCCAAATTGCAATTTTAATTTTAAAATATGACATGACATCCAAATGCATAGCATAATGAATTTCACAAGACAAAATATGAAATTCAAACCACTCCAAAAATGCAACATAGAAATTAAACATAGTTTTGATTGACACGGGATTGCTACTATGCTATGGATGCTCCTGCATCAAGAAGCTTAGGAGCAACATTACGCATCCAGTCTAGTTTCCATCATATAGGGATCTCAATGCTATTGACATGGCCTTTCTATAAGTGGGTTTCACCATTAAGAACCCTTGCATAAGGCAAATTTTCTAAGATCTTGGTATGGTTGGTATTAGTCATGGAATAAAGTACTTGTATTTGCACATAAGCGTACTTAACTTTCCATGTTTAACCTATATAGGGAAGAGAATACCCCCCAACAGTCAAGAGAACCATGCTTAACTTCAGAGCATCCTTGGTCACTGGCAGCAACTATCAGATTGGGATAGTATGCAAAACAGACTGAGTTTTTTGTCAGTCGAGAAAGGCTGGATAGTTGAAAGGCATGCTCATACTGGACTTGTCTTCTATCTTGGAGAGCAAGATAAGATACAAGTTGTATATTCTCAGGTACACATGATCCAATGTAGACTAAAATGGCACCAAAATGGACAAAATTGAAATCTGTGTCGACGGATATATTCTATTTCTTCTTTGGGGAAAACAGACAACATTTTAGTCTGAAAGGTCTGGGATGGATCATATTCTAAGGTAAGTTCAACAACCTTCATGCGAGGAATAACAAATTGCTTGAAGCTAGATTTAGAGATTAGATTCTTTAGAGGATTTGGGTATAAGGCACTTTTCTTATAAACACTATCTGCTTTCAAAACAGGAGGTTTGTATGTACTTACAGTTCCTGTGATGACTTCTTCAGTAGTGTCGACTTCTGTAACATCCTCAATCTGCAATTCTGCTTCATTCGGTTGCACAACAGGAATCTCATACAATCCTTCCATGCTTGCTTCGTTCACACATTCAACACCATCGTGAGAACAAGAGAATCGGTGAAATTCAGCCATGGTTTGGGTAAGGGTTGTAGGATAATCTGAAAGAGTCTTACAAAGGGGTTTTAAGAGTAATAATCACAAAGACAACAACAACACTGGATATTGATAAAATCGGAAGACAGACTCAAAATCTCAACCTTTAAAGGAGAACCCGATAGTGTTGGAACACTTCGACTCTTCAGAAACAACTCAAATACCTGACTTTAATGACTGATACAGATCAATAATACTTCATCGCTTCCATGATGCATCTTTTTTGGATAATATGGATTTCAGTTTTGATTCTCTAGATGTATACTTAGAAGAGAAAGAAAGACATGAATTGAAGAAATAGATGAGACCTTAAACACAATCCTGACACTCTTGCCTGAGAAGTTATATATAATAAGAATTGGGCATAACTAGTTTAACTTGGGCACATAACAACATATTGAACAAAAACGGTCTAATATATGGGAGTTTAGTCCTAATACCAAAAACCAAGGGAATTCAACTGAGTGTAAGAAATCATATATATACAAGGAAACTGAGCAGGCCAGAGTAGAATGAAAGGTGGTTTTGTCCTCAGTATATCAATTGTGTTCTGATTAGTTCATCCAGGTTTGTTCAACATCTCAAGTACTAAGACTCTCAGAAGTGAAATGGTCACAATCCACTCCATGCTTCATAGCTCCAAGATATGAAAGGGTTGAACAAGAATCACTGTCCAAAATGGTTGCTTTATGTGAACAGAAGGAACAGCAGTTTTTTCTTCCAGCGTTCAATGTTTTTAAGCTGTTCAGGTCATTTAGCTTCCTAGTCTTTCCAGCTTAAAGAAGAAATAAGCAAGCATAGGTTACTTCATCAAAGGGTAATAAAATTACAACACAATGGATAAACGTCATCTGCAGCATGCTACATTCTCTACTTATCCTTTGGCATTTGATCAACAGTGTCTTCTATAACTTCTAGCTACAGCTAGCACTGAAGATGTGATTCTGCTGCTGCATATTTCAGTGGCTATTATTAGAATATTCAATTGGTTTGTCCTACTTTACAACAAGGTGCAGAGTTACTTTTTGATGGTCCTGATTTAAATGGCAGCACTCTATAAATTCCATAAGAGAAGAGAAAACATAAGGAAGAAGCTCAAAGATAGTGACAGTGGCTGGGAATAAGTGGTGAAGAGTAGATATCTATAATTTGATGAATGACAAAAATACAGGTTTAAAAAATGGAGGCAGAATGGAAAGGGGTTCTACAGGTTGTGCCAGGGCAGTGGAATGCTCTGTGGAGCCACTACCTTGCCCTCTTTATGAAGTACTCATTTCCTCCTTTGCAGGAAAATATGTTTTTTCTGAAAGATACAAGGGCTGCAGAGAATGAAGTACAGCATTAGAACTATGGAATGCTTTTTTCTTCCACTGAAGTTGTCAAGTGGGGCACAAATAATTCAACCACGATTTGTCCTTGAAATTTACTACAAGAGTTGAAATAAGAGTCACTTCTAGATGTTGAATCAGAGGACTGTAAGATTGGGGACTAAAATTGAGGGGTATTTATACTTATTCTGAGAATTGGGCAGTTTTTAAGATGTAAATGGATGCTACTGTCTTTATAAACATCAATAATACAAATAAACATAAAACTGTTATATTCAAGGGCTAAGGCATATTTGTAGTGAATAGCATCACTAAACATCTCTGAAACTTATCACTAAGGATAAAAAAACTTAGATGCTTTGGGCTCCATTGCTAGCCCATGTTTATTAGGACACCCCAATTTCAAGTTTAGATGCTGAGAAAACTTCCGGAACTGAATGCACACTAGTCACAGGAGAGAACCAAGGGACTGCCCCTAATCACTAGAGTTGTCCCGGCCATGTGAATGAAAAATTCACAATAGGTTCACCGATGCATATATAGCTAGGGGGATTTCCTGTACCCTTTTGGCTTGGTTTGCAATGTAATTGCTAGATAGCCAGCATTTTCTAGTTTAATACCCATAGACGAAACACCTTCTCAAAGAAGACAAATCCACCCTCTAAAAGACATAAAACCAAAATTCACTCCAAATCAGGGTATTTATTGCAAATCAAAATCATTTCAATGAAGCTAAACTATGAAAACAGCAAAATTAAGAATTCAATTTTACCTTGGTGATCTCATCAAGCAATTTGTAAAACTTAGCATCATGTGTGTTGGTTTTTCTTCTGAATCAGCATCAGGGTTTGCCAGTTCCTATGCACATGCAGATTCAGCCAACTGAATACAGGAGGTTGCGTGAGCTCCTCCCCTTCACTTCTGGTTCTGCCGCACCAAGGGGGGTGTCCCTATAACTCAAGATATAACCTTGACTAGCTCAAAGATAGAAAGATCTAACTTGACAACAACAGGCAGAATACTCTCATGTATGGACCAAGATCTGTATGATAGATCACAAGGTGGGCAACGTTCTTGGACATATATGTCTGGTCGGGTATGAGAGCATGCAGGGGTTTTCCTACTCCTAATCCTACAACTAACAGATGGAAGGATGAGATGGTTTGAAATGGTGTTTGGAGTTATGGGACTTTCCTAGACCCATTGAACAGACAGATTCCCAAACCAGTGCCTTATCTGGGCAGCAGAGTCATATCTAAGACTGTAAATGTCTCCCCATGACAACATAAATTCATATCCAGAGGACCTAAGAATAATGCTACTGCCTAACAGCAACATGTCCAAGAAAGAGTATCATTAATGATCATACTTAACAGATCCTATGATGCAATCTATTTCCCTTTGTATCTGATCAAAAGCCTATTTAACCACTCCTTGAGCAGACGCAATAAATCAGACACACAGTATGCACATACTGAAAAACTTGGAAGCCCTTGACAACCTTGTTTGAAAGGAAAACAAATGACATACAGGAGACAATCAGAAACAATACACACAGGTGTTTTTCATTTAAAATCAATCTGCATAGAAGGCCATCATAGAGAAAATCATCATTTACAAGCCAAGATAGATTAGTACACCAGACTAAGGACCGAGTCTGTAGCAAAAAATGCCTTTCAAAATGTGAACACCTTATGTTCAGAGCCAGAGCAAAAAGCCCAAAAACGTCCAACCTCTAAAAAGTAACACAGCCAAAACCATTTATACAGAACCGTGTACATTCAGCAATTAATTACATGGCTAGAAGTCAAAAATTTGCCAGATACATTCCTTCCATTTGAAAATGGCCTTCACAGATTAAATGCGACAGACAGGGGGGATCTTGAGCTTTGTGCCACCACTTGAAAGTCTTCATCCATGATCAGGCAGCTTAATTGCTTGTACTGTCACCCATACCCCTGCACTATCGCCATTGATGGCTCAACAACCCGCAACCACCCAGAAGACTGTCGCAGCGATCAAAATGGAGCTTCCCGCCAAAAGGTGCTTCCTGAGGTTTCAAATGTGTAGGGAAATTAATCCCACATGCATAGTGCGGAAACCCCTCTATCACTTTAAGAACATCGTCACATGCATACTAAGTGTCGAGCATTTTGCTGTGTTCGACACACGACCCTTCGCCCACAGCCCATCGCCATGACATACATTATCGGCCCACCCCACAAATCTCCTGCCGACCACAGCGGTCAGGCCGATCATCTATCGTAATCCCCTGTCGGCCAGAGAATACTCCATCGGAGGACCCTTCAAAACCTTCACCGATGCACCAAGTCACCCCGATGAACACTCCTAATCGGGGTGACTTCCTCTATTGGCGAACCACAAAACATACTGGCCGATAAAACAAGTCTCGCCGATGAACACTTGAGATACCCCCATCGGCATGACCAACACCATCGGCGGAACCACAATATCCTTCGCCGATAAACCAAGCTCTTGGCGATATACAAAGAACACACCATGCTATTGATATGATCGCCAAGACACATGAAAACTCATGCCGATGGGCAGAACATGATGACCCCTTCCATCAAGAAAGATGATGTGGATGCTACAAAACACTGAAGGAGTGCCAAAACTGGAAATTTTTTTTGGATTTTTTGGGATGGTGCCTGCATGAAAATTGCTTGGAAACTGTCAGTGAATTCAGGCACCAACAGTGGCTCTGATTGGGGACGTGCAGGTGCAAGACTGCAGCGAGAACCCCAGATCTCTGGGATGCAGACCAGTGCCTTATCCATTGGGCACAGAGTCATGAAGTTACAATGATCTGCATCACCAATCAAACTTGATGGCCTAAGGCCACCAAGAAAAGGAGAACCAATATTTCCCCTTATCAAACACCTTGTTCTCATCTGCATACACTGGGTCAAGCCTAAGAGTACTGCCATGATCTGACCATAAACAAACCTGGTCATCTGCACATTCAACCTTCTGATTTAGCTTGTCACTGTCATCCCTGTGCAGATAACCCTTAGCATCCGGCAACAAGTGGATGTAGAATGTATCAGGCAATGCATACTCACATGGCATAGAACACAGGTTATCATTTGTATCAGCATTATGCATTGCAAAATGATCTCCTAGTTGGACTGAAAACTGAAAATATTCAAAGTCCACCATGCAGCTAGGAAAATCAGAGCTCATTTCATATGCTGGCCTCTCAAAAGAAAAGCTTTCAAATTCACAATTGTGTACATCATGTACACAACCAACAGTAGCACCAACCTGGAAAAGATCAGGCTCTGGCATCTCTTTCAAATTAGGCACATTTTCATAGTCACTTACCTGATGTATGTTGTTTCCTCTTTCATCAGGATGAGAAACAGAATCCAAACCAAAAACAATGTCTAGATCCTCACCATACTCAAATAGATCCTCATCACCATATGTGTCAAAGATGGGTGATCCAGGTACATCAGCTTGATCATAGTATGCCATTTGTTCATGGGCAGCAGAACATGCATCTTCATCACCAATGGATTCCCTTTGTGGAGGAGTATCAGCTTGTGTGTCATAAGCAAAACAGCCATCAAATGAAAAACAATCATGCTCTGAACTAGCACTTGTTTCAATCCCTGACTGCTCTTCATGATCTCCATGTGTTTGAAAGGAAGGCAATGGGTCACACATAGGACTGCTTCTCTGTTTGCTTATATCTTCTCTGTCTTGAGTACAATACTCACAATTGTCTCCACAGGTCCATTCCAAAAATTGCTCATTGCTGTCCACAACCTCGTTATTGTTTTCATGGTCATATGCCTCATCATTGCAATGGGAATCCTCACTAGTCCTTTCACTGGCATCCTCAACTGGTGAACAATCCAGTTGAGCAGTATTGTTAGCATTATGTTCAAATACAGCAGTCTCAACCTCTATGCTTTCATTTTCATTTTTATCTGCACATGATGCCATAATCATTTGGTCATTTGCAGCTTCACAACCATTTCTCACACCAAGGCCTGGAGATAGGGATTTCAGCAAGTGCCTATTTTTGAATTTTTCTATATTTTCAGCGAACTCGTATGCCATCTGCATACCTGTCACCTTGAAATCCCTCAGTATTGCACTAGAGCCCTCCTCAAAAGCTTCAAAGAATATGCCAGCACAGGCTGAAATATTAGGTCTGAAACTTTCAGGGACTTGTGAAAGGGCTACTGCAAACCTGTGACTGAAAACAACACATGGCTCTTTATCTTGTTTTCTGATTTTCATCAATTCTGCAACAAGATCAGCAGGTTCTTTTGCAAACTCTTCTTTGAAACAGTCAACAAGCTCATCCCAACAGGCAAAGGATCTCTTTGAAAAGCTCAAATACCAGTCTTTTGCTTTTGCATCAAAGGACCTAACAAAAAACCTCATCCACATATCCTCATCTCTGAATGAATGTTTTCCCATGAACTCATGAAAATCTTGGATATGTGCATTCCCATCACACACACTGTGACCACTAAATCTAGGCATCTGACGGTATATCCTAGCAGGTATATTTTCTACTTTATAATCAACCCATGACAAATCTAATTGGTCATACAAAGGATCAAAAGGGCTGACAGGAGGTTTAGCTTTCTGACTGGCAGACACAACAAGGTTATCATGATTCAACTGGGCCTGCCTAGCCTCTAAGAATATCAACCTATTTTTTATCTCTTCTATTCTTTTATCATTCAAATCATCCCCCTTTTGACTGAGTATGGGATAATACATACTTGGATTCATGAAATTTCTATTTTCAGACATCCTTTGCATTCCTAAGACCTATAGCCTCCCCTGGCATCTAACTTATGCAGTAGAACAATAAATATAAGTGGGAAGAAATAGGGTACCTTTTCTCATACAAATGCTGAAGTCTGAAAAGCACATTTTCTGTCACAACACACATCAACTTTTCATGTGCACTTGAATCTTTTGCAGAGTCACCACCTCTCCAAAGAGGACAAAATTTACAGCAGCTGAAAGCTCAACACATATTTTTCTGAGTTCATACCACCAGTAGAGCATCATCATTCACATGAAAGACTCCCCAGCGGAGTCGCCATTTTTGTTGGTTTTTCTTCTGAATCAGCATCAGGGTTTGCCAGTTCCTATGCACATGCAGATTCAGCCAACTGAATACAGGAGGTTGCGTGAGCTCCTCCCCTTCACTTCTGGTTCTGCCGCACCAAGGGGGTGTCCCTATAACTCAAGATATAACCTTGACTAGCTCAAAGATAGAAAGATCTAACTTGACAACAACAGGCAGAATACTCTCATGTATGGACCAAGATCTGTATGATAGATCACAAGGTGGGCAATGTTCTTGGACATATATGTCTGGTCGGGTATGAGAGCATGCAGGGGTTTTCCTACTCCTAATCCTACAACTAACAGATGGAAGGATGAGATGGTTTGAAATGGTGTTTGGAGTTATGGGACTTTCCTAGACCCATTGAACAGACAGATTCCCAAACCAATGCCTTATCTGGGCAGCAGAGTCATATCTAAGACTGTAAATGTCTCCCCATGACAACATAAATTCATATCCAGAGGACCTAAGAATAATGCTACTGCCTAACAGCAACATGTCCAAGAAAGAGTATCATTAATGATCATACTTAACAGATCCTATGATGCAATCTATTTCCCTTTGTATCTGATCAAAAGCCTATTTAACCACTCCTTGAGCAGACACAATAAATCAGACACACAGTATGCACATACTAAAAAACTTGGAAGCCCTTGATAACCTTGTTTGAAAGGAAAACAAATGACATACAGGAGACAATCAGAAACAATACACACAGGTGTTTTTCATTTAAAATCAATCTGCATAGAAGGCCATCACAGAGAAAATCATCATTTACAAGCCAAGATAGATTAGTACACCAGACTAAGGACCGAGTCTGTAGCAAAAAATGCCTTTCAAAATGTGAACACCTTATGTTCAGAGCCAGAGCAGAAAGCCCAAAAACGTCCAACCTCTAAAAAGTAACACAGCCAAAACCATTTATACAGAACCGTGTACATTCAGCAATTAATTACATGGCCAAAAGTCAAAAATTCGCCAGATACATTCCTTCCATTTGAAAATGGCCTTCACAGATTAAATGCGACAGACAGGGGGGATCTTGAGCTTTGTGCCACCACTTGAAAGTCTTCATCCACGATCAGGCAGCTTAATTGCTTGTACCGTCACCCATACCCCTGCACTATCGCCATTGATGGCTCAACAACCCGCAACCACCCAGAAGACTGTCGCAGTGATCAAAATGGAGCTTCCCGCCAAAAGGTGCTTCCTGAGGTTTCAAATGCGTAGGGAAATTAATCCCACATGCATAGTGCGGAAACCCCTCTATCACTTTAAGAACATCGTCACACGCATACTAAGTGTCGAGCGTTTTGCCGCGTTCGACACACGACCCTTCGCCCACAGCCCATCGCCATGACATACATTATCGGCCCACCCCACAAATCTCCTGCCGACCACAGTGGTCAGGCCGATCATCTATCGTAATCCCTTGTCGGCCAGAGAATACTCCATCGGAGGACCCTTCAAAACCTTCGCCGATGCACCAAGTCACCCCGATGAACACTCCTAATCGGGGTGACTTCCTCTATCGGCGAACCACAAAACATACTGGCTGATAAAACAAGTCTCGCCGATGAACACTTGAGATACCCCCATCGGCATGACCAACACCGTCGGCGGAACCACAATATCCTTCGCCGATAAACCAAGCTCTTGGCGATATACAAAGAACACACCATGCTATTGATATGATCGCCAAGACACATGAAAACTCATGCCGATGGGCAGAACATGATGACCCCTTCCATCAAGAAAGATGATGTGGATGCTACAAAACACTGAAGGGGTGCCAAAACTGGAAATTTTTTTTGGATTTTTTGGGATGGTGCCTGCATGAAAATTGCTTGGAAACTGTCAGTGAATTCAGGCACCAACAATGTGCACCATGTTCATTATGGGTGAGTTCATGCAACATAGTGCACAACAAGTACTTGTAAGGGTAAAACTCTGATTCTTTTTAGGCCTCCTTAGTCTGATCTTAACTTCTGTACCCCCTCTGACATTTAATCCTAAAAGTGAAGGATTATTGGGGCTGCAACCAATATAGGAAGCAGAAATTAAACACATTTCTTAAAACACCGAACAACTACATCAAAATTCACAAATCATGCCAAAAGTACCTACATTTTAAATCTCAAAAGCACAAAATTTAGTTCAAGGGGCTTGGCTGTAATTGAAATTTAAAACAGATGGTATTGGCAAGACTGTGACCCAAGCTCAAATCCCCTTCATTACAGTAAGAAAGCCCATTAATATAGTGGATATGAGGTTGTAGTGTAACAATGGAAACCCATATTTGCTATCTTAAGAATGTAGTCCAAGCTTATTCCCACACAACTTTAAAAGCAGCCCAAAACCTCCCGTAAGAGCTACCATGAAAGATATAAAGTTTGAAATTCTATTCTGGAAATTAAATTTTAAAACTCTTTGATCAAAAACTAAACATTCACAATACCTTTAAAACAAAAACATACAATAAGATGTGAAAGATTTCAATCCTCTATCATAGGAAAATATAACATAATTGTCGCTAAAATGAATACAAGAATTGACTAGACTTGTTTGGCCACAGATTCGAGAAGCTTCTTGGCCTCGATGTGTTTGCTTCTTCCTAGGGTTTTGATTTCTCATACCTTGCAAAGTTGCCCTGATTTAATTGAAGCCACTGGTATTCTCACCTATTTTGTTATCTTTGGAAAAACAAACTATTAATAGCTGAAATTTTTTGGGGCAAATAATGGTATGGATGGGGACACCGCCCATAAATGGTATGTGAATCACATGACTGGTTTAGCAGTTACAAAGGAGATTCAGTTATAATTGATATAAATAAGTTATTGGAATGGAAAAGTTGTAGTCTATGATCAACATGGCTGCCTGCCTAGATAAATAAAAAATATTATTTTTGACAACCAAAATTATTTTTTGTACGACCAATATTATTTTTGGATGACCAAAACTATTTTTGATGACCAAGGACGACCAAAATTTTGGGAGTTACCAAGAAAGTTCATCCTAAGAATGGCCTATCAGCCAACAAATGATATCTACCTTAGGCTGTTGTTATCTGATAGAATTAGACATATATTTAATAAAAGAGTAAATGTAATTTTTGATGAAATGGTGTAATGTCCCCTTTCCTAGAGGGGTTAGTCTATACTTGGTTCCCGTAGACTAACCAATGTGGTTAGGGAACTCTGGGAGTTCGTTTGGTTGGTTTCGGACATTCTGGCTAGAACTTACTATTTTAAGTAAGTAGGGAAGTTGGCTATTTTTGAAAATTCATTATTGGAGGTGGAGCATTTAGATGAGACCTTTCCAACGGTCTATTGCTCGCCAGATTCCAAGTCCGTTTGCCCTTTCAATTTAAAGTCCGTAAACTAATATTTATATTTAAATGTTTGGACTTTATATTTAATGTGGTGACTTAGTGAAAATTATAAAAAGGGCCAAATAAGTCACCCATGGACTTGGATGCCTCATGAGGGGAAAAATAAAATAAAAATTACAAAAGCTGTTTCCCTCTCAAAAGGGTCGACCCTCAAGGAAGGATTATAAAAGCAAAAAGGTGAAAAGCAATTGATTCATTCTTGATATTACATTTTTATGAAACTTCGCTTTGCAAATGAGGGTTTGGGGGATTTTTGCCAGCCAGGGCTTTTGGTGATGAAAACCACCATTGGTATCAATCTTTCACAGGTGTGAAAGATCACCCAAGGGGATTTTGGGCAGCCATACTCAGTGGCTGTAATTGTGCTTCAGTTGGATACACTTTGATGGAGTTTCGGAGAGGATTTGAGATACATCTTCATAGTTTTGGTGTAGCTGAGAGAACATAGAAGGGACTGATTTTATCTACAGATTTGAGGAGGGTTTGGATTGTTTTCCCTCTTTTCCTTGGCTGGTCGTACCCTTCTTGCTGGCCGTACACTTTGGCAGCTCACACTGGAGTTCGTTGGGGCTGATTCCTTGTTGCATTTGGATCGATTTTTGGCCTATGGGCCTATGCTATTGTTGTAGATTGTTTTCCTCAACTTGCTGATGTATTTAATGCAAAACTCCATGTTCATGTTGCTGGTCCAGTTACAATAGAAGTTCGAAGGTGCATATTTTGATATAGGTATGTGATGATAATTTATTTTATGCCATTCTATGAACTGGGTCTTGATTATTTTGTTCATATCTATTATAGATTTTCTAGGTTTCATTTGCATGTTATCTTTCTTTGTATTCTGGCATACACATCTCAAGAAAACAAAAACCCCTTCTGCATCTTCTATCTAGTTCTGAAAGATCACAGAATAAAATTAAAAAAATATAATATTAAATAAAAATAAATCAAAAGACCAACAGGTGCAGGTTATTACAGTGGTATCAAAGCTGGTGTATCTTGCCAGCCTGTGTGATCAGCTTATATGAGTGACGAGAAAAGATTTTACACTAGACCTACTCCGCAGTGGCAACCACCTAAGGTTTGAGAGGGTGAAATAGTTTTAGGAATATTGGGCATGCATAGAAATTCTTTCAGTGGTAGCGATAGTATAGCAGGTAGCATGGGAGATGGATACAGAGGACCAGATCAGCCTGAGTGTCCTAACACAAAAACCGACAGGAAATTTGATATTATGCTCGATATGATGTCCCAACTTCTGGGAAAGTTCAATGATGGGATTCCAGTGGTTCACACCCATGGAAAGGCCAATGGAGATATCAGTGGATCAAATGAGGGCCACCGCAGATATGCAGGACAGAGTGGTGGACAAGCAGGTCAAAATAGCAGACATGCAGGATAAGGCAGCAGACATGCAGGACAGAGTGGTGTGCATAACACTAGGACCACCCCAAGATCGTTACTAGACCATTGCAGCCGACCTTTCCACGCAGAGAGGAGACATTGGTTCAGAAGGAGCTAGAAGTTTCGCTTTCCATGGTAGATGATGTCTGGATACAGCATGAAGAATACATGACATTGGCTCCAGATATTAGAGAAATGTTGACATTTGAGCAGTACATGAATCAGAAGAGACAAAGGGGAGCTATGGGTGGTAGAGAAGATTACATAGCTAACAGAGCTAACTGGGACTACTAGCATGCATTGAGCAAAGTCCCTATGGATTAGTTTGATGGGAATGGCAAGATTTCAGCCAGAGCTTGGGTGCAGAAGTTGGATAACTACCTGACACTTAAGCCGATGCCGGAGGATGAGGAACTTAACTTTGCCACTATACATTTGGATGGGTTAGCACATGAGTGGTGGTACCATGGGTTGGTCACTCTCAGCCATAGCCTTATCACCACATATGATGAGTTCACTAACAGACTCATCGAGAGGTTTGATACCAAGGACCCAGAGTTGCAGTTTAGAGAGTTGGCATAGTTGAAGCAGTATGGGTCACTTGAGGGGTATATTTTGGAGTTCCAGAGGATCAGTGTGATGGTTCCTAGCATATATGAGAGGAGACTTGTAGTCCTATTCATGGAGAGACTAATGGAACCACTTAGGGGTTGGGTTAAGGCATTTGACCCACCTTCACTTCACGAGACCATTAAGAAGGCACGAAGTATGGAGTTTGTAGTGCCTAGGAAATAGTTCGTCTCCAAACCATTTCCTCCATGAAGAGATAAGATGCCCTCTCAACAGTGAGACACCTTCCCATAGAGGAAACCAGTACCTCGATTAGATGATGATGCATTGAACAAGTATAGGAGGAAGAGGCTATGCTTCAAATGCAAAGAGCCATGGGATCCTAACCACAGGTGCCCAATAAAGGGTCAAGCAAAACAATTGGAGTATTATTCTACTAAGGAGGCAACTTCAGAGCAATCAGAACAACAGAGTGATAGGGAGGGCAGTGATGTGGAGAATGTAGTAGAGAAGGTGCAGGATGCATAGGTTGGACATGATGAGGATATTTCGAAAGCACACATCTCTTCTATTCAGAAAGAGGGTTCCTTCAGAATACGGGGAGTATTGGAGGGACAGCGAGTGACCACCTTGTTAGACACAGGGGCCACCCACAACTTCATTGATGAAGGGCTTGTGGCACGGAGGGGACTTAAAACAGAAGAGTTTGAGGGGTTCAAAGTCAGAGTTGCAGATGGATTTGTTATTACCTGCAAACAAAGGATCCCCAATTTAACCATTAGGTTAAATAATTACGAGTTTCAAGCCAAATATTATGTGGTTGGTATGGGTGACATGGATGTAGTCCTTGGAATGAAGTGGCTACACATGATAGGTGAATTTTCCCTCAACTTGAGAACCATGGAGATGAAGTTCGAAGTAGATGGTCAAAAACATATTTTGAGGGGAATGTCCGATGGGGGTTTGAGAGTAGTGTCTATTTGGAGAATGGAGAGGATACTGCGACATGATCAGGTATAGTGGGCAACTGAGATACTTGTGATGCCAGAGGTACCAAAACAGCAGAAACAAGATTATCCAGTAGAGATTCAGTCGATACTAACTAAACATTCCAAAGTGTTTAGTGACATACCACCAGGTAGACCTCTAGACAGGGGTTTTGAGCATGTCATAGAGATGGAGTAGGGGGCCAAATCAGTTATTACCATTCCCTACAGACATCCTAAGAGATACAAGGATGAGATTGAGAAGGCCATTTAGGAGCTTCTCAAGATGGGTCACATCAAGCCCAGTAAGAGTCCTTTTGCTTCTTCTGTTGTTTTGGTCAAGAAGAAGGATGGCACCCTCAGAATGTGCATCGATTACAGGGAACTGAACAAGAAGACTATTAAGAACAGGTACCCCATCCCTAGGATTGATGAGCTCATTGATGAGCTGCATACTGCATGTTTCTTCTCCAAAATAGACTTGAGGTCAGGGTACCATCAGATTTGAGTACGTGAGGAGGATGTGGAGAAGACAGTGTTTAGGTGCCATTATGGGCACTTTGAGTTTCTAGTTATGCCTTTCGGCTTAACCAATGCACCTGGCACTTTTCAGTCTTGTATGAATAAGGTCTTCAGAGAGCAACTGCGGAAGTTTGTACTCATCTTCTTTGATGACATACGCATATTTAGCAAGACTTGGGAGATCATCTGAGGCACCTGGATATTGTGTTGGGTATACTTGAGTAGGAGTCCCTATATGCAAAAATGTCAAAATGCGAGTTTGGCATGACAGAGTTGTTGTACTTGGGACACATCATCAGTGCAAAGGGTGTCTGTGTGGATCCAAAGAAGATCCGAGCTATAGTTGATTGGCCACCACCCAAGAATCTCTCTCAACTCAAGGGATTCTTTGGCCTCTATGGATTCTACAGCAGATTTGTGAACGGATTTTCTCAGAAAGCAGCCCCACTTATAGATTTGACCTGGAAGGGAGCTTTCGATTGGTCAAATGGGGCTTAGCAGTGTTTCGACAAGTTTAAGGATGTGATGAGCACTTGTCTAGTTTTGGCCATTCCTAATTTTTTGAAGCCATTTGAGCTTCAGTGTGATGCCTTGAGAGAAGGCATCGATGAGGTACTAATGCAGAACAAGCACCTGATTGCTTTTGAGAGCCGAAAGTTAAGGGGTCCTGAGAGCAGCTATAGTATCTATGATAAGGAGATGTTATCCATCATGCATACATTGGCTAAATTTAGGCAGTTTCTGGTTGGAGGAAAATTTATTGTCAAATCTAATCACAATAGCCTAAAGCATTTCCTTAGTCAGAAGGACCTAAATGACTAGTAGCAAAAGTGGGTCAGCAAGCTACAGGCATATGACTTCGACATTGTTTTTGTCAAGGGGAAGAAGAATATAGTTGCTGACGCTTTATCCAGGAGACCACACTTGTGTGCCTTAGGGGAGATTGTTGAGGACTGGAGAGATATGATCACTGCAGAATACACGAAGGATAAGTGGGCTGCTGGGATTATCAATGGCACCATCCGCGATGACAAGTACATTATCATCAATGATTTAATCATTTACAAGGGGAGGATCTTTCTGGTGCCAGCTTCTGCTATGAAGCAGAAGATCTTAAGAGCTTTCCATGACTTGCCTATGGTGGGGTATCCAGGATTCTACAAGACCTACAAGACCTACAAGGAGGTTAGAGAGAGGTTTACTTGGAGAGACCTCAAGTTAGAAGTACAGTAGTATGTGCGGGAGTGTCCAATATGCCAACAAAACAAACATGAGCACTCCTACCCAGGTGAATTATTGGAGCCCTTACCCATTTCCAAGAGGAAGTGGGATTGTATATCGATGGATTTCATTAATGGTTTTCCAAAAGCCCAAGGCAAGGACTGCATCTTTGTTGTGGTTGACAGGTTGACGAAGTTTGCCCATTTCTTTGCCATTTCAGTCACTTATATAGCAACTCATGTTGCTGATTTATTCTTCAGAGAGGTAGTCTGACTTTACGGGGTGCTCAGAAGTATTGTGAGCAACAGGGACAACATGTTCCTTAGCAATTTTTGGTAGGAGCTCTTCAGGTTGACAAGGACAGAGCTTACCCTTAGCACGAGTTACCACCCCCAGACTGATGGACAGACCGAGATAGTTAATAAGTGGGTAGAGGGATACCTTAGGAATTACATAGCCGGGCAGCAAAAGGCATGGATCAAGTGGCTTCACTTGGAAGAGTATTGTTATAACACCACTTACCACATGTCCATCCAAATGACACCATTTATGGCACTTTATGGGTACGAGGCTCCCAGTTTCTTAGATTTATTGTTTGGGGACAACAGAGTACTTAAGGCTAAAGACCTCTTGTAGGAGAGTTAGGACATCATGAGGTCTTTGAAAGAAAACATTCAAAAGGCACAGAACTAGTAGAAGCAATATGCAGATCAACACAGGGTCGAGCGTTCTTTTAAGGTGGGTGATATGGTGTACCTTATTTGCAGCCATACAGACAGTCCATTTTTAAGAGTGGTGCAAAGAAGTTGAAGCCACGATACTATGGATCATTTAGGATCTCCAGGAGGGTTGGAGAGGTGGCTTATGAGTTAGAGTTGCCGACAGAAAGCAAGGTTCATAATGTTTTCCATATGTCAAGCCTCAAAAAGGCACTGGTGCACAATGTGGTACCTTCTACAGAGTTGCCTCCTCTTGATGAAGAGGGGAAGTTGGTTTTGATACCTGAGGCCATCATTGACACCAGGGAATGTACACTGAGGAAGAGAATCATCAAGGAATATTTGGTGAAGTGGAAGAACCTGCCAGTAGAGGATACTATATGGGAGACTGAACAAATCTTGTTGCATCCAAATCTGAGATTGCTTGAGGCAAGCAATCTTCGGGAGGGTGGACTATAATGTCCCCTTTCCTAGAGGGGTTAGTCTATACTTGGTTCCCGTAGACTAACCAATGTGGTTAGGGAACTCTAGGAGTTTGTTTGGTCAGTTTTGGACATTCTGGCTGGAACTTACTATTTTAAGTTGGGAAATTGGCTATTTTTGGAAATTCATTATTGGAGGTGGAGCAATTTGATGAGACTCTTCCAACAGTCTATTGCTCGCTAGATTCTGAGTCTATTTTCCCTTTCAATTTAAAGTCCGTAAATTAATATTTATATTTAAATGTTTGGACTTTATATTTAATGTGGTGACTTAGTGAAAATTATAAAAAGGGCCAAATAAGTCACCCATGGACTTGGATGCCTCATGAGGGGAAAAATAAAATAAAAATTACAAAAGCTATTTCCCTCTCAAAAGGGTCGACCCTCAAGGAAGGATTATAAAAGCAAAAAGGTGAAAAGTAATTGATTCATTTTTGATATTACATTTTTATGAAACTTTGCTTTGCAAATGAGGGTTTGGGGGATTTCTTCTAGCTACGGCTTTTGGTGACAAAAACCACCATTGGTATCAATCTTCCATAGGTGTGAAAGATCACCCAAGGGGATTTTGGGCAGCTATACTCAGTGGCTGTAATTGTGCTTCAATTGGATACACTTCGACGGAGTTTCGGAGAGGATTTGAGATATATCTTCATAGTTTTGGTGCAGCTGAGAGAACATAGAAGGGACTGATTTTATCTGCAGATTTGAGGAGGGTTTGGATTATTTCCCCTCTTTTCCTTGCTAGTCGTACATCCTTGGCTGGCCGTACCCTTCTTGCTAGCTGTACACTTTGGTAGCTCACACTGGAGTTCATTGAGGCTGATTCCTTGTTGCATTTGGATCGATTTTTAGCCTATGGGCCTATGCTATTGCTGTAGATTGTTTTCCTCAACTTGCTAATGTATTTAATGCAAAACTCCATGTTCATGTTGTTGGTCCAGTTACAGCAGAAGTTTGAAGGTGCATATTTTGATATGGGTATATGATGATAATTCATTTTATGCCATTTTATGAATTGGGTCTCCATTATTTTTTTCATATCTATCATAGATTTTCTAGGTTTCATTTGCATGTTATCTTTCTTTGTATTCTGGCATACACATCTTAAGAAAACGAAAACCCCTTCTGCATCTTCTATCTAGTTCTGAAAGATCATAGAATAAAATTAAAAAATATAATATTAAATAAAGATAAATCAAAAGACCAACAGGTGCAGGTTATTACACATGGCCTAGCCAGACATCTAGGTTTGGATGTTATTGAACTCTGTCTTTCCAAGATTGAATCGTTGGTATAGTCAATCAACATAGAAATCTTTTGGTCGATGTGGATCCATGCTACAACATAGGTTTTCAATTTTTTGGCCAAGATATGATTTCACCATTTCATCACTTTCCCCACCCTAGATCATCACACCACCTCTACATTCCATTTATTTCACATGGTTTGGCTAAATATTATTTTCATTCTGTGGCAGCCATATATGTTTCACACCTTTTTTCTTCAATTACAATTACTATAAATAAGATATGGAATAGAAATGTTGTAGTCTACCACCAAGTTGGCTGCATGTCAAGATAAATAAAAAATATTATTTTTGAGAAACAAAATAATTTTTATGGACAGCCAAAAGTATTTTTGGACAACCAAGAATGACCAAAATTTTGGGAATTTCAAAGAGAGTTCATCCTAAGAATGGTATATTGGCCAAAATATAAGCCAAAATTAACAAATTTGAATGTAAATAAAAAAGAATGCAAAAACATAAAGAGAACTTATTAAAATGACAATTGATGATCAGTATTCTCACAAAACAACAAAAAGAATGATTAGAGTTCACAAAATTTTGTAGATTTTTTGTAGAATGATAGTGATGCGGGTCCAAGAACTTGAAAAGATTCACTTTTAATTATTATTATTTTTTAATCATATTCACATAACACGCTTGCATTATAATGTGCATGCGTTATATTATTATAATGCACTCATGTTATAATGAGAGTGCGTTATGTCTTGCACCATTGAAAAGCCCGCCTCTTAGGCTTGGAATTGGCTTGAATTTCAAGCCTTAGGATTGGACTTACTAAATGGCCTTCAAAATCCATGTTTTAAAGAAAACATAAAAACTTTAACTTTCGCCACAATCAAAACTATGTATTTCACCATAAGATTCTGTAAAAATGCAACTACGTTGTTGACCTAGTTTTTATTTTTGCAACCATATAATTTTTTCTGTAGTGTGAATATATTAAGGTTTTAATTTGTATTTATTTTTACTACTATCTTCAAATGTCGCAGAAACACATGTATTGAATTTTTGGCATATCTTTTGATTTGTTCATTCAATTCTGAAATTCTCACCTACACTTCATTCAAGGCCGAAGGGTCAAATTAAGGATCGTCCAACCATGCAGCCTAATATACAAACACACATTGAAACTCAATCGATACAATAGATAAACATCCACTGTAATGTGCCGTACCTGTTTGTATATTTTAATGAATCTTTTTATGTGTTATTTTATTATTCTATTGTGTGTTCTTTCAGACTAGACAGAAGTATGGAGAAGGGGTTTTCATTTTACCTGTGGATGTGTTGCCGGAGCATACAATATATAGCATATATAGAAACCCAGAAAAAGTACAATGAATTTACAAAAACCAACGATGACCCAGATAGAAGAATAGCCAAATATTAATTATTATCACATACCCATGTGCAAAAATACAACTTCATGTTTATGCTATTGCTGGACCAGCAGTGGGTATGGCTGAATATCACTCCAAACTCCAGAGAAATACAAGAAATGATCATACAAATGTAATCAGCAAGGTGAGAGGCCCTAAATGCCTCAAATACAGAGGATATGTTGGCTACAATTCTGAAGATTGAGCCTCTATGAAGCTCGCGATCCCTCAGGCAAGGTATGTACGGCCCATGTAGGCTACTATCGCATTGAATAGCAAACAAAACCTAAAATCTCTTCTAATACCCAGCTAAAGGGTCTGCAAATGATCTCCAACAGTAGTTGATCCAAACTAGGGTGCAAGAGGCACTAACCACTAGCGAACACTCCCAAAGCAGTACGGCCAAGGCTGCAAATGGTACAACCAGCAAGTGTTCTTCTGGCAGTCCAAAATCCCCAGTATAATCTGCTCTAATCAGCTGATAATCTCTGATTTCCAATCTATAAATATACTTCACCAAGAAGCTACAAAGATATATCCAAAAACGCATCAAAATCAGCAATTTGGCAACTCAAATGAAGCACAGTTGTGAATACTAGATGTATCCACCAAAGAAGCACCGTTGGGTGGTATTGCACACCTGTAGAATGCTGTTACCTATGGAGGTTTTCGTCTCCACAAGCCTCTGGTTTGAATCCTCAAACCCTCACAAATGCAGACTCTAGTAGAGCTCAATAGAAAGAGATATCATAAAGCAAGCATATTTTCAAATGACACACCTTTCTTTCTTTAAACTCTCCAAGAGGGACATTACATTTTAGGAGGGAAATATTTCTTTTAAAATTCACTTTTAATATTTCCCAAAGTGAGCGCTCCAAAAAATAACTTAAGTGACTCTTTAAATTCTTCATTTTTCATCACTTAACCAAACGGCTAGTCCACCGGAATTCTATGATAGACTAACCATGAGCCTAGAAGGGGACATTACAGTCCGCCCTCCCTAAGATTGCTTGCCTCAAGCAATCTCAAATCAAGATGCTCTAATATCTGCTCATTCTCCCAAGTAGCATCCTCCATGGGCAAGTTCTTCCATTTAACCAAGTACTCTCTAATGTTCCTCCTCAAATTACATTCCCTGGTATCAATTATAGCCTCGGGTACTAGTATCAACTTCCCCTCTTCATCAAGAGGAGGCAACTCTATTGATGGTATCACCTTATGCCCCAACGCCTTCTTGAGGTGAGATACATGGAATACATTATGTACCCTACTACCTGCTGGAAGCTCCAACTCATAAGCCACTTCTCCAATCCTCTTGGAGATCCGAAAAGGTCCGTAGTACCGTGGCTTCAACTTCTCCCGCCCACTCTTTCTGAGAGTGGACTGTCTATAGGGTTGCAGCATGAGATACACCATGTCACCGACCACAAAAGACCGCTCAGTCCTCTGCTGATCTGCATACTGCTTCTGCTGATTCTGGGCCTTCTGTATGTTCTCCTTCAAAGACCTCATGATGTCCTGACTCTCCTGGAGAAGGTCTTTGGCCTTCGGCACTCTACTATCACCAAACAACAAATCAACAAAGCTCGGTGCCTCATACCCGTATAGGGCCATAAATGGTGACATTTGAATAGACATGTGGTATGTGGAATTGTAACAATACTCTCCCATGTGAAGCCACTTAACCCATGCCCTTTGCTGCCTTGAAACATAGTTTCAGAGGTATCCTTCCACCCATTTATTAACTATTTTCATCTGACCATATGTCTGAGGGTGATAACTCGTACTGGGTGTGAGCTCTGTCCCTGTCAACCTAAAGAGCTCCTGCCAAAAATTACTGAGGAACCTGCTGTCCCTATCACTAACAATGTTTCGAGGCAATCCATGGAGTCGAAATACCTCACGAAAGAATAATTCTGCAACCTGTGTTGCAGCAAAAGTGGTAGGGATGGCAAAGAAGTGTGCATACTTTGTCAGCCTATCCACTACCACAAAAATGCAATCCCTACCTTGGACTTTTGGTAAACATGTGATAAAGTCCATAGAAATGCTATCCCACTTCCTTTCAGGAATGGGTAGGGGCTGCAATAACCCTCCTAGGAATGAGTGCTCTTGTTTGTTCTATTGACATATCGGGCACTCTCTCACATACTGCATCATCTCCGTCTTGAGGCCCTTCCAGGTGAACCTCTCTCTAACCTACCTATAAGTTTTGAAGTACCCCGGGTGTCCTGCCATCGGCAAGTTGTGGAATGCCCTCAAAATCTTCTGTTTCATCTGAGAATCTGACACCAAGAAAATCCTATTCTTGTAAATGATTAAGTCATTTACCACTGTATACCTGTTATCCTTGATGGTGCCATCAATTATCCCCGTAGCCCATGCATCCTTTGCATACTCAGTTGATATCATCTCCCTCCAATCATCTGCAATGGTTCCAAGTGCACATAAATGGGGCCTCCTGGATAGAGCATCGGCAACAACATTTTTCTTTCCTTTGACATACACAATGTCAAAGTCGTAGGCCTGTAGCTTGCTGACCCACTTCTGTTGCCTCTCATTTAAGTCTTTCTGGCCAAGGAAATGCCTCAGACTGTTGTGATATGTTTTGACTACGAACTTACTGCCCACAAGGTATTGTCTGAACTTAGCCAATGCATGCATTATGGCTAACATCTCCTTGTCATAAATGCTATAGCTACGTTCCACACCCCTCAACTTCCTACTCTCAAACGCTATGGGGTGCTTATCTTGCATAAATACCACACCAATGCCTTCCCCTGAAGCATCACACTGCAACTCGAAGGGCTTGCTGAAATTTGGCATGGCCAATACAGGGCATGTACTCATAATTTGTTTGAATCTGTCAAAGCACTCCTGTGTACCCCCTATCCAACTAAATGCATCCTTGTGAGTCAAATTTGTGAGGGGAGCAGCTGACTGAGAAAACCCCTTCACGAACCTACGGTAATATCCACATAAACCCAAGAATCCTTTCAACTGAGTAAGATTCTTTGGTGGCGGCCAGTCTACTATTGCCCAAATTTTCTCCGGGTCTACCTTCACGTTACTAGCACTGATGATGTGACCCAAGTATAGCAACTCGGTCATCCCAAACTCACACTTTGACATCTTGGCATATAAGGATTCCCTCTTTAGAATACTCAACACAATGTCAATGTGTTTCACATGCTCTTCCCACATTTTGCTGTAAATCAGGATATCATCAAAGAATATCAGGACGAACCTCCTCAACTACTCTTTGAAGACTCTATTCATGCAAGACTGGAAGGTAGCCGGTGCATTAGTCAAGCCGAATGGCATGACTAGGACTCAAAGTGCCCATAGTGACACCTTAATGCCATCTTCTCCACATCCTCATCTCTGACCCTAATCTGATGGTACCCAGATCTCAAGTCAATCTTAGAGAAATAATAGGCCCCATGTAGCTCATCAATCAGTTCATCTATCCTGGGTATGGGATACCTGTTCTTGATTGTTTTCTTATTGAGTTCCCTGTAATCAATGCACATCCTAAGAGTCCCATCCTTTTTCTTTACTAACACAATGGATGATGCAAACGGGCTCTTACTCGGTCTTATGTGTCCCATGGCAAGAAGCTCTTTGAGAGCTTTCTCGATCTCATCTTTAGATCTCTTCAGGTGCCGGTATGGTGTGATGATCACCGGTTTTGCACCCTCCAACTCGATCACATGCTCGATACCCCTCTCGGGCGGTCTACCTGGTGGAATATCAGTAAACACTTTGGTGTGTTTAGTTAGAAGAGCCTGTATGTCAGGTGGATACTCACGTTGCTACTGCTCCACAGCTTCAGGCATCACCAATATCTTTGCTGTCCATTGTACCTGATCATGGCGAATCAATCTTTCCATTCGCTTGAGAGAAACAACTCTCAATCCACCATCTGAAATTCCCCTGAGCACATGCTTAACTTCGTTCACTTCAAACTTCATTTCCATTGTCCTCAAATTGATAGTGAACTCCCCTATCTCATGAAGCCATTTCATTCCCAGCACAACATCCATGTCACCCATGCTAACCACATAAAACTCTGACTGGCAAGTATAATGGTTTAGCTGGATCGTCAAGTTGGGAATCCTCCTAGTGCAAGTGAGTACAAACCCATCGGCTACTTTTACCTTAAATCCTGCAAACTCCTCTGTTTGTAACCCCCTCTTAGCAACCAACCCCTCATCTATGAAGTTATGAGTGGCACCTGTATCTAGCAAGGTAATGCACCTCTGTTCACCCAATACTCCTCGGATCTTGAATGACCTTCTCTCTGAATGCTAGAAATGTGGGTTGTGGGTAGGGAGGTATCATTATCCCTATCTGGTACTTTAGATGCAACATCTATCCCTGAATCATCACCCTTTGTATGCTGCTCCGAATGCGTGTCCGTGAACCATCTCCCATTTCCCTTGTATGCTCTATAAATGGAGGTATCTCTCTAGAAAAGGGGTCTGTCCGTGAACCTTGAGAATCATCCTCTGCCACTGCTACCTCTATCTTTGGGTCTGACTCAAAAGGATCGGTTATGGGTACTGGATTCTCTGGAACTAACAACCGTGGGATCTGTGTTCCCTATCTTGCTCTGGTGTTCCTTAAGGAATATCTATCTGCTGGTCGCATCTCATTTTTACCTCTGCATGTCTATTTCACCTCACAAGATGGCAAGATCATGGCTCTGATACCACTGTAAATGTGCCGTACCTGTTTGTATATTTTAATGAATCTTTTTATGTGTTATTTTATTATTCTATTGTGTTCTTTCAAACTAGACAGAAGTATGGAGAAGGGGTTTTCATTTTTCCTGCGGATGTGTTGTCGGAGCATACAATATATAGCATATATAGAAACCCAGAAAAAGTACAATGAATTTACAAAAACCAACGATGACCCAGATAGAAGAATAGCCAAATTTTAATTACTATCACATACCCATGTGCAAAAATACAACTTCATGTTTATGTTGTTGTCAGACCAGCAGTGGGTATGGCTGAATATCACTCCAAACTCCAGAGAAATACAAGAAATGATCATACAAATGTAATCAGCAAGGTGAGAGGCCCTAAACGCCTCAAATACAGAGGATATGTTGGCTGCAATTCCAAAGATTGAGCCTCTATGAAGCTCGCGATCCCTCAGGCAAAGTATGTATGGCCCATGTAGGCTACTACCGCATTGAATAACAAACACAACCTGAAATCTCTTCTAATACCCAACTAAAGGGTCTGCAAATGATCTCTAATGGTAGTCAATGCAAACTGGGGTACAAGAGGCTCTAACCACTAGCGAACACTCCCAAAGCAGTATGACCAAGGCTGCAAATGGTACAACTAGCAAGTGTTCTTCCGGCAGTCCAAATCCCCAATATAATCTGCTCTAATCAGCTGATAATCTCTGATTTCCAATCTGTAAATATACTTCACCAAGAAGCTACAAAGATATATCCAGAAATGCATCAAAATCAGCAATCCGGCAACTCAAATGAAGCACAGTTGTGAATACTAGATGTATCCACCAAAGAAGCACTGTTGGGTGGTATTGCACACCTCTAGAATGTTGTTACCTATGGAGGTTTCCATCTCCACAAGCCTCTGGTTTGAATCCTCAAACCCTCACGAATGCAGACTCTAGCAGAGCTTAACAGAAAGAGATCATAAAGCAAGCATATTTTCAAATGACACACCTTTCCCTCTTTAAACTCTCCAAGAGGGATGTTACATTTTAGGAGGGAAATATTTCTTTTAAAATTCACTTTTAATATTTCCCAAAGTGAGCGCTCCAAAAAGTAACTTAAGTGACCCTTTAAATTCTTCATTTTTCATCACTTAACCAAACGGCTAGTCCACCGGAATTCTATGATGGACTACCCATGAGCCTAGAAGGGGACATTACATCCACAAACCTTTATTGGTTCATAGTCATGAAATACATTATAGTATGCCCCAATGGGCTTATAACATGAGGCCTTAACCTTCCAAGATATATTGGCACAATTATGTATGAACCACAAAACTCTCATGATATTACAATATAATACTCCTGATATTCTACTGAACTATGAGCCTCAGCTTTGAATTATGATCTCTTAATTTGATCTATCATGAATGCTGCTTTCTAATGGTTAGGAATGATGTTTATATAGTGATCCTTAGCCTCTAAAATGATTTGCGTTGGTCACAAGGTGATGTAAAACTCAATGCAAGATGAAACATATAATCATGTAGCGTGTAGAAGGGAACCTTTTGGGATTAATGTAGTGAAGAATATGAAATGAATCTCAATGTAGTTCATACCATGAACCTCCTTGGGACCAAGGAGCTTGAATATATAACCAAATGTTGTTGCAAAGCTCATACAGTCACCACATAACTGAAACAATGATTCTGATCCGGAATTCTAATATGTCAAGTGATGAGTCTAGAATTGAGTATGTGCCTTTGCAGTAAAAACCATAAGTTGTGGTGAACATATGATGACTAGAATAATATTGTAAACTGCAAAGAAAAAAAAAAGTGAAAGAAGATATTTTTAGTTGATGCAAGATTGCTCTTGCATCAAACACTCGAAGTATTTTGAAAAAGCGAGTTCCTTCACTTTGGCATGGCTAGAGGGAAACCAAAATAGTTCATCTCAGCTTTAGATATCCAAGTTGAATCTTCAATCAACCTTCCTTTCCATTTCATCAAATACTCTTCATACTACCTATTTTTGGCATTTCTTCCAATTTTGATGTCCAAAATCTCCTCAATCTCTTCTTTCTACTACTATGGTAACTATTTGCTTCATTCTACCTCTATTCTACCTTCTTTCAACTCCCCTTCATGATATACATATATATTTGCAATGTTAAACACTATTGATATGCCCACACTTTCTAGTAACTCTACTTCATATGTATTTCCTGAATCAAATTCTTTGATGACTCTACAAGAACCAAACTTCTTCATCTTAAGCTTATTTTATGTCCTAACTGAGAATCTCTCCTTCCTCAAATATACCATCACTTCATCTCCTACCACAAACTCCTTATGTCTCCTCTTCTCATCAACCTTCTTGTATTTACCATTCATCTTCTCTAACTAACTTCTTACCTCTGCATGTGCTATCTTCATGTGACTTCTACTTTTGCACTTCTTTTCTATATTATTGATATCTCTCAACTCTAAAATATTTCTTGGACTACTTATGCTATCACAAATAGTGTTGTCCCTATACTCTTATTCACCAAATTGTTATAAACATACTTAACTTGTGCTAAAACCATATCCCAATTACCTATCTTCTCTCTTGCCAAACATCTCAACAAGTTACCCAAACTCAGGTATTCACAACTTTAGTTTGTCCATTTGTCAATGAGTGATAGGTTGAGTTAAATTGTAAGTTTGTCTTCATCTTCTTCCATAATGTCTTTTAAAAGTAACCAACAAATTTAGTGTCTATCTGAAACTATACTCCTTGGCAAGCCATGAAATTTCACAACTTTGAAGAATAAGTCAACTACATGTACCACATCATTTGTCTTCTTACATGCTATGAAATGTGTCATCTTAAAAAATCTATCAACTACCACAAATATAGAATCATGACCTCTTTGTGTCTAGGCAATCCCAATACAAAATCCACACTTATGTCCTCCCATGGTTTCTCTAAAAGTGGTAATGGTTTATTCCATAGAAATGATAAACGTGAAAAATTGTGATTGATTGACGATCACCACAGTTACCAATCTTTCCCTCAAAAAGCATGTTTTTTTAATAATCCATGGTCAACAATTTTTGATTGGTTTTTTCACATTTAATTGCATCTAAATTATTTGGAATTGTGTTTAAGTCATTTGGAATTGTGTTTAAATCATTTGCATGATTTTTTGACTAATTTTTTCCCTTTTTTACTGCTTTTGGTGTGACCCATGAAGTTTTTTGTTTTTTGATATATACGCGATTATTCCTTCAAATGAATAATACTTCTTTTGTAAGTGGCGAAGGCATATCATGAAGTGGCTAGGGGGAACATTTTAACTACATATTTTGACTATTTTGAAGGTGAGTGCAAAGAACATGACTATGGCAGCGCATTTTAGCTTGGCTTGACTCCATTTGTTAATTCCATGCAATGTTTGGATTTTGGATAATGCATTTAGTTCAAAAATAAAACTGTTGTCATATTTTGCCTAGTGCCAAAATATCCCAAAAAATTTCTTCTTCTGTCAAAAATATTCGATCTAAGACACCTAAAATGGAAGAAGTTTTCCCCTTAGCAAAAACCCAGAAAAATCCCCCAAAGATTTCCAAGTTTTTGCCTTTAATTTTGCCTTAGTCGGCAAAATTTCATTTTGGCAAACTTTGGTTTGTAGGTTCGAAAGTTCACCGATTCACCAGTTTGCCGACTAAAGGGCGAATGAGCTAAGGCAAAACAGTGCAGAGCAGAAGGAAAGAAGATAAGGGTGCATTCTATCAGCAAGGTTGTTGGTTCGCGATCTTCATAGTTCACTGATCGACGGTTTTGCCGACAAGCATTTCGCCAACCAAAGTTTGACTAAGGCAAGGTGTAGAAAGGGCTATCGGCGAGTCGGCAGGATTTCGAACTTGCTAAGTAGTTTGAGTTTTCGAGGATTAGCCGATAAGGCAATAGGAGCTCGAATGAAGGCGCCAAAGGGAGATGGTTATGAAGATAGTAGATTCGCCGACAAGGCGAAAAGGGGCCAGCTCAGTGGTTCTAAAAAGATGAAGTTTTCCGATAAAGGCGAAATGGAAAAAATTGACTAAGGTAGGGGTTGGTATGCGAAAAGCAAGATTCGCCGATAATGTGAAAAAAGTGATAAGCCTGGCTAGTCGGGAGATCGGTGAAAAAGAGAACTTGCCAATAGGTTTGAAGAAGTGTGAATTTGTTGATAAGGTGAAGAAATGAAGGTAGCTTTGGTTCATGAAATATAAAAATCACTGATAAGGCGAAAAGGAGACAAATGCAAGAAGAGTTCGCGAATAATGGACTTTGTTGACGAGGCAAAGAAGAAAAGGCAGAACACAAGCTAGGTTCTGAAAAATATGAATTCACCGATAAGGTGAAAATGTGAACTTAGAGTTCCAAAAAGGCAACAGTTTGGCATAGGTAAAAATTATCGATAAAGATAAAGCAAAGGAAAGAAAAGTAAGGCACGACAAAGACTAAGTTCGAGAAAATTCAAATTTGCCAATAAGGCAAAATGGTGCCAAAGAGCAAGGTTCTGAAAAGGGCTAATTCGCCAATTAGGCGAAAAAAAGATGCAAGTTGGCCAATCGGTAGGCCAGGTGAAAGGCAAACTCAAGGGTAGTTCATGAATTCAGAGATTCACGATAAGGCAATTAGGAGGCCCGATAGGCCAAACGTGAAAATAGAAGACAAGAATAGAGCCCGATGGTTCTGAAAATGAAGAATTCGCCGACTGAAAAGAAGGCCAAAAAAGAGAATTCAGCTCAAAACAAATTCGCCGATGGAGAGCTTAGTAGTGCCATGGCAGATTTTAAGGTACAACACGTGTTGTGTCCCTATATTAATAATTTATAATTGAATCGATTATGTATTATTCATTCAAATTAAAGATATGAATGATATTAAATCCTTATTATAAATCGAATATAGTTAATATATTTGAATAATATTTATTTAAAACAATTAACAAGATATATTATTATTAGATTTATAAATAACAAATATAAATAATAATAATATATACTATAAATATATCATCATAAATATATTTAATAATATATTATAAATATATCTAATAATATAGATACAAATATTATTATAATTATCTTATATTATAAATATAAATATAAATATATAAATAAAAAATATAAATATTAATAATACAAATATAAATATATATCTTTAATCCCATATAAGAGGAGCAATGTATACAGCAGCAATATATATACTACAAAGAATATAAGGGAAGACTAATAAAGGGGAGCCGATCCCATAAAGAATCAATATTAAGTAGCACTCTTTGAATAAGACATAAGGCAGCGACGCCATTTTAGTTATAGTTTGAGGATTTAAAAGAGCTACGAAATGGTTTATTAAGATCACCGATTAGTATAAGGTGCAACAAATAAACAAAGAGCAGTGGTAGTATTTGCAAGATTGTTATTAATAATGTAGCGATCCTTATGAGGAGTGGCGTCTCCTTGAAGGGTGGCAACTATTGGGTGTAAAGGCAGCCTATCAAGATTATAAAAAGGGAATTGGTGGACATCATTTAGATATAATCATCAAGCATTTCAAATATCAATCAATGAAGGAAAATATTTCTGAACTGTATAAAAGAGTAAAAGAATATATATTTCAGAATAAGAAAGTCACTTCGGGGCATCTGAAAGAAAAGGCACATCAGTCTATTAGGCTGCAAGAAAGGAATTCTTAGGAGTTCTAAAAGGCAAGAGTTATCTAGTATGATGTATCTAATCTTATGATTGTTATGATGAATGTCATGTATTAAGTAATGACACATAATGGAAAGATTATCATAGACATGTGTCTATATATATACATTATGAAACTTGCTATAAAGGAAAAGATTAATAGACTACATTCACAACACATTAAGCAATGGTATGTTCAAACCCATTGCCTATTTATTTCTATTGCCTGCACCCTTAGAGTAGGTTGGTTTTGTTAGGGAGAGGCGGAGTAATTTCATCCTAATGGGATTGGAGATGGTTTAGCACGCCCTAGACAAGGTTGTTAGGGATAGGCAAAATAATCCCATCCCAATTACATTGGAGAAGGTTTAGCGCACCTAGACAAGTAATTCCCCATACAAGGTTGAGGATTAGAAATGAAGTAAGGATTAAAGATTTGAACATAGTCTATAATGCATTGTGTTATGAATTGAATTGAATATTATCTTAATTTATTGATCTTTAATATCTCTAATGTCCCTTTTTAGTAATCTTATTGTATGCAAGTAAAGAAATCAGGAATATCCTAAAAGGGGACATTACAAGTTGTATCAGAGCAGTCTTCCTGTCATCCTGTGAACGATAGTTGTTACATAAGCTTATGCTAAGTTATATTGTGGGCCCATAACCCACAATCGCAGGATCATTCTCTACGTTATCTTATCATCGTTCATTGATTATTCTATAACTTGCTCAACAATCAAAGTCTTACTTGAATTTATTTTCTCTACAACATCATCAGCTTCATCTTTCAAATTTTTCATCAATATGGTTTCATTTCAAATCTCCAATCTTGGATTCTCAATACTCCCAAGTTTCTTCTTTGACATTGAAAAGATTTTTCCTTCCTAAATTCACTTGATTAACTACATATTCATCTATAACACTTGTATTACCTCAATCACATTGCTTTTCAAAATCAAATAATCAATTACTCTTCAAGAACATGACTCTTCTCAATAAAATATCAAAAGATAAAATTACAAGATGACAAGCACAAGACTGAATCTTGCAATCAAACATCAAGATGTCTTCATCATTCATTGGAATCTTAGAATCTCAATACTTTAGCATTGAAAATATTTTCATTGTCTAAAACCACATCTTCATCTATAATACTTGCATCACATCGTTGTTATTCAAAACATCAAACAAATGCTTACCTACACAATTGTCTTTCATTAGACCTTTCAAGTATGCTTTGGTCATAAATTCTCTTTCAGGGAATCACAATCATTTTCTCTTCACTAAAGCAATATTCATTCTGGATCAAAACCACGATTTTGTTTCAACACATCGAAAGGTAGACGTTAAATGTACAAGGAAATAAAATAACTCGTAATTGTTTGAGGACAAGCAATTTTGAGTGGGGAGGGTTGTCATATCCCTATATTAGTAATTTATAATTGAATCAATTATGTATTATTCATTCAAATTAAAGATATGAATGATATTAAAATCCTTATTATAAATCGAATATATTTAATATATTTAAATAATATTTATTTAAAACAATTAACAAGATATATTATTATTATATTTATAAATAAGAAATATAAATAATAATAATATATACTATAAATATATCATCATAAATATATTTAATAATATATTATTAATATATTTAATAATATAAATACAAATATTATTATAATTATCTTATATTATAAATATAAATATAAATATATAAATATAAAAATAAATATAAAATATAAATATTAATAATACAAATATAAATATATATCTTTAATCTCATATAAGACGAGCAATATATACGGCAGCAATATATATACTACAAAGAATATAAGGGAAGGCTAATAAAGGGGAGCCGATCCAATAAAGAATCAATATCAAGTAGTGCTAAGACATAAGGTAGTGATGACATTTTAGTTATAGTTTGAGGATTTACAAAAGCTACGAAATGGTTTATTAAGATTAGTGATTAGTATAAGGTGCAACAAATAAACAAAGAGTAGAGGTAGTATTTGCAAGATTGTTATTAATAACGTAGCGATCCTTATGAGTGACGTCTCCTTGAAGGGTGGCAACCATTGGGTGAAAAGGCAGCCTATCAAGAGTATAAAAAGGGAATCGGTGGACATCATTCAGATATAATCATCAAGCATTTGAAATATCAATTAATGAAGGAAAAGATTTCTGAACTGTATAAAAGAGTAAAAGAAGATATATTTCAAAATTAAGAAGAAAGTCACTTGGGAGTATTTGAAAGAAAAGGCACATCAGTCTATTAGGCTGCAAGAAAGGAATTCTTAGGAGTTCTAAAAGGCAAGAGTTATCCGGTATGATGTATCTAATCTTATGATTGTTATGATGAACATCATGTATTAAGTAATGACAAATACTGGAAAGATTATCATTACACATGTATGTGTGTGTATATATATACATTATGAAACTTGCTATAAAGGAAAACATCAATAGACTACATTCACAACACATTAAGAAATGGTACGTTCAAACCCATTGCCTATTTACTTCTTTTGCCTACAACCTTAGGGTAGGTTGGTTTTGTTAGGGAGAGGCGGAGTAATTCCATCCTGATGGGATTGGACATGGTTTAGCACACCCTAAACAAGGTTGTTAGGGAGAGGCAAAGTAATCCCATTCCAATTACATTGGAGAAGGTTTAGCGCACCCTAGACAAGTAATTCCCCATACAAGGTTGAGGATTAGAAATGAAGTAAGGATTAAAGATTTAAACATAGTCAATACTGAATTGTGTTATGAATTGACCTGAATATTATCTTAATTTATTGATCTTTAATATCTCTAATGTCTCTTTTTAATGATCCTATTGTATGCAAGTAAAGAAATCAGGAATATCCTAATTTAGGGGACATTACAAGTGGTATTAGAGCAGTCTTCCTGCCATCCTGTGAATGATAGTTGTTACATAAGCTTATGCTAAGTTATATTGTGGGGCCATAACCCACAATCGCAGGATCATTCTCTACGTTATCTTATCATCGTTCATTGATTATTCTACAACTTGCAACAATCAAAGTCTTACTTGAATTTATTTTCTCTACAACATCATTAGCTTCATCTTTCAAATTTTTCATCAATATGGTTTCATTTCAAATCTCCGATCTTGGATTCTCAATACTCCCAAATTTCTTCTTTAACATTGAAAAGATTTTTCCTTCCTAAATTCATTTGATTAACTACATATTCATCTATAACATTTGTATTACCTCAATCACATTGCTATTCAAAATCAAATAATCAATTACTCTTCAAGAACATGACTCTTCTCAATAAAATATCAAAAGGTAAAATTACAAGATGACAAGCACAAGACCGAATCTTGCAATCAAACATCAAGATGTCTTCATCATTCATTGGAATCTTGGAATCTCAATACTTTAGCATTGAAAATATATTCATTGTCTAAAACCACATCTTCATCTATGATACTTGCATCACATCGTTGTTATTCAAAACATCAAACAAATGCTTACCTACACAATTGTCTTTCATTAGACCTTTCAAGTATGCTTTGGTCACAAATTGTCTTTTAGGGAATCACAATCATTTTCTCTTCACTAAAGCAATATTCATTCTGGATCAAAACCACGATTTTGTCTCAACACATCGGAAGGTAGACGTTAAATGTGCAAGGTAATGAAATAACTCGTAATTGCTTGAGGACAAGCAATTTTGAGTGGGGAGGGTTGTCATGTCCTTATATTAGTAATTTATAATTGAATCGATTATGTATTATTTATTCAAATTATAGATATGAATGATATTAAAATCCTTATTATAAATCGAATATATTTAATATATTTAAATAATATTTATTTAAAACAATTAACAAGATATATTATTATTATATTTATAAATAACAAATATAAATAATAATAATATATACTATAAATATATCATCATAAATATATTTAATAATATATTATAAATATATCTAATAATATAAATACAAATATTATTATAATTATCTTATAAATATAAATATACAAATATAAAAAATAAATATTAACAGTACAAATATAAATATATATCTTTAATCTCATATAAGAGGAGCAATATATATGACAACAATATATATACTACAAAGAATATAAGGGAAGGCTAATAAAGGGGAGCCGATCCCATAAAGAATCAATATTAAGTAGCGCTCTTTGAATAAGACATAAGGCAGCGATGACATTTTAGTTATAGTTTGAGGATTTACAAAAGCTACGAAATAGTTTATTAAGACCAGTGATTAGTATAGGGTGAAGCAAATAAACAAAGAGCAGCGGTAGTATTTGCAAGATCGTTATTAATAATTCAGCGATCCTTATGAGGAGTGGTATCTCCTTGAAGGGTGGCAAGCATTGGGTTTAAAGGCAGCCTATCAAGAGTATAAAAAGGGAATCGGTGGACATCATTCAGATATAATCATCAAGCATTTCAAATATCAATCAATGAAGGAAAAGATTTCTGAACTGTATAAAAGAGTAAAAGAATATATATTTCAGAGTTAAGAAGAAAGTCACTTGGGAGCATCTGAAAGAAAAGGTACATTAGTCTATTAGGCTGCAAGAAAGGAATTCTTAGGAGTTTTAAAAGGCAAGAGTTATCTGGTATGATGTATCTAATCTTATGATTGTTATGATGAATGTCATGTATTAAGTCATGACAAATAATGGAAAGATTATTATTAGACATGTATATACATATACATTATGAAATTTGCTATAAAGGAAAACATCAATAGACTACATTCATAACACATTAAGAAATGATATAATCAAACCCATTGCCTATTTACTTCTATTTCCTGCAACCTCAAGGTAGGTTGGTTTTGTTAGGGAGAGGCGGAGTAATTTCATCCCGATGGGATTGGAGATGGTTTAGCGCACCCTAGACAAGGTTGTTAGGGATAGGCAGAATAATCCCATCCCAATTGCATTGGAGAAGGTTTAGCGCACCCTAGACAAGTAATTCCCCATCCAAGGTTGAGGATTAGAAATGAAGTAGGATTAAAGATTTGAACATAGTCTATAATGAATTTTGTTATGAATTGAACTGAATATTGTCTTAATTTATTGATCTTTAATATCTCTAATGTCCCTTTTTAGTAATCTTATTGTATGCAACTAAAGAAATCAGGAATATCCTAAAAGGGGACATTACAAGTTGTATCAGAGCAGTCTTCCTGTCATCTTGTGAACGATAGTTGTTACATAAGCTTATGCTAAGTTATATTGTGGGCCCATAACCCACAATCGCAGGATCATTCTCTATGTTATCTTATCATCGTTCATTGATTATTCTATAACTTGCTCAACAATCAAAGTCTTACTTGAATTTATTTTCTCTACAACATCATCAGCTTCATCTTTCAAATTTTTCATCAATATGGTTTCATGTCAAATCTCCAATCTTGGATTCTCAATACTCCCAAGTTTCTTCTTTAACATTGAAAAGATTTTTCTTTCATAAATTCACTTGATTAACTACATATTCATCTATAACACTTGTATTACCTCAATCACATTGCTTTTCAAAATCAAATAATCAATTACTCTTTAAGAACATGACTCTTCTCAATAAAATTACAAAAGGTAAAACTACAAGATGAGAAGAACAAGACTAAATCTCGCAATCAAAGATCAAGATGTCTTCATCATTCATTGGAATATTGGAATCTCAATACTTTAGCATTGAAAATATTTTCATTGTCTAAAACGACATCTTCATCTATGATACTTGCATCACATCGTTGTTATTCAAAACATCAAACAAATGCTTACCTACACAATTGTCTTTCATTAGGCCTTTCAAGTATTCTTTGGTCACAAATTCTCTTTCAGGGAATCACAATCATTTTCTCTTCACTAAAGCAATATTCATTCTGGATCAAAACCATGATTTCGTCTCAACACATCAGAAGGTAGATGTTAAAGGTGAAGGTAATGAAATAACTCGTTGTAATTACTTAAGGACAAGCAATTTTGAGTGGGGAGGGTTGTCATGTCCCTATAGTAGTAATTTATAATTGAATCGATTATGTATTATTTATTCAAATTAAAGATATGAAAGATATTAGAATCCTTATTATAAATCGAATATATTTAATAATATATTATAAATATATCTAATAATATAAATAAAAATATTATTATAATTATCTTATATTATAAATATAAATATAAATATATAAATATATAAATAAATATAAATTATAAATATATATCTTTAATCTTATATAAGAGGAACAATATATACGGCAACAATATATATACTACAAAGAATATAAGGGAAGGCTAATAAAGGGGAGTCGATCCCATAAAAAATTAATATTAAGTAGCGCTCTTTGAATAAGACATAAGGCAATGATAACATTTTAGTTATAGTTTGAGGATTTACAAAAGCTACTAAATGGTTTATTAAGATCAATGATTAGTATAAGGTCCAGCAAATAAACAAAGAGCAACGGTAGTATTTGCAAGATTGTTATTAATAATGCAACGATCCTTATGAGGAGTGGCATCTCCTTGAAGGGTGGCAACCATTGGGTGTGTAACACCCCACCAAGGAACCCAGAGGATAACACAACTAAGCTTACAAAAATGACAATATATATATATATATATATATATATATATATATATATATTAAGAAAGAAATAATGAAGAAATGTAAATCATATTTATTTAAACATCTAATTAAGCTTTATCCTCTAGGGTTCCACGGCTACATTACTAACGAACTAAAACAAGATTTAACCAACATTATGAATTAACTATCAACCATAATTCATTCTAAATCTAATTGCATCAAATGAATAAACACATACATTTCCATATTATAACATCAGATAAGTAATCATGAAGATCATGCAACAAGGATACAAGTACATATACAATTTCCTTTACAAGAGAGTACAATATTATATTGTATACAATATCACTTTCCTGATTACATTGGAGTACATACATCAAGATAACAACATATGATTCAACTGATATACAAGACTGAAACATGAACATAAGTATCTGTCTCTTCAAGCTATAACAAGATCTGTAATCTGATATAAGAGGTACATCCTTCTTGCACACGAATAATGGCATGGAAAACCAATGGAGATAAAAGCACAACCACCTGACCATGTGGAACCCTAAGGTCCACCCCCCGTGCTAGGAGATAACATAAGGTCCCACAACATAAAATAGTAAGAAAGACAGAAGACTAATAGGTGCAAGGACTACCTATGACCCCAATACAACACGGGTCAATATAAACAATGCAAGTAACTCAAACATCACTTCCAGAGGCAATCACACAATAAAAGGGGAAAACACACTTAGGGAATGCTAGGCTGTAGTAGGGAAGAGTGTCATCGCATGGTCCTAACATGGGTTATCCTGATAGTCTCTCAACAGATGTCGACCCCCATTCATGGGTTATCTTGACCGTCCAGACGTCGACCCCCATCTATGGTTATCTTGACAGTCTCTCACTAGACACCGGCCCCATAGGGTGACACATGCAGAACCAACAGTCCTTTCGTGAGGGCAAGGAAGTTGATTTTGCCAACCACAGCCTTTTCATCCCATCCTTAGCCTGAACAAGCACTGCAAGCATGGGTGAGGCATCCAATTATCTTATTTAGTGTGGAAACTACCCAACCCTCTAAATTTATTATTATCACTGGATTAAAAATTTTCAATGGGTTATCCTCGCAGCCACTTTGGGCACCGGCCCCACATTGAAAGCCACTCCCCTACTTGCATCTAGAAGACCCTATCCATGAAGCAAGGCAATTACCATCACAATGAAAAGTAACATATACAATGCAAGGCATTTACCTTCTTGCATACAAAACATAATCACAGGGACCAATTCTTATATCCTTGTCTCAAAACATAAACCAAGCATGAACTATCACATTCTCATCATGATGCATTTACAACACAAAATACACATCATTTCATATCACACAGAGCAAGGCATTATCCATCTTGCACATGTATCATACCAACATGAATAGGAGGCAACATTTCAAGAATGCATT
Source organism: Cunninghamia lanceolata (assembly GCA_027924645.1). NCBI lineage: Eukaryota > Viridiplantae > Streptophyta > Pinopsida > Cupressales > Cupressaceae > Cunninghamia > Cunninghamia lanceolata. The sequence goes on from BSBN01000725.1 coordinate 1,591,990, forward strand.
TCATTCAACTCACATGATGCACACAGCCAACCCGCACACAATCACACCCTCCTAGGCCTCTAGAAACAACTTCCCCAAATGACACAAACACTTGACACCACTAAACACAATGGTCTCACATCTTATTCACTCTCAGATGCACATCATAGACTAATACCCTTCAACAATATATATATATATATATATATATATATATATATATATATATATATATATATATATATATATATATATATATATAAGGAATGTAACATTAATCCAAGCTTGTTAAAATCCCTTACCCAACACTAGTATTAACGGAATAAACCAACATAAAGCAATCTAACCTGCTAACATACCAAGTCTAGGAATAGGAAAGGGGTTGATTGAGTTCTAGACATAAATATAATACAAACATTTTCTCAACAACAAAGATAAAAAGAACGTTGCATTTCTTAAGTACAAATTATAAACATGCTCTATACAACTAATGAGCCACAATATCCATAAAGGACTTTATTATCACATCAAAATTCACTTACAACATCGCATACACATGAAATCAGGACATAGTAATCTATGCCTCAAGAAACCCTTGACAACAAGACCCTATTACGACCACTGATACAACTTACACCAGTTCCAATTACCTTAAACAATTCCACTTGTAATCATTTAATTTCTAAAACAAACTTATAAATCAAATCTTAAATACAATGTTTACAAACCTAATTCCAACCCATTAATCAATTTTCAACTTAACACTACTATTACAAAGAAATTGTAATAAAATTAATATTAAATTCATCAACAACCCTGTCAACTCTCATTTAATCATATTAAACAAAATATAGTAATGTATATATATATATATGTACTTTTGTGTAACAATTAATAAGATATCAGTCGTAACGTTTATGCAATTTTAGTTAGACGATTATGCAAAAGACCGAGGCATAGACAAGGTCTACGAATTGTTTGACAGTCATTTCAAAGAGATGTCATCTTTTGGATCAAAATGATTGCAGGATACGCACAGAATGGATCTGTAGATTTAATAACAACCAAGATGGCATAGGAATTGTTTGTCACTAATTGATACATATCTCTGAATTGACAAACTAGGTAATGCTAATTTTTAGATATGATTTTCATAGATAAGAGCTAAATCTTATATAAAAATTTCAAATAAACCCAGTTCGAAAATAAAGAGTCATTGGTGACGCAACTAACTGTTTTAACAAAGATGAAACGGGTGAGAGGTAGATAGTCACAAAATTTTCATATCTCCAAAATGACAAACTGGGTAAGACTGATTTTTGGATATGATTTGGATAACTAGGTCGTGCACCATATATAAAAAAATTAGAGGAACCCAATTCGTAAAAATAAAGTTATGGCTGACGCAACCGACTATAAAAATAGAGATGAAATGGGTGAAAGATAGACAGTCGCAAAATATTCATATCTCTAAAATGACAAACTGGGTAAGGTTGATTTTCGGATATGATTTGGATAACTAGGTCGTACACCATATATAAAAAAAATTAGAGGAACTCAGTTCATAAAAATAAAGTTATGGTTGATGCAACAAACTATAAAAATAGAGATGAAATGGGTGAGATAGACAGTCACAAAATATTCATATCTCTAAAATGACAAACTAGGTAAGGCTGATTTTCGGATATGATTTGGATAACTAGGTCGTGCACCATATATAAAAAAATTAGAGGAATCCCATTCGTAAAAATAAAGTTATGGCTGACGTAACAGACTATAAAACCATAGATGAAATGGGTGAAAGATAGACAACCACTTCAATCGGTGATTCCCAGAAATGCAATGATATAGACATGCACAATTGGATCTGATAACAAGGCTTCTAACCTCTCAAGCAAATTACAATGAAAAATCATAAATCAAACATTTGTTTCAACAAAAAACTTAGACAGAAATTAGAACCAAAGGAACTTGATTTCACTTGCTTGACTAGGCTGAAGGTTCGATACTGGGTTCAACTACTGTAGCCACAAACTAGTCTCTCCCATCTCCTCTCCCCCTAAAAGTTCAATCTGCTGAATATTATTATGAGAGAGAAATCCCCACCAATATCTTCCAGAAGATTCCTCCCATTAAAGGCAATAAATTCTGTCTAAATCTCTTTCTTACAATTTGCTATTTTTTTATCATTTACAACCAGACCAGACAATATATTTTTTTTATCTTATTTATTTCCTTTACAACTAGACAAGAATCATTTTTATTCTTATTTATTTAGTATTTACTATATATGACTTTTATGACAACTCATAAATATTATCTATTTTTATTGCCACTTAACACAATATTTAATTATATTAATTTATTTATTTATCTTTAGCTAGCATTTAGATTTATTATTATTTTTTTATTATTTATTTCCATAAACTCAAATTCTCATAAAGGCATTTATATATTTATTTAATTATCAAAAATACCTTCATAACTAATAATATTATTTTAATGCAACGATTAACCAAAGCATCAATCAAACAATTGAAACTAAATAACCCAAATGCCAAACAATACTTGACACAATGGACGATCGAAAGCATGATCACAATGACAGTGACTGACCATTACGCCCATACAGATGACACTGACTAGGTACAAAATTGGATACTCATCCTTTTCAAGGATGATGGCTAACTAGGGGACCACATGTTATCTCCATTTCAACAGTTTCCATTGGGTTTAAGGCATGCTCAGACCTGTCAATTCAGGTGGAGTCGATGTCTGGTACCTGCAACCTGCAGCACACAACATAGTCTATGCACGAGTATCATAAACATAAAACAGTTACGGAGTGAAAGAGAATCACAATGTCGCCGGATGCTCACAAATGAGTGGTACGACATTGTCTCTTTTCACCCACACCATAATCAGATTATCTTATAATACAGAATTAGTCACATAAAAATCAATTCTAACATATGACAATCATAGTAAGATCAACATCATAATCACTTGAATGTAAAGCAATGTCAAAACATATGAATTATCAGTGTTGCAACAAAGATTATCAATAAAATATACTAACTATTAAATGAAACCACACAGAAATAATTAGGTATGCCATCAACATGAATGTAGCATCTACCAACCTCATATAATGTACCACATCAACTGTCAAACAAACCCTAATTAATTCTATTATTTTACCTTTATTTTCATACTCCTTCACCTGACCACTTGCACATCCATGGTGAGGATGGAGGGGCCTCCCCCCCAAAAACTTGACTTACTCTTGGAAGTCACAGACTAGGGTGAAAACATAACATATTAGTATTGCAATTTTCTATTGCCAACATACATATCCATATTAAGCAATGGTTCATAAGACAAGCACAATCGTTCAGTAAAGACAAGGACATCAATTTATTTACATTTAAGGCGTATCATGTGATCTACTTATAACCAGTCACACATATTTTGAGAATTTCAAACGATTTAAGGAATTGCATTCACATATTAACAAGGAAAAATACATCTCATCTCTTATTTCCACTATGGTTCCAACTAATTATCAAACATGCAAAGTACAATCCTCTGTGGAGTCCTCCCTTGAACACACTATCAGAGGTTCGAAATAAACATGATAGAAACAAAACTTAACATGAAACGGAGCCAACAGAAACAAACATTCGAAATAGCCACCATAGAAATTTAAAAAAATATGAAAACCCAAGGGGGGGAATAATCAAATTCAATCTTAAGTCACAAAATGCTGGCAAATTTTCAACAATAATTCAAGTATAAGAAAAGAGTTTTGGTGACCATTCCTATCATAAGAGAGTTCAAATGACACAAATTCATTGTTAGCCCACCAACAACACATGAAACAACTATCAAAATTCCAAAATAGTCAAATTACAAACAAATCCACATCACAATGTGACTAATTTAAGCCACAAAAGGGAGTATCTACTACACAACACCCCAAGACTCAAAGTCCAGAATGCGTTAGAGAATGTACACCAAACACACGGACAACTAAGTTTTCTATATCTTCATATCTAAACAACTTTTATTCATGAATTTAAGGCAACACAGTCTCTATTTATATACAAAAAGTTTCTATCATTAATGCACTACAATTCCTTTTAACCAAACTATGCACATATGTAATTAATTCCTTATGCATGAAGATATTTATAGAGGGAATGTATGATGTCACACACAAGAATAATTCAAAATTCTAATTGACTTAGAATATCACATTCATGATCTCTTGGGTCCAACACAAGCTCCAATTTGATCTCCTGCACATAGTTCTTACACATGCATACACATTGATAACTTTCCACATGAGGTCATGGCTAACAAGGAGATAGATATAGATGATCAAGAAACCACATAAAGATACCCCACACATGACAACATCACATAACCACATGACTCGCGATGCATGATGCCACTGAATGATTAAATTATTCCAATACTTACACATATAATGCAATTAAAATAAAGATGGTATGGTGCTTCTAAACATAACCCCCAAGTATGATTACTTCACCAAAGCAGGGAACACAAAACACCACTGGCCTTTCACAACACCTCACATAGAATGGGTATAGGACATTCACATCACTAGAGGGGGCAACTACCACACTCCTAATTACATGCACTAACAATAATCATGCTTGTTTCTTCTAAAGCACTAGAGACCACAAAAGGAACTCAAGGCCTCAACAATTCAGCAAGCACTAACATACAGGAAACTCATATTGTCAGATACATCATCACATTTTTAGAAAACAAGGAGGGATAACGCATAGCAGACACATAAGTAAAACAAGGCATAAAGAATTTATTTCTTTCAGAATCAAAGAACAAGTCTGTAAATTTATCAACCTTCTAACGTCATACTAAAACACATAGGTGAGAGGTACTATTACCAACTCGCCACAAGGAGAAAAATGCTTAACCTAGAGCAACAACAACAATTCAGAGGTTCCAGTGTTGCAACCTAGGCTCTGATACCAAATGTAACGCTCCACCAAGGAACCCAGAGGATAACACAATTAATCTTACAAAAAGGACATATATATATTTTAAGAAAGAAATAATAAAGAAATATAAATCATATTTATTCAAACATCTAATTAAGCTTTATCCTCTAGGGTTCCATGGTTGCATTACTAACAAATTAAAACAAGATCTAACCAACATTATGAATTAACTAACAACCATAGTTCATTTTAAATCTAATTGCATTAAATGAATAAACACATACATTTCCATATTATAACATTAGATAAGTAATTATGAAGATCCTGCAACAAGGATACAAGTACAAATACAATTTCTTTTACAAGATAGTACAATATTACATTCTATACAATATCACTTTCCTGATTATATTGGAGTACATACATCAAGATAACAGCACATGATTCAACTGATATACAAGATTGGAACATGAACATAAGTATATGTCTCCTCAAGCTAGAACAAGACCTGTAATCTGATATAAGAGGTACATCCTTCTCGCACGCAGACAATGACATGGAAAACCAATGGAGATAAAAGCACAACCACCCTGTTGGTGCCTGAATTCACTGTCAGTTTTTAAGCATTTTTCATGCAGGCACCTTCCCTAAAATCCAAAAAAATTGAAGTATTGGGGCCCCTCAGCGTTCTTCAGCATCTGCATCATAGTTCTTGAGGTGGTGGTCTTCATGTTTTCTCCATCGGAATGAGTTTGTATATGTCTTAGCGATCATGATTGGTACCAATGATGTGTTTTATTCTATCGCTGTGACATGGGCCATCGAATGGACGAGGAGTGTTTGCCCGATGGTATTGGTCATGCCGATGAAGGTATCTCAGGTCTATCGGTGTAATGTTTGTCATCGGCAGAGAATGTTTCTGCTTGGCCGACGGTTGAGGGTCTTGCCGACGAGGGTGTTTTGGTGGCCATCGGGGAGAGTTGGTCTATCGGCCAAGGAAGCTTTTGGGCTGGCCGATAGACTATGTCTGGCCGACAGAGGCTTGCGGAGGTGTCGTCGGTGAGACGATTGAGATCGGCGAGAGGTTTTTGGGGCAAGCCGATGGTGTAGATTTGGCCGATGGGCTTTTGGCGAAGGTGTCGTCGATATGACTTTTGCCTATCGGCGAGGGAGATTTGTGCTTTGCCGATGGGTCTTCTCTGGCCGATGTCGAAGTTGGAGGCTTTAGAGAGGTGTTCGTCGGTGTGACTAAGGGTATCGGCCAGTGTTTTTTCAGTTGCTTCGATGATGTGTGTCTAGGCGATGGGAGCGAGGAGTTCGGTCATCAGAGTGACCTTGGCTATCGGGGGTAGTGCTTTGTGGTCTGCCGATGGAGAGTGTTTGGCCGATAGTGGAGCAGAGTGTGGCTCGTTGGTGTGTCGGTATGACTCGACGTATCGGCGAGCATCTTTTTTGTTATGCCGATGGCATGTGTCTCGCCAAAGACCTGAGTATGGTGTGGTGGTCGGTGTGACTGGATGTGTCGGCAGGGATGGAATGTGTTGGCCCGATGGTCTTTCTCTGGCCGAAAAGGGATTGCGATGGGCTTCATCGATGTAACACATGAGGTCGGCCAGAGGATTTTTTGACGCTCCGATGGAGGGAGTCGCGGCGACGGAGGGTGTGTTTTGTTTGCCATCGGCGAGACCGTTGAGATCGGAAGGAGTCTTTTGGAGCAGGCCGATGGGCTTTGGGCTGAGAGGCGTGTGTCGAGCGTGGCAAAAGTGCTCAACACTTAGTATGTGGGTGGCCATGTTTTTAAAATGCTAAAGTTGTCTTCGCACCATGCATGTGGGACTAATTTTCCTACATAATTTGAACCTTCAGAAAACGCATTTTGGCGGGAACTCCCCATTTGAACACAGCGATGGTTTTCTTGGTGGTTGTGGGTGGTTGAGCCATCAATGGTGACAGTGCAGGGGTATGGGCGACGGTACAAGCGATTAAGATGCCTGATCGTGGATGAAGACTTTCAGATGATGGCGCATGGCTCGAGATCCCCCTTGTCTGTCGCATTTAATTTGTGAAGGCCATTTTCAAATGGAAGGAATGTATCTGGCAAATTTTTGACTTCTGGCCATGTAATTAATTGCAAAATGTACACGGTTCTGTATATAATGGTTTTGGCTGTGTTACTTTTGTGGGGTTGGAGGTTTTTTGGGCTTTCGGCTCTGACTCTGAACATAAGGTGTTCACATTTTGAAAGGCATTTTTTGCTACAGATTCGGTCCTTGGTCTGGTGTACTAATCTATCTTGTCTTGTAAATGATAATTTTCTCTGTGATGGCCTTCTATGCAGATTGATTTTAAATAAAAAACACCTGTGTGTGTATTGTTTCTGATTGTCTCCTGTATGTCATTTGTTTTCCTTTCAAACAAGGTTGTCAAGGGCTTCCAAGTTTTTCAGTATGTGCATACTGTGTGTCTGATTTATTGCGTTTGCTCAAGGAGTGGTTAAATAGGCTTTTGATCAGATACAAAGGAAAATAGATTGCATCATAGGATCTGTTAAGCATGATCATTAATGATACTCTTTCTTGGACATGTCGCTGTCAGGCAGTAGCATTATTCTCAGGTCCTCTAGATATGAATTAGTGTTGTCATGGGGAGACATTTACAGTCTTAGATATGACTCTGCTACCCAGATAAGGCACTGGTTTGGGAATCTGTCTGTTCAATGGGTTTAGGAAAGTCCCATCCCTCCAAACACCATTTCAACCCATCTCATCACTTCCACCTGTTAGTTGTAGGATTAGGATTAGGAACCTCTGCATGCTCTCATACCTAACCAGACATTATGTCCAAGAATGTTGCCAACCTTGTGATTTGTTACACAAATCTTGGTCCATACATGAGAGTATTTTGCCTGTTGCCATCAAGTTAAATCATTCTGTCATTGAGCTAGTCAAGGTTATACTTTTATCAAATAGGGACACCCCCCTTGGTGCGGCAGAACCAAAAGTGAAGGGGAGGAGCTCACGCAACCTCCTATATTCAGTTGGCTGAATCTACCTGTGCATTAGAACTGGCAAACCCTAATGCTGATTCAGAAGCAAAAAACTAACACACCCGACCATGTGGAACCCTAAGGTCCAACCCCCGTGCTAGGAGATAACATAAGGTCCCACAACATAAAATAGTCAGAAAGACAGAAGACTAACAGGTGCAAGGACTACCTATGGCCCCAATACAACACGGGTCAATATGAACAACACAAGTAACTCAAACATCACTTCCAAAGGCAATCACACAATAGAAAGAGGAAAACACACTTAGGGAATGCTAGGCTGTAGTAGGGAAGAGTGCCATCGCATGGTTCTAACATAGGTTATTCTGACAGTCTCTCACTAGACATCGGCCCCATAGGGTGACACATGCAGAACCAACAGTCCTTTAGTGAGGACAAGGAAGTTGATCTTGCCAACCATGGCCTTCTCATCCCATCCTTAGCCTGAATGAGCACTACAAGCATGGGTGAGACATCCAATTATCTTATTTAGTGTGGAAACTATCCAACCCTCTAAATTTATTATTAAGTTATCACTGGATTAAAAACTTCCAATGGGTTATCTGGCAGCCACTTTGGGCACCAACCCCACATTGAAAGCCACTCCCCTACCTACATCTAAAAGACCCTATCCATGAAGCAAGACAATTACCATCACAATGCAAGGCATTTACTTCTTGCATACAAAACATAATCACAGGGATCAATTCTTATATCCTTGTCCCAAAACATAAACCAAGCATGAACTATCACATTCTCATCATGATGCATTCACAACACAAAATACATATAATTTCACATCACACAAAGCAAGGCATTATCCATCTTGCACAATCATCATAACTACATGAATAGGTACACTGAGCAAGGCATTATCCATCTTGCACATGTATCATACCAACATGAATAGGAGGCAACATTTCAAGAATGCATTTCATTCAACTCACATGATGCACACATAGCCAACCCCCACACAATCACACCCTCCTAGTGTTGGCAAGAGACACTATATGGATTCATGGTTGTTGTCATTGATGGCAACAAAGGTCATCCCACATATCCGCAAGTCATAATGTGTCTCTACCGGAAGTCAGAATAAAGAATGTTGTGGTCCGGTGAAGAAGAACAGAGCATGTGGCAAGGTCCGACAGATTGGTCCGGATCTCTCAGAGGAAGTGTCTTGGTGCAGTGCGGATTTGGGGAAGTCAAGAGGACTACCTTGAGTGGTATATTCCAAGGATTTAGCCTCCGGTGATGGACAAGGAAAAAGATATGAATGGTTGAGTACCGGATTCCTGAGAGACAGTGAAAACAGAGGAAGAACTGACTGGCAGAGTATCAGACTGCTTTCCGGATGGGTTACTGTTGATGACAGAGGTTGTGAAGGCATGAATCATGTTTGGCCGACATGATTAATGATATCTACAAGTACATGCTTGATCCGCATTGCTTGGTGAGGAAGGATTCAGCCGACAGAATGAGAGATTGTAAGAAACTAGACTGTTCCGGATGCCGACTAGAAAGGTGATGAAATTACTTGTGCGGATATATATAGAGGATGGATTTAGTTGTGAAGGTGGTGTTGATGTGGAGATATATGCGAATAAGTCCAGATAAAGAGCAGAGGTAGCAAAAAGGATCCGGTATGTGAAAGATAACAGAATAAAGAACAGAGGAAAGATGAAGTGCAGCAGATCAGTGTACTGAGCCTAACCGGAACTGAACTCCAGCATATGCAGATGCTTCCAATCAGTTCAAGACTGTGATTCTCATCACTTTGTAGACAGTGTGTCTTCTTGTAGGCAGTGGGCCTCTTGTGAGCAGTGTGCTCGGGCAGTGAGCCCTAATTGGCAAGTGCCATTTTTGTAATTTCCTATTCTTCTAACAGAGAATAATTTTGGGTTAATCACCCCGTGGTTTTCTCCCTTAACAGGGTTTCCACGTCAAAAATACTGTGTCATGTGTTTCTTATTTCATGGTTAATGTTTTGTGTTTGATTTGATGCTGCATCAATTAAAAGGAAAGTTCAATAAGGGAAATAATTAGGATAACTGATTCACCCCCCCCTCTCAGTTATCAACAATTGGTATCAGAGCTAAGTTCCTCCTAATAGAGCCTAACAGCTTGAGGAAGATCTGGGATTTCAAATGGATGCATATGGTTTAAGGGAGCAACTCAAGACTGCTCTTGAGGATCTTGAACAGTCGAATTCTGAAGTTAGTGAATTAAAGGAAAGACTCAAACAGGCTGATGAATTCATGAGAGAATTAAAAGACAAATTAAGTCTCTCTATGAAAAAGAGAAAGGAGCTGCTTCAACAGTTGGCAAGACAAAGTGAAGAAAGCAATACAAATGAAGAATTGACTGAGCAAACCAAGTTATGTGAAAAGTTATCAAAAGAAGTCATTATGTTAAGACATGAAATGGAATCAGGAACTATAAAGTTTACTCAAGCGATTGAAGAAAAAAGAAAGGCTGAAGACAATCTAAGACAATCTCTTAAAGAAAAATCAGAAGAATGCCACCAGATGGACAGGATTATCAGACATCTTGAATCTGATCTTGAAGATGCCAAAGATAATGAAGGAAAACTTGAGGATCAAATTGCCTCTCTCAAAAGAGACCTTCAAATAGCAAATGAATATAAAGAGAAATTCAAGATAAGTTCTGCTCAACTTGAAGTTCTTCTTGGAAGTCAAAAGAGGACAGATGACAAGTATGGCTTGGGATATGAGAAAGGAGAAAGCTCCAGATCCGGTCAAAAGAATCTTGGATCAGAAAATCCAAGGAACAGGCCTAGAAGACCTCCGGTAAGACAGCCAAATGCTCAAAGATATCCATCCTTCAATGGATACTGCCACAGCTGCAACCACTTTGGTCACAAAGCTAATCAGTACAGAATGAGAATGAATCAGATTAATTCATCCTTCTCCGGACAGTGCTTCAACTGCAAAAGGTATGGACACAAATCCCATGAATGCAGAAGTATGCAAGTAAACAAATCATTCAAAGGTAGATGCTTCACATGCAATAGAGTAGGTCATATGGCTAATCAATGCAGATCAAGAGGATATCAGTCAAATATGCAAAGAAATGTTATTTGCCAAATCTGCAATAGGTCCGGTCATAATGCTAAAGTTTGCAGAAACAAGAATCAGGACAAAAGAGGTCCGGTGTATAATCAGAATCAAGACAAGGGTAAACAAAAGATGAATGCGGATGAGGTTAGGAATCAGATGAGTAAGATTTGGGTGAAGAAAAGCTCAGAGAATGTAGAGGTTGGATCCGCACCAGACTCTGGTGCTGATATTTCTTCCGGAAATTAAAAAGTGAGCTCAGGCTCAGGGGGAGACTCAAAGAAAATCTTGTTCCCCTAGCCAAACAAGTGGTGCCGGATGTGGCACAAGATGCGGATCAAAGGGTTTGTAGATATGAGTCTTGAGATACTTCAGTCAAGTTTTCAGAGGTCCGCATGGAGTTATGAAGAAGCTGTGATCGATCAAATAAGACCTGTTCAGGGAGATGCTCCGGTATGATAAGGGATTACAAAAAGGTCCGAAAAGATCCGGAAATGCACTATCTTGTTCTGCAGATTGGACAGAGTGTTTGGGACGTTCTTGTAATATGTTACCTCGATTTATTCATGATTGAAAGATCCGGATGATATCCACAGATCAGGACTAATCCGGGATACTCCAAGCTATCCAGACAAGGCAAACCTGAATGATGTAGGTGAAGCATTTATTGCAGACAGATATTAGGGTTCGCGGAGCAATTTAAGGGATTTCTCAAAGGTCATTTACTCATTCTGCACTCGAGAAGAAGCGAAAAGTGGAGCTCTGCAACAAGGTTCATCAAGCACACCAAGGATCTCCTGCCGAAGCTATTGCATAAAGAAATCAATCCAACCACTCCGTGCAAACCGAAGGCGCATAAGGTATTCTCTGTTTTTCATTACCTCACTGCAAATCTTTGAAGAATGGCTACTCCAAACATAGTTAAGATCTCTGATAGACCTCGCCCCTCATTCAAGAAACATCCTTACAAATCATTGGAGGTAGATCCACTAGGAGCCTTCTCTAGTGTTCCTCACGGAGTTTTACATACCGAAGACATTAGGGTTTACATACATGCAAACATTGAGGAATTTGGGGAATTCAAATTAAGAGACCTCTATCACAAGCAACTGATAGACAATGCTTTTGAGCTTAAACCAGAGTATAAGGATATCCAAAAGAAACAATTTGAGCAATTTATTCATTTCCCCTGCTTTGAAGAAGATGAATGGGTCCGGTATGTACTGAGCAGGATGCATGACAACTTTCTATGGCTAGATAGACCCTGCAAGATCACAAAAGAGGCAATTAGAGCAGTAATTGGTCTATGCTCTTCCGGAGGGGTACCTATCCTCAAATCTGTCAAGAACAACATTGTAACTGAGGCCACCGGATCAAAATTTGACAAGAGGGCAATGACCATTGAAGATATTTCGGATCCGGATATCAAATATGCATCAATGATAATAGGATACAAGATCTATCACTCCAGCAGGGAGAATTCTGTATCCGGAACTGCAATATACACTGCTTATGAAATGCTAAGAAAGAATGCAGAATATGATCTCTGCGAACTACTGCTAAGCCAATTAATGGAAAACATACAGAAAATCAAGAAAGATAAGAAGAATTCCTTTAAGTATGGTACTCTTATTGTATGTCTATTCTGCAACTTCATGAATGAGCTACCCGGAACAAGTGGATGGGTATGGCAGAATGACAAACCTGTTGCAGTCCAGATAAGAGACTATTTGCATGGACTTGGGGATGCAAAAGCGAGAAATACAGCTCTATGGGGATACTTCAAAAACTTTCAGAGCATGATGCAAGCAAGAGAGAGAATTCCCCAGTCTCTCATTGAGAAATACAAGGACTCGGTGTGCTTTATGGTTGACACTGATCAGTGCCTAATGGAGGCAGTGGAGCCAAGGACTGTCTGGATCATGCCCATGGGGTATGAAGTTGATGAACAGATAGTGGAGCTGCATGTTCAACACATGCTAAGTCAGCCCAAAGATCCTAAGGCAGAAAGGTTTGGAACCTTTGAGGAGCTGAGTGTAAAAATACATGTAGAACTCAGGGAACCTGAGATTAAAAGAAAAGTAAGAAAAGAAGTAGAGCACATTGCTCAAGGCCTAGGCATCTCAAAAGAGGCACTTGATGCCAGCCGGGAAAAGAGGAGGAAGGCTGAGGAAGAAGAGAAAAGTAAAGAAAGTGCTCCGGTTGAAGCTCCCACCCGGACCAGATCATCAAAGAGACCTGCACCTCCCACAACCAAAACTTCTAAACCGGAAGTCCAGGCATCCGGTAAGAGATCCAAGACAAAAGCCACAAGGGCTTATGGAAGCCAAAAGGATGAAGAGGAAACAGAGTCAGATGAGGGATTTAAAGAAATAAAGAAACAGAAGAAGAAAGGATCCGGTAAGCCCTCCACAGGCCAAGACAAGGATGAAATGGCAGAAGGATCTGTTGAAAAGCCCACTCTGTCTCTAGAGAGCATAATCAAGTCAGTCACGGTGGATGGAAACCTTCAACCAATGACTGAATCATATGATGACTTCAGTGAGGCCGATCAAAAGACTCTGCAGGAGGCCACAGTAAAATATCTTAACATATATAATAAGGCTTTCATTGAAATAATATCTCTTATTCCTAAAAGCCTAGAAAAGGAATTGGAAGTAAGAAAGAATAATGCTCATGCTAAAGATCTTGAGATCCGGGAGCAGATAGCTATTCAGCTATATCCTCAAATTGATCCCAAGACAATGAACATTATCTTCAAGGACTGCAAAGATGAGTTCAGAAGCAAAGCCAGGATGAATCAACTCATGCTTGGTGAGACTGACAAAGTGGCCCAAGAAACAGAAGAGATCCTCCGGAAGGCCTTCAAAAGGTTCAATCTTCCTGTTGTAGAGGATTTAGGTGCAGAAACAGCTGCTGATTTGGAATCTTCTATTCCGGAAGAAGTGAGCCCTGAACAGACAAATATCTCTCCTCCGGTTTCCCCTACAGTCTCCGGATCCAAAGAAGAAGAGCAATTACAGGAGAAGGAAGCAGTGGTGAAAGACAAAGAGGTTGACAGTTCTAAGACTGCAGAAGAAAAGAAACATCTGTCTCCGGCAAGAGACACTGCACAAACTGTTCAACAATTTTTGAGCAAAGAAACTCTAGAGATTGATGAACCGGAGCTTCTAAAAGGTCCATTTGATTTTGACTCTCTCTCTCCGGTACAAACAATGAAGATAGCTTCATTTGCAAATGCCAAGGCAAATGAAAAGCTCCTGAAGTCTCATATGGAAGACTGTGAGTTGATAGAGGCTGCTTCCGGAGTACTTGTAAAAATCATGCCATCAATCCAGATAGATCCGACAGCCTCCACTTCTGGTAATCTAAAAACCTTAGTCAGCAGTATTGATACACATTTTGATTCTCTAGAAAAATCAGCTGAAGAAAAGGTCCGGAAGGAATTTTTGGATAAGAGATTTTCAGAAATATTAGAATTAATCTCTAAAGATAGGAAGATTGTAAGCATTGGAATAAAGAGCTTAGAGAATGCTCTTAAGGATGGCGGTGACATCTATAAATTTTGTATATCCTGGTCAAAGGCAACAGCAGCATTTGACAAGAAAATAAAAGAGGAACAGGATAAGCTACAAAGCTTATCTCAAAGTTTTGATCCTGTCTCTTCCTCTATAATAAATCAAGAATGTCAGACCATTGCAGTCTTGAATGAAATAAAAAATCTTGAGAAGGAAAGGAAGAACATCACTAACCGGATGGGAGAACTTAGAAGGATTATAATCCCTAAGTTGGAAACTATGCATGAGGCCATCAGTGATGCTCAGACCACCGCCCAAACAAAAGATCCGACAGATCTCAAGCGGGCAGAAGCTTTTGCATTTTTGCTAAGTGGTCACATTTCAATTTTGGATAGAATGAAGCAAAGTTGGGCTACAGAAATGATCCAATTGCAGACATCCTTTGCAGACATTCTTCAGTACATGTGAGTATGTAAATATGCGGCTATATATAGAAATTTTTTGAAAATTTTGGTGTGCGGACCCTACCCTTTGCCATTGATGTCAAAGGGGGAGTGAGGAGCAGTGAAAAATGAGGGATCCAACTAAGGGGGAGTTCTGGAAATTGTATATAAGGACAGAGCATCAGCAAAGGGGGAGCATAGTGAAAACACTTAGTCATTTTTCACTAAGTGTTGCCATCAATGCCAAAGGGGGAGATTGTTGGCAAGAGACACTATATGGATTCATGGTTGTTGTCATTGATGGCAACAAAGGTCATCCCACATATCCGCAAGTCATAATGTGTCTCTACCGGAAGTCAGAATAAAGAATGTTGTGGTCCGGTGAAGAAGAACAGAGCATGTGGCAAGGTCCGACAGATTGGTCCGGATCTCTCAGAGGAAGTGTCTTGGTGCAGTGCGGATTTGGGGAAGTCAAGAGGACTACCTTGAGTGGTATATTCCAAGGATTTAGCCTCCAGTGATGGACAAGGAAAAAGATATGAATGGTTGAGTACCGGATTCCTGAGAGACAGTGAAAACAGAGGAAGAACTGACTGGCAGAGTATCAGACTGCTTTCCGGATGGGTTACTGTTGATGACAGAGGTTGTGAAGGCATGAATCATGTTTGGCCGACATGATTAATGATATCTACAAGTACATGCTTGATCCACATTGCTTGGTGAGGAAGGATTCAGCCGACAGAATGAGAGCTTGTAAGAAACTAGACTGTTCCGGATGCCGACTAGAAAGGTGATGAAATTACTTGTGCGGATATATATAGAGGATGGATTTAGTTGTGAAGGTGGTGTTGATGTGGAGATATATGCGAATAAGTCTAGATAAAGAGCAGAGGTAGCAAAAAGGATCCGGTATGTGAAAGATAACAGAATAAAGAACAGAGGAAAGATGAAGTGCAGCAGATCAGTGTACTGAGCCTAACCGGAACTGAACTCCAGCATATGCAGATGCTTCCAATCAGTTCAAGACTGTGATTCTCATCACTTTGTAGACAGTGTGTCTTCTTGTAGGCAGTGGGCCTCTTGTGAGCAGTGTGCTCGGGCAGTGAGCCCTAATTGGCAAGTGCCATTTTTGTAATTTCCTATTCTTCTAACAGAGAATAATTTTGGGTTAATCACCCCGTGGTTTTCTCCCTTAATAGGGTTTCCACGTCAAAAATACTGTGTCATGTGTTTCTTATTTCATGGTTAATATTTTGTGTTTGATTTGATGCTGCATCAATTAAAAGGAAAGTTCAATAAGGGAAATAATTAGGATAACTGATTCACCCCCCCCCTCTCAGTTATCAACACCTAGGCCTCTGGTAACAACTTCATCAAATGACACAAACACTTGACACCACTAAACACAATGGTCTCACATCTCATTCACTCTCAGATGCACATCATAAACTAATACCCGTCAACAATATTTTTCTTAAGGAATGTAACATTAATCCAAGCTTGTTAAAATCCCTTACCCAACACTAGTATTAATAGAATAAATCAATAGAAAGCATTCTAACCTGCTAACATACCAAGTCTAGGAATAGGAAAGGGGTTGATTGAGTTCTAGACATAAATATAATACAAACATTTTCTCAACAACAAGGTTAATAAGAACGTGACATTTCTTAAGCACAAATTATAAACATGCTCTATATAACTAATGAGCCACAACATCTGTAAAGGACTTTATTATCATATCAAAATTCACTTGCAACATCACAAACACATGAAATCAGGACATACTAATCTATGCCTCAAGAAACCCTCGCCAACAAGACCCTATTACGGCCACTGATACAACTTACACAAGTTCCATTTACCTTATACAATTCCACTCATAATCATTTAATTTCTAAAACAAACTTATAAATCAAATCTTAACTACAATATTTACAAACCTAATTCCAACCTATTAATCAATTTTCAATTTAACACTACTATTACAAAGAAATTGTAGTAAAATCAATATTAAATTCATCAACAACCATGTCAACTCTCATTTAATCATATTAAACAAAATATAGTAATGTAATTATATATATGTACTTATGTGTAACAATTAATAAGATATCAGTTGTAAGGTTTATGCAATTTTGGTTAGACGGTTATGCAAAAGACCGAGGCATAGACAAGGTCTGCGAATTGTTTGACAGTCATTTCAGAGAGACATCATCTCTTCGATCAAAATGATTGTAGGATACGCACAAAATGGATCTGTAGATTTAATAACAACTAAGATGGCATAGGAATTGTCTGTCACTAATTGATACATATCTTTGAATTGACAAACTGGGTAATGCTAATGTTTGGATATGATTTTCATAGATAAAAGCTAAATCTTATATAAAATTTTTAAAGAAACCCAGTTCGAAAATAAAGAGTTATTGGTGACGCAACTAACTGTTTTAACAGAGACAAAACAGGTGAGAGGTAGACAATCACAAACTTTTCATATCTCCAAAATGACAAACTGGGTAAGGTTGATTTTTGAATATGATTTGGATAACTAGGTCATGCACCATATATAAAAAAATTAGAGGACCCCATTTCGTAAAAATAAAGTTATGGATGACGCAATAGACTATAAAAACATAGATGAAATGGGTGAGAGATAGACAGTCACAAAATATTCATATCTCCAAAATGACAAACTGGGTAAGGTTGATTTTTAGATATGATTTGGATAACTAGGTCGTGCACCATATAGAAAAGAATTAGAGGAACTCAGTCGTAAAATAAAGTTATGACTAACGCAACAGACTATAAAAATAGAGATGAAATGGGTGAGAGATAAACAGTCACAAAATATTCATATCTCCAAAATGACAAACTGGGTAAGGCTAATTTTCGGATATGATTTGGATAACTAGGTCGTACACCATATATATAAAAATTAGAGGAACTCAGTTCATAAAAATAAAGTTATGGCTGGCGCAACGGACTATAAAAATAGAGATGAAATGGGTGAGAAATAGACAACCACGTCAATCGGTGATTTCCAGAAATGTAATGATACAGACATGCACAATTGGATCTGATAACAAGGCTTCTAACCTCTCAAACAAATTACAATCGATAGTGAAAATCATAAATCAAATATTTGCTTCAACAGAGAACTGAGATAGAAATTAGAACCAAAGAAACCTGATTTTGCTTGCTTGACTGGGCTGAAGATTCGATGTCGGGTTCAACTGCTGTAGCCACAAACGAATGTCTCCCATATCCTCTCCCCCCAAAAGTTCAATCTACCGAAGATTATTATGAGAGAGAAATCCCCCCAATATCTTCCAGAAGATTCCTTCCATTAAAGCCAATAAATTCTGCCTAAATCCCTTTCTTACAATTTGTTTTTTTTTATCATTTACAACCAGACTAGACAGTATTTTTTTTATCTTATTTATTTCCTTTACAACTAGACAAGAATCATTTTTATTCTTATTTATTTAGTATTTACTATATATGAGTTTTATGACAACTCATAAATATTATCTATTTTTATTGCCACTTAACACAACATTTAATTATAGTAATTTATTTATTTATCTTTAGCTAGCATTTACATTTATTATTATTTATTTCCATAAACTCAAATTCTTATAAAGGCATTTATATATTTATTTAATTATCAAAAATACCTTCATAACTAATAATATTATTTTAATGCAACGATTAACCAAAACATCAATCAAACAATCCAAACTAAATAACCCAAATGCCAAACAATACCTGACACAATGCACGATCGAAAGCATGACCACAATAACAGTAACTGACCATTATGCCCATACAGACAACACTGATTGGGTGCAAAACTAGATACTCATCATTTTCAAGGATGATGGCTAAATAGGGGACCACATGTTATCTCTATTTCAACAGTTTTCATTGGGTTTAAGGCATGCTTAGACCTGTCAATTCAGGTGGAGTCGATGCCTAGTACTTGCAACCTACAGCACACAACACGATCTATGCATGAGTATCATTAACATAAAATAATCACGGAGTGAAAGAGAATCATGTTTCCGGATGCTCACGAATAAGTGGTACGACATTGTCCCTTTTCACCCACACCATAATTAGATTATCCTATAATACAGAATTAGTCACATAAAAATCAATTCTAACATATGTCAATTATAGTAAGATCAACATCATAATCACCTGAATGTAAAGCAATGTCAGAGCATATGAATTATCAGTGTTGCAACAAAGATTATCAATAAAATATACTAACTGTTATATGAAACCACACATGGAGATAATTAGGTCTGTCATCAACATGAATGTAGCATCTACCAACATCATATAATGTACCACATCAACTGTCAAACAAACCCTAATTAATTCTATTATTTTACCTTTATTTTCATACTCCTTCACCCGACCACCTGCACATCCACAGTGACGATGGAGGGGCACTACAGGGTGAAAAGGCAGCCTATCAAGAGTATAAAAAGGGAATTGGTGGACATCATTTAGATATAATCATCAAGCATTTCAAATATCAATCAATGAAGGAAATGATTTCTGAACTGTATAAAAGAGTAAAAGAATATATATTTCAGAATTAAGAAGAGTCACTTGGGAGCATTTGAAAGAAAAGGCACATCAGTCTATTAGGCCATAAGAAAGGAATTCTTAGGAGTTCTAAAAGGCAAGAGTTATCTAGTATGATGTATCTAATCTTATGATTGTTATGATAAATGTCATGTATTAAGTAATGACAAATAATGGAAAGATTATCATTAGACGTATATATATATATATATAATGAAACTTGCTATAAAGGAAAACATCAATAGACTACATTCACAACACATTAAGAAATGTTATGTTCAAACCCATTGCCTATTTACTTCTATTGCCTGCACCCTTAGGGTAGGTTGGTTTTGTTAGGGAGAGGTGGAGTAATTCCATCCCAATGGGATTGGAGATGGTTTAGCGCACCCTCGACAAGGTTGTTAGGGAGAGACAGAGTAATCCCATCCCAATTACATTGGAGAAAGTTTAGTGCACCCTAGAAAGATAATTCCCCATCCAAGGTTGAGGATTAGAAATGAAGTAAGGATTAAAGATTTAAACATAGTCGATACTGAATTGTGTTATGAATTGAACTGAATATTATCTTAATTTATTGATCTTTAATATCTCTAATGTCCCTTTTTAGTGATGTTATTGTATGCAAGTAAAGAAATTAGGAATATCCTAAAAGGGGACATTACAAGTGGTATCAGAGTAGTCTTCCTGCCATCCTGTGAACGATAGTTGTTACATAAGTTTATGCTAAGTTATATTGTGAGCCCATAACCCACAATTGCAAGGATCATTCTCTACGTTATCTTATCATCATTCATTGATTATTCTACAACTTGCTCAACAATCAAAGTCTTACTTGAATTTATTTTCTCTACAACATCATTAGCTTCATCTTTCAAATTTTTCATCAATATGGTTTCATTTCAAATCTCCAATCTTGGATTCTCAATACTCCCAAATTTCTTCTTTAACATTGAAAAGATTTTTCCTTCTTAAATTCACTTGATTAACTACATATTCATCTACAACACTTGTATTACCTCAATCACATTGCTATTCAAAATCAAATAATCAATTACTCTTCAAGAACATGACTCTTCTCAATAAAGTATCAAAAGGTAAAACTACAAGATGACAAACTACAAGATGACAAGCACAAGACCGAATCTCGTAATCAAAGATCAAGATGTCTTCATCATTCATTGGAATCTTGGAATCTCAATACTTTAGCATTGAAAAATATTTTCATTGTCTAAAACTACATCTTAATCTATGATACTTGCATCACATAGTTGTTATTCAAAACGTCAAACAAGTGCTTATCTCCACAATTGTCTTTCATTAGACCTTTCAAGTATTCTTTGGTCACAAATTCTCTTTTAGGGAATCACAATCATTTTCTCTTCAGTAAAGCAATATTCATTCTAGATCAAAACCACGATTTCATCTCAACACATTGGAAGGTAGACGTTAAAGGTGCAAGGTAATGAAATAATTCGTAATTGCTTAAGGACAAACAATTTTGAGTGGGGAGGGCTGTCATGTCCCT
This sequence comes from Cunninghamia lanceolata, assembly GCA_027924645.1. NCBI lineage: Eukaryota > Viridiplantae > Streptophyta > Pinopsida > Cupressales > Cupressaceae > Cunninghamia > Cunninghamia lanceolata. The sequence goes on from BSBN01000725.1 coordinate 1,613,174, forward strand.
ATATTAGTAATTTATAATTGAATCGATTATGTATGATTCGTTCAAATTAAAGATATGAATGATATTAAAATCCTTATTATAGATCAAATATATTTAATATATTTAAATAATTTTTATTTAAAACAATTAACAAGATATATTATTATTATATTTATAAATAACAAATATAAATAATAATAATATATGCTATAAATATATCATAAATATATTTAATAATATATTATAAATATATCTAATAATATAAATACAAATATTATTATAATTATCTGATATTATAAATATAAATATGTAAATATAAAAATAAATATAAAATATAAATATTAATAATACAAATATAAATATGTATCTTTAATCTCATATAAGAGGAGCAATATATATGGCAGCAATATATATACTACAAAGAATATAAGGGAAGGCTAATAAAGGGGAGCCGATCCCATAAAGAATCAATATTAAGTAGCGCTCTTTGAATAAGACATAAGGCAGCGATGACATTTTAGTTATAGTTTGAGGATTTACAAAAGCTACGAAATGGTTTATTAAGATCAGCGATTAGTATAAGGTGCAGCAAATAAACAAAGAGCAACGGTAGTATTTGCAAGATTGTTATTAATAATGCAGCGATCCTTATGAGGAGTGGCGTCTCCTTGAAGGGTGGCAACCATTGGGTGAAAAGGCAGCCTATCAAGAGTATAAAAAGGGAATCAATGTACATCATTCAGATATAATCATCAAGCATTTCAAATATCAATCAATGAAGGAAAAGATTTCTGAACTGTATAAAAGAGTAAAAGAATATATATTTCAGAATTAAGAAGAAAGTCACTTGGGAGCATCTGAAAGAAAAGGCACATCAGTCTATTAGTCTGCAAGAAAGGAATTCTTAGGAGTTCTAAAAGGCAAGAGTTATCTGGTATGATGTATCTAATCTTATGATTGTTATGATGAATGTCATGTATTAAGTAATGACAAATAATGGAAAGATTATTAGACATGTATATATATATACATTATGAAACTTGCTATAAAGGAAAACATCAATAGACTACATTCACAACACATTAAGAAATGTTATGTTCAAACCCATTGCCTATTTACTTCTATTGTTTGCAACCTTAGGGTAGGTTGGTTTTATTAGGGAGAGGTGGAGTAATTCCATCCCGATGGGATTGGAGATGGTTTAGCACGCCCTAGACAAGGTTGTTATGAAGAGGAATAGGGTTCAAAAAGAGAGATAAGGGAATAAGAAAATAAAAATGGTGGGCAGAGGGGTGCCAAAGAAAGATCAATCAACCCTCCCTTCAACACACAACTAATCCTTATCTATGAACATGCAAATGCCTATGGAAGGGATGCCCAAAATTACATTATGCAAACCTATTTGTGTAGAGAACAGAAATAATGAACTTTTGTTTAGGGGGTATAAGATGACAAGAAACAAGACACATTCAGGAATCAAACCAAGGGACACTCTTTGGGATGAGATATAAAGAACAAGGGCCTAAAATAACATTTCATCAATCAAGAGCCAAAATACCAATGATTTGTCAGTCATTTTTACAAGAGCAAATATAACTAAAATTGCAAAAGATAGCTAAAAGATACTTACAAAAAGGCAAAACCGTATACGTATAGACTACCAAAAGAAGCAATCTGAACCATAGATCCAAGAGTGCAAATCCAAGTGACCAAAATGATTTGGCATGTTAAACCTAAAAATAAACATCCCTTTTTTAGGTAACTTGCCTCACACACCTCATTAAGAGAGAAAGTTTTACAATAAATATTTAAAGGGGAAACATAGCAAATGTTAATTTAAATAGCATGCACAACTCCAAAAGGATTTTAATAAAATAGAAGATATTTTCAAAATCTAAATGTATTGAAAAAATTGCTACAATTCCTTTATTGCTTCCTACATCTACATACAACATTATTAATAGAGAAAACACCATGATGACAAGCAATTTTACTTTTGGACTGGGTAGATAGTATAGGAGACAAGAATAAAATGATATCTTTAGCTTTTGCACCTAATAGATTGATAGATGTTGTCAACAAAATATAGGAAAATGAGGTCCACATGGTGAGTTTTGTAGGGGTGTAACACTCTATGTAACCAATGTATCAATATCAACTACCTCCTCTGCATCCTCAATGTTTTGAGCAATGGTGGATAATTTGTCTATATTATCATCATGTTGAGATATCACAATGTATCCTTACCAACCTTTGAAACTAAGCCTATACCTCATCCTCATCGGCAAAAGTAAAGGAAAGAGGCTACCAAGGAAGTAACATGTTGTCTACATTCATCAAATTTGCCCTTTTGATCCACCAATATGGTAATAGCCTCATCATGAAGTCGAATCAAAAACCTAATCTAATATGACCAATTGAAAGTTTGAATAGCTCTGCCTAGGCCATCACACCCATTTTTGTATTCGTCTTGGGAAATCTAAATTTTTGTGCTCTTGCACGATTCAACAATATCAAAAGAATTAGAAAAAAACATCTCCAGAGGAGGAAGTAGAAGGTACCTCGGAGGAAGGAGCTTTGGAAACAGCAGGCTTTGCTTTCTCTGCTTTCTTGGAGCTATTGGTTGTATGCCTTGACAAAATGTACTTAGGAGTAGAAGAAGGGTTGCTGGACTGATTCTTGAAATCATGTTTCTGCTTCTATGAATGCTGACCCCTAGTAAACACAGCGCAATTTGTGCCATCCAACTCAGTGTATACATCCTCACCCTGATCTGAGTCTAACTCATACTCAAAGAAATTCACACTACCATCACTAGACTGAGTGGGCTCTTCTTCAACATATGGTTCTTCAATATGCTTGTTCATGGAAAGCATCTGCATGAATCTTGTCATTTTGGGACAAGATGCACCATCATGATCTGTGGTAAGGTGAAAGTTACACACCATGTGATTCCCTTTGCTCGTAGATGGAGCACCCTCAATGGCAAGTCTCTGAGCAGGACCAGTTAAAGGCAAAGGCCAATTATAATTTCCTTGTTGACCAAAATCTTTCCTAGGCACATCATGGTAAAAGGGTTGTTGAGGCCCCTTAGGCATCTACCTCTTCAGAGTAATGATATCATTAGCCAACCTTTGAATCACAGGGTTAGTTGAGTTACTTACTTGAGGTTTCCCAGTCTGCAACTCTTTCTTCCATTTGCTAGTGGTTATCAAGTCATCCTCTATGGAAAAAATCTCTCCTGTGCTGCTGCCAAATTAGCTACACCTTCTCTCTTGATAGGGAAACTGACATTCGGAGGGAAAGTGTTGATAAACACTTCAAGAGGGCATTTCCAAGTCTTGTGGTTGCAGGAATCCTGTTTACCAATTTGTTGAACTTGGCTATGAACTCTCTAATGGGTTCATGCACTTCTTTCTTCATAGAGGATAATTGGGCCACAAGGGTAGGTTCGTTCTCTACTGACTTGAACCTGTTGTCACTTGGATTTGCACCCTGTGTTGAAGCACCGTGCTACAACAATCCAGTGAAACATTGGAGTGATTTCCAAGTGTGGGAACCTGCAAAGGAAATCAAACCTCCAAAGAAAGGCTAGTTCCTTTTCTGAATATAAGATTCAGAGTGTGCTAAGACTAAACCTAATCTAATCACTATTGTGTAAAGGGGAAGAAGGAGAAACTAAAATTAAAGGTGATTCACCAGGTTTGAATATAGAACACCCATAAAGCTAAAATGCACAGAATAATGAAATACAGCTGATAAATTCACAAAAATCATACAGATCTTAACAGAGGTAAAGGTAAGAAAAGGATTGCAAGGAATTCAACATTCACAAACAATAACCAGTTCTAAATCTACATAGAATTAAAGAACAACATGAAAAGGTGAAAAACATAGTGTGTATTGCTTAAAAAGGCATGGTTACAGCAGAAGAGGGTTCTGTTTGAACAAAAAAAGGTCTCTGTATCCAACAACCATTACATTGATTTTCTATCTATTTATACCATTCTATTACTGACCTAAGTCATTCATTACAATTAATTCGCCCCATGGGCTTGTCAGAAGATATTTCTGTCAAAAAGGATGTCTACAACAGAACATGAATGCAGAAAATATCTGATCTTGAAGTAGCTGGGAGATATTTGTTGCCTTAATGGAAGCAGCTGATTCATCATCTGCAACAATAAATATGAAAATATCTAAATGTGAAGTAGTTGAAGAAAATATCTGCATTGAACTAAGTCACAACTACTTCCAGCTAGTGCTGATCTGATTCTGCATTAATGGCCGAAGAAGATATTTAAATATACATTCTTGCCAAAAGCTCCCTATGCAGAGGTTTTACAACACTTTAAAATATTTTATTTCAAATATTTTAAAGCTTACAATATATTACAAGCTCTATTTTCATTGATTTTTACTTTACTTAAAATTCTACCTTTATTTTTCCTTTTCGGCAAAATCTGTCTTTCATGAACCATTTTTGCTCTTCAGTTTGTCCCTTCAATCGGCAAAAGTTCACTTTTGTGCACTATCTGGCTCTTCTTTGTATTTCTTTCTGTTATCAGCAATTTTTTGATTTATAGAACTTTGGCTTGTTCTTCCCTTTTCTGCCCTTATTGGCAAAACTTCATCTTTTCAAACCAAGCTTGCTTGCTTCTTTATTGGCAAATCCTGACTTTTACAAATTTTGCCGTCTTTTCCTTTTTGCCTTTTGACTTTTGCTTAAGAATTGCCTTATCAGTGAATTTGGGAAAATTCTAACTATTGGATGAGTTTTGTCTTTTGCCGATTTCCCGATAAAGCCCTCCTTCATTTGCCTTAGTCACTTTTTGGACTTTTATGTCTCTTTTTTTGTCTTGTCAGCAAATCTCAACCTTTGCAAACTTTTCCGTTTTTTTCCTTTTTTCTTCTTTATCAACAAAGTTTGACTTTTCTGAACTAGCTCTTACTGAGTTGTTTTGCCTTATCAGCAAAACCTTATCTTTACGAACCAAGCTTTGCCTTTACATTCAGCCTTTTGTCTTTCATTTTCACTAATGAATCGCCTTGTCGGTGATTTTAAGAAATTTTGAACTTTTGGCGATTCGTCGATAGAGCGATCTCTTTCCTTCCTTGACTTAGCCAATTTGCAAGTCTTCTCGCTTGGCCCTTTATTCAGAGATTCACCTGATCGGTGAACTTTTGAAAAATTGAACCATTGAATGAGTTTGCAAAATTTGAAAATTGCTGATAAAGGGAAATTTGTTTTTTGACTTAGTCATTTTTGGAGCCTTCCCTTCCTTAGTCGGTGAACCCGTCGGTCAGCGAACCGGTGGGTTTGCGAACCCGACTTTTTGCTGACTAAAGCAGAAAAACTAAGGCAAAAGACTTGAAATTCCTGGGTTTTTTTGGGTTTTTTCAGGGGATTTTCCTTAGAGAATTTTGGCGATTTTTGCAAGGAAAACACCCTGAAAACTAAAGAATACTAGGCACTTAAGGAATTCAATAGGATTTTCAATATTTTCAAGCTGGGCTATTTTTCTAGGAAGGGGAAAATAGGTCAACAGAACCTATTTTCAAATTTGTCCCTCATAGTTACCGAATTGTTTATTGAGGCATTAGGCAAATGATAGAACCACTCGGCTGCTGCATCAACCAGAGATTCCACAAACAGTCTAACCGAGACATCCTCATGTTGTACGCTTAGAATAGAACAAGCTACAAAGAAGGCATTCAAGTGTTGATCCGGGGTAACCTATCCATCTCCCCTGAACTTGGGTATTATTTTTTCGAACCCCCTAGGTAATTCATGCAACTGTACCCCTGAGTTTAGAGGGCCTATGGCAGCTCGCCATGGGACAGGTAGTTGTTGAGCCATATTGACTGGGATGTTAACTGGGAAATTAACTTGCAAGGGTAAGACAGTCTCGTGTAATACAAGGGCTTGACAAGAAGAGTAAGATGTATCCCTACTTGGAGGAGGAGAGGATGGTCTACTTGAAGACTTTACGGGATGGTGGAAAAGTAGAGAAATTCAAAGCTTTAAGTAAATCAAAATCAGAATCATAAATACCTTTCTTTCTATCTAATTGAGTATACCTTTTGTAAGCTAGCTTTGGAGATAAAGGGTGTCAAACAACAGAGTTGCCAACCCACTTACTGATTACCCTGGTTTCCCTGAGGCCGGTTTGGTGGGTTATTTTGGTTCCTTGGCTGGTTATTAGGCACAACGTGAATTTGAAAGGGTCTATTCCTTCCAGGGACACGTACAAATCCTTCAACAATGAAATTCTCATGGACAACACCAAACTCTCGAGCCTGCCTTCTCAAGTCTTGTCCGATTTCTTCTTCTCTATCCAAGATTTTGTCCACTTGATGAAACTGCTCGTTACTCCTCGTGTGCCTCAAGTCTAGATTACGTAAGTCAGTAATAATATCTTCCTATTCTACATTTAACCGATTTACGTTAGGTTGAAGCACAGGTACAAGTCTCCTCTAGAGTAACATAAAGACCAATTATAAAGCAACTGAAACACAGATGAGTCCCCACTAGAGTTGCCAAAAATCTATTAGCATACAGATTTGTCACTTAACTCTATATTCTCATGCCCACACAAATGACAACTGTGCTAACAATTGAGTCCAATTGTAATGATATTTACGACTCTCTGCTTGTTTTACAAGGTGCAGCTACCTTCGAAAGATCTTAAATGAATGAAAACCATGTGTACTTTTGACCAAAAAGCAGAAAAGGTGGTGCTTTTAACCAGAAAGCAATAAAGGCAATGAATCTCAATGAACAACTAAAGAATTAAGAAGCACAAAGACTTCATATAACCACAATCATAAACTTATATTCTTCATAACATAATCACCACTGCAATCATTCATTGAAAGAAAAACAATCCACAACAATGAGCTTTAATAAAGATTTCCAATTACTCTAATATAAAACTGCAATTCAAAAAGTTGATAGATATTCAACATAAGAAGAATATACATTCATCCACCATAACTTAAAGTTTACGATCTCAGAAATCTTCTCGAGATTCCATTCATATATTGAAAATAACTGAAAGATAGAAAATAACATAGAAAAATGACCTATCAAAAACACAAAGTTTGCCAAAGGGTCCCTAAGCATCGACAGGCTTAGTATATATAGCCTTGTCATAAAATAACTGTCTTTTAAAACAATAAAGGCTTCTTGAAGAAAGCCGATTTGAAATAATAAGTCTTTAAAATAGTAGTTTTTAGAGCATATTGAAAGAAATGACATAAACACGAGAAATGCCATCATGTGGCAACATTCTGGTCCTCTTAAACTGCTTCACATCCCTTGCCCTATTCGCCAGCACTCGTCGAGTCCACCTGTGCTCTAAGTCTTGCCATGTAGCTCCTATACCTAGAAATGATGGGAGTTAAAACTTTGCCACTTGGACTAATGGTAATGTGTACCTGAAGTTTCCATTTACTTATTGTCCTCTCCACATTAGCTAGTCTTTTGTTGACATCATTGATTTCTACCTTGAAAGTTCTGATGTAAATTGCAATATTCTAGAGCTTTCCGAGTGACTCACCATTAACAATATCAACACCAATAATTTCTTCACTAAGTGTCTTTTTAAAGCCCTGTTTTACCTCTTTCACATCCAGCAACATTTCTCCACTTTCATCCAAAATATCCACCTCTAAAATGGTATAGTTTTTCCTGATGTCTATAAGGTCAGCGAGGTACTGATTGAGAATTCCCCTTATTTCACTATTATATTGCCCCAACACAGACAACTTCCATTCAAGAGCATCCAACCAAGAAACAAAATTATTTTCTTTAGGGTCATTCAAAATTTTCTCAGCTACCAGGATATTTGTATCAATCTTTATAATTTCCTACACCTCCTTGGAAACCATGAGCAAGCCACTCTCATCCTTTTTCACATTTTGTAGCTCTGCTACTAACCCTTTCCTTTTATATGAGATAAGAGCATATAATCTCATAGCCTCATCAATGTACAATAGACAGTCAATAGTAACCTTTTCTGTCCATTGTTCAGTGGCTTTGGCTAGAGTTTGATATCTCTTAATTTGTTGTAACATATTAGGATGCATTCCATCAATAGTAACACTTGGAGTTGCATAAGAAGACTGAGAAGTAATATTCAAAATAGATTGAATAAAAGATGTCAAAGCATTCACCTGGGCTTGCGGCTTTGCATTCTCCTGCTGTTCGGCTTTGATTGTCTTTGCTAGCATCCCTACAAAAAATTTGGCATGATATATGTTACCCTCAACGGTGGGAGGACCCATGTCAATCTTGCTCATATTGAAGTCTACTTCTGTTAATTCATTCTCATTTTATCTCCAATTGGGTCTACAATCTTTATAATTCGATGCCTTGAGGAAGAATTAGTCATCATCCGAGACATCCTCTTACCTTCTTAGGCTTAGGTGTAGTCTGTAGCAATTTAGCTACAATATCAACGTTCATGTCTATCATAGGAGTATATCTCCTCTTCTTCTCAACTACCTTCTTCAACCAATAAGGTGATGGTAATGTTGCACCACTATCACTAGCACCTAGAGCAACATTATCTGGCTGGTTGGGAGTACCATGTGTAGGAATTTCATTTAATCCAAGGGAGGCTGGAGTCTCAAACAAAGAACGAAAAAGACCATCTTCACCAATTTGTTGAAAAATCAAAGAATCATTACCAGGCATAGGGGAATTAGGAGAAGCCATATGATTAGCCTAAAGCTGCTACAAGGCATCAAGATTCTTGTCCACTCTTGATCCTCTAGCTGCAAGTTCTCCATCTTGTTCACATCCACCTTTTAATCACTTGTTATCTTTAGGTTCTTCTCCATCTCCACCTAATTGTGAAACCAACTCTGGGTCGAGTTGTCTCCACACTAGTTGAAGTTCTCTGAGTTCCAGTAGCCTAAGGAGTTTCATGTTCTTTTATTCTAGCTTCCTTTTGTACAGAAGATCTAGTGCACTCACAAAATTTCCCCCTGAGCCACCTCTCAGTCTTGTCCAAAACAAAGGAGGACCGAATCATGATATCAATAACTGCCTTTTCTGACCAGTGTACATGAGGTAGGGGTTTAGAGGCAACATCATGGTATTCCTCATCAATTATATCTGAATTATCATCCACACCACTAGGAATCTGTAGAGGCAAATTGAAAGCACGGATTTGGTCTAAGGTTAGCCTCATCCAATCCCTTCTTTGAACCTCTCTCTCATTAGCACAATCCTCCCAATAGTCTTCCAAATGTGGCTGGTGTACATAAAGGTTCCCTCCATGGAAATTCCTATTGACAAAGTTTTTGCTATTAAAGAAAGATCTCATAGACAAGGGGCGAAAATTATATTCTGCCAAAATCTTCTCAACATTTATGGCATTGTTGTTGGTTTTGCAAGTGAAAAATGATAATGACACGGGGAAAGTATACCCCTTCTTCTTCGTGTCATGATATTTACTATTCACAGTCGCCATATGGCGACAGACTTCCAAAAGAATAAAATAATCACAGGCATACCTTGGCATTTTTAATGGGGTATATTCATAACCCCTAACTCAAAGATAGGTGAACCTGTCAAACTAAATGTAAACACTCCCATACTTCATAACCAAGGAAGCAACTTCAGGGGAAATTCTCATTTTTGGGTTTCCTTCAATCTTTCTTACACAAAACATAAGAAAAACATCATTAACATGGCGATAATCCTTAATACCAACTTCCCTTTGTAGTTAAGGAAAGTAGTCATATACAGGTGTATCTAGCGTCAAAGACCCATGAGTTCTCAACCCTACCTAGACAACCTCCTTGCTAGCCAGAATATAGAACAAATGCAAGCACATATAGAAAGATTTTGATGGAAGTTGGCCAGTTGCTCATTCAATTGATCATTGATCATTTTAGCCCAGTCGACATATTGTGACTTGCTACACACTACCAAAATAAACTGGCACATCCACTTCTGAAAAGAATCCAACTCTTCATCTCCAGCAATACGATACAACAGTGTAATCATGTCTGAAATCTTTTCTTTGAAGAGTGCTCTCTTCAGATTACTGGGAACTTGAGATTTTCCCTTTTTCTCCACCTTTAGCCAATTCTTTGCAATAGAGTTTAAGCACCAATCTTTCTTCTGCATAAAATAATTTCACCCCATGGTGACAGACATCTCCACGAATTCTTCTCTATCAGGTAGCTTCAAGGTGCGAGAAATAGCTTCAGCATCAATTTTTGTAATCACAGAGCTGTCGAAAGCTTTTATTTCCTGTGATTTGGGGTGATAATTCTTTGCACATGTAATGACTAAATTTGGATACGACACAACTGGTGGAAAACCCCCAGCATGAGCTAACCCACTTGTTAGGATTCTCTTAGCTATTGATGACCTGAGGCTTTGATCCATTCGAGCCCAAAAATCTCTCAAGTCTATATGTTCTAGCTTGGTGTCCTTCACCTTAGCTAAACTGTTCTCAATAATGGAAGCAATTGGAAAATCCTAATACTTATATTTCATCCTTACTAGCTTAATAAACTAGTAAATGAAAGCCTCTGTCACAATTAAGAGTACCAAACCAATTCCCAGAACATTTGGGGAAAATAGGCAATCTAGACTCATGAAAAATAAAAATTCTTCCCGCTAAACAGACTCATGAAATTCAAATTTATCACAGCAAGGAGCAAGTGAGAGAGTACCAATTAGCTAACCTTTACGAAAGCCATGTATGATAGTTGCAGAGGACGTCATGCCAGAGCTCTCTAAAGCATTCCAACAACAATGCAAAATGAGATATCTGTGAGGGTGGCAAACCTTGTAAAATATTTCAATAAATCTCATTGATTTCGGCGGTATGTACGACTATACAATTCATAAATGAGTCGCTCTCATTTCCCAACAAAAGTGTACGAGTGCGCTTTTCAAGACATTCCTTATTACGAAAGGATAGGTGTCACTTCCGCTGTGCATATCAATAAATGGAAAGTTGGCTCCTTAAAAAGCGGGCCGAGCTTTGAATTGGAGAATCATTAAAACTTGCAAACCACTAGTCAAGAGTTAGGAAGTTTGAAGAACTCCCGACTCGCCGACTATGAGAGACTTCACAATTGAACTTAGAACAAGACTGACGACCAAGACTTGACTCATGACTTCGAATAAGAGTCCCGAAATTGGTGGTTTCTGGAACTTTAGAACCCGCCGACTAAGGTTTTGAAAAACATGAAATCACTGACTGTGAAGGAAAAACTCTTAAGCAAAGGCCGCGACTTAGTTAAAGGGATGAAACAATAAAGAATAAGGGAGGAAACATTTATTTGACACATAAATGGCAAAAATTCAAAATTTTAGTAACAAGATGAAAACCCTTCGGCAAAGAATGGTTTTGGGGATGAAAACCCTCCTAGCCATTAGAGGGATTTCATTAAGAAATCACTAGTGAGCTAAATGTTTGCAGTTACCAATTCCAGTGGGTTTGTTGTTTGGAGTTTTAAATTTTCAGTTTTGATGTGTGTTGAAGATTGTCACATTTTGGGTTTGCAGAAGATTATTAGTTTTCAGTTTGGTGTGGTTGTGTTTCAGAATTTCCAAATTCAAGTTTGTTTTGAAGGGTTTATGTTTATCATTTCTTATTGCTGCAACTGATTATAATATATGTTAACATTTTTGTTGTTGATATTGCTAATGACAAGCTGCATATATATTTTCAAGATATTTTAGTTTGGAAAAAGAGACTTATTTTTATGATGGGCCATACTAATTCCCCCAAAGGGAATCACAGCTTTTTCCTAGCTGCCGTACATTATTTTAAGAGTGAACATTGTTTGAAAAACAATCTGCATTGCTTTTGAAGAAATCACACCCTATTAAGGAGACAAAGACTGCAATATATGACAAATTCTGACAGCAGATCAAATGTTTGTTAGTCCTTTTCTAGCTGTACTCCTTGCAAATCAGCAACAATATCTTATTTGTCTGCCATACCATAAAGAGGGCTGCAATATTTACAGTACTTACAGTTTTGGTAAGGATTGCAAAACAAGGTAAGAAGGGCACTTAAGTACTATGAGCAATCATTACATGAAAAAGAGGTATTACAACACTTCAAGGATGCAGTGTAATTGTTTAGACAAGCTATACCTCCTTGGTTGAGGGACCACAACATCTTAAGGGAATTTTTGTTTGTTTAAAGTTGTCGTATCATTTTAAAGTTATCACAATATTATTTAAATATTGTTTTTGATTATAATATTGTTGGTTTGTTTAGAAATAGCAGTTTGTGTTCGATTCATCAACAATTTATCAGATTTTTGGTCCAACTACAACACTTGATCATCACTCAATTATATCAGCTCAATCCGGATATTTATTTATGTGTTTTCAGATTACATTCCAATTGTTTGATGAAATGTCCACTTTTAAATTATTGGTCAACTGTTTGTCATAATTCCTCGATTTGAATATTGAAGAGTATTAATTGCTAATCATTCAAAATTGTAAAAAGTGGACGGTTTACTGCCAGTAGTTTGAAATCATTGTTAAAGATCTTGGTCGGCTCACCGTTGGATCCGTTTAATCATTGTAAAAAGGTCTTGGTCAGTTCACCGCTAGACCCATTTCATTTGCATATCATTTTCTATCATGTTTGGCATTGATCAGGTCTACTTTACCATCGACCGATTTTGCTTGATCAAACCTATTGTAATATGCCAAGTGGCTTTCTGCATCAAACATACTTGTCCACCAAAAAGGTGTAGATTTGGGTCATCCATGCTGTTTGTGTGCCCTGGTTAGCTATGCTGCCTGCTTATCTTCCAGCTTTGTAATCATTTAGTTAGTATGTTCAAATATTGTATGCTCTCACCTTGCCCACATTAGGATTTGGGTGATCAAAAAGTGCAAGGACTTGTATTTGCATCATTTTATGTTGGAAAATTTAAAAAAAAAAATAGTTGGGTTATTACAACTTCTGAATTTGAATTTGAAAAATCCTTAGGAACCTCTTTGGGAATGAAATCAATCAAATATGTCCTCATGAACCTACTATGATTTCTCCTCACCTCATATTCATCAATACAATTTGCCCAAAAATCTTCTATATTTGGCATATGCTAAAAGTGAGTTCCCAACATCTCAAATAAAATACCTTTTGGATCATAGGTAGGGCCTTTCATAGAAAAGCTTCAAGTTAAATTTGCCAAGTTTCCCATTCACATCCTTAGCATCAACAACATTTTTGCATTTGTAAAAGCCTATCTTAATAAGAAAACTTACTACCTTTTTGTGCTTATCGATGACACAAATATATTCAGTTGCAAGCTTGAAGGTACCTCTATGGGTCAGAAATGATATTGCATCTTGTATTTATCTTTTTCTCCCTTTGTCTACTTGCTATCCCTCCCTTAAATGATCAAAATGCCACCCTGTAGTGACTGAAATAGAAGTTTTGACAACAAAATCTCAGCTGTCCTATGTTTATTAACTGTTGTTTTGAGACTAAAAAACCATATTAACAATAACTTTAATCAAAAGCAACCCCAAATATGCAAGGAAGAAAATGAAACCTTTTTTTGTTCTGTCACAAAAGGTTGCAACCTTATGTGAAAATCAGCTGACTGTCATGTATAAAAGGAACTCAGAACAGATAGAATAAAACTTGAAACCCTACTGGCCAATCCCTTGCTTTTTACACAATATATATGCTGTTTTGTGACTGAAACCCACTGATGTTCATACTGAGAATTATGTGGTTTAGGAGGATGACAGCTGCTACCGTTTACAAAGAGGTATAATCTGCAAACCCTAGTGTTCGTGAAATAATGCAACCTAATTTTTGAAAGAGAGAAGGTTGTCACTGTTTTGGGGTTTGAAACCACTGTTTGAAAGGATAAAACTATTGTTTTCACTTCTCGACTTCAACACAAAACCCTTGAAACCCTAGGTGTTATTTAAAATGGCTTGTAGCTGTTGTAAATGGTTGAAAACTCTGCTATTCAAGGCTGAAAACTGTCCTTTTATCACATAGAAGTCTTGAAACCCAAAGTACCTTCAAAACATTGTTTTCACTAATGAAAAAGATGAAAACCTATCATTTGAAGTAGTATAAATTGCTGCTTTATGCTCTGAAACCCTGGGAAGTGTAGTGTTTTTGGTTCGTGACGATAAACACAAGATTTTATCAAAACATTTCAAAACATGAAAAAAAAATGATTAATAGCAAGAAAAGAGTGGTAGAGAGAGAGAGGGAAATAAGAGAAATCTGCTGTCCCATGCTCCAATATGCACTTTCAAGCTCTCCAATCTCTTCAATGTTATCATCTCCCCTAACGATACACTTCTGTGAAATCAAAGAATGAAAGAGAGGTGTTTTATAAACTTAGAGGCGCTTTTCTGTTTCAAACCTCACTTTTTCCTACTCTCCTCCTAGGGCATCCTTATGCTTTTTCCTTAATTTTCAATGTTATTTTTCTATCTCCAGCCTCTCTAGGATGCACTTTAATGACTTAAAACCCTTTTGTTGTGTTTCAAACTTGACAAAGTGACAATGGGAAGCTCATGGGCGTGCCCAGACAATTAGGGAGCACTTTGCCTTCTAGTTTCATTTGACAATTTCACAATGAGAGTCTCATAGGCGCTCTCAAGGCATGAGAGGCACTTTTAGTTTATATTTTAGTAGATAAAATGACAATGAGAGTCTCATCGGCATGCTTGGAAAAGTTAGAATATGTTTTTATATGCTTTGAAATTTACAAAGTGACAAACACCTCTTAAGGTGTGCACCCTATTGGGACTCAACTCAGAAAATGCAAAATCATAGAAGTTTGTGCCCCTTAGTGGCTTTACCCATTAGTTAAAATTGAGCTGAGAGATCTTCAATGGGACCCCTTTATGCTAAATGTCTTCTCAGTGTTATAATTGATAGTAAGGAAGATATTACAGGGATAAAAGCAAACTGAATAGCATTTCAAAGGCAGATAAAAATGCAAATGCACAGTCGAGCATCATAATCACTCCAATACACTTCAATAACTTCCTAGGTTGCCATGACCGCATTAGGTGGATTCCCGGCTACTAGTTATCCTCACACAAGCTTCAAACTATCCATTTCAAGCAAAATGCATTCTTAGACATGGATTTCACAGGATCAAACGTGGATTGCATTCAACTCTTCACCTACCAAAATGTATTGAATTCCCACGCGCATCCAAGGATACAAAAATTTTAAATGCTATATATACATGTTTCAAAGATCTAAAATTGGTTGGTTGCTGAGCCAATTTTATAAAAGAGGGAAAAGTGTCTCATTTGAGATATGCTTGGATATTGATTTTTCTCTCTTGTTGAGATATCCCCGTGAGGGTTTTTGGAGCTTGGCTCCAGGGTTTGGTATTGTCTTGCTGAGACGGAAACCTCTGCATGATAGTGTTGATTTTGGCTTTGTGGATGAAAACCCACTTGGTCAATTCTTGAAGGTTTCATTCAGGAGCTTCAATTGGGCATTCGAATGATACATTTTGGTGGTGATTTGAGCAAGAAATGATCTTATTCATTGGAGGTTGATGTGCAAAGGAGAATACAGTTTTAGAAGAGCAGATTTGATAGTTTTTTGGGGCAATTTGTGACTGATATTAACTGCCATTGCTGGTCGTACTTGTCCTTTAGTAGGCCGTACTCCTATGTGAGCATTATTGGTCGATTTTATGAAGTT
Organism: Cunninghamia lanceolata; assembly: GCA_027924645.1. Lineage (NCBI taxonomy): Eukaryota > Viridiplantae > Streptophyta > Pinopsida > Cupressales > Cupressaceae > Cunninghamia > Cunninghamia lanceolata. The sequence continues at coordinate 1,628,857 of BSBN01000725.1, forward strand.
TTTTCTGCTTTTCTTCATCTAGACATGGTCGTCTAATGCCTGCAATATTATTTAGATGGAAACAACATTAAAAAGGGTTATTTTCCATGAATTTGGTGTTGAAATAATGTTGTAGCTAGGTTGTACTTGCTGGTACAGCTCGTGGGATTTCTAGAACAACGAAGACTCTTCTTTGGGTCTCATTCTTCTTGCAATCTGGGCGATTTGGGTTGAATAGCAGGCTGCTTATGTTTGTAAAACAATATTACTTATTTTCGAGATTTGAGCATATTTCCATGGCTTGTACTGCTGGTCCTCCATCAGCATCTGTATGAAGTTGAAGATTTCCATCTGGGCATGTCATTGTAATTCATATTATGTTATAATACAATTTGAGTCTTCATTAGTTTGTGCATATCTATTTTAGATTTTTTGAGTTTATGCTATATGCTCTTTATTTCATGTATTCAATGCAAATATAAAAAATGCAATATATTCAATGAAACCCTAAACTCAGAACAATCAGAAAAATAAAAATTTGGCATCAAAATATATACACAACAGGAGTCTATATTATAAAAAAAGGAGAAACATAATACATATCTTTTGAATCCGCAATTCCTTCCAGATATCACTCAGGGAATCAGATCAGTGACTCAACCCTCTTCAGCTAGTGAGCACTTCCGGAGGAACCAGTTCTTATTCAGAACCATCCATTATGCTTTACAACACAACCCATGCTTTACAACACAATAGCCCTAGCTAGGACAATCCCGGGTGTACGTTGTACCCCGAGTTGGACACACGCTGTGTGCCCCTTCTCTAATGCTCACTGCCTAGTTGGTAAGTTATTGATCTGTTTCCTTTGTGATTCCCTTTTCTTCTTTCTCTCCAGCAAATAAATATCTATCTCCTCTTTTACATTATTTTCACGGGTTTAAATAATACCCAAAAGGTGTTAGACTTAGGGCACACAACTGAGAGGGGGGGGTTAATCAGTTGTGCAAAACTTTCTCCAATTTACACACTTAAATCTTCTTGGTGATTAGCAGTATATTAAACATGAAACATAATGCATTCAAATCAAAAGCAAAAACTCATCAACACATAAGACACTAAGATTTTCACGTGGAAAACCCAGTTAAGGGAAAAACCACAGGGTGATTAACCCAAGAATGTATTCTTTGTTAGAAGAATAGAAAGAACAAAATGGCACATGCCAATTAGGGCTCACTGCCTGAGCACACTGCTCACAAGAGGCTCACTACCTACAAGAGACACACTGCTTACAAAGAAATAAGTATCACCTTCATGAACTGCAGAATAGCATCTTCACCATGCTTGAATCAGTTCCATTTAAGCCCAATACTTCTGCTCTGCCTTTCGCACACCTCCTCACTACCACACACTCATCACCGCAAGACACACTTTGAAATGACTTCACAATCCCTTACTTATACAAGGCATCGACTTAGCAACAATCATCTAAGTCGGCAAACACCTACAAGAACATCTGCAAGACGTGTAATACATCCGGTTAGCCAGTCTCAGGAAGAACACCATCATCTAGTGATTATTCTTCAAATGCGCACTCTAACTTCAATGCAGACCACCAACATGAACTGGAAACGATCCACAGATCACCACAAGCTTTCCTGAATCACCAAGAACATTCGCACTTCATCTGCTTACTGGAATCCTTCTCTCCTTCATCCGGAACCTCAAGAACACAGTCTGTCATCACTGTCACAAAGGAATAGGTTCTTCCGGACCTTCAAACCATGAACCAATCGACTTGACACTTCACAAGGATGTTCTCAACACTTCCTCAAATCCGCAAAATGGGATAATGCATTTCTGGATCTCACCGGACCTATCTGTGTCACTCTGTTACCTCTGAACACCTACCGGAACCAATTCTACTTGAGCGACCATAACTTCTTCCGATCTTCATGCGGACCTCTAAAAAATTGTCTGAAGTATCTCAAGACTTATATCTACAAACCCTTTAAACCGCATCCTCTGATCCTTAACCTATCTTAGAATTTTACCTTGTTGTCATCACTGTTCTTCACTGTTCCTGCTTGAGACTAATTTTCTCAATATCCTTAGCACACAGCTCATCCAATCCTTCTCATTAATGCAACATGAGTATGTTGACATCAATGACAACACCGGTTAGGCCAATACTTGCAACAATCTCCCCCTTTGTTATTGATGGCAACATATGATGTGAAAAACCATCAAGACAAGAACTTCTCCTTACTGTCACAACTCCCCCTATCAACAACAACCATTCACATGTCTTCTCTCCCTTTACTGCTCTCCCTTTGATCAGCAACCACTTGTTTTTCACATGTCTTCTCTTCCCCTTTGACATCAATGGCAAAGGGCACATACTTGCAATTTCACCACTTCAGACTCATACCTGCTACTCCCCCTAAGTAGCAGCTCCCCAACATCAATCCGGATCACAAGATGTGATTGTAATACCCACTGGACTGATGCACATTAGTGCACCTTAGTTCATCACCGGAGGGGCAAGAACCCCTAACTTCTCCTTGAGATACTCAAAATAATCCTTGGGAAGAGGTTTAGTAAAGATATTTGCAATCTGATCCTTGGTGGGCACAAACTCCAGTCTGACTTCATCCTTGTTCACTTGCTCTCTCAGAAAATGAAATTTGATAGATATATGCTTAGTCTTAGAATGCAACACCGGATTCTTAGAAATATTTATTGCACTTGAATTATCACAGAAGATTGTGATAGGCTCCTCATACTCTACTTTAATATTTCTTAGCATCTGCTTCATCCACAAAACTTGAGTGCAACTACCTGCTGCTACTATGTATTCTGCTTCAGTTGTAGACAGGGATATTGCCTCTTATTTCTTGCTTAGCCAAGAAACCAATCTCTTTCCCAAAAAGAAAGCTCCACTACTAGTACTCTTCTGGTCATCCACATCTCCTGCCCAATCAGTATCTTTGTTGAAACCAATCTTCAAAAGATGCTTGTCCAATCTTTCATACGAGGCTCTTGGGGCTTGTTTTAATCCATACAGTGCCTTCTTCAATTTGCAAACCATATCACCATGATCAGACAACTGAAATCCATCCGGTTGCTCTATATACACTTCTTTCAAGTCACCGTTTAGAAAGGTAGACTTGACATCCATCTGATATACCTTGAAATCCTTGAAGGCAGCAAAGGCAAGGAATAATCTGACTGCTTCAATTCTTGCCACCGGAGCAAATGTTTCTTCAAAATCAATTCCTTCTATTTGAGAGTAGCCCTTGCAGACCAATCTGGCTTTATTTCTGATTACTTCACCAACTTCATTTAGTTTGTTTCGGAAGACCCATTTGGTTCCAATCACATTCTTGTTTCTAGGTCTGGGAACAAGATCCCAAGCGTGATTTTTCTCAATTTGCATCAACTCTTCCTCCATTGCTTTGGTCCAGTTTTCATCATTGTAGGTTTCATTGATTGTCTTAGGTTCAATTTTTGAAATCAGACAATATTCATCTAAATTTTGAGCAATTTTCCTTCTAGTTTGCACACCTTTGCTTTTGTCACCTATGATCTGATCTTCAGAGTGGTTCAGTCTTACATACCTTGGAACTTTGGGAGCTTTTTGCACTTCTGTTTCTTGATCAAGCTCATTCAGACCTATCCCTTCTTCCTGATTTATCGGATCAGTTTGAATCTGACTTTCAGAAGAGGATTGAACTCCTTGAACTAGAACACCATTCAGATCATCTTCATCATATCCATAAAACCTTGAGGGTTTCTCTATTCCCTTATCAACCTTCACATTTGTACTTTCTATCATTTTTCTTAGTCTCTTGTTATAACACCAGTATGCTTTGCTTTGAGTAGAGTAACCCAAGAATATTCTTTCATCACTTCTAGCATCAAACTTGCTTAGATCTTCATCTCTTTTGATGTAACATTTGCTACCAAAGACTCTAAAATAACTTACAGTAGGAGTAATGCCAAACCAAAGTTCATAAGGGGTCTTACCAGTATTGCTTCTGATTTGAACTCGATTGAGAGTATAGATTGCAATGCTGACAGCTTCTCTCTAATAGATCTGAGGAACATTTGCTTCCATCATCATGGTCCTAGATGCTTCCTAGATGGTCCGGTTCTTTCTCTCCACTACTCGATTCTGCTGTGGAGTCCTAGGAGCAGACAACTGTCTCTTAATTCAATGTTTCTCACAGAACTCTATGAACTCACCGGATGTGAATTCTCCACCTCTATCAGACCTCAGACATTTCAACTTTAATCCTGTTTCATTTTCTACCATAGCCTTGAATATTTTGAATTTCTCAAGAGCTTCTGATTTCTCCTTTAGAAAGGTTACCCACATCATCCGAGAATAGTCATCAATTAGCAGCATGAAGTATCTATCACCTTGAATACTCTTGGTTCTTACCGGACCACAAAGATCAGTGTGAACTAAGTCCAATAATCTGGTAGAAGACAGTTCCTTGCTTTTGAATGTGACTCTGCTCAGCTTACCCAACTGACATTCCTTGCACAAGCTGTTAGTAGGTTTCACCAATTTTGGAAGATCTCTTACAGCCTGAGTATTGCTTATCTTGATGATATTATCAAAATTTACATGACACATCCTTCTATGCTATAACCAACTCTGATCAACTTGAACAAATAAGCAGTTTTTACCAATACTAACCAAGTGGAAGATATTACCTTTAGTTTGAGTACCGGATGCAATCTCTGTTCCGAAACTTTCAAAGATTTTGCATTTTTCATCCTTGAATCGGAGATCATAGTCTTTGTCCACCAACTGTCCAACACTGAGAAGATTGTGCTTCAAACCTTCAACATACAGTACATTACCAGTTTTGTTTCTTCCATCAAAAGAAATAGTTCCTCTTCCTCTGATTCTACCAGCAGAATTGTCACCAAACTTTACCACTCCTTCATACCTTTCCAAATCTACAAACTTATTTTTGTCACCTGTCAGATGGTGAGAGCATCTACTATCAATGACCCAATCATCCTTCTCTTCAATTTGGGCAGCTAGAGCTCTTTCCACAGTCTTAAGATTGACAGATACAGAGGACATTGAATCTTCTTCCTTGATGGCAATGAACACCCATTCATTTCTGGATTTGTTTCCTATCTCTGATTCATCATCTGTTACTCCTTCATTATTATCATCTTCATGTACATAGTAACAGTTCTTTTGGAACCTTGGCTTGTTAGGATTTTGCCTTGAAAATCTTTCCGGACACCTTGAGGCAAAATGACCAATCTTATTGCAGTTAAAACACTTGAAAGGTAATTTTCCTTCATACTTACCGGATCCTCTTGGCAGCCTCTTTGCAATAAGGGCTTCAAGTTGAGCAGTTTCTACTTTTTCTTCCAGATCTTTTCTTGCTTTTTCATACCATGACAATTTCCTTGAAGAATTCTCTCCCGGATCAAACCTTTGTTTACCTTTAACAGAGGCACTAGCTTTGAATGCAGATTCAGTCTTGGGGGGGTCATCTCCAAACTCTGTCATTTCAAATGCAGCCAATTTCCCAGCCAATTGATCTCTTGTGATAGTTGTATGGGCTCTGAATTCTTCAATGGCAGCAGCCTTGATTTTGTAAGAAGCAGGAAGGGATCTGAGAATTTTACCAACAATCTCATTTTCATGCAAGACTCCACCAGCATTTCTAATTCCACAAACCAGCTCATTCACTCTTGGCATAAAAGTGGCAATATTTTCATTATCTCTCATCTTCAGTTTTTCAAATTTTCCTTTTAGACTCTGTAACCTTGCACATTTAACATACTGGTCTCCCTCATGCAAAAGCTCCAGTTTATTCCAAACCTCAAAGGCAGTTGGTAGCTCAATAACATTTGAGAGCTCTGAGTCAGATAAAGCGCTTAGAAGAGCCTCTTTGGTCCGCAGATTGTTTTCAGCATCTGTGATTTCATTTAGGGTTGTCGGACCACCCTGTGGAGGTACATACGCTTTTGTAACCATGGACCAGTACGCCATTCCCATACACTGCAAGTGACATTTCATGCGACCTTTCCAAAGAGCAAAGTTGGTTCCATCAAACTTCGGACTATCCTTCTTGTAAGACGACATCCTGGATCTCCTCAAGCGGTTAAGCTCCTTTTAGAAGAATTTGGCTCTGGTATCAATTATTAGACTTACGGCACACAACTAAGAGGGGGGGGTGAATCAGTTGTGCAAAACTTTCTCCAATTTACACACTTAAATCTTCTTGGTGATTAGCAGTATACTAAACATGAAACATAATGCATTCAAATCAAAAGCAGAAACCCATCAACACATAAGACACCAAGATTTTGACATGGAAAACCCGGTTAAGGGAAAAACCATGGGGTGATTAACCCAAGAATGTATTCTCTGTTAGAAGAATAGAAAGAACAAAATGGCACATGCCAATTAGGGCTCACTGCCCAAGCACACTGCTCACAAGAGACTCGCTGCCTACAAGAGACACACTGTCTACAAAGAAATAAGTATCACCTTCATGAACTGCAGAATAGCATCTTCACCATGCTTGAATTAGTTCCATTTAAGCCCAATACTTCTGCTCTGCCTTTCGCACACCTCCTCGCTACCACACACTCATCACCACAAGACACACTTTGAAATGACTTCACAATCCCTTTATCATGTCCTGATATTAAGGCATTGTTTAAATTAAATATTTGAATATTATGATAAAGAGGGTGTAGTTACTTTTGTAAAATATCAATTCAAATGATAGTACATATATTATGAATATATATATTATTTAATAAATAATATTAAATAATATCATTATATGAATATTTTAATATAATTGAAATATAATATAATTATATTATAAATATTGTCAATTATAACATATATATTAACATGAATCTCGTATCGACCCCAAGAGCTAGGGACCTAGTTTCTCAAGCTGGGCTAGCGATCTCGTATCGACCCCAAGGGCTAGGGACATAGTCCCCAATGTTGGGTCGGAGGTGCATAAATAGACCCCAAGCACTGGGATATAGGTTCTCGATGCTGGGTCAGAGATGGTCTCTACGCGTCTTAGCTATGTAAGATCCTAATTCCTTGATGAATAATAAGAGGGGAGAGTTTGGATCTGAGTTATGTTTAATATTCATTTTAATGTACTTATGGGATGTATTATAGAATACAAGAACATATTATTCATAACTCATGTTACTTCATCCTTCAAGGAATAGTAGGTTATGCAGGGAATGGCGGAGTAATTCCTACATGGAATTGGTAACTTGGCGCCTTACATATCCATGGATTTGGTATGATAAGGAGGGGCGGGTGTAATTCCTTCCATGTATTGGTATCTTAGCGCCATGCCACGTAAATCCTACTTTCCGGAGAAGGGACGAAGGAAGATATAGATCTCAGCTTATACTCGATCATATACTTGTTCTCTATCATCCCATCTATATGGGAATAGCATAAGGAGGGACAATGTAATTCCGGCACGTGAATTGGTATCCATGCGCCCTATGAGGTATCGTAGGGAGGGCAGTGTAATTCCTTCAGTGCAAGGTATCCAAGCGCCTTATAGCTAATTTCCTGATGGAGGGTTAAGAGAAAAGGGTTATGCACCATAGAATATGCATTATGATCACTTTATGTCACTTATAGAATATGATATCAAAGATGATAATTAAAAAATGATAAGCATGTAATAAACAATCATTTAACAAGTGTAATGTTCCATTTTCTAGCTTGATCTTTTACAATTGACCGTTGGCCTATTCCAGAGACCCGTAGGCTACTCGGAGGTTGAAATTGGGGTTTCTTGTTTTGGTGGTTGCTTTTGTTTGTGGAGTGTGGTTTGGTTGGCGGGTTCTTTCTGAGGTTGTTCTCTTTAGTCCCTGTTGGTTACTGCTATTTTTAGTAAGTTTGGGATTGGCACTAGAACGAGATTTTGAGAGTGGGGTTGGATTCGTCTTGTCAAGACCTTTCCAACGAGCTATAGATCATTGATTTCCGACATCATCTTGGCCTCCGTTTTAAAGTCCGTAAATTAAACATTATTATTTAATAATAATGTTGTTTTAAAAGAGGGGACTTTAAGGGTGAGGTTGAAAAAGAATTGAAGAGGATTATATTATCTTCCCTCTCTTGTTTTATCCCATATGCAAGAGGATTTTAGAGACTCCCAGTTGGAAAAGTATAAAAGGAGGAAGAGTGCTCTCATTTGGGGATCCGAAATCTTGATAATGTTATGCTGCCGTAATGGTTTTGGGACTGCTTCGAGGAATGAATGCCTCCTAGCCTGGGCTCACTTCGTGCTTGAGAGATAGCACCTAGGGAGAGGTTTGCTGATAGTAGTGATTTTGTAGTGAGGTTTGCATTGTAGCTTGAGTTCTGTTTGTAGTTCAGTTATTTGCATTTTATGTCATTTTTTGGAGTTGCTGATAACAGGGCTGAATCTATAGTTTCATTCATAAATCTGAAAATAAAAAGGCATTTGTTCTGGGTATTTCATATTTCTCTTTGTCTATGTTGGGCGCCCCATTGTGCCAATTTGTAGAATTTATTATGAAGAATCTGATTTTCTAGAAGGAAATCGCCCTTCTTGCCAGGCCGCCCCTCTTTGGAGTGCATTAGAAAGCGTGCTAAATAAATACTTGGGTTTAAGAGTGGTCTCTAGTGTGTAGCTTGGTTGCCATTGTCATAGGAGTGCATTGCATCAGATTTGAGGTCATTTGGTTGAGAAATGAGTGAGGTGTGAGCATTTTTGTAGGGTTTTATGTTGCAGGTTTGGTTTTTCCAAAGTTGCTGATCCGTCATTTCAGTTTGCTAACTTCTATCATTTGAGTTGGGTTGGAAGTCTCTAATTATTGTAAGCTGAACAGTAGTACTATCAGCACTTCATACTTCTTCTCATATTTGCTTTATAATACTTTGCATCTCCGTCATATGGTAGCTCCAATTCCACTTCGGGTTGGAAAGCACATTCTTGACGTCGAGTTATTTCACCATAATAGTTGGTAGGGATCCTGTCACCACATGCTCGTCGACATCCGGTGCATTCTTGGTTAACGTTCTTTATATCAGCATTGCATCAAGACCCTCTGACCATATGCTCGTCATCATCAGGCGCATTCTTGGTTAGAGTTCTTTATATCAGCATTGCATCAAGACCCTCTGACCATATGCTCGTCATCATCAGATGCATTCTTGGTTAGAGTTCCCTTATCAGCATTGCATAGAGATCCTCTGACCATATGATCACGCCATCCTGGTGTACATTCTTGGTTAGAGTTGAATTCCACATCGTTTGGTTTAATTGCTAACTTCAACGATTGTGTATTGCTCTGCTTGTTGTAATTGGAAAAGTGAAAAAATTGGCTTGGTATATTTCAGTGGTATCAGAGCCACGCATCCTGCCATCCTATGAAAACAAACCTTCTATGAGTGACAGAGAATAGAGGTACTTAGCAAGAGAATACAAGAAGGCTACCAGTCAGTTTCATTGCATCAAGCTCCAGAAGGTCAGACAGCTTCAGAGGTATTAAGAGCCAATTGGGAGTCTTCTCCTAAAGGAGAAATGGGGGATAATGAGAGGGCATCGGGAGGTAACAGAGATGATAATGGGAAAGGAAAAGAAAAATCATTAAGTCTGGCAAAGAGGTTCGAGAGGAAGATGGATACTTTAATGGATATGATATCTCTCATGATGGGAAGAATGGGTCAGAACCAAACCCCACTGAACAATACAGGACATAGTGGAGAACACAGTGCCACCAACCAGCATAATGGACATGCTGCTCAGCCTGCTTCAAATAGCACATACATTTCTTCCAGGCCATTCAAACCCACTTTCTTGGCACCAGTAAAACCTCATCTTGATCCAGAAGAAAATGTTTCATTTGTTGAACAGTTGAGACTCAGCCGCGTTGAGTATGATTCTCTACCTGATGAAATTAAGTTAGATATGTCTTATAATGATTTTATGGATCATAAAAGGAAGGATAGAGGACAAGGAAGACATTATGAACAAAGGAGGACAATAGTTCATGGGGATTTGCATCAAGCTATCAACAAGGTTACGCTTCCACATTTCGATGGGAGTGATAATAGTTCAGCCAGAGCTTGGATACAGAAGTTAGACAACTATCTAGCTCTTAGACCCATGGAAGAGGAGGAGTCGATTAAGTTCGCTACGCTATACCTGGATGGGGTGGCGCATGAGTGGTGGTACCATGGCCTAGTCACCTTGGGTCATCGGTCTATCACTACCTATGATGAGTTTACCAATAAGCTCATAGAGAGATTTGAGAAAAAAGATCCAAAAATTTATTTTAGAGAATTGGCACAACTTAAGCAATATGGTACAGTTGATGCCTACATAGCTGAGTTTTAGAGGCTTTCAGTCATGGTGACAGGAGTCACTGAGAGGCGCTTGGTGATCCTATTTAGTGAAGGATTGACAGAGCCACTCAAGGGTTGGATTAAAGCTTTTGATCCACCCTCTCTACAAGAGGCAATGAAGAAGGCAAGAAACATGGAGTGGGCTGCTCCTAAAGCAAAGTTTCAACCCAAGCCATCATTTCACAAAAAAGATAAAGGAAAAAGACCTCAGCATAAGGAGTTCAAACAGCATCAACCTCATGTCACAAGGTTGGATCCTGAGACACTTAATGAACTTAGAAGAAAAGGGTTATATTTCCGGTGTAGAGAAAAATGGTCCCAAGATCATGTTTGCCCAAAAGGAGGCAAATTTCATCAAATTGAATACTATTCAGCTGAAGAAAGTAATTCTGATTTGTCAGACCAGCAGTCTGATTCTGAAGAAAGTGAAGTGGAAAAGGTCCCAGAGGAATCCGAAGATGAAAAGGGAAGTGGAGGCACTTTGGCTCAACTTTCGAGCTTTCAAAGGAATGAATCCTTCAAAGTTCGAGGGATGATTAAGGGGCAACGCATAGTTGCTTTGATTGACATTGGAGCAACGCATAACTTTATTGACGAAGCTGTGGTGGCAAAGAAAGGGCTGCAAATAGAAGAGTTTGAAGGCTTCAAGGTTATGGTTGCTGATGGTTTTCATATCACCTGCACCAAGAAGATCTCAAACATGACCATGCAAGTCGGAAACTATGAAGTCAAGGACGACTTCTATGTAGTCAAAATTGGAGATACGGATGCCGTCCTAGGCATTCAATGGCTGCATTCACTCGGGGAGATCACTCTAAATCTGCAAACCATGGAGCTCAAGTTTCAATCCGAAGGGAAGAATGTAGTGATAAGAGGAATGTCCAATGGTGGTCCTTGGATTGTGTCATTCAAGAGGATGGCGAGGCTGATTCGTCATGATCAAGTTGAGTGGGCTGCAGAGTGTATGATTCTTCCTGCTAGTCCAGTTGAAACAAAGAGAGACTATCCTCCTGATATTCAGTCTTTACTCACAAAGAAGAGCAAGGTGTTTTCTGATTTACCTCCTGGACCACCTCCTGATCGGGGTTCGGAGCATGTCATAGAGCTCAAGGAAGGAGCTAAACCAGTTATTACAACTCCTTATCGGTATCCTAAGAAGCAAAAGGACGAGATTGAGAAAAACATTTGGGAACTCTTGGAGATGGGTTTCATTCGTCCAAGCAAGAGCCCCTTTGCTTCGACAGTTGTCCTGGTGAAGAAGAAGGATGGTACCATCCACATGTGTGTGGACTATCGTGTTTTGAATCAAAGCACCATAAAAAATTGATACCCCATCCCGAGGATAGATGAGCTCATTGATGAGCTACATGGAGCCAAGTTCTTTTCAAAGATCGATTTGAGATCGGGTTATTACCAGATTCGGATGAGAGGATCCGATGTTGAGAAGACAGCATTTAGATGTCACTATGGCCACTTCGAGTTTCTAGTCATGCCATTTGGGTTGACTAATGCTCCTGCTACCTTCCAGTCATGTATGAACAAAATCTTTCAGAAGCAGTTGAGGAAGTTTGTATTGATATTTTTTGATGACATCTTGATCTACAGCAAGACATGGGAAGAACATCTCAAGCACTTGGAGGAAGTGCTCAGCATCCTGGAATCAGAGAGTTTGTTTGCCAAAGAATACAAATGTGAATTTGGAATGAAGGAGTTACTTTACCTTGGCCATATAATCAGTGCTGAAGGAGTGAAGGTTGATCCTGAAAAGATCAAGGCAATTGTTGATTGGCCACCTCCTGAGAATTTGACTCATCTGAAAGGATTTTTGGGTCTTTGTGGATTTTATAGAAGATTTGTGAAGGGCTACTCTCAGAATGTTGCTCCTCTTACTGACCTCACGAAAAAGGGTGCCTTTTGTTGGTCAGAAAAGGCTCAAACTAATTTTGATAAATTTAAGGGGATCATGAGCTCTTGTCTGGTTTTAGCTATCCCAGACTTCTCCAAGCCGTTCGAGCTACAGTGTGATGCATTCGGTGAAGGAGTTGGGGCTGTCTTGATGCAAGACAAACATCCCATTGTGTTTGAAAGCAGAAAATTAAGAGGTGTTGAAAGGACCTACTCCATCTACGACAAGGAGATGCTTGCCATTATGCATGCATTAGCTAAGTTCAGACAGTACTTGGTGGGGAGCAAGTTTGTGGTCAAGACTGATCACAATAGCCTCAAGCACTTCATGCATTAAAGAGATTTAAACGAGAGGCAACAAAAGTGGGTGAGTAAGCTTCAAGCTTACGATTTTGACATCGAATATGTCAAAGGAAAAACAATATTGTGGTTGATGCTCTATCTAGGAGACCTCATTTGAGCTCATTGTGTGAGCTTACAACTGATTGGAGGGACATGTTGCTTGCTAATTATGCCAAAAATCAGTTTGCAACCAGCATCATTGAGGGTACTTTTCTTGACGAAAGGTACAAAGTGGTCGAAGGGCTGATACACTACAAAGATAGAATCTTTGTGGTGGCTGATTCTAAGCTCAAAAAGAAGATTTTGTTGACCTTTCATGACATTCCACTTGCTGGTCATCAAGGGTTCTTCAAGACATATAGGCAGATCAGGGAAAGATTTTCTTGGAAAGGGCTGAAAGGGGAGGTTCAACGTTACATTCAGGAGTGTCCCACTTGTTAGATGAACAAAAATGAGCATACCTTACCAGCTAGTCTTCTGCAACCTCTACCCATTCCCAATCAAAAATGGGAAAGCATATCAATGGACTTCATCACAGGGTTGCCCAAGGTTCAAGGTAAAGATTGTATCTATGTTGTAGTGGATAGATTAACAAAATTTGCTCACTTCTTCGCCATTGCCAGCTCTTTTTCAGCAGCCCAAGTTGCAGATCTGTTTTTTCATGAAGTGTTTAGATTACATGGGTTGCCAAAAAACATTGTGAGTGATAGGGACAGCAAGTTTCTAAGCACTTTTTGGCAAGAGGTTTTCAGAATGAGTGGTACAGTGCTTACTCCAAGCACTAGTTATCACCCTCAAACCGATGGACAGACAGAGATAGTGAACAAGTGGTTGGAAGGTTACCTGAGAAACTATGTTTCGGAGCAGCAAAGAGCTTGGGTGAAGTGGCTTCACATGGGCAAGTATTGTTATAATTCTACTTTTCACATGTCAATAAAGATGTCACCTTTCATGGCTCTTTACGGCTATGAGGCTCCTAGCTTTGCTGATTTGGTGTTTGGTGATAGCAAAGCCCCTCAGGCCAAAGATTTGTTGCAGCAGAGTCAAGATATCTTAAACTCATTGAAGAACAATCTTCAGATTGCATAGAATCAACAGAAGATGTACGCTAATCAGTGGCGTGTCGAGCGCTCTTTTGAAGTTGGAGATATGGTTTATCTTCGACTACAACTTTATAGACAGTCCACTCTCAAGAAAAGTGAAGCTGAGAAGCTCAAACCACGTTTCTATGGGCCATTCAAGGTCACTAGGAAGGTGGGGGCAGTGGCTTATGAGTTGGAGCTACCTTCGGATAGCAAAGTGCACAATGTATTCCACGTGTCTCGCCTCAAGAAGGCACTTGGACACAATGTTGTTGCTTCATCACAGTTGCCACCTTTGGATGAAGAAGGACAGTTAGTTTTGATTCCAGAAGAGATTCTTGATTCCAGGGAGCGTTCTTTGAGGAAAAGAACTATCAGAGAGTATTTGGTGAAGTGGAAGAACTTGCCTATGGAGGATGTGACTTGGGAGAATGATGAGATTCTGCAGCATCCAGGCTTGCAATTGCTTGAGGACAAGCAATCTTGGGAAGGGCGGACTGTAATGTTCTGTTTTCTAGCTTGATCTTTTACAGTTGACTGTTGGCCTATTCCAGAGACCCGTAGGCTACTCGGAGGTTGAAATTGGGGTTTCTTGTTTTGGTGGTTGCTTTTGTTTGTGGAGTGTGGTTTGGTTGGCGGGTTCTTTCCGAGGTTGTTCTCTTTAGTCCCTGTTTGTCATGTCCCGATATTAAGCCATTGTTTAAATTAAAGATTTAAACATCATGTCCATTTGAATGCTTCTAACAATAATAATATAATATTTAATAAATAATATTACATAATATTATATGAATATTTTATTATTATTGTATTTATAAATAATAAATCTAAGAAAACAATTATGATATTATATATGATATATATTTATAATATAAAAATAAATATAAATAGATATTATTATATAATTATCATATATATAAGACAAATGTCTTATGATACATAAATATAAATATAATTAATAATATAAATATTACTTGTCTAAATATTATAAGAAACATGAAATAGAATTAATCAATAAATATTATTAATCATAAAATGTATATGGATTCATTAATCCATATAATATTTTAAATTATATTTATTAAGAGATAAAGAGGTGTATCTCTTCAATGAAAAGGCATAAGGAGGTATAAAGAATAAGAGAAGAGTATGGGGAGAAATATAGAGAAGAATCATATCAGATTTTAGGAGAAATGAATAATAAATATGTCTGGAATATGTCATATCTAGATTAATAATTCAGACCTATATAAACATAAAAATGATCATACTTAAAAGACATAAAGGAAGAAGATATAGATCAGAAAAGTATTCAGCAGTAAGAACAATTCAAAGATTTAAAAATAAAATCAGATCTACAGCAGGAACTAAGGGAAATAAAGGTACAAAGTAAGTATTATTAAATCATTGATAGTTTAATGTAAATAATAAATATAGAGAGCTATGAGATCACATATTTATATATATGTATATATATCTTAATATGCACAATTTAGAATAGATTTATATACAAGACAATCACATCATTACACAAATATATGAACATATATATATTATGAAACTTGATGAGAAATGACATAACCATCTCATCACTTCTATTTCTTATAACCATAGGAGAGATGGTCTTGTTAGGGAAAGGCAGGGTAATTCCATCACGATGCATTGGAGAGGGTTTAACGCGCCCTAGACAAGGATGCTAGAGAAAGGCGGAGTAATTCCATTCACAATGCATTGGAGAGGGTTCAACGCGCCCTAGACAAATAATTCCCCATCCATGGTTAAGGATTAGAAGGGAGATGATATGGAAAGATGAACTTAGATTATTACTTCTATATTTCTCTATTACTTCATCCTTAAAGGAATGTTAGGTATTGTGGGGAGAGGCGGAGTAATTCCATCCGTATTAAGGCCCGTAGGCTGGGACATAGTTTCCCGTAGGCTGGGTCAAGAGATGGTTTCAGTGCGCCCTATACATGTAAAGCCTAGTTCCATGAGGAAGAGTAATAAGGAAAATATGCATGATTGAATTATGGAACGTATTATAGAATAGTTATCAATAGCAAGTGACAATTAGGAAATGAATAATCTTTCAACAAGGAATGATGTAAATACATTATCATTGATCTTATTTGATCTTATCATTGAAATTTATTGATCTCTAATGTTTCTAATGTCTCTTTGAGAATCACTTTGAATCGAGATTCAGGTTTAAGTGTGTCCACTAGAAAAGGGACATTACACTGTTGGTTACTGCTATTTTTAGTAAGTTCAAGATTGGCACTAGAACGAGATTTTGAGAGTGGGGTTGGATTCGTCTTGTCAAGACCTTTCCAACGAGCTATAGATCATTGATTTCCGACATCATCTTGGCCTCCGTTTTAAAGTCCGTAAATTAAACATTATTATTTAATAATAATGTTGTTTTAAAAGAGGGGACTTTAAGGGTGAGGTTGAAAAAGAATTGAAGAGGATTATATTATTTTCCCTCTCATGTTTTATCCCATATGCAAGAGGATTTTAGAGACTCCCAGTTGGAAAAGTATAAAAGGAGGAAGAGTGCTCTCATTTGGGGATCCGAAATCTTGATAATGTTATGCTGCCATAATGGTTTTGGGACTGCTTCGAGGAATGAATGCCTCCTAGCCTGGGCTCACTTCATGCTTGAGAGATAGCACCTAGGGAGAGGTTTGCTGATAGTAGTGATTTTGTAGTGAGGTTTGCATTGTAGCTTGAGTTCTGTTTGTAATTCAGTTATTTGCATTTTATGTCATTTTTTGGAGTTGCTGATAACAGGGCTGAATCTGTAGTTTCATTCATAAATCTGAAAATAAAAAGGCATTTGTTCTGGGTATTTCATATTTCCCTTTGTCTATGTTGGGCGCCCCATTGTGCTAATTTGTAGAATTTATTATGAAGAATCTGATTTTCTAGAAGGAAATCGCCCTTCTTGCCAGGCCGCCCCTCTTTGGAGTGCATTAGAAAGCGTGCTAAATAAATACTTGGGTTTAAGAGTGGTCTCTAGTGTGTAGCTTGGTTGCCATTGTCATAGGAGTGCATTGTATCAGATTTGAGGTCATTTGGTTGAGAAATGAGTGAGGTGTGAGCATTTTTGTAGGGTTTTATGTTGCGGGTTTTGTTTTTCCAAAGTTGCTGATCCGTCATTTCAGTTTGCTAACTTCTATCATTTGAGTTGGGTTGGAAGTCTCTAATTATTGTAAGCTGAACAGTAGTACTATCAGCACTTCATACTTCTTCTCATATTTGCTTTATAATACTTTGCATCTCCATCATATGGTAGCTCCAATTCCACTTCGGGTTGGAAAGCACATTCTTGACGTCGAGTTATTTCAGCATAATAGTTGGTAGGGATCCTCTAACCACATGCTTGTCGACATCCGGCGCATTCTTGGTTAGAGTTCTTTATAGCAGCATTGCATCAAGACCCTCTGACCATATGCTCGTCATCATCAGGCGCATTCTTAGTTAGAGTTCTTTATATCAGCATTGCTTCAAGACCCTCTGACCATATGCTCGTCATCATCAGGTGCATTCTTGGTTAGAGTTCCCTTATCAGCATTGCATAGAGATCCTCTAACCATATGATCACGCCATCCTGGTGTACATTCTTGGTTAGAGTTGAATTCCGCATCGTTTGGTTTAATTGCTAACTTCAACGATTGTGTATTGCTCTGCTTGTTGTAATTGGAAAAGTGAAAAAATTGGCTTGGTATATTTCAACAAGTAAATGATGTTTTTACATTATCATTGACCTTATCTAATCTTATCATTAATGTTTAATGATCTTTAATATTTCTTCAAGAATTAATTTTGAATGTAGGTTCAGGTTTAAGTGTTCTCACAAAAAAGGGACATTACACCATGCTTGAATTAGTTCCATTTAAGCCCAATACTTCTGCTCTGCCTTTCGCACACCTCCTCGCTACCACACACTCATCACCGCAAGACACACTTTGAAATGACTTCACAATCCCTTACTTATACAAGGCATCGACTTAGGAACAATCATCTAAGTCGGCAAACACCTACAAGAACATCCGCAAGACGTGTAATACATCCGGTCGGCCAGTTTCAGGAAGAACACCATCATCTAGTGATTATTCTTCAAATGCGCACTCTAACTTCAATGCGGACCACCAACATGAACTGGAAACGATCCACAGATCACCACAAGCTTTCCTGAATCACCAAGAACATCTGCACTTCATTTGCTTACTGGAATCCTTCTCTCCTTCATCCGGAACCTCAAGAACACAGTCTGTCATCATTGTCACAAAGGAATAGGTTCTTCCGGACCTTCAAACCACGAACCAATCGACTTGACACTTCACAAGGACGTTCTCAACACTTCCTCAAATCCGCAAAATGGGATAATGCATTTTCGGATCTCACCGGACCTATCTATGTCACTCTGTCACCTCTGAACACCTGCCAGAACCGGTTCTACTTGAGCAACCATAACTTCTTCCGATCTTCATGCGGACTTCTGAAAAATCGCCTGAAGCATCTCAAGACTTATATCTACAAACCCTTTAAACCGCATCCTCTGATCCTCAACCTATCTTGGACTTTTACCTTGTTGTCATCACTGTTCTTCACTATTCCTGCTTGAGACTAATTTTCTCAATATCCTCAGCACATAACTCATCCAATCCTTCTCATTAATGCAACATGAGTATGTTGACATCAATGACAACACCGATTAGGCCCATACTTGCAACAAAAGGGTGGTTCCAACTATCACACCCTTTCATAAATAATATTACAAATAACTTTTAATTGTAACCTCCCATGAAACACACTCCAATATGAGTGTACTTATTAATAAGGTTCTTTAACCTTTATTTTAACTTGGAAGTAACTTCTTTTGTCCTTTATTTTTACATTTCTTCTTATTTTCTTCTCTTTTTTTTTCATATATATATTTATTTTTACTCTCTAAAGTTTTTACAAGCTTTATTTATTTAATTCATTTCTCAGGGAAAAAGTGCCATAACAATTCTCCCCCAGTAGCTTACCTGTTGTCTTCAGTAGCTCAAGGAAAATCTATAACAAAACATGCAAAATCAGTTAGTTAAATAATGATGTAACACTATCAATATCACTATGAACTCATTTTACTTTACTTCATCTAGAATTCTATTTTACAAATTTCTAGATATTTTCAATTACACTTTCTAATGTAATTTAATCACAAGTAGATTCAACATGAAATTTTTCTATTCAATAACCTAATCATAAGTATATATACTTTTACATCAAATAGATCATGAATTTGCAATTAAGGAGTTAATTCAATTCTATTTACTAAATCCCCTAATAACTTTTCAATTTGGTCACTCATGTACTACTTAGTAAATAACATACATATCTCATGCTATGCATTCACCTATCCTTCACTACTATATAACTTACATACTCATATATTCCAAGATGATAATCATGCATTCTGGACTACATAACTATCCTCTCTTTCTATATAATATTGCACAAAGAACATGTATAATGTTATTGGGTTGATCAAGTCCAATAACATAACACAATAAAATAAAAGGTAGTACACATAATCTTATAAGGTATTTTTTTAAAATCAAGGAATTAACAAATCACTCACATAGATTGATTGTTCAACTACCTAATTATGTCTACTCCTTACATAAATGGATTATATATTATCTCAATTCAAAGTCTTTGGATTGGCCATCCAAATCCAAATCTCAAAGAATTATGTAAAAATTGATCTTAAATTGGTTTGCCAATTTGTCTACTCCCTTGGAGCCTTCAAATCGCATATCCATTACAATCATGGATTAAAGCATACAATACATGAATTTAATAGTGTATACCAAAAATTTTCATTCTAAAGTTCTGAAAATGCACCTATTCTAGTTATAAGTCTACAACAACCAAAATATGCATTCAATAATGAGGAACAACATGTACCAACTATGGAACATTTGAATTGACAATTTTGTAACAGTAATGACTATTTTATT
Organism: Cunninghamia lanceolata; assembly: GCA_027924645.1. Classification (NCBI taxonomy): domain Eukaryota; kingdom Viridiplantae; phylum Streptophyta; class Pinopsida; order Cupressales; family Cupressaceae; genus Cunninghamia; species Cunninghamia lanceolata. The sequence goes on from BSBN01000725.1 coordinate 1,648,590, forward strand.
AGGACAAGTTCATCTTATGCCTTGGCCTTGGGAATACAGGTTTTCTTTTCTAATTAGTCAACAAGAATTCCATTTAAATATCCATGTGCCTAGGATGTGTAAATTGGTTACATCGTAGTTACAATAAAGAGCTCAAGTATGTTGTTTGTTCAAGACCTTCAACTATGTTTGCATGCTTGATTTGGTTTGAGTCAATGTTTAAGATTTTTTGTTAAAAATACTCATAAGTCTAACAACCTAGGCTTGGTCTCAATTTCCTCGGAGTCTCTAAAATTATTTATAAAAGAAACATGTGGAAGATTTAAACTTCCCACAAAACATAATCATCTTTGTACCATAAACTACTTGCTAAAATTGGTTTATAATAATATATAATTTGTAATTGTAGATCATCTCTCCTCCTATAAGTTTTGACATGTACCCAGATCTGATCCTAAAATAATATTTTTGGTTTCATATTTTATAAGAGCATTGTTTTATTTAAACCACCACATTGAAACATCATATTTTCTAAAGTTTAAGATGGGAAAATGACCCTTGATCCTGTGGGTTATGGGCCCACAATATAACCCAGGTTAGACTTTAAGTAATACATCTAGATGTCAATTTTGCTAACAATAAGCATATTATCACTATCCAATTAACTTACTTCACATAGTTTCAAGGAAAACATATTATTGTTTTTTTCTTCCTTTTAGCAAGATTTTTTGTTCACAAATTTTCTCCAACTCACAATCTCCCATCTATGGAAAATTAGTTTTATTGGTTGATTTCTTAGGTTGAGTTGAATTAGAGATAGCCACAACTAGTTCCTAGTCCTAATGTTCTTTAAGTAAAATCTTCAACTTATTTACAAAGTGTAGGTTAGTTGGTGAGGACAAGTAATCTTTTTTTCTTTAATATGTATTTGTATCTTTAACTCTAAAATATATTTCTAACTTTTAACACTAAGTATTTAAAACTGTATATATATATAGATTTTACCAACTATACTATACTCAAATATATAAAATAATATTAATAACCAATATAATATGCTAATAAATCCTGCCCAAAATTTTATATTCATATTCATATTATTAGCATATGAATATAAACAATAATTTAACTCCATAATTGAGCTCTCACTCAAACAACTCATCCATATATAATCTAAATTTATTATATGGCTAGTATTTAATTCCCTCGGTCAAATTTTAGGTTATGTAGAGTGTCCTCAAATAACTCTACATATTATACAAGTTAGTTATAAATATTTAATATTGGAATCACTATGTTACATTTAAACCCCTCTACAAGAATAAAGAAAACAACGTGAGAGTATTTCTTAGAGTAGTTTAAGTTCCTAAAGTACACATTATCATATATATATATATATATATTAGGTTTTCTATAGCAATATATTGTAGTTTCCTTATATCTTCTTAAGGTCTGATTTTATTTACTCATAAATAATAGAGGGACAACTTCAATAACTTGGTTCTTCAGTTGAAGTGTCTCATGGTGTTGATCTTTGTGTTGATAGTTTGAATTGTAGCCTGAATCATGCTTATGATTTGAAGAGTGTATCAGGCTATCAACACATGTAAAGGTAGTGATCAAGAGTTTGGTGGAAATACCAATGATTATGAAGCCTTTAACTTTGATGTTGGGTATTCACCATCTCTTGAAGGTATTTGTGTTGTGTTAGAGTATTAAGTTTAATATAGGGAAATTAGTTTTTCCTGTGAGGTGATTTTTTACCTGTAGGGTAGTTTTTCCTGTATCGGGTAGTTGTTCACCCGTCATATATTTCTCTTTCCTTTAAATAGGCATTTGTACATTTGTAAATAATCAATCAATCATCTGTTTTCTTCTCGTATCAAGCTTTTCATTGTTTTCTTGTGATGAATTATCTTCCTAGTTGATCCTGGCTCCTGCTTATTCCAACATGGTATCAGAGCACAGTGCTAGGAACCCTCGCCCGAATCCAGAGAATTAAGCTGGAGAAGAGATCGATCCAGGCATCAATCCGTGCCTGCATATCAGATTATGGAGGCATCAATCCGAGTCTGTGCTTGGGGCATTTGCCCTCATTTATCAACATTCCCAGGCATCAATCTGTGCTTGAATCATTCAAAGGAAATTGTGTGAGGTGTCCAAGACACCACAATTTCCCATTGTTGTCTCCCTTCATCACCATTCCAAGAGTCATTGAAAGGTGCAGATTCAAACTTGAGAGCTTGGCGAGGCAATTTCAGACATCTTCGAGTGCGTGTATCCTGTCCCATCAAACGTGACAGATCTAGATTCATTTCCAGCGAGTTTAAAGTGCATATACAGTCCCATTTCAAGCAAAAGGAGGCCAACATTTTGATTGATTCTGGAGCGGACTTCATACCATCTCTCATCGCACATTTGCATAGAGGGCAGTTTCATTTTAGAGAGCTTGGAGTTTATCTATGAGGTGTAGATTCATCTATAAGGGTTTATCCCATGCATTGTTCCAACTTCTGCCTAGTTACGAGCCTAAGTACTGAGCCTATAATGCCAAACCAGATCAATATAAAATGGTACAATTGCGATCAAAGGTGTCATATCAGCCATTTTGCTAGCTGATGGAACACTGAGGCAACCTCCCTTTACTCTGAGATAGCAACCAGCTCGTCAGTTACCCACTTTTGATTCAAACGTGGTATAAGAAAATCTGCATACAGCTGAAGATCCTTACACTCTTTGTGCATGCTCTTGGCTTCATAGAGCTATGTCAGATAGTGTAGAAGGCGAGGCAATTCTAGAGCGATTGGAATGCATATCTGCGCAGATCAGATCCACATCGCTTTGAGTCTGGGCGTGCCAGCATTTTGGCTGGCGGACTTAACAAATCTCAAAAGTTGACATCAAATATTTATTAGGGGAACATAGTAGGAGGTGGGCCCATTCGTACGCCCTGGTTGTTTGGCTTTCTTTGGCTATGAGAAAGGGATTCTTTATCCCACATTGTTCGTGCAGTCCATGTTTTGGCTATTAAAATAGCCTTCTACTCTCATACAATACTGTGCACAATGCTCACAAGGCTCTAGTTGATTTCTCTCTCATGCATGCTGCCTTGCTGACTTTGTATTTGATTTGGCATGGTGACTTGGAATTTGTAAGTGGTGATTAACTGGTACTTCACATCTATTTGGCTCTATCCGAGCCCTTCTCATATACTAGCCCATTCAGTGGGCCCCCTATTTTGCATCCAATCACGGTGCTCCATTTTTAGCCTTATAGGCTATTTTTTTTGCCCATTATTAGCAAGTGGTCACGTGCGTGATTGAGGGTCAATCTGCCCTAGGGCTCAATCCAGCCCCCTCTTTCATTCAGTGGGCTCCATATCGGTGACGTTCTTCCACAGAGGATATCTTGGGCATCCGGAGTCTGATTTTTGTGTTCTGCATATCAATGGAAAGCAGACTTCGCCAAGCTCACAGTGGTATAGGTAAATCCACTTGGTTTCGTCGTCTATCAACATTTATTGCATTTGGAAGTTGTCTTCATGGAAGGTACTATCTTTCTGAGTTTTTGAAGAATTGATAGCTATAATGGGTTGTTCTTTGGAGAAAGGGAACTATGAGCAATGGAGTGATTACATCCTCACACATATTAGTGAGCACAATCTATTGCCATATCTCTATAATCATGTTCCTATTCCGGGCACACCTCGTGAGTATCATATTTGGAAAGGCTATAGGGCTAGAGTCTTTAGAGTTATTCTTGAGCATCTAGATGCCGACTTTTTGGAGTTTATTATCCATCTTGAATGCCCTTATGCTCTTTGGACCTATATTCGAGACTCATATGGAGACCATGATCCTCCACCATCTCTCGATGCTTCTCTTTCCAAATCCGATGTGCCTCATTATCCTTTAGAGAAGTTAGGCCATGCTTCTGATCATTTGGACATTTCTGAGACCTTAGATGTGGTTACAGTTGCTTCAGAGGTTGTTGATTCTTTGTTAGAGATAGTTGATCCACCTTCACATCTAGTGGCTTCTTATCCAGAGTCATTGATTGAGACTTCCATCATTCCTGATTAGCAGGACAATCATTATCTTTTAGATTTCATTGGAAGACATTTCAGCATTTTCGTCTTTGGAGAATATTCAAAATCAATTTCCACATAGTTCTAGTTTGTCACCTTCTTTCTTGATTGGGGATGTACTTGATTGGATTGTGGCATCATCATTCTATCTGGACAAGGAGACACATGGGCATTTATGGAGACAACATCATCATCATTCTTCATGCTTCCATCTTTCAAAGCATATCCTGAATGGGAAGCATACCTGCATCTATATATGGTTTTGTTTCTTCCTAAGGGGAGACAAGTGGTTTGTAAGCATTGGAGCATGGTTTGCCTTCAGACACTTACCGTCATTGCAGGACATTATTTATTATGGGGGTGTGATGCAAAGGATAAAGAACAAATCAACTCCTTATTAGCATATTGTAAACAATGTGATACAATCACTTAGATGCTTCAAGTTTCATAAGAACTTCTCAAGACAAAGGTCTCCACAAAGGCACCATTAGGGTTTCTAACTCTCCTGACCCAAACGAGGTTTCTCCAGATCTTCTCATTCCTCGTTAACTCCAACACAATGATCCCAAACCATTCCCAAGGCCTGCACTTTCACCTATTAGTCTTTCCTTCATAGGCTGCTCCATTCCTAGTAGCCCTGTTTTATAGGACAGTCACACATAACTTTTGGTATAGTTCACCAAACAAAACTGTGAGAGCATATTTGGATACCCATTAAGATGTTCTCAAACATATCAGAAAATCACTATAGCTTACTTTGGAAGAGACTATCTAAAAATGGACTGATACGTTTTGCACAAAAACTTAAAAAAATCAAAAATTTACTTTTTTTGACCATAACTTTCAAACCCGACCTCATTTCCAACATCTGGACCCTGTTTTGAGTACCCATTAAGGCATTTTAAAACATATCTAGAAATCACCATTGGTTATTTTGAAAAGAATGCCTCAAATCAGGACTGTCAACGTGCTAACTAGGCCTATTAGGCTATAACTCACCAGGGGCTTATTGCAAGTGGGTATCCCACGACTTCCCATACCTTGCATGTGCATGGAACACATCATAAAAGGTCTGCACATGCTCATTTAACCATCCAAATACCTTTCCAACTGATATTTTACCAATCCCAACACCTATACCTCTTAACTGTTCTTGAAACTCTATTTTTCTGGACTGTCACACAGAAAAACAGTCATAAACTTTGATTTTTTCTACATCAACCATTGATATCTGGTCGGAGACCTCAAGGACTTGAAGGGTAATACTACTACAATCATTTCCATCAAGGATTTACAACATGCAAAGGATAAAACAATGAAGAAACACAAGATTTCATTGCCACTGTTTACCCTAACAGGATTTTTGGCAATTTTCACCAAAAATGCAATATCTTACACAAAACAACATCAAAAAGCATGAGACCAACTACAAATGGAAGGTGGTTGAAGGATCTAACATTTGCAATCCATTAGACATCTATACATTTCCGTACAGGGCCGTACAATAGCAAAAGACAACAAATTTCTGAAGGAAAATACAGGAAAACAGTGTTTTTTCTCATTCCATGTTAAAATCTTCAACCATCCACGAATTTCTTGGATGTTATAAGGCCTTTTAAAGGCATTAGACATGACTTTTCAGTTTCCCACGAACCATGACCTTTGGTATTCCCTCTTATGGCATCTTCTTTGCATTTTTATGCAATTTTACAAGAAATTTAGTAACTTTTACATTTTCAACTTTCTTCTCTTACACTTGAAGGTTCAATTTTACAAATTTGCCAATTAAATGAATCTAATGAGCAAGGTGCTCCTCCACCATACAACCAACCAACAAAATTTTCAAGTCCCTTGGAAATGTATGAGCAACAAAGTCTTTTCTGCATCTCCTCTGGCTTTAATCTTCAATCTTCTCAGCTACAAACTTCAAATCTTCAGATCAATAGAAAGGTGACCAACCAACCAACAGAACAAACTACCATCTTCACAGAGCATCCTCAGGCTCTTTCTACTCCCATCAGTGGAGTATTCTTTAGGCTGCAACATCAAGTGCTTCTTCAGGTATCCATCTCTCTCACTGCTTCACAACAAACCAACTCACCAAACCATTCATCTTACCCAACAACAGATTCCTGGTGATGCACCTACCACTCTCTCCTCAGTGGTTTCTCTATACATCCTTCTCCAGCCTAATCTCCATTGGAGAATGGTCATGACAGACCTCATCTTGTCTGTCCACACACACAACCTCAGAAAACAATCCTTCTGCAGCTAGATGGATAAGCACCTGCAACCAAACAACTTAGCAAATAATGGTCACTAACATAATCATATTCTTCATCTCAGAAATAACATCTCCTCCCAGAGCTTTTGCTAGCTCTGATACCAAAATGATGGAGAGGATAAAGAACAAATCAACTCCTTATTAGCATATTGTAAACAATGTGATACAATCACTTAGATGCTTCAAGTTTCACAAGAACTTCTCAAGACAAAGGTCTCCACGAAGGCACCATTAGGGTTTCTAACTCTCCTGACCCAAATGAGGTTTCTCCAGGTCTTCTCATTCCTTATTAACTCCAACACAATGATCCCAAACCATTCCCAAGGCCTGCACTTTCACCTATTAGTCTTTCCTTCATAGGATGCTCCATTCCTAGTAGCCCTGTTTTATAGGACAGTCACACATAACTTTTGGTATAGTTCACCAAAAAAAACTGTGAGAGCATATTTGGATACCCATTAAGATGTTCTCAAACATATCAGGAAATCACTATAGCTTACTTTGAAAGAGACTATCCAAAAATGGACTGATACGTTTTGCACAATAACTTAAAAAAATTAGAAATTTACTGTTTTTTGACCATAACTTTCAAACCCGACCTCATTTCCAACATTTGGAACCTTTTTTGAGTACCCATTAATGTATTTTAAAACATATCTAGAAATCACCATTGGTTATTTTGAAAAGAATGCCTCAAATCAGGACTGTCAGTGTGCTAACTAGGCCTATTAGGCTATAACTCACCAAGGGCTTATTGCAAGTGGGTATCCCACGACTTCCCATACCTTGCATGTGCATGGAACACATCATAAAAGGTCTACACATGCTCATTTAACCATCCAAATACCTTTCCAACTGATATTTTACCAATCCCAACACCTATACCTCTTAACTGTTCTTGAAACTCTGTTTTTCTGGACTGTCACACAGAAAAACAGTCATAAACTTTGATTTTTTCTACATCAACCATTGATATCTGGTCAGAGACCTCAAGGACTTGAAGGGTAATACTATTACAATCATTTCCATCAAGGATTTACAACATGCAAAGGATAAAACAATGAAGAAACACAAGATTTCATTGCCACTGTTTACCCTAACAGGATTTTTGGCAGTTTTCACCAAAAATGCAATATCTTACACAAAACAACATCAAAAAGCATGAGACCAACTGCAAATGGAAGGTGGTTGAAGGATCTAACATTTGCAATCCATTAGACATCCATGCATTTCCATACAGGGCCGTACAATAGCAAAAAATAGCAAATTTCTGAAGGAAAATACAGGAAAACAGTGTTTTTTCTCATTCCATGTTAAAATCTTCAACCACCCACGAATTTCTTGGATGTTACAAGGCCTTTTAAAGGCATTAGACATGACTTTTCAGTTTCCCACAAACCATGACCTTTGGTATTCCCTCTTATGGCATCTTCTTTGCATTTTTATGCACTTTTACAACAAATTTAGTAACTTTTACATTTTCAACTTCCTTCTCTTACACTTGAAGGTTCAATTTTACAAATTTGCCAATTAAATGAGCATTTGCCAATTAAATGAATCTAATGAGCAAGGTGCTCCTGCACCAGGGGGCTATGTAGCCTCCTTCTTTCCTTCCTATGGGAGGACCATTGAATGTACACACATGATGTATGTAGTCCTTGGGGGGTATTAGTGAGTCCTCCATACATGCATTTTGTTTTCTTTTTTTCTCTCTTTTGGAGAGGAGTTTTCTCCCACTGGGTTTTTCTCCTTTTCTCCGGTTGTGAGAGATTGTATGGCATTTTGCTTTGTAATGGGTACCTAACATGGTTGTGTAGCCGAGACCCATATTGCATCTTGATTTTGCATAATAATTCTCCCTAAGTTTGCACTTAAGGGGGGGTGTTAGAGTATTAAGTTTAACATAGGGAAATTAGTTTTTCCCGTGACGTGGTTTTTTACCTGTAGAGTAGTTTTTCCTGTATCGGGTAGTTGTTCACCCATCATATATTTTTTTTTCCTTTAAATAGGCATTTGTACATTTGTAAATAATCAATCAATCATTTGTTTTCTTCTCATATCAAGTTTTTCATTGTTCTCTTGTGGTGAATTATCTTCCTAGTTGATCTTGGCTCCTACTTATCCCAACATGTTGTAGTAGAGGTTGAGTCCTTTGTATGGGACATTGATGTAAATGAGCAGCAAGGCATATGTATGCCTAAATTCTAGCATGTTGCAACACCACATGGAGGTATAATAGAACTTGAAACTTTTTAGTTTGACTTGCAAGAAGAAGCCTTTCTTTGTGCAGATTAGGAGGGAATTTGGGTATACTTTCATGCACCATGGGAATTGGAGATGTTCTCCTTTTGCCTTGATTCACATGAAGAGGTCAATAGGAAGAGTAATGCTATGGCTATTGATGGTGGATGCCTGCTTTCACCCACATATGATGTTGTTGACTTGGCTTTTCTTCTTTTACCCCCTGTTGTTGTGAACTTGCATGATACGATATGGAATGAGTTATGCACCTATTATTTCTGGTTTCCCTGCAACAAAAAAGTTAATGGTGGAGTTAGTCTTCACATCTTGTGCAGTGTTCACAAATTGGTGCATGCAGGTAAAGGCCATCATTTGTTGCAGCTGGGTGGTGAGTGTAGTTTTGGTTTGAGGGAGAATCTTTGATAGAGGCAAGTGAGTACAGTTATTTGTCCATGACCTAGTGTCATGGATCCTCTTTGTAGGGTCTGACTTGTAAGTGTGCTAAAATTTTGTTTACAACCATACTCAAATGTCTTTGTGCCTTCATGCCATTGGCTGTAAGTGTTGTTTTGTCTTGTGTACATATGTTGGTTTGTTTGTCTTCCCTTCATTCCTCTTTGTTTTGTTTTTCCTTTTTGGGTTTGCCTCTCAAAGATAACTGGATCCTCGTTGTGCCTGCAAGAGGCACATGTCCCCAACTAGAGCCAATGTTGGGACTCAACTGAAAAAATGCAAAATTATATAAGTCTATGCCCCTTTGTTGCCTTGCCCTACTTTGCCCATCAATTACAATCAATCTAAGAGATCTTCAATGGGCCCCCTTTATGCTAAATGTCTACTCAGTGTTATAATTTATAGTAAGGAAGATGTTGTAGGGATAAAAGCAAACTGAATGGAATTTCAGAGCCAACTAAAAATGCAAACGCACAGCCAAGTGCCTCAACCACTCCAATACACTTCAATAACTTCCTAGGTTGCCATGATCACATTACGTGGATCCCCAACTACCAATTATCCTCATGCAGACTCCAGACCATCCCTTTCAAGTGGGATGTATTCTCAACCATAGATTTCACGAGATCAAATGCAGATTGCATTCAACTCTTCACCTGTTGAGATGCATCGGATTCGAATGTGCGTCCAAGAATACAAAAATCTCAAATGCTATATATACATGTTTCAAAGATGTAAAAGTGGTTGGTCGTTGAGCCAATTTTCTAGACTACAAGTCTCATGTTGGTTTTAGGGCATCAAGCAAGGTTTGTCTAGTCTATAAGGGGCAGGAATACTTCTTGTAAATCATAGGAAGAATTTTGTAATGAACATCTACATGTAATGGTATGTCGCCATGGCCGTTTGTAATGATTCAAGGGAATGTATAATCACAATTATATATTTTCTCATCACATTTGTTGGTGCGATTGTAATTGAGGTTAGATAAATGTGTGACAATATTTTATTTCGTTGCAATGCTATTGTGATGGTCTCTCCTTTCTTTCATTTGCGTTATTGCAGTTCTAAGATGGATTATTTAGTATGTCCATTGCATGAAATGTATCTTTGATTTGTATGTAAATGCACATCTAATTCTATTGATGTTTTGCTAGACGTATCTCCTTCCTCTTTGCATTTCATGACTTTGTTGCCCAATGGAGTAGGCACCAATCAAATTGGTGAAGGATCAAACATCTTTTTATTTAACTAGTCCTTTGTTCCTATTAGTTGTAGGAGTAGATTAGCACTTCACATGCTTCCATGATTCATTATTGCAAACCAGGGAACGATCTTAAGTGATCTCAAATAGTAAATCATTAGAGAATCATGTTCATGCATGCCTGCACCTTGCCATTGTGTATGAAATGTTAAGTGGATCCATCTATGGGAATTACAATAATGTTGTCATCTATAGGTGCATATGCAAGGTGTAGTTTCAACTTAATAAGAGGTTGTATGTGTAGTAGGTTAGTATGTGGCCTAGTGACAATCTTTGGGGTCCAACATACATTCAATACTACTACAGCGTTTCATCATGTTCACTCTCTATTGTGACCAAATTTGGTTATGGATTACCTCTAGGAACACTCTCCTGAGTTTAGTTGAGTTCAAAGTGAAGGAGAGATTATCCACTCTTAGCAATTGGCTTTTAACCACTCACATTCTGTTGATGAGTTGATTGATTCACCCTCAAGATGACAGATCCCTAGCCTTGAGGTGAGTTGATCCCTCTAAGAGTGTGAGTTGCGGTTTCAAGACCCAACACACCCACGGTCCTTGGAGCACTTTTTGGTCGAATTTCACTTTGACAACCTGACAATCACCTCTTTATGGGTGCCCCTAATCACTCATTTATCACTTTTTGGTTCTAGTTTTATGATGAGTTTAGTCACTTAAGTGAAAAAGTGCACTATTGTTCTAATTCTTCATTTTTGAATAAGTACAACCCTTTATGACTTAAGTGTTGTTTTGGCTTGCAAGATGACAATGGAAGCAATTTTTAGTGATTTTGACCTTCTAGCATGACTTTCTCTTCCTTTGGCACCTTCCCAACCACCTATGTGTAATGTCTCCTTTTTTAGATTTTTATCCATACCTGCCAAGTGGAGAAATAAGACACTTAAACCACTTTTGAATATTGGGTAGAAATCCTACATGGATGAGCCATCGTGCTAGTGTATGCCAGTCTCACTTTAGCCGCTCTTGGAAAAAGTTTCATATGGCAGTCATAGTAAAGGTGTGCCTATACTTCACTTAGACCAATCTCACTTATAGGGCAAAGCTTCTTAGTGGTTCAACCACTCCAATTGTGTGTTATGTTCATGTGCCAGAATTCCCACCAAATGGAGAAGTTAGCTATACTCACACTGTCATGTCCCGATATTAAGACATTGTTTAAATTAAAGATTTAAACATCATGATAAGATGGAGAAGCCACTTTGGATGGTAATCACGTATATAATAATATTATTGATAATAATATTAAATAATATTATTTTATATAATTAAAATATAATATATTTATTGTATTTATGAATAATAAATATAAATACAATTATGATATTATCAATTTTAATATTATTATAATTATAATAATATATTATTAAAATATGATATATAAATATAAATATTGATATGAATATAATATTAAATTAAAGTATGATCATATAATTAATAATATATATATATATATAGCAGTTGTAGCAAACAACGATTATTTATATATATATATATATATATATATATATATATATATATATATAACCAAGTAATAAAAAGAAAAATGATATTAATCATTGCAAAGGGCGGATCTCTCCTTACCCGTAGCTTCTCAATGAAATATAGTATTGTGAATAAGAATTCATTAGACCAATAAATATATGATACGAAGTGTTGGCTGTATGTAAATATTGTATGCTAGCAAAATTAAGTGGAAAGAATATTCATAAAGAACAAAACAATGACCATATGAAGAGTGCTACCTAAGGAACCTACAATCTATAAGAATAGTGATTCAAATAAATCGCTCTTCCTTCTTTTCCCCATCACTTACGTAAAACATCAATCGCCTGTTTAGGATTTGTTAATAAGGTAGTGATAATAATAAAAGGTGCATAAGATAGTCGCTACTCAATAAACTAAATAACAATGATCCAATGCAATTAGATAAGATAAAAACCTATGATAACAGCAATTAATGATATTATAAGGAAGTATGAATAACATAAGGTGACGTCTCTTTGGGAAAACTACAATCTCCATGGAAGGAGGTGACTCTTGATAAGAGGCAACCAGTCCAAGATATAAATGGGGAATCATTGAGCGTTGTCAAAAGGGAGGCAATTCATTATCATCGCACAGCAAAACACAATCCATTCCTTAATATCTTACAGCAGCCGACCATCTCAAAAACTCAAGCAAATATCATTGAATTCAGCAGCTCTACAAATCAGATCAGCATTGAATTATTATTCAGCAGTAGTCTAGAATCCATTATTCCATCTTGGACAATGAATTGATATCAAGGAATAAGGTATAAATCCATACTTATCCTATGTTATTGACTATTTGATTATGTATGAATATGAATGGCATTCAAGTGCCACAAGATTGTTAAAGGAATGATGGACAAAGTCCAATTCCTATAAAAGAGAATATGTGCATGAAAAGCATCAATGCTATGATCCAAGAGTTCATTTGCGAGAGAAAGCAAGGACCGTTAATGGTATGATTCTTAACCCTACTCATGATATACTAGGGATGAGAATAAGTTGCCTCATCATTAATCTTAGCTAACACCCTACGAGAATGTGTAGTTAGTTAGGGAAGGGCGGTTTAGTAATCTCGCACCTAGGTGACTCTCAAGTGGGTGAAGTATCGCCCAGTGTAGCGTGAAGCCCCTTGAGTCAAGTGGTGAAGTATTGTCAGGTGTAGCATGAAGCCCTTGGGCCTATGGTTGCGTAGATAAAATGTTATTAAATGGCTTACACGGTAGGTGACTCTCAAGTGGGTGAAGTATCGTCGGGTGTAGCGTGAAGCCCCTTGAGCCAAGTGGTGAAGTATTGCTAGGTGTAGCATGAAGCCCTTGGGCCTATGGCAGTGGAGTCTTGTTACCCAGCGCTCTAACGAATAGATGATCGTCTCCATGGGGTTAATGGTTAGATTAGATTAATAATCAAGCACGAGGAATAACTCTCCCAAAGTATATCATGAGATCTCCATATGATGAGAATGAGAAAATATGAATTGTATATATAATAGTGTACTTTAATATTGATTATGTTTATGATGTAACTAACCCTAATTATAGTGTTATGATTTCATAATGAATTTATTAATTACTAATGTTCTCTATAAGAAGTTACATTGGTGTGCAAGGTAAAGAAATCTAGAACTGCCTAAGAGGGGACAAATTACACACACCAATTTCCTCTTATGCTTTGAGTATAAAAGTTAACCATAAAGACCCTAGGTAGAGATAACAAATGGCCAAACCATTGGAAAAGTGCACCTTCAATAACAATCATATTCATCCATTTCCTTCTGCCAATGCCTTTGATATTTTCTCTAACATCCTCATTTACTTCTTACTAGACTTGTGGCGATCATCATCACCCTACAAAAGTGTTAGTTGAAGCATATAGACCATGACAAGATGATCTTGCAAACTAGATAAAATGGTTAAAAAAGAAGTACAAATGTTGAGTTTTGTACAGGTGCAACAATTGGCTCTTTTTGGAGACCATGAAACATACACAAGTCATGAGAAAGCTTCAGAATATCTAGTAAAAAATCTGGCCAATGTTTTACCTATGGGCAACAGAGTCAAACCTGTTTCTAAACATCCAACAGATGATTAACCTAAACAAACACATCATTCTTGTTGTGCCTTGCACACATGCCCCATACTTTGCACAAGCAAAATGGGGACCCCCTCTTTTGATTTGAGCTTTTGAGTATGTTTATAGTCCCTTTTAGTTTTCATCTTGTCTTGCAAGCTTCAAGTCCTAATTGATTAGCTTGACTTGAGTGGGAGTTCTTGGTTGCTTGACATAGTTTAGGATGCATCTGGATTGTTTTGGAGCTCCTGGTTGCATGTGCATGATTGGTTTGAGTTGTCATGGCTTCAAAAGGTCCTAGTTTTGCATATGGTTTCTATCTCCATGCTTATGTTTTGGTCATTTGGATTTATGAGGTTGTGTGTTATCATGATGAGGTTGATGTATGTGTGATTCCTTGGTGGCGTGATATGACTTTCATGACCTTATTCATATGCCTTATTCCATCTTCATTACAAGGTTTCAGGGGTATGTTTGGCTTGGTCTATGAAGTCATTGCATTGGTCTTATTATGAAAATCAAACCATTTTCCAGGTTATTCAAGTCTTAGACAACCATGGCATTCACACAATCCCCATTGCCAGCTCTGGAAATCTTGAAAATCACTTAACATGCCTTAAACAGCCCTTAGAGAGCCTTCATAAGATTTTGGTGCCAACAAGGTTGGAATTCAAATAGGAGAAAAGGCACTTTTTCTATTTTTGCATTACTATTGGGCTTAAATTTGACAGCTAGGTAACAAAGCCCAAACCCTCATCTGCCCATCCAAGGTCTTTTGGCCATTAGCTGCATTGATTTTTGTATTTTTGACAGCTGTCCTAGCCTGTCCCATGTGCCTAACACCTTCTAAGAGCCTTCCCATGTGCCATTGTATGGATATTGAATCTTTATAAGGATTTGCAAGGTAAAGAAACTTCATTTTCTATCACAAAAAATCTGTTTTTTTCTCCTGCCAGCTATATCAGCTCATGCTACAGATGTACCTTTCCTTCTTCCACACCACATCTCATCTCCAGCCCTCACATGTGCCATTGTACAGCGGGGAGGTTTCAAACACTTTTTTCATGCATTGAATACTTGATTTTTCATTCATTTTGATGCTAAAAGGGCAAGGGTTTCATTTTTCAGGGGTTTCCAGTCCTCTAATTTCATTTCATGGTTGTACCTTCATTTCAAATGTCTGATCGGACCTTATGCAGCTGGTTTAGTATCATTTTCATGTCGAATAGAGGTGAAAATCATGGATTTGTTCAAGTTTCCCTTCTTAAATTGGAGATTTAGCAATGAATAAGGGTTTGCATTTCACCATTTTTTGTAGATCTCTGATTTAATGATTTGTTGCATAATTTCTCATCAAAATCTTCAAAATTTAACAAGTTTTCTTTGTGTTTGCATGGTATGGCATGGAGAAATGATAAAATCAGAGGGTTTGGTTGCCCATGGCAATCCACTAAACCCTAGGAGGCATGTTTCATCCAAGGAGCTTTGTCACAATCTTCATTCATGATTCCAGGAGATGATCCAATACCTCCTCTTGACTGCCATAACAGCAGCATGGGTTGATTTCACTGTAATATCCCTTCTAGGATATTTACTCAAATTCTGATTTATAAAGACTTCTGATGTGATTTTTTCTGAATCTTACAATTTGACAATGAAGCCTTAGTCTGAAAATTGATTTCTTTGTTTGCACACTCTTGCCAATCAGGGAACATGAATAACAAAATGTAAATTGACAATGAACAATATGCTTTTGCCAATTACAATGCTAACTGAGATATCACTGGTCACAAACAGTATATAGAAACATAGAAAGATTCAAATTAAAGATTTGAATGCCTTTGCTGTTTATATTCAGACAATATCAATTCAGGTTCACAATATTCACATACAAATGAATCAGTAATATATATATACCCTGGTGGTATACTGGACTTGATGAAACATAAACTCTAATATCTGCTGTAGCTCTAAAAATACTGAACATCACTCAGAATACTGTAACCTTATTTTCCTTTAGATATTCAATGAAATCGTATACTCAAGGTGAATGAAATTCAGATTCCATTTGTTTCATGCTTTTAATTCACTGAACAACACACTTCTACATACATTCAATAACCATATATAGTCAAATGACACCAAGGTGATGAGAATGATCACTTTGCTGTATGTGATTAGAGGAGCCTTCAACTATACGGCAGTCATCATAATACTAGTCCCTTCCAATGATATAAAATGCTGACTCAGAATAGATTGTTGTCTAATGATGGATCGTTGTTGACCAAAGACTGAATCCTGAATTGATCTAGCAAATCGATCCTTCTCTAAACTATTTCCTTTGGATGTTAGTGACCAGTATAAGCAAGAGTCTCTATGAAAGGCGATTGAAACTTATGATTCCTTAAAACACCACGACTTCCTTTTATGGTTGCAATTCTCTTTAATAGAATCCTACGATTGCTTTGGCATATATGCTATTCACATCAATTAATTACAACGGATTCAATAGTGTAATGTCCCCTTCTAGACTCTTGGTTAGTCCATCATAGAGTTCCCATGGACTAGCAGTTTGGTTAGGGAACTGGAGTTAGTTTGGCCTTGGAGGTATTTGTCGGTGGAGGAAATGTGGTTCGGATTCAGTGGATCCAGTTGGCACCTTCTGAGTTGACTCAGATTTCTCTTGGTCGTTACTTACTATTTTTAGTAAGTTTGGGGTTACTGTCGGTTCGACATTTTCAGAGTGGCATCAGATTCGTCTCGTCAAGGGCTTTCCAGCGAGCTATAGATCACTTCATTCCGACATTGTCTTCATATTTATTTTAAAGTCCGAAGATTAATAATGTTATATATAACTGGGACTTTATTATATTTTGAGGGGAAAAGTGACTTTATGAAAATGAAGACATAATATTAAGTTGTGACCTTGGGCACCCTTCCCTAGGGAAATAAAGATGTTTTAAAAGACAATTTCCCTCCTAAATGCCCAACACCCATCTTGGAGGGAGAATAAAAGAGGATTTTGGAGCTCATTTGCTCATGCTTGCTTTATGATATTTTCTTGTGAGAGCTCTGCTAGGGTTTGAGAGTTTCAGCATTTCGAACCAGGGTTTTGGAGACGAAAACCTCCATCAGTGATGGAATTTTACAGGTGTGTAATACCACCCAAAGGTACCATTTGAGGTGAATGCATCCAGTGTTCACATATGTGCTTCAATGGAGTCTCAAATGAAGAGTTGGAGCTGATTTGCTACATCTATCACCGGTGTTGGAGTATTCTGATTTTCTAATAGATTGTAGGTAGATTTCAGTGTGTTAGAAGTGAGTTATTGCTGCTGTGTAGAACTCCCTTACTAGCCGTACATTCTAGTTGGGCCGTACCTTGTCTTGGAGGTGATTTTTGGCGTTGTAACTTCATTATCTTTGCTCCATACTTGGCGTGAGGGTTCTTATTGGTGGTGCAGCAACATTAGGAGTGCAGGCCTGCTTTGAGACTCTTTTCTACTGTGCATCCTTGGCTGGGCCGTACATCCTCACCTGGAGGGTCGTGGGTCTTCTGGGGGACTCATTTCTTGGTTTTGGACAGTTGTATTTCTTCTCTTTTAGGGCGTCTAGACCCTTTTGCTCATTGTAATCACTTGCACATCAAATACTATCAAAACATCTGAAGTTTGGAGTGATTTTCAGCCATACCCATTGCTGGTCCGGCTACAACTGTTGTATGAAGTTTCAAATCTCAACATGGGTATGTGTTAGTAATTGTTTATTGGCCATTTTGTTATCTGGGTATATATTCTATCTATTGTATGCTCTGGCAACACACATCTACAGGGAAACTAAAACCCCTTCTGCATCTTCTCTCTAGTCTGAAAGATCACACTTAAAAAATAAAAATAAAACACATAAAAAGATCTTTAAAATTTACAAACAGGTACGGCACATTACAAATAGAATGCTTCAGCGACTATGGCAAACCTTCTATGGAAGCCTTCAACATAGAATTCCAATGGTGGCACACAAGCAAAGTTCCTTCAAACCTGCGCTTAATATGAAATCTGCAATTTTTCCAATTCACAATGAATCATTTATGATATGCTTCAACAATGCCATGATTCATATAATATACAAATCTGAATATATATATATATTTGTTTTATGCTTCACGAAGATCCTTAGGTGGCGATAGGAAATTAAATCTTTCTAAAACTTCAAAATGAATTTCTTTTCATCCAAACTCACGAATCTTCCTTTGCTGGTTGACTAAGTGGATTGAGGGTCCCACGCACTCTCTATGTTTGTAAGAATTTGTCTCCTGGATACCAACAATTATAAACTTTAAAACCCCAAATGACTTTTCTATGCATAAAATTGTCTTTCGATTATAATAAAGATCATTCCATCCAAACTAGGCAATTGGCTGAGACTCGTCAAAAATTGTCTCCTAATATGCAACCTGCGGTCATTCTCACCAATGATGCATTCAAAAACATATTTGACATTTGATATGAACTTGGAACAAATACCAAATATATATATATATATATATATATATATCGATGAGATTTGCAAATTTATATTTATTTATAAATCAATAAATTTGCAATAAAACCCTCTGCATGAAACAATATCCATAGAATATATATATCTTTGAATTATTCAGCAATGTATTCAAACAAAGATCTTCAATGAAGCTTTACAAATGGTTTCCAACCAAATATCGAAAACCCAAATACAAGAAGCACAACTGTGAAATCTGAGAGAATTTCACCTCAATGTCGGTGAGGGAGCATCACCAAACCAACTACTACAAAAGCAAGGGAGCATCACCTTGACATCAGTTGAATACAAAAACTTGACAAAAGACATAAACATCAACACAAGCATGATCCCAAATGGATTTCAGCTCTCCTTTTAAAACCTTCACAAGGTTTTTGTGTACACGGTCACACTTATACAATTTTAAATGCTTACACGACCTTTTTAAATGTTTGTTTTTGTGTAAACAATAACACTTTTTACAAAATGTTTTAACATTTACTCAAGTAACTTAAATAAAATATTAATTTTATAAAGCAATTAAAATACTTTATAAAATTAATTTACAATTAGGACACTTTTAAGTTACTTGCAAAAATGGGGACATGACAGCGCTCCCTTCCCGACATTGCTTGTCCCCAAGCAATGGGAAGAAAAAATTGAACTCAATCAATCCCTGGATCCCAAATCCATCGAGGCTCTTCAATCATGCTCGAACACATATCCTCAAGGTTGCTGGTGTAGAAGATCCTGGGACCACTTCCACTGTCGTACAATGATGCAAACTCAACTGAATCCATCCCCTTTACCTTGCTGTCATAAATCAGAACTACAGTTTGCAATCTGAAAATATCATCCCAAGTGATAGGCAAAGTATCATCCTTAATGCATGAAGATATAAAATCATCATGAGACCAATTATCAACAAGAAAATACTGATTTTCATCACAACAAAGTCTCCCAAACACTGCTGTTCCAAAACTAAAACCACATGCTTCAATGCTCAACAATAAATAGTAATCATTAAACCATGGAACAATCAAACCATTCACATGCTCTAATAAGAGAACATCATCAAAATGATGTTGTGTCACCTCAAGAGTAGGCTGATCCTCTTCAATGGAAACCAATGTATCCTGCAAATCTGATTTACCTTCATTGTCACCTACTTGCATATCAGCCATGACTTGTTCCTTCATGTTTGGAATCTCCTCCAAATGACAAGTCTTATCTTCATCATTGGAACAATGTTTATTTTCTGATTTATCTTCCCTTGGAATAAAGAGACTTCTAATGTAGTCAATCCTTTTTTGTCTTGCTATGTTGATGAGATTGACCTTTTCTTTGATTTCTTGAAGATGCTTTCTTGCATTGGCAGCCACCATTTTGGCCTCCTTGGCTTTTTTCATCCATTCTTCATTCATTTTTTTGGACCTCTTTACCTCTTCTATGCCAAAATATACAAAATCAGTCTTCTTGTAATGGATGTATTCATGTTTATCACTTGGTGTAGGGCTGCCATCAATAGGTGATATCATACCATTGACCTCTCCATGATCATAGGTTGCTATCTCATGAGAATGATGGGACATACTGCTGCTGTCCTCAAACAAATCAGTAATGACATCATGCCATTGTATAGTGTCTTCTTCACCAAATGCTGATCCAATGTGTGTCTCTTCATGTGCAACACATACCTCATGGGTGTTCTTTATGTTAAACATCATATCCTCTCCTTCAATGTTACTTTCCAATCTATCACAATTTGTCTCCTTATCAGCATAAAGAAAAGATGAAGCAATGTTAGTCTCATCACAAAAACCCATACCTTCATCTACCATAACTGGTTTATCTTCAACTTGCACATCCTCTTCATCAATCTTGAAGTCATCATGAAGTGTCATAAGCTCTTCATCTTTTGCTCGCCCAAAAGTCTGATTTTCGTCCATTGTTTCATGGTTGCTATAAGATTCTTCATTTCTTGGCATGTCATCAAACTCATCCATTTGTTCAATTTTTATGACACTTGCATAGTTTTCTTGCTCTTTGAAATCATTCATCATAAACCAATGCATAACTCTATCATTAGGAGTCTTCTAGGATGAACTTGACCTTGTACCTGTTGATCTTCTTGAATCTTTAGAATACTCAGGCTTCCTTGAATCTTCATACTGCTGTGAGCTATGAGCTGGCCTCTTTGAAATCTTTTTCTTTGTCATTTGTCTTTGCATTCAATACTCCAAATATTGCTCAAAGTCTAGATAATTTTTTATTCTATCTGGAAGTGCTATGTATTTATAATCAGCAACCATTATCTCCTCAACAAATTTAGAAACCATGATTTAAAAACCCAAACAGGCTGGCAGGATGAAGGCTCTGATACCACTGTAATATCCCTTCTAGGATATTTACTCAAATTCTGATTTATAAAGACTTCTGATGTGATTTTTAATCTTACAATTTTACAATGAAGCCTTAGTTTGAAAATTGATTTGTTTGTTTGCACACTCTTGCCAATTAGGGAACATGAATAACAAAATGTAAATTGACAATGAACAATTTATGCTTTTGCCAATTACAATGCTAACTGAGATATCATTGGTCACAAATAGTATATAGAAACATAGATTCAAATTAAAGATTTGAATGCCTTTGTTGTTTATATTCAGACAATATCTGTAACATCTCGCCCTGCAACCCCGAAGGGTAAGGGCCAAAAGAGAACCAGAATATTTTTTTTTTGACATAAGTAGAAAACATACCCAGATACGGTTGTCGATTTGATAGATCGACAACATTCATGGTCAAGTATGGCCAAATGCACAACCTGAAGGAGAGGATGAATTCACCCTCCAGAGAAAACATTATAAAACTACATTCATTTTAAACACCAAATCAAATGATCCTAAAATCCCATATCTAATATAAACATGAATCCAAAAGCATCATAGAACAAGCGGATCCGATACCCACACCGGAATCCATAAACCAAATAGGAAATATCTCATTTCTTCTCATTAACTTGCATGATTATATCTTCTCTCTTAAGAGAGTACAATTACATAAAAGAATATACAGTGCAATGGCATAGCCATGAATATGACACAATAACTGAAAGAGTAATGAAGAGAGATAACATCTCCAACTGGTACTTCGATAACCTGTCCACCGGTCCCCAATGGCGGTGGACTCAGAAGAGACCACCCCACCGTGCTTGAAGGTAGTCACAAGGCCCAAACAGTAGTAACAAAGTAAGGGTATACATGATGGACAACACTCACATCAATCACGGAGCAAACTCGGAAAACAATGCATAAAGCCAAAGTCATAACATAGAGATGCTCATCAAATGTAATGTCAGGTAATACTCATGACTACTAAGGCACTAGACACTAGAGTGTAAATTAGATGGGGAGTCATCATGCGTCCTCGAAGGGATGGCACCACACGGAATCAAGTACACTACTCATACCGACGAGGAGACTCAAACATGCCCAAATCAACACCCTATAGATGGATAACTCGATGCCCCGAAGGCGGATAGGCCCCTTCTTGTGTGCATCCTTAGCCTTTACAAGCACTCAAGGCCATGCACGAGGATTCAATATCTTAGACCTAAGCTCATCTCGTTTAACCAAATGAGGCATACAAAACCCAATTACAACAATCCAATAAAATAGGTGACACGGTGAGTGTCCCATCTGCATCCCCAAAGTATTTGAAATAGCCACAGATGGCAGGGGACGTGTCCCAAGGACACCACATCTAACTCAACATAAACACAATATGTTTTAAATATTAAATACAAAATTGCAAATGTAATCTACAAGAAAAAAGCTTTCGATGATTGTAATTTTATAGAAAATAGCCCTTTGTCAGTAACGACAATTTTGTAATAACTCCAGTGACCCCAATTTGGTCACGATTCACAAAGGAGTGCACGGACATAAGAAAGAGCACGGAAAATGGTATTGTAAGGCTACTCACAACCTAAAATTACATATTGTCAACCATATTTAACCTTTGTTTTCCCCGTTTTTAACATGGCATTCACAGCAAATAAAAGGATATGCAAACCAACTCAAATAGGATAACCTTCCAAGAGCCTATTCCAGTTTAGACAGGAAGATAGAAACACGGCATGTAGGGAGATAAGCAGTCCTAAGAAACGATAAGCCACTCGAGGCCCTACACCTAAGCACAGAAGAATCTTTAACTAATACCTTCTTGGTTCTTACATATTACCACTACGGCTTCCAAGTTATGGAAAGATACAAACCTCCAATTCTATCTATGATTCAAAAGATTTGATTAGAGCAGCTCATTTTGCACAAAGAGTACCCAAAATGTAAGTAAATTAAAAATGATAATGAACCAAGTTGAGAACTTCGATGTCAAAACATTAGAGCAGATGATTTGGAGGGTAGAATAAAGTTGCCTATGGTAGATCAACATTCGTAATTTATGGAAAATAAGCAAATGCCACTGGCTGATGTATGGTCAAATACCATAGCCACGGCCAGCATCCTCCTTGCTCATCCAAAATGGGAGCTTTTGGGATAGGTTATGGACACCCAACAAATATAACGAAAGGGAATGATTTGTCAGATGTTGTAGCTGCAAGTGTGTTGGTATACCTGTATGCAAAAAGTGGAAGCATAGACAAGGCACGATCTGTTTGACAGAATGCCTCAAAGAATGCGGTCTCATGGAATGCACTGTTCAGATTTATTAAAAAGAAGTTGCTTTGTAAGTGTTCAACAATTGATTAAGGCACCTGTTAACACACATTTTCCATGGAAATTCTTTAAATCAAAACACTAAAATTGCATCCTTTAAATAAGTAAACATAGAATGCACGCGAGAGGGAAATAAATCCTCAATTACTAAGTAGGTGGACTCGAAAGACATATATACAACCATAGAAAAACCAATTCAAGGTATTGTGCAGTGGGGGGTAACAATAAAAGCATACCTTTCTCTTTTAACTCATCTGGGTCGTCGTGGCTTAACCACAAATTGAGAGCTTAAGCTCACCCACCTGCTGCACTACGATGAAATTTTAAGCACCCCACTCTCCTCCCTCCTCTCTCTCCATGCGCCACACTATGTTGTGCTCTCTCCTTTTCACTCCACCTGGCCTGTGCTCAAGCTTGAAATTTCTCCAAACAACAACAAATATTGTCTTCTCACCATGAACGAAAGTTCCCAATCATCCCCCACTCCAAGACGCCCAAAATGAAGTGAAATAGACACCCAAAAGAAACCCTGATATTCCAGAAACGTTTCAATAAAGACCCCCCCCCAAATTCAATAGAATCTCCCCTATTTAAGAAACCAAATCCCCATTGTTGCAGGAGAAGCATCTGCTTTTTGAAAACTTAGAAGATGTCTTACATCAAACGCCACATAACTTTGAATGCCCCATCATTCAAAGTCTGATGGTGTATGAATTGCGTGTACGTAGCCAAGATGGGCGTAGGAGAATTCTCCACATCCCTATGCTAGGAATAGCCTAGAAAGAAGAAATGAATGAGAAAGCATGATGGAGACTCCAATGATATCTGCCCTTGGTGGGTCTTTTAGCACATTGTTAAAGAAATTGCAAAAGACAGGTACCTGGCCATTAATTTGTTCACCTCCCACCAAGATGTTTCTGGCTACAGCATTAAACCAACTCATCCACATCACCATGCCACGACTCTCTCTCTCTCTCTCTCTCTCTCTCTCCCCTAGGTAGTCCATTCGTTCACCTAACTAGTAGATATTTCTTTTCAGCATTAAAACATTTACCAACCTTTCCCCATGCACCTTTCAATGCCAATAGGGAGGGCTGTTACATCCTACCCCCCTAGGACTAGGCTTACTCCTGGAAGCTTGCAAACGCTAAGATGCCACTAAAGCACACACTAGTCCATGAAACTCGATACGATTAAAAAAAAATCAGGCTATCACATGCACAATTACATGCAATCGGTCCCAATACATGGGTAAGGAATAGGCAAGGCACTCATTCCTACAAAATATACATTAGCATAAAACAATTTTCTCTAATCAAAATAAAGAATGATGCCAAGGAAACCACGTCGAACAATCAATGGAAACCAAGGAGAAAAGCCTCAACCAGCGCACTGGCAAACTACACATGACCATAAGGAGCAATCCGGACATTACCGTTAGGTAACCAGATGATAAGACAACACGGTAACACTGCACTAGAAGGGTACAGTGGCTAGGGTAGGGAATAGGGCCTGTGACTATCTTCAGTAACCACCATCGGGGAATATGAGTACGCTCGGGCCTCTGAATCCAGGCGGAGTCGATACTTAGTACCTGTAACACTCCAAGCACACGTCAAAGCATATGTGCATATATCATATAATAGCCAAAGCATCAATGGTCATCAGGAACAGGGTCATGACATCATAAGCCTCTCAGATACGAGTGTTACAACATCATCCCTTTCCTATCCATGATCATCTGAAAGCAATGATAATAGTATATAAACATATAAGCATGTAATTCTAGCATAAACCACACAATTTTCTCATAATTTGTAGCAAAATGCACTTTCATGACATAAAATTTTCAATTCTCTAACTTTTATATGCAGCTATCTATAAAATGGAGCACACATACACACATATACATAATTTCAACCTCTGATTTCATAGCACGCATGGCATCTCTTTACATATAATGCAATAGTTTGTCACTTTTCAAGGCATAATGATGCATATTTTGTTCTCTTCTATATTTTAATATGCAACTTCATACATGACAATTGTACCACCTACATATACATACATACTCATTCACATCACAAGACTACATAGGGGTTCACGTGGATGTCGTAGTACCATCCATATCTAGATCCATATCCAATTATATCCATGAGTCCATAACCAATAACCATGTCCCATATCCATATCCATGTGTCTTGATGGCATTGACCCACCTAGTGAGCCCTTCCATACAAGACACAATGACATATCTCTTGTTTAAGGGTTTTAGCCTCCAAGAGATAGTCAAACAATAGGAAGGTAGTGAATCAGAGCTTAGAACAGCTCACACATACCCCCATCCTTAAGGGTTTCCCTGCGTCTGCTTCCTCGTATACACTCAAACGGGTGGATCTCACCATACCCAATGAGGTATCACATCACAACACAAGACCAACATTCGAAAATAGAAAACTCAATGAGTTTAGCCACCAAAATATAAATAGGGAGTAAATCTCAATTCCAACAATAAAGTAAGAAAAATACGCATAATCTTCAACAATAAATCAAATGTAACCACAAGAGTTACATGCCAAGAAAATCATCCGTGGCTAAACCAATACAAGCAAGATAAACTAAAGCGCTGGTCCACACAAGCAAAGTAAACGTCACCAATAACCGAAAGAAAGATTCACAATCTTCGAAATATACACATTACAACACTACGGGACTATTGCTAGTCACCACATGAGGAAGGAGGAAAACAAGCGTGACGGTCTTCATAGTCCTTCATGTGGGTGCAGCCAACTCACACAACCCTCACATGGAAAAGTATTGTGTTGCAACTCCCAAGTCACATACCTCATGCGACGTGACCGCGCATGGTATACGCCAAGTGGAGAAAGCACACAATGGCCGAATACCGCATGGCAATGCCCTACTCATAGGAACATCCCGCATAGTGTGTACCCATGGAGAAAGCACGTGCGGTAACACACTGAGCCAGAGGTGCACATGGCTAGGTTCCACTCGCATACCAACCAATCGGAATCGAGGCCCTCTTGAGCAAACCCTCTACTCTGTGTGAGCAACCACTCCTCTCAACACAAGTAGGAACACAACATATATATACTGCTCCTTCACGCATCTATGTACGTGGCATCGTGTGCTAGAGCTCGGCTCGCTACCATCAGCGACATGACATCCTCACCAACATTGTGTCAGAACACCAGTAGGGGGTGGCATCATATCTAGAACAATCGCATCAGGGTAAGATCATAGCTGTCACAGGTGCTCATACCACAATTAATATCATCCTCAAGAACTGTGCAGATTAGGCTAACACTGTATGAACCAAGTATCTAGTCCATTAATAAGGGGAAGTAGTGAGTACTGTCCCGAGAGGTTGAAAAGATCACAGTCGCTTCACGCCGCCATTATATGTACGCCATACAATTCCCTCCCAAGGAACTTTGTTGCTGCTACTACCTCCACATATTGACTTATCAACAACCCTCGGGTTGGTAGTCAATAGGGTGACAACAAGAAAACACATAGATGGTATGATTTCCTCCCATACACATAATCCAAACATACTCTCCATGGATGGGTACACAATATCACCATCCCATGGGCACACATCTCAAGCATTGGTTAATCACAACACTCAATAGGAATACAATCACAATTTCTCTTACCCAAGCATAACCATAGCCCACACATGACTATGCAACATGATGCAAAATATACAACTACCCAAAAATAAGTATTCCCAAAAATCCATACCAATTTTCTCTTTTCACAAGGGCAACTCAGTACCCACAAAATCATAAATTCACTTTGCACTTCTATTAACATAACACAATAGTGTATGAACATGTATAGCATCATCACTATCATTTTAACATCAATGCACAAACATAAGTAACAATTTCACAAAAAAAATCAGATGCTCATAATCATAATGAAATGCGTTTGTTTAAGGAACTCTAATCCATTCTTCATATTCACAACCATCCATATAATCTTAAGTAACCATGGCTATGTCAAAGCATGCAATTTCTCATCAAGCAAGATATGCAACATTCCTATTACCCTACATTAAGTATTTGCAGTTGCATTAAAATACAAACATTCAGCCATAATGTCTCATTGAAATCCACAATGCAATTGAGAAGATCAAATTTCATCAACAAGATATATCCACTAAGCAATTACCGTCCTCATTCAAGCTCATTAAATAAGGAGGCACTTATTAACATATAATCACTTTCAACACATAACCATAACAAGCATAAGTTATTCTTCACTAATTCTTTTACTTATTGCAACTTTCACATGCTAATTAAATTCATAAGCCATCAATCTAACATCTTGACCAAGAAAAGCAAGTATTACATAAAGTAAGCACTAACAACCTTAATTGCACAACCATTGACAACTAAGAAAGGAGAGACAATAGATTTCTCCTCAAATCAAGACATTACATGCCATCCAATATTCATTATACAAACATGCAAATTCTACTAAGGGAAAGTTTAAGGCACCATTAGTATTCCAATGACTTCAATATGTTATCAAGGATGATAAATGGTAGCAACTTAAGCACTTTAAGAGGTTATAAAAAAAAACAGCAATCATCCAACACTTACAAGAGAGCATGGAGCAATCAAACTAATCTGTCCACATCCGCAAATAGCTACATCCTATCATCCTTTACATCTATAATACAAGAAGGAATTACAAGAGCAATTCATGACCAATTAGGGTCATTTCATTCACTAGCAACATAAAGGAAGACACGGGAAGAGCATATCCAAGCAAGGGTAATTAGGCAACCCAAGTTACCTTCAACCCACAAACAAACAAGGCAGAACATTCCTACCCTTGTCTTATAACATGGGAGTGTGATCACTCTTAATCAAGGTCAACACTCTAGTCCCATTAAGGTCAGGTCAAGGAGGCTATTTCCTCCACGATTTCTAAGAATGGGGTTGTAAATTTAACCCACTAATGCCATGTTAAGGCATGAAAGCAATCAAGACTATAAAAACAATATAACAAGCTCATGCCACACGCCAGACACAGCGAAACATATAAGGCTCAAGTACGCCAAAGCTCCCAGTGTGTGAACATGGGCTCTTATACTAGATGTAACATCTCGCCCCGCAACCTTGAAGGGTAAGGGCCAAAAGAGAATCAGAATATTTTTCTTTGACATAAGTAGAAAACATACCTAGATATGGTTGTCAATTCGATAGATCGACAGCATTCATGGCCAAGTATGGCCAAATGCGCAACCCGAAGGAGAGGACTAATTCACCCTCCAGACAAAACATTATAAAACTACATTCATTTTAAACACCAATTCAAATATTCCTAATCCCATATTTAATATAAACATGAATCCAAAAGCATCATAGAACAAGTGGATCCGATACCCACACCGAAATCCGTAAACCAAATTGGAAACATTTCATTTCTTCTCATTAACTTGCATGATTACATCTTCTCTCTTAAGAGAATACAATTATATAAAAGAATATATACAGTGCAATGGCATAGCTATGAATATGATACAATAACTAAAAGAGTACAATAACTGAAAGAGTAACAGAGAGATAAAATCGCCAACTGGTACTTCGATAACCTGTCCACCGGTCCCTAATGGCAGTGGCAACGCCTCCCAACCATGTGGACTCAGAAGAGATCACCCCACCATGCTTGGAGGTAGTCACAAGGCCCAAACAGTAGTAATAAGGTAAGGGTATACATGATGGCCATCACTCACATCAATTACAGAGCAGACACGGAAAACAATGCATTAAGCCAAAGCCATAACATAGAGATGCTCATCAAATATAATGTCGAGTACTACTCACGACTACTAAGGCACTAGACACTAGAGTGTAAATTAGATGGGGAGTCATCATGCATGCTCGAAGGGATGGCACCACACGGAATCAAGTACACTACTCATACCGACGAGGAGACTCAAACATGCCCGAATCAACGCCCTGCAGACAGATAACTTAATGCCCCACAGATGGATAGGCCTTCTCGTGTGCATCCTTAGCCTTTACAAGTGCTCAAGGCCATGCACGAGGATTCAATATCCTAGACCTAAGCTCATCTCGTTTAACCAAACGAGGCATACAAAACCCAATTACAACAATCCAATAAAATAGGTGACACGGTGAGTGTCCCATCTGCATCCCCAAAGTATTTGGAATAGCCACAGAGGGTAGGGGACGTGTCCCAAGGACACCACATCTAACTCAGTAGAAGCACAATATGTTTTAAATATTAAATACAAAATTGCAAATGTGATCTACAAGACAAAAGCTTTCGATGACAGTGTAATTTTATAGAAAATAGCCCTTTGTCAGTAATGACAATTTTGTAATAACTCCAGAGACCCCAATTTGGTCACGATTCACAAAGGAGTGCACGGACATAAGAAAGAGCATGACAAATGGTATTGCAAGGCTACTCACAGCCTAAAATTACATATTGTCAACCATATTAAACCTTTGTTTTCCCCGTTTTTAACATGGCATTCACAGCAAATAAAAGGATATGCAAACCAACTCAAATAGGATAACCTTCTAAGAGCCTATTCCAGTTTAGACAGGAAGACAGAAACACGGCATGTAGGGAGATCAGCAGTCCTAAGAAACGATAAGCCACTTAAGGCCCCACACCTAAGCACAGAAGAATCTTTAACTGATACCTTCTTGATTCTTACATATCACCACTACGGCTTCCAAGTTACAAAAAGATACAAACCTCCAATTCTATCTATGATTCAAAAGATCTTATTAGAGCAACTCATTTTGCACAAAGAGTACCCAAAATGTAAGTAAACTAAAAATGATAATGAACCAAGTTGAGAACTTCAATGTCAAAACATTACTGCAGATGATTTGGAGGGTAGAATAAAGTTGCCTATGGTAGATCAACATTCGTATTTTATGGAAAATAAGCAAATGCCACTGGCTGATGTATGGTCAAATACCACAGCCGCGGCCAGCATCCTCCTTGCTCGTCCAAAATGGGAGCTTTTGGGACAGGTTATGGACACCCAGCAAATATAACAGAAGGGAATGATTTGTTAGATGTTGTAGCTGCAAGTGCACTGGTATACTTGTATGCAAAAAGTGGAAGCATAGACAAGGCACGATCTGTTCGACAAAATGCCTCAAAGAATGCAGTCTCATGGAATGCACTGTTCAGATTTATTAAAAATAAGTTGCTTTGTAAGTGTTCAACACTTGATTTAGGCACTTGTTAACACACAAATTTTCCATGGAAATTCTTTAAATCAAAACACTGAAATTGCATCCTTTAAATAAGTAAACATAGAATGCACGCGAGAGGGAAATAAATCCTCAATTACTAAGCAGGTGGACCCGAAAGACAAATATATATACAGCCATAGAAAAACCAATTCAAGGTATCATGCAGTGGGGGGTAACAATAAAAGCATACCTTTCTCTTTTAACTCATCTGGGTCATCGTGGCTTAACCACAAATTGAGAGCTTAAGCTCACCCACCTACTACACTAAGATGAAATTTTAAGCACCCCGCTCTCCTCCCTCCTCTCTCTCCACACACCACACTATGCTGCGCTCTCTTGTTTTCACTTCACCTGGCCTGTGCTCAAGCTTGAAATTTCTCCGAACAACAACAAATATTGTCTTCTCACCATGAACAAAAGTTCCCAGTCATCCCCCACTCCAAGATGCCCAAAATGAAGTGAAATAGACACCCAAAAGAAACCCTGATATTCCAGAAAATGTTTTAATAAAGACCCCCCCCTAAAATTTAATAAAATCTCCCCTATTTAAGAAACCAAATCCCCATTGTTGCAGGAGAAGCATCTGTGTTTTGAAAACTTAGAGGATGTCTTGTATCAAATGGCACATAACTTTGAATGCCCCATCATCCAACGTCTGATGGTGTATGAATTGCATGTATGCAACCAAGATGGGCGTAGGAGAATTCTCCACATCCCCCTGCTAGAAATAGCCTAGAAAGAAGAAATGACTGAGAAAGCGTGATGGAGACTCCAGTGATATCTGCCCTTGGTGGGTCTTTTAGCACATTGTTAAAGAAATTGCAAAAGACAGGTACCTAGCCATCAATTCGTTCACCTCCCACCAAGATATTTCTAGCTGTAGCATTAAACAAACTCATCCACCTCACCATGCCATGACTCTCTCTCTCTCTCTCTCTCTCTCTCTCTCTCTCAGGCACTCCATTCGTTCACCTAACTAGCAAATATTTCTTTTCAGCATAAAAACATTTACCAACCTTTCCCCACGCACCTCTCAATGCCAATAGGGAGGGTTGTTACAATATCAATTCAGGTTCACAATATTCACATACAAATGAATCAGTGATATATATATACCCTGGTGGTATACTGGACTTGAAGAAACATAAACTCTGATATCTGTTGTAGCTTCTCTGATATCTGTTGTAGCTCTACAAATACTAAACATCACTTAGAATACTGTAACCTTATTTTCCTTTAGATATTCAATGAAATCATATACTCAAGGTGAATGAAATTCAGATTCCATTTGTTTCATGCTTTCAATTCACTGAACAACACACTTCTACATACATTCAATAACCATATATAGTCAAATGACACCAAGGTGATGAGAAGTAGCTATCACTCTGATTTTGAGGATGATCACTTTGTTGTATGTGATTAGAGGAGCCTTCAACTATACAGCAGTCATCATAATACTAGTCCCTTCCAATGATATAAAACGCTGACTCAGAATAAATTGTTGTCTAATGATGGATCGTTGTTGACCAAAGACTGAATCCTGAATTGATCTAGCAAATCGATCCTTCTCTAAACTATTTCCTTTGGATGTTAGTGACTAGTATAAGCAAGAGTCTCTATGAAAGGTGATTGAAACTTATGATTCCTTAAAACACCATGACTTCCTTTTATGGTTGCGATTCTCTTCAACAGAATCCTATTATTGCTTTGGCATATATGCGATTCACATCAGTTAATTACAATGGATTCAATAGAATGCTTCAGCGACTGTGGCAAACCTTCTACGGAAGCCTTCAACATAGAATTCCAATGGTGGCAGACAAGCAAAGTTCCTTTAAACCTGCGCTTAAAATGAAATCTACAATATTTCCAATTCAGAATGAATCATTTATGATATGCTTCAACAATGCCATGATTCATATAATATACAAATCTGAATATATATATATATTTGTTTTATGCTTCACAAAGATCCTTAGGTGGCGATAGGAAATTAAATCCTTCTAAAACTTCAAAATGAATTTCTTTTCATCCAAACTCACGAATCTTCCTTTATTGGTTGACTGAGTGGATTGAGGGTCCCACGCACTCTCTATGTTTGTCAAAATTTGTCTCCTGGATACCAACAATTATAAACTTTAAAACCCCAAATGACTTTTCTATGCATAAAACTGCCTTTCGATTATAATAAAGATCATTCCATCCAAACTGGGCAACTGGCTGCGACTCGTCAAAAATTGTCTCCTAATATGCAACATGCGGTCATTCTCACCAATGATGCATTCAAAAACATATTTGACATTTGATATGAACTTGGAACAAATACCAAATATATATATATATATCGATGAGATTTGCAAATTTATATTTATTTATAAATCAATAAATTTGCAATAAAACCCTCTGCATGAAACAATATCCATAGAATATATATATCTTCGAATTATTCAGCAATGTCTTCAAACAAAGATCTTCAATGAAGCTTTACAAACGGTTTCCGATCAAATATCGAAAACCCAAATACAATGAAGCACAACTGTAAAATCTGAGATAATTTCACCTCAATGTCGGTAAGGGAGCATCACCAAACCAACTACTGCAAATGCAAGGGAACATCACCTTGACATCAACTGAATACAAAAACTTGACAAAAGACATAAACATCAACACAAGCATGATCCCAAATGGATCTCAGCTCTCCTTTTAAAACCTTTACAAAGGATTTTGTGTACACGGTCACACTTATACAATTTTAAATGCTTACACATGACCATTTTAAATGTTTGTTTTTTGTGTAAACAATAACACTTTTTATAAAGTGTTTTAACATTGACTCAAGTACCTTAAATAAAATATTAATTTTATAAAGCAATTAAAATACTTTATAAAATTAATTAAATACAATTAGGACACTTTTAAGTTACTTGCAAAAATGGGGACATGACATTCACACATTTTTTTGCATCATAAGGGTTTTTGGTTCACTTGACAAGGAAGTCATGCATGGTCTCATTGTCATATTGTCCATGAATTTAAGGGTTAAATTCACCATGGTTTGGAGTATTTATACATTTGAATGAGAGTGTTGTTATCATGCCCAATAAAGACTGTTATCTCTACCAAAACCTTGTACTCTTAGGACAGTCCTCTTTGACTTAGGTCTATCATCACCTTCCAATCATCTTACCAAGCCTCTTAGGACTGTTGCAAGTCAAACAAGTATTGAGCAAGAGGAATATAGGATTATAGTTGCCATGGCACTGTCATAAGGGGAGTTTTGAAGTATTAAATGTTGTTTGGGACAGTCATAGGACTGTTATAGGCACCCAAGTCTGTCTTAAATGTTGCTAAGTTGCATAGCTTTCATTATCCAAAGAGGACAGTCACCTTAGCCTCTACATTGTCATCCATTTTGCTGAAGATATCAAGACTAAAGTGATGTCATGATGTTGTCACAGCTGTACTAAGCACTGTCATGGGCTGGAGGACCGTTATAACACATTTATGAGGCTAGTAATGAGGGTTAGAAGGGCTGTTACACTAAGTAAAATGTTGTTACCAAGCAAATTAATTGTCGTTTATAAATGCAAACCCTTATCATGAGGTAAACAGTGCTTATATGAGTGTCTTAACTCTTAAGCATATGAGATAGGACTATCATGCACAAGATCACTGGTAATAGCCTTAAAGACAGTCCTAGCACTTTGAATGTTGTCATAAAGTGATAAGACACAACCTTGATAGTTGTGAATGTCGTTGCCATACCCTGAAGGTAGTTGCCTCTCCATGTCATTCCTTTATCTCACAAAGGAAACACAAGTTTAAAGACTAGTGCATAACCCTATAAGGCTGTTAAGAGGACTGTTACAAGTTTCAAGGCAGTCCTACTGCACTAGGCTGTTTACCACATTTAAGGTGCCTTGACCATCCCATTGGAGTTATCCTTCCATGAATGCATTATCAAACCAAGTTGGGAACCCTCATGATAGTTTTGATGTATTATAGGGTTTGAAGAGGCTTGGCTTCTCATGAAAAAGGGACTGTCATAGAGCTAAAGTGCTGTTAGAACAGTCAGAACAACATTTTTGATTCATCATCTTAGGGGTATTTTGTTCTCCATTGATCTCAGACCAAGGTGGTGATCACGTGATCATGAAGTATGCGAGGTATTGTCTTAGTTAACCTTCAAAAAATCAACCATACACCCTGCAAACAAAGTCATGCAATCATAAGTGTCATAATGGACTGATTACATTGCCCAAAATGTCATATTGCAGCCAAGGTAACTGTACTATTTGAGTATGTTTATCATGCATACATTTAGCCTTGCAGAGGTTTCTTGGGTGTGTATAGATGCTGAAGATATCATTTCATAACCTAGAGTATCGATAGAACATATAAATTGCATGATGGATAACCTTTTTGTATAATGAACATGGTTGTCACAAGGTCCTAAAACTGTCCTATTTGTTGAAATGGAGATTACATGCCATAAGACCTAGTTGTAGCCATTGTAGACCTACAACATCACAGAAAACTTGTTTAGAACCTTCATGCAAACTTTAGAAACCCTAAAACCATAAAAATGCATTGGAAACACTTTGACAACATTCTGGAAACATATCGACAACTTTTGGAAACATGTTGCAACTTGATGAAAGCGTGCAAACAAATGCCCAAACTGAAATGGGGTTGATTGAATAGTCAAATATGCATCTTAAGAAGGTCAAATCAGATGGTGTGCTGGTGTTGCCTTTAGCACACCTGATTTTATAAAAATGATAAAAATGCAAGAAAGCAACAAAAGTGGTCAGCGACTTTTGGAAACATATAACTGAAACATTGTTGTTTTCTGGTTTATGGGAAAAGATGGTTATTCCATTCATGGTTATTGACTAGAAATGATGATTTTCTGAAGGATTTGATTCTAGGTTTCTTTTGTGCAGGTGAAAATGGGTGAGATGAAGGCATGGAAAGGCTGAAACAAATGGAAATATGAAGATTTGAAGACTCTTTGACTGTTGCAGTTGTTGTACCTACAAAATGAAAGCTAGAAGATGTCAATAAACTTGAAGACAAACTCCGGAAGCTGAAATCAACCTATACTACTGTTGTACATGCAAAACCAGAGCTAGAAATTGTCAAAAATGAAGGAAACAAGGTCTTAAAGCTGGGCAACAATGAAATTTATGATCTTATACCTGATTTGCAGCCTTAGATATGACTTTTGCAGCCTTCCTTGAGGTTCCAAATTGCTGTTCTACAATGGAGATGTCATGATTATGACTGAAAAAGGAGAAAACATGAAAATAAGAGGCTGAAAATAAAGTTTTGATGAAGAAATCAGTCATCTACAACTGCATATTGTTGTTTGTACTTGAAAAATGAAGAGCTACAACTGCATATAAAGGAGA
Organism: Cunninghamia lanceolata; assembly: GCA_027924645.1. Classification (NCBI taxonomy): domain Eukaryota; kingdom Viridiplantae; phylum Streptophyta; class Pinopsida; order Cupressales; family Cupressaceae; genus Cunninghamia; species Cunninghamia lanceolata. The sequence continues at coordinate 1,684,489 of BSBN01000725.1, forward strand.
TAAGAAAAATTACAGCTGCAAATGTCTTTTAAATGAAGTTTATCATCTTGCATGTCATGTCATACTACAACAAAGTGTTGGAATTGTAGTTGCATAAAGTAAATGATGTTGGAGTATAGTTGCAAATATTAAATGTTTTGAACTTGAAAAAGTTACTTTTTGCCAAAAATAGAAAACTTTGTACCAAAAGTAAATGTGGAGATAAGAGAACAAGTTACTTTTTGCTACTAAAGGAAGCTTGATGAGGAAGAAAAAGAATAAGGAGAAGCGTCTTGGAAATTGTACTTTCCACCAATATTGACTTTGTGTTTGAGCATCAAATATGAGCCATTTGGATCAAATTGATCATAGCCATTGATTGTAAAAGTGAAAACTTAGTATCTTTTAGAGGATTTATATATGTACAGCTGAAATTCTTTGTAAGAGTTGAGGAAAAATCATTGGAAACATATTGAAAACTCTTTGTACTTTGGATTTGAGAGCAAACAAAGTATTTACGGAATTTTCATTATATTCTCATGGTTTTCTCCAAACATCGAGTTGAGTTGGTTGTTGGAAATTGTTGATATCCGACAAGATTTTAAAATTAATACAAGTTTATTTCATGGTTTCCAATCAAGTTAGTGGATTGAAAGTTGTTGATATCCATTGAACTTTTCATCATACAAAGTTTACTTCAAGGTTTCTAAACACCAAGATTTTTTCTTACATTCTCAACAGCTAGTTTGATGGATATTTGATGAGTTTGTGAAGTGTTCATACCCTAGTGATTTGCTGATTGTCGATTGCTTTGTGTGGTTAGCCTAAGCACCTTTTTCTTTCATACTGTGGAGAATCTTGTTGAATTGTGCTAATAATTAGATGTTTAATGAAAATTGCTTCATGATTTGAAAACCTCCTTTAAAGATTGTACCTTCTCGAAGCTTGATTGTTGATTTCTCATGGTCAAATCAAGATTGGTTTTATTGCAGACCTATCTATCCATTGTTGAGGCTGAAATGTGGGTAAAAACTTGAATTTTCATTTAGTTTTGTTCTCCTTAATCCTTCTCTTCCTTGCCCTTTTGTCTGCATTTTTTCAGATCTGCTTAGTCTAGGATTAGTTTAAGATTTCAAAACTTGCATATTGCTATTATAGAGTTGAAATTTCATGAATGCATATTGATATATTACAGATTATAGGATGAAAAGTGACATTTTATGGCAATATATGTTTAGGATCAATTTGTTGATTGATTGTCAAACCTGAAAAACTGATTGTTCATATGCAATTTAACCCTTATGTGTTGGAAAGTTTGTTCAAATCTTGCAAGGACCCCTGTTGAAACAACAAAGTACATCAGACTACTGATTTATCTTATAAGGCTAAGACCTGGCTGGGAGAGACCTTGGGGTAGTAATTTTCCATTCTTTGGGATTTGATTTCTTTCACAAGAAATAAAGTACTTAATATTTTATCTAAGTTGAGCAGTGTGTAAAAACACCCATCAATACTTCTATTTCACCTAAACAAACACATCATGGAAATGGGAAACACATTATTGAAAGATAAACATAGAGAATGTCACTGCCTACAAACAAACACAAAGAGGCAAACAAGTTAGACAAAACCATTTACAGGCTGGAAGAAAACAACCCCTTTGTTTGAGCTAGGAGTCCAACTGTGGTAGCCCACATCTTAGAAACCTTTGGAAAAAAAATATTGGGATCCATATTTTTGGATGATAAAGATGATCATGTAGGGAAAACTCAAGCAAAAATTCATCCATGTTCTACAATTTAGAATATTCTTCTTCCTCATTGAAACTTATCCCCATCTAACAAAGATACACTACATTTTGAATATACCTCGCAAATTCTTCTTGTTGTAGTAATCCTCAAGAATGATGACCACCTCATATTTTATTTGACCTTCGTCACCTATCACTTGGGTATACTCAATCATAAACTTAGATGAAACATTGTCTGAAAGAGGTTGGAGTAGTTGAAGAAAGATTTCCATCACTTGCACTTGACACTCCAAGTCTTCCTTGGGTTCTGACAACAAACCTTGTGTAGGTAACGTTTCTTTAGTTTCTTTTCCTGTGCTTACTAAAACATTGTCTGATAAATCTTCAAGTTCTAAATTTCCTTCAAAGAGTCCATCCATCAAAGGCGGGAAACAATTAGATTCATCATTTCTTATTGCATAACTACTATCTTCTGACACAAGAGCCAGAGTGGGAACATGATCCTCTAATAGCATTGTTTCTACTCCCATCATCAATAATTCTTCTATTGTAGTGACCTTTTTTGGCACACTCCTTGACAACTGTTGAGTGTTCAACATTTGATTCCTCATTGATAATCTTGTGAGATGTTGAAAATGAGGATGAGTCAAAACTCAAAAGAAAGTTCACTGTCTTCTATTGATGATCCACTCTCAAGGTGTTGTAGGAAAATGTCTAGTTTTGTAACGAATCTTCTAAACATGCTTCTAACATGGCATGTGCCTCTAGAGCTGAATCATCTTCAAGTAGAAGATCTTGTTCTTCATCTAACTATGTTATTTCCTCAATCTTGTCTAGTGCAAGTTATTCAAAGAACCCTTCAAATGCAAAAAAGAAATCATTTAATGAATCTTCATCCATGATACAATTGTCTTCTTGTTGAGTAAAAAAATTTGAATAGACATTTTACTTTGTAGATGCCTTTCTTCCTCGAAAAATAGATGATAAACTTGTGCCATTCCTTCTATGTCCAACACAGAAGCTTGTTTTTCTTCGATCAATGGTCCTTCCTCTTCTTAATAGAATTTTAGCAAGGTTTGCAAGATACACTAAAAATCTAACTCACCATCACGATTTACTACTACAGAGGCAACGATAGGCTCTTGTGAATTAGACTTAAATGGTGGATCCTTACATGGATTTCCTTCATGATCTCTCCTCTTTTTAGACCACATGCTCTTTCATAACATTTTGACTCCACAAATAAACATAGTCATTGAATGTATTTACTTGTTCAACACAAATAGGTCCTAGGAGATGTTGAAGATGAGGACAAGTCAAAACTCAAAAGAAAGTTCATCGTGTCTTCTATTGACGATCTGCTCTCAAGGTGTTGTAAGAAAATGTTCAGTTCTAGCAATAAATCTTCTACACATGCTTCTAACATGACATGTGTCTCTAGGGCTGATTCATTTTCAAGTAGAAGATCTTGTTCTTCATCCAATAATGCTATTTCCTTGGCATCATTCTATGCAAGTTTCTCAAAGAGTTCTTCAAATGCAGAAAAGAAACCATCCAATCCATCTTCATCCATGAAATAGTTGTTGCCTTCTTGTTAAGTTGAAAATTTTGGATCAAGCTCCATAGATGCCTATTAGACCTTGTACTACTCAAAGAGCAAATGATAAACCTATCCCAATCCTTCTATGCCCAACACAGAAGGTTGTTCTTCTTCGACCAATGGTCCTTCCTCTTCTTTGTAGAATTTTAGCAAGTCACGAGATAGACTAAAAATCTAAATCATCATGATTCACTATTGCAGAGGCAAAGATAAGCTCTTGAGAATAAGACTTTGATGGTGGATCCTTCCATGGATTTATTTCATGATCTCTCCTCTTTTCAATCACATGTTCTTCCACAATTTTTTTACTCCACAAACATGTGTAGTAATTGAATGTATTTACTTGTTTAGCATAGATGAGTCCTGCAAGATGCTAAAGACGAGGATGAGTCAAAACTCAAAATAAAGTTCACTATGTCTTCTATTGATGATCCACTCTCAAGGTGATGTAGGAAAAAGTCCAGTTTATTAGAATACTAGAATTATAAAATAATAAAGTATTTGTAATAAGTAGCTAGAGGACTTTAATCAGGTTATTGTAACCATAGTCTTGACTCTTAACTATTGTCTATTTTTAGACTGTAACTACTTTATATTTTTATTATATGTTCTATAATATAATGTGGTACTCTCTTCATGAGAGATACACTGTTTACCCGCACTATGATGTTTCAGACAAAACTTGGAGTAAACGGAAATATACAACAATAACTATAAAGCATATGATTCATACCATAATTGCACAGAATAAAGCATTGTTTCCATTCATTGAATATATCAGTATTACACTACAATGTCACAATGTTGCCTTTCGATTACAAATATTAACTCGATATATAACTTATGCCAAGGTTGGTTGAGATACCAACCGTTGGTAACGACTCCATAACTATCCAACCGTCGAGGTTAATCCGATAACACTCCTAAACTTAATTGTGCACAACATTAATTAATTCATGATTATTTACTTGGCCAACTACGGCCGACTACGGTCGACTACAATTATGAACGACTACATCATCCCCCCCACAAAATTAGTCGTCTTCCAGACGACAGAAAACCATGAAGTATCAAGTGACATTAAGTAAGCTATGCCAAACTGATGACAATGCTGAAGTAGGAGCTGTGTAAAAGTAGAACCAACACATTCAGAACACCTGCCAGTAGACCAACCAACCAAGGGACCCAATCTGATAGCACATTGAATGCTGCGAATGTTGCACCCCATTGCTCACTGAATCAAGATAGTACTAATTTGATGGGGGTTTGGGGGCAATGCCCCCAATAGGGGTCTGGGGGCAGTGCCCCCAGCGGGGTCGAGGGGCAACGCCCCTCGCGGGGTCTGGGGGCAGCTCACATCATTTTTCTGGATTCTTGACAACTCATCTACAGTCCAAAAACTAGTATAGTCGGCAACAGAGGAAGGCATACGGTGAGCTCAATGAACCAATTTATTTGTATGACCCACACAGATGATGGCAGAATTTGGATTTGTATGGTGTTGACGGACTCGTACGGCAGAGTGGGATACTCGTACGCCGATCCCAGAAAGATGTTGTACTGCGGTGAAAGGCAATTCCTGGGACTTCATACGGCTTTCCCTTCATCCTCCCTAGTCTTCTTCCTATGGCCTGCAATTTTCTCTGTGCTATTTCTCCTTCTCTGTCTTCCTGACAAGCAAAAAAAATGAATGTGGTTTTTGGTATCTTTTCTTTCTTTTCGTTGGGTTTTATAGATGAGGGGACGGGGACGGGGTGGGCCGTACGACTTGGTCGTACGGTTTTGGTCGTATGACCTGGTCGTACGTCATACTTTTCTTTCTCTTTCTTTCTTTCTTTTTTTTTTTTTCAATTTTTTTTTTCAATCGCTTCTTCTCTATTTTTTCCTTTCTTTCCAATCTTCTATCCAGAGCAAACTGAGTCGACCTTTTCTTTCTCCAGCGGAGTCCACGTTCGATCTGCAACTCCGACTGTAGAACTTTCTTGTCGCGTAAATTGTCTCGTAGTATTTCTCTATGTCATAATATTTCTCTTTTTTCCCAATCTTTGCTGCGAGAGTAATTTGCCAATCTGACAAGTAGCCATATCCTCCAATTTAAATATTTTAAGGGAAGACGTACCTTTATTGATTTTGTAATCGTCAGTAGAGTTAGATGCCTTTATTGGAACCGGAACTGTTGTCTTCGGCAAAATTAAACTATCTGACTTTTTCACATCATTTTCTCTGTGTTGATTGTCACTGATCGCCAAAACATTGCAAGTCAACGGAAATACTCTATAGTCCTTATTCCTTCTGTATGGTCTCTTTCTGGCCGGTGCTTCCAATACTGGATTCCTGTCGTTAGTTCCATCACCCCGTTTCACCTTGCTTGCCAATGGCTCCTCGTACCTGATCACTTTGTCTAGTTCAAATTTATGTGCAAGTGTATCATCTATCTTGGCTTCACCCTCTGTATATTCTTTCTATGCCTCTTCTGGTCGACTTGTCTCTGCTACTATTTGCTCTGGTGTACTGTCTATTCTAGCCTCTCCTTCCGTATACACTTTCTGCGCCATCAATGTTCCCAATGGCTTGATGCCATGATGGTCGGCACCCACCAATTGAAATGTCGGTGGCCAGAGTGTAGGTTTTCCAAGACTCTTCCATGTGTCTTCGGGTAGTACGTTGACTGCTGCTCTTCCGTTGATGATCGTGTTTAGAATTTTCCCTCCAATCTCCATTTGTACGATTGCTGGGTTTTTCCCGATGTTTAACGATAGTAACATTGGGTCGATGACTTGTTCACCTTGTGGTGGAGGCTCTACTATTAATTCCTTCCTTCAACCTTCCTGTCGCTGTCATTGGTCATTACCAACTACATTTGTAATTGCCATTCCGAGTTGTGGCATAGTTCGGAGAAGGTCTGTCACCTTGATAGGTACGGTGGTTTGCAGTATCTGCCGGACAATATTGTTCTCTGCCTCTGATCGCCAAGAGGTACTTGGACTATCCAGAGCAGTCTTCTCTTCCTTCGTCATCATCCGCTCCACTTCTACTTTTGCTTTTCTATACATGGATCTGGGTAGATAGCCTTCTTTGCCTGGGCTTTGGTGGTGACCGTCAGTACCTCTTGGTTTTGTTCTTCCACATTCAACGTGTTGATGCCTTTCTGCTTTGGGTAGTCATTGTCTTCATGATCACCTGGTCCACACCATTTGCACAGTCTTCACCCGGGGTGTTGATGTTTGTTTTTAGACAAGTCAACAATAGAGTAAAACACTAGAGTATCCCACTCTCTCTTGAATAAAGCTCTTCAAAGGCTGAACTATGTGATCCAGTGAAGTAACTTCAAGGTTCCTTTTATGATTCATGATGGGTTAACTCAGTGATTACATGTGATCTTGCTGATAATCACAAAGGGACTTACATTAGACTCTTCTTCTTTCAGTCAGCTTATTTCTCCTTTTAGTGTGGATGATGTATGTACAAGGCATCAATGATAAAGAAAAGTAAAAGATAAAGGTTAAAGGAACTAATCTAAGGTCAATGGGGCAATGATGATGTATAAATAGACAAACTCCTTGATAAACCTAATTTCACTTCGCCAAGGTGCCTACAACTACATGAATTTGGTGCAATCTCCTAAGGTTACACGAATGGTTTTCAAATCATGAAAGCTTATACAAGCACCCATTGAATGGCGCAGCTCAAACAAGCATCCACAATCGAACTTATACAAATAAGGCTCAGACTAGCTTTACACAACACTTCATCAGCGATGAATGTCAAAAGCATGAGCTAGGAGTTGATCAAATATCCAATACAACATACATTACATCAAAGAGCTTCTGTTCTACTTTTAATCTACTTTGAAATATCTCTCCACTTCATTAAGATACAAGAAATCATGTTACTCCACAAGACAACACTTAACACCAAACAATGCTCCAATGTATTTGCATTAATCTTGAGAAATATTTACAACTTCAAGTACTCTCAGAGAATTTCGAGAGTCTCTCCTATTCTACTACAAAACTAGTGCCTACAATCTAATGACTACTAATTACAAATGAGGCAACAAGGCCTTTATATAGGGGTCCAGGATTACAATGAATGGCTTAGATCAATTTGATAGCCAAGGGCTCATATCGTGTCACCTCAGTAGGTAGTTACAACAACTTTCTATTTTTAGTACAAAAGAGAGGCAATGAAGGCACGTTTTCCAATGTGATAAGGATAAGATGAAATCATTTAAAACATCTTCCACATAGGCATCCCTTTGGCTTCTTTTATTAAATGATACATTGAATGCGACTGAATGATGTGGCTGATTATGATTGAATAATGATGTATGTCTGCAACGTAGGTGCCACCTTAGCATATCTGATGGATTCCCAACTTGTATCACCTTGTATGATGTCTTCAATGGGATTGCTTTGATCTTGAATGCTTGGGATGTATCTTGTAGATCTTGCCTTGTTCATCTTCTTGTAAACTGGATGAATACATGTTGCTTCACTTGCGTGACTTCGTGATGTTTCTTCTTCTTTTAGGATACATGATGATCTTCTCTGGATGATCCTTCACGAAGGGTAATGTATATGATGATGCTGCCTCCTTCATGTAAGAGTAAGTAATGATGTAACATGAAGTAGAATAGATGATGATGCTTCATTCATGGCTTGATGAATAGACTTCTCTTAGACTTGAAGATTGTAGAGTCTTGAAGCTTGGATGGATGAATGCCTTGGAACATTTGATGAAGTGTAACCCCATGGATGAATGCCTTTTAGATGATGATGCATTCTTGAACTTGATGTAGATGATGAAATGCTTCCTTGTATATGGAGTAACTGACTTCTCAAAGAGACTTGAAGGCACTGGAGGTATTTGAAACTTTGGAGATGTCTCTGGAATGCTTAATGATATGAAGATCCTTTGGAGCAGCTACATGAGGTTTCCTTGAAGGTTGAAAGAACTTGAAGTGATCACTAGGAGTAGATACATGATGCCTTCTTCTTGTGGACTACTTCTTGACTTCTCTCCTAGCATGAAGGTGATTCCAGCCCTTAGCTCCTTTCCTTAGCTTCATCCCTCGCTTGGAGATGACTCTTTAGCTCCTAGGATGATTTCCTAGCTCCTGCAACACAAACAAGGAAAGAGACAACATCAATCCTTTTGATAAACACTTGATTTTATAACACATAAGAATCATTACATGCATCTTCAAGATAGAAAATTTCAATCCCTCCTTTAAAAGATTTTACAAAATCTATATTAATACTACACACTGAATGGGCGCATTAGATCCAAGATTTAGAATCTTCTTCTAGCTTAAACTGTCCCCCAACTCAAAGTGGCGCAGCAAATGGGAGATCTAGATCCTTGTCACAAAAAAAAAAACTTAAAAAACTGAAATTCTCCTCATTGGGCGCATTTGCTGATGACTTTGAGTTCCTCTTATAATCCAAGTGCATTAGATGAGGTATTTGAGATCCTCTCTAAACTCCAATCAAACTCTTTGATACTTGCATTAAAATTCGCGTAACTTATCCTTTTGGCGCACTAGATGGGAGTCTTGAGAACTTTAAAACTTGATCTTATGCTACACTTGCTCCTTGATTTCTTCTTGTAAAGGTGCATCAGATTGGATTTCCAGGATCTTCTTGAAAGATGTCTTGATGATGTCAAAGGTTGGCACATTTCTTATGTCTTGGAGTCTTATAAAAGCTGGCGCATTGGATCCTAAGTTTGAGATCCCCTTGCAATTCCATGAACCGGAGCCTTGATACTTCTACCTTATTCCCCCCCTGGCACATTGGATGATGTTTTTTAGATCTTTATCTCATTAAAACTTAAAGCACCTTAGATAAGAAGTTTAAATCCTTGTGAAAACCTCTTGAAACTATACCTTTCCACTCTTCATTATGGTAGCGCATTGGATAAACAATCTAATTTCTTCTTGTTATGACTTCTTGGAAGATGATGTATTAGACTAATTTTAAACTTCTATTAACCCCTGGCGCAGCAGATTGAAAGTTCAAATTCTTCAAGGCATCAGCGCACTAGATCAAGTTTGTTGAACCTTCATCTCTTGCTCAATCTTTTCTTCACTCTTGGCGCACTAGATAGAGGTTTTGACTTCTTCATGCATTAGCGCAGCAGATAGGGGTTTAGGATCTCCATCTCATTAAAAACTTAAAGCGCATTAGATAAGGAGCTTAGGATCTTCTTTGATATGTTCTAAAATTTATAATCTTTACTTCCTCTTGAAGGCGCATCAGTTAAGAACTTTGAGTTCTTCTTGATGTCTCCTATATGGCTTTTACAAAGGGTGCTATGATTAGAGAGTTTGGATCTCTAAACCAAAACTTATCAAATGATGGAGCACTAGATCTAACCTTCAAGCTATCTATGACTTGAGCACAATAATTTGGATCTTCTTCCCTTTTTGAATAAGGTTTACTTTGACTTGGGTTGGATACTCTTATAAAACTGGGATTCATCCTCCTTCAAATGTGGCGCAGCAGATCAGATTTTGGATTTCTCCTTAAAAGTGCAGTAGATCTGAATTTTGATTTCTCCTTACTTTGAGTTATGTTGCCTTCCTTTCCCTTCCCAAATGAGCGCATCACTTCATGACTTTGAGATCCTCTTAATTTCGGTACTCTAGATGAACAAATTTAGTCTTCTCTTGAATGTTTTGCAAAATCAAGTTCACCTTTTCTCCTAAGGGCACAACAGATAGAGATTTGAATTCCTTCTTAGTACTGGCGCATGAGATCAACACTTTGGAATCCTCTATATAGCTTCAAAACTCACTTACCTTTGCCTTCCAAAATTGGCACAATGCTAGGGTGCATTGGTTCTAGCACACTAGATCATCATCTTGTTCTCTGATTGAAAGTGCACTTCATCAAGATTTTGCACCACTCTAATATCCCGTCGTGCTGGATCAAGATTTTGGATCCTCTGGGGTACTTAGTCATTTTTCAGGGTCCTCAGAGCAAAGGTATATTGAAAAATATATTTAAGTATAAGTTGAGAGATTTCTTATACTTTAAATATTTTTCAATATACCTTTCAGGATGTTTGAGATAGGTTTCGAATCCACCAAATTTAACATGTAGAATCTAGAATTTGGAGGATTCACCAGATTTCAGACTAAGTCAATTTTTAAGGATTTTCAGAATTTCAGGCTACCAGACTTAGTCATTTCAGGATCTCAAACATACATCAGGATTGATCTCACTATTCATGAATTGGATGGAATTTGATCAAGACTTTTTCATTACTGCAAGTTCATGTTCCAGATGAGACCTCCAGTTATAAAGCAAAAACCTTCTAGGAGAGAGACTTCTTGTTGGATTGATAGAGGAAACGAACCTAAGGCATCATCCAGAACTAAATGCAAAGCACAGGAGCTCAAAAAAAAGGGGGTCCCCATTTGCAATGGGGCGATGTGTGATTTGGTCACAACACGGGGTTTTGGCCATTTTGACATTCTCGAGCGAAGTGACCCCATTCATTACACTTTCTACACTATATCATGGGCCTCCCCTTACTGTCGTACTGTATTCTGTTTCTCGGACTTCTATTGCTTTGTTAACCTCTAGGGGATGCATGGCTATTGTACTGGGGCTTTGGTGCTATGTTCGGCGGTGTTGACAGTTCTCCTTGAGTGAAGAGTACTTGCATACCCCTTGCTTTCAGATTGTATGGGCATTCCTTGATGGAATGTCCCATTACTTGGCAGATATCACAAAACAATTTCTTCGGACAATTTGCTTTTATATGTCCTTTGCAGTCAGTGCACCACAACTCTCGGCCCTCTTTCACTGTTTCTTTGTCGGCCTTGAATTCTTTCATCATGCATAACATATCTCTTCTTAATGCTTGGATGGTTTTTGATTCCCCATCGCTGTTATCATCGGTACTCTCCTCATCGTCAGTCTTCTTCTTTCCTCGAGAGGATGTCTTATTTTCACTTTCTATATCCATCGTCCGATTGTACACTTCAGCGTATGATGACGGAGGTACAACTTTCATTTTCTTCCTCAATAACAGGAGTAGTCCTTCGATGAACCATCTCTTCTTCAGTTCGTCGGCTGGTTGAGTCTCTAGTTTCCCCAACAACTTCTTGAGTTGGCGATTATATGCTCTCACGTTCTCATGTTTTCCTTGTTTAGTGTTGTATATCTCTGCTACAAGTTCATTGTCATCTCTCAATAGTTTGAATTCATTCTGGAATGCCTTCTTCAGTTCTTGCACATGAGGCTTTCTGTGCTACTTCCAAATCTGTGTACCAGTCTATGGCACTCTCTCAGTGTCGCTGGAAATGCTTTCAACCAGTAGTCCACATCATCTTGCCCATTGGCTATCCAAATTGTCTCGCATGTCTTGCAGTGTCGTACTAGATCTTCTGACCCATTCCCCGTAAATTTTGGCAGCTTCTACCTCTTGGTTGGCGGAGTCACTATCCTTCCCTGATGCCCTCCTTGTGTGTTGGACCTGATTGGACTGGTTCTCTCGCAACGTCTTGGTGCGTCACTTGCACTCTCAGCCATGTTCGAGTCTTCCTCGCGTCCTCTGTTGGCATCCTCTACACCTTCGTTCTGGTACTCCCTCTGCCTTGGGGTCTTAGGCTCAGATCTTCCAACTCTTGGCCCTGTTGGTGCCTGAATTCACTGTCAGTTCTTAAGCATTTTTCATGCAGGCACCTTCCCTAAAATCCAAAAAAATTTTAAGTGTTGGCACCCCTTCAGTGTTTTGCAGCATCCACATCACCTTTCTTGATGGAAGGGGTCATCATGTTCTGCCCATCGGCATGAGTTTTCATGTGTCTTTGCGATCATATCAATAGCATGGTGTGTTCTTTGTTTATCGCCAAGACTTTGTCCTATCGGCTGGAGTATTTTTTTTTTGGTTCCACCGATGTGGTGGAGATGTGCCATCGGGATGACTTCTGTCATCGGCGTGTCTTCTTTCTAGTTTCCCGATGGGCATATGTCTAGCCGATAAGGGGGCAGGGTGAGGCTTGTTGGTCATCGCTGTGACTAGTGCTATCGGCCAGGGTTCTTTTTGTTACTCCGACGATATGTGTCTGGCCGATGGGAGCGAGGGTTCTGATGTGCCATCGGCATGACTTTGTATATTGGGTGGACGGAGAAGTGTTGGCCCGACAGTTGGGGTCTCGCCGACGGAGGCGGGCTATCGGTAGGAGTTGGGCCGATGGCTCGATGGGGGGTGTGTTTTATTTGTTGGCGTCGGCGTGACATTCTTCATCGGTGGGGAGACTTTTAGGTTGGCCGATGGTGTTGGTCACACCGACGAAGGGGTGTTCTGAAGGTTATCAGGATGATCGGCGTCATCGGCATAAGTGTGAGATGCTGCTCCGACGGTGTAAGTCACACCGACGGAGGTGGGAGGACAGGGTGCTGTCGGTGTGACTTTGTTTGTTGGCAAAGGTATTTCGTGTTGCTCCGACGGTGTTAGTCTGGGCAATGACGAAGGTGGCGTCGGCGAGACAATTGGAGTCGGCGAGGGATCTTTTGGATGGGCCGATGGCTAATCTCTGGCTGATAAAAGGAATGTGGAGTTTGCGATCGGCCAGACTACTATTGTCGGTGGGAGATTTTTGAGGTAAGCCGATGGCTTAGGTCTGAGCGATGGGCTTTTGACGAAGGCATGTGTGTCGAGCGCGGCAAAAGCGCTCGACACTTGATGTGTATGCGATCAGGCTTATAAGGTAGTGGAGGGCTCTCCACGCCATGCATGTGGGATTTTTCCCCTTGCATTATTTTGAACCTGCGAAGAGGCGTTTTGGCGGGAATTCCTTTTTGAATGCAGCGACAGTTTTTCAGGCGACCGCGGGTGGTTGAGACCCTTAATGGCGACTGTAGCGGGGGCATGGGCAAGTTGTTGGATAGTCATGTACCCGATCTTTGGCATGAAGACTCCCAGATGGCGGCGCAGGGCTCGAGGGTTCCTTCTGTCTCTGCAGCAATAAATTTTGAGCGCCATTCCTTTGAAGGATCTGTATCTGGCGGATTTTGTAAGAGTCATGTAATTAATTGCTGTGGTACACTCTCTGTCTATTATAAGCAGACTGTGTTACCATTGTTTAGGTTGTTGAAAACTGGACATTTTGGCTCTGTAATAAGATACAACTGGTTTTGGTTGCTCTATGCAGCAAACTTGTGAGTTTATGTATCTCCTGTTGTACGATTTGGCATGAATCCACTGATTTCATGGTTAATCTTATATGAATAATGCTATGTTTGCATGTGTTATGCTGATTCTGTCTCCAAGTTTTGCATGTATCTTTCTTACTGCAATAGGGATACCATAAGTATAGACAGCTTAACACTCTGTATTGGGAGATATCTGTAAGGCAGATATCATGTGTATCCCCCTGAAATCCAGTTTTAGCTATTCATGCTGATCATTCACAGGTGTATGTCTACCGACTCCAAGCCCTGGATAGGCACCAATCTAGCTCTGTGTTGAGGTTATACACCAAGTCCAGCTTTGCATCCAAAATTCAAATCAAACCACTTCATCTTTCTACCTGTTAGTTGTAGGAGTAGGATTAGGATCCCTGCATGCTCTCATACCCAACCAGACATTATGTCCAAGAATGTTGCCAACCTTGTGATTTGTTATACAAATCTTGGTCCTTACATGAGGGTATTCTGCCTGTTGCTGTCAAGTTAAATCTTTCTGTCATTGAGCTAGTCAAGGTTATACTTTTATCAAGTAGGGAAACCCCCCTTGGTGCGGCAGAACCAGAAGTGAAGGGGAGGAGCTCACGCAACCTCCTGTATTCAGTTGGCTGAATCTGCCTGTGCATTAGAACTGGCAAACCCTAATGCTGATTCAGAAAAAAAACCAACAGGCCCTTTGTCATCCGATATGGATAACTCTCCGATGTGGCGTATGCTGTTTTCAATTTCTTCTGTCAATTCATTTTCATACCCTTTTTCTTTATTTGTCAGTGGTGTCTTGAAAATTACTTCGTTGGTTTCGTTGACGAGATTTTGGTGCAACTCGGTATCTTGATTTATTTCATGACGATGTTCATTGGCTTCTTCAGCAATGTGTCTCAGTCTTTTCCTTGGTTCTTCTTGTTCCTTTAATCTCAATGATCTTCGTGTTCTTTCCTCTGGTGTTTCTTGCCCACTTGGTACTCAGTTCTTATCCTTATTGAGTTGTATGGGCATTAATTGCTACTCGTATGGGCCTTAGTTGTCAAACGTACATCTTCGGCTTGTATCTCGGCTTGGCAGTCTGGTGAGGAGATGGTCGACCTCTTGGTTGACATGCAGTCGATCCTAGATGAACGACTGAGGGATCTCTTGTGTGAGAGCCTACCTCTGTACGTGGTCCTTCAACGAGATTTCCCACAAATTGCAGAGGTTTTATGTCATAGCATCTTCACGATCTTCGGTCGGCCGCCCCATCATGATGCCATTATCTATTTGGGTGATCACCGAATTCACTTAGGCAACGGCGCCAAATGTTTACCCGCAATATGATATTTCAAACAAAACTTGGAGTAAACGGAAATATACAGCAATAACTATAAAGCATATGATTCATACCATAATTGCACAGAATAAAGCATTGTTTCCATTCATTGAATATATCAGTATTACACTACAATGTCACAATGCTGCCTTTCGATTACAAGTATCGACTCAATATATAACTTATGCCAAGGTTGGTTGAGATACCAACCGTTGGTAACGACTCCATAACTATCCAACTGTCGGGGTTAGCCCGATAACACTCCTAAAGTTAATTGTGCACAACATTAATTAATTCGTGATTATTTACTTGGCCGACTACAGCCGACTACAATTATGACCGACTACATACACCATTTTCTCTCAATCTCATTCTTTGGTTTTTACCAACATTGGTATCAAAGCCAAATCATGTTGAGGAAGCATAGTCGATTAGGTACCACACCAATCATAGGGAATTTGAATTAGATTGGGAAGAGAGGTCAAAATTGCAAAGTTCATGTAATTGCAAAATCATCCAAAAATTGCAATTTGTGAAGAAGAATCATGACATGATTTCCAATGCTTGTGTGAAGGGTTCACACAATCTATAGAATTTATGAGCACAACAAATCTTCTACACATGCTTCTAACATGGCATGTGCCTCTAGGGATGAATCATCTTCAAGCAAAAGATTTTGTTCTTCATCCAATAGTGTTATTTCCTCGGCCTCGCCTAGTGCAGGTTCCTCAAAGTATCCTTCAAATGCAAAGAAAAAATTATTTGATGCATCTTCATCCATGACACAGTTGTCTTGTTGAGTTGAAAAAGTTGGATCAATTTTTTTCTTTGTAGATGCATGTGAGACCTTGTGTTCATTAAAAAACAAATGATAAACCTATGTCATTCCTTCCATGTCCAACGCAAAAGGTGTTTATTCTTCAATCAATGGTCCTTCCTCTTCTTTGTAGAATTCTAGCAAAATTCATGAGATAGATTGAAAATCTAACTCATCATTGTGATTTAATGTTGTAGAGGCAAAGATAGGCTCTTAAGGATAAGACTTTGATGGTGAATCCTTCCATGTATTTCTTTCATGATCTCTCCTCTTTTTGACCATTCAATGACTTCACTTGTTCATGGATTCAAATGAGGAGAGATCATGAAAGAAATCCATGGAAGGATCCACTATTGAAGTCTTATTCTCAAGAGCTTATCTTTTCCTCTACAATAGTAAATCATGAAGTTGAGTTAGATTTTCAATTTATCTCATGAACCTTGCTAAAATTCTACAAAGAAGAGGAAGGACCATTGGTCAAATGTATTCATTGAATGTATTTACTTGTTCAACACAAATGGGTCTATATTGAAAATATCCCATCACAAAGTTGCCATCGGGCTCATCTTGAGAATGTTGAAGGTTATTTGAAACCCTAATTTGAATTAGAAATAGCCATGAGCTACATCATGTGAAGCATCTCTGAATAATTTATAGTGTCATGGTCTCTTGTCTTGTGGAAACAGAAAAAATTATTCAAGTTGTCCTATAGTAGTGCCTCCAAAGCAAGCCTCATAAGTGGAGGAGGTAGTCTAAGTTTGTCATTCCTATTGGAAGGACCAACATTTCTGTGATGATGTCCTTGATATTGTTGAGTTGGAACATTTTGTTAAAACTGTCTTTTCAGTTTTGTCGCATCAGTCACCACTCTGTGCAAGAGATGATCAATAGAACTTGGAATCATGACCTAATTGAGTCTTTTCTTAGTTTGCTAATAGTAATCATGTATCTTCAAATTTGACTACTTGCTCTTGAGCTTCTTCAAGTTCATCAATTTCACCGGATTTGATCATGAAAATAATTTTTAAAGAGAGTACATTAATAAAATAGATCGAGGATTTTTGGATAAGGCTTCAAAGTAGCATTGATTCTGTTGATAAGGCAATCAAATCATGTAATGAACTCTCTCATGGGCTTGCTACTCCTTTGCATTTGACAATTGGGCAAAAAGAATGTGGCCATCCTTGGTGGGTTTGAATCATGCCTTGAAATTTTTGCACATGATTTGCCAACATGTGGTTGATCTTGTGGCACATTTTTCTACTCTTCCAACTAAGGTTTTGATTAAAAGCCTAATTGCAATGTCTTTGTGGGCCACTCTCGAAATATTGCATGTTGTGGTGAAGGCAGCAATATGCTCACTTGGATGTTGAGTGGCATAACCATGAAACTTGGGGAATCCCTTCTTGAGGCCAGAGGGAAATCATGATGAACTTCAAATGCCAATGGACCAATATCATTTCCCCATGACAAAGGAGAGGGTGGAGCTCCATTGTTGTTTTTGTTGTTATAATCACCCATTATTTGATTGAGTAGTTCTTTGTCCCACATAGAAAAAAGTTCAATAAGCTCAGGAACAGATCGAGAAAATCCTCGATTGTGGAAGGTTGATTCAAAGTATGAAAGACAGGATTAGAAAGAGCTATTTTCCTCCATGATCTAGTATAAGCTTTATCTGTCAAACTAAAAGAGCTTCAATTTTGAGGCTGCAAGGCTAACCTTCTACTGCAAGATAGAACTTTTCAAAAACACATGCCCCATAGTGGGTGCCAAAAATTGTTAGCATTTTAATTTGTCTTTTCGAGACAACACAAAATGGAATAGCACACGAGTATAACTCTCTTCAAATTAGCTAGGGAAGCTCTCTAAAAACTAAACACTACTCCTAAGCCTAAAGCTATGAACAAAATTTACAACTATGCACACTTTACAACATCATCAATGGGGTTTTGCATAAAGGAAATAACTAAAAATAAATTTTGACCTATTTTTTTGGTACTTGGAGGTTGAGCACAAGACCTAAAAGATTCCTCACAAACAAGGTTTTTTATGAATAAAAGATTGCAACTAAAATAAACTAAATCATGAATGCTTCCTAATTGGCTAAAAACAAAAACCAGTAGATCCACATACACAAGAGAGGATTTTAACAAAAACTAATTCTACCAGCAAACCACAATGCAAGATTTAAGAAAGATGAACCCTTAGAAGCAAACACAATTAATAAGATGAATGGCAATGTTGAGACAAAGCTCAAAACATTGTTCTTCACTTCAATCCACTTAATAAAATCTTATACAGACACACACATAAAAACTCAAATCAAATACACGAATGATGATTCCTATAGCATGAGCTTCACTTCAACCACCATTTTGAATATCTTATGCACAAGGCACTTATTAGGTTACAATGAATATGATTTTAGGGATTTGAGAATAATAATTAATTACCCCCATAACAATAAATTTTTAAAACAACACCTAAAAGCTACTAAAAAAGTAGGAAAGAAAGGAACTTTAAAGCAAATCTATACCTAAACAACTAATAAAATAAAAACTAATTAAAGCAGCCTAAAAATAGGCCCCCATCCTTCACCTTGAAATAGAACATAACGAGAAATAAAAACTGCTTGATATTGCTAAAAATAGTAGAAATATGGCTTATGAATGACCTCCATGATCTTGAAACTGACAGATCCTTTGATGAATTCAAAAACCAACAGCTGTAAAACTGTCACCTGGAAACCCCAAGGTTTTGCTTTAAAATCTGCATGCATATCATCAAACTCTAAGTGGTTGCAAAAACATAATCAAACCATTTTTCAATGTTGTTGAAAAACTAGTCCAAGATCCTAGGATTCCATCTTAACTCAAAAATTATAACTAAAACCCGAATGGTGCCACAAGTTTGATGAAAGTTTTGTCACAAATCATCGAAAAACCAACTGAAATGAATTTGCGAACAAGTCCTTGAGTCCTTTAAAAAATACTAATACTCATAACATACGTAAATAATTGAAAATGGATTTTCAAAATAGAGAACCTTAGCTGAAAGATCTTTGCAAAATTACAAGATTGGTTTATAAATACCCTTCATATCCCGCTGTCCTAACTATTCAAAACCAGTGATACACACTTGAAGATGGGATATGGCGAGGTGTGTAAAACAATCATCCTTTATTATTCAAAGATATGCTGATATTGGTGACTAAGAGCCCTATTCTTGGTATTGTAGACAGTGAAAAACCTATTATATTCACATCCGACACCTGAAACATGGTCCTTCTACTCAAGTGCACATCCTTAACACTTATGTCATCTTGCTTCCTTAACATAGTTAGGCACCCTTTTTATGGTGATTTGTCACATTTTCCACTTGTGTAAAATATCTAATATAGCTCAATATCATGTGGCACGTGCTTCTACCACTATAGCCATCTTTTGCAACTTAACAAACACTAAAACCAGGCAACCAACCAGGCATGCACTTGGGGGATATTTTCCATGTTAAAATGCTGAGCAAAAATTTTCATCATTGTTGTCATCTTTTTATAGTGCTAAGCAGAATTTTGGTGTGGCTTTGCCACCTTACATGTGTGCCCAGGCTGGTTGAGTGAAAGGGTGGAACTTTATGGGGACTTAACCATGTTTTAGATGGGAGACAGAATTATATAATGTCTTAACCAAGGCTAGCACACTCCCTTGACATTCTTGCCACTTTTTCACTTAAGGTGAAGCCCTCTCCTGACTTAGCCAAGAAGAAATTTGTATGAGTTTTGCCATATTAATAATATGTGCAAAGATTTTCATCATTAATGGTATGTCTTAAGCATGCCAACAAAGGGAAGTGGAGTTCTTTAGTCATGTTGCCACCTTTTTAATTGTCGAGTGGAACTTTATGTCATTTTAGCCAATTTTCCATGTTGGACAGAGCTTTTGTTTGACATTGCCATCTTACCAATTGGGCTGAACTTTTATCCATCCCTACCAAGTGAAGAAATAAAACACTTAAATCACTTTGAATGTTGGGTAGAAATCCTAGATGACTAAGCCATCACTAGAGCATGCCAAGCTCACCTTAGCCACTCTTGGAGAAAATTTCATATGGCAGAGCCATATAGTAAAGGTGTGCCTAAACTTCACTCAGACCAATCTCACATATAGGGCAGAGCTTCTTAGTGGACCAACCACTCCAATTGTGCGCTTATGTTCATGTGGCAGAATTTTGAAGTCAAGATGCTAGGCATAGAAATTAGACACTCATGCCAATTTCCTCATATGCTTTAAGCAGAAAAGTTCATCACTTGGACCAATTTCAAGACCCCAAGTAGAGATAACAAATAGTCAAACCATTGAAAAAGTGAGTCTTCAGTAACTTAACCATTTTCATCCCTTTCCCTCTATTAATGCCTGTGATATTTTCTCTAACATCATCATTTGCTTCTTACTAGACTTGTAACAATCATCATCACCTTGTAAAAGCATTAGTTGAAGCATATAGACTATTGATAAGATGATCTTGCAAACTGAATGGGGAAACCAAAATTGACTTGGATTAACACAAACAATGATCAATTTGACAACAAAATGGGCAAAAATAAGTACAAATGTTGAATTTTGTACAAGAATAACAAACTGAATCAAAAACATGAAAATGTGTTACCTTTGGTTTAGCTTGGACAAGGATTCTTTAGGTGTGACATCCTTAAAGGCTTTACACAAACATTTGTTCAAACGATATACTATTATATTCACTGCTTCTCCCCAATATTTGTATGGCATGCCTCTACCATGTATCATGTACCAGACCATCTCCATGATATTTTTGTTCTTCTTCTCAACCACCCTATTCTGCTAAGGGTTGTATGGTGTTGTCAACTACCTATGAATGGCTTCTCATAGAAGTCCTAAAATTGGAAGTAAACTTGCCCCCATTATTAAACCTCAAGATCTTGATCTGCCTGTACCTTTCTAATTTTTAACCAATGCTTTGAACTTGAATAAGGTTCCAACGTGATCAAACCTTTTTTTTAAACAGTATACCCAAATTTTCCTTAATAAGTCATCAACTAGCAACAAAATATAACTCACACCGAGAATTGTTGATGATTTATAGGATGGTTAACATAGATCTCCATGAATGAGATCTAAACACCACTTTGCACACCACACACCTTCAAAAGAAAACAAATTCCATTTCTCCTTACCAACCAAACACTATGCATGTATATTTTGCTTCTTGTAGATAGATGGCAATTTTGAACCATACCAGTTCTAGTCAATTTGGCTAAATACTGAAGATTGAGATGTCCATATCTTTCATACCACAAAATGCTACAGTTGTCCTCCACAACTAAGGCATGCAAATTAACTATGATAAAATCAACTAGCCTATACAAACCATCTTGTCCAATGCCTAGGGCAACCATTCTGCCTTGCTTAACAGATCAGTTATGATACACTTCTTTCCACAAATTTTCACAAAAATAAGATTTTTTGTTAATTGAATAATACATAATTGATTTTTGTACATATTTATAACAAACCTAAAATCCATCACTATGAATTCCATTGCATCACTAGGAATAGTCAAAACATCTCCTATCCTTTCTACTACATATGTTCTACCATCACTGATGGCACCACCTCACCACTTACAGCCCTTGAAGACTCCACCCCACTCCTCGTAACCAAAGGAAACAAAATATTAGCTTTGTTGCAGGCTGTCCTATAGCCACTCAAGTTAATTTCTACCAGGTCCACACCCAGCACTATAGTTGCTATAGGTGACTCAAATTGACCTGCATGCTCGGTACTGTTGTTGCAAGCCAAAACAATATGCACACATGCACATAAACACTTCCCCAACACACAAACAACTCAGACATGGGACTGAGGTAGTTATAAACTAACATCACATGAGGGAATAAAATCCGAAAATACAAACACACTAACAAGTTAAATGGAGCAGCATTGAAATGAACATTTCTTCTTCATTCATATTGATAGAAATATAGGGATTATAATCGCTTGACTTTCACAATAGAATACAGAAAACAATAGCGAATGAGTCCTTCTCTGTTTTACTCTACTCTCAGCCTTGCTTTTCTTTGAATCTACAATCACCCATATAAAGACAAGATGTTCCCTCTTTTCTTCTAGAATTTTCCTCTTCCCTTAATCCCACACTCTCTCTTAGTCCCACCTGAAGATAGACCATATCCCTCCTAAAATGGCAGCCCCACTCTAAAATTCTCTCTTCTGAGAATTTCTAACAATTTTTTACTCCTACTTATCACAATTTCTAGCCCCTCAATTCTTCTCTCAATTGCCTCTTTGTCCTTACATGGCATTCCCTTTCTTCTCTAACACATGAAGACAAAATGAAGTCTTATTGGAAGGATGGCAGCCCACCAATTAAAATTTCCTCGTCTTCTAGCTATCCTCTCCCTATGCATGCCTCTCTCCTCCTCCTAAATTTGTCTTCTTTCTTTATTAGTTGTCCCTTATCCACAGAGCCCTTTGGATCATCTTCCACACAGCCTCCTCTTCTTTATTTACTCTCTGCTCTCTTCCTTATCCCATGTAGCTTCCTTGTTGTTTCTTGTCTCTATTCCACATGCCTTCATTCTATTTTTTTCCCCTCAAATAAACTCCTCCAGCAATCTACCCTATCTTGCCAAAAATGGTTGCATTAGATGTTAACATGCCTATCCACAAATTCAAACCCAGTCTCCCACTCAGATCTTCAATTTGAGTGCCAAATTGATTGCCATAACTAAAGGAAATGGTCTTGGCAGATTCAAAACCGCCAAACTCATGTACTCCTTGGCTAGGTGTTAATGTGGCTGATAGAGATTAAACAACTTTTAAAATAGAATAAGTGGTAAATGTTTAAATTTAAAATCATGGATGTTGTTGTTCGTTGGTCCATGCATGAAAATTTATGATGGTTTGGTCATTTAATTGCCTTTCAATTGACGTTTTTAGAAATATATAAATTGTTAAAAGAATCTCATTAATTTCTATTCTAATCTTTAGAGGTTTTTTTTAAGCTTATTAAAAAATAAATCTTTGAATCCATAACTAATATTTGACAATTGACAGACTTAAGACATGTTAGACAAATAAAATAACAATTTATTGCTTTAGGTTTAGTGTATTGGACTATAAAATAGATCCCTTTTATTAATAACAGTTTAGTCAGTTTAATTTAGGGACTAAACAATCCTGTGCATATGGCAAGGAGGAAAAAATAAAAATAAACCTCTTTAAACGACTAAGGTATGATTGTATCACAACTGGAAGCTGTCATCTGTCTAAAATGTGTTTTTTCATAATCTAGTGGTTCTATGATTTTAAGATTATAGACCTAGGATAGAAAACTATAAGTGTGTGTTTTTGTTTTTGGTTAGATGGGGTTTGCTTTGCTTAGGTGAGAATATGCAGACATCGGAATAATGGTGGGATGATCTTAGCAACAACACCTCCATCTATAATGATGTGGGCAACATGAATCCTTTGTGGTTGAAATTCTCGAGAAAGGCACCAAAAAAGACCCCTTACAACAAACTTCACATAGGCTGTAAAGCCACTCATATACAACCAGCATTTGCATTAGAATGAATGCACTAAACATTGTCAAGCTAGGATAAATTGAGCCCCCAAATTTGTTAAATGTATAAATAAACTAGTTGGAAATTTGAGCATGCTAAAACAAACGGACATTTTTTAACGAATCTAAAGAATGGGGCAAAATTAAGAGCATAGTCTAGTAATGTGAGAAATTGGCATATAAATTGAGCCCCCAAATTTGTTAAATACATAAATAAACTAGTTAGGAATTTGAGCATGTTGAAACAAACTAGCATTTTTCAACAAATATAAAGAATGGGACAACATTAAGAGCATGGTCTACTAATGTGAGATATTGGGATATAAATAGAGGATTCATTACCACAAATATAGTCCTCTTCATTAGACTATGATTTTATTTATTTATAATTAAAACAACTAAATCAAAACATTAAAAATAAATAAAAATATGATTATTGCTTACCAGTTACAGTCCAACAACAACTCTGCTTGATCTCTGTAATTGTAAATCATCAACTCTTCTTGATCTCTTTGTAATTGTAAATTTGTATTAGACTATGATTTTATTTATTTTTATTTAAAACAACTAAATCAAAACATTGAAAATAAATAAAAAATATGATTGTATTACTTACAAGTTAAAACTCAGCAACAACTCTTCTTGATTTCCTTGCAATGAAAATTTGTACTTGTACTAGGTGTATATATAAAAAATGAAAAACAATGGATAACAATGATTATTTTAATTTTTTTTGCTTATACACAGCAAAAAGCTTAAATTTACTATAACAATTAAAAGACACAATTGGGTATCTCCAATTCAATTTTGGTGAAGATTGGGCGAAAAATGGCTAAGTTATAGCTAGTTAGAGAATTTCTCAGTTCGCGAACTGTTCAATTCACCGATCCATCAGTTTGCCGATAGCCCAGTTAGCCGATGAGCACTTTCGCCAACAAACATGCAAGATTGTGAACTTAGTCGGCAAAAAATTCCAGTTTGTGAACCCTTAGGTTAGTTGATAAGACATTTCGCTGATAAAGGCTTTAAGGAGTGGAGTTCGCATTTTCTTTAATTCACCAATAGGCGATAAAGTAGAAGTTAAAACACTCAAAGTGCATAAAGTCAATTAATGGTCGAGTCCAAGGTTCATGGGGTTGAAGATTTGCTGATAAAGCATGTGTTGGCACAACTTAAGTTTGCAAAGGGCCATTTTTACCGACAAGGTGTATCGAGGAATGTCTAAGTTCCCGAACTTGAAAAGTCGTTGATAAAGGCACTTCATGGATTAGGAGTATTGTATCGACAAACTCCCTAGTTTGCAAAACAAACAATTTGTTGATAAGCTTATGTCGGTGAAATCTTATGTTGGCGAAGTGTCACTTTTGTCGATCACGTCTTCATACTAGTGTGTCGAGAAATACTTAATCTTCTAAACCTAAAAGGAACGTTGATAAATAGATTGGTGGGAAGGACTTCATGGTTCGTGTAAGTTCCACATTGCCAATGAAGACATTTTGACATAGTTTGAGGGTGATATGTTTTGTTGGGGCAAAGAAAGGAAGTTTTCTAAAGTGATATTTTGCCACTAAAGGGTCCCAAAGAAATAAAGGCTAATTTTAATAATCTGGAGGATTATCCTTGGCACGAGTATGTGTCAAGTCCTAATCAAAGGACTGTGGCGATTCAGTTTTACTTGTGGTAAAACAGTTCAAATGGTTGAACTAATTTTGAGACGATTTAACTTCCTTATTGGAGAATAAAGAGAAATGTTGCTGTAGGTTTGAGGTAGATTTCTCGGAGGGAGATTAGGGAGATCTTAGCCCATGTGAAGAGCTTATGAAGCAGAGAAGACTGTTGTGTGAGGGAAAGAGAGAAGTTTTTGTAGAATTTGAGAGGCCATGTGGAGCCAATGAATGTATATGTGGAATTTGTATGTTGCAGATTTATTGATTGTAATTGAGTTGTTTTCATTGAAATAATATAGAGATTTTTTTATTTGCAATCTGTATTGTGTTGTGAGTTTGTAAGTTGTAGTAGGAGGGTGTCCCTATGCATCAAATGGTATTAGAGCTGGAGGTTCTGAGTGTATAGGTAAAGTGCCAAACGTGAGGCAGCCTATGCCAGGACCTGCAGGTGGAGAATGAAGTGGTTGTGTTGTCTAAAGAGCTTGAGAGAATTGTTGCAGGTGTGCGAGGAGTCCTGAGCAATTGAGAGCTGAGAGAAGACATTAAAGCCGTGGAGAGAGTTGATGGTGTGTTGCAAGTTGCATAATGTGTGCAAAGTGTTTGTAGAAATGCCAAAGAAGCAGAGTATGAGTTTGGCCTTGGATAAGGCCTTAAGAATTTCATTTATTGATAAGAGAGAAAGAAGGTTGGAAGAAGAAAGTTCGGAAAGAATTCAAGAACAAGGTGTAGAGATTTTCAGGAGGCTGGATGCCTTGGAGAAGAATAGAGAGAAGGAAAAGAGGAAGGCAAAAAAGAATATGGGTAAGGTGCAGTCCCATTATTCTTCTAATTATTATTTGTGTGCAGAGAAGGACGAGGAAGAAGATGAAGAGACAATTCGTGAAGAATTGAGAAGAGTGGAGGCCAGATTAGAAGCACTAAAGATTGCAGCAGTATGCCATGATGAAGGCATGGAAAGAGAGAGTGAGAAAGAGGAAAGAGCAGAGGTTGGAGAAGAAAAGGAAAGTGCAACAGTGAGCAGAAAAGTTGCAGCAGAGGATGAGGAGAAAGAAGATGAAAAGATTGCGCAAGAGGATGCAAGTGCAGCAGTGGTTGAAGATGAAAAAAGGATGATGGTAGAAGAGGTTGAAGATGTAGCCATGGAGATTGAGATGGGAGCGATGGAGCTTGAGGATGTTGCAGCAAATGAAAAGGATAAAGATGATTTATTGTTGCAGATTTTGGCATTAGAGGAGTGGCTTGAGAAGCTTGCCGGTGAGGATGAGAAGAATGAGTATGCAATAGTGAGTCCTTTGGAGGACATACAGATAGTGATAGCAGTGGATGGTGAAAATGAAAAAGTTGCAGCGAATGGTAAAGAAGGAAAAGTTGCAGGATCAAAGAAGGATGAGGTAATTTTTTATTTTGAATTCAGTTATGATGATTTACCTTCTATGGTGAGAGTAGAAGAGGATATTGTTGTAGAGGATGAAGTTGCAATAGCAGATTTGTATATAGATGTTGCATGTTTGTGTATGGAGGTTGTGGAGGATGATGCAGGTGGAACTTGGTGGAGGTGGTCGTTTTGTGGTGGGTTGGATCCCACGAAAGAGAAGAGAAGAGAAGAGGAGAGAGTATTTGTAGGAGAAGAAGAGAGAGCCTTTGGCAGAGGAGGACGGTCTATAGTGGATGTGAGTCCACGAGAGGAAGGAGGAAGAAGGTGCACACTTGGTGGAGGACGGAAAGTGTCCCAACGAAATGCTGGAAGAGGCGAAGGAAGAAAGTTTCCGATGAACTTGTTACAGTGATGGAGATTGCAGTAGGTTGTTTGCAACCTGGAAGGGTAGTTCTACTATTCATCTCCATTTTGTGAGCCCATGCTCACAAACTTTTTACCCGGCATGTCTGATGCAGGAGCATCCAGGTCCACGAGCAATTGGCATCAACCAAAAAATTTTTGGGTTTGTTTCAATTCAGTTTTTTGTTTATTTTTGTGTTGGTTTTGGGCAGTTTGCTTCAGGAAAATTTTCAGTCTCAAATTGGCCAAGTGAAGAGCATCATCTTGTAGAAGACCCAATTGGGTATCTCCAGTTCAATTTTGGTGAAGATTGGGCGAAAAATGGCTAAGTTATAGCTAGTCAGAGAATTTCTCAGTTCACGAACTGTTCAATTTTGTAAGAACCCCTTCTTATTCTGACCTAATTTTCTGATTGTTGTCCTGAATTTCTGATTAAGTTTTCTGGATGGATTCAAGGGTTTTCAAGTGTTTTCAAAGCTTAAGTGTTTTTGCAATGTTGTCTTATCAATAAAGAACCATTTGAAACATGAAATACAATAAAATAGATGACTGAAATTTCAAATCAGACCACAGAGAATGATAGGAACAACAAATTAGATTGATTCAAATTGAAGATTTGAAGTGTCCTTCATTACAACAACATACCCAGATGAAAAGAGGATGATATGATGCCAATCATACAACATATGAGAGCTGATATGCCACTGATATATCTAATTACAACTCAGATCTGATTATGCATACAAAATGATGTCTTCAATAACCACGATCCTCTCCCAACAACGAGGCGATGACTTCCAAGGATAGCCGCCGATGATGATTCATAGCCAATGAGTGATATTCCGTTGTTCCAAACCTTGATTTCTGATCTGCAGAAGATGATATGAATTCTGATCACAAAACCCTAATTGGTGGTGATGACTCCTCCAAATGGTAGCACTCAACCCTAGGATGGAGCAATGGAACCCTAGGTGAAAGATATGGCAATCCAATGCTAAATATTGTCTTCAAACCCTCCGATATGCAACCTGATATGAATTTACTGAGGTCTAATATACAAATCAGAATACAAATGGATGAAATCTAGCACCAATAAACCCTCCAAAGTATGGCGCTTCAACTCCAAACCCTAACAATGAATGTGATCATGAAAATATGCAAAGGAAACCTACAAATCTGAATCAAATCGCCCAGAACTTTCAATAGAACTTCAAACCCTAGCTGATATGATAATCTCCTTTGAAACCCTAGCTGATATGAAGCTCCAACATGTAGAAAACCTGCAATTATGCTTGATGATGAACCCTAGATGGATCCACCTAACAATGTGGAATGGACTTTCGTCCAAACCACAAATTCTAAGGGTTTCGTCCTTAGAAGTTCACTGAAACTTTGTTACAGTCAAAGAGAAAATCTCCAAATATCAAATGACAATATGACAAGATGATGAAAATGATCTCCAAAGCCATATTTTATAATCCTAAACTTGGGTGCCCAAATCCAAAATGATTTATTTTATTTTTAAGTCCACCTCCAATATTTATTTTATTTTTCCTTAATTTTCCTCAAGTTGGGTGGCCAATATTGGGATAATAAAATAATAATATTTTATTATTTTTCCACTAAAACCTTGAGCGGTCACCTTTTGGCATAAAATATAATATTTTAATAAATAAAATATTATTTATTTGTCATTTGCCGTATTTTCCTTTTTGCTCCTTTTTTTCTCTTTTTCCCACTCTCTAAGTGGTTCGGTCCTACCCTTGGCAATTTATTTTATTATTTTTAACTTTTCTAAAAATATCACAAAAATATACAAAGTCATATGCCAACTTCGTTTTGCCAAGGAAAAATAGTTGAGGTTATATAAAAGTGACTTTCCATTCTCCAAGCTTCTAGCAACGTTCTCTTTTTCAAGCCACTTTATAACCATAGCTCAACCAAATCATTCCCTTACCACATGAGTTAGCCTACAGGAATGATGAATAGGCTAACTCTCTCCCTGCTAGGTGATCATGCTGGAAATGGGGACATTACAAGTTTGTCGATCCATCAGTTTGTCGACAACCCAGTTAGCCGATGAGCACTTTCACTGACAAACATGCAAGATTGCAAACTTAGTCGGCAAAAAATTCCAGTTTGCAAACCCTTAGATTCGCCAATAAGACATTTCGTTGATAAAGGCTTTAAGGAGTGGAGTTCGCAGTTTCTTTAATTCGCCGATAGGCAATAAAGTAGAAGTTAAAACACTCAAAGTTCATAAAGTCAATTAATGGTCGAGTCCAAGGTTCGTGGGGTTGAAAATTTGCCGATAAAGTGTTTGTTGGCACAACTTAAGTTTGCGAAGGGCCATTTTTACTGACAAGGTGTATCGGGGAATGTCTAAGTTCCCAAACTTGAAAAGTCGCCGATAAAGGAACTTGATGGATTAGGAGTATTGTATCAGCAAACTCCCTAGTTTGCAAAACAAACAATTTGCCGATAAGCTTGTGTTGGTGAAATCTTATGTTGGTGAAGTGTCACTTTTGCCGACCACGTTTTCATACTAGTGTGTCGGGAAATACTCAAGCTTCCGAACCTAAAAGGAACATTGATGAATAGATTGGTGGGAAGGACTCCATGGTTCGTGGAAGTTCCACATTGCCGATGAAGACATTTTGACCTAGTTCGAGGGTAATATGTTTTGTTGGGGCAAAGAAAGGAAGTTTTCTAAAGTGATGTTTTGTCGATAAGAGGTCCCAGAGAAATAAAGGCTAATTTTAATGATATGGAGGATTATACTTGGCACGAGTACGTGTCAAGTCCTAATCAAAGGACTGTGGCGATTCAGTTTTATTTGTGGGAAAACAGTTCAAACGGTTGAACTGATTTTGAGATGGTTTAACTTTCTTATTGGAGAATAAAAAGAAATGTTGCTGCAAGTTTGAGGTAGATTTCTTGGAGGGAGATTAGGGAGATCTCAGCCCATGTGAGGGGCTTATGAAGCAGAGAAGACTACTATGTGAGGGAAAGAGAGAAGTTTCTGTAGAATTTGAGAGGCCATGTAGAGCCAATGAATGTATATGTGGAATTTGTATGTTGTAGATTTGTTGATTGTAATTGAGTTGTTTTCATTGAAATAAAACAAAGATTTTTTATTTGAAATCTGTATTGTGTTGTGAGTTTGTGAGTTGTAGTAGGAGGGCGTCCTTCTGCGTCATAATCTTATATTATAAGAGTTAAAAACATTCTAAAAAGAAAAAACCATTTATATGCTATATGTGAAAATATTCTAAATTAATATGTATTTCCATCAAAAATATTATAAAATGATATATATTATGAGTTAGAATACTATATTATATTTACCTGTAATAAATTTTTATGGTTTACTAATAATTTAAAGTGTCATATATACAGTTATATAAAATATAGCAAGTTCAAAAACGATCCACAAACCATCACATTCTAGGGCTGGACTCTCTATGGCAAGTGAAATTTAGAGATGAACCAGAGTCAAAGAGCCAACAACTAGTTGCATTACTTTCATCTCAAGAAGATGCCATAAAAGCGTACCCTTCCTCTTCAAAGTTTTGCTTTGTTTCAATTGCCACCCACAGTTTCTTATGGATAGATCATATTGTAATTTCTGACATTCTTTTTTGATATGTTCAAACTTAATGACAATTATAACATTTTTATTTTTGTCTAGATTGTGAATTAGAAGTTGAGGTTTTCTTCACTTTGCTCTTATATTGTGCAGCAAGTTCCATTTAACGATACCAGGCTGTTTCTTCTTCTTCTTCTTCTTTTTTTTAACATATTTGATATGCATATTGCTTTTCTGTTCCATTTCTTCCTCTTAAGTCCAAAATCCTAGCTTTTGGTGATCATTCCTTATTCAACATACAAGTGACCTTGCGCCTACTGTCTATGGGAACAGTTGCATTAGCATACCTTCCAAATAACTGCCAACAGTAAACTATATTTTCTATATATAGAAACCTGGACAGTTAACATTGAGTTCAGCAAAATGACCAAGTATATACTGAAAACACAATTATGTCATGAAAAGGCACTCCACTATGATCAAATTAACTTGGGATGCAGAACAAAATATATTTTACTTACCTCATTATGAACTGATTAATCGACTGCCAGGACTGCACCTTGCTACATCAAAACTGTGTGCCGTGGGTATTTCTCCTCTTAAGCAAATGTTCTAATATTGTTCCAGGAATCTACCACTCATATTCCAACTAACCATAGTCAAGCAATTTATCACATTTGTTGGGGGTTGAGTTTGATGGTGAATTTCTGTTGGTCTCTTTGCTCCCAAAAATATGACCTGGTTTGTACGACCTCGTTTTGTTTTATGTCGTGGATTCGCTAGATCATATTTTAAGCAGAAGAGAACCCACTCGTCTTTTACACAATAGCTCATGATATCAAAGAGGGCCCACTTGTCTTTTCACAAGTAAGCACATTATTTTAAGCGGTGCTAAGTATTCTTCCCGAGCCTAATAATAATAAGCAACCACTTGTCTATTGTACATAATCACCCCTGGCATATATATTTAAAAAAATATATATGATATCTTTTCAAGGTTTAAGTGTTTTTTTTTTTCATATGATTTTTTTTTTTTCCAATTTCTTTTTTATTTTTTATTTTTATTTTCTTTGGGCTAAATGAGTGCTCTCATCTCCACCCCGCTGTAATTGTAAATGGCTCTCGGCATAATAATCACCCCCAGCACATGTATCTTAAAAGTAGTAAAAAAATTATTTTTCATGTACCCTACCCGGCTGTCGGCAGGCTCAGACAAAGAGGTACTTACAGTCACAATATCCTGCGAGAAACTATTTTCTCCCAGCATTCTCCTGGAGACATCTATACATATTTTTTCTCTCTTATTCTTTTACATTTTTTAAGGAAGCAGGTGCTCTGTCTGTAGTAGGATATTCTCCTCTCATAAAAAGCATCGTCTTATTCGAGGGAGTGCTATTGAACAACCTTTGTTTTTTTCAATATATAGTTAGCAACTTAACACCTTTGCCCATTGTGCTTTACTTCTGCTCTGGAGAAGAGATGCCCTGCTGTGGTTATTTGTAGAAGGATGTTCCAACAAACTGGGCTGTATATCTTTTAGATGTGATTTAACAGCAATGGACAGGGACAAAATGCTTAAATTCGAGAATGCCTGCAACTCAATCTATAAAAAGCTGGAAATATTAAGAACAATTTTTATCTCCAATCAAAAAGTCAACCTTGCAGGAAGTCCTGAAAATAAAGCGCATCCAAATGGGAACTGTAGACCTCCAACAGACACAGAAATAATTGGCGTTTTGCATGCAGATACTGTTTCTCCAGCAGAAATTTCAGGTAGACAAAAGAATCATGTTGGGTGCTCTGTCAATGCCAAGGAATCAATAACACACCATCCGAATGATTCTGCTGAAAATGGCGTAGTGAATGAACATCATACACAGGATGAAACATTAGAAAAGGAGGGTCCGCCGAGATTGAATAAGAGCATAAAATCACCTCAATCTATGGAAATTCTTAAGGAGCGAGCCCAGAAATGGGTAGGGGAACAGATTATTGGAGTATTTGAAGAGTATTCTGGGGAAATGGGAAAACATTGCACCATTTCTTCATTTAACAATACGAGTGATATAGTAGAGAATGTCAGCCAGATCCTACAAGAAAGAGTGGACCAAATTGAAGGGAAGACCAAAAGAATTGCTGAATTAAATGAATTATTGTCTAAAGAGAAACATCTTGTGGATTCTATGCGCGGGGTGCCCCATTCTCTGCAAGGATTATTAAACCAAGCTGTCAGTACAGCTGAAAATGGCATCTTGTAAGTTCTCTCAAATCTGGCATTTTTCTATTGTAACTGAATGTACCTTAGGACCCATTTTGGTTACCTGTGAACAGTAGTATAATTTCTTTCCTTCTTTCTCTTTTTCTCTTTAACCTCCATCTTATAAACCACTCGTAAACCAATTTGACAAAAACATAGTTTTTACACTTTCGTAGGTTTGAATTTAGGATAACTTACTTATAGGATCACTGTGTGAAAGATTAATACAATTTTTCAACCTATAATACTTCTTTCAATGAACTTTTCTGTATATAAGTATGTTTTCTCTTAATTCTAGGTTAAAAACTAATTCTCCTTGTGGGAAAATATTGAGCTGAAAATTTAGAAACTATAAAATGTTTCAGGTGTTTTACAAAACCTTATAACAGAATCATTGACTGTAATAAAATATTCAATGCTTTGTTATTTGTAGCTGGGCCTCTGTAACCAATATAATATAACTGAAGAAATTCACATCATTCACGTGGTTCCATTTTCTAGAGGTTTATTTAAATATTTTCATTGTTTTTTTAAACGATCAAATTCTACAGGTCTGAACATCCAACTGTTCTCTAAAAACCAATTCTAGTTTTATTCTGATAAAATAGTTGAAACTAAGAAACACATCAATTTAACTGGGATGAGCTAAAATGGTAAATCATCAGGGGTTTACAGTGGAGACCTATGTTCAAATCACTTGGAGACATGTTATATGCTTAAATGTACAAATGTTCAATGTTTAATTGAGTAAATTAGATCCAATTCTGGGTGTGGTGTATCCTAATGAATGAAGTCAAGTGCAAATCGTAATTAAATTTGATGGAAGAGATACCACCTAATCATGACATCTAAGCCAAATGACACATTGTATAAATAATTTGCCAATCAAAAAGATGCAATTCCTCAGTTGTGGCATCTTAGCCAAAAGACATCCCATGTGAGCAATTCACCAATAAAAAATGGTACAAATCCTAGGCAAATATGATAGAAGAGCTATGGTCCCTTGGTTGTAGCATCTAATAGGACAGTCTGCAAGGGGAATTTAGCAATAAAAAATATGTGCTTAAGTCATGGATGAATTTGGTTGTTTTTTCATTGCTTCCATGAGACCTTGCCATCTCACATTTATGGTTGTATCCAACCATGTCCTCAATTTCAAAATTGCTTATTCTCTCTTTAAATATTTTCTATGCACCAACTATTATCAGATTCAGAAAACTGTTAATCATATTTTATTAAATCAATAATGGTGCATATGGTCCTTGACAAGTTGAATTCATGAATTCATTGGTCATTTATCTGTTACTTTCTTGGCATAGCAAGAAAATTGCTTTGTTTCTTCTTTGGTCTACTAATCTATGCCTTAGTGTAACTTTACCATAATTTTCAAGCTTTTTGTAGTGGAGAATTCAAAGGTTATTAGAGTTCATCTCTTGTAGGTTAAAATTGCACAATGAATAAGTAAAACTGTAGGTCATAGGTCATTGTTTCAAAAAAATGAGACGTATTATAGCTCATCTCTTCTAGGTTAAAATTGTACATAATGAATAAATAATTCTTCCCTACAACTCAACACGTTATTAAAAATGCAGGTTTTGGGAGAACAATGCTGATGTAATGAACAAGTCTTTGCATCCGCACTCTTATTTTCAAGTCACACCACTTTTACAACCAACCATGTTTTTACTTCTGGACTACCAAAATTATAATGATGTACTATATATGACTTGGCTTTGTTTGCTTTCTTATAAATTGCAACTACTCTAATCTCAACTGGGATCTCATTAGATTGCAATTAAATATCATATCCATGTGGACTGAAAATGGGACCTCTTTATATCCTAGACATAAAGATTGAGAGTTGTAATAGTATGTGGGCAAGACTGCATTGGAGTAAGCATGGGCTAAGTGACCAAAAGAATTGAATGACAAGGAAGGTGTCATGATCTGAATAGCCATGTTGGCTATGATGTGACCTAGAAGACCACTTAGGTCACCTTTATATATATGTATCTGTTTGTATGTACAAGTTTTAAGATAGAAAATATATATTATTTTCACAAGAATTGAACATAAAATTCTAAAATTGAATAGTATCAGAGAAAACTATTTCCCTATGATTTGGTATTCATAATTATAGTTCACTAAGAATTGTATTATAGAAAACAATGAACACCAAGTATTCCAAAATGACCAAGAGTTAAGTTCAACATTTTTTATTGACAATAAAGGTCCAAAACCATACAAAAGATGACAATGTCATGAAAGGGAAGAACTATGTTAGTAACTACATAGCCTGTGCCATATGAAAAAAAAGAAAGGAGGTATCATATCTCTTAAAAAATATCCTTAGAATCATCTAATGGCTGTTCCTTTCTAGAACAAATTCCATATATGAAACACTCAACATTTTTGTTGCCATGCCTAGACTACTTTATGCTCCTGAAAAAATGGCCCATGAAGAGGACTTCAACATTATCCTAAAAGATGTCAATAAGCTACTCAATTACCTTTATCCATAGAATCTCCATAATTCCACACCCTTTCTACATCTAATGCATAATTGTCCTCTACTTGACCCAATAGACAAAACAACAAAAAATTAAATGTGGATTCACACATTTAATGTAGGGATATAGGTGTGCAAATTTATAAATCTATGTATGCCAAGTAGGGGATTACATCTATGAAAAGTATGTAATTGTGGCAGATAGAATCACTATATACAATCAAATAAATAATTACAATTTCTCCTAGTTGTGTGTTCATGTGAAGAACAAAGATCTAGGTTGTTATCAATCATGTGTAAATATTATCCTACTTAATACATCATCCTAGTGTTTGATATCCTATGGCTTATTTCAAAAACCATTACATGTAGTCGTACATGCATTCAAAATTTGTAATTTGAAACGAATGTTTGACAATTATACTACTGAAAATTATGGCTAAAATATTTGATTTGCATTCGATTGGAAATCAACTAGACAACACACTAAATTATAGGAACTTAATGAATCAAATCAAAGAAAATGAAGACAAGAAATAAATTTACAACATTGTGATGTAAATTAAGCTTTATTGAAAGTGATTAATTTACAAGAGGCTAGCAATCTTTGAAAAGAGATGCCAATCTATGTTGATGTAACATGATCCTAATATATATATTCAAATGACAATTCCATAGTAGCTATCTTTAGCAAGAAATGAACAGCCTAAAAATAAAAAATAACATGACTTTCCTTAGAATACGAAAATCCATGTGAGAAAGCATTCCCCAAGAAGTTGAGAGGAATTTTCATGACATTAAGCTCACAAAAAATTAAAAAAAAAATTTTTGATTTTCCAAAAATTTAGAATTTTTGACATTTGTGTATTTCACTGTTTCTGGGACCATGCATTTTTGTGGACGTCAAACTTTTTATATCAAAACAACCATTTTTTTGGTTGTGGAGAATGACTTAAGCTTTCTAATGCATGAAACTGTTTTGAATTTTGATTGGTTTATTGATATTTCCTTTGATCAGGCATGACCTACTAGTTTATCAATATTTTCCAAAACAAATTTCCAAACTGCCATCTAGATAAATCATCCTCCTTTGTTCTCAAACTACTATCTAGATCAATCATTTGACCATTGGGAAGCAATGGGCTTCATTATTTCTGGGTTTAATTTCTTATACTTGAACTTCTTAGTACAAAAGTGATTCTCTTTTACTTGTGTGGCATAATCCAGCCAAAATTCATTTTTTGTTAACTATGATTATTTATGAGTTAGGATTCCATTAAACTATAACATGTGTCCACAAACTTGACAACCAAGGTTTGAGGGCATATTAGAAAAACATTGTAGGAAGTGGGTACTACCAAAGAGTCAAAGATTTATGGTATAACAAGGAAATAAAAATTTCATAGAGTTAAAAAAGTAGAACAAAGAAAAATAAAAAACATCTTCATTGGGAGCAGCTTGAGGATAAGGTAATGATAGTGTAGGAACCCATTCAATGGCATGGTCTTGAATGAGGATGAAACATTAAGAATGTTGGAGAACTTGCATAGACAAGAAGAGATTTATTGGAAGCAAAGGCCTCCATTTAGTTGGCTTAAAGAATACATGAGAACATTGAACTCTTCAACCATTGTACCATTATGAGCAAGCAACATAATAAAATCCTTAGGTTAGAGGACTCTCAAGGGGAAGTTGTGGACAAATCTTGAGGATATAGACAAACCTGTAGTTATCTACTTTGAAGACCTTACAAAGGACAAAGAGAATACGAGGGAAACCCAAGCCTTTTAAGTAATAGTCACAATTTGGTTTCATAGGATTTGAATAGGGCCCACATGAAACCAATGTTTGAAAAGGAAGTAAGACAAGCAAAATAAGCAAGCCTTTGGACCTAATGGGTTGCCATCAATTTTATTTGAATGTTTCTAAAATTTGATTGAGGAAGAGGTTATAGGCACTGAAGATTCTATAATAGGGAGTCCTATAGAATGTTGAAAGCATCAAGATTACAATTTCCTTGAAAAGCTCAAACTCTCAAACACAACACAATTTTACACCTATATCCATATGCAACACTATCTTCAACATGTAATCTCCAAAGTTATGGCTAACAAGTTTAAGCATATCCTTACAAAGATCATACCATAGGAATGGGGGCTTTATTAAAGGGTGTAAATGTTTTGATAGTATCACAATAGCTTATGAGATCATACACTAGCTGACAATTTGAGTGAAGAAACCCTTGCTTACAAAGATGGAAATCTTGAAGGCCTACAACAAGTTGTCCTAGTGCATTCTTGAAATGAATCTAGAAAGCTTTAAATTCTCAGTTATCTTCAAGGAGTGGCTGTTTTTTTCTACCCAAACATTCTTGGTACTTTTCATTGCATAGAGTCTTCTTTAAATGTTCAAGGGCCTTGAAAAGGTGATCCCTTGTCCCCTTACCTTTATATTGTTGTAGCTAAAGGTTTTGAGAGAACTTTGATTGAGAAGAAGTGATGATAGAATATTAAGGTTCTTTATGTCATAGCAAATGAGGAGGCTTCGACTCACCATGGGATTCACTAGGTGTGCAATACTATACCGTGTTATTTCATTTTGGCAGTTTTTTAATGAGGAAAATTTAGGCCAATATACCCCTAAGTATTTAAGATGGAAGGCTTATGAGATTATGTGATATATATATATATATATATATATATATATATATATATATATATATATATATATATATGTATTTGAAAGTTATGTTATTCCATCACTCATTTTTAGCAAACATTAATATTTTCTCATAAAACCTTGTAGAAATGTAAAGGACACATGAGTGGAGGTGCGAGATATGTTTTGAATTTTTTTCGTAAATAATTAATTAATTATTAACTTTTACTCCAAATTTTTGAAAACATTGAAATGAGCATTTTTTCTCAAACATAACTGGGTCAAAAATACATGAAATTAAAAAAAAATTATCATATGTCCAACGAAGTGTAAGGTGTGCTTGAACTTTTAGATTTGAAAAATTCTACACAAATTGAAAGATATGTGCATTTTTCAATATATATGTATGAATAAATGGTTGAATTTATCATTTGGTTTGATGGTTAGTTCAAGAGTTTTCAAAGGTGGGCACAAAAAAGGGGAGCACAGTGGAGCACGTGCATGTGTGAAGAGAGCTCTAATTACAAAACAATTGAAGAACCTAGGTGTTACTATGTTCACTAATGCAAATTCTATTGTTAAATGGTGTAACCATGCATTGTCACAAAGCGTTACACAAGATTTAGAAGTTTGTAGGTTCTTTTGGTTAGTTGATGGAGGGATTGTGGGACATAAATGGATTATGAGGCAATCATTGATTTCTCAAAGATCCATTCATTTTGAAGCTCAAATGCAGCGGTATAGATTGTTTGGATGTGAAAGTTACCTTGTTTTTGTCAAAGTTATATTGAATGTGATTGGGATCATTGTAAGTGAAGCAAGTGGGTAGAGACATGGTTTGCATGAGATCTAAACCCTTTATCTCAAGCTTAGTCATTTGTATTCGACAACATGGAGACCTCATTTGACTATAACCATCTTTTAGACCTTGTGCAACTAGGACATGTTTATGTTGTTGCACCACTTGTGAATAATGAGAGATCACACAATTGGTTGGCACAATGTGTAAAGGGAAAACATAAGATCACATGGGCTACAACAATTGATGATGGGTTCACATATCCTACAGGATCAATTATCATCATTGGCACTTGGTTGCAGATATATCTAATTCAAAAGATGGGTATGCTTGCATTTGAGGACTTTGAGCTACACAAAAACATACTCATGTATTCACACCTAGTTGTAGCCACAAATCTCAAGTTATTGAAGCTTTTTGTCAAACCAAATACCAAATAACTAGATTGATATAAACATTTGAAATTGTTGGATAAATGAGCCATATTCGAACTATAAAAGGACCAGTCACACAGTGAGTTGGTGGTAGAGTACCCCGGCAGTAAATGGTAGGTCCTAGGTTGGAGTCCTTGCTAGTCCATGGAAAATTTCACATGGTATGAGCACTCATAGTGTTGTTCAAGGGGGTTTTGGAGATATGAACCACACCCGAGCCATAAAAGGACGAGTGACAAATTGGGCCGGTAGCTAAGTGGTAGAGCATCCCAGCAACAAATAGGAGGTCCTAGGTTCAATTCCTTGTTGGTCCATGGGAAATTTCAAAATAATATCACTATATATAACTATTAATCATAATTTTATACATGTACATGTAAATTTGGCATATATGCCAACTCAAAATTTTTATACAAAATATATGGCATGTGCCATCTCAAAATCTGTGTACATTTAATGCATGTTGAATATGTCTATCTAATCCTAAGGCTTTATTGGATCATCAAGTTCTGATGGATCCTCAAAAAGTGATCTCTTTGTGCCACAACACCTACTAGTGGGTGGAAGCAAATGTGACTATAAAACCACAGGACATAAATTAGATCAATCATTACAATGATTAATAAACAAGATAGACTACCAAAGAGATAAACTTTTTCTACTACAAAATAAACATATACCACAGATGAAGCCTCTAGCATTGGCTTAGAATGTGTTGATGTAAATGGACCAATGATGAGTTGTTGAATGAAAAACAAGGGCAAGAATGTAAGACCATGTAAAACATGAGAAACAACATCAATTAAAATCAAGATCAACAATCAACTATGAATTATCAACTAATGCAAATTCCATCCAATTTGTTGCTAACGATTAGATAGTAATGAGGCAAATGATGGTCTAATAAGATGATCAGGTGTTCTACTAAAACATGCAGAGTATGGAAGCAGATCACTAAGGGTGGGAATAAACTATAAAAATAAAGTAACATTAGTATTGACATATATTAACTAAGAAAATAAGGAAATGTATATGAAAAGAAAAAATTAAATGTGTAGAGAAGGTGCATATCATATAGTTTCTAATGTTACACTCAATTCGAAAATTCGAAACTCGACCATGTTATCAAGTTACCTTTTTTCCATTGTTAGTTTATTGATCGTTTGTATGTCAAAATGAATTCATGAGTCACTATAAGCACCTAAAATTGCATGTCTCGACATATAAGTCCGATGATTTGGCAATCTAGCTCATGACCCACATGACGTGCTCATTTCTGCTCACATCTTTTCCCATCTTGATGGAAGTCTTCCTAGTTCCTTAGTTCCCTCCTTTGTGTTTTTTCACCCTTGTTAGCCACCCTCTTGGCTTGCTCTTCCTTCTTGCCTTCCAAATCCGTAACCATCTGCCTTCAGCTATAGGGGTACCTAGGAGACCTCAAGGTCACCTAGGCAACCCATGTTGAGCTGCAAGGTGCACCCGACACGAGAAACCTTGTCGTAAGTTGGCATGCACATGAATCTCTTCTTTTTAACTGATTTTTTTCCACTTTCCCTTCTGATCAACATCATTTTGAGATGTGGATGCCATGCTTTCATTCTTTCTTTTATTCCTATCCTTAGCCTATTTTTTTCTCTCCTCTTTTCCTATTTATACCCTCCTTTCCTCATTCATCACATATAAGAAAGAACAAAGAAGAGAATTTTTTAATATAGAAGTTTTGAGCAATTTCTCTACATTAGGAATAGGATAGAAGGATTGTAGGATGCCTCTACATATCTTTGCTAGAAGCTCTGTATCCCTTCCTCTAGGAATAGGATCACTTCTAGAAGATTGTAAGCCTCTTTGCAAAGCCCAATCCCAAATCCTTATAGCTAGGCTCTAGCCTCACCTACATAGCACAAGAAGCTTCTAAAGCTTTCCTTCATACCAACTAGTCCACAATCCAAATCTTCCCTTTTCATTAAGCAGAGTACCCCAAAGTTGGAAGAGGAAAATAAACTACTACAAAGTTGGATCCTCTAAGAACTGGAATCACAATGGTTGCAACAAAGCTTCAAAGCTTCATCAAGGTTCTTTTGTTTTAAAAGCATTTCCATTTGAAAGTTTCATTTTTTTTAGTAATTAGATCATTGAAATTTGTGTAAGGATCATAGTTACAAGTCTTCCCAGGACTCACCAGACTCGGCAAGTCTCGAGGCGTGCAAGCCAAAATGAGTCCCAAGGATTCGTGACTCGAGTACCCAACGAGTTTGAGGCTGCACCAGACTCATCGAACCCAATGAGTCATGCTAGGAAGACTCAGGAAGACTCAACGAAGTCAATGAAAATGTAATGTCCCCTTCTTGATACATGGTTAGTCCATCATTGAGTTCCCGTGGACTAGTAGTTTGGTTAGGGAACTGTGGTTAGTTTGGCCTTGGAGGTATTTGTCGGTGATGGAGATGTGGTTCGTAGTCAGTGGACCCAGTTAGCACCCTCAGAGTTGGTTTTGTTTGCTCTTGGCTGTTACTTACCATTTTTAGTAAGTTCGGGTTCAATGTCGGTTCGAGATTTTCAGAGTGGGGTCTGGTTCATCTCGTTGAGGGCTTTTCGACGAGCTATAGATCATTGCATTCCAACACCGTCTTGGCAATTATTTTAAAGTCCGAAGTTTAATGTATTATTTAATTGGGACTTAATGAGCTAATATTATATTGTCACTTTATAAAGTTAAGTTGCAACTTAAAGTGACCCCCCTAGGAGTTGGGTGCCCATGGGAGACATAAGGTGATAAAATTAAATATTAAAAACAAGTGAATTTCCCTCCAAGATGG
Organism: Cunninghamia lanceolata; assembly: GCA_027924645.1. Lineage (NCBI taxonomy): Eukaryota > Viridiplantae > Streptophyta > Pinopsida > Cupressales > Cupressaceae > Cunninghamia > Cunninghamia lanceolata. The sequence goes on from BSBN01000725.1 coordinate 1,726,266, forward strand.
GCGTTGGGTTTTGGGGAGAGTTAAAAGGTGAAAAAAGTTCATTTTGCACTATGCTATGTTTGATATTTCTCTTGTGAGCTCTACTAGGGTTTGAGGAGGGTTTGAGGATTCGAACCAGGCTCTTGGAGACGAAAACCTCCCTGAGTGACGGCATTCTACAGGTGTGGAAGATCACCCAAAGGTGCCAGTGACAGTGGAAGCATTCAGTACTCACATTTGTGCTTGCAATGGAGACATTCGGAGTTGTTTCTTGAGCTGATATGATGTATCGTTCGCCCATTGTTGTTGTGTTCTGATTTTCAGAGGGATTGGAGGCAGATTCATGTGTGTTTAAGGATAGTTTATTGCTACTGTGTTATTCCTCTTGCTGGCCGTACATCTCTGCTAGGCCGTACCTTGTCTATGAGGTGATTTTGGCTTGGGAACCTCATTATCTCCATTACATACCTGGCATTAGGGTTCTTTTTGGTTGTGCAGCGACATTGGAGGGAGTGCAGACCTGTTCTGTGCCTTTTTTCTGCTGTTTACTACTGGTTGGGCCATACATCCTTACCTGGAGAGGCGTGGGGTCTGTGAGGACTCAATCTACTTTGTTGGCAGCTGATATATCCCTCATTTTGGAGGCGTTTAGAGCCTATTTTCATTGCCAAAACATTTGTATTGCTTTCCTTGTATTTCATTGGAGTTCGGAGTGATTCCAGCCATACGTAATAGCTGGTCCGGCAATAGCATAAAACTGAAGATGTATTTCTGCATATGAATATGTCATAGTAATTGATATTTGGCCATTTTACAATCTGGGTATCCATTAGTTTTTTCATATCTTTTGTATATTTTCTGATTTTTCCATAGCTCTATATTGTATGCTTCGACAACACATCTGCAGGAAAACTGAAAACCCCTTTTGCATTCTTCTGTCTAGTCTGAAAGATCACACAAAAATTAATAAAAATCACACACAAAAAGATCTAAAAAAATTACAAATAGGTACGGCACAATACAGAAAATCAGGGAGAAAAAAAGAATAAGAAACAAAAAATAGTTAAACGTAAAAGCGTGAAATTCAAGCATTTTTTTAAGGGTTCAAAGGACTTTTGAAGGATGGTTAAATTAATGAAAAATGACATGCCCCTTGACCCCGCTAGGGGCACTACCCTCAAACCCCCGCTCTAGTTTTAAAGAGCAAAAAATAAATATCATTTTGGGCCATACTAGATGGAAAAGCAACATTTTTTTTATTTTTTGACTTTTTTTCGAATTAAATCCCAAGTATTTGAATTACATTTATACTTCGGGTTTGCTAAGTCAATCCCTATCCTAAGTAATGTTCCTATGGCTGTAGTAGCATTTGCAGACTTGTCTAAGATACAAACACGACTCCACATAGAGACAACAATATTGGGTTGAGCAATACAAGCTCCTTTCTATCATAGTTCATGACTCCATATTGTGATTTCTGTTTTTGATGCCATGGATATCATAATCCATGAGTTTTGTACACCTAAAACACTTAACAATATTTATATATCTAAAAATGTTGTTTCCTTCAACTAAAATCTGCTTTTATATTCATGTGATCGATGTATACTTGTGTATGTGATCAAAGTAGCTTCTATTGATTAGTTTATTGTGTCTTTAAAGTTTATTTATTAAAGGGTGCATGAAACAAGTTTTAAATCCTTAAAAATCTCTATATTTCACGTTTTTTTCAATTTGCTTGGTCTTGGCTAAGTCTAAGCATCAAGTCCGAGTCTGGATCAAAAATCAGCTTGCCAAGTCCGAGGTGAGTCCGAGTCTTGTAACACCGGTAAGGACTATAACAATCCGTCATTGTTTCTTGGTTAGTTTAGAATTTATTTCCTTAGGTAGAGTTTTCAATTTAAATTACTTTTCATATATTTGCAAGTAGATTAGAAGTTTCTTTGAAAGCTTTTCTTAAAAATGGAAAACTCTGAAAACATAGCTTAAGTTGCATGCAAAGTCATATAGAAATAATTAGTTGCATGTGTTTAATTAATTTATACTATTTTTAGAAAATACAAAAGGAAAAAAATATAATAGGTTATTTTTTTCATGCATTTAGATTAGAACATTTAGTTAAATATTTCATCTCTCAAAAGTGCAAAACAAGAAGACAAAAGCCCTCAATGATATCACTAGGCATTCAAAGAACATCAAACCAACTATCATCAAAGCAAGCATATCAACTTAAACAAAGCAAGAAAGCATGTCAAACTACATTCTCTCTTAAGCTTCCTATCTCTCACTTGACCTACCATGCCAAATGTGTCCAGGGATCAAGGAAGATTGGGTTGAGGTAGTCTGTCATGTCCCCTTTTTGGCCCTAGGTGGGCGACATGGTCCCTCACCGTATTTTCTAATTTTTCATAGGTTAATGGGTTGGGTTAGGAAAATTATTTTAATAATAATTAAAGTTGGTCTATTGCTAATTTTTGTTAGCACTATAAAGACAACTTTATTTATTATTTCCAAACCACCTAAATGGGGCACAATAAGGCCTTATATAACTTTTAGTTATATTTTATTATTTTTGGGCAAAGTTACTAAAGTCAATTTAAAATTAGATTTTTGGGAGGGAAAAAACAAATATTTTAATTTTATTTTCTCGGGAGTCTATAAAAAGGGTATGAGAGCTCATTTACAACTCTCGACCAAATTACTATTCGAAATTAAACCTTATGTTCATTTCTTGCCCTAGGACGAAAACCCTACTAGCAAATGGGACTAAGGACAAAACCCTCCATTTCGAAGGAAAAATTCCATCCAACGATCTCTATTGAGTTGATTTGCATTGTATTTTCAATTTGTTATTAGTGTGGTGTGATTTATTCAAAAAATACAAAAAACATATTTTGGTGTGGTGTTTCTAGATTACCGTGTTGTGGTTTTTAGTAGTTGGTGTGATTTTTAGTTTAGAAGCTAAGAAGTCGAATCGGCCTGCCTAGACATCGATTCTAGGTACAAATTGTTTCAGAATCGGATTCAAGTCCGATTCGCCTATGGGTACTCACAGGGTTTAGATTTTTGCACTCAGAAACGATTCTGAAGTTGCCCTTTCGTACCCGGGCGATTCTACAGACGATGTGGAGATTCCAGATTTATTTTGACTTTTTGACTTTTGGAAAAACCCTAAAACAAGTTTTTTTCTGAGTTTTTAAGGGATTTTAACTTGCATTAAACTTCATATCTGCCGATGCTCGATGCCAAGACTATTTTTGCCAATGCCAAATCCCTTATTCCATAGTTAATATTGCCAACTGTTATTTCCGTCGACGCGATCACAATTGATATTTCCGCCGTTAGGAAGATTTTCGAGCTTCTAGGTAAGGTAATACCGACCACTGTTTATAGTTTTTTTTTTAATTTTCAATTTCATTTATTTTAATAGGTTTTTACTATAGTTTGTTTACTATTAAATAAAATTCAAATAACACGGAAATCTGAAATATGAATATAGTTTGTTTATAATTAATATGCTGTCAATGATTGTGAATATAAATGTCTGAAAATGCCAAACTTTTATTTTTGTTTAAGTTTACAAATATAGGTTTTTGTTCTGGTTTTAATTTAATTTTTTTTTTGCTTGGTAAATTGCATGCTTGGGGCCTACTCCCATTATATTAAAACTTAACAAAATACTTAATAGAGTTTGAACAATACATTTAAAAACCCCATATTACATATAGCAGGGGACGAACAAAATCCCTGCAAACTACCCTATCAACCAGCCTAATCCAAAAACTAACAACAGGAAATAGGATAACTAAGCATCTTGATTCAAACAGCAAAAAAAACCACTAACAGACCCTTCTACGCATTGACATCTTCAGCGTAATAAGATTCCAGCACCTCCATCATCCAGGCGTCCTCTACCACGAGCCCGGCGAGCTTTTTTAGGGATGAAAGCCCTCTCGCAGCCCACTTCCTCCTCCCTGCAATTTGCTCTACTCTAGCCTCCTCCACAAACGACATGCAGGTCACAACGTCTCCAACCACATTGGTCTTGTGGAATTCTTCCACCTGAGGAATACCCATTCCTTGCCTGGCCACGCTCATCACCTCTTTCCAGTTGCAACAGAAGCCTTTCTCCACAAAGGCTTCCATGAGTGTTGCAATGGTCGCCTTATCTTCGTTTGCATCCAAAAGAACAGTGAGAAACATAAACATCGACACCAAGTCGGAATTGACCCTATACCTATGCTCTGCCACAATGAACCTCTCTCCCAGCACCCATTCTATAGCAAAGAGCATGATGCCACTCTTGGGCTTGAAAACTTGTCTCAGTGTCTTCTTTGAAATACACCCCAAGAATGACATGTCGTTTCTTGCATGTAAGCCTGATTGGGGTGTCCATTCTAAATGAACGCCAGCTATCAATTCTCACAAAATCCCACGACTGAGTTGCCTAGTGCTAAAGCCCAACCATCCGCCATAAAACCCTCGTTGCATGCTTCGCTTCCATCATTCTAATGCTGTGATAAGACTAGTTGTCAGTCGCAAGCGTTGGCAACTTCATTACACCTTACCTCCCACAATAGAGCATGCTCCGAGATGATTGTTGGGTTGGCCAACTCGTCGGCCTCTTTATTTCCTTCCCTTAGCACATGGTTGTATACCACACTTTCAAAACCCTCCAAAATATTTAGTGCCTCCAATAAGAGGCCATTTAACTTCCAATTAGATAAACCCCTTTTTCTCAAGGCATTAAGCACCACTAGGGAGTCCCCTTCTATTTCTACCTTCTTGACCTTGAGGCACAACATAAATTCAGGTCCAAGATGAGAGCCTATATTTCAGCTTCAATATTAGATCCATCCTGAAGCTTTTTTGCCGCCTTTCCTAGAATGTCGCCATTGTGATCCCGCACCAGGGAACCTGTGCCAGAAGCCTCTAGGTTCCCCTTAGAGGTACCATCAAAATTCATCTTCACCCATCCCCTTGTAGGCAGAGTCCACTTTGTCTCCTTTCTCTTCCGTCGGGTCTCAGCACCCCCATTCCCATTAACGGTGGAGTTCTGGTTTTAATTATTATTTAAGTTTTAACATCTATATTATTAGATGTTTATTATTATTTATTAATAATTAATATATTATTTAACATTAAAATTAAAAATATGATACTAAAGTCTAAATATTAAAATATATAAAACTGAAACACAATGTACTATAAATTATAATAGTTATATTTATTATTAAAATTTAAACAGTAAAGTGTAAACTCATTATTAAATCTATATCAATTTTTATTTTTATTTTAATTTTTATTTCATTTTTTAATTTTATAATTTATTTCTGAATAAATAGTTCAAATTTTAAATATAAAATATTTGTTTCTCAATCATGTTAATGCAACCTTGCAAGTAGAGATTGTAATTTGTTACGATGGCAGCCAACTCTACCTCCGTTGACAAACCTACCTTCAATATTGACCCAAATTCACCTTTGTAGAGGGATGTAGAAATGTTACAACAGATTCTAGGTGGCAGGACATATGTTTGGAAATGCAATGGGTGTGACAAGCAGTATACAAGTTCATACAGTTGGGTCAAAGGCCATTTGTGTGCCATTCCTGGATTGGGAATCAAAGCTTGTCTAGGAAAAATAACATACCTATCCCACCTCATAAAATTGTAGCATATATCAAAGAGCAAGAGGAAGTAGATGCAAGAGTTGTGAATAGAGTAGGGCATCCTTTGAGGAGAGGAGGGGGCTCATGGAGGCCACTTGCTTCGCCATCTCATACTCATAGTGTCACCCCTGAAGTTGTAGTAGAGAGTCACCCATTTTTGGGTAGGAATGAACCTGAGCCTGAAAATGTGAAGAGAGCAAAGGGACCATTAGAGAGGGCATTTCGAAATGATGCAAGAAAGATTGCTGATCAAACCATTGCAAGATGTCTCTATGCCCTTCAATGTTGTTCGATCTCCGTATTGGCAAGATATGGTAAGAAAAATAAATGAAGCTCAAAAAGGTTACACATGTCCAGGTTATGAGAAGGTGCGTACCACCTTATTGTCAAAGGAGGTCAAACATATAGAATCTTCATTGTCTCCCATTAGGGCCTCATGGAAAGAAACAAGGATGGCCATCATTTCCGATGGATGGAAGGATGCAAAAAATAGGCCATTAATCAATGTGATTGCAGTGTGCCCTAAGGGGCAATGTTTTTGAACGCTGTGGATTGTGAGGGGCAAGTGAAGGATGCATCATTTATTGCTGATATCCTTATACAATGCATTAGGAAGTGGGTCCTCAAAATGTTGTCCAAGTTGTAATGAACAATGCAAAGAATTGCAAAGCAGCCGGTATGTTGGTTGAAACACAGTTCTCACATATATTATGGACACCTTGTGCTGTCCACTCACTCAACCTCATGCTACAAAAGTTGGGTAAGAAAATAGATTGGATCAAACAAGTTTATGTTGAAGTCGAAGAGATCCAAATGTTCATCACAAACTACCGCATGTCACAGGCCATTTTTAGATCATTCTCACGATTAGAGCTACTGAAGCTAATTCATTATTCAAACAATGCAAGTTTTAATTTTATCATTTATGTTTAACTTTAGCAATTACTAATTTCTTTTAAAAAAAATAAGTTTGCATTCTTCTTTGTCTTTAATTTTTTTTATTTTTTGTTTTCAAATAGGTTGCTAAGACTAGATTTGCATCCAACACAATCGTCTTGAGACAACTTGTGAAGGTGCGAAAAGCACTTGCTGGCATGGTCATCAGTGAATCATGGTCCATATGAAGGCAATCCAACACTGAGAGGGTAGCTAATGTAAAGCAAATGATTCTAAATGACACTTGGTGGGATCGGGTGGAATATCTTCTTAGTTTCACCGAGCCCATCATGAGTATGATCCGCTTTACTGACATGGATAAGCCATGCTTGGGAGAGGTTTATGATGGCATTGACTCAATGATTGAGCAAATGAAATCCATCATAAATGCAAAAGAGCAAGATCTTGAAGAAACTTTCTTCAAAGAGGTGCAGTCAATTTGTGTTGAGCGGTGGAACAAAATGACCACCCCACTCCATCTTCTTGCCTTTGCATTGACTCCCAAATATTACAGCGAAGAGATCCTTGCTATGCCAACAAGGGTGCTACCATACCGTGATGTAGAAGTCAACAAAGGGTTAAATAAAGCACTTACTAAACTCTATCCTAATCCTGAATCAGAGGATGTAGTTACAACTGAGTTTGTTGAATTTGCAGCCTCCAATGGGCTAAGTGTTTCTGCTCTCTGCCATAGGTATAGGAAGGATGCTCACTCTTGGTGGTTCCTCCATGGCCATAAAATGCCACACCTTCAAGTACTTGCAATCAAAGTTTTATCACAAGTAAGTTTATCAATTTTTACCCACCTTCAAAATTTTATTTTTTTCATTTTAAAAATTACCATTTTCAAATGTTAAATTTGATTCACAATTTATTAATTTTAAAACTCTAACAAGATCTCCCTTTGCTTCAATAGGTTGCTAGCTCTTCTTCGTCTGAACGGAATTGGAGTACATACTCCATCCACTTAATGAAGCGCAACCGATTGGCATCAAGTAAAGCAGAGGAGCTAGTTTACGTGCATTCCAATTTGCGACTTCTAACTCACAAAAATGATGACTACAAGGAAGGGGCAATGAAGCTGTGAGATGTAGACCGAGAGGGAACTGACTTGGATCTTTCTCCTATTGCACAAGCTGCAGCTTTTGAGGAGTCCAATAGCCAACATACTTTTAGTGCGAGTGGTAGTGGGGTTCCATGTGGTTCTCCTAATCTACATGCATCATCACATTATGTTAATAATGATGATGATTTTGATGATGCTGATTAGTGATTAATAATTGTATTATTTTAATTTTGAACAATGATTATCTATCATGACATTCAAGTTTGAACTTTGGTATCGAATTAGTATATTATATTTCAAATTTTGAAACTTGTAATGGTTTTGTTTAGCATATGTGGTATTGATATTCTCAGATTCTGAAGCTAATTTTGTTTTTAGGCTGCAAATATATATATTTTTAATTTTTTATATGTATTTTATACTAATGTACCCAAAATATACCCAAACCCCCCCAAAAAAATGTCGTACCGTACCCACGTACCCGGACCCGAACCCGATTCTAATTCGGCAACTTAGTTTAGAACTTATCATATACTATTTTCCTTGCAAATCTCATCATATTTGTTTGTGGAATAGCATCCAAGGTTGGTCATACAGATTTTGGAGCTGATATTAACCCTTCTTTGTTGGGTTGTACATCCTCTAATGAAGGCATTTGGACTGTACAAAGAGATGTAGCAGCTGGGAGCTGATATTTATTATTTATGACTGATCGTACCATCTCATGAGGGGGTTGCACTTTTATTAATAGACTGCACTGGTTAGAAAGGTTGAAATGCTGCTGTTTGGAAGTAGATTTGATTCTGATTTTGGCCTACCCACCCTCTCCAAGACTGACCTCCACTACTGAAAGTGGATATTTATCATTGTGGACTGTTGTATGCTTATTTGGGACTATTTGAGAAGCTATATGGCAACTGGAGCATTGTGAAATCAGTCATAAATTGCATACCTCTATTGGGAATAGGTTTATATCAGATTTTGCTCCTCTATATTGTCTGTTTATTTAGTACTATGCTGACTGGATAGCCTATAACTTTGATAGTTGCCATAGTGTAATGTTCCATTTTTGGCGCATTGATTATTGTGAGCATTTTTGCTTGTTCCTAGTCTCTCAGAGGCTATCCAACATGTTTGGGAGAACTCCAATGTTCTTGGAGTGGTCGTGGTTCAGTCTGCAAATGGGAATGGACTAATTTTGCCTTGGCTTTGAGCTCAGTGGATGTTCAGGTTCACAGTGATGCTTTCTAATGTTTGATCAGCAAGATTCTTGGAGAAGCTGTCTATTTTTGGAAAGTCACCCGGAAGGCATCATTCATCTTACCTAACATCATAGAGTATGTTGGTATGCTTAATTTTGCAGTTTGATGATATTTGGGATTTTCCGTAAAATCAATTGATTTCATGAGCTAAACAATTAATTATTACACTTAAGTTAAAAAGGTTGGGAAATGTTCATCTAACACTTAAGTGTTATAGCTCATTGGAAAGGGGATGAAAAGCTTTAAATCATGGATGCATTATTTTAGGGGCTTACGAATCAAATATTTCTTTTTTTGATAAAAGGGGTCTTTGGAGCTAAAAGGAGCTTTTAATTAAAAAAGTGACTTTAAGTTGTGCACACATAATAAGTTATTTTTATATTTTTTGAGGAGAAATATGATGGGATAAAGGAAATAATATTTTATTTCCCTCAAAAAGTTATAAAAGGTGTTGGGCTCATTGTTTGAGGATGCTTTGGATTTGTATTGTTATTCTGTCGGATTGAACCTGAGTGGTCTTCCATATTCTCTTGAGGACGAAAACCCTCTTGAGGTTGAGTGTGATTTCAATGCAGGAATCACCATTGTGCTGAAGACGGAGATTGGAGCAAGCTCAGCAAGCTCATACAGAGTTTGCCATTTAGCTTCATGGAGATTTTGTATTTTGATTAATTTGATGTGTGATGTATTGGGTTTTCTATGCTTTGTTTTGGAATAAGATTTTGGTGTGTTTTCTTGGAAGTTTGTGTTGGGATGATAATATTTTGCTTAGGCATCACTATCTATGCAATTTCCAATGGTTTTTTATTAGTGTTTTGAAAGCTATGAGGATTCCGTACCATGGCTGGGCCGTACAAGCAACCTGAGGATCTTTGAAAGATAAATTTCTTTAAGGCTCATATTACTTCTGTTTTGCTTGTGATCAACCTTCTCTGTATAGGTGTTCACTATGAGATTGATTTACAATGAATTGATGAAGTCTTCATGCAGCTGGAAATGAATCCGTACCACTGAATGGGCTGTACCATTGCAGCAGCCGTACCTTGTGACATGCAATAAATCATTTCTGAAAATCACTTGTTATTTATGCAAAACCTTGTCAAGGATAATTTTGTGTAGTCTTGGGCGATCAGTTTCTACTCATTGTTGGATCCTTTGCTGTGGTTATAAGCATCGTGTACCTGCCCTTACTTCATTCTGGCCATACCAGTCAGGAAAGTTGATGCATGAGATTTCTGAGTTGGTTGCTTTTGTTTCTCCATTGATAATGCATCATTAGAGGTGCCTAACTTTAGTGTTTCTTGATGACGGTGGTTAGAAGAAGGAATGAACTTTGAATAAATATCTGTAGATGATGATTAATGGCAGCCATCGAAGGTTTCAAGACCTGTTTTCAGCACTATAGCATCATGAAGAACAATCAAACAGTCCCTCCATAACCATCATTTGTGAAATACAATAGAGCTGTGAGTTTGAAGGTGAAATCAGCTTTAAGGGGACTGTCATGAGCACGTTTTATGACTGTCACATAGACTGATGCATTTCAGACCAGCAACCTATAGCATCCAGATCAGCCACCAGCACTTCATTTCTTATCTCATTGATGGGTATAATAATGGCAACTCATGGTGACTTTATGATGTCTTTAATATGATTAATCTCTTCATTAGATAGAGTTTATTTAGGGTTCATTGCTGCAGCTGAATACATGTCTATATCAGAGTGGTACCCTAACATTGCAAGTTGTTAGCAAGTGAATCATATCATTTTGAATTATGGGGTTTATCTAAGCTTATTCTGAGAGTTGCAACATTCTGATTAGTTCTTTCCTTGTAATTGATTATATTGATGCAAGAACACTTGTAACCCCTGGATGGTTCAACCGCTAGTGTGGGCAAACTGAATCTTTATCTTTCTTTCTACCCATTGCATAAGTGGTGAATACCCACTGAATAAGTGGATGATTTGTCTTCCTTTCTCTTTACCCACTAAAAGTGGTGAATCCCCACAGCTTGTGGATGCCCGCCGCAGCAGATGAATTGTTATTCCTTGTTGCATAGTTGCTCATTGTAAGCCAATCACTGTATGCTCTCACCTTGCCCATCTTGGGATCTGGGTGATCAGAAAGTGTGAGGTATTTAGTTGGTTATGCATTTGAGCTAACACTGTCATATCCATGTTCATTATTTTTAAAAAAAAATTCGGGGTAGCCTGTTACAGTGGTATTAGAGCTGGTATGTTCTTGCCAGCCTGTTGGAGAGCTAATTTGTGCAGATCTTTCAGTTGAGCAAGTCAGTTTTCAGCATTGCATGTGAGTGATCAACATTTGCATGTTGTTCAGTGTGTGGCAGTTAAAAGAGGTTGTTCAATGATTGTTAAATTATGGCATCTCTTAAGAGAAGTGAGACAGACGTTCTATTTGATTCTCTTAGGCAAAGTCAAGATGAATTAGAAAGAGCAGTTCAAGAGAAGTTGGATCGAAGGAAGTATCATCATGAGGCCACTAAGATTATTGATGAGTACGAAAGACTATCAGATGATTGTAAGCAGCAACTTCGTTGGGATGCTTTCTTGAAAATCATCAAAGAGGGGAATCCTGGCAAAGAGGGCTTAATAGATTACATTCAGAAGATAAGGAAGGAAGAGGAGATTAAGACAATGTCTTTATGCAAGCCCAAATTACTTTTTCCTTTGACAAGGACCAAGATCCATTCTATGTCATCACTTTCTAGCCCACCGAACAAGAAACCTCCTATTTCGAGGAAGAAAGAGTTTAGCAAGAATGAACTTAGAAGAAGAAATCTTTGTTTCCTATGCAAAGATTCTTGGGAGCCTAACCATCATTGCAAGAACAAAGAAGCTGAACCAGTAACTTTCACCACGTCCCTTCTCTCAGGATGATGTGGAAACAAATAAAAAGAAAGATGAAGTCCTAATATCTAAAATACATAAGATTGAGCCTCTCTATGATGAAGTTAAAGTCACAAATCATGAGATATGCATAGAGGAGTTTGCTGATTTGGGGAAAGCTACAGTAGAATTTGGTGAAGCTGAGCCTTGCTTTGATGAAGAATATGAGCCAAAGGTGTGGGACTTAGCAAATCCTTCATTTGATGAAGATCCTGAAGATGCCATTACATTTGAAAATGAGTTGAAGATGATCGATAGATTGCTAGTAGGTGACTTTGCAAGTGATCCTGAGAACATTGAAGCAAAGTGTCTTGTTGAGGACATGGGAAACAATGAAATCACAAAAAATGAAGAAGTTATTGCTACTGGAACTCTCAGGACAGCCCATAACGAGGAATATCTTCACCATGCTTGTGAAGGTAATTGAGATTATAAATGGGAAATTCCCATGCCAAGTGAAGAACTGATTGATTTCTCAAAGATCTAGGATGAAGATTATGCTGAAGAAGATTTTAAATCAGCTATTGATGAGGATTCAATGTTTGAATATGAGACTGCCATATCATTTGATCTGAGTGATGAAGAAGAAGATTCAATTTCCATGTAACTTGAAGAGCCAAGTGTCCTTTCTGAAGAGATAGTTGAAGAGCATGTTGATGGGAAGCTTGTTGAAGGATTTGGATCAGCCTCAAAGGTTGGCTTAACATTGGATTTCGGTGATGTTACTTCTTGTAGTCAAAGTGGCCATGAAGACGACAACTTAAAACTAGCCGATTTCAAGGATCATGCCTATAAGGATATGACAAAAAATTTATTGTGTGCAGCTGATTTGGATTTTAAGCATCAATTGTTAGTTACCAAAGACACGGTTGTGCAAGTTCTAACACATTTGGATAGCTCACATAAGTTTGTTGAAGATCACATTTGGAGAGCTCAAGTTGAAAGGAGACAAATGGGTAGGGAAAAAGGATCTTCACTTGAAAATTGGTGTGTAGTCAGAGAGGCACTAGAAACACTGAAATTAAATTTTTTGAACCTTCTTTCTGATAGAGATCATGTCCTTGAGTTTGCTGATCGAATATGTAAAGCATTGAAGGGAAGACATGTTGAAATTGATAAGCTTACATTTAAGCTTAAAACAACTATGGATTCTCTAGAGAGTACCCAAATGGCTCTCTTAGAAGTTAAAAGTCATCTTATTGATGAACATCAATTCAAGGAGCAAGATAAAGTTGCAAAAGCTGATGATAACAAGCTGATGATTGAAGAGTTTGATTTGTTTCAAGGAGATTTTGACTTAGGACAGCCTCCTAAGTATGCAGATACAGAGTTGGAGTCAATTGATGAATTGTTTGAACATGGAGAAGAAAACTTCCAATCATTTGGTAATATTTTTTTGATGGAAGTTAGGTTAACTCATGATAATTTTTTTTTCATGTTGAATGATAAAGACTAATTTGATGTAAGTAACATGGAGGAGGATAGTAAGAAGATATGGGATCCTGGTGCAAAGCATTCATGGAATGTTACTATGCACAAAAATTTCTTCAACTGGAAGTTTTCATCAGTTGTTGAAGATGGGCATAAGGTTCAGGTATGCAAGGGATTAGGTTCAATGATGGCTTACTCTCACAATGGAGTTTATTTGTAGGGTTCCATGGAGGATAGTGGTGTTGGTAAAATTATTTTTTGGATAATTTTGGAGTCAAATTTCAGTTATAAAGCTGCTATCCTTACTCCCATCAGCCATCATAGGTGTTCAATTGCATACATATTGATTGACTGGAGAGAAATTTTGGTCATAACTTTGACAAATTCTGATTGTAGATGGCCTAAATTTCTATTTGTTCTCAAAAGATTTCAGTTTTGTTGTTGCTATCGCATTTTTAGATCACTGAAATTTGATTTTCATGAGATTATTTTAGACTTATGCAGCCATGAGATTGATCTTTTTGTTTCTTTTAGCTCTTTGTGGAAAGATGACAGAAGTAATCAGCTGAAACAAACAAGTGTTACAGTTATTAATGCTCTTTTGGAGAGTGAGAAGCAACTGATTCATGGCTGTTCAGAGTTGTTTTCAGCTTGTGATCAAGCTAATTTATGTTCTTCCTTGGAAGAGTATTACAGATTTTGGTTCCCAATAGTAGTTTCATGTTGGATGATTGCTCATTCTTTTATCTTTGGGTTTAGTGCAGTTCATAGTTATATCAAAGTGGCGCAGCAGAACCAATGTGAAGTATTCTTGAGATTGATTTGAGATCCAGGTATATTATTGATAATCATGCAGGTATCTTGGTTGGATAGCATGAATTGCTTGAGGACAAGCAATCTTGAGTAGGGAGGATTGTAATGTTCCATTTTTGGCGCATTGATTATTGTGAGCATTTTTGCTTATTCCTAGTCTCTCAGAGGCTATCCAACATGTTTGGGAGAACTCCAATGTTCTTGGAGTGGTCATGGTTCAGTCTGCAAATGGGAATGGACTAATTTTGCCTTGGCTTTGAGATCAGTGGATGTTCAGGTTCACAATGATGTTTTTTGATGTTTGATTGGGTTCCCGGTTTGCTCTCCAAGATTCTTGGAGAAGTTGTCTATTTTTGGAAAGTCACTCGGAAGGCATCATTCATTTTCCCTAACATCATAGAGTATGTTGGTATGCTCAATTTTGCAGTTTGATGATATTTGAGATTTTTCGTAAAATCAGTTGATTTAATGAGCTAAACAATTAATTATTACACTTAAGTTAAAAAGGTTGGGAAATGTTTATCTAACACTTAAGTGTTATAGCTCGTTGGAAAGGGGATGAAAAGCTTTAAATCATGGATGCATCATTTTGGGGCCTTGCAAATCAAATATTTTCTTTTTTGATAAAAGGGGTCTTTGGAGCTAAAAAGAGCTTTTAATTAAAAAGGTGACTTTAAGTTGTGCACACATAATGAGTTATTTTTATATTTTTTGAGGAGAAATATGAAGGGATAAAGGAAATAATATTTTATTTCCCTCAAAAAGTTATAAAAGGAGGTGTTGGGCTCATTGTTTGAGGATGCTTTGGATTTGTATTGTTATTCTGCCGGATTGAACCTGAGTGTTCTTCCATATTCTCTTGAGGACGAAAACCCTCTTGAGGTTGAGTGCGATTTCAATGTAGGAATCACCATTGTGCTGAAGACGGAGATTGGAGCAAGCTCAGTAAGCTCATACAGAGTTTGCCATTGAGCTTCATGGAGATTTTGTATTTTGATTAATTTGATGTGTGATATATTGGTTTTTCTATGCTTTGTTTTGGAATAAAATTTTGGTGTGTTTTCTTGGAAGTTTGTGTTGGGATGATATTATTGTGCTTAGGCGTCACTATCTATGCAATTTCCAATGGTTTTTTATTAGTGTTTTGAAAGCTATGAGGATTCTGTACCATGGTTGGGCCGTACAAGCAACCTGAGGATCTTTGAAAGATAAATTTCTTTAAGGCTCATATTACTTCTGTTTTGCTTGTGATCAACCTTCTCTGTATAGGTGTTCACTATGATATTGATTTACAATGAATTGATGAAGTCTTCATGCAGCTGGAAATGAATCCGTACCACTGAATGGGCTGTACCATTGCAGCAGCTGTACCTTGTGACATGCAATAAATCATTTCTGAAAATCACTTGTTATTTATGCAAAACCTTGTCAAGGATAATTATGTGTAGTCTTGGGCAATCAGTTTCTACTCATTGGTGGATCCTTTGCTGTGGTTGTAAGCACCCTGTACCAGGCCGTACTTCATTCTGGCTGTACCAGTCAGGATAGTTGATGCATGAGATTTCTTAGTTGGTTGCTTCTGTTTCTCCATTGATAACGCATCATTAGAGGTGCCTAACTTTAGTGTTTCTTGATGACGGTGATTAGAAGGAATGAACTTTGAATAAATATCTGTAGATGATGATTAATGGCAGCCATTGAAGGTTTCAAGACCTGTTTTCAGCACTATAGCATCATGAAGAACAATCAAACAGTCCCTCCACAACCATCATTTGTGAAATACAATAGAGCTGTGAATTTGAAGGTGAAATCAACTTTAAGGGGACTGTCATGAGCACGTTTTATGATTGTGACATAGACATGCATTTCAGCCCAGCAACCTCTAGCATCCAGATCAGCCACCAGCACTTCATTTCTTATCTCATTGATGGGTATAACAATGGCAACTCATGGTGACTTTATGATGTCTTTAATACGATTAATCTCTTCATTAGATAGAGTTTATTTAGGATTCATTGCTGCACTGAATACATGTCTATATCAGAGTGGTACCCTAACATTGCAGGTTGTTAGCAATGAATCATACCATTTTGAATTATGGGGTTTATCTAAGCTGATTCTGAGAGTTGCAACATTCTGATTAGTTCTTTCCTTGTAATTGATTATATTGATGCAAGAACACTTGTAACCCCTGGATGGTTCAACCGCCAGTGTGGGCAACCTAAATCTTTATCTTTCTTTCTACCCACTGCATAAGTGGTGAATACCCATTGAATAAGTGGATGATTTGTAGTCTTTCTTCCTTGCTCTTTAGCCACTGAAAGTGGTGAATCCCCACAACTTGTGGATGCCCGCCGCAACGGATGAATTGTTATTCCTTGTTGCATAGTTGCTCATTGTAAGTCAATCACTGTATGCTCTCACCTTGCCCATCCTAGGATCTGGGTGATCAGAAAGTGTGAGGTATTTAGTTGGTTATGCATTTGAGCTAACATTGTCATATCCATGTTCATTATTTTTAAAAAAATTTTGGGGGTAGCTTATTACACATAGCACTGTTATTGTTATCTTTCAAGGGTTTACAGCTACTCCTAATAAGAGTTATTTGTGAAATATTAGTTTATATAATCATGTAATAATAATCCAGAAGGTCTTTCATCAAATTCTTTAATTTCTTGTACTTTCATTGTAATCAAGGATTGGATTGTTTAGCCGCCAAGCATTTGCATTCGTTATCTACCAATTTGGTGTTAATCCAGATCTGCGTGTAGTCTGTTATTTTGGCATTGACTAGATCTATAGTTGTAATCAACTAGTTTGGCTTGAGAATTTTTAATTTTGTTTGCCTATTTGGGTGTTGATTGTAAATTGGTTGCCTTGCCGCTAGTAAGCTGCATTATTTTCTTTCCCTGTCCACATCTTGGTTTTCGTATGCTCTCACTTTGATGAGCACACGATGATACTGAGAGGGTGGGTGAATCTGAATCAAACAAACTTTTACTTTTCCAAACTTAATCAATCACAACAACTACACATATGCAAGATCTAGCAATTAAGAACACAAAGAGAACACATGATTTTACGTGGAAACCCTTGTGGGAAAAAACCACTGCAAAATATTGCTTATATATGTATATTGATTCTTCTTTTGTAGGCACCAACCTACTTCTCTTACAACTCTTCTTATGTGAGCACCAACCCACTTCTCTTACATTTCTTCTTATGTGAGCACCAACCCATTGAAGACACCAATCCCCTCTTGTAGAATCTGTAGGCACCAACCTTTACAACTGAGCACCAACTCAGTAAGAGACACCAATCATTAGGCACCAACCTACAAATTCTTCAATGGATAATATCATTCTCCTTTACTCACAATCTAATCACTACTTCTAATTATGTATGATGTATGTCTTTCTTCACACAAATTTGATCCACACTCAAATCCAATCCACACTCAAATAACAACCTTCCTTCTGAACTCTAATCACTATTCTTCTTTCACTAACTGATCATATATATGGCAAAAGCTTTCCTTCAAATCCGATCACTAAACACATCAATGTTTTCCTTCAGATCTGATCACAAAAATATATCAATGTATTCCTTCAAATCTGCTCATATCATCTTATTTCATTCACTCATATTTCCTTTCAAAATAAATCAGATTTACTCTTCATTTTTCTGCCTTTTATTTCTTCTAGAGCTGCTCTTTACATTGGATATTATTTATTAATTCTTGTTTTCTAAGCACTCCTCCTTCCACATTTTATATCATTCCAAATGGAGGCATCCATTATGAGTGGATGTGATTATTTCCAAAAGGAGCATCTCTTCACTTTAATCACAACACTTCAAAAATAATATTTGTCTTCATAAAATAGATCGCTGCCTTCCATAATAAATAGTATCTCCTTTTTTATCGCTCCTCTTAACAAACTTTTGTCTTTTTATGCTGATCGCTATATTTTTCTTTGATCGCTCCACACCATTTTATCTTTTATATTAACTGCATCACATCTTTTATGATTAATAATAGTCTTTGTCTTATATGAGAATCTTTGTCTTATATTAACTGCTCCATGTAGAAAGGTGGTTGGCCACCTCTTGAAATTTAAATTGCACCACATTTCATTCATAAATCAGACCTCTTCATTTCTTAAACAAATCACCTCACCTCCTCACATATGCATAAGACAAATTTGTCTTGTATGGAGCGCTACCAAAGGAGTCGGCCCATTTTTATTTTATTATTCTTAATACTTAAGCACTTTTAGATAGCAATTAAGCTTCTTTGTCTTGGCCACCAGATATGATGAGTCGACATCTTTTCTTTTAATTACTGCCCTTTTTTTATATTAATTTCTTCCTTCATAAGATTCTCTACCCTCATATAATTCTTTTCTTATATATCACTGCTATATATAATCATTGCTTTTCCTTAACCTTAATCTCATTCTTTTAAACATCACAACTTAAATTTTTAATTTAAATTGTACTCAATCTTCACCGCCCAAGGATAGTCGGCTATCTTGAATGATGTGTATTTAATTGCATAGAGTAATGATATTCTTCAACGGTCTTAACAACTTCTTCCTTCAATGGATATATTATCAAAACAATGTTTAAATCTTTAATTTAAACATTAAGATCTATCAACCTTTGCTCAATTGATCCAACTCGCCATAGACATTTCACTGAATGATGATGACAACATTTGCACCTTCTTGACATCATTGACGTTCAATCTTGTCTATGCATTTGACATCAATGACAACATTTCCAACACACCTTGCCGAAATCAGGATCTTGGTGATCAAAAAGAGCTTGGGTTTGTGTCGATTGTAAAGATTTGGTGATTTTGTCTAATAGTCTAGTTAGGGACATTACAGTGCTATCAGAGCTGGTGAACTTGCCGACCTGTGGAAAGCTGTAATAAGCTGCCCTGATTTTTTTTTTGAAATAGATAACAACACTGAAAGCTAAGTGTAGCAATGATTCTTCCACACTCTTCCGATCACCCAGATCCTGATGCGGGCAAGGTGAGAGCATACAAGTGCTTTTGAGTTAGCATTCATAACCAAAACCAACAAATAAAAACAACTTCCACTTATTTAGTGGGCATCCGCTTATGCAGCAGGCATCCACTTAATCATGGGAATGAAACTAAAAGGAAACATCCACTTATGTATTGGGCAACCACTTATTCAGTGGGAGAAATAGGAAGGAAACTAGGCACATCTACTTATTCAGCGAGAAGCCACTACAAATAACCACTTATTCAATGGGGTGAGAATCATAAACAATAAAGCAATTAACTCCCACTAGCGATAATACCATCCAATGGTTATATCAAGTATTGCCATTACAATATGTTAGCATCATGTAATATGTTTTCAAGAGAGATGCAAGAAATAATAATCCCCTGTATTCACAATCTCAATAGTGGTGAATACAAGGAAAGATGTAACAAATCTATGACCCAACTCAAAGCATAATGATATACCAATATGAAGGCGCCAATTGAGCTTTGGTAATCCCAATGGAGGTAGATGCAAGGCTGCCCAAACTGTAGCAGCAAACTATCATAAAAGAAAAGATCAGCAAATCACATCAAAGCTTTTCAAAACCCTTCAAACTCTTATTCAACCAACATCCAAGCAAGCGTCCAAGGCAAATAGGCTGATTTAATGTTAAAACCACAGCTGAAATGCAAATAAAGGTGACTCCACCAGCCACAAAACCTCATGTACAAGTCTGATCTTTAAACTGCAGCACAAACAATCCCAAACACTACCCAAAACTCCGGCCAAGGACCAAGAACTTCACAAGAAAGCTTATACCAGAATCATAGCAAACAAAGGATATGAAAAATCACGCCAACTAGGGTTTTGGTGCACTATCATAGCCAAAATACCCATTGAAACAAGCTGCAACAAACATCAAAACCACTACAAAACTCCCACCAATATGGCATCAAAACCAACAAGAATACACAATCCCAAAATCATATCAAAACATCATTTCAACGCAAAGGCAAACTTTGAGTGAGATTGCTCTAATAATTCCACATTCAGCACCAATGGTGATTCCTATATGAAACCACACCCAAACTACAAGAGGGTTTTCGTCCTCAAGAGAATCTACAAGAGGGTTTTCATCGTCAAGAGATAATGGAAGAACTCGCAGGTTCAATCCAGTAGCATAACAGTATCAAATCAAAAAGCCTCCCTCACAATGAGCTCTCATCCTTCATTTATAGGCACTGTGGAGTTTGCAAAGGAAATTAATTTCTTTTTTGAAAAATATAAATTTTTTCCCTCACATCCATATTTTATCTTTTTCCAAGATTGAACACTTACTTTATGTGCCTAGGCAAATAATACATCTCAACCCCTTTCCAATGAGCTATTATACTTAAGTTATCTTTTAATAATCCCAACTTTAGATAACTTAAGCAAATATATTAATTAAATGGCTTAATAACTCACCCAATTTACGGAAAATCTCAAACTTAAGTGAACTACAAAATAAATCATATCATTGCCATTCATGATGTTTGCAATGAAGAATGGCGCCCTCCAGGTGACTTTCTAAAAATAGACAGCTTCTCCAAGAAGTTTGGAGAGCAATCCGGGAAGCCGAAAAAACATCTGAAAGCATCACTATAATCCTAAACACCAATTGAACTCAATGCCATAGAAAATAATCCACTTCAAAAAGGGAATGCCACTTTATAATTAATATTACCCTAAGTTGCTAATAATTATTTCCAACCTTAGGCAACCTTAGTGAAATATTAATTAAATTGGCAGATGATAGTCCCAAGCTACGGAAAGCATATAAATGCGTTGATCGAACAACTCTGATCATACCAACATGTAAAAGGAGACTTGGGACAAAGAAGACAGAGGTTGTCAGGTGATTGTCTAAAAATAGCAAGTGTGACACAGAGTCTGAAAACACTTCCGAAAGCATCACCACAAAACCCCTGACAACTCTAAGCTCGATGCACACCTAAGATAGCCAACGACTAACTGCCAAATCACCAAAAACAGTGTCAGTCTGACACTTACTATAAATAGGTGTTCTCCAAGGACCATGCAAGCACTTACTATAAATTGTCACCATGTAAGAACTTACTATAAATAGTAAGTATCGACAAGTCCAAAATCCCTCCAGAAAGTGTCATATAGCTCCACTTGATCACCTCAGCACACTGGTGACATTGAAATACTCCTCTAATCAAGCTGTCACAAACCTGGGTAGTCAGCTCCAACTGCACTGCAAGAGAACCCGAAAATGGGGACATTACAGTCCACCCTCTTCGAAACTCAAGCAATTCGCCAAACACAACCATCAGACCTATCCTGAATAATGTAACTCTAGGAGGTTTGTGAACCCCCAAAAACAATGTGTCATGCTGAGTTGTAACTACAAATGTAACTCCCTCTATTTTTATTGCTAAAAGGAAAACAATCCTTGCAAGAGATCAGCAAACTCATTATCATAACACCACTTGGATCTAACATGCATCCTCTGAACTGTTCTGATACAATCATGAGGGCTTGTGAAATCCCTCACTATACCCACTCCAAGAGTCTCTGAAAGATGATCAAAGACATGCGGAAGTTTGCTGTTATGAACAAACTCGAAGAGTAAACTATCAAAGTTCACATCACAACCCTTCGAAAAATGAATTCTCAAGGTTTGGAAGGTTGGAAAAGGCATATTCTTGCTGCTGTTCAAGACTGTAATCAGCAATGAACAATCTAATTTTAACAAGTTCAGCATTCTCCACAAGGAACAACAACTACACCCATGAAATCTCCAAGAATAAGCATGAAAAAGAGCATTATATTGCTCAAAAACAACTCAGAAGTGGTTGGAAAACACTTCCAAACATTCTCCAATTGAGACCCTTTACTTCCCTTGACAGAAATATTATGCCAAACCTCCAGAATGGGAGCAAACCTAAATGAGAGGTGGCTGATATACATCCAAACAGCAGAATCAAAACTAAGATTATAAACTTTTCTCCACCAAGGAACATCTCTCTGGTCTCCATAGCCTTCCAATGTACTTTGTTGGTGACCTCTAGCATGAATTTGGAGTAATGAGGCAACTCCACCATGCTTATGCTGCGCAACTCTAATAAACATGTATGCCTCATTAGAAGACCTTTTAATGTGAACAAAGGCATCTTTACCAAAAAGAATGCCTCTCCAACAACACTTCCAAATGCCTTCCACAAACTGAACTTCCAAAACACTAGGATCAACATTGATCATTGTTTTCATTTTGATCCCACCATCTTGGTTTTCATGGTGAAAGGTAACAACTTGATCTTCTTCTTGCAAAGCGACCCTTAAAACATCAACAATTAAGAGACAAGGAGGAATTGATGTCTCCAAACCCCAACCCAAAGAAGGATTAGTATTAATCAGTACATCACCCAATCCGAAGGATGCAATGTCAATCATGTAGATATCATGTTTAGGTTCTTCTTTCTCCAAGGCTTCATGAATAACAAGCTTGGAACCTCCTTTCCTTGTTGATGTACTGAAACTTCCAGCAACTACATGATCTTCATGTTCCAACACATTCCTTATAGAATCTACATCTTCATCCACATTAATGCCTTCTACATCAGGAGGTCTCCCTGGAGGATAACCAACCACAAGGCTGGCGCATCCTCAAAATGTGAACTCAAATGTGGAAGATGCAACATGGGAAGGATCTTAGATTCTAGAGCATCCTAACTTACCATTGCTTGAGGACAAGGAATTTCGGGCAGGGTAGACTATCATGTCCCCTTTTCATCCCTAGGTGTGCGACATGGTCCCTTAGCCTATTTTCTAATTTTCATAGGTTAATTGGTTGGATTAGAGAAATTATTTTAATAATTATTAAAGTTGGTCTATTGTTAATTTTTGTCAACATTGTAAAGACAACTTTATTTATTATTTCTAGACTACCTAAATGGGGCACAATAAGGCCTTATGTAACTCTTAGTTATATTTTATTATTTTGGGTAGAGTTAATAAAGTTAATTTAAAATTAGATTTTTGAGAGGGAAAAAGAAAATATTTTAATTTTATTTTCCCGGGAATCTAAAAAGGGTATGAGGGCTCATTTGCAACTCTCCGCCAAATTATCAAAAATTCTTTGTATTCGACATTCACAATTGAGCCTTGTGTTCATTTCTTGCCCTAGGACGAATACCCTATTGACAAATGGGATTGAGGACGATAACCCTCAATTTTGAAGGAGAAATTCCATCCAGGGATTTCCATTGAGTTGATTTGCATTGTATTTTTAGTTTGTTGTTGGTGTGGTGTGATTTATTCATAAAATACAAAAATATATTTTGGTGTGGTGTTTCTAGGTTTCCGTGTTGTGGGTTTTAGCGGTTTGTGTGATTTTCAGTTTAGAAGTTATCATATACTATTTGTCTTGCAAATCTCATTGTATTTGTGTGTGGAATAACATCCAACGCTAGTCATACAACTGTTGTAATAGCCTTACAGATTCTATAGCTGATATTAACCCTTCTTTTCTGGGCCCTACATCCTCTAATGAAGGCATTTGAACCACTCAAGGAGATGCAGCTACTGTCAGATTGTTTGTGACTGGCCTACCATCCCATGAGGGGGCCGTACTGCTATCAACAGACTGCATTGGTTAGAAAGGTTGAATCGCTGCTGTTTGGAAGCAGATTTGGGTTTAGATTTAGCCTGCCCACCCTCTCCAAGACTGGCCGCCACTGCTGGACATGGATATTCATCATTGTGGACTGTTGTATGCTTATTTGAGACTGTTTTAGAAGCCATACAAGAGCTGGAGCATTGTGAAATCAGTCATAAGTTTATATCAGATTTTGCTCCTCTATATTGTTGTTTTATTTAGTACTATGCTAACTAGATAGCCTATAAATTTGGTAGCTACCATATCGGTTTTATTCTTATCTTTCAAGGGTTTACTGCTGCTGCTAATAAGAGTTATTTGTGAAATATCAGTTTATATAATCATATTGTAATGATCTGGACAGTTTTCCATCGGATTCTTTAATTTCCTGTACTTACATTGTAATCAACGATTGGATGGCATAGCTGCCAATCGTATACATTCACTATCTGCCAATTTGACTTTGATCCAGATCTGCATGTACTCTGCCATTTTGGCATTGACCATATCTGTAGTTGTAATCAATTAGTTTGGCTTGAGCATTTTTAATTTTATCTCCCTATTTGGGCATTGATTGTAAACTGGTTGACTTGCCATCAGTAAACTGCATTATTTTCTTTCCCTGTCCACATTTTGGTTTCTGTATGCTCTCACCTTGCCCAAATCAAGATCTTGGTGATCAAAAAGAGCTTGGGTTTTTGTCGATTGTAAAGATTTGGTGATTTCGGCTAACAATTCGATTAGGGACATTACATAGTCTTGGACAAAATTTGAATGAACCTACCAATTTAAGAAACCCCAACAAAAGAAAAGATCAAACAAAAATCCTAACATAAATTCATGAAGAAAATGAGAGAAGGTGCATAAGAGAAGAGTCTTTCTGTAAATTCAAATCGAACTTATAATCTCTGACTTGGATATTTTCTGAAAGTTGGATATTTATATAGCAGACTTAACTTATTACTTTCTTTTGTATTTCAGATGCAATTTCCACTTCTCATACACTTCCGATTTTTGTGTCGATCCATGGTATTGCAGGGCAAAGACATTGATATAAATATGAGTGACGGTCGTGATAGACGTGACTCCTCAAGGAGTCATGCCTATCATAGGTGTGACTTTGTCACCGTTTGTATTGTAATCGGTTTCACTGATTTTAACAGTTACTAATCACCGTTTAGAATGCAAAAGATGTTTATGCTTTGGTAATATATCATTCGATCATGCTATATTGATATTTATCTTAACATACCTTATATATTAAGTATGAATATATAAGTAATATTTAATATTACTTATATATTCATATTTATTATGATGTTATCTGATCGAAGCTACAAACAACTCAACACTCCCTCTTAGCTCGGGAAGATAACAATAGCAAAATAATCTCTATGAATATCAATTATCTGATCTATAATGAATTACTCAAAGTAATTTAATATCACATAACTCATGATATATAGTATCACCTATCTTGTGATACGTAGCATCACCTACCTCGTGATACTAAAGGATATACTATACTCGAGAACATTACATTCTCCTTATATATATCCCAGTTATGGTATGTGCATTGACATTAAGTCACATAATGTCTACCATAACTTAATCATGATAACTCCATGATTCATACCAATATCAAGTCACATGATATCAGTCTAATGAACATTATAAGATCGTCACCTTATAATGTTAGGTACAAGTGTAGATTATCCAAAAAATTGTCACCTTTTGGAAATAAACACAGAATGGGTAGGCCCATAATGTCATAGAGTCACACATATGACACAAGATGTTTACACATTAAACATCTTTAATATATTAGTACAAATCAATTAGAATTTCACATTTCAATCATACCAAGATTTTTTTCTGAAGTATTCAACTTTTACCTTGAGGAGTGGTTTAGTAAGAATATTTGCAGTTTGATCTCTTGTACTGGTATACTCCAACTAAATCACATTCCTTTCCACCATATCATGCACATAGTGATGAGGAATCTCAATATGTTTAGATCTATCATGGAATACTGGATTCACGGATAGCTTAATACAGCTTTGATTGTCGCAGTGGATGATAGTTGGTTTCAGAGGTTTACCAAATAATCCCACAAGCAGTTTTCTAAGCCATACTGCCTCTCTAGCAGCCATAGAAGCTGCAATATATTCGGCTTCTGTAGAACTCTGAGCAACTGAATGTTTTCTGCTGATCCACGATATCATTGCTGACCCTAAATTGAAACAACATCCGGAGGTGCTCTTCTGGTCAGTTACACTTCCAGCCCAATCTGAATCTGTGAATCCATGTAGATCTAAGTCAACCTTTTCATATTTTAAGCCATAATTTAGAGTACCTTGAAGGTATCTCATTATATGTTTCGCAGCCACAAGATGTATCTCTTTGGGCTCACACATAAACTAACTTAAGGCATTTACAGCATAACAGATATCAGGTCTGGTATTGACCAACTACATCAAGGATCCAATTATCTGTCTGTACAGAGTGGGATCTGCCAATGGAGAATCTGCTGTTGCTTCCTTCAATTTATGAAGATTTGTTTCCATGGGGGAAGACATAGGTCTACATTCCATCATACCAAACCTTTTTAATATATCAATTGTGTACTTCCCTTGGTTTAGAATAATACAGTCTGATTTCTGCCATACTTCCAGTCCAAGGAAGTAGTGTAATAGACCTAAGTTCTTCATGTCAAATTCTGAAGCTAGATCTTTCTTACACTGATCAATAAGGTAATTTTCTCCCGTAATCAATTGATCATCAACATATAATATCAATATTAACATATCACCTTTGCTTTGTTTGAAGTAGAGATTTGGATCTGCATCATTCTTTGAGAAGCCTAATCTCAAGAGATAACTATCAATTCTTTCATACTAGGCTCTAGGGGCCTGTTTAAGTCCATATAGAGCTTTCTTTAATTTACATACATGGGATCCTGCATTGTGAATCTCAAATCCTTCGGGTTGTTCTAAGTAAACCTCTTCTTCAATGGTTCCATTTAAGAAAGCAGTTTTTACGTCCATTTGATGGACTTTCCACCCTTTGGCTGCTACAATAGCTAGAACTGCCCTGACTGATGTATATCGAGCAACTGGAGGAAAGGTTTCGTTGTAATCAATTCCTTCCTTTTGTGAAAATCCTCTGGCTACAAATTTTGCTTTGTATTTCCCTATACTACCATCTGCAGCATGTTTGATTTTAAATAGCCATTTTGAAGAAACAACAGATTTCCCTTTTGGTCTAGGTACTATATCCCACACATCATTCTCAGGATGGATTGATACTCCTCTGTCATGGCATCCTTCCATACTTGGTGCATAAGAGCTTCTATAGCACTAGAAGGTTCTGATTTAATGAATTCACTCATTAAAGCTACATAACTAGAGAATCTCTTAGGTCTTGTGCTTTCCCTAAAAGTCCCTGATGGAGTGGCATAATTTTTTGGCTTCTTCCATTGTTTTGGTGGCCCAAAGTGGTCTTTTCTTGGGATTTTCTAGTGATGTGATTTGTTCATGGTTTACCTCTTCCTCAGGATACTCCCTCTAAAACTCAGGTGTAGGATCCTCTTTTATGCTTGAGTTGGAAGTTTGAATTTCTGACTCAATATCATTTCTGGCTCTTTTGAAAGCTATGTCTTCCTCAAAATTCACATCTCTGCTTAGTTCAATCTGTCTTTGACCAGGTATATATATTCTATAAGCTTTTGATGTTTCACTATAGCCTACAAAGATGCCTTTTCTCCCAGAAGGTTCTAGCTTAGTTCTTTTCCCTTTGGGCACATGAATGTAAACAGGACGACCAAATATCCTTAAATGACTAATGTCTGGCTTTGTGCCAGTGAAGGCTTCTTCAGGAGTTTTGTCATCAATATGAGAGTGAGGACATCTGTTCTGTATATAGACAACAATACTAGATGCTTCTGCCCAAAGTGAAGTGTCTATATTTTGATCAAGTAACATAGCCCTAGCAGCTTCTATAATGGTTCTATTTTTTCTTTCTGCAACTCCATTTTGTTGAGGATTATAAGGTACAGTGAACTCCCTCTTAATCCCATTTTCATATTCATAATCATTTATATTCACTTTCATATTCATATTCATGATCAAAGGCCTTATGCTCTACCCTTGAGAGGATCATGTGTCGCCCTATCATTAATCCATCTCTAGCTCCATAGGTATGGTTCATTGAGGCATTAACCATCCCATACGAAGGCCTAAAGGCTTCACTCCCACACAGAGTTCTTCACCATATTGCTTGATGGAACTTCATGTCCACACAACATTCTTCATCCCACCAAGAGTCACCTCACGTCAGGCACATTTAACATTGATGAGTTCATCATTACCATAGGCCCAAGGACTTCACACCCACACAGTGTTCTTCGTCTCTTGGCTCAAGGGACTTCACACCCACACAGTGTTCTTCATCCACTTGAGGGTTACCTAGGTCCAACATACAATCTCCTAACTTACCCATACACCTAGGATAACGAGACGATTAATGATGAGGCTAATCCTTTTCTTGGATATAGCACAATCCTATGATTTCTAAGTCTTTGTTGATATTTCATATGATGACTTATCATTTTGGCCTCATATCATATGGCCCATCACATATGATCTAATGTTTGATCACTTTCCATTATCATTATTGATCATGTTCATTCTAAATATACACATTTATCATATTAATTCATTCTCCTTGTATATTCATTTATAATGACATTCATTTGTTCATCCATTATATGTAATCAAGATTCCATATTCATGATGATAATGTACATAAATATCCTATGTCAATTATATGACTAATTTCATTTGATTGCTATTCTAGTCAATATAATGTAATGCATTCCTATAAGCTAATCATATCTTATTTCATGTCATTCATTTCTATCATTTACCAATGTATCATTGAGTAATGCATTTGCAACTATATATTACTTATTGCAATATGAATATGCATATCTTCAAAAATTGCCTTAAGACATTTATAAGTTCAATATATAATAGAGATTCCATACCTTTGCTGATTTAATTGTAGATCGATTGATTCCTCTCCTTTCTTGATGCCTATCGATCTTCATCATTGACTCCTTTTATTTCCCTTTGAGGGATGCAACTTCACCAATCATTACAAATCTTTTCATATATTATTTGCTCATGATTGCTGCTGTCTTTAATTAGATCCATCCTCCTAACATAGATTGCTGCTCCTTATACTCATGGATCGCTGTTATGAAGATAACGATTTACGCATCTTGATTTTCTTTACACCCTTTTCTTTTTGCTGTTCTTTCCTTCCAATGTCTTCGAATCGGATTGCTGCTGCCATTTGAGAAATGAGATGTATTAAATCTGAATTTCTCGAGTTCGATTTTCTACCCAAATTCTGCTTAACCTAGCTTTGATACCATGTAAATTCAAATCGAACTTATAATCTCTGACTTGGATATTTCTAAAAGTTGGATATTTATATAGCAGACCTAACTTATTACTTCTTTTGTATTTCAGATGCAATTTCCACTTCTCATACACTTCTGATTTTTGTGTCAATCTGTGGTATTGCAGGGCAAAGACATTGATATAAATATGTGAGTGATGGTAGGAGTCACATCTGTGATAGACGTGACTCCTCAAGGAGTCACGCCTATCATAGGTGTGACTTTGTCACCATTTGTATTATAATCGGTTTCACTGATTTTAACAGTTACTAATCACCGTTTAGAATGCAAAAGATGTTTATGCTTTGGTAATATATCATTCGATCATGCTATATTGATATTTATCTTAACATACCTTATATATTAAGTATGAATATATAAGTAATATTTAATATTACTTATATATTCATATTTATTATTATGTTATCTGATCGAAGCTACAAACAACTCAACACTTTCTTAAGAGAACTCGTTCTCTTAAATGAGCTCATCGAGCTTATTAATTCTAGACTCACAACAACAACACTACAAAGAGATCATTCAAACACCTCAATAGCTCAAACTTCAACTGTCCTACATCTAACTCCTTGAATCAACACCACAGTCCACCATCAACTACTCCTTGCAAAGTGAGCGAGCCCATTGGCACAACCTCCACTCCATACAATCATACCATTGCCATCCACAAGATTCTCCTTTCACATGAAGAGAGTGATCAATCAGATTCTCCTTTGCTTAGCTGGATTTTCCCTAGAGAGCAAGAATAATTCGATCCACGCCATGAGCAAGGGTGCAATGCATGTGCCATTCTAAGTCCACCTCATTCACTTTTGTGGTGAGTAGATCTGGAATATCATAGTCACAAGTTATTATGTCAAAGTCCAAAATTTTGAATTGTCAATTTTTTGTAGATCGTCTATTGTTTTGAATTTTAATTATTAAATTTTAATTAATAATTATTAATTATATTTAAAAATTTTAAATAGAAAAGTAAAAATAGAATATGATAAAAGGTGCAGCAAAATCAAAAGATTAGCAGCCAAGAAAACCAGTCCAAACAAAAAACTGCAGTTGACAAAAAGTGTGCCCATAACAAAAGCTGCTAAAAGCACTTTTTATAAAGTTTTGTATTGTTTAAAAAAAAATTGTTTTTTACCTAAGGAAATTGCGCATGTTTGGAGAGTGCATGTTTTTTAGACTTTATTTTTTTTAATAAATTTGCAGCTTAAGTATAAAAGGTGTGCCTATATAAAAAGTTAAATTGATCATGCAATATGATATGCCTTTTTTAGTGCCTGAAAAATTAAAATAAAGGAAAGGATGCTATTTTTAGCTAAGTTAATTAGTTTGGAAGGAAGAGTGGAAGTCAAATACACTATATAAGAATACAGCCATCAACCATTCAAAATTCACAAGCAAATTCACTTCTACTATTCATGAGCAAAGAATAGGAAGTTCTTTTCTGATTTTTAGAGGTTCTAAAGACTAATTTTGGGTGCTATAGTGAAATATTTTGAGTTACAGCAAAATATAAAAAAATATCAGCATCGGTTCTTTCTCAATTTCCTCAAGATTTTATGGACTACCTGCAAGATTGAAGGAGATCAATTGAAGAAAAGGTTTTCAATGATAACAATTGATAGAGAGAGTGTCAGCATTAGCATCCTTCTATTTTTCATATTTTTATTTCCAGCAACGAAGTGTTATCACTTTTGTATTTCTCAGAGATTTGAGCAATCAGAAAGATCATTTTCCATAATGGAGTTACATGTTCAGGTGTGTTGGAGCCTAGGACAATGTTCTAAAATTCATCACATAATGTCATAGATACTCTTCGTGGACACATTAATATTGTTGATTTGAAGATGAGATAAAAAATAAAAGCAAGAAATTCATCACAATTATCAATTGCTCGTAATTATTGTAAGAAAAGGCATAAGTTGGAAGCTGATTATAATCCTCTACTAATAGGGCCTTATAGGTGTGCTAATGTTGCTGATGCTAAGAGTATGGGTGCTGAAATTTCTAATTTCAATCTTAAACTTTATCACAAAAGTAGGGGTTTTGATTCTAAAGGTATGATGATTGAAAGACTTGGAGATGGGTATACACATGTACCTAATATTGAGGGTTTCTAGGCTAAATGTATTGATGATTATGAAGCTCATAAAAGAAAAAACAGTTGCATGGCCTTGGATCAACTAAGGGTTTACACTTTAGAGCAAGTACCACAAGATCTAAGTGATTTAGAACAAGAAATTCTCTCCTTGTTTTGTTCAATCAAGGTGAAATGTATAGACTTGGCACCAATCAATTGGACCATCATAGATACTATTTCAAAAGAGTGGATTGTAGTGTCCCTTGCAGGACCATTAGCTCAAACCCACATCAATTTTTTGCAATCACTCAAATTCTAACTCTTTCTGATCACTAAGTTTTCGATGTGGGCAAGGTGAGAGCATACAAAGATTAGAATGAGGACAATGGAATTACATAATAGATATTGGTGGCAAGCCATCCAATTTACAGTTAAAGAAAACCATGGAACTCATCAAACCAAATTGGCTGATAGTGAATGCAAATTTTGAATCAAGCCAAACTGGTTGAATGCATGCAGAATTACATCAATGCCAAAATGGCAAACTAATTCACCCGATTTTGATACATGCCTAGAAGGGGGAAAATACTGAAAGTAAAGATAGGACCCAGCAGATAAACTGACCAGGATCTTTTACAATGAAAACCAAACACAATTTGGCAGTATAACCTTCTAGATTTTACAATGATAATTTTCAAAATTTGATCAGCATATAAAAATATTTTTTTTAATACAAATAGCTGATATTGATTTGCTGAATTAAAATATTGATAAAATCTGCATATTGAAATAACTTTTGTCTAACCTTGAGAACTGAACAACCCTTTTGAATATTTCTTAAGTTATTGCTAATTTTTTCAAATTTTTTTGAGCAATCCAAATACCTTCAACAAATGTACTGCACATCCTATAACATGTACAACACATCCACTCACATGTAAGACATCCCATAGACACTTCTAAAATGCCAAGAATCACAAGTTAAATCAATTGCCCCTTTTTGCTATCATACGATAGCTCTCAAGACAAGGTTGTGTTGGAAATGGTAAAAACCAACCTTAATAAATGGTACGGCAGGTAAGGAGGGGGTTGCAACTCCCTTAGAATCATTAATCTCAACCTTTGATATTTGTAGGACCCTCTTCTTAAGTTGTATAGCCTCGTGGGGGGGGGGGGGGGGGGGGGGGGCAACATTAATATATGTTGTTTGCAACAGCCAAAACAAATCAGAAACCCCTACTAATAGCTCTAATAATAACAAAGAAAATATACACATAAAGATCTAAAACTTCACCAATAAACTAGGAACTCATGGAACCACTGAGTCACCACAAACTGAAACTACCAAACTAAAATCTAAAACCAAACAATATTTTTGGATTTTCTAAATAAGTAAACACCCACACAACCAACAAACTGAAAACCACACAAACATCCAAAATCTCACAACCAAACTGAAACTTCAAAGTCTAGAAATCACAATCTACTGAAGCTCATTGACAATCCTTGTGTAGAACTGCACTGGAAGACTAGGAGGGTTTTTGTCCTTGAAACCAATAAACTAGAGAGTTTTCGTGCTTCAAAAGGAAGAAAGAACTCACATTCATCCTTGAGAAATGAAGTTGTTTGAATGTGCAAGAAGGTAACCCTTTCCTAGAGACAAAACCTCATTTTATAACTTTTTGAAGGAATATATTATTTTCTTTTATTTATCCCCTCAAAGTTAAAAAATAAATAAAAAAGTGGCATTTTAACTCACTTTTGCACCCCATGCCTAGTGACACTTTAAGACATCACTTTAGGTCCTCTTTTAAAAACACTTTTTTAATAATATAACATAAGTTGCTTTAATAAAATAAAGTTACTTTTGGCAATTTCAGTTAAATTATTAATTTATGGAATGTACTGCAATATATAAAATTACTCCAGTATATGATATGTATATACTAACTTACGACATGTATTACAGTATATAAATTCACTCCAATTTATGATAAGTACGGCAGTATATAACTTCACCCAACTTACGATGTGTACTACAACATATAAATTCACTCCAATTTATGATAAGTATTGCAATATATAAATTCATACCCAAAGCTGAAAAAGGGGACATGACAGTCCACCCTTCCCAAAGATGGCTTGTCCTTAAGCAAAGTTGATTCAGCTCAACAATTCCTTCTTACTAGATCATCCTGTCTGTAATGTCCCCTTCTAACAAGCCCAAAATTTTGCAACCTTGCAAACAAATTCAACTTGTAAAACAGAACATTAGTACACTAGTCTAGCTTTGAATTTCCACTTATTATAATATATGCAAGAAATATTCAAATTATATAATCACATTGCCCTTATAGGGTTATACTCTTATGATCATATCATTATACATTTCACTCTTTCCATCATTATCCATCATATTTGGATCCATTCATTAATCATTGATTCCATGTGAGAGGAGGTGATAGGATGCCTTATGCCACTTACTATCATGGGTCTACTATTTTATCCTTTGACTCAAGGGGTGAATTCTCACCAGCTAAGTCAAGGCCACTATGATATTCCTTGGTACGAGGGGTGACTTCTTCACCAGTTGTAACCAAGGCCACTATGATATTCCTTGGTACAAGGGGTGACTTTTTCACCAGCTGTAACCAAGGCCACTATATAATAATCCTTTGGCACAAGGGGTGACTTCTTCACCAGCTGTGACAAAGGTCACATCCACTTGCCTCGAGGGGTGCCATTGCACCAGCTAAGACAAGGGCCACTAAATACCCATGGTTGGCTAATTATCCATCTCATGATCACACCTCTCATATGGAGTTAATGGATTAATTCCACCCTTCTAATTGCCCACATTTACTAACCCTATATCATCATTATGAGAATTTCATTCCTTTCATGATTATTCATATTGTAGTTCATTAGAACTATTCATGATCATTTTTTTCTCTTTCTACACTTAAACAAATTATGAAGATCATTCATACTATATGCTGTCATATGCGATGGTTTCATGTGTAGAATATGCAGTATCTATCAATAACATGTATCTTGAATAATTCAATTTCAGATTAACAAACTTGCTCAGAATTTGTTATGGTAAAGCACAAAATATGATTGCTCAGCAGGTTAATATATATAAATCTGATTTTCTGTGTATTTTGATCTATGCATACTTTATATAAAGAGTGCAACAATTATTTATAGTGTATCGATTATGCAGAAAGGCAGAGGTCATACAATGAGATTCCATGCCTTACAATTCACAATGTACTAGAGACGATTCAATCAGCATGACTCATAGTGGGATCATAGATAAACATACCTTTATAAATATTGGATCTCCAAGGGACTGTGGGACACTTCTGCTGTCAAATTAGCAATCCTTAATACTTCAATGTCTACTGCGACTGCGATAAGTAATATGATGTTCCTTCTTTATGATCAGATCAGCATATGCTATTGTTCTTTTAACCGAGTTAGCAGTAATAAATGGAATACTCCTTGTTTTAAATATTTTATTGACTTCTTTGAACTGTATGTCTTCTTGTTCAATAATCGATGATTCCAAATCCATCCTCACGGCCCCTTTTAAAGCCCGAAATGGGGTGTCAATTCAAGGGTCGCCTTGTTTGTAGAATCCGCCTCTTCATAACCACGAGTTTAATTACTAACTAATTGTCTCATTGCCATTGACGTCCATGGGACGGAAGTCTTCCAAATGCTTGGTGTTAATTCTGATTTGTTTAATTCCTCTTGTCTTTTAGCGCCACATTATCATTGTTTTGTCTTATTCCTAATTTGGCTTCTTCTTCAACCCATGTTAAGGAAATGGAGATGAGATTTTCCAATCTTTAATTAGAAATTATCGAACTATGATAGGCCTCCCCTCTTGAGATTGCTTGTCCTCAAGCAATATTTAGGTTGGGGTGACTAAGGATTTCATCTCCCTCCCATGTAACATCCTCCTTTGGCATATTTCTCCACTTAATCAGGTACTCGGAAATGGTTCTACGCCTTAGTACTTTTTCTCTAGTGTTGAGGATCCTCTCGGGCTCAAGAACTAGCTACCCTTCATCATCGAGGGGTGGTAATTCTTCACAAGGATTGACCTTTTGTCCAAGCACCTTTTTTAATCGTGAAACATGGAAGACATTATGGATCTTGTTATTCTTAGGAAGATCCAACTCATAGGCAACTTCACCAACTCTTCTCAATATTCTATATGGTCCATAAAATCGTGGTTGAGTTTCTCCGCTCCACTGCTCTTGATGGAAGTTTGCTTGTAGGGTTGTAGTCGGAGGAACACCATATCTCCAACTTCAAAGGATCTTTCCACATGCTTCTGATCTGCATAGATCTTTTGTTGATTTTGAGCGTGATGCAAATTGTCTTTAAGGACTCTCATAATGTCCTCATGTTGTAAGAAGTCTCTCACCTTGGGCACCTTACTATTTGGTAGTAGTAGCTTCCCGAATGACATGGCATCATACCCATATAGGGCCCGGAATGGACTCGTCCCAATAGACATGTGATGAGTTGTATTGTAGCAGTACTCACCTAAATGTAACCATTTGATCCATGCCTTTTGTTGCCCCGTCACATAATTTCTCAAGTAACCTTCAAGCCACTGATTTACTATTTCCGTTTGCCCATCAGTCGGTACCAGCCAACTTGAATAGTTCTTGCCAAAAGAGACTCATGAATCTGTTGTCCCGATACTAATTATACTTTGGGGTAAACCATGGAGCCTGAATATTTCTCTGAAGAACAACTCGGCCACTTGGGGTGCTTTATAATCAGATGATATGGCCATAAAATGTGCATATTTGGTAAGTCTATCCACTACCACATAAATGCAATCTCTTCCTTGTACTTTAGGGAGCCTGGTAATAAAGTCCGTGGAGATGCTACTCCATTTTTGCTTGGGTATGGGTAAGGGCTGTAATAAACCAACAGGATGTGTGTGTTCTATTTTGTTCTTCTGGCAAGTGACACACTCTTGAACATATTGGTGTACATCCTTCTTTAAACCTTTCCACGCAAACCTTTCCCGAACCTGCTTGTAAGTTTTGTAATAGCCTTGGTGTCCGGCAAGTGGGCTATTGTGGAGCTCTTTGATGATTCGGTCCTTCATCTTGGAATTGACTGCCAGATATATTCGGTCTTTGTAGAGAATGAGATCCCTCTTTACTATATAGCCTTCATCTTTAATATGTCCTTCCATTACATCATTCGTGAAAGGATCCTTGACATATTCAGCTGTAATCAGGTTCTTCCAATCGAAAGATATGCTAGACATGGCACACAAGTGTGGTCTTCTTGATAGGGCATCGGCTGCCACATTATTCTTCCCTTTCATGTAGCTAATGTCAAAGTTGTATGCTTGGACTTTACTAACCCACTTCTGCTGCCTATCATTCAAATCATGTTGCTTAAGGAAGTGTTGTAGGCTATTGTGATCTGTCTTGACTGCAAATTTCCCACATATGAGATATTGACGGAATTTGGCTAAGGCATGCATGATGGCCAACATCTCGTTATCATAGGTTGAATATAATCTCTCCGCGGCTATCAGATTGTGACTTTCAAAGGCTATGGGATGCCTATTTTGCATCAAAACCGCACCAATACCTTCGCCGGAGGCATCACATTCCAATTCAAAAGCTAAAGAGAAGTCGGGTATGGCCAACACTGGACAAGTGCTCATGACATTCTTCAACTCTTCGAAAGCTTTCTCGGCGGCATCATTCCATTGGAATAACCCTTTCTTTGTCAGGTCGGACAGGGGGGATGCAATCTTAGAGAAATTCCTTACAAACCTTTGATAATAGCTACAAAGTCCTAGGAATCCTCTTAAGTGAGTTAAAGTCTTTGGTCTAGGCCATTCCCTTATGGCCTTAATCTTTTCTTCATCAACTTTTACTCCTTCGGTACTAATTTTGTGCCCTAAGTAAAGGATCTCCTTCATTCTAAACTCACACTTAGATGCCTTTACGTATAAAGATTCTTGTTCTAGAATGGATAGGACCTCATCTATGTGCTTGAGGTGCTCCTCCCATGTCTTACTATAAATTAGAATATCATCAAAGAATATTAGCAGGAACTTCCTCAACTGTTTTCGGAATGTATGGTTCATGCAGGATTGGAAAGTAGCCGATGCATTTGTTAGTCCAAAAGGAAGTACCAAGAATTCAAAATGTCCATAGTGACATCTAAATGTTGTTTTTGGAATGTCCTCTTCCCTCATTCTGATTTGGTGATATCCCGATCTTAAGTCAATTTTTGAAAGTACTTCACCCCATGTAGTTCGTCAATTAATTCATCTACTCTTGGTATAGGGTATTAGTTTTTTATAGTTTGTTTGTTTAAGGTTCTATAATCTACACACATTCGCATGGTTCCATCTTTCTTCTTCACTAGTACCACAGAAGATGTGAATGGGCTAGAGCTTGGTTGTATGTACCCCATTTCTAAAAGTTTGTTGATTGTTTTTTCTATCTCTTCCTTAAACTTTTGTGGGTGTCTATACGGGGTAGTTATGACAGGCTTTGCATCCCTTTCCATTTCGATGACATGTTCAAACCCTCACTTTGGTCGCAAACCTGGTGGTAAGTCCCCAAATACCTTCTTATGTTTTTGTAGGATGGGTTGAATATCTATGTGAATTGCTTGTCCTTCTTTAGTTGATTTTTCTAAGATCATGCATTGGGCTTCCCACTACACTTGGTTATGTCGGAAAAATCTTTCCATTCTTTTGGAAGATACCATTCGGGGTGATCCATCAGAGAGGCCATGTAAGGTAACCCTTTCCCCTTGGTGTACAAAGGTAAGTTTTAGTTTAGGAAAATCAAGTGTGACTTTACCTAGTGAGTGCAACCTAGGTGTGCCAAGGATCATATCCATGTCTCCCATCTCTACCACATAAAAATCACCTTGGACTGGATGTCTCCCTATGCTCATGTTTAGTTGGGGTAATATTTTGGCGCAGTTTGTTATAGAGCCATTGGCTAAAGATACATTAAAACCTTCAAAATCTTGAGGTTTGAGTTTGAGGCGTTTGGCTAATGTTTCATCTATGAAATTATGTGTGGCACCACTATCTACTAGGGCTGTTACCTTATTGCCTTTTAGGTTGCACCTAAGTCTAAAAGGGTGGTGTTTCGATACCTTGGATATGGCAGCCAAGGTGACCTTTTCTTCGGTTTCATACTTTCTCCTTTTTGTTGGGGCTTCGATTTTCTCATTATCGAACAAGGCTTCTATGACATGGACTTGCCCACATTTGTGACCTGGTCCCCATTTATCTTTGCATTTGAAACATAATCCTTTATCTTTTAAATCTTGGCGTTTTTGACATAGATGTCCTTGTGTCCATGGTGCTCCACATGTAAAACATGGCTTTTTTTCCTTCCTTTCATCTTTGCGGTGAAATGTCTTGTCAAATCTTCCTTTCTTATGGAAGGGTTTTGAAGATGATAGAGAGAACTTACTCTTTTCTAGATGAGTGGCCATTTCAATGGCATCATCAAGTGAGGTGGGTTTGAGTGCCCCCACTAGTCCCCTTTAATTTCTCATCCAATCCTTCTATAAATAGGAATGTAAGTCTTTCATCTTCAATTCCAGTAACACGAATAGCTATCTTCTCAAATTCATTGATGTATTCATCCACTGTTCCTTGTTGCCTTGTGTTAAGTCCTTGAAATCTTGTTGCGGATGTCGTCTCTCAAATTTCTTGATAAACTTCTCGGAAAACTCTGCATAGGATGTGATGGATTCATGTCCTTGAGTGTGTTTTCCATTATGCCACCATTCATAGGCTAAGCCTTCCAAGTGCAAGATGGCAAATTGAAGTGCGTCTCTTTCGGTCATTGGACTAAGTAGAAAGTAGTCATTCAATTTTTGAAGCCATGCATGTGGTGTGATTTTATTGGTTCCATCAAAATTTGGAAGATCCATCTTGTTTGCTTTGTGCTTTAAATCCTTATTAATGGGTCTTCTTTCTCTTCTTGCCAATTCATTCCTTCTTGAATTGCTATAGTCATTGAATGATACTACCCTCGTCACTTCGGGTTCCAAACTTGCATATGCTCTTGCAATATCATCCATGCTTATTGAATTTGAAGTGGGTTCTTCCATTCTTGATGTTTCTTCTTCGGGAAGAAAGGATGGTATAGGAATTCTTGGGTTTGATGAAGTATGGCTGTTTTCGGAGTGATTAGATCCTACTTCCCTTCGATTCGTTGAGTGAGTCTTAGGATGATCTATAGTGTTTTCCACCTTTTGGAGTGCCTCAAGAAACATTTGTGTTGCCTTTTCACTTTGCTCCATCATGGCTTTAGTGATTCTTTCATTTTGGTCCATCATCATTTTAGTGATCATTTCCATGAATGCTCTTATCTCATTGTTCATTTCCATATTGTTGCTGTTGTTACAGGCTGATTGTCTTGTATAATGTTGCATTAAATTTCTTCGCAGGATGGCAGGCCGATGCTCTGATACCAGTTGTAATGTCCCCTTCTAGCAAGCCAAAATTTTCTCAACCTTGCACACAATTTCAACTTGTAAAGGAGAACATTAGTACACTAGTCTATCTTTGAATTTCCACTTATTATAATATATACAAGAAATATTCAAATTACATAATCACATTGCCCTTATAGGGTTATACTCTTATGATCATATCATTATACATTTCACTCTTCCCATCTTTATCCATCATATTTGGATCCATGCATTAATCATTAATTCCATGTGAGAGGAGGTGATAGGATGCCTTATGCCACTTACCATCATAGGTCCACTATTTTATCCTTTGACTCGAGGGGTGAATTCTCACCAGCTGAGTCAAGGCCACTATGATATTCCTTGGTACGAGGGGTGACTTCTTCACCAGCTGTAACCAAGGCCACTATGATATTCCTTGGTACGAGGGGTAACTTTTTCACCAGCTGTAACCAAGGCCACTATATAATAATCCTTTGGCACGAGGTGTGACTTCTTCATCAGCTGTGACAAAGGCCACATCCACTTGCCTCGAGGGGTACCATTGCACCAGCTGAGACAAGGGCCACTAAATACCCATGGTTGGCTAATTATCCATCTCATGATCACACCTCTCATATGGTGTTAATGGATTAATCCCATCCTTCTAATTGCCCACATTTACTAACCTTATATCATCATTATGAGAATTATATTCCTTTCATGATTGTTCATATTGTAGTTCATTAGAACTATTCATGATCATTTTTTCCTCTTTATACACTTAAACAAATTATGAAGATCATTCATACTATATGCTGTCATATGCGATGGTTTCATGTGCAGAATATGCAGTATCTATCAATAACATGTATCTTGAATAATTCAATTTCAGATTAACAAACTTGCTCAAAATTTGTTATGGTGAAGCACAAGATATGATTGCTCAGTGGGTTAATATATATAAATCTCATTTTCTATGTCTTTTGATCTATGCATACTTTATATAAAGAGTGCAACAGTTATTTATAGTGTATCGATTATGCAGAAAGGCAGAGGTCATACAATGAGATTCCATGCTTTACAATTCACAATGTACTAGAGACGATTCAATCAGCATATGACTCATAGTGGGATCATAGATAAACATACCTTTATAAATATTGGATTTCCAAGGGACTGTGGGACACTTCTGCTGTCAAATTAGCAATCCTTAATACTTCAATGTTTGTTGCGACTAGAATAAGTAATATGATGTTCCTTCTTTATGATCAGATCGGCATATGCTATTGTTCTTTAGACTGAGTTAGTAGTAATAAATGGAATACTCCTTGTTTTAAATATTTTATTGACTTCTCTGAACCGTATGTCTTCTTGTTCAATAATCGATAATTCCAAATCCATCCTCACGGCCCCTTTTAAAGCCCAAAATGGGTGTCAATTCAAGGGTTGCCTTGTTTGTAGAATCCGCCTCTTCATAACCGCGAGTTTAATTACTAACTAATTGTCTCATTGCCATCAACGCCCATGGAACGGAAGTCTTCCAAATGCTTGGTGTTAATTCTGATTTGTTTAATTCCTCGTCTTTTAACGCCACATCATCATTGTTTTGTCTTATTCCTAATTTGTCTTCTTCTTCAACCCATGTTAAGGAAATGGAGATGAGATTTTCCAATCTTTAATTGGAAATTATCAAACTATGACACTGTCAATACTTGGATCTCAAACCACTCTCAAGAACTTTTCACCATGTTTTTTCTACACCACTCTGATACAACTGAAAAATGAAAATCTTCTATACTCCTTAATGTGGTCAACAATCTTCTCCATAGTGTGCTATCAGTTCCATATAGATCCAACTTATTATAAATGTCAATGTTAAATGATAAAGTCGAATCAAAATCAATGCAAGAAGAGAAAACTACTGTTGTTCTATCAAACAAACCGCTAATCTTGAATAGAGGATAGCCCTTTGTTCTTGATATTAGATGTCTCAATGAAATAACTGGGTCCCATACTCTTATGGGTAAACATTTTTGAATTCTTTCACCCTCGTCCTGACAACAAATTTGTGTAGCATGGAAGGACTCTAATGATTTCAATCTTCTAGAAATATCATTGCTTTCATGCCTTGAACCATAATCATGAAGATAATCAAATTGCTTACCATTAGTTGCTGATTTGAAAATTTCAACGAGTTGAAAACTAACATTAGTATCCTTTGAGGCACTTTTCTCAAGTGCATGTCTCTTAACAAGGTCATCTTGGAACTCCACTTCATAAACTTCTTGATTTGAAACATTCTTAACATATTATGAATTGTCATAGGAATGACCCAAGAGCTTATCTTCTTCCTTTGATGCCTTCGAGAAAATTGCATCAACTCCACTATATTGAAGATTCGGAAATATGGGATTAACTAAAAAGTCTTATCGAATTTCCTGCAAATCACCCTTGAATGGCATGGATTCAATCATTAGAGGATTGATGGGTGTGATCTAAACAGAAACATCTATCTCAAAAAGTGGGTTATTAGACAATATCTCTGCATCCATCTCAAAAAGTAGGTTAGTCTGAAACTTCACCCCATAAGCTACTTGATTTTTCAATCTAAAATCACAAAAAATGTTTAAAGTGTTAGTCTTCCCTTGTTGTTGCTTCAGATAAATCAACACCTTCATTTTGAAGACTCAAGATTTTCACTTTCATTTTTAGAACTTTCCTACAAATCATCAATCATTGGACGATTGATGTATTTGAACTCTAAAGAAACAACTTTCTCACTTTTGCATTTAAAAAGTGATGCCTTCTCCTTGACTTCATTAAAATAATTCTTTTACTAATCTACAAACTCAGAAGTCAATAAGATAACCTTTTCTTCATCAAATTTCATACCTTCCACCTACATGGCAGATTCCTCCAAGGTTTGCTTCCTTTCAATCTTTTGCAAATCTGATTTCTCTTCCTTCTCATACTCAACTAGCACAATCTCTTCATTGACTTCATCACTAATCTGCTAGAAATCACACTTGTTAGAAGTCAAATAATCATTTTCATCTTCAGCTTGTAGCTTGGATGTATCAATCACCTTCTTTTCTAAATCTTCAATGGATTTCTGTAGTTTTTCATCTGATTTCACCTCTTCTTTGCTCCAACATTTGTGACTTGATTCCCAAGATTCTTTGCATGAGAAACAAGGTTTTTGTCTTCTAAGTTCATTTCTGCTATCATCTTTTTCTTTCGCCATAGGAGAGCTCTTTTTTTGTAGGCTGAAAGGAGGTGCTTTATAATGAAATTTGTTTCTAGGCATTGACTGCTCAAGTGCTGTAGCTCTTTTGATGGCTTCTTGAGGATTTATTTTTAATTATTCTTTCTTCAGTGGTACAACTTGATGAAGAAGGAA
Source organism: Cunninghamia lanceolata (assembly GCA_027924645.1). Lineage (NCBI taxonomy): Eukaryota > Viridiplantae > Streptophyta > Pinopsida > Cupressales > Cupressaceae > Cunninghamia > Cunninghamia lanceolata. Next base: position 1,769,475 of record BSBN01000725.1, read on the forward strand.
TAGCTCTAGAAACAAGAATTGCAAGGCCAGATGCAAGCACTTCCAAGTGGATTCATACATCTTTAATCAAGAAAAGGAGGATAATGATAGCACAACCTCTCAATTTGAGTGTTGTGTGTCATGTCACCTTTTCAAGATTAAAAGAAACTAATATTATTTTAAGTTGGACCTGGTAATTTCATATTTAAGAGGTAACTTAATAATATTATTTTAATAATTTAAAAAGTGTTTTTAAACAATTAATTATAAAAAGTATTTTTAAATACTTTGGGGGGAAATTTAAATCGAAGGGCCCATTTTGGGAAGGAATTAAAAAGTTGCACTTGACTTCATTTGGTATCAAGATTTCATTTGGCATTCTTCACTTTGGAGTGTCGTATTCGAGTTGGGATCCAAGGACAAAAACCCTTGGCTGTTTCAAAGATTTTGGAGGATTGAAGCCCTCTTGGATTTCCATTTCAGGATTTGAAGATGAAAACCCTCATCTCCGTCTAAGACATCTCCACATAGGGGTTGCATTGGAACTAAATTGTGGCAATTTCATGCAAATTTTTAGGATTTTGGTGATTGGATTTGCAAACAAATATTTCCTTGTCATCAAAGGATTCCATTTCTATATTTTCAGACTTGTCTACATTTTATGTTGCTGATTTTTATCCATTTTTGGGAGCGCTTGCATTGTTAATTATTTCCATACCAATTAGAGGGATTTTCAGAGTGGCTATACAGTATTGACATCATCTATAGCAGCAACCAACATTATTTCAGGTACCTTTATTGGCGTTAGCATTTAAGGAGAGTTTCCACGCTTATTTGGGTGATTTGTTCTCTCCATACAACATTAATTTATTTAATCGATTGTTTGGGAGGCAACTATTGCTGGGAGGGTTTATTTCTGCATTTTCATCTTATTTTTCCAATAGCCAACCAGCTGTATCTACTGTTTCCGTACACCTACACCTTTTCTAACCACCACCATACATTTTGGGACTCATCTGCATCATGCTACAAATTTGATTAGTTGCATCACCAACATTTTCATTCATCTTGTGAGTGGAATAAATTATATGTAAACTGCAATTGAATTTCCAATACTTCATATCAGTCATTGTAATTGTTCTTGCTACTACAAATCAATAAAAAGCCAATTTCTAGTGGGTTCCTATTGCTGTTAAAGACAATTTGATTTTCAGATCTGAATATAATTCTGATTTAGGGTTTATACTACTACATATCTATAAATCTGTAAGTACAACTTATTAAATTGAGCATATACATGATTGGTTTATTGTTGTCATGCAAATAAGGGTTTATATCAGCATATGAGGGTTTATTTTATGCATTTCCAGCCACTTTGATTTTTCCAGTTCGTTGTTTCAGTTTTCTTTTTTGGTTCAAAAATTTAGAAAACTACAAAAAATTCAGAAAATACAAAAAAATTACATTGGGTTCATTATAGTGGTATCAAAGCAGTGATCTTACCAACCTGTTTGGGGAAGAACTAATCTTTTGATGCAAATCTAGTTTTATGCACAAAAGTGACAAAGAATTTAGGTATTATTAGAGGGAGAAGAAAGAAAAGAGAAGAAGCCATGGGTGATCGAGATAAGAGAGAAGAAACAAACTTCTACGAAATTATCAACTGAAGTAACAGGGAGTTAGCTAGGGAGATTCAAACTTCCATGAGGGAGTCTATGTTAGATATAGCTTGAACCTTGAGGTAATTGAATCAATATTTCAATGCATCCAGACCAACCCAAAATGTTGTAGGAGAAGGAAGTAATTCATCCAATGATAGGGTTGCAATCAACCCTCCCACTAAGACTTTTTGGGCAAAGTTTATACAAAGAGAAGAAGATCCACTAGAGGAAAATCATCATTTTCAGCCTCACATGGTAGATGGTATGGCCAAGCATCACGAAAAATATAATGTTCGAAGTTAGGCAATCCATGATGATCTATCCTTTGGTGAGTTCTACAATTTGAGGAAAAAGAATGGTCATAGAAGAGGAAGGAGAGACCAATATGATCATCATCAAAAAGACATACAACATCAATTAGGTAAGATCACTATACTTACATCAAACACATGTTTAGCTAGGGCTTGGTTGGAGAAGTTGGATACATACTTTTCATTGAACCCTATGTATGAAGAAGAGGCAATTAAGTTTGCTACCCTACATTTGAAGGGTGTAGCTCATGAGTGGTAGTACCATGGCATGGTTACACAGGGCATGGCTCCATCATTGCCTTAGAAGAATTCAGTCAGAGGTTGATACAGAGATTTGACATGAAGGATTCGGAGGTGCATTTCAAAGAGCTAGCACAATTGAAGCAAGAAGGTACAATGGAACATTATGTGGCAAAAAATCAGAGGCTATCAGTGATGGTATCGGATGTGACAGAAAGGAGACTTATTGTACTATTTGTAGAAGGACTAACTGAACCTTTCAAGGTTTTGGTTAAGGCCTTTGACCCACCATCTTTGTTGGAGGCCATTAGGAGACCTCTAACCTTGGAGATTTCGATTCCTAAGAACAAGGCACCACCTATATAGCACCACAAAAGAAACCATTTCAAAAGGAAGTCATCGATGCCTTGGTCGTGGACAAGTACATTACATAGAGGTACTTCCGAATGAAGAGTTAGAAAAGGAGGATCTAGAACCAAAGGTTGAAGAGAAAGAACGTAAGGAAGAGATTCAAGAGGGCACCCTTGCTTCACTTCTAGTTGTGCCTAAGTATCATCCATTCAGAGTTCCTGGGGTTTTACATGGACAAAAAATCACAATGCTGATTGATCTAAGAGAGGATTACTTACAGAGTACTTAGAAGGATTCAATGTCATAGTTGCAGATGGCTTCACCATTCCTTGTATTAAGAAGATACTGTAGCTTGACATCACCTTGAGAAGACATAAGATGTATGATGATTTCTATATTGTTGGATTGGGAGAGACCAATGTGGTTTTGGGTGTGCAATGGCTTTATTCCCTTGGGGAATTCACCCTAAACTATTAGACTATGGAGATGAAATTCAAAATGGAAGGGAAAGAGTTAGTGCTTCAAGGCACTAAGGATGGAGCTCCAAGGGTCGTTGTGGCCAAGAGGATGGAACATCCATTGATGACAACCACAACTTCATTCATAGGTGAGATACTTTTTTTTGGTGATATTTGGTCTATTTTGGATCAGCATAGTATGGTGTTTGATGCTATACCTCTAGGATGGCCATTGAGTGGAAACTTTCATCAAGAGATAGGGAAGAGATGTTGGAGATATCTTTTCCATTGAGGTAGTAATTGGCACCATTAAAGGGTATCAAGAGGATGTTCATAAGCTTGGTGGAAGGGTTTCAAATCTAGATATGTTTGCAAAAGATTACAAAAAGATTATAATGGAGAAGAGTAGTGATGGCATATTGCAATTATGTTGTGAAGGAAACATGTCAAGGACCGCTGTCATAATAAATCCCAGCTTTGGGGTTGTTGTCCTCATTATTTCTAGCCACTATACTCCACCATTTGCAGCCATACAAGTGTTTTAAGTCATAGGATTGAGTGATTTTCAGATTGTTTCTGCTATTAGAGTATTTTCAATCATTGTATGGTTATTTCCTGCCTCTATATTGCTGATTTTTGCAAAAGATTTTCAATATTGCAGCTGCTGTACCATTTTTATACTGTTGCTCTTCATGGTTACTAATTTTGGACTGCTATTATCAGCCATATTCAGTCACCAATTTGCAAATATTTGGAAATTTTTTGTGTATCATGTTGTTTGTGAAGGGTTTCAGCCATTGGAGCTACTGAAAACAATTATTTCAGCCACCGTACTACTGTCTTGGATGAAGTTTCGAATGAATTATGGCTATTGCAACTTCATTCCAGCTAGCATGCAAGCTAATTAGTACAAATTCATGAGTTTCAACCTATAGTATAGTGGTAGGATCTATTGGAACTCAAGAGAGTTATTATCATGTTCATTATGATAACAAAGTGGCACAACAAAAACATGGTGGTAAATTCATAAGGCAGCCTTTGTCCTTGTGAGAGTTTGAAGATGTCCTCAAGCATTGGGAAGGAGGCACCATTCATCATCACATCCAAGAGGAGCATATTGTAGGTTGGTTGCTTTCATTGCTTAATCCAAGTCAAAGGTGGGGAAGTATAATCATGCATCTTATCATGGGTTGCCCAAAGGTTTGCATTTATGTTGTTGTGAGTCGTGTATACTTCTTGATTATTTCTCCTCAAGAGGCCAAATTGTTTTTCCAAGAGTGGCCAAATTTTGTGGATTACATAAGAATGTGGATGATGGAGGTGGTAGACCCTATAGTGACTTTTGGTGGGAGTTGTTCCACTTGACATGTATAGGATCTAGATGCTATGGACGTTACATCATGATTCATAATGTTAGCATGATGACACTTGAGCGCCCGAGTTTGCATAGTGCTTTTTGGCAGAAGTTGTTTCATTTGACAGGTACAGGGTCCAAACTCTATGGACATTCTAGCATGATTCATCACATTGGCATAGTGATACTTGAGCATTTAGGTTTGCAATTGCTTGAGGGCAATCAATTCTGGAAAGGGCAGACTATCATGTCCCCTTTTTAGGACTAGAAGAATTAATAATATTATTTTAAGTTGAGCCTAGTAATTTCATATTTAAGGGGCAACTTAATAAAAAAAATTTAATGATTTAAAAAGTGTTTTAAACACTTAATTATAAAAAGTATTTTTAAATATTTTGGAGAGAAATTTAAATCCAAGGGCTTGTTTTGGATAAAAAGGTGGCACTTGGCTTCATTTGGCATTCTTCACTTTGGAGCTTCCTATTTGAGTTGGCATCCAACGGCGAAAACCCTTGGTTGTTTCAAAGATCTTGGAAGATAAAACCATCTTGGATTTCCATTTATGGATTTGGGGATGAAAACTCTCATCTCTATTTAGGGCATCTCCACGCAGGGGTTGCATTGGAGCTGAATTGTGGCAATTTCATGAAATTTTCAAAGTTTTGGTGATTAAATTTGCAAACAAATATTTTATCGTCGTCAAATGATTCCAATTTTGCATTTTTGGACTTTCTACAATTTATGTTGTTGATTTGTCATCCATTTTTTGGAGCACTTGCATTGTTAATCATTTCCATACCAATTAGAGGGATTTTTGGAGTAGCCGTACAATATTGACATCATCTATAGTAGTGACCAACATTATTTTCAAGTACCTTTATTGGTGTCAGCACTTAAGGAGAGTTTCTATGCTTATTTGGGCAATTTGTACGAGTCATACAACAATATTAATTGTTGTCATCAATTGTTTGGGAGGCGATTACTATTGGGAGGGTTTATTTTTGCATTTTCATCCTATTTTTCCAATCGCCAACTAGCTATACCTGTCGCCATCATACACTTGCACCTTTTCCCATCATCGTCGTACATTTTGAGAGTCATCTACAATGTACATCATGCTACAAATCTGATCAGTTGTATCACCAGCATTTCCAATCATCTTATGAGTGAAATAAATTATATGTAAATTGAAATTGAATTTCCAGTAATTCATATCAGTCATTGTAATTGTTCTTGCTATTGCAAATCAATAAAAAATAATTTTCAGTGGGTTCCTGTTTTCACTTGGATTTGCACCCTGTGTTGAAGCGCTTATGTTGCAACAATCCAGTGAAACATTGGAGTCATTTCTAGGTGTGGGACCTTGCGAAGGAAATCAAACCTCCAGAGAAAGGCTGGTTCTTTTTCTGAATATGAGATTCAAAGTGTGCTAAGACTAAACCTAATCTAATCACTATTGTGTAAAGGGGAAGAAGGAGAAACTGAAAATAAAAGGTGATTCCCGAGGTTTGAATATAGAACACACACAAAGCTAAAATGCACAGAATAATGGAATACAGCTGATAAACTCACACAAATCCTACAGACCTTAACATAGGTAAAGCTATGAAAAGGATTGCAGGGAAATAAGCATTCACAAACAATAACCAGTTCTAATTCTATATAGAGTTAAAGAACAACATGAAAAGGTAAAAACACAGTATTGTATTGATTAAAAAGGCACAGTTACAACAAAGGAGGGTTATGTTTGAACACAAAAAATAAGTCTCTGTATCCAACCCTCATTACATTGAATTCTCATTTATTTATATCATTCCATTACATTGACCTAAGTCATTCATTATAATAAATTCACCCCATGGGCCTGTCAGAAGATATTTTTGCCAAAAGGAATGTTTTATCTTGAGGATGAAGTAGCTGGGAGATATTTGATGTCTTGAATGCAAGCAACTGATTCATCCACCTACAACAATACATATGAAAATATCTGGAGATGAAGTAGCTGGGTAGATCTGATTTTGCATTAATGGCTAAAAAGATACTTCAAATATATTTTCCCACCAAAATCCCTATGCAAAGCTTTTACAACACTTTAAAATATTTAATTTCAAATATTTTAAAGCTTACATTACCATACAAGCTTTATTTTCACTGATTTTCTCTCTACTTAAAAATCTAGCCTTTATTTTGCCTTATCTACAAAATCTCTCTTTCACAAACCATTATGTCTTTGCCTTCTATTTATTTTCATCTTTATCGGCAAAGTTCCTCTTTCTCAAACTTGGCTTTCTTCTCCCTTTTTGCCCATTGTCAACAAAATCACCATTTTGTGAACATGAATGTCTTCGTCCTTTGTCGGCAATTCTTGATTTTTACAAACTTTGCCGCTGTCTCCTTTTTCTTTACCTTGTGAGCAAAGTTTCAATTTTTCAAACCAAGCTTGTTTCTTTCCTTATCGGCAAAACCTTCACTTATTGAACCTTACTCTGTTTGCCTCTTTCTCTTTTATCGGCAAAATCTAACTTTTTCGAACTTGGCCGCTTTCTCCCTTTATTTCCTTTCTTTTGCTGCAAAATCGCCCTATCAGTGATTTTGGGAAATTTCAAACTTTTCAGTAAGTTTTGTTTTTTACCATTGTGCCAATAGGGCCTCTTTCTTTGCCTTAATCACTTTTCGACCTCCTATTTTACCTTTATCGGCAAAATATATCTTTTGCAAACTTTACCCTTTTCACCTTCTATTCCTCTCTTTGTCGGCAAAGTTAAACCTTTTCGAACCTTGCCTTCTTCCTTTCCTTTGCTATCGGCGATTTTCCCCTTTTATGAACTTTGCTTGTGTCTTGCCTTTTCCTTTTGGTTGGCGAATTTTGTCTTTTGCGAACCATTCTACCTTAGCCGATTTTCACCTTGCCTTTGTCTTATTCCCTTATCGGTGAACCCAGGACATTTCAAACTTTTTGACAAGTTCAAGCTTTTGCCAAATTCCCGATAAGGCCTTTCCTTTAATTTGCCTTAGCCATTTTTGCAAGTAAACCTTCCCGCCTAGCCCTTTAGTTGGCGATTCGCCTGATTGGCGAACCTTTGAAAAATTGAACCATTGGATGAGTTTGCAAAATTTGAAAATTGCCAATAAAGGAAAACTTGTTTTTTTTCATAGTCACTTTTCGGCCTCTTCCTTTTCTTAGTCGGCGAACCAGCCAGTTCACAAACCCGACTTTTTGTTGACTAAGGCCAAAAACTAAGTAGCACATTTATCCCTTATAAATCCAGCATTCCAATCAGTCTCAACTTACATGTTCTTTTGCATGCCTCAAGAAGATTTTGAAATAAATGGACATAATTGTGTGTCAATTCCTCCATTAAGGAATAGGAAAAAAGAGAATATTTCCCTAGTTGAATGGGATAAAGTTTGCCTCCGAACTGAGTTTGGAGGAACCAGAATTAGAAATTATAAAAAGGTCAACAAAGTTCTAAGTTCTAAGTGGGTGTGGACACTCTATAGTAGGCTCAATCCACTAATGGAGTTGTTTGATTTGAAGATTGTACCTTGACAACAAAGAACCTGAGAGGATTTCAACTACTCTCAATCTTCCCAAAGGGTCGACTATATGGAATAGTGTTGTTTTCAATAAATCCCTAGTTCATAGAACTCTCTTTTAGACAATAGGGATAGGGAAAATAATCCCAAAATGGATTCAGTTTTGTGTTCTTTGGCCTATTTGGGGACAAAGGAGAACTTCATGAATGTTAGAGAAGGTATGGGATGGTATGGGACGTTTTGAAATAGTCCTTGGTAGAGAGAATATCATTCTAGGATTGGTTCTGGTCATCATTGGCCTCATAAATGCAGTTGTGTTGCAAGGGCAGAAAAAGTACTTAAGTGGCATCAAAAGTGGAATTTGATCGCATATTTGGATTCCTCTCAAAAATTTGTGCAATTCCAAAAAAATGGTACCTAGTTTTGAGTCCATATGCAAAAGTTTTGGCTTCCAAAAAATTTAGATCAAAGAAGGCCAACAAAGTGGCAAAAACACATTCACTGCTCTGTTGAAAGAGGATAATTCATTTTGTGCAATCATACAAGTCCAATGACGTTCTGAATTTTCAATTTTTTCACCTCCTCTTCTTCTTTGATGGTTGTTTCAGCTTCTAGATGGTAGGGGAGTCTGTTTAACTTTATACTACGATTATGGTTGAATTTAGTATGCTTGAGTCTTAAATCTCTTGATTGGGAGCTATATAGTGACAATTGTCATTGAATTTCTCATAGTTTATGACTATTGTATTAGAGACGAGGGGGAATTTTGTTGGGAGAGTTGTAATTGGCCTTGGGAGAGCATTTCAGTGTTGTTGAGATTTATTATCAAGCCCAAGGGCTGTAGATCAATTGTTTAAGCCATTTTGAGCACTAAGTGAGTGTGACTTACAATTTTCTAGAGTTTTTACACACAAGGGGTTTCTTTGTGTTATCTTGGTCTCATCTATGTTTGGATCTCTCATATTACTTCTTGTTCATCTAATTTTCCTACATATTTCAATCATTTGCTCACATTATAAGACTAACAAATATTTGTTAGTTATAAACTAGTTAACGAATATCCTTATAGTTTACAAATCAAGAAACAGATGACTTCTAGCATAGTAAGGGGCCTTTCAAGCTTGGGGACTCAAAATGCAAGACTACCATAGCAATAGGGTATCATCTTCTAGAAGAAGCAGCTACAAAAACCTTGAGGTGGAAAATATGGAATAAGGTTTCTTCATCAAAATCTTGGCTAAAAGTTTGCGTGTTCTTATGAGTTGATGTTTAGGGAAGATTCCAACTAGGGAAGAATTGAAGTGATGTGGTTGTAAGAAAATATATGCAATTGCATAATGTGTCTCAAGAAGGAGAAAGAGATTAACCTTCTCCTTTTGAACTATGATTTTGCTAGAGAAGTTTGGAAAGGAATGATTAGATCTTTAAGCATGGAATGGGTCTTTCATTATAAGTTATTTGAGGATACTTCAATTTTGGCTTTCAAGTCAATGTCAATTTGTTTAAAACTTTTGAGTATGACCTATGATTTTGTTTACATTAGAATTTGTGTCTTGTGTAGAATAAGAATGTCCAAAGAGGAACTATGACGGCCATCAATGAAGTTATGAAAGCTCAAATGCACAAGAAGTTTGAGCTTGTCACAGGAGATCTCCAAGTCTTTTAGGGTTGGCCTAAATAAGATGTAATTGTTGGTAAAACCAAAAAAATGAGATTGAGAGAAATTGGCATGTATCTCATTGAAAGAGTGATGCATTATATAGATTCAAGAAACTTCCAGTTACAACCAACTCATTTAAGAGCTAAAACAACCTTATTAATGACCTACAACAACTAAATCATTACTTATTAGCTACAAGTGTAAACATACACTCTATTATATCATTATTCTAATGCTCCCTTAATGACTAAACTAGAAGGATCTAGAGGTTTAGTCATTAAATTACAACATTGCTTCTTAGATGTGCAGAAATGGCTAGAAATATATTCATTAGAAACCTTCATGACAATAGGCACTTGAGAAACATATGCAAAAAGAACAAAATGAACATGCTCTACTTCAAAATTATCAACTGGTTTGCTTGTCCTATGAAGTTATACATTTGATTTTGGAAAGTCATCATCATGCTCACCTTTGAAATGCCATTGGAGTCTCTAAAGGACAACAAACAAATGCTACAAATACAAAGTTTCAACCAAAGGGAAACTCTGTATGGGTTGAACCTCAATCGGAATCAAGACAGTTTTAGTTTTACTTTGTTCATAAATAGGTGGAGAAGAACCACCTAAAGGCTAATGCACTGGAATACCCCATGAGCTAGAAGATATATCTTTCAATGGCACACAATACTAGCTTCTATACCAACCTCCTTAGGTTTATGACTGGACCAAGTTTCCTTTGGTGCAACATGCAAAGCAGGATCAACAAGTCTATATAAGCTTTTGGTACACACCGCCTAGCCTGATGTTTAGAGCAATTATTTCATCTTGTTTCACATCAAAAACAATGCACTCTGTCCCATGAAATTGAACTAGAAAGTTAGGTTTTTTTATAATTTGACTAGTAGAGAGTAATTTTTTGTTCAATCCTAGAACATAGCTAACATTACATACTAAAAGTTTGATGCCATTATTTATTGTAATTCTCACATCACCTATCCTTTCAACTATATGTGACTTTCCGTCACCAAGCAAAACAAAATCCCTATGACTATCATCAACAGTAAACCTGGCATACTACCTTTCAAAACATGAAGTATTTTGATGTGCCTACATCAAAGAACTAACAATTTCTTTTAACATTGTGTAAAAAATCCATCAATGCAAACTCTTCATCATGGTTTTTCTCAACAATAGCCACCACATTAGCTTCATTATGTGGCTTGTGGGATAGATCATATTGTCTTTTAATGCAATCTTTCTTAATATGCCCAAGTTTCTAATAGTAGAAGCATTGTACCTTTTTCCGTGTTTGTGAAGTGGGAGAAAGGAACTATAGTTTGTATTCTTGAATTGGGCAGCAAGTGCACTTTCTAAATTCCCAAAAGTAACTTTTTTCATCCGTTTTTGTCAATGTTACAATAGATATGAATTGATCTTGTCAAAGGTCAAAGTCTAGCTTTCTACCAATAGGTTTAGAGACTCCACAAAAACCTCAAAGGAGGGTTGGAAGGTTGATGATCAGAGTAACCATATCTTCCTTGTCCACTAGTTTGTTGACCGCAGCAAGCTAATCTTTAAGATTTTTGAGTTTCAGAAGATGCTCTGACAAAGACCCACTCTCATGCAATTTAGGAGAAAACAACATATTTTTTAAATATAGGACCTGACCTTTTTTAGAAGTTTGGTGCTTATCTTTCAAAGTACTCCACATTGCACTAGTAGACATTGCATTATAGACTTTAGGGTTTAAATCATCAAACACAAATAACTTAGCAATAATAAGGTTTCCCTATGACATTTGTCAAAGTCATCTGGATTGTTGGCTAGCCTAGTTTCAATGCTTAATAGTATTTTGTCACACATCCGATACTTGACAATAGTGAGTATTTTAAAGAGTTCAACAAATTTTTCTAGACTCTAAAACAAAGATCAGATTTCATAGACTATAACTTCTGCAAATTTCTAACACAAAAATTTGGAAAATAGCCAAAAACTCCTACTCCAATTTTTTTTTCTTATAGATTCAACCTGCAACATTGGATGTGGCCTATACCTTCACGACTTATCCACACATTGACTCACTCAAAATTTTGTGTTCCCTCGCGACTTTCTACTACCCGCACAAATTTTTTTATTTTGCCCTTGTGAATTAGAAAGAAACTTATACAACCCACGATTTTCTAGTCTATGCAATATGCTAACCCACAATTTCCTAAAAGAATTGGCAATTTTTTGCCCACAACCAAGTCCATGTAACACCTACTAGTATTTCAGCATTTTCTCATGTGCCCTTTTCCATTTGACTGGAAAATATGTGTAACTAACAAAGACACAATGGTATTGAAGCAAAAATCAACCTCTTCATCATCCCCTTGCTCAAACAGAAATGTGACTAAATTTCACATGCCCTAGTCACTACAAATGAAAATTGCGACTAGAGGATCTTGCTCAACCTCTTACCAAACCAAATTTTGATTGATACCCTTGAAACGCAACTGTTCCCACAATTTTGTAATGGCACATGTGTTTTGTAGTGCCATGGCTTTCCACAATCTCATGACCTCAACCCATGATCATTGACTTCTACACCTTTGCAAATGACTTGCTATCTTCTCTTCTTGACTTCCTTCACGAGACCAAATAGTGGCACGGATACTAATGTTGGTAAAATTGAAGAAATGAAATTGACAGAAATTGGAATGTATCTCATTGAGAGAGTGCTGCATTATATAGATTCAAGAAACTTCTTATTACAACCAACTCATTAAAGAGCTACAACCTTACAACAGCCTTATTAATGACCTACAACAACTAACCCATTACTGATTACCTACAAGTGTAAACATAAACTTTATTATATCATTATTCTAATATTCTAATAGAAATGTGGGAATGACACTAAGCACTAACAAAAAGAAGCGAGCCACAATTAGATGGATCCCTCCCTATGGGAATTGGGGGAAGATGAATTTCGATGGTGAGATTCTAAAGGTAACCCAAATCTCGTAGGGGCGCACTATGCTATTACTATTAGGGATGCACAAGGCAATGAGGTTGCCTTTGAATCTTGCTTTATGGGTATCAATTCCAATTGACTTTAGATCTCCAAAAGCTGGTTGTTGAAGGGGATTCTAATCTTCTTACTAAGGCAATGTCAAAGTAAGGGTGTAACAATTGGAAGCCTAGGAGATTCATTGTAGAGGCCTAAGAGATTGTAACCAAATTCAATTAGGTTCTTTTCACCGCTTGATTTTAGGAAGATAAAAATGCACTAGACTAGTTGCCTACTCGGGGGATGGATTCCAAGGTAAAGGTTTAAGGAAAGCTAGAAAATGTTCAAAATCTGGAAGAATTGCATAATTTCCCTAGAAGTGTTATGGAGATTGATGATTTTTAAAATCTGCAATCTAAATGGATGATGGAATTGAGATGATGATTTGTATATTGATAGAGTGTTGGGCATGGAATAAGAAATACATTTGAGATTAAAGATAAACAGGGAAATTATAAATTCAACATTTATAATTGTTTCATTAAGGGGCCTTTGTCCCAAGATTTGAAATGTATGAAATCCAAGATGAAGTACAAGTATAGAGGAGATTAATATCCCATCACCAAGACATCTGTACACTATGAGTTTGTTCTAACTGTAGTTCTTCTTAGTTTCAAAAATCTCACCCAAGGGATAAGCAAATTACTGTCATAAAATCAGCAAGCGTACAAAGTCATTCATTGTTCAACAATAATACATTAAATATCCTTTCAAGAGCTCCATGGTCTTCTGCATGAGGCTGCACAATAGTGCATATAAATCAAGGTGAAGTACAATAAGTGGATCCATGTAATGCTCCCTGGATTCTTTAATCAGCATCTCCATAATCCTCTAGTCCACAGCATGGCAATAGGCATTACAATCTAGAATGTGTACTCCCTGTGTATATTAAGAATAAATACATAAGGCCACTACCATCAGCAGTACTACTAAGACCTCATTAATGGATGCACAAGCACAAAGACTAGACATCAAATTCCAAGGTCTAATGTTGACCCCATAGTGCAAGAGATTATACAACTTAGCCTCCATATATCTAAGGGTAATACATAATTTAATTTGGTCTCCATTAATCAAACAGATCCCATGTGTAATAACCACACATCCTCTTCCACCAAGTGTCCAAATGCTGAGTTGTAAGACACACATAAGAAATAGTTCACAGTACACTTGAGCAATAAGTAAATATATATAGATAAAAGGGTGAACATAAATAGTTGTTCAACCAAACAATCAACTGAATCTACTTCGTGTGAAGATTACTACATCCTTTATTATTGTCTCTTTAAAGTACTTGTTCTCTTATTCCCTCTGTGTGTCATCACTTCTAACAAGGGGAGGTCACAAGCATGCGTCCATTACAATTCATTGGGCATATATAATCATTTAGAAAAGGAGAGAAGATATAGAGCTACAAGAACATTAGGTAGGCATCAATAAAATACTTTTCAAATTTCCTTGAACAAGTTTTAGCTAATCCCTTAAGGTATCTTTGATGCCACAATTATTATTGTGTCCCTAAAGGCCTTCGACTTGGATTCCCACCCATAATTTAACAATGAAACTCTAATACATACACCTGCCTAATTTAAAAGAGTCCCTTTTTCATATGATAAACCTACCAAAAATTAAGGTTTTCAAGGGGCAATGTATGTTCTCATAGTTGAAAAGACAACATGGAAGCTCCAACCAGCTGAATGAACCCACCACCTACAAGGTGAACATGCTACTTAGCAAGGGAACTTACCAATTAGCAAGTAGAGTCAAATGGTGCTTTCTCAGAAATAGTGAGCTGCGCCTATGGTGGCTTTTTTGACATTCCAAATTACTATAGGCTCTAGCTACCCATCTAGAAGGCATCACTGATGTTTTTGGCACCAATGCTTCTTAAGAAACTGTCTAAAACTCACACAAAAGAATCAAAACTCTGAAATGAGGATTTACAAGAAAACATGTGTATGTGGGAAAATATAGAATGAGGGGCATCTCCAATCCCTTTAAACAAGAGAAGTTCCATTTGTTCCAACCAAGAGGTGTATAAATTCTCACTCATCCTACATATCACAATCACATTTATGGCATATGCTAACATATTCCCACAAGTAGCTTAAGAAAGAAAGAAATTATATTAGTGTCCACGGATGACCAAAAGTAGGTCAATGGGACTCAAGAGTGCAGCAGTATACAATAGAAAGTTCAAAGAAGAGAAACCTAGATAGACCCCACAAAGGGGAAAAACAGAAGCAAAGAATTACAAAACAAGGGACCACCAACACAAATGGTCAAGAAACTAGTACATATAGCCAAGAAGGGGAACAAGAAATACCATTATTTAATCTGAGGAACCCTCCATTTTCTAGGTTCATAAAGAGAAAAAAAGGGAAAGAAGAAACACCATACAATTCTTTTCTTTTCAAATGGAAACCATAGATGGAAGAATCTACGTACCTCCTTTTCAAGGGAGAGGGGAAAAACAGAAATATTGAGAAAGAAGAAGCTCCTAGCTCCACTCCAAGATTCACTTAAGGACATGTTTTGTTGGGGGATCAATTCCCCCCAATAGTACTCTCTCACACTTCTAAATTTACACTTTAAACTTTTTCACAGCAAGACCTAATTTGCACACCACCAAAGCAAGCATGAATGGAAGGCACAATCTTGAAAACAATTTTAGAGGGAATGTGTTTAGTCTCCCTTTCATCTCTTTCTCCAAGGCTGTCAAGTATTTATTAAGACTTCCAAAACGTTATTTTCTTACAGCCATGACCCCTTTCTTAAATATGGTAATCTCCTTTCACATATGTGAGCTTCCTCCTTCCCACATGGCTTGGAAAACTTCAACCAAGTCAACTTGCACAGGAATTGTGATAACATACTCCCAACTTTGAAAGAAGAAGAATTGTACACTTAATCCAGTCTCTTTTCCTGCTTATATATAAATTTGAGTTCTTGAACTTATATTATTTAAATATTCCTCCCAAGGTTTTATGCTAGGTTCTTTTACCTAATAGCATACTTGCCATCAAGGCTTGTAGCTCAATTACATGCCACCTCAAGGACAGGTCATGGCCACTCACCATGGATGGATCACCACCATGTCCTTTTAGACATCTATAATATCACTCCACATGCTGCATCATCCTCTGAGTAGCTGGGAAAATGAGAAGGGATTAAAATAAATGTTAACTCAAACATAGTCACACAATTCACCAAAACAATAAGCACAATTATGGGATCACTATCATCACATGTATATGTCCCTAATTAATTTTTGCTTTGGGTCTTTATCCTTTCCAACATGGAGATTTGTCTCCCTTAAGTCAATCTCGTCGCCCCCTTCACCTACAATCCAATCACCACACTTATCATCTTCCTCATGGCTTGTAACATGAACTACTTTAATACTACATGAAGCAAATTATGGGTTGAGCTAGAGGCACCCACATAAAATATAAGACAACAAAGTGACCTTGTAAATGGTAGCTACTAATGACAATTGAATTAATTATGTGTAGCATACAATACACAAAAATGATTACAAGCACCTCAACCTCTTAGGTTTCTAATAAAGTTGATTAGTACCCCTAAATGGAAAGAAAACCATAAGATATAAGAAAGCTGAGAAATATGACAGAACTATAAACTATGTGAGGTACACCATAAATCCTAGATCCAAATTTGGTAGGGTTTGACATTACACTTAGGAGAGTTAATAATATGCCAACAAAATTCATCAATTTAGAGTCCCCAATTTGTGTTGAAGAATTTTCTTCCCAATATTCACTTGAGAATAGAGAAATATTGACCTAGACCAAAAGTGCATTTGGGGGATCATCACACTCAGATCAAAGGATGGTGACCAATGTGTCACAAAAAGGGAGTGGATTTTCTTAAACCATTATCCTCTTGAAAAGTGGCATCTTTCTTACTCTTTGAGATGAATATAGCCATGGAGTAACCTTGGGCATCATGAAAATGTCCATGAATCCAAAAGGCTTCCAATTTTCATACACTTAGGGTTTCAAAATCTTCCACCTAGGGAAGCTCACATGAACCTACAAATGAGAGCCCATTTCTTTAGGGACAAAAGCATTTTCTCCATCTCTTCAATTGGGAATTGGATTCAAGTAGAGAAACCATCTTTAGGTAAAATCTATTAGCCTTCTTGGAAAGGTAGTTGGACTTAAACCCACTTTAATGGAAATCTGAAAAAATGCATCCTTGAGAATGGGAGAGACTATGGAGGATACCATGAACTCCCCACCTATGGTGACTACTAAGAAAGATATCAGCATGAGATGAATTAAAATTAATAGAGGAAAGGGAAGGACGTAGGATTTTAAACAGGCAACTTGTTTCAAAGACCATCACTATCCAAAGTATTAAACAATTGATGGGAGCTCTTCATAATCTTGCCACAACTGTATCTAGAAAAAAATATCATATTTGTCGATATAGCAAGACGTGACTTGGTGACCATATGATGCAGGAACATCTGGGCGAACAAGCTATCCTGCATCACAAAAAAAAAAAAAAAAATTAAGTTCAGTTTTCAGTATTTTTGGTGTAGGTTTGAGCTTCAGGAACAACTTGTGAAATTTTGGGAAGATAAAAATCTTCATTTGTGAGGACTTGGCTTTCATTTCAAATATCAAAGGCAATCAATATATTCAATATTTTTAAAAATTATTATATTTCACAAATTCAAGGTCCTAGGCATTGAAGGGGTTCATTTATCATGATAGAAGGAGATTGTGACGAAAAATAAAATAAATTTATTTTATTTACTCAACTTGAAAGCTTTAGGAAGTGTGCAAATAATATTTTATTATCGGTATTCCCACATTTACAATTTATTATTGCATTTGTTCATTTGGGTGGCTAAAATGGAGGAAAAAACTAGTGATTTTTTGGCAAACAATTAATGATTCTTCAATTTCCAAATTTGGGTGGATAAGGATGAATTTATTTCTGATTTTATTTATTTTTCAAAGGCATCTACAACAGCAAGACGTTGAAGAGGGAGCAGCAACTTCGAATGCCACATTTGGAAGCAATAAATTAAGATTTTTTTATTTTTCTGTAAGAATTTCAAAGGACACTTTGGGGAAAATGAAAGAACAGATTTGTGTGCCACATTTTGGTGCTTCATGAGGGTTTTAACTTCAATATAATGTAGCCATTAATGGTGTTAAGGGCAGCAATCAACAACAACAAGGTTAAAGAAAGAATTTGCAGGTGGATTGCATGTAGAAAATGTAAAAAAAAAATCAGCTTGCCAAGATGAGAGGAATAGAAGAAGAGAAGAAGAAGGGTGCATGTGTGTTGCAGGTGTTCAAGGCAGCCAAGAGAGCTGTAGGATGAAGGGAAAAATCAAATTGTAAAAGAGGGTTGAAGCCAAGAAAGTGTGAAGGCATGAGGGTTTTAAGATTGAAGGCATGAAGTGCCTAGAAACCCTTGAAATTTTTGAATTTTATTTTTCTTTTAAAACATGAATGCATGTAATTGATTCTTGAAGGATTTATCAAATATAAATACATATGAGGGTCTGAATAAAGATATATTTTTAGATTTTTCTAGCATGTGTTGTATTGATAAGTGTGCAAAAATGTGGATTTTAATTCTATGGCTGCAAGATTTGGCAGTTTAATAAGACCCCCTAATCTTGTCTGCATCAAATTGTATCAAAGCAAGTAGTTTTTTTGGGAGGTGTGTTGTAATGTCCCTTCTCGAGCCTAATCAGTTGTGGGTCCGATAGCCTATTTCGTCGAGTTCCGATAGGCTATGTGGTTTGGTAAGAGACTCCTTGTTTGTGGAGATCACCGGTTCAGTTATTTTTTATTTCAGTTGATGGCATTGTGTTGATTTGTGGTTTAGGATTGCAGTGCAACTTTCAGAAATTTTTCGGCTTCTCGGATTGCTCTCCAAACTTCTTGGAGAAGCCGTCTATTTTTAGAAAGTCACCCAGATGGCATCATTCTTCATTCCAAACATCCTGGAGTACGTTGGTATGGTTTATTTTGCAGTTTGATTATGTTTGGAATTTTTCGTAAAGTTGGGTGGATTAATGAGCTATTTTATTATTATTTACACTTCTGTCTCTAAAGGGTGGAAATAATTAAAAAGTGCCTAAGTGTTATAGCTCAATGAAAAGGGTAAAGGATATTTTAATTGCTTAGGCATATAAAGTGCGCTCAAGCTTGGGAAAAGAAAATTATTTAAGTTGGAGGAAAAAAGTAATTATTTCCAAAAAATAATTATATTCTTGTGTAACTTAAAAAATGCCTTTATAAGGAGGATGAGAGCTCATTTGTTTGGTTATGCTATTGATTTGATACCATTATGTTGCTGGATTGAACCTGCGTGTTCTTCCTTTCCTTCTTGAGGACGTCAACCCTCTAGAAGAAGATCAGTTTCGGTGGTGAGAGATCCACCCTAGCTGGTTCAAAGTGATTTCAATCAGGAATCACATAGAGATTCATGGATTTTGATGTTTTCTGAAGTTTTTGGATTGGAATTTGATGCTAGTATATCTATTGAGATTTTGGAATGTTTTAAAATGGATTTGATGTATGTTCTTTGAAGTTTTGATGAACATGATGCAGTTCATACACTTACAGGCCGTACACTTTCCATCATGGCATGGGATTTTGGATCAGCAAATGAATGTAATTACCTTGCAAATCTATTTGGATAGTGATCTACATATCTAGGTGCCATCATTCCTTGAGTTTTTGGTGTGATTTAGCAAGTTTCTTAGGTTCCCTATTGGTCATACAACTAGATAGGGCCATACTAGCTAAAATAAGGGCGTGTGGTCTTTGGAGGGGAATCGCCTAGTATTGATTGCATCTTCCCATTGAGATGGAGTCGCCATTGCTAGTGGATGCCCTTGGCATGAGATTTGAGGGGGAGAATCTATTAGTTGGGACTGATTTGAGGATTGGTTCATTGCTGTCACAGTGTTTTCCGACCTGCAACTGAGTTATAGCAGTGTCAAAAGGGACTTCAATCAGACCTTCATCAATCATTTCATGTATGGTATGATTTGGTGCTCTTATTGCTCAGATAGCATGTGTTTCCTTTCATCATTCATGTGTTTTCTATTAGCTAATCTGTTGCAGCAGTTCAAACAAATTGGAAATCAGGGTGACTGAATGTTATTGTAGTCTATACTTGCCATTGTGAATATTTAATTAGTTGCAATATTTAGTAACTTAATGGGTTCTAATTGTAAATTAATTTTATAAAGTATTTTAATTGCTTTATAAAATTAATATTTAATTAAGTTACTTGAGTATTAAAAACACTTTATTAAATAAAGTGTTAATGTACACACACATTTAAAAAGTTCAAGTGCAAACATTTAAAAGGGTTAAGTGTGACTGTGTACACATAAACTTTCATGTAATAAAATTAGGGCCTGTCCTAATTGATGAAAGTTTAAAAGGGTTGTTGAGAGTCATTGTTGAGCATGTTTTTCAAATGCTTCTGTTGGTGTTTAGTTTGTCAATTTGTATTTAGTTGATGTTAAGGAGATGCTCCCTTGCATTCGCTGTACCAAGGAGATGACCCCTTGGTAGTTCTGGTTTGGTGATGTCCCCTTACCAGTTGTAGAGGTGAAATCACTTCAAGTTTTACAATTGTGCTCCAAAGTGTTGTTCTAGGTTTTCAGTGGATTTATTGCTGATTGCTGATCATTGTATGTCATTGAAGACATTGTATGCAGATTTGAGAATAAAGTTCATGCAGAAGGTTTTTGTTTCCAAATTTATTGATTTGTAAAATATAAATTTGCAATTTGATTCGATATTTGTGGTTTGGCTTTTAAATGTGAAACTTAGTTTTTATACCATTTCATAGTGTAAAGAATGCAAATTTATGTCATCCAGAAGAGAGAAAAATTCTGACAGGTGCAACAAAGCTTTCATTTTAATATAGATTATCTCCAATTCAGTGGACTGTGGGCCCAACCTTGCCTTGATCGCAGATTGTGAAGTTCTATGTATAATCTTTGTTTGATATAATTGTTTGATCATTCGATAATATAAGAAATCATAGCACCTATATTGGTTCGTGGGTTTTGTAGGAAAAGTAATACATATTGAAGACTTTAATTTTGAAACGTCATCATATCATGGGACCCAGACTATCTGATGTGTCAAGTTTCATTGCCTTTGAAGATTTAGTTATGAATGAATTTGATCATTTGGAATAAACGCAGGCCCCAGGATAAAGAAGTTCATAGAAGGCAGTATTTTAATTCTGTATTTGTAGATTCAGAGATCGTGGAGTCCATTGGCGCATGATAGTATTGGCATCGACGGCTTTCAACAAGGAATAGTGAATCCCAGTCAAGGTAGGTTACAAAGGAGTAACTGGCCGCCTTCAATAAAAGATTCGTCTTTGAATTGAGACCATTTGCTAAAGACATCATTAATATCAAAGCGGCGCTTCAATAAGGAGTTGTGTTGGAGACGTGACAAATCTAGAGAAGGTTCGTATCATTGCTAAGGTTGTGTTAGGAATCGAGGGAATCACTGAGCTTATATATATCTTCAGAGTATCGATTTGTTTCTGTATCTGAGTCATCAAGAGTAATCTGCACATTTCATTTCAACGCTGGACTCCAGTCTACTATTGCAAAGCGCATAGCATGCTATCTCATTTATTGAAATAAGCCAGCCGACCAAGGAATAACAACAATCATATCTCAGATATCACAAATGAAGTCAGAGCAGAATGACATTGAGTGTTTGAAGGATGAGTCAGTGTTAGATGAAATCGTAGTTTTCAGTTGCAATCTTCTCATATAGTCAACACAACTTCTTCTATCATTTACAACAAAGATTGGTATGTAGGTATTTGAGAAGTTGTGGAATATGAATATAAACTGCAACTAGATATTCAAATCTTTAATTTGAACAATCTATTTCATCTTACAAACTGTTTGATATTATGCCATCTATGAAGTTAGATAGCTAAGCTATAATTTTTAGTTGGTGAAAGTTTCTTCAAATAACAAGTGTTAATCAGTATTTCAGCGAATATCCATAAGGGATATTACAACTGAATAAGTGGTTTAGTTGCAATGGCTTCTCGCTGAAAAGTGGATGTGCCTAGTTTTCCTTTCTGTTTACCCCGCTAAACAAGTGGTTGCCCACTACATAAGTGGATGCCCACTGAACAAGTGGAAGTTGTTTATTTGCTAGTTTGGTTTTGAATGCTAACTCGGAAGCACTTGTATGCTCTCACCTTGCCCACATTGGGATCTGGGTGATCAAAAGAGTGTGGAAGAAACATTGCTGCACTAATCTTCAGTGTTATTGTCTTATTTAAAAAAAAATCAGGGTTGCATATTACATGTATTGAGGTGAGTTGCATGAGATGGTATAGCTCTAATATTTTGTTGCAGGTATGAGGGAAATTCGTGTAACTATAGAGAGCTAGTATTTGAGATTGTGGTTTAATTTGCATTGCTATCCTCTAATAGAGATAAAGTTGGGTAGAAGGTGTACAAACATCCTCCACTATGTGAAAGTGGGTAGAGGGGGTTTTGAGAGGTGCATCTTCCAAAGTCTTTGTTGGGTAGAGGATAGTTGTGGGATTTGGAAAATATGGAAGTGTGTGATTTATTCATATTGTGAGACAAGATCATGTGAGTTCCGTGGTTATTGTGTAAGTGTGTGCAGGTTGCAGATTGTGAGTGATTGAAGATGTCAAGAAAGAGGAAGAGTATGAGTTTAGCCTTGGGTGAGGCTTTAAAAATTTCATTTATTGAAAGACAGGAAAGAAGATTGGATGAGGAAAGTTGGGTGAGAATTCAAGAACAACGTACAAAGATTTCCATAAGGATGGATGCCTTGGAGTAGAGTATAAAGATAGAGAAAAATCGAGATGGAAAAGAGGAAGGCAGAAAAGAATATGGGTAAGGTGTAGTCCCATTGTTCTAATTATTATTTGTTTGCAAATAGATTTGTGTGTAGAGGAAGACGAAGAAGATGAAGAGGCAATTCGTGAGGAATTGAGAAGAGTGGAGGTGAGACTAGAGGAATTGAAGATTGCAGCAGTATGCCATGATGAAGGCATAGAAGAAGAAAGTGAGAAAGAGGAAAGTATAGAGGTTGAGAAAGAAGAGGAGTGTGCAGCAGTGGTTGAGAGTCCTTTGGAGGATGTAGAGGTATTGGA
This sequence comes from Cunninghamia lanceolata, assembly GCA_027924645.1. NCBI lineage: Eukaryota > Viridiplantae > Streptophyta > Pinopsida > Cupressales > Cupressaceae > Cunninghamia > Cunninghamia lanceolata. The sequence goes on from BSBN01000725.1 coordinate 1,792,268, forward strand.
AAGTGAAATTGTCATTGAAAGTGAAGGTGGAGAAGATGTGGCAACAGACAGTGGTGATGAAAAGGTTGCAGAGAAAGAGGTAATGCATAATATTTTTATTTTTATGATAAAGATGAGAGTGGATTGTATGTAGATGAAAAGATTCTAGTAGATAGCGAGAAGACAAATGTTACACCAATAGTAGAGGAACAGGTGAAAGAGGTAAAGGTATACTCTTTTGAATTTGTGAAAGATGATTTGCATGTTGAGATGAATGAAACAGTGAGTGTAAAAGAAGATGTGAATGTAGAGAGAATACAGATGGATTTTGTTTTTCCAAACATGTATACAGTTGTTGCAAGACATGATGCAGATAAGATGGAGAGAAAGGATGAGGAGGTAAATACAGGTGTAGCTACATATTGGTGGAGGAGGTCGGACTATGGTGGGTTGGAACCCACGAGATAAGAGAAGAGGGAAGAGAGCAATGGGTGGAGGTTGGATTATGGTGGAGCAAATTCCACATTGAGAAAGAGGAGTGCAAAACCAACTTGGTGGAGGAGGACGACACATGTCCCAGCTAGATTTGGAAGAGGCGAAGAAAGAAAGTTTTTGATGGACCTGATTCAGTGATGGAGATTGTTACAGGGTGTTTGCAACCTAGAAGGGTGGTACTACCATTCTATTAGATTCAAGATAGACAACTGAGAGGGGGGGTGAATTAGTTGTCCCAAAATTTTCTCTTATTAATTACTTAAATCCTTCTTGTAATTCAGCAGCATAATAATAAATCAATCATGGAAACATAATGCAACAATTCAAGAGCAGACACACGTTAACACATACGACACCAAAATTTTAATGTGGAAAACCCGGTTAAGGGAAAAACTGCAGGGTGACTAACCCAAGATTGTATTCTTTGTTAAAAGAATAAGAAGAACAAATGGCACATGCCAATTAAGGCTCACTACCTGACCACACTGCTCACAAGAGGCCCACTGCCTACAAGAGACACACTGTCTACAGAATAATAAATATTACATACTTGAACTAAAGAATAGCATCTTCACCATGCTTGAGTCAGTTCCATTTAAGCCCAATACTTTTGCTCTGCCTTTCGCTTCCTTGCTCTCTACCACTCTCATCTCCGCCAAGATACTTTTGAAATGACTTCACAACTTCTTATTTATATAAGACATTGACTTTGGGATAATCATCCAAGTCAGCATACTTTACAGAGAAAATACAACTTGACTAATTACAAAAGACTTCATGCGAATCATCACACTATCGGCCACACAGATTTGAGACTTCAATCTTCTTTGAGGAACACACCATGCTTCGCAGAACATCTTCAAGATCATCCGCAAGATGTGTAACTCATCCGGTCGACCAAACTTAGGAAGAACATCATCATCCGAAAGTAGTTCTTCAATTACGAGCTCAATCTTCAATGCGGACCACCAACACAAACTAGACACAATCCAAAGACTTTCACAAGCTTGCCTGAATCACTAAGAACATTCACACTACTTCTGATTACTGAAATCATTCTTTCCTTCATCCGGAACTTCAAGAACATAGTCTGTCATCACTGTCATATTGGAATAGATGCTTGTGGACCTCTAGACCACGAACCAATTGAGTTGTCAATTCACATTGACTTCCTAAACACTCCACCAAATCTGTAGAACAAGATATTTCATTTCCGGATCTCACCGGACCTATTTGTGTGACTCTGTCACCTCTGAACATCTACCAGAACCGGTTTTACTCAAGTGGCCATAACTTCTTCAGATCTTCATGCGGACCTCTCAAATCTTTACTGGATCATCTTAAGACACATATCTACAAACCTTTTGATGCGCACCCTGTGATCTTCATCTTAGCTGGGATCTTTACTTCACTGTCTTCACTATTCTTCTCTGTTTCTGATAAGACTAATTTTCTCAATATCCTCAGCATACAACTCATCCAATCCCTGACATCAATGCAACAAGAGTATGTTGACATCAATGACAACACCGGTTAGGCCCATACTTGCAACAATCTCCCCCTTTGTCATTGATGGCAACATATGATGTGAAAAACTATTTTTAACCATCAAGACAAGAACTTCTCCTCACTAACTGACATAACTCTCCCTATCAACAACAACCATTCACATGTCTTCTCTTCCTTTACTGCTCCCCCTTTGATTAGCAATCACTTTTTATTTTTCACATGTCTTCTCTCCCCCTTTGACATCAATGGCAAAAGGCACATACTTGCATCATACCAACTGCTCCCCTAAGTAGCAGCTTCCCATCATCAATCCGGACCACAAGATATGACTGTGAGATCCACCGGATTGATGCACATCAATGCACCTTAATTCAGAACCGGAGGGGTAATAACCCCTACCTTCTTCTTGAGATAGTCAAAAGAGTCCTTAGGTAGAGGTTTAGTAAAAATGTCTACAATCTGATCCTTGGAGGGCATAAACTCCAATCTGACTTCATTCTTGTTCACTTGCTCTCTCAAAAAGTGAAACTTAATGGATATATGGTTTGTCTTTAAATGCAACACCAGATTTTTTGATATATTTATTGCACTTGAATTATCACAGAAGATTGTGATAAGTTCCTCATACTCCACTCTAATGTCTCTTAGCATTTGCTTCATCCACAATATTTGAATGCAACTACCTATTGCTGTAATATATTCTGCTTCTGCAATGGACAGAGATATTGCCTCTTGTTTCTTGCTCAGCCAAGAAACCAATCTTTTCCCCAAAAAGAATGCTCCACCGCTGGTACTCTTTCGGTCATCCACATCTCCTGCCCAATCTGCATCTGTATATGCATGAAGAGAGAAATCATGATTTCTAGGATACCATAAACCATACTCAACTGTCCCTTTTAGATATCTAAGAATCCTCTTGATTGCCATGACATGAGATTCTGTAGGATCAGTTTGGAATCTAGCAACAAGACCAACACCATTCATAATGTCAAGTCTAGTTTGAGTAAGATACAATAGTCCTCCAATCATTAACCTATACTTTTTCTGATCAGTCTTAGGAGAGTCATCATCTTTGCTCAATGTACATCCGATTGCCATGGGAGTACTCATTGGTTTTGAGTCCTCCATTCCAAATTTCTTCAACAATTCTTTCACATATTTGGTCTGTGAAATGAAAATTCCTTTCTTTGTTTGAATAATTTGCAGACCCAAGAAGAAATTCATTTCCCCAAATATGGGCATCTCAAATTCACTTTTCATTTGATTTGCAAAAGTTTTGCACATACTATCTCTTCCTCCAAAAATGATATTATCAACAAACACTTCAACAATTAAGATATTTTCATGATCAATTTTGAAGTATAAGTTATTATCAACAGTACCTTTGTTAAAACCAATCTTCAAAAGATGCTTATCCAATCTTTCATACCAGGCTCTTGGGGCTTGTTTGAGTCCATACAGTGCTTTCTTCAACTTGCAGACCATATCACCATGATCAGACAATTGAAATTCATCTGGTTGCTCAATGTATACTTTTTCTTCCAAGTCACCATTCAGGAAGGCAAACTTGACATCCATCTGATATACTTTGAAGTTCTTGAAGGCAGCAAGGTAAGAAATAATCTTACTGCTTCAATTCTTGCCACCGGAGCAAAAGTTTCTTCAAAATCAACTCCTACTTGAGAGTAACCCTTGCAAACCAATCTGGCTTTGTTTCTGACTACTTCATCATCTTCATTCAATTTATTTCGAAAGACCCATTTGGTTCCAATCACATTCTTGTTTCTAGGTCTGGGAACAAGATCTCAAGTGTGATTTTTCTCAATTTGTATTAGCTCTTCCTCCATTGCTTTAGTCCAACTTTCATCATTGCATGCTTCATTCACTAACTTTGGTTCAATCTTTGAGATCAGACAATACTTTTCTAAGTCTTGAGCAATCTTTCTTCTTGTTTGAACACCTTTGCTTTTATTACCTATGATCTGATCTTCAGAGTGATTCAGTCTTACATACCTGAGAATTTTGGGACTTCCTTGCGCTTCTATTTCTTGCACAGGTTCATTCAAACTTGTCTCTTCCTAATTCTCCAGATCAGTCTGGATCTAAATTTCAGAAGGGGCTTGGACTTCTTGGACCAAAACATCATTTTGATCATCTTCATTATATTCATAAAACCTTGAGGGTTTTTCAATACCTTCATCAACCTTCACATTTGTACTTTCTATAATCTTTCTCAATCTCTTATTATAGCACCAGTATGCTTTGCTTTGAGTAGAATAACCCAAGAATATTCTTTCATCACTTCTAGCATCAAATTTGCCAAGATCTTCATCTCTTTTGATGTAACATTTGCTACCAAAGACTCTGAAATATTTCATAGTGGGAGTGATGCCAAACCAGAGTTCATAAGGGGTCTTACCAATATTGCTTCTGATTTGTACTCGATTAAGAGTATAGACAGCAGTGCTTATAGCTTCTCTCTAGTAGATCTGAGGAACATTTGCTTCCATCATCATGGTTCTAGAAGCTTCCTGGGTGGTCCGGTTCTTTCTCTCCACTACTCCATTCTGCTGTGGAGTCCTTGGAGCAAGCAACTGTCTTTTTATCCCATGTTTCTCACAGAATTCTATGAACTCCCCAGATGTGAGTTTTCCACCTTTGTCAGACCTAAGACATTTTATGTTTAATCTAGTTTCATTCTCTACCATAGCCTTGAATATTTTGAATTTCTCAAGAGCCTCAAATTTCTCTTTCAGAAAAGTCACCCACATCATCCAGGAGTGGTCATCAATTAATAACATGAAGTATCTATCACCTTGTAAACTCTTGATTCTTGCTGGACCACATAGATCAATATGTACCAAGTCCAACAATCCGGTACAAGACTGTTCCTTACTTTTGAATGTGACTCTGCTCTGCTTACCCAACTGACATTCTTTGCACAAACTATTAGTAGGTTTCACCAGTCTTGGAAGATCTCTTACAGCCTGAGTGTTGCTTATCTTGATGATATTATGAAAATTCACATGACACATTCTCCTATGCCACAACCAACTCTGATCAATTTGAACAAATAAACAACTTTTACCAGTACCAACCAAGTGGAAGATATTACTTTTTGTTTGAGTATCAGATTCAATCTCTGTTTCGAAACTTTCAAAGATCTTGCATTTTCTATTTTTGAATCAGAAATCATATCCTTTGTCCACCACCTATCCAACACTGAGAAGATTGTGCTTCAGACCTTCAACATACAATACATTACTGGTTTTGTTCTTTCCATCAAAAGAAATAGTTCCTCTACCTCTGATCTTGCTAGCAGAATTATCACCAAATTTTACAACTCCTCCATATCTTTCCAAATCTATGAGCTTATATTTATCACCTGTCATATAGTGGGAGCATCCACTGTCAATGACCCAATCATCATTTTCTTCAACTGAGTAGCCAGAGCTCTTTCTACCATTTTATGATTGACAGATTCAGAGGGCATTGAATCTTCTTCCTTGATGGCAATAAGCACCCAGTCACTTCTAAATTTGTTTCCCGTCTCTGATTCATCATCATAATCTTCATGAACCTAGTAACATTTCTTTTGGAATCTTGATCTGTTTGGATTTGTTCTTGAAAATCTTTCCAGACACCTTGAGGCAAAATGACCAATCTTATTGCAGTTGAAACATTTGAAGGGCAATTTTCCTTCATACTTACTGGATCCTCTTGGCAGTCTTTTTGCAATAAGGGCTTCTAGTTGAGCAACTTCTGCTTCATCTTCTTCCAGATCTTTTCTTGCTTTTTCATACCATGATAGTTTCTTTGAAGAGTTCTCTTCCAGATCAAACTTTTGTTTGCCTTTTACAGAAGCACTAGCTTTGAATGCAGATTCAATGTTGGGGGGTGCATCTCCAAACTCAGCCAATTCAAATGCAGCTAATTTTCCAACCAATTGATCTCTTGTGATATTTGAAAAAATTTGAATTCTTCAATGGCAGCAACCTTGTATTTGTAAGAAGTAGGTAGGGATCTGAGAACTTTGGCAACAATTTCATCTTCATCCAAGATTCCACCAGCACATCTAATGCCACAAACAAACTCATTTACTCTTGGCATAAATGTAGTGATATTTTCATCTTTCACTCATCTTCAAGTTTTTAAATTTTCCTTTCAGACTCTGTAGCTTGGCACATTTAACATACTTATCTCCTTCATGCAGAAGTTCCAATTTTTCCCAAATCTCATATGTAATTTTTAGATCTATAACATTTGTCAGCTCTGAATCAGATAAGGCACTTAGTAGAGCTTCCTTAGCCTAAAGATTGTTTTCAGCATCTTTGATTTTATCTACGGTTCTCGGACCATTCTGTGGAGGAACATACTTCTTTAAAGCCATGATCCAATATTGCATTCCCATACATTGCAAGTGACATTCCATGCGGCTTTTCCAAAGAGTGAAATTGGTTCCGTCAAACCTCTGACTATCCTTCTTGTAGGAAGACATCCTGGATCTCCTCAGGTGGTTAAGCTCTTTTAGAGGAACTTAGCTCTGATACCAATTGATAGATTCAAGATAGACAACTAAGAGGGGGGGTGAATTAGTTGTCCCAAAACTCTCTTATTAATTACTTAAATCTTTCTTGTAATTCAACAGCATAATAATAAATTAATCATAGAAACATAATGCAACAATTCAAGAGTAGAAACACATTAACACATATGACACCAAGATTTTAACGTGGAAAACCCGATTAAGGAAAAAACCACGGGGTGACTAACCCAAGATTGTATTCTCTGTTAAAAAAATAAGAAGAACAAATGGCACATGCCAATTAGGGCTCACCGCCCGACCACACTGCTCACAAGAGGCCCACTGCGTACAGGAGACACACTGTCTACAGAATAATAAATATTACATACTTGAATTAAAGAACAGCATCTTCACCATGTTTGAGTCAGTTCCATTTAAGCCCAATACTTCTGCTCTGCCTTTCGCTTCCCTACTCTCTATTACACTCTCATCTCCACCAAGATACTTTTGAAATGACTTCACAACTTCTTACTTATACAAGACATTGACTTTGGGATAATCGTCCAAGTCGGCATACTTTACAGAGCAAATACAACTTGACTAATTACAAAAGACTTCATGCGGATCATCACACTGTTAGCCACACAGATTTGAAACTTCAATCTTCTTTGAGGAACACGCCATGCTTCGTAGAACATCTTCAAGATCATCCGCAAGATGTGTAACTCATCCGGTCGGCCAAACTTAGGAAGAACATCATCATCCAGAAGCAATTCTTCAATTACGAGCTCAATCTTCAATGCGGACCACCAACACGAACTGGACACAATCCAAAGACTTCCACAGAATATTCACATTACTTCTGATTACTGAAATCATTCTCTCCTTCATCTGGAACTTCAAGAACATAGTCTGTCATCACTATCATATTGGAATAGATGCTTGCGGACCTCTAGACCACGAACCAATTGAGTTGTCAATTCACATTGACTTCCTAAACACTCCACCAAATCCGCAGAACAAGATATTACATTTCCAGATCTCACCGGACCTATTTGTGTCACCCTGTCACCTCTGAACATTTGCCAGAACCGGTTTTACTCAAGTGCCCATAACTTCTTCAGATCTTCATGCGGACCTCTCAAATCTTTAATGGATCATCTTAAGACACATATCTACAAACCCTTTGATGTGCATCCTGTGATCTTCATCTTAGCTGGGATCTTTACTTTAGTGTCTTCACTGTTCTTCTCTGTTTCTAATAGGACTAATTTTCTCAATATCCTCAGCATACAACTCATCCAATCCTTGACATCAATGCAACAGGAGTATGTTGACATCAATGACAACACCGGTTAGACCACATACTTGCAACACATTCATCTCCATTTTGTGAGTCATACTCTCAAGATTTTCTTACCTGGCGTGTCTAGTGCAGGAGCATCCGGGCGAGCAGGGTATCCTCCATCACCAAAAATATATATATATATATTTTTAAGTTCAATTTTTAATTTTTTTGGTGTAGGTTTGAACTTTAATTACAACTTGTGAAGTGTTGGGAGGATAAAAATCTTAATTTGTGAAGACTTGGCTTTCATTTCAAATATCAAAGGTAACCAATATATTCAATATGATTTTTAAAATTATTATATTTCACAAATTCAAGGTTCTAGGCATTGAAGGGGTTCATTTACCATGATAGAAGGAGCTTGCAAAGAAAAATAAAATAATTTTTTTATTTACTCAACTTGAATGCCTTGGGAAGTATACAAATAATATTTTATTATTGGTATTCCCTCATTTGTAATTTAATATTGCATTTATTCATTTGGGTAGCTAAAATGGAGGAAAAAGCTAGTGATTTTTGGGCAAATAATTAATGACTCTTCAATTTCCAATTTTGGGTGGATAAGGATGGATTTATTTCTGATTTTATTTATCTTTCAAAAGCATCTACAATAGCAAGACATTGAAGAAGCAACTTTGAATGCCACAGTTTGAAGCAATAAATTAAGATTTTTTTATTTTTTAGAGGAATTTCAAAGGACAATTTGGAGAAAATGAAAAAACAGATTTAAGCGCCACATTGTGGTGCTTCATGAGGGTTTTAACTTCAATAAAATGTAGCCATTAATGGTGTTAAGGGCAGAAATCAACAGCAACAAGGTTAAAAAAAGAATTTGCAGGTGAATTGCATGTAGAAAATGTAAAAAAAATCAGCTTGCTAAGAAGAGAAGAAGAAGGGTGCATGTGTGTTGCAGGTGTTCAAGGCAGCCAAGAGAGATGTAGGATGAAGGGAAAAATCAGATTGTAAAAGAGGATTGAAGCCAAGAAAGTGTGAAGGCATGAGGGTTGGAAGATTGAAGGCATGAAGTGCTTAGAAACCCTTGAAATTTTTGAATTTTGTTTTTCTTTTAAAACATGAATGCATGTAATTGATTCTTGAAGGATTTATCAAATATAAATACATATAAGGGTTTGAATAAAGATATATTTTCAGATTATTCTAGCATGTGTTGTATTGATAAGTGTGCAAAAATGAAGATTTTAATTTTGTGGCTGCAAGATTGGACAGTTTGATAAGATCCCTTATCTTGTCTGCATCACCATACCACTCCCATGTCAATGTTTCCTTGATTGTTGAATCCCATGTGCCTTTATAGACAAGGATTTTACATTTAGGATACATTATGTTTTAGGGGTTATACTTGTTTTGTAGCTAATGCATTTTCTAACTAATTAAAATTGAAGACTCCACAGTGAAAGTATAATGTGTCACAATTTCATGTGACCTTTACTGACTGCATTCAACTCAATTCTTATAGGTTGTATTAGTTCCTTATCATTGTGCACTCATCAAATTTAATATCAAAACTAGAAATGGATATCAAAAAGTAAAACTAAAATCATTTTCTTTATGGACCTTCTACATTTGTACTTGCTCTTGATAATGCTTTATTTTATTTCATTTTATTTACATGGGACAATGTATAAAATGTACATAGAATAATATGATAGCATTTAGTACCGTTTTTTATGGATTCCCTTTAATGATCAACTTCATATTCTTTGTTTTTCTTAGTAAGTTACAATATTTCACTAAAAATTATTCACTCAATATTGAAATATACAGCATGTGCAGCCAATGCCAATTTGTAGCAGAGAAGGTCAAAGAACTAGAAGTTCATGCAAAATTGGATCCCAGTCCTTCAAGTTGCCAGTTTACAGGAAAAGATGAATTGGAAATTCGTTGTAATGTCAATAATCTTCAGAACCAAAGAAATTCTAGTGTCACCTCAATGCATTTCTTACAAGACAAAGATGATGGTGAAAATGGCACTTCGTTGATTCCATTAGTTCAAGACACTAATAATGTGGAAGGTCAACTTTCTTCCAGAGTTGTCAATGAAACATACAAAATGCACCATGGAAATGTCTTGGACATGAAAGATTCAAAACGAATTAATTTAATTGAGAGAAGAGTGGAGCCAGAACTTGATGGTGGGGCCATGGCTTACTCAGTCCCTCCTTTGAAACGAAAACTAATAGATGATGATTGTTCCAAAGAAGCTGGGCCCCAAAAGGCTCCCAGATTCATAGTGCATGCATCCGAACTGCAATGTGCAAATCACAGTAAAGAGTGCTTTTCAACCATGTCCTCTGAAAATTGCAATGCAAGGCACTCTCATCACGACATTGTCGGTATGTCAGATTTAGCCCCTGATCATGATAACTGTGAGCATAGGGACCATTCAATGCTTCAAGAAAGTACTTTTACACTTGTTTTAGAAGAAGAGTTGGATGATGATTTTGAGTAGCTTTTCAAAAGTGTAATCCATGCACTTTTTTCTCAGTGATAGTCTGCTAATAAGATAGCATTATTGATGGATTAGGTTGATAAAGTGGCAACTTGTGGATATCATCTGAAGTATTGATCTTTTCAGCATTGATGAAACAGAAAGGAACAATCACATTGAAAAGTATACTGGATAACATTGTTTACTAGACCAGCATGAAAATTATTAAATGGATCTCCATGTGACATCATGCAAATATACATTGATTCACTCAAATACCATCATTCACAGAATTTTTTATCTTTGCATATACATTGATTACACATTTTTTTTCTCATATGTAAGGTCACTAATTTTAGTTTATTGCAAATCACGCTTAACTTTATTTGAACTTTATTGGCAAAGCGCACACAAAAATTTAGAGCACCTTAAATTTCATTACTTCACTGCATAAATGAGCATAGGGACTGACAGACGAGGATGTCATCTTGGTAAGGTAATAAAAACCATGTCCAATCACACGAGGATAATTTGATTCATAACTGTTGCACTAGTATAATAGTAAAACTAAGGCCAATAGAGTAACAATAAATTCAAAAAATGAAGGAGAATATTTAGATGCCCATGATTGCATTTTTTTTTAACATGTTTATTCAACTGGGCCTTTGCATAAATAAATATTCATGTTCATACTATATGCCTCAATTATCTTTGTTTATGACAGCTGTGGTATTTTCATACTAAATAAACCTCTTTTTTCTTTCTTTCTTTCTTTTTTTTTTTTTTTTTTCATTTTTCCATATTAAAATTTACTTCCTAGAGAATCTAAAATCCTTATTAATTAGAGTAACATCCTATGACAGAGTATTCATCAAGGAGCAACCAAAAACCAAATTTTTAGATATTCAATGTTTTAACTTTTCATTATTGTCATTAGTTGTTTCACTAGTACTATAAGACTCAATTATCTATGTAATAACTATGGTTCATTGTCCATCATACTTAACAACCTACGATTTGGCATTTTTCACAATTATTTAAATTTACTTTCAAGAGAGACTAATTAACTAGAGGATGTTGCAAAATATTCATCAAAGAGAAACCAAAAATTAAATTCTACATAATATTTGATGTTAATGACAACTAAACTAGTGAGAAAGCCAAATTTGGGTACTATAAGACTCAACTATGTATGTAGTGACCATAGTTTATTGTCCATCATACTTAGCAACCTATGATTTGTTGAACACCTAGAATATGAGGGAGGGGGGGGGAAATCAGTATTCTATTAAACCATTAATCTATTTGCCACATTTAATAAGCAAATCAAGCATAGAAAGCACAACCATAGACCATAACACATGAACACCAAGATTTTTACGTGGAAAACTCAAAAAAGGAAAAACCACGGTGAGTGTTAGCTCACAATATATTATGTAGTAACAATACTAAATTACAAAGAGGCTTGCTGCCTAAAAGAAATGCTCACTACTAAGAGAAAAGAAAGAGAGAATGAGTAGCTCACTGCCAAAATGAACTATTGTAATTGCATCTACAAATGCATGGGGTACAGCTCCAATGAAGCATAAAATACTGTCTCAAAACTCTTCATCCTGATCTACTCTATCACACTGCTCTGCTCTTCATAAAATTTCTTCTCAAACACTTGTCGCACTGATCGGATCACAGAACTTTATACATGTCGCATACATTCACATATATTCACATCACTCACTCCAAGAACCAAAGTGAATCTCATATATATATTCGCAACACTTACAAATCTCAAATTAGGTCAGCCTGCTAGGATAAAGCGTGTAGTTATACAATGTGTAGCTTGTTGGCCTAAAGCATTCACCAAAATACTTTGCGGAACAAAACAATGCTTGAGACACATTTTCATATGTCGGCTCCAACTATGGAATCACTTAGAACATGATTCTAATCAACACATTCTACCGTAGACAGATCCCAATATTAGGTCGGCTTCACAAACTGACTGTCATAGACTTAGATCAATTGTCAGATCATAACTTTCAATGTGGACCACAAAACTCCTTCAAATTCACAACTAAGACTCCTTAGGCATCCCAAGACTTGACCTTAGAACCTCAAAATAAAATATTACCATGCGGTGAAATGCGGACTATCAGAAGCTAGACACTGTCATTGTCAAATACTATCAAAGCATGTAGCGATACTCAAGTTCTTACAACTATCTTACCGGTGGACTTCAAACTCTACAACTTTGGATTTAGAGACTTCAGACATGTGTTTATAACACCTCAAAACTACAGAAAGAAATATCTATTACTGGAAAAATGCGGATCGAATCAAACTGACATTTTGTCCTATTTAAGACTGTTCTCTGCTAAGCCAGACTTATGCTTCTTGAAACTATACTTCCGGAGATGATCATAAGATGAAACTTTAGATTTGGGATCATTTAACGATTAGTAACATCTTACTAGAACCGCAAGACAAGATCTTCAACTATAGACCAATGTTGACCATATCAATGTCTCTTTGTAGTCATCTCAGTACTCTGCTAACACTTAGCCAAAATGCCTAAGTCTTCTTTCCAGACCAGAATTCTCTATACACACAACTCCATGAGGATTACTATAACCTCACAACCCTTCTGGATCCTTGTTGCCATCAATGATAACACCAATCAAACATCATACTTAGTCACTCTTAGTCATGCTAGCAGTGTCTTCATCAATGATGTTTGCCAAGTTGCCAACATGGTTTAGCATTTTTCACAACTATTTAAATTTACTTTCAAGGGAGCCTAATTAACTGGAGAGAAATATCCAATGTGACAAAATATTCATCAAGGAGAAACCAAAAATCAAATTCTACACAATGTTCAGTGTTAATGACAACCAAATGAGTGAAGTTAAATTTGGGTGAGATTGTTATATGAGTTGGATTTAAAGGCAAGCCTAATTCCATTAGAGTATAAGGTTGACAAAATTTGTAACTTAAATAGAAAAAATGACCAGCTCAGGTAAAAATTCAAATTCTTTGATTAAGGAGAATATTATTTTTGCTTGAGGTATACATATCATTGGCAGTTGTTTGTATCTTTGTAGTCATGATATTTCCACAGTCCATAATGATAGAATTTTCAATGCTTCTGGAAGAAAACTGTGTTTGCTTTTTTGTCTCAACGTTTCGGATCACACTCCATGATCCATCATCAGGAGGAAAGGAAAGAATGTGAATGAAATGGATTGCAGAGATGTTTCTTAAAAAGAGAGAGAGGAGGTTGGCATGGATAGTAAAAAGAAACTAGAGGAGTTATTAAATGGGGATAAGTAAGGAGAATCTAAGAAAGTTAAAAATAAGAACATCAAAGAGCCAAAAATAATAAATACAAGAAGATAAATAGAAAGAAACTAAAAACTAAAAAGTTAAATAAAAACAAAGATAATTGAAAGGTATGATTAGATAGCTATAAATATGTGTACAAATAAAACAAATTCAAAAATAATTCTATAAATGTAAGCAATAAAGTGCAAATAATACTATATACGGAGAAATAAAAGTGTCTAAAGATGAAGGTGACAAAGAACCTAAATATGTATGAAAAAGAAGAATCTCAAAATAAGAGGAGTGTGGAACTTAAAGAAGAAAACTTAAAGGGGCCATTTTCATCAGAAACCACCCTACCAACCTAAATAGAGATGAGGGTTAGAATTTAAGCCAAACTTGGAACCCCTATTAAATTCCCTTAAATTTCACCATCCCCCGTCTTGATAAACCTTAACCTCCTCCTGTGTCCCACCCCCTTCTTGTCTGGGTCTTTGCTCCACCTCTCCCTCTTTCTCTTCTTCTTTTCTCCCCCTTGCCCTCTCTTTCCTGTCAACCTATCCTTGAGACCTCACTCTTATCCTTGGCCATCCTTTTCCCCCCTTCTTTTCCCCCCCTTGCCTATCCCTCATATCCTTTCCTTCCCCTTGCCCCTTACCCGTCGGACTCTCTTTCCTTCGCTACCTTACCTCCTTTTCTTTCCCTCTTCTTCTTCTCTCCCCTCTTCTTCACCCTTGTGTTTCATTCTCGTTGTCCCTCTCCTCTAGGTTTTTGACCCTCTTCTTCTTTCTTTCTTTCTTTCTCGTGAGGCTACCTATTGTGTTTTATCCCCTATAGTTTTTTATGTCAATTTCCCCTTCTTTCATCTTCTTATCCTCTACTTTCCTTGATGTCTTCTGACTCTCACAAGTTTTTAGTGGTATACCTAAGCATTTATATACATACATATATATTCTTTATTTCTTGTCAAGGTATATACTTCCCCATTTTTCTTTATTTTCACATATTTTATATTTATATATATATTTACATTTTTGCATTTATGTTTGCTTACATATCCATTTGTAGATTTTAGACTCCTTTATATATATATATATATATATATATATATATATATATATATATATATATATATATATATATATATATATATATATATATATATATATATATATATATATATTCTTTTGCATTTATCCTTTACATTTATCCTCTCTATTTTTGTCTCCCTCTTTACTCTTACCTCTCTTCTCTCTTTGCAATTATATCTCATTTACACTCCCCTCTCTTGCGTGAGTCTACAATGTCTTTTCTATTTTTGACTTTCACCCTCTCTTGTTTTTGCACACTACCTCTCGTTCTTACTTATCTTTTTTGCATTCGCCCTCACTTACATTCCATTCTCCCCTCTTCTTTGCACTCCCCTCCCTTTTGCTTTGTACATGTTATATCACGTTTGCTTTTATTTTCCCGTTTTCCCCTCCACACTCATCTTATTTTGAGATTCTTCTTTTTCATACATATTTAGGTTCTTTTTCACCTTCATCTTTAGACACTTTTATTTCTCCGTATATAGTATTATTTGCACTTTATTGCTTACATTTATAGAATTATTTTTGAATTTGTTTTATTTGTACACATATTTATAGCTATCTAACCATACCTTTCAATTATCTTTGTTTTTATTTAACTTTTTAGTTTTTAGTTTCCTCTATTTATCTTATTGTATTTATTATTTTTGGCTCTTTGATGTTCTTATTTTTAACTTTCTTAGATTCTCCTTACTTATCCCCATTTAATAACTCCTCTAGTTTCTTTTTACTATCCATGCCAACCTCCTCTCTCTCTTTTTAAGAAACATCGCTGCAATCCATTTCATTCACATTCTTTCCTTTCCTCCTGATGTTTGTATCGTGTCAAAAAAGGATGATAAAAATAAAACTCCACTGTGAAAATATGTATAACTAACAATTTTTTAATAAAAAAAACATTAGCACTTTAATAGACCTTTAATTTATCATCCATTATTACTATGGCTCATGAATTATGATCCAAAATGTTGATTCAATAATTGTTACACAATTTAAATTGTAATTAATTCATAAACTAGCTAAAAAGAAAAAAAAGGCTCAATGGATGTTGTGGATTGAGATTAAGCAAACAATGACAGACATACTAAAGACGATCTAGGACATATAAAAGTAGTATTATAATAAAATAAAAAATTCAAACGACATTTGGTTATATAAGTGATTTACCTCAAAATATAATTCCAATCTTCCCTATTTGAAAATTTTGAGATTATTGTTCTTGAAATACTGCTCTTCTCTAAAATCTATATGAAATAAGACTTTTAGCAATTAGAATGAGATATGAAAACCAAGTTTCCTACAGCTTGGAAATTATAGAGCTTATGATGTAGTAATTCTGATTGTTATATTACCAAAAAAGCAAGATGATGCTCTAGTGCTTAATGCAATTTTTGAAGATGCTCTAATGCTTAATGCAATTTTTGAAGAGTTTTAACCATTGAAGAGAATTGTAAGATAAATCTAAAATTCTAAAAATACAGTTCCATTTTAGCGAATTTACGATCCTCTCTACTTATTTTTAGAATATATGAAACCATGTAAAATATATCCATCAATCAGATCACAGTTGAGCGTTAAAAATATCACTAAAACAAATTCTCCCATAAATATCATTTATTTACCTCAATATGCCAGTTAAGACGCACCTGACTAAATAACAATCTTATTACTAAGAGTATTACTCCAAATTGAATGTATAAGAATATTGTTTTGACATACACTGATCTCAATGTGGCTTGTGCTAAATATATTAATATTTTTGTTGACATGCATTCTTTGATTTGGTTTGGACATGGACAATTGCTTGGACACAATAAATATCTGAATTCTTGGACATTGACAATTGTTTGGACTCAATAAATATCAGAATATATATTTTTTTTTGTTGTCACAAAGAAAAAAATTGAATGTTTTTGTTGACATGCATTCTTAGATATATTTGGAGATTATCAATTGCTTGTTCTCAATAAATAACTACGACCTTAAAATTTTTCGAACATTTGACAGAATTGGTGTAGTAAAGTATGGACACAAAATTTTGGTTTTCTACCAGTATCGGAGAAATATAAACAAACCATACTGTATTGGCTAGGTTTTCCAATATTTTGTTCTCCAAGTGGAATCTTCAAGTGGAGATACATTGTTGTTTCCATTTGAGCACTATCATGTGTGATACCATTTTTCTTTCTTTAGCAATGACAGTACATCATAACACAGAAAATCATAACTAGTAATGCAGACAGTTATGAAGACCGCACGTAGTTTACTTTTTAAATGGCGGGGAGGAGAGAATGAGGAAAGAGGGGGGAGAGGGGGCTGGGAAAGGGGAAAGAGACAAACATCCATACCAATCATAATTCTCTCCTATGTTTTCAAATCCAAAGCAAACTTCAGCAATGCATTTCAAGTGGATGGAATTCATGCAATGATGTCAATTGATGATCAAATATAATAAGGGATATACAAATATATTTTCAAGACCATCCACAACAACAAATATTTCAGCCATAGGTATTAGGTAATAGGAACCATTATGGAGCTTGTACCACTTACCTAAAAGGTCTATGGATATTATGTACTACAGAAGTGAAATGCCATAAAATTACACCCATAGTATCACTTGTAGATGAGGTTATGGAGTACAGCCGACTTGTGAGCACATGACAATCGGTAGTTGTATTAGGTCTAATGGATAGCTTGACGAATTTATATTGATCGGTCAAATGTGTAGTGTGTTTGCTAATGATTTTCCTTCCCCTCCTATGAATTGACGAGTGGTCGTATAGAAGAGGTTCATATTATTGTAAGGAATCATATGGAGTATGAAACATTGAGACAGAAAAGAGTAGTGTAAATTGTTCGACTGTCATTGATGAAGATCTTATTGAGTTATTCCTTCCGAGTATTTATGGGATGGTGTAATCTACCTCAAGGATATTCTTTTGTCTTTCTTATTTTTCTGTATTTTGTAACTCTTTTCCATTCAAGTTTTATCTCTATTATTAGTTATTTAGTTATTTATACATAGTATAAAAGCGCCAATTTTGGCAAGTGAATTTTTCAGCAAATGGCAACTCATTTTGTTGATTTCTTACGTAAAGAATCCTTATCTTGCATTGCTTAAATCTTCTACATAATCTTCCAATCGAAGTCACTCTTTTGCCCTCAAAATCTACATGTAGATAGATTTCTAGCAAGTGGTCATTGAACATTTTGATTTGTATTAAGAGAGTTATGACCTTGGGAAGACAAGCTTCTAGAACTGTTGAACTATCATTGTTTCAGTAGCATCACTACCAAGAAAGAGGATAGTCATCACATCTTTGAATCTGGATAAGCAAAGAGAACGTCGAAAATATAAGGAGGAAATTTTCACATCTACTTTTCTATAGGTTCTCTATAATTTAAATTTTGAATGTGAAAGCAGATCAAATGAGTGCAAGCTTTTTTAAGATCTAACTTTTCCTTGAAATGTGATTTATGAGATAAATTCAAAAAAAAAATTATAAATATTATCTCATCTTCTATTTGGCTGTGATGTATGGATTTAGTATAAAAGATCTGGGGATAGTTGGTTTTCTTGGCAAGAAATGAAACAACTTAATTTATTCAAATGGGAAAGTAGAAAATTACTTGAGATAAGAATAGATTGAGAAAGAAATAAAAAAGGAAGTTGAAAGGTACACCGCCAGAGAAATCCAATGTGGTAAATCTGTAGCAACTTGAGGTCGCTTCCTTAGGTAAAACAAAATCAACAAGATTGTAAGCTTGTGCTCTCCTTGGCTCATCAAGAACACAAGTTACAAGAATTTTGCATTGCTTCTTGCTTTCTTTGCTCTACAAATTACTTTAAAAACTTCATAACATCTACTTTTATTATGAATTCGTGCAACATTTCCATATCCAATTCTGAATGGAGATAGATGCCCCTGCAAGTATTTAATGGAATATTTATGCATACATTGGATCAGAAAACAGCGCAGAGAACTCAAATGCCATTCCAACTTTGGTAGTTGGTATGTGGAACACTGTAGTTTCCATTCTAGATTGTTGGTCTTCTTGCATGTCACTCATGTAAACCAATTCACCTTTCAATCAGAGATAACAGAATGTTTCTTCCTGCATTTCTGGGCGTTTTACTTCAACCTGGGAGTCGTGGTTTTTTTATTACGCCCATTTATAAGTTGAAGAATATATTAAGCAGATTCAATCATTGCCCAATGTGGCAATTATGTTTGACAGATGTTGAATGTGTTACATTCTTTTTTCCCACCACCAAAATTTCTCAAATGTGATTGATGGAGACAAATCCATTGGCTGTCTTTCATTAGACAACCAATTCACCTTTAAATCAGAGGTAACAGAATGTTCCTTTTTGCATTTATGGGCGTTTTACTTCAACCTGGGGGTCGTGGTTTTTTTATTACGGCCCCCCAGGTTGAAGTAAAACGCCCAGAAATCCAAAAGGGAACAATCTGTTACCTCTGATTTAAAGGTGAATTGGTTGTCTAATGAAAGACAGCCAATGGATTTGTCTGCATCAATCACATTTGAGAAATTTTGGTGGTGGGAAAAAAGAATGTAACACATTCAACATCTGTCAAACATAATTGCCACATTGGGCAATGATTGAATCTGCTTAATATATTCTTCAACTTATAAATGTTCTTCACATCACTATTGTTCAATGTTTTAGATGCCAAAAGGATTTCTAAGGATTCATAAATTCCTACCTAGGCCTCTATCAACTTCCTTCAATTCTATTTTCCTGCCTACATCATTATTTTCCTCATGTTTGATCTTTTTAGCCTTCATCTTTCGAAGGGTGAGTGAGTGTTTGAGTCTTGTTTTGAGCATGTCTTCTTGGTCTTAAAAAACATCCAACTCATTTACAATTAATCCAAATATTTCAGCTGATAAATTTCTGATCATGAAAGGACATAAATAGGAGGTTCATATTATTGTAAAAGATTGTGTCGAGTATGGCACCTTGAGATATTATTTTAGTTGGATAGTCCCTATGGGAGATCTTTAGATGTGATTCTTTGGTAAACGAGTATTTCATGGTGTAGCTATCCCAAATCGTACTTTTAAAGAGTATATTGAATATTATGGTACAGTGACACCCAGGCTTAAATTTGACAGTTGTATAGCTGTATTTAAAAACAATTAATATGAAAAAATATAAATATATATATATCTTTTACATTTGTTTTTAATAGAATATATCCCTACTTTTTAGATTTTTTTTTTTTATGAATATAATTATATATTCATTCTAAATTATATAATATATGTTTTTTCCATTTATTTTTAAAAATTTTAATAGGAACTTCATTTATTTTGATTTTTTTTAATAGGAACTTCTATTATTTAAGAAAAATTTTCCCAAATAGATTTATTTTTTATAAAATATATTCCTTCTAAATTTCTAGTTTTTTGCTTTTATTTTTAAATTTTTTAATAGGAACAATAGATTTGTATATTCATTCTAAATTTCTAGTTTATTTTATTTTATTTTTAAATTTTTTAATAGAAACTTCTATTATTTAAGAAATAGATTTGTTTTTTATAGAAGATATTGATTCTAAATTTGTAGTTTTTTGTTTTTATTTTTAAATTTTTTAATAGAAACTTCTATTATTTAAAAAAAATTCCCTTAGATTTGTTTTTTAATAAAATATTTAATTTATCCTAGGCTTTTTCAACAAAGCTTTCTAAGCTTTTGTTGCACTTTATATTCACTGGCATTCACAAATTTGGGTTTTGAATTTAGAAAGCTCCAGC
Source organism: Cunninghamia lanceolata (assembly GCA_027924645.1). Classification (NCBI taxonomy): domain Eukaryota; kingdom Viridiplantae; phylum Streptophyta; class Pinopsida; order Cupressales; family Cupressaceae; genus Cunninghamia; species Cunninghamia lanceolata. Next base: position 1,812,769 of record BSBN01000725.1, read on the forward strand.
TTTATATATAAAATTTTAACTTGCATTTAAAAAAATTAATTGTCACGTGATAGGCAATATTGAAGACTAAACTGTAGGAAAAAATTTCCTTGACAGGCAAGGTAGATTGTCAAATTTAAACCCTGGTGACACCCACCATACATCTCATATACTCTACATTTGTCTTATATTTAAACATATTTCACTACACTAGATATTTGGATTTTTACAATGGAGACAAGCATGCCTAGGATGTTGATCCTGAGAAGTATTTCAACAATTAAAAGATTTATCACCCTCAAGGAAGGGATAGGAGCTAAAGTGCATGACAAATAGTATGTGCCAAAGAAAGAAATAATTTAGCTTGTGAGAGAGGCCCATATGACCAAGCTTAGCTGGCCCTTTTTGTTGTTAAAAAAGGGATTGCCAATCTACAAAACTATGCATAATAAAAAAAAATGCCAAAAACACGCCAAACCTGCGAGTACTCTTAAGTCGCAAAGAGGCCCGAGTAACTGTTAGGAAAATCTATTCCGAAGTGAGCAGTTACTCTACCTACCCGTCAAAGATCTTCTTGGGATCTCTTTCCTTCCGCACTGACCAAACGGTTAATGCATTTTTGCTAGCTTAACATAAGTCAATTTTATTGATTGAAGGTAGGTGAATTTGAATTTGTGTGTGTGGCAGATTTTTGGGTAAAGAGAAAAGGAAAGAATGAGGAAAAAGAGCAATAGAGTTTGTATGCAGCAGTAGAGTAGAGTAGCAGACAGAAGAAGTTGCAGCAGCAATAGGAAAAATATTGTAGAGAAGAGAAGCTTGTAATGTCCCTTTTTAGAATATCTTTTATTTCTTAATCTACACACAAGAATAATTACTAAAAAGGGACATTAGTACTATTAGAGATTAATTTCGTAATGAAATCCACACATCATAATCATAATTAACAATGAACACGAATGTAATGTTATTTGTGCGTACATATATTCAAATCCTGCAATCAAAAACATTAACACATATACAAGTACATATATTCTTTCATGATCATTAGGGTTAGCAACATCATGATTATAATCAATAATAATGAATAAGTACATAGATCCAAATGTATTTCCTCATACTTATACTTTAACCAAGTTTAGGTCTCATGATATACTTCGGGAAGGGCGATCGTCATGTCGAATCGTTAATCTAATCTAATCTAATCATTGACCCTAGCGGAGGCGGGGAACAAACTCGTTAAGGCGTTGGATAACAATGCTCCACTACCATAGGCCCAAGGGTTTCATGCTACACCTGACAATACTTCACCACTTGGCTCAAGGGTTTCATGCTAAACCCGGCAATACTTCACCAATTGAGAGTCGCCTACTGTGTAAGACATAAATAACAAACTAATCTCCACTGCCATAGGCCTAAGGGTTTCATGCTACACCTGGCAATACTTCACCACTTGGCTCAAGGGTTTCATGCTACACCCAGTAATACTTCACCCCTTGAAAGTCACCTACCATGTAAGACTTATTAATAATAATAATAAACCGCCCTTCCCTAACAACCCAAACGTCCTCATAGGGCAATAGACAAAGATTAATGATGCGGAAAGACATGCTCGTCCCTCGTATATCATGGCCAAGACTAAGTATAACTATTTAAAGCATAAACAAACACATGTTAGAAATATCATACCAATACGTGGTTCTTCTTCTGAGATGATTTGAGATGCACAAGTCATCCTATGATCACCAATATAATGATTACCTTGATTTCTCACAAGGCTATTATAAGGAATCTGAAATTCCTCTTTTAATGCTTGTTCCTATAATAGGAACTAAGTTTATTTAATAATGTTATCCACCAAGTATGGCTGGATATATAATTATGAAATTCTTGCACTTTGCTTGGATCACTGAGTTAGATATTCAATTCATAGTTCTTGTCTTTTTAGACTGCTTTATAGAACTTGGATTGTTTTCCTTCTTCCTTTTCAAATCAGATATATTCTTCTTTTTTCCCTTAGATTTTGTTATTTCCTGATTTCTTTCTGCCTCTTTATACTCAGAAAACATATATATAATTCATTGCTTATTATTCAAAAATATATTAATCTTGCTTCTTATTCAGAAATATATTCCTTATATATATACTACAGAGTATGTCTGCTATGAATATATATATATATATATTGCAAATCATGTCTGCTATAAAATCTAAATTAGATTATTGGACTTGGAATTGTATGTCTTGTCCTTCCTACAAATGTTATTACCTTTTATATCCTTACAATAGATATGTCTCTTATGAAGGATTATATCTCTTACCAAAGGTTATATCCCTATAAGGAACTGTGCCTCTTCCAAAAGTGACCGTTGCCTCTTCAAGGATAACCTTTATCTTAATTGTTGCCTTGACAAAACTCTAATCTTAAGTAGATCACACCTCAAACTTCTACATCATACCTTTTGTCTTATATATGGAGATGCTACCTTTAATACTATCGCTGCCTTTTATAATTATAGTTATCGATGTTAGATAGTTGATGAATCGCAGCTTTAGTCTTATATGATATATTTATCATTATAATTATATTCTATAATATTATTTAAATTAATTTATATTTATATTTTATAATTATATTTATGTTTATGTTTATATAATATATATTATATTATAATTATAATAATATTAAAATTGATAATTTGTATTTATATTAAGCTCGTCAGAATAATTGTTATATTTCTTCTTTGGTTAACTCTAAGGGTCTTTCTATTTCCTTGCAACAGGCATTGTCTAGAGAGGCTCGTCAGTTTTATTCTGCCCTATTTACTGAAGACTCACCTCCTGCTGAGGCTGATGAGAATATGATCCTTGCTTGCATTCCTTCTTTGATCTCTAATGATTTGAATGCTTCTCTTACTCGTCCAATTTCCTTGTCTGAAGTGGAGAAGGTTGTGTTTGGGATGAATAAGGGGAAAGCTCCTAGCCCTGATGGTTTTCCAGTTGAATTTTTCCAGGAGTTTTGGGATATTGTGAAGCTGGATTTGTTGGAGGTTGTTCGGGAGTCTCTCCATAGTAAGCAGATGCTATGGGCCCTGAATGCTACTTTGCTGATTCTCATTCCTAAAAAGGAAGGTGCTAATAGGCTTGAATTCCTTAGACCTATTGCGCTCTGTAATGTGGTGTACAAGATTATTGCGAAATTGATTGCTGAGAGGCTTAAACAGTGCTTGCCTGTTATCATTTCTGAGGAGCAAGGAGGCTTTGTGGCAGGCTGGCAAATTTTGGATGGGGTGGTTGTAGCCTCTGAGGTCATTCATTCCATGGCGACTTCTTCGGAATGGTCTATGTTCATCAAGTTGGATATGGCCAAAGCTTACGACAGAGTTAAATGGAGTTTTCTTCAGAAGATTATGTTGGCCTTTGGTTTTTCTTTGGATTGGGTGAGTTGGACTTTGAGTTGTGTGACTTCCTCCTCATTTTTGATTATTGTGAATGGTGAACCTTTTGAGCCTTTTGGTGCTACTAGGGGCCTTTGTCAGGGGGACCCACTCTCTCCTTATCTGTTTATCATTATGGCGGAGGGGCTGAGTCACTTTCTTAAATGTAAGGTCTCCCAAGGCTTGATTCATGGCTGGCAGTGGGGCTTGGGTCTGCCAACGATTTCCCATCTCCAGTTTGTGGATGATACTTCTCTTATGGGGTTGGCTCGTATTCGAGAAGCTGAATCTTTTAGGCAAGCTTTGGATATCTACCTTGCTGCTTCAGGCCAGAAAGTCAATGAGCAAAAGTCTTCTATTTTCTTTTTTAATACGCCTCAGGCTATCCAATGACGGATTGCAGCTATTTTGCAGTTTCAAATTGGGTCTCTTCCCTTTGTCTATTTGGGTATTCCTTTGGCTGTTGGGTGTCAACCTAGGTCCTCCTGGCAGATGTTGCTTGACAAGATGAGGTAGAAGGTAACTCATTGGACTCATCAATGGTTATCTACAGCTGCTAGAGTGACTCTTCTCAAGTCAGTTATCCAGGCCCTTCCTATCTACAGATGCTTTGTTCAAGTGGCCCCTATGTATTTCCTTAGGGCTTTTGATGCCCTCTCTCGTCAATTCCCTTGGAGTGGTAACTTACTGTCTACTAAGTGGAGCCTTGTTAAGTGGGATTCTGTGTGTAGACCAAAGTAGGAGGGTGGTCTTGGTTTACGCTCTGCTATTTTGAACGGGCAAGTTCTTGCTGCTAAGCTTTACTGGTGTTAGTGTACCAATCAACATCAATTATGGGCCCGTATTCTCACCCATAAGTATCTTAGGGATGTTGCTTCTTGTGAAGTCCTTCGCTATCCTCTGGAGGGGAGTGGTTCTATGATTTGGCACACTTTGAAAGCTAGGGCTCAGTTGATTAAGCGTGCGCTTTTTTGGATCTGTCACTCGGGGTCACAGACTCTTTTTTGGTTAGATTCTTGGGATGGCTACCTACCTATTCTCTCTTCTCTTCCTCACCTTTAGTCTCTTTCTGAGGTTTTTACTGCGGCTGGCTGGGATACCGTTGATCATTATAAATTTGCATAATATTGTGGTTCAGCTGTAAGCTTTCGTTGGAAACTTCCCTCTGAGTGGCCTCCTGGGGGGTCTAAGGAGGATAGGTGTGAGCTTGCTCAGCTTTTAGCTTCCCGTGCTTGTAATTCTTTGAAGGGACTCGATGTCTTGGCTTGGGATGGTCCTGATTTATCTGGGAAGTACTCTGTGTCTGCTGGTTATAAGCAGCTTGGTAGGCAGTTGTTTGGGTCTATTGAGGTCCCTTGGTGGAAGCACGTCTGGCACAAGTTGTCGTGGCCCAAATGCATTTTTTTCTTGTGGCTAGTTGCTCATAACCGGTGCCTTACTTGGGATAATTTGTGTAAGCGTGGTTTCCAAGGCCCTTCTATGTGTGTTTTGTGTCATAACTATGAGGAGAGTTTCTCTCATCTCTTCTTCCAATGTCCCTATGCTAGGGAGATTTGGCATTTTTGGTGTAGGGTGTGGAATATGCCCTGTTGGCATGTCTCCTCCCTGGCTGAGTTTGTGGATCGATGGGGCAAGGCCCCTATTTCTACTTCCTTTCTTCAAGCTGCTTGGGCTATTGGCCCCTCCTTTATTATGTGGAACCTTTGGTTGGAGCGAAATCGTCAAATTTTTCAGGAGGTGCTATTGGTGGCCCCTCGCTTGTGGTGGAAAATTTTGCATTCTTTAGGGGAAACTGTTGCGGCCAAGTGTGATCTTACGGCATCAATGGACCCTGGTGATGTTGGTTGTTGTCATCGTCTTCATCTTCTGCCTCTGCAATGTCAGCTCATATGCAACAGATGTAGACATCCTACCCCGAAGGTGAATAGGGAGGGGAGATGGTCTCCTATGCCTTAAGGTACTCTAAAAATCAACACAGACGGCTCTTCTCGTGGAAACCCTGGGCATGCTGGAATTGGTGGTGTTGGTCAGGATAGCTCTGGAGAAGTTCAGTTTATCTTCTCTGTTTATAAGGGTCTTCATACTAATAATATTATGGAGGCTCGGGCTATTTTAACGGCTGTGGAGCGTGGAAGTCAATTGGGGTGGTAGAGGATAATATGTGAGTCTGATTCCCAGGTGGTGGTGAACTTGTTGAATAGGAGGCATTTAGATAATGTCAGTTGGTATTTGGCTTTGATTGTTGGCCAGATTCTTAACCTCTGTGCTTCGCTAGAGTATGTTACTTTTACTCATATTCCTAGAGAATGGAATAGTGTTGCTGATTGTTTGGCTAAATGGGCTTCTGAACATATTCATGATTGGAATTTGATGGACTGCGGTTGTTTACCCCCGGATCTGTCTCAACATCTGGCTCACTTAGTGGAGCTTGATAGGGCTTTGTAATTTTCTTGCTTTGCTCTTCTTCTCGTTTTAATAAATTTTTACCCCTCCTTTATGTTATTATTTATAAATACAATAAATATATTATATTTTAATTATATAAAAATATTTATAAAATAAACTTATTTAATATTATTATATATTAATAATATTATATATGTTTATTAAATATTATTTTATACATGATTATCATCTAAATTGATGATGACAAACACCATATTTGACAAAAGTGACATCTTCATCTTTGTCATGATGTTTAAATCTTTAATTTAAATAATGCCTTAATATTGGGACATCACAGTGCTCCCCACTCAAGATTGCTTGTCCTCAAGCAATCACGAGTTCTTTCATTACCTTGCACTTTTTAACGTCTACCCTCTGATGTGTTGAGACAAAGTCATGGTTTTGATTCAGAATGAACATGCTTTAGCGAAGAGAAAATGATTGTGATTCCATGAAAGAGAATTTGTGAGCAAAGAATGAAAGACAAATGTATAGTTAAGCATTTGTTTGATGTTTTGAATAACAATGACGTGATGCAAGTATCATAGATGAAGATGTGGTTTTAGACAATAAAAATATTTCAATGCTAAAGTGTTGAGATTCCAAGTTTCCAATGAATGATGAAGACATCTTGATCTTTAATTACGAGATTTGGTCTTGTACTTGTCATCTTGTAGTTTTACCTTTTGATATATTTTATTGATCTCAAAATTGAGAAGTCGTGTTCTTGAGGAGTAATTGATTTTATGATGTCATGGAGAGAAAATTTTGATCAAAGAAGTTTTGGTAAACCTTTTTGGTTTTGAATAGCAATTTGATTGAGGTAATGTAGTTAATCAAGTGAATGTAGAAAGGAAAAGTTCTCCAATGTTTTAAAGAAGAATTTGGGAGTATTGAGAATCTAAGATTGGAAAAAAATTGAAAGAATCCAATGATGTTGTAGTGAGGGTATATTCGGATATCAGGAAAACTATAATTATTAAGTAAGTTGTAGATGTGTAGAATAATCATTAAATGATGATAAGATTCACTAGTACAAAAACAACAATGTGTGATTAAAAAAACTACTAAAAACTACTTATAAATGACTAAACTTGGTCACATGACCATTAGCAGTTTATTGTTAGTCATTTATAATACGACCAAATTTATGACTAAACCAATTTTAGTCATTTATTTGGTTGTTTTGATTGATCGATTTTGTAGCATATTTAGTCATTAATTTAGTCATATTATTCACTGAGCTTGGTCACGTGACCATTAGTAGTTTATTGTCAGTCATTTATTTGGCTTTTTTGATTGATCAATTTGGTAGTATATTTTTAGTCATATTTATTCACTGATTTCTATCAATTGGTAGTATATTTATTTAGTAGTATATTTAGTCATATATTTTTAGTCATATTTATTCACTGATTTTTGTCAGTTGGTAGTATATTTAGTCAATTAGTAGTTTATTTAATTGTTTTTGAGGTTTAAACATAAAACACAGAAAAGCATAATCAATCATTCATTTGCACATAATGAAACAACTATTAAGAAAGCAAAATACTAAAATTTAATTGAGAAAAGGTGTTCTTACAATAGATACAAGACTTAAATATGTTTTTTCTTTGAAAAATGTGTTACAAATTGTGTTTCTTAGTGCTGTGACTAAGAAAACTGAGTTACAATGATCTATTTTTTGCTTATACAACTCTAAAACATGAAAGAACTACTTGAAAAATGAAGCCTAAATATTTCATCATGGGCTTTTACATCTCAAAATCTAAATAAATGTATCAAAACTCACTTAATATTGCTAATTGCTGCATTACTTCTTCTTCTTTGCTGCATCTCCTGCCTTGGTCTGTACAAACAGAACCCATTAATGCAATAAGTAAATTGCCCCTTTGTAACAGAAATCAAATAAGTAACTTACTTTAACATGTTCTTTGAAAGAATATTTACCTTCTTGACTCCACGGATCTTCTTAGATCTATTTAGACAGAGTAAGTCAAATTCATAAATAGTCGGGTTTAGACAAACATTCCTGCAACCCCCATTCCTAGTAATCAATTTGTGAGCTATGAATTTTCATTGATTATAGGTTTAAGAAGCTAGCAAATACAATTTTCACAATAATGTCACAATCCCAGCTCCAAACATGTGAAAGTTAAGATGAAACTTGAAGAGAAAATTCAAATATGAAACATACTTTATCAACAAATCAAAGCATAACGGAAGGGGGATGTTTGATAGATATTATAAATGGAAATGCTCTAGTAGAAATGTATACAAAATTTGGAATAATAGTCAAGGCATGGGAACTATTTGACACAATGCCTCAAAGAGATGTCATCCCATGGACATTCCACAACCATTGCCAGCATCCTCCTTGCCTATGCCAAAATGGGAGCTTTGGAATAGGGTATGGACATGGACATCAAAACATAAAGGATAGAGGAATTTTCATAGATGTTGTAGTTGCAATTGCCCTGTTAGACATGTATGCAAAATGTGGAAGCATAGACAAGGCACCTGAACTATTTGACAGAATGCCTCAAAGAAATGTGGTCTCGTGGACTGCAACGATTGTAGGATATGCACAAAATGGATTTGTTGAAAAGGCTTTAGACATTTTAAAGCAAATGCAATTACCTGGTGTAAAGCCAAATTCCACAACCTTTGCTAGCATCCTCCCTGCCTGTGTCAAAATGGGAGCTTTGAAATAGGGTATGGACATCCATCAAGACATAAAGGATAGAGGAATTTTCTCAGATGTTGTAGTTGCAACTGCCCTGTTGGATATGTATGCAAAATGTGGAAGCATAGACAAGGCACCTGAACTGTTTGACAGAATGCCTCAAAGAAATGTGGTCTCATGGACTGCAATGATTTCAAGATATGCACAAAATGGATTTATTGAAAAGGCTTTAGAAATTTTAAAGAAAATGCAATTGGCTGGTGTAAAGCCAAATTCTACAACCTTTGCCAGCATCCTCCCTGCCTATGTTAAAATGGGAGCTTTGGAATATGGTATGGACATCCATCAAAACATAAAGGATAGAGGAATTTTGTCAAATGTTGTAGTTGCAACTGCCCTGTTAGACATGTATGCAAACTGTGGAAGCATAGATAAGGCATGTGAACTGTTTGATAGAATGCCTCAAAGAAATCTAGTCTCACGGACTACAATGATTGCAGGATATGCACAAAATGGATTTGTTGAAAAGGCTTTAGAAATTTTAAAGCAAATGCAATTGGCTAGTGTAAACCCAAATTCCACAACCTTTGCCAACATCCTCCCTGCCTGTGTCAAAATGGGAGCTTTGGAATAGGGTATGGACATCCATCAAACATAAAGGAGAGAGGAATTTTGTCATATGTTGTAGTTGCAACTGCCCTGTTAGACATGTATGCAAAATGTGGAAGCATGGACAAGGCACGTGAACTATTTGACATAATGCCTCGAAGAAATGTGGTCTCACGTATTGCAATGATTGCAGGATATGCACAAAACGGGTTTGTTGAAAAGGCTTTAGAAATTTTAAAGCAAATGCAATTGGCTGGTGTAAAGCCAAATTCCACAACCTTTGCCAGCATCCTCCCTCCCTATGTCAAAATGGGAGCTTTGGAATAGGGTATGGACATACATCAAAACATAAAAGGAGAGAGGAATTTTGTCAGATGTTGTAGTTGCAACTTCCCTGTTAGACATGTATGCAAAATGTGGAAGCATGGACAATGCACGTGAATTGTTTGACATAATGCCTCAAAGAAATGTGGTCTCATGGATTGCAATGATTGTAGGATATCCACAAAATGGATTTGTTGAAAAGGCTTTAGAAATTTTAAAGCAAATGTAATTGGCTGGTGTAAAGCCAAATTCCACAATCTTTGCCAGCATCCTCCATGCCTGTGTCAAAATGGGAGCTTTGGAATAGGGTATGGACATCCATCAAAACATAAAGGATAGAGGAATTTTGTCAGATGTTGTAGTTGCAACTGCCCTGTTAGACATGTATGCAAAATGTGGAAGCATAGACAAGGCACCTGAACTGTTTGACATAATGGCTCAAAGAAATGTGGTCTCATGGACTGCAATGATTGTAGGATATGCACAAAATGGATTTATTGAAAAGGCTTTAGAAATTTTAAAGCAAATGCAATTGGTTGGTGTAAAGCCAAATTCCACAACCTTTTCCAACATCCTCCCCGCTTGTGTCAAAATGGGGGCTTTGGAATAGGGTATGGACATCCATCAAAACATAAAGGATAGAGGAATTTTTTCAGATGTTGTAGTTGCAACTGCCATGTTAGACATGTATGCAAAATGTGGAAGCATAGACAAGGCATGTGAACTATTTGACAGAATGCCTCAAAGAAATGTGGTCTCATGGACTGCAATGATTACAGGATATGCACAAAATGGATTTGTTGAAAAGGCTTTAGAAATTTTAAAGCAAATGCAATTTGATGGTGTAAAGCCAAATTCCACAACCTTTGCCAGCATCCTCCATGCCTGTGTCAAAATGGGAGCTTTGGAATAGGGTATGGACATCCATCAAAACATAAAGGATAGAGGAATTTTGTCAGATGTTGTAGTTGCAACTGCCCTGTTAGACATGTATGTAAAATGTGGAAGCATAGACAAGGCACGTGAACTATTTGATAGAATGCCTCAAAGAAATGTGGTCTCATGGACTGCAATGATTGCAGGATATGCACAAAATGAATTTGTTGAAAAGACTTTAGAAATTTTAAAGCAAATACAATTGGCTGGTGTAAAGCCAAATTCCACAAGCTTTTCCAACATCCTCCCTGCTTGTGTCAAAATGGGAGCTTTGGAATAGGGTATGGACATCCATTAAAACATAAAGGATAGAGGAATTTTGTCAAATGTTGTAGTTGCAACTGCCCTGTTAGACATGTATGCAAAATGTGGAAGCATAGACAAGGCACGTGAACTGTTTTCCTAAATGCCTCAAAGAAATGTGGTCTCATGGACTTCAATGATTGCAGGATATGCACAAAATGAATTTGTTGAAAAGGCTTTAGAAATTTTAAAGCAAATGCAATTGGCTAGTGTAAAGCCAAATTCCACAACCTTTGCCAGCATCCTCCCTGCCTGTGTGAAAATGGGAGCTTTGGAATAGGGTATGGACATCCATTAAAACATAATGGAAGGGGACTTTTTTTAGATATTATAGTTGGAAATGCTCTGGTTGACATGAATGTAAAATGTGGAAGCATAGACAAGGCACAAGAACTGTTTGACATAATGCCTCAAAGAAATGTCATCTCATGGAATGGAATGATTGCAAGATATTCACAAAATGGATTTGTTGAAAAGGCTTTAGAAATTTTAAAGCAAATGCAATTGGCTGGTGTAAAGCCAAATTCCACAACCTTTGCCAGCATCCTTCCTGCCTGCGCCAAAATGGGAGCATTGGAACAAGGTATGGACATCCATCAAAAAGTAATGGATAGAGGAATTTTGTTAGATGTTGTAGTTTCAACTGCCCTAGTAGACATGTATGGAAAATGTGGAAGCATTGACAAGGCATGTGAAATGTTTGGCAGAATGCCTCAAAGAGATGCCATCTCATGGAATGCAATGATTGTGAGATATGCACAAAATGGATTTTTTGAAAAGGCTTGAGAAACTTTTAAGCAAATGTAATTAGCAGGTGTAAAGCCAAATTTGACAACCTTTGCCAGCATCCTCCCTGCCTGTGCCAAAATGGGAGCTTTGGAACACGATATGGACATCCATCATAACATAATGGAAGGGGGGTTTTTGTCAGATATTATAGTTGGAAATGCTCTAGTAGACATGTATACAAAATGTGGAAGTATAGATAAGGCACGTGAACTGTTTGATGGAATGGCTCAAGGAGATGTCATCTCTTGGAATGCAATGATTGCAGGATATGCACAAAAAGGATTTTTTGAAAAGGCTTTAGAAACTTTCAAGCAAATGTAATTAGCAGGTGTAAATCCAAATTCAACAACCTTTGCCAGCATCCTGCCTGTGATATCATGGATACTCACTCTCCCGCAAGCACTTCAAGTCATGCCTGCGGTGATGCGGGGCTTTCCACTAACAACTCACTATCTTGCACTTTGGTTTGAAGGCTCTCAATATTGTGTCTAGTTTGAGAGTCATTCTGTATCCTCTCTACTATGCACCGATCTCTCTCTCCTAATACATTCACATTATTTGTCAAAAAATTTGCAATTGATCCAAACTGTAAATTATGAATCTTCTTCTTAAATATCATTCTTTGACCTTTTATGTTTATATGCCTGCCATTTTGCAAACTGTGATTGTTGAGAAAAACAAACATACCTACATCATGATTACTAGATTAAGATGTTGTTGGAGTATGAAAGACGCTGAGAGGGAGGGGGGTGAATCAGTGTCTTAAAAAACAATTTCAATTTACTGATATTTCAAACAACCACTTAATCTCTTTGAAAATAGTAAATGTTTAGTTTCAATATTATGATCAAATGTGATAGTTCCAAATTCAGATTCTCAAACAACATATAAACTCAAATGCTGCAATGTAAATATAGAAGACAGCAAGATCAAAAGGCATCCACAAAAGAGTCATAACACAATATTTTTCATGAGTGGAAAAACCTCATAGGGATGAAAAACTACTCGTAAATGCCTCACCAGCTTATCAAAACTGCCTCACTGGCAAAGCCTCACTGGATAAAGAACTGCCTCACTGGCAAAGCCTCACTAGCTACAGAACTGCCTCACTGGCAAAGTATCTTCTCAAAGATACAATGAAGATTTAGAAATAAATACAGAGGGTTTCTTTGTTTCATTACAATGCAGATCTTGACTATCTCATTTCATTTAAGACTCAAGAATCACAAATATCAAAATGTGTACATACAACTCAATAGATCAAGAATGATTTTCCAATGATACATTGTTGCTATCTTAATGATATTGCATGAAGGTACAATCTCCTCATAACCTCAACAATGTGTCTTACATTTTATACTGTTTCAAAGTTCCTTCTTCCTTTCAACAAGTAGTTTGTACAGGTAACTATTTTTTTCCAACTGCCTATAGCAGTTTACAAGATCAATAACTGTCATGGTTAGGAGGTCAAATAGTGCTATATCTGAGTGTGTAAAAACTATCATTAACAAGCCTTAACAAAACCCTCATTCACTGTAAGAGATAATTGCAAGCATTACAAACTCTAACCACATTTGTATGAGTTTAATGAAAAACTTCTCAAACTCTTCACATTTGCCAAACCCTAATCACATCTCAATTGGAGTATAACAAAATGTTCTCAACCTCGTTTATGCATCAAACCCTAACCATATTATCACATAAGTTTAACAAGAGTAATCTTCACAAACTTCCGTTAACCAGAACTTAACCATATTATCAAATGGGTTTAACAAGAATGTCTTCAAACTATTTTATCTAGCAAACTTTTAACCATAACTAAAAAGAATGGAAGGGTAACACCTGTCATAAACTGGCTAGTCATCAAAATCTTTGTTGTTTCCTCGAAATGTGGCAACCAAAATAACTGTCCAGCTTCTCTACTCTCTCCCACTGCTCACTGTAGTTGAGCATGGTCACATCTTTGAAAAGTCAACACAAATGATTTCACAGAATCTCACTCAAACCTTCAAACCCTAAGATCGACTCTCATATTCCAAACTCATACATTGCAAAATGAACAGTAAAGCAAACTTTTTCAACATTATACCAATGTTATTGAATGTCCCTGTTTGCCCTAAAAGGGCAGTAACCCCAAATTCAAACTGACAACCTTTTACCTATTATGAATGTCGAGACCTGACGGTCAGGTCAGTCACTTATATGACCTTCGAATAAGGTAAGCACTTATTAATATTGATTTATGCCTTTCAAAATATAACATAAGCATAGAATGTGAATGTTACAATATGCCTAAAAACAATGCTCTTTTTCACTAGCAAAATCAACTTTGATAAACATCAATAACCTTTATGCTTTTCAAGCCAACTTAAGAATGCCCTTTATCACCTTCACCTTTAAATGAAATATAACATGCTCAACAATCATGAACTGATCACCAATGATTGTGCTAATTTGCCAAATATCAAGAATCATCAGAATATAGCAAGGTACCATTGTTCTCATCTAGCATACCAACAAGGTGTCAGTTGTGTATCAAAAATATAACCATACCAAAGAAAATACAACATCAAAGAATGTGAAACCTGTGCATATACCAAATACTCCTCATAAAACTGTCATATGAAACATGAAACTATCATAACCATAATCACCAAACACTGCCATGCCAACTATCATTGTAGACATGAAACACCTGCAACACAGTATTTAACTGTAAGCATGACTAATGTAACTACTCCAACCACTAAGAGGGCACTGTCAACTATCAAGTAGACTTGTTGGATTACACTATTCAAAATACTATCTACAAAACACTGTCAGCACTGTTATGAAGCATAAAAACATTGTCACCATAACATTGAATTTATCATGAATGAAACATGAGAAGAAGAAATCCTTTATTTAAATTACTAAGATTATCTTTACAACTCATTATGACTGAAATGAACCACATGCTCCCCCTGAAACTATGCATTCAGAGTAAACTTGTCATCAAGGACTGTCACCAAGCATGTTTAAAACACAAAAAAAAAATTGTGTATCAACACTTTGCTACTGGCATTAAGATCACTAGCAGACAAAAACATTCATTTCTATACAAATATTGTCTTCACATTTCTATTCAAAGACTATCTCCACATTATCATATAAAAATACATGATAGTTGGAGATGACATTTGCAACTACTCACCTGATTATCTCCACAAAGTATTATTATTGACATAACTTTGCATTATCATAATTCACCTGTCAAAAACTCAGAGATTATGGAACAATATGGACAATTAACCCTGTAAATACTATGATCACTTTGAACGATAGCATGGAAGCACTACTTAACATCACAAACATATTGCTCACAATAACAATAAACCAAACAATGAACCTTGTCATAATAAAACAAATGTCTGTCAGTCCTGGATAAGTTTGTAATCATTCACCCAACATTGTATTAGATAGTATGAAACAAGAATCACAATAAACTTTAGGACTGCATCAAGAAGTCACACAACAACTCAACTCCAAAGCATAATTATGTCATCCAAATCATCTGAAAGTATCAAATATCACCAACAAATGAAAAAGCTCTGTCATTGCATTCACTACTCACATCATACTCTATAAGCTATGCTCTCATCATTAGACCTCCAAGTCTGTACTGACCTGTTAACTACACCATCAAGCAAGGTCAACATGAGAATCTACAGCAGCATTCAACAAGCATTCAAAGTTTGCCACAAGGACACAAAGGATCCGTTGTCTCCTATACAACAAGCATTGCTGAACAAAACAACATAGAGACTAAAGACTACAAAACAGGGATACAAGGTCTGCTATCTCCTGCATCTAGAAGAGTAGAGAACTGTAAATAAGGTCACAAAAGGTTGTCTCTGCTAGAGAACTGTCATGTCAAAGAGTATTGTCCTTCCATACTAATCGCATACTATATTTTTGTTGATAAACTCCTTCTTGACACCACAACATGAATCATCAAATCAAGACTATACTGTTCACATGAAACCCACAGTCAAACATATTTCTCTTTATTCATTTGCACACATGTTGACTAGGATACTTGTAACTACATCAAATGACAACAAATGGCATGAACATCCACCAACATCAAACTCTGATACAAAAGATAGAAGAATCACCAAGTCTACAACAACACTACCAACATCAACACTGCTCTGCTAGTCTGTAACACTTTGTTACACTCACTAACACAACAATGCAGAAAGCTCAAAAACTACCTTTTGCATTTAAATATGAAGAGCATAACAAAGGACTGAGAAACACAAATCTAACAACAAGAGTTCAAAAACAATCTGCTACTGCTACCTAAGGATTCTCAAGATAAGAAAGGTTAAGATCTGTCCTTTGAGAATTGACAAACTAGACTGAATATATGATGAATATTAAAGCTAAAAACCACAATCATGAAACATGAAAGAGTGATATCTTTGCAATGCTCTTGAGGAGATTACTACTACCATTAAACTTTCACACCTTTCTCTGAATCTGAGAAACCTACCATGTACTGGTTGAAGTATACAAGATGTGAGCCACCTGTTCCAAAGTCTTGTCTTTTTTCTCATTGTCACAAATACATTTTTTACTGTCATAACACAAGCAACCATTATCTCATTGATAACATAGAGATATCCTTGTCAAAAGGAGACAAGCATAAAGTATGATGTATGTTTTAAGTTCCATTCTAATTCATAGATCCCATAAGAGCACACCATCAAGAGATGAATATCAACATGAAATGATGATGCAGCAACAAGCAAAATTCAAAGATCCACTTGCAAATCCATAAGCACCTCTGTCAACACCTCTGTATCATCAATCTTTTGGATTCCTTGTTATCAAGACCAAAGAAAGAACATCAAGTCTGACTAAGAGCATTGCAAACTCAACTTGCCAACATTTTTCTTGAAACCTATCCATGATATTTGCAAAAGGGGTTAAGAGATAAAACACTAACCTACTCCCCCTTGCCTCAAACTACCTTTTAGGCATTTTGTGATGTTTCTTGTGTAACATGCACAAGATTAGAATTTTCTTCCACTTGACCTTGTTTTCTTTTCCAAACCTGCATAGTACCTTTATTCATCTTGCTCAAGATATTTTCTTGTTTTTGCTTGAACATGTAGCTTGTAGATGGTTTCATCAAATTACTCTTACAAAATAGTTCTTTATGTCCAAACTTATGACACTTGAAGCACATAATTTTGTTTCTTCTATTCAACCATTCAAAGGAGTTCTTATTACATCCCATTTTCGTTGCATGCATCTAACAATCCTGTTCTATGTGATCAGCTTTATTACAGTTATAACAAACATTGTTATAGTCCTGATTTGTCAAACTATAAGGACTCTTATCCTTATTCCATCCAAGACCATTTCTTGAGTGAGTTCTAGAATCTCTAGCTCTATGACCATAAGCATGACAACAATAGCAATAACCATGAAATTGAGAATAGTTGTACCTCGTTGAACGGTATTGCCTAACAGGTGGAGATCTTGAGATTCTACTTGTCCTTCTACCTTCATTAACACTTTTATCTTCTGTCTTATCTGCAGGAGCAACAACATGATGACCCAAATCTACCTTCTTCCTTGGTGTACTTTTGGCTTTAGAGCATTGTCCTTCTTCATAACCTAGACCTATAGTGTCTTTGTGATGCTTTTGTTTGCTCAATATGTCATTCAAACAATTAGTATTCTTTTCAAACAACAGATTCTTGTGCAACTTAGAAGATGTTTCTTCCAATTCCTTTCTCAAAGAAACTATGTCTAACTCTAATCTTAGACATTCATTAGTTTTGACTTCAAGATCAGATTTTTTAAAATCAACTATCCTTTTTGCTTCTTCTATTTCTGTCTTTAGGCTGATAATTAGCTTATTTGACTCTTCAAGTTCTAAAGAAACTTTTACAAATTCTAAACATACCTTGTCTTTGGAGTCTTTTTCTTGTTGAGGCTGGTCTTCAACTATTCTTTGATTCTCCTTTCTAAGTTTCTTGATCTGATCTAAGGCACATAAGAGTTCACCTTCTAAATTAACTTCACAATCATTTTCATCAAACTCCTATCCATCTTCATCCATAAAGAGGTCTCTTTCTGTTTCATCAATCTCAACAACAAAATCATTCTTTTTATCACACTTTGTATCAATATTCAAGGATGACTCATGCAACAACTCACTACATGAATTTACTGATTGTACAACCTTTTTCTTGGCATCTTTCTTTTCTCTATTTCTTTTACACTTTCCCATGGTACTCCACTATCAGGACCTACCCAAGTCTGTTAGACTTCTATAGGGAACCTATGCTCTGATACCACTTGTTGGAGTACGAAAGACACTGAGATGGGGGGTGAATCAGTGTCTTAAAAAAATAATTTCAATTTACTAATATTTCAAACAACCACTTAATCTCTTTGAAAATAGTAAATGTTCAGTATCAAGATTATGATCAAATGTGATAACCAAATTTAGATTCTCAAACAACATATAAACTCAAATGCTGCAATGTAAATATAGAAGACAACAAGATCAAAAGGCATCCACAAAAGAGTCATAACATAGTATTTTTCATGAGTGGAAAACCCTCATAGGGATGAAAAACTACTCGTAAATGCCTCACTAGCTTATCAAAACTACCTCACTGGCTAAAGAACTGCCTCACTAGCTACAAAACTGCCTCACTGACAAAAGAACCTCACTAGTTATAGAACCGCCTCACTGGCAAAGTATCTTCTCAAAGATACAATGAAGATTTAGAAATCAATACAGAGGGTTTCTTTGTTTCATTACAATGCAGATCTTGACTATCTCATTTCATTTGAGACTTAAGAATCACAAATATCAAAATGTGTACATACAACTCAACAAATCAAGAATGATTTTGCAATGATACATTGTTGCTATCTTAATGATATTGCATGAAGGTACAATCTCCTCATAACCTCAACAATGTGTCTTACATTTTATACTGTCTCAAAATTCCTTCTTCCTTTCAACAAATAGTTTGTATAGGTAACTGTTATTTTCCAACTGCCTATAGCAATTTACAAGATCAATAACTATCGTGGTTAGGAGGTTGAGCAGTGCTATATCTGAGTGTGTAAAAACTATCATTAACAACCCTTAACAAAACCCTCATTCACTGTAAGAGATAATTACAAGAATTTGAAACTCTAACCACATTTGTATAAGAGTTTAATGAAAAAATTCTCAAACTATTCACATTTGCCAAACCCTAATCACATCTCAAATGGAGTATAACAAAATGTTCTCAACCTCATTTATGTATCAAACCCTAACCATATTATCACAGAAGTTTAACAAGAGTAATCTTCACAAACTGTCGTTAACCAGAACTTAACCATATTATCAAATGGGTTTAACAAGAATGTCTTCAAACTCTTTTATCTAGAAGACTTTTAACCATAACTAAAAAGAATGGAAGGGTAACACCTGTCATAAACTAGCTAGTCATCAAAATCTTTATTATTTCCTCAAAATGTGGTGGCCAAAATAACTGTCTAGGTTCTCTACTCTCTCGTACTGCTCACTATAGCTGAACATTGTCACATCTTTGAATAGTCAACACAAATCATTTGACAGAATCTCACTCAAACCTTCAAACCCTAAGCTGGACTCTCATATTTCAAACTCATACATTGCAAAATGAACAATAAAGCAAACTTTTTCAATATTTTACCAATGTTACCGAATGTCCCTATTTGGCCAGTAACCCCAAATTCAAACTGACAACCTTTTACCTGTTATGAATGTCGAGACCCGCTGGTCAGGTCAGTCACTTATATGACATTAGAATAAGGTAAGCACTTATTGACATTGATTTATGCCTTTCAAAATATAACATAAACATAGAATGTGAATGTTACAATATGCCTAAAAATAATGCCATTTTTTACTAGCAAAATCAACTTTGATAAGCATCAATAACCTTTATGCTTTTCAAGCCAACTTAAGAATGCCCTTTATCACCTTAACCTTTAAATGAAATATAACATGATCAACAATCATGAACTGATCACCAATGATTGTGCCAATTTGCCAAACTGCCCAAACAACCTTATGTACCTGTTTGACATCCATGCCAACTTCCAATGCTAATCAAGGGTCAACAGATGTAACGAATGATATGCTCAAACTCTGATTACAACATATTGCCATAATGGACAAGCTGATTACAAGAAAGAAAAGTTATTGTCAACTCAAAAATAGAAACAAAAATTGTCCCATCCATAAATGTGTTTGAGAATCCATAGAGATCCTAATAATAAAGCAATGCAACTTTCATCACATGGTTCTTTCTTGAAGATTACCATTCAGATTTTTCAAAACAATTTTGCAAAAAGATATTACTTATTCTTCTTTCCTACTTCTAGCTATCTATTGTGACAATAACAGAAGAGGCACCTTGAATTGGATTGAACAAAAATTACATTGTAGCCAAATGTTATACTGCAAAAGATACCAATCCTCTTTGGTCTCAATCATTATAGCCAGATTCTCTAAGTCTTGGAAAGAGTCTCAAGTGACCCCCAAAGGGCCAAAACACTTGAGTCTAAATATTAGCAAAGGACTCAGCCGACATCAAAAGAATAAGTCAATCAACAAGTATTTTTTTTATTTTACACCAACAGTCAACACATGAGCAGATGCGCCAACTAATTTAGCACAAACAAACCAAGACTTATTAGGAGATGACAAATTTGTGATTGAATTTCAACTGTGGGGCATGAGTTAATAGCTATTGATTGGATATGAGGAAGTCTACCACCAAAACTGATTGTTGTACACAATTCACTAGGTTTTTAACTTCTAAATAGATTTATAAAGATGACAATAAGCTCTGGTTGGATAAGGCCAGGCACATGTAAAGTCCTTGAGAACTAAGTATGCATAGACTCCATAGTTAATCTAGTTTAGGTACAGTAGGAGGGGATCCACTGAACTGAAACACATTAAATATTTTACAGGAATGGAGATCAAAACAAGAAATGAATCTTAGTGTGACTGGAGATTGGGCACACGCATATGCTCAAATGTAAAAGGCACACATGTGCACCCATAAACAAGGCACACATGCATGCACACACACCTCTACATGCACCTACCAATCCACCCATTCAAACACTTACCCCACCAACACACACCCACACCCACACACATGCCCCCACCAATGCCCCTCCTACACATATGGTGACACAAAGAATCTCCTACACTAATAGCTACTCCCAAGATGTATTGGGGGTTGAATAGGTGCAGAACCCTTAGTGTTGGGTGGATTTTGTCTGGACTTCATATTGTGTGCTTAGTGTTTGAAACTCATAATATAAACCAAATCATTCTTGTTCATATGAATTTAGCATAATTGAACTACAATCTGGTATCTATATAGCTAGCACATATGTTAGGATGAATTTCTTTATATTTGAACTATTTATTATTTTTTTCTTGTGGAATGAAAAAACCATTGTTAGTAGAGTGCTTTTGGATTCAACTATGTGTATTTTTGCATCGACATTTCAGATCACACTCACTAATTAATCATCATCATTGTTAGTAGAGAGTGCTTTTGGATGCAACTGTGTTTATTTTTGCATCAATGTTTTGGATCACACCCAGTGATTGGTAGTAGAGAGTGCTTTTGGATTCAACTATGTGTTGTTTTGCATCGACGTTTCAGATAGTGTGATCTAAAACATTGATGCAAACATACACACAGATGAATCCAAAAGCACTCTCTTCTAATTTCATGGACCATGGAAAACTCATGCGTACTAAAAACAATTGTTTTAATTTGTTGTTAGCATTCCTCTTCTATAAGGATCTCCTCCTTGGGAATAATCTAATAATTAAGGACAACCACAAACTGATTGTGGCATGTCAAAACTGTTGATCCTTACAGGATTTGTTGGAAAGCAGAATGTAAGCCCAAGCTTATAAAAATAACTAGATTGGAAAAGAGTAGTAAGTCCGAGCTTATAAAAACAATAAAAGACCCAGATCAGTCTAGAGGAGTTGAAAGAGTTAAGGCACAAATAAGCATTGCTTATCAAGTAAATCCAAAAATAAAAACAAAGATGTTGAGTCAATGACTCTGGTGGCAAAGACAAAATAGCTGGTTTTAAAAGAAATATCCCTGTGATAAATTTAATTTTTTGTTAGCATTCCTCTTCTGTAAGGATCTCCTACTTGGGAACAATCTAATAATTAAGGACAACTACAAATTGATTGTGGCATGTCAAACTGTTGATCCTTACACGATTTGTTGGAAAGCAGCATGTAAGCCCAAGCTTATGTCATGTCCTAATATTAAGGCATTGTTTAAATCAAAGATTTAAACATCATGATAAGACGGAGAAGCCACTTTAATCACCTATATAATAATATTTAATTATCAATATATAATAATATTAAATAATATTATTTTATATATTTATTGTATTTATGAATAATAAATATAAATACAAATATAAAAATATAGATATTGTTATAATTTTGATATAATATATTATTAAATATTATATATATTATGTATTATATAAACATAAATATAAACTATATAATAATAATATAATATATACAATATATAATATATAATAAATAAATACAAATATAAATATTATTATAATAATTATAATTATCATTATAAATATTAAATTGAATGTTAGAATATAAACTTATACTATGAGAAGTGATTAAAGAGTCTAATGGACAATGCAACATAGAATATAAAGTAGTCAAATAAATTAAGAGAGTCAATATAAACAAAGTAAAGTATGGTAGAGAAGCAACGGTGCATATAAACCATAAAGGTCAGAAAATAAGACAAAATTGGCATCGTTGACTACAGCTAATAACATGAACAAGTAATATAGACTCTTATGCATGCGATTAGTAAATAAGGCTTAAGCATCGAACCAAAATAATAAGAAGTTGGTAAGTCAACGACTATATTACAAGAGACAACGAATTGCATTTGGAAGGATATGCTACGATTTAGATAAAGAAAATTATATTTACAAAGGGCAAGAGGTGTGTAGTGATAAGAGAAGCCTCCCTTAACAAGAGTCGCACCTATTCTATTGGGTCATTGAAGATATAAAAGAGGAACCAGGCAATAAAAAAAGGCATTCACAGGTAATGAGCAGCGAATACCTTTCAAGGTAATTGCTGTCATTGATAAGGGGTGACCATTGGGTCATTACAACCCTTCAAACATTATTAATATGGATCAATTTACAATCCAAAGGCATGGATGAGGGATATACCCATTGAGCATTCAACAACAAGTGGAATATATAATCAAATTGGGATTTAAAGGGTCTGCAGATCAGCAGATATAAATCAGAACTTCACAATAAAGATCTACACAAGGAAAAAGGTAATAAAAGGTACAACAGACTGGGTATGTATTATTTGATTGTTTAAGTAAATAGTGAATATAGAGGTAATCTTATATGTATATACATACATACACACACATATATATTTAAGTATGCATAATCTAGAATAGATCTACATATATGTCAATCACATCATTAGTATTACACAAATATATGAATCCATGTGAATGATTATAGTTATAATGAAATGACTTCTTTATTCATAATCGAATTGATATTCATATTTAGACTCAAGATCTAACAATGATGAACAATTACAAGGATACCGTATAATGGTACTTCGATTTGCAATATGAATGACTTTAATTTATGCACTATGATGATAAATGGTATAATAGTATTCCATATGTAGTACAAGGGGATATTGAATAAGATCATATTTCGGTAGCCTCTATTACTTCATCCAAGAAGGAATGGTGGGTATTGTAGGGAGAAGCAAAGTAAATGTCTATTCCATGGGAAGACCCAATGGCTGGGACATAGCTTCCCCAATGGTCGGGTCGAGATGTCTCACGCACCCTAGTCATGTAAAGCCTAATTCCTTGATGAAAGTATAAAGGGGAAGATATTGACCTTGAATTATGTTTAATATCCACCTTAATGTACCTATGGAATATGTTATAAAATAAGCTTCATCATTAGTGAATGACAAGAAGGAAATGAATAATCCTTGTCGGGGATGAAATATTTATATTAATTTTGATCTCATTAAATATTATCATTGAAATTTATTGATCGAGCTAATGTTACTAATGTCTCTTTGAGAACCATTTTGAATGGAGATTCGGGTTCAAGTGTTTCCATTAAGAAGGGGACATTACAACTTATAAAAATAACCAGATTGGAAATAGTAGTAAGTCTGAGCTTATAAAAATAATAAAAGACCCAGATAAGTCTAGAGGAGTTGAAAGAGTTAAGGCACAAATAGGCATTTCTTATCAAAGTAAATCCAAAAATAAAAATAAAGATGTTGAGTTAATGACTCTGGTGGCAAAGACAAAATGGTTGGTTTTAAAAGAAATCTCCCTGTTCTAAGATTGATGTGACTTATGTTACTCTATTTAGTAACATAGAATGCATTTCTTAAATAAATACCATCAATCCATTCACAAAATGGAATCAATAATCTCCAAAAACTTTAAAATCAGAGGACATGTGCTACTAAATATGAAAGTCCAATTTGACTTGCCTGCATTTATTTCATTCATTGCTCTCTTCACAAGCACATCAGGTTTTATATCTACAAGAAGTGTTTGCACTATCTCATATCCATAGTTTGACATAGCCTATAATCATAAAAAAGCAAGATTCAAACATACTACATTCAAAATTCTTTTAATGTTTGCCTCTTTTAAAACACATCAAAGGATACAAATTTTAGAAATAAATGAACAAAAAACATTCATCTTGTGTAATATTTATGAAATATATTATAGTAACCATTTGACAACATAAATCAATAATGAAATTAAATGGGCTTGAAAATTTGAAATTCCCAACCTTTTCAAGTTCATTTTCAACAACTACAACAACATCTGACAAAACTCCTCTATCTTTTTTCCTATGATGGGTATCTAAACCCCAAAACTAAACCCACAACTCTAAACAGACAAAACTTGCATACAAAATTCCCATTATCCCTATTGTACGACATCCATAGAACAACTCAAACTACATATAGAAGCATAATAACCACCAGAACCTTCACAACTCTACCATACTAATGTTTATATCCTTACAATAATAAAACAAAAGTAAAGAAGACTTCCCTAAGACCATCGATCTATTCCAAAGCTCAAATTTCCCTTACATAGGGCTATACGACATGTAGGGTATGGATCTCATGTATACTCCACAAACCTGTCTAGAATTACAATGAAAGAATCTACATATAGGCACCAAGCAATGCCAATAACAATGCATTCATTGTATGCTCCAAACAAGGGATGATAAACTCAATACCAAGAATTGCCCTTCACAAAGTATGGACTGCATTACATTGTTCCAAAGCTCCCATTTTGGCATAGGTAGGGAGGATGCTGGCAAAGGTTATGGAGTCTAGCTTTACACCTACCATTGCATTTGCTTAAAAGCTTCTGAAGCTTTTTCAACAAACCCATTTTGTGCATATCCTCCAGTCGTAGCATTCCAATGAGAAACCCTTGGCTGTGAAGGATGAAGGTGGGAAATTTCTTCCAAATGTTTTAAGTATGGCTTTTAATTGTAATGACATTTCTAAATGGTGGGGAAGAGGGAAATTACAATTCATTTTTTTTATTTATGTGACTAATTATTTATTCATTTTTATTTGTGTGACTAAATATTTAGTTGTGTTTTTCACCCAATGATCAAATTAGTCATTTATTTAGTCATTTATAGTTGTGTTGGAAAAAATTATTAGAATTTAGTCATTTTTAGTTGTCATGACTAAATTTTTTAGTCACGTAGTCATTTATTTGCCAAAATTCTACTAGTGATTACATGGAGAATGATCTTGGGATTTGTGAGTTATGGGCCCACAATATGACTTAGCATACGATTATGTAACAATTATCATTCACAGGATGGTAGGATGACTACTCTGATACCACTTGTAATGTCCCCTTTTAGAATATCCTTTATTTCTTAATTTGCACACAAGAATAACTACTAGAAAGGGACATTAGTACTATTAGAGATCAATTTCGTAATGAAATCCATACATCATAATCATAATTAATAGTGAACATGAATGTAATGTTACCTGTGCGTACATATATTCAAATCCTGCAATCAAAGACATTAACACACATACAAGTACATATATTCTTTCATGATCATTAGGGTTAGAAACATCATGATTATAATGAATAATAATGAATAAGTACATAGATCCAAATGTATTTCCTCATACTTATACTTTTTAACCAAGTTTATGCCTCATGATATACTTCAGGAATGGCGATCGTCATGCCAAATCATTAATCTAATATAATCATTGACCCTAGCGAAGGCGGGGAATAAACTCATTAAGGCACTGGATAACAATGCTCCACTGCCATAGGCCCAAGGGTTTCATGCTACACCCGGCAATACTTCACCACTTGAGAGTCACTTACCGTGTAAGACATAAATAACAAACTAATCTCCACTGACATAGGCCCAAGGGTTTCATGCTACACCCGACAATACTTCACCACTTGAGAGTCACCTACCGTGTAAGACTTATTAATAATAATAATAAACCGCCCTTCCCTAACGACCCAAACACTCTCATAGGGCAATAGACAAAGATTAATGATGCGGCAAGACATGCTCGTCCCTCGTATATCATGGGCAAGACTAATTATAACTATTTAAAGCATAAAAAACACATAGGTTAGAAATATCATACCCATACGTGGTTCTTCTCCTGAGATGATTTGAGATGCACAAGTGATCCTATGATCATCAATATAATGATTACCTTGATTTCTCACAAGGCTATTATAAGGAATCTGAAATTCCTCTTTTAATGATGTTGTTCCTATAATAGGAACTAAGTTTATTTAATAATGTTATCCACCAACTATGGCTAGATATATAATTATGAAATTATTGCACTTTGCTTGGATCGCTGAGTTAGATATTCAATTCATTGTTCTTGTCTTCTTAGACTGCTTTATAGAACTTGGATTGTTTTCCTTCTTCCTTTTCAAATCAGATATATTCTTCTTTTATGTCTTAGATTTTGTTATTTCTTGATTTCTTTCTGCCTCTTTATACTCATAAAACATATATATAATTCATTTCTTATTATTCAATATATTATTCTTTCTTCTTATTGAGAAATATATTCCTTATATATATATATATATATATATATATATATATATATATATATATATATATATATATATATATATATATATATATACTACAAAGTATTTCTGCTATATATATATATTGCAGATCATGTCTGCTATAAAATCTGAATTAGATTATTGGACTTGGAATTGTATGTCTTGTCCTTCCTACAAATGTTATTACCTTTTATATCCTTACAATAGATATGCCTCTTATGATGGATTGCATCTCTTACCAAAGGTTATATCCCTACAAGGAATTGCACCTCTTCCAAAAGTGATCTCTGCCTCTTCAAGGATAACCTTTATCTTAATTGTTGCCTTGACAAAACTCTAATCTTAAGTAGATCACACCTCAAACTTCTACATCATACCTTTTGTCTTATATATGGAGATGCAACTTTTAATACTATCTCTACCTTTTATAATTATAGTTATTGCTATTAGATAGTTGCTGAATTGCAACTTTCAACATTGAATCGTTGCTTTAGTCTTATATGATATATTTATCATTATAATTATATTCTATAATATTATTTAAATAATTTTTATATTTTATAATTATATTTATATATTATATATTATATTTATGTTTATGTTTATATAATATATATTATATTTTAATTATATAAAAATATTTATAAAATAAACTTATTTAATATTATTATATATGTTTATTAAATATTATTATATACATGATTATCATCCAAATTGATGATGACAAACACCATATTTGACAAAAGAGGCTTCTTCGTCTTTATCATGATGTTTAAATCTTTAATTTAAATAATGCCTTAATATCAGAACATCACAGTCCTCCCCACTCAAGATTGCTTGTCCTCAAGCAATCACAAGTTCTTTCATTACCTTGCACTTTTTAACGTCTACCCTCTGATGTGTTGAGACAAAGTCATGGTTTTGATTTAGAATGAACATGCTTTAGTGAAGAGAAAATGATTGTGATTCCATGAAAGAGAATTTGTGACCAAAGAATGAAAGACAAATGCATAGTTAAGCTTTTGTTTGATGTTTTGAATAACAATGACGTGATGCAAGTATCATAGATGAAGATGTGGTTTTAGACAATGAAAATATTTCAATGCTAAAGTGTTGAGATTCCAAGATTCCAATGAATGATGAAGACATTTTGATCTTTGATTACGAGATTCAGTCTTATACTTGTCATCTTGTAGTTTTACCTTTTGATATTTTATTGATCTCAAAATTGAGAAGTCGTGTTCTTGAGGAGTAATTGATTATATGATGTCATGGAGAGATAATTTTGATCAGAGAAGTTTTGGTAACCCTTTTTGGTTTTGAATAGTAATGTGATTGAGGTAATGTAGTTATCCAAGTGAATGTAGAAAGGAAAAGCTTTTCAATGTTTTAAAGAAGAATTTGGGAGTATTGAGAATCTAAGATTGGAAAAAATCTGAAACAATCTAATGATGTTGTAGTGAGGGTATATTCGGATCTCAAGAAGACTATAATTATTAAGTTGTAGATGTGTAGAATAATCACTAAATGATGATAAGATTACATGGAGAATGATCTTAGGATTTGTGGGTTATGGGCCCACAATATGACTTAGTATAAGCTTATGTAACAATTATCATTCACAATATGGCAGGATGACTACTCTGATATCACTTGTAATGTCCCCTTTTAGAATATCCTTTATTTCTTAATCTGCACACAAGAATAACTACTAGAAAGGGAAATTAGTACTATTAGAGATTAATTTCATAATGAAATCCATACATCATAATCATAATTAACAATGAACATGAATGTAATGTTACCTATGCGTACATATATTCAAATCCTGCAATCAAAGACATTAACATATATACAGGTACATATATTCTTTCATGATCATTAGGGTTAGCAACATCACAATTATAATCAATAATAATGAATAAGTACATAGATCCAAATGTATTTCCTCATACTTATACTTTAACCAAGTTTAGGCCTCATGATATACTTTGGGAATGGCGATCGTCATGCTGAATCATTAATCTAATCTAATCATTGACCCTAGCAGAGGTGGGGAATAAACTTGTTAAGGCACTAGATAACAATGCTCCACTGCTATAGGCCCAAGGGTTTCATGCTACACCCGACAATACTTCACCACTTGAGTCACCTACCGTGTAAGACATAAATAACAAACTAATCTCCACTACCATAGGCGCAAGGATTTCTTGCTACACCTGGCAATACTTCACCACTTGAGAGTCACCTACCGTGTAAGACTTATTAATAATAATAATAAACCGTCCTTCCCTAACAACCCAAACGTCCTCATAGGGAAATAGACAAAGATTAATGACATGGCAAGACATGCTCATCCCTCATATATCATGGGAAAGAATAAGTATAACTATTTAAAACATAAATAAATACAGAGGTTAGAAATATCATACCAATACGTGGTTCTTCTCCTGAGATGATTTGAGATGCACAAGTGATCATATGATCACCAATATAATGATTACCTTGATTTCTCACAAGGCTATTATAAGGAATCTGAAATTCCTTTTTTAATGTTGTTGTTCATATAATAGGAACTAAGTTTATTTAATAATGTTATCCACCAACTATGGCTTGATAAATGATTATGAAATTGCTACACTTTGCTTGGATTGTTGAGTTAGATATTCAATTCATAGTTCTTGTCTTCTTAGACTGCTTTGTAGAACTTGGATTTTTTTCCTTCTTTCTTTTCAAATCAGATATATTCTTCTTTTCTGCCTTAGATTTTGTTATTTCCTGATTTCTTTCTGCCTTTTTATACTCAGAAAACATATATATAATTCATTTCTTATTATTCAGAAATATATTCCATATATATATGCTGCAGAGTATGTCTGCTATATATATATATTGCAAATCATGTTTGTGTTGATAACTGAGGGGGGGGTGAATCAGTTATCCTAATAATTCAACTTTCTGTGCTTTCTTAACAGTTAATGCAACATCAGATCAAATAAGCAAGCATAATCATGAAATGGAAATAACACCAATACATATGACACAATGATTTTGACGTGGAAACCCTGTTAAGGGAAAAAACCACGGGGTGATTAACCCAAGATATTATTCTTTGTTAAAAGAATAGAAGATACAAAATGGCACTTGCCAATTAGGGCTCACTTCCCGAGCACACTACTCACAAGAGGCTCACTGCCTACAAAAGACTTACTGTATACACAAAGAAAACTTGAACTGATGAGAAGCATCCACACATGCTGAAGTTCAGTTCCAGTTAAGCTCAATAGACTGATCTGCTGCACTTCATTCTTACTCTCCTTAAGTGCTGCTGTCCTTTTACATTCTGAACCTATTTTTCTACCTTTTGTACTATTCTACTTTTATTCGCACTTCACCACTTACACAACACACTCACATCTAAATCCATCTTGTATATATATATCCACACAAGTGATTTCAACACTTTTCTAGTTGGCATCCGGAATAGTCAATATTATCTCAAACTCTGGTCTGTCGGCTGAATCCTTGCATACTAAGTAATGTAGATCAAGAATATGCATGTAGAAGTCTACAATCATGTCAACCAATCATGAATGATACCTCAAGAAAATTAGTCAATAGCAATCTCTCTTCTGGATTCGAGTCTGACACTCTGCCGGTATAGTTCTTCCTCTATCTACTCTATCAAACAGGAACCCAACACTCAAGTGTTCATATCTCTTCACCCTTCCATCACCGGAGGCTAAATCCTTGGAATCTATTAGTCAAGGTACTCCTCTTGACTTCACCAAAACCGCACTTCACTGAAATACTTCCTCTGAGAGATTCGGACCTGACTGTCAGACCTTGCTGACTGCTCTGTTCTTGCTTACCGGATCATAACACTTCTTCAATTTGACTTCCGGTAGAGACTCATCATGTCTTGCGGATGTGTGGGATAACCTTTGTTTCTATCAATGACAACATTCATGAATCCATATAGTGTCTCTTGCGAATAGTTTGCTATAAAATCTAAATTAAATTATTGGACTTGGAATTCTATGTCTTGTCCTTCCTACAAATGTTATTACCTTTTTTATCCTTACAATAGATATGTCTCTTATGAAGGATTGTATCTCTTACCAAAGGTTATATCCCTACAAGGAATTGCACCTCTTCCAAAAGTGATCGGTTCCTCTTCAAGGATAACCTTTATCTTAATTGCTACCTTGACAAAACTCTAATCTTAAGTGGATCGCACCTCAAACTTCTACATCATACCTTTTGTCTTATATATGGAGATGTTGCCTTTAATACTATCACTGCCTTTTATAATTATAGTTATCATTGTTAGATAGTTGATGAATCACAACTTTCAACATTGAATCGCTGCTTTAGTCTTATATGATATATTTATCATTATAATGATATTCTATAATATTATTTAAATTAATTTATATTTATATTATTATTTATATTTTATAACTATATTTATATATTATATATTATATATTATATTTATGTTTTTGTTTATATAATATATATTATATTATAATTATAATTATATTAAAATTGATAATTTGTATTTATATTTATTATTTATAAATACAATAAATATATTATATTTTAATTATATAAAAATATTTATAAAATAAACTTATTTAATATTATTATATATTAATAATATTATATATGTTTATTAAATATTATTATATACATGATTATCATCCAAATTGATGATGAAAAACACCATATTTGACAAAAGTGACTTTTCTATCTTTATCATGATGTTTAAATATTTAATTTAAATAATGCCTTAATATCGGGACATCACAAAGCTCTGGATTGCAAAGAACTCTAGACAAAGCAAAAGCTCTAAACAGGCACACATAGATAGCTCCAGACAAGAGCAACAAATCAGCTCTAGACAGAAGGGGACAACATCAATGTCCAACAAGCTTGAGAGAGGGAATAGTTGTAGAGAAAGGAGAAACAGAGTTGTGGCTCTGCAATTTGTAATTTTGATGTAAAATAGTTTTGCATGTCAATAGAAATTTATGCATTTCATTTGTGTCATCTCTCTCTCTCTTGTTTGTTTTTTCTTCTTCTCTCCATTGAATGGTATCAGTGATTGCTTCCAACAGGTGGTATCAGAGCTATACCACTGCTAACAAGTGGTATCAAAGCCAAGTTTGGTAGAGCCCTAGTTTTCTGGGTATTGAGGAAAAGCCTTAGATTTTTTGAGTATTATTAGTTTCCCCTAATTTAGGAAAATGGCTGGAGGAGATAGTAAGAGTTGGTAGCAACCACTGAGTTTTGATGGAAAGAACTATGATGTTTGGGCTAAGAAAATGAAAACAATTTTAGTTGCAAATGATTTGTGGGAGTTAGTGGTTAGTGGGTTCACAGATGTGACTAACCCAAGTGCTTATACAACCCTAATAAATGCCCAAAAAACTAGTTGAAAGAAACAAGGAGAAATGAGGCAAAAGCCCTCAATTTGATTGAGGCAACCTTGACAAAGGCTATTTCACCTAGAATAGTAGCAACTAGTTATGCAAAGGAGGCCTGGCAGATTCTTGAAAATAGTTACAAAGGAACTGACAAGGTGAGGCTAGTAAAACTACAAGTCCTTAGGAGAGATTTTGAGACCCTTCAAATAAAGGATGGTGAGTCCATCTTAGATTTTCATACAAGGGTTTCCACCTTGATAAATCAGTTGAGGATAAATAGAGAAACCATGGAAGAGGAAAGGATTATTGATAAAATCCTTAGGAGTCTACCCTTGAGATTTGACCCCATTGTAATTGCCATAGAACATGCGAAAGACCTCTCAAAGATGACAATGGATGAGTTGATGGGTTCTCTTTAAACCCATGAGAAGTGGTTGACCAGATCCGCTCCTTCCCTAGAGAAAGCCTTCAAAGCTCAGAGTAGTGTGAGAGGTAGGGGAAGAGGAAGAAACAATAGAGAAAAAGATCAAAGAGGTAGAAGAAGAAGTAACTCCAAAAGAGGAGGCTCAAACAGCCTAGAGGAGGAAAGCACCTCACAACCAGACTCCCAAAACAACAAGAAGAGCATCAACTTCAATCAAAGGTATGATAAATCAAATGTGAAGTGTTATTACTATCATAAGTTTGGTCATTTTGCAAGTGAATGTAGGAAGAGAAAACATTACCAAGGAAAGAAAAATGCTCATGTAGCAAATGAGGACAAGGATGAAAATGAAAAACAGTCAAAGGCATTTATTGTATGCAACCTTGGTAGGCAAAGCAGCACTGAAGTATGGTACTTGGACAATGCGTGTTGCAACCACATGAGTGGTAATGCAAATTTAATTTCCTCCATTGACAAGAATGTCAAGTTTGATATCATGATGGGGAACAATGAAAAACCTCTTGTCATGCTCTTTGGAAGGTACGAATGAGAAGCCATCTCCTTTGTCTTGGTTATAAAGTGTGGAAAGCTGCATAGTCAAAATATACCATGCCTCCAAATGGTTTGACAACTAAATATGAAATCAAAGAATATGAGTTGAATTTAAAAGATAAAGATGCCCTGTTAAGTTCTTTGACTGACACTGAGTTGATAAAAGTAATAGATCTTGAATCTGCAAATGAAGTTTGGGAAAAGTTGAAAAAACTATATGAAGGAGATGATTCTATAAAAGAAGCCAAGCTATAAGGCTTGAAAGTGAAATATGAGGGTTTAAAGATGATTGAAGATGAAAACATAATAGCCTTTATGCAAAGGGTTGATGAACTTGTCAATGGAATAAAAGGTATGGGAGGAACTATTGGTGATAAGGAAGTTGTGATGAAAATTCTTAGATCACTACCAAAGTCCTATCTAGTCACAAGGTAGCTACAATTGAAGAAGTAATGACTGTAAAAACTATCGATAGAGATCAATTACTTGGAAAGCTTACAGCCTTTGAGATGAGAGAGTTTGGTGATGCTCTATCAAAAGTTAAGACTTCTTTCCAAGCCAGTACTTCTGAAAAGATCTCGAGAGATGAAAAATACAAAGTGGAGCCTATTGATGACTTTGATGAAATTGAAGCTAACTTTGTTGATAGATTGGAAAGAGGTTCCGGTAAGTTCAAAGGAAAATTACCTTTCAAATGTTTTTCATGTGGTAAAGTAGGTCATTATGCTTCCATATGTCCTAAAAGAATTGAAATGAATAGAAAAAGATTTGAGAACAGGCCTTGAGCTCCAAAGAAATGATACTATGTTAGAGATCTTGATGATGAAGGTGTGACTGATGATGAATCTAATGATGCTAGTACTAGTGCAAATGAATGCTTGTTTATTGCTATTAAAGAACATGTGTCTACTAATCTTGCTAGCTGTGTGAAGGAAGAAATAATAGTGGAAGGAAGTGCTTTGGTTGTTTAGGTGAGAAAGATAAGGATGAATGGGTTATTGACAGTGGATGCTCACATCACATGACTGGTGACAAAAGTAAGTTTGTTAGTTTAGAACAATATGATGGTGGATTGGTTAGGTTTGGAGATGATAGAGCTAGTAGGATTTGTGGAAAATGATCTATCTCTTTTGATGGTAAGCACAATACTGATGATGTTCTATATGTAAAGAAAAAAGCACAATCTTTTGAGTGTTGGTCAGATGTGTAGTGAAGGTTATGATCTGAGATTCAAGGACAATGGATGCAAGATCATGGAAAGCTCTTGAATAGTGATTGCTACTGGTAAAAAGACTAGAGGTAATGTTTATCATTTGAAAGGAACTAATGATTATTGTTTATTGACTCAGACTAATGAGAGTTGGTTGTGGCATAGAAGGATGTGTCATATCAATTTTGACAACTTAGTAAAGATAAGTTCTGTTCAGGCTATAAGAGATCTACCTAAGCTTGTGAAGCCTTCCAACATCATCTGCAAAGAATGTCAATTTGGGAAACAAACAAGAACAAGTTTCAAAAGTAGAGAACAATTCTCTATTGGATTGCTAGAACTGGTTCATACAGATCTATGTGGTCCCACAAGAACAAGAAGTCAGCAAGGAGATAGGTATTTCATGTTGCTTATTGATGATTACTCTAGGATGATTTGGGTCACTTTTCTAATAGATAAATTAGAAGCCCTAGACAAGTTCAAAGCCTTTAAGGCAATGGTTGAGAATGAGTTAGAGTTGAAGATTAAATGCTTGAGGTCTGATAGAGGAGGTGAGCTCACATCAAATAAATTCAATATTTTATGTGAAGAACAAGGGATAAAGAGATAGTTGTCTGCACCTAGGACTCCTCAGCAAAATGGATTTGTTGAAAGGAAAAATAGGATAGTTCAAGAGGTTGCAAAGACTATGTTGAAGGAAGCTGACCTACCAGAAGTATACTAGAGAGAAGCCATACACACTGTTGTGTACATCCTAAACAAGGCTCAAGTAAAAGGTAATAGTGCCAAAACTCCTTATGAATTGTGGTATGGAAGAGTTCCTACCATAAGATATTTCAAAGTTTTTGGTAGTAAATGTTATATTAGAAGAGGAGAAGATCTAGGCAAGTCTGATGCTAGGTGTAATGAAGGAATCTTTCTTGGATACTCTACCAAGAGTAAGGCCTACCAGTGCTACAATAAGAGATTGAAGATCATTGAAAGTGCTAATGTGAAGGTTGATGAAGTTAGGGGAGGAATATTAGACCTAAGTGACTGTGAACCAGATGAACATACTATTATAACAAGTGAAGAAAAATTTGAACAAGAAGATAGTCAAGATGAAGAAGAAAAGGCTCCGAAAAATGCTACTAAGACTCTTAGGTATGTAAGAATTAATCATTATGAAGATTGGATTATAGGAGACAAAAGCAAAGGAGTATTGACAAGAAAAAGAGTTGCAAAAGAACAAGTAAATTATTGCTTACTTTAAAAAATTGAACCTAAAATTATGAATGAAGCTTGCAATGATAAAAATTGAGTAAAAGCTCTGGAAGAGGAGTTGAAATAGATAGAAAAGAATCAAACTTGGGAACTGGTTCCTAGACTCGCTGATAAGAATGTGATTGGCACTAAATGGGTTTTCAGAAACAAGATGAATGAGAATGGAGAAGTAGTAAGGAATAAAGCAAGATTGGTATGCAAGGACACTCTCAGGTTGAAGGGGTAGACTTTGAGGAGACCTATGCTCTTGTGGAAATAATTAAAGCAATTAGAATGTTTTTGGCATTTGCATCATTCAGATATTTCAAAGTGTATCAGATGGATGTTAAGTCTACATTCTTAAATGGTGAATTGGAAGAAGAGGTCTACATTGAACAACCAAAAGGATTTCAACTATCAAAACAAGATGATATGGTGTGTAGATTGAAGAAGGCATTGTATGGACTGAAACAAGCCCCCAAAGCCTGGTATGCACAGTTAGACAAATATTTGTTGCAATTAGGGTTCAGTAAAGGCATTGCTGACAGCAATCTGTATTTCAAGATCAATGATAATAAGATCCTGATTGTTGTAGTATTTGTTGATGACATTATCTTTGGAGGAAATGAAGGTATGTGCATAAAGTTTGTAGGAGAAATGCAAAGTGAGTTTGAGATGTCTATGTTTGGTGAAATGAATTTCATTCTGGGTCTGCAAATTAATCAATCAGATAAAGGAATCTTCATATCTCAATCTAAGTATGTGAAAGAGTTGTTAAAGAAGTTTGGGATGGAAAATTCTAAACCGATATGTACTCCCATGGTGACTGGTTGGAAGTTGAGAAAAAATGATGAATCACCCAAGACTGATCAGAAAAAGTACAGATCCACATGGTTGGAGGATTGCTTTATCTAACTCAAACCAAACTTGATATTATGCATGTAGTTTGTCTTGTTGCAAGATTTCAAGCAGATCTAAGAGAATCACATGTAATGGTAATAAAGAGAATCTTGAGGTATTTAAAAGGCACACCGAATCATGGCTTATGGTATCCAAGGATAATAATTTCACCCTCAGTGCTTATACAGATGCTGATTGGGCCAGAGATGCTGATGACAGAAAGAGTACAAGTGGAGGCACTTTATTTTTGGGTAACAGATTGGTTTCATGGTTGAGCAAGAAACAAGATTCAATCTCTTTGCCAACTGTAGAAGCAGAGTATATTGCAGCAATATGTTGTTGTACTCAAGTGTTATGGATGAAGCAGACTTTCAAGGACATAAGAGTTGTGTATGAAGATCTAGTTGCAATCTTCTATGATTGCAAGGGGTACATTAGTTCTCGTATCCATGGATAGTGCATAAATTTGATCCTTAGTGACTTCCTTTTGTTTGACATCATTGTAAGATAACTTTCCCACATAGAATTGATGGCATGACTCTCTATGTTTTCCATGTGTCAATATGTCTAGTGGTAGAGTCAATCTAAGAGGTCAATGATTCCAAGGTTAAAGCTAATGAATCATGGCAGGGGGTTTGTTGATCTACTTTCTTTCAACTGATGAATCAATTTCACAAGCCAAGTTTTGTTTTCTTAATTTTTTCCAAGCCAATTTTTTTGTGTGTTTGGAGGATTCACATGAAATGTGGGAGGGCTTTCTTGTGCAGGGTTTTGTTGTGGAGGAGAACTCGGGTTTTATTGTGGAGGATTTTTATGGTTTTCATCTCTATGTTCATCCACATTTGGCTCGACTTGAGGAATTTGAGATGTTGTTTGCAAAATTTGAACTATGACAAACAATCTAACTATAAACATGAAAACTTGAACCTAATTATAAACAAACAAACATGGAAAAATAAGATTCCTTATATCTCATCATCTAGTGCATGCTATAGTTGATACTGAAGGCACATGACACACTTGGAGAGGCTGAATTTAGTTGAACCCACTCATGTAATATTGAGAATTGTGTTTTATTTGGAAAATAGAGTGGAAAATGGGGTTCATGGCTATTTTTATTTTGCATCAAAGTAATGCATACACATTATAACACATGCGTTACACTTTGTTGACACACCAAAACATAACACATACATGTTATAATCCTTACTTGTTATGATTCAGCTATTCAAGCCACAAAATGAACACACTTTTAGCTAACACAATCATGTTTTGTCTAAAATCGTGATTTTGGTCACTTTTTTATTCCCCATCTTTTTACACATACCCTCATTGAATGCAAATGTCGTCTTTAATTCTTGAAACAAAACATAACCCCTATAGTCTTGTCTTGAGAATCTTTCTTTGGTGCCATGGTGGTTGTAAAATGATGGAGAAAATCGAAATGAACAAACATTTGGACGCTTGAACTTCCTTTTCAGTCTTTGATTTCAGTGAATCCACTGCACTTTAATGGAAATATATCAAATAATGTTAGTCTTTTACGAGAAACTTGTATTAACAAATTCAAAACCAAGTATTAATGATTGATTAAACATTTCGCATCTTTTGAAGGATTGTGAAAAGAGATTTTGCTATAATTCACGCTAACATTCATCACATTCAAAGTATAATAAGTCATTCCAAAAAAAAATGTGTTGCCATTTTATTGGGTCATCAGGCCATTTCTAGTTGCCATCACGTTGTGAAACGATTTTCAGAAGATCAACACAAGGTGAGTGGATGAGATAAAAGGATTAAACCAGCTTAGAGAAATGCGTATGCAAAGAATATTTTAAAACGATAACTACATGAAGAACACTGTAAAGTTCATAAAGCATTTAATGAATCGACACGATAGAAGGAATCCATGAAAGAGAGTAAAACCTTGAGTGTGCACAAGGGACGTTTAGACCAGATTCAAAGGAAATATTTGTCGATCCTTAGGAGGAATAGTAAGAACACGAGAGCAGTTTGCAGACACAGCTAACTGAAAAATGGGGCTGTCTAAAAAAATACCAGGGTGTCCTAAGTTTTCAACTAGGATGCGCTGAGCAACAACAGAATCCCCTAAGAAAAAGAAAGGGTTTTTCGCCATGGTGTTCTCTAGAAAAGAAGCTTGGTATTTTTTGAGAAATAAATTAGGTCTCTTTAACCCTAATCATGACAGAAAAATAATTCTCCTCTTCCTTGGTATCCTTCGTCTAACTATAAAGAAAGAAGAGACAGATTCTTTTAAAGATATTGGATAGATCCATGCTTGTTGAACATCTCTTCTCATTAGATCTTTGTTTTTGATAGGCCTATGGATGTTATCTCTGATTCCATCATTTTTAATCTCTTCCCCTATGGTTTAAAATTATATGGTGTTCTAATAGAATTAGATTGTGTCTTACTAGTTTGTTTTGTTTTTGTTTTTTTTTTTTTTGGGGGGGGGGGGGGGGTTGTTAAGGAGGAGAATTAGCAGTTCAAGAAATAGGCACCAGACTATATACTTTGGGTGCAAGCTAAAAGTGGGCAAGCAAGTAGAACAATTTATTAGGTTGTGTCCCACTAAATTATTTCTTAATATTGGGGGGTTAATGAGGAGAATTAGCAGCTCAAGAAATAGGCACCACACTATATACTTTGGGTGCAAGCTAAAAGTGGGAAAGCAACTAGAACAATTAAGTGGGTTGTGTCCCACTAAATTATTTCTTAATATTATATATCTACAACATCCTCATAACATTTCCCTCGTTACCAAAATATGGAATCTTGTCCCTAGAGCTATTACGTGGGAATCCCTAGAGCTATTAGGTGGGAATAAGCTATTACTTTCACCACTTATTTCCTCATATTTAACGCTAAATAGATTACTATGATCAAAAAACATTCAAATGATGTTTCTAAAGATGTCACCTTGAAGTCATTTATCTCCTTGAATATGACCCTTTTAATGAATATTTGTAGATTGAAACACTTCCCTCAAGCATAATCTAAATATTTTTGAATTAGTTGTTGGCAGTGGATCCCACATAAAAGCTAAAATGCATTGGCTTCACATAGGAAATACTAGCATAAATGAATTTGTAGATAGATGGGTAGGTTTGATGTGCTCCCTATGTTGTTTGGGTGGATAGGTGAGCTTTTTAGAGGAGGAAGGGCAGGTGTAATGTTACTCATGTCATATTAGATTCTAGGTTTCAATGGGGTGAGGCTTCCTTAAAGATCATATGGCAAAGGTAAAGAAATTTAAAAAATCCTCTATATTTGTACTAAGGCTATTCAAACTACCTCTAACTACTTTGTTGTTGTTCTTCATATTTTTTAAAATTTGATTTACCATTACATAAGTGCTTTCACTACCCATGTCATAACCCTTAAGCATGAAAATGCTCTTCAAACCTACCTTGAGGTGGTGCCTTGTAAGATTTTTGAGTTACAAAGGAGGTTGTGTGGCTCACCTCTCACTCTAGGCAATCTTCAATAGGTCTTGCTCTACATGGCAAATGATAAAAATATTGTTTTAGATGGATTCCCCTATGAGTTCTATAAATCTCTCAAGCTTAGCAGGGGCTTGAATTTGTATAAAATTTATATAGAAGCCCCACCCCAAAATACTATAGGAAGTTCTATCAATAAAGATAACAACAAATTCATCCCTAAGGTGGGTGATCCTAAATGCATTGACAAATGGAGACCTATTACATTTCTCAATTTTTAATACAAGACCATAGCTAAATCTCTCACTCTTAGAATCAAGAATATTCCCCCTTCAATCATTCATGAAAAGTAGATAGGATTCATCTAGAGAAAAATATACCTTAAACAACAAAATTGTTACATGAGAATGTATGGAATGACCCATGAATTCTAAACAACCATCTTTGTTCATTAAGATAAAATTTGAGAAAGCGTATGATAATATATTATGGCCTTTCATTTTGTCTATTCTTCAAGATCTAGGTTTTAGGACTTAATTCTTCAATGGAATTGAAACCTATTAAGTGATGCTTCTGCTTATCTCGCTCTCACTCAAGTGAAATTTGTAAGTAATGAGATTTTGAGATCTATAAGACAAATTTTTCCATTAACTCCATCCTCTTTATCCTTTCTATGAGGCTTTTAGGTATATTTTGGCCCTTCAATCCTCCCAAGAGATTGTTAAAGTAATTGCCTCCCCAACAATCCTAACAAACCACTTCTCAAATAATCACTTTTCATGACTCTTTTCTCACTAGGGATTTTAATTCCATGATTTAATGACATTAAATTCGGTCTTATATAAAATATTCTTACCCCTACCATTCATGGCTTCAAAAATATAGGTACACCTAGATTAATCTTGGGATATAAATTTATGTTATATAGAGGGTGAAGAAAAAAAAATATTATAGAATTTTTAAACATATGTCCCTTGCTAGTAATTTTAAAATTTGTTTCAAGGTGCTTACTTCTACTCTTTTGTATTATTCCTCCTATTTGGGAACCTTATATTGTTGCCCATGATAGATTAGAACAACTCCTTAGGGCCTTTTTTGGGCCAATTCTCATTAAAGAAAAAATCTCATAAGTTTTCTTGGCAACTATGTTTCCTTCTCAATGAACTTTGAGGCATGAATTTTATTGATATCAAGAACTGGTTAGTTACTTTCTATGTTAAATGGATTTTAAATCCACTTAAGGTGATGAGACTTAGACTATCCAAATATTTTATTTCTAAGGGATTTTCCTTTTCGAAAATATTTTGGTGAGGAATAAATTATCATGGCCTCTCACTTAATTCTACTCATATTAATATTATTGGAACTTTTATTATTCAAGACATTGAAATCTTAGGAGAAGTTGAAACCCATTCTTCTGTAGGATTGCACTTCATACAAAAATGGGCTCTCTATTAAGGACCATTTTATTTAGTGGTCTACTTTGTTTCTAGCCAATGGTACTCCCTTGGTTCAAAACCCTATTATGAAATCTCTGAGAGTCTTTCATAAGGATATATCTAAGGTGACAAACATATTTTCTAAACATACTAGAGATTGGAGAACTTAGACTCATTTAAATACCAAATACAAACTTCAATTGGTTGACAAGACTACCATTGAAACCATATAAGAGCTCATTCCATTTGACTCTCAGCATAAGCCTGAGCTACCTACCCCACCCTTATAGTGGACAGACTCTGTTTAACACTTGGTTTATGATTATTTTTTAAATTATTGATGCTTTCTATGCCTTTGGCCTACACTACTCTTATTATGGATTTTTTTAACTTTTTCATTATGTTCTCTTTATTGGATTACATGTCATGTTGATACTAAATCCCATACAATGTCTTCAAACTTGAGTTTCATGCCACTAAATGTTTATCTTTGGATACTTCAAATTAGTTTTAAATGTGTGATTTTTTACCCTTATATGTTTTGTTCTATATGTTTTATTGATATAAATAAAAACAAGTTATAAAAGACACACAAGATTAATAATATGATTATATTTACATCCTATTATATAAAATAACCTCTACAATTAGATTTATCATTCTTCTTATCTCTATAAGAAAAATATTATTAAAAATCTAAAGATATTATTTTGTTAAACAATTGTGTTATACAAATATCAACATATTTTCCCTTAAGTAGTTGATTGTAACATGTTAAGTAAGAATACATCTATATAAAAAGTCTTCTTCTTCTTCTAATAAATCACAATTAGGGAGCCCCATTCTATCAAATTCACCCAAGGATTAGACCTAGTCCTCATTGCATTAGATGCCTCTAGGAATTTGTACCTTGGTGGATGGTTTTGGGCTACAATCCCTATGAAAAATATATAAATTATTTATAGTATTAATTGGGTGTAAGTATGCTAAGAGGCATAACTACAATGGCAGCAAGGAGTAGGGTGTAATGGTGTGAGCATGTTAACATATATATATATATATATATATATATATATATATATATATATATAGCCAACATATATTTTAAATAACTAAAACTATAAAATAACTCTTAAATAGTTCTAAAGTAAAATATCTCTTAGTAAATAAAATAAGTCTTAAGAAAATAATAATAGCGCTTAAATTTTATGATTTTATTAATTATATGTTGAACACCCAAAGTACTGAGAGAGGGGGGGGTGAATCAGTACTTTATTAAATCTATTACTTATTAAACTAGTAGTCCATTTAGCGTATGCAATAATAAAGCAAATTAAACACAAAAGAAATAACCGCAAAACATCACACATGAACACCAGTATTTTTACGTGGAAAACCCAAAACTAGGAAAAACCACAGTGAGTGTTATCTCATAGTATATTATGTAGGAACAATACCAGATTACAATAAAGGCTCACTCCCTTAGGGCTCACTGCCCAAAGAAGTGCTCACTACAAGAAGACTAACTACCTAGAGAAAGAAAGAAGAAAGGAGATCTGGCTCACTACCAAAATGAACTGCTCAGATTGCATCTACATATGCAGGAATGTAGCTTCAATGAAAGCTCAAAAAATATCTCAAAACTCTTCATCTTGACTACTCTATTTCACTATTCTACTTTTACATTAGACAAGATCTCTCTTTTTCTTCTCTAGTTGCCTGCTCTACTTTCATACACATTCCACACATTCATATCACCAAAAAATTACCTCTCAAACACCAAATTCAATATCATATTTATATCCATAGAAAACAAAAACTTCATACTAGGTCAGCTAGATAATGTGTATCGTATACTCATACATTACATACTCTATCGGCCAAATTCATTCTCCAAATCTATAGCAGACTCGAACAATATTTGAAACACCATCACATATGTCTACCTCAACTATTTTACCACTTAGGATTAAGTTCCAAACACCAAAACTTACCGCATACATATCATACTATTATGTCGGCCTTATTCACAGACTGTTCACTGGTTTAGTTCAACTATCAGACAACATCTTCCGCTACGGACCACAAGACCTACTCAAATCCATATTAGACACTCCTCATATGTCATAGATCACAACTCCAGAACTGTAGAGAAAAATATTCTTCTGCGGTAGAATGCAGACCACTGAAATGCATGCCTTGTCACAATCACACTGCACCATACCAAGTAGCAATATTTAGGCATTCATAATTGACTCTCCGGTGGAACTTAGAACTTGTAACTATGGATTTGGATACATCAAAAATGTGTTTACAACACCTCAATATCGCATAATAATATATGTAATAGTAGAGGAATGCGGACCAATTCAGTTAAGTGTTCTATTATAATATCCTCTGTTCACTGCATTGTTTGACTTAGACTTCTTGAAGATGAACCTCCGGTACTCATCAAAGACTGAAATATTGGACAATTGATCATCTAAGGACTATGAACAACCTACCTAATCCACATAATATGATCTTCTACTGCAGACCAATGTCATCCATTATATTGTTGCTTTGTTGCTATCTTCTATATACTACTAGCACTTAGCCAAAATAGCTAAGTCTTCTTCTCTGAACCAAACCACTATTCCATTCTTGTTTCTTTGCTTGTTTCCATCAACGAAAACATCTTCAGACATCATACATAAGTTGCCAACAATCTCCCCCTTTGGCACTGATGGCAACAGTTGATGTGAAAAACTTATTACAACTTCGCTTATCTCTTTATACACTACTCCCCCTATCTCCATGCTTCCTTTATTATTTTTCAAAAAAAAAAATTCACATGCTTCATTTCTTCTCCCCCTTTGACATCAGTGGAAAAGGTGTATGATACAAGGATATGTACAAGTTGCCAAAAATTGTTTTTCTAATCTACCGCATATATACAAATGATGTCAAAAATGCTTACTATTGTTGTTGTTTCGAGAGAATATCTTTATAGATTGTCTTCAGCTACACCATTTCTTCATCCCAATTGGTCTTAGCATCACTCAACATTAGTATGTGCCCATTAATCTAGGACA
This sequence comes from Cunninghamia lanceolata, assembly GCA_027924645.1. NCBI lineage: Eukaryota > Viridiplantae > Streptophyta > Pinopsida > Cupressales > Cupressaceae > Cunninghamia > Cunninghamia lanceolata. The sequence continues at coordinate 1,857,292 of BSBN01000725.1, forward strand.
CCAAGTCTTCTGCTTTCTTCACTGTATCAGGGACTTTAGTGCTTTGCCTTGTTTTGTCAGCAACTGCTATTAACTTGGTTAGAGAAGCAATTTTGAAACTTTCTACCTCCCTGAGCTAACTCATTCTATGCTTTATTATTTCTCTCTATGTCTATAGCTTATGTATATTAGAATGAATGGTTTCAACTTGAGCCCTCTGATTACCAATAACATCTTTTGTCAGATCATAAGATTTGGATATCTTCATTATCTAAGCTTCCCATTTATCTATTTTATCTTTTATATCTTTAGTCTTAACTGGCTATGTGAGACAAAATTGATACAATTCACTAGCTTCTTTAAGGGCTAACTATACATATTCTATACTTTTATCTGATAAAATTCTATCTTGAGAAGCCTTATCTTTTAGCTCCACTAATCTTTTGTTGTCTATTTCAGCTCTTACCATTTTATTAGCAGCTTTCTCAAATGATTCAAAATGAGAATGCATAGACTCTATAAGCTTTTCCATTTGATCTATGGGAGAGAGTGTTCTATCTCTCTAAACTCTGAGCATATGATCTTTTCAAAAATATTTATTGCTTCTCCAAGCAGATCACTATCTTTCATGTGAGACTTTATTATTTATTCTTGAGCAGTTGCTTGAAACATTGTGCCCAATTTAAATTTCTGCAAAGGAGACATAGTGGTCAAGTCTATTTGTCCTTGCAGTAAATTTGTTGTGTCTGCACTTTGAGCTTCCTTTTGCTTCAATAGAAATTCCCTTAATGAATCAGTAGTATCTCTTTTTATCTCTTCACCAAGAGACACTACAACATCTCGTCTTTCCATAGGGGGATCTTGAATGTTTTCTTGTTCATTTACTTCAAGATCTAGACCAAGAATGTCCATCATTTGTTTATTTTCCTCTTTTCTCTGCTCTTCTTGTTCCTCAGAGATATCTTGTTGAGGGACTGTCCTTGATTTTTTAGACTTCTTCTCTTTTTCAACCTTTTTCATTTGTTTATCTGGAGGAACTATTTCACTTTGCTCTATATTAATCTCTTCTCCATTCCTTGTACTTACCAGAGGATTATCTGTACTTTGCTCCAAGTTCTATTCCATATTTGTCTCTGGAATTATATTGTTACCACCAGCATTTTGTTCCTCTTCATCAGTATCAACAATGGTTGAAATTTATATCTCATGTAGCACTTTTAGTGTTATCTCCTTTGTCTCCTTGGCCACTTTCTCATTTTCACCAGACATCAGGGCATTAACTATTTTCATGGTTCTAAATTCTTCACTTAACCGTTTGGTAACCTTGGCCTTTTCTTCTTTTGTGATATCTGGACATAGTTTTATCAAGACATATTCCTTTATTTTAGCATCTTTAGACATGGCCCCTTCTTTTTCTTGCTGACATTATGCTACCCAAACTATCCGATAATTCATCTATAACTTCAATCAATGTTTTGCAGAACATGTCTAGGTATCTTACAACTATTGTTTCAATGATTTTCTTGTCACCATCAGTTCTTTCATCATACATGTCAACCATAGGTTTTAGGGTCCCATGTTGAGCAAATGCATTGACCATTGCTTCCAAGGATAGCATTTCTTCACTTTCAATCTTTTTATCTTCCTTCTTCTTTCTGGACTTTTCTGAGGGCTTCTTCTCCTTATCGGAGGAGGTTTCCTCTATTTTTGCCCATTTTCCTTTAATATCCTCATTTGTCTCTATTTTCTCTTCTTCTTCTCCTTCACCTAAACTCGCATACACTCTTTGTGTTACCTTAGTTTTCTTTCTTTTCTTCTTTTCTTCATTTTTCTTTACCAGTGCTTGTTTTTCAGGCTCAATCTTTTCTTTCTCAGCCTTCTCAGTACTTGCAGCCTTTGTTTTTGAAGTAGAGAGTCTAGAACTCTTTGAAGTAGCTACATAGGTGGATTCTCTTATTCTTCTTGCAGGGCCAGATGTAGGTTTTTCTTTTTCAATTTTATCATCTTTCTTCTTCTCTAGTGCTTTTGATGATTGCCCTTCTAGAGCACTTGCAGCCCTTGATGCCTCTATTTTTTCTGTTGTTGCTTATTTCCTCATTTGTAAACCCGTGAATCTTGGCATATTCCTTGGCCATTTTCCTTGCATTCTTCTTTATTTCTGGTTCTTTGTACTCAAGATGCATTTTGAGGGAAAGTTCCTCATAAGTCCCAAACCTTTCTTCCTTGGGATCCCTATGTTTTCTCAACATTAGATCTGCCAAACCAATCAAGACTTCTTTTATCACCTCATAACCCATAGGTGGGACCCAGATTGTTCTGGGTTCAATAGCTTCCATGAATCATTCGTCCTTATCTACCATGAACACTATTTCCTTCTCATACTTCTTTACAACATTTTCAGGGATCCGGGCCCTATTTTGCATTTTCTTTTGAAAATTCTTGAAATATCCCCATAGGACTGCATTCTGTTTGTCTACATTTCCCAAACTACTTAGGTGATTTCTGATTTGTGCAGCTACATGTGCATGATCAAGCCAACCAATGTTCCCCATGCTAGGTAACTCTCTCAGGAAGTAGAAGAATAGACAAGTGATCAAGGTTCCATATTTGAAAGGATATTTTGTTTCCTTTGTTCTTTTCAAAATCTCCATTAGTTCGCCCTGGAGCAATTCACATAGGTCATAATCTGTGTTATTTTTTACCATGTCATATGTTGTGTATATAGCAATTATAGAAATAGAATTCTCCCTATTGGAGAAGTACACTTTGTATCCACTGACCATTGATGCAAACCTGATTGTTGGATCCTCAATGTCATTTATAGTGAGAGCTCTCTTATCAAATTTAGCTCCTATCAGATGCATTACCACATTGTTCTTCATTTTTTTCAAAGTCAAAATCTTTCCGGTGGAGCACATACCAGTTACAGCCTTGATGGCTTCTTTTGTTATCATGTATGGTTCATCAAGCCACAAAAACTCATTATGAATCCTACTCAAGATATACCTAACCCAGGCATCATTTGGGATCACTTGAAAATCCAACCAAGTATCTAATTTTTTCTCATTCATAACTTTGTACTCTTCTTTTAATTCAAAATTAACAGTAGTCAGTTCATCCAAGTACAATTTCCTAGTTTCATGTGATCATATTCCTCTAGGTTAGCATGAATGTATGCCCTAACATCTTCTGTATGCATAATGCCATATGACACTTCCAAAAATGCACCATTAGGGTCAACTTCTATTGATTTGAAAGGGTGTTTCTTAAATTTTGGATAGGGCCTTTCTGTGATTTCTATTACTTGTGGGACCGACATTTTTCCTCAACAGTTCAAACAATTTCATAAAGAAGTTTCAACTGTAAATACCTCTTTTCTCCAGATTAGGGTTTCTTCGCTTTGAATCTCTAAAAATCACTGAAATTGCTTAGGGTTCTTGCTTCACATCTTCCTGGATACTTGAAAACTTGAATACAAAGTGATTATTCCTTCTAATGAGAGATTTTTATCCTTTATTCACCAAAACCTAATCGCAATATATTCCATCTTTCAAAACGATGTCAAATACTTCATTGTAAAGCACAGTCGATCTATATTGCTTCACAATTTACTGCATTAGATCATTTTCTGCCAGAATCTTCTTCATAAGATCCATCATTCAATTTTATAACTTTGTATTGGATGTCAGCACCACTTTTTTGGCTGGGGTTTTAGAGTTTTCACTGAAGATCCCCCTAAGCCAGAGCTCCCAATTTACTTCCCGGAGGAATTGTCTACACCAGAAGCTAGTGTGGACCCATCCTTGACCTCTTGTACTTCCTTCTTCACCCATATTTGGTTCATCTCCTTTTTATCTCTACCAGATTAACCTTTTTCTCTGACTTCTTCAATTCTTCCTAATTATCTCCTTTCATATTCTTGATTCTGTAGAACCTTGCAATATGTCCAAGCTTATTGCAATTGAAACATACAACATTTCTCTATCCATTCTTCCTTGTATTCATCCTTGATCTACATTGGTTAGCCTTGTGACCATATCTATTGCATGTAAAATAATTTCCACTGAAAGATTGAACATTCCTTTCATTGTTATAATTGTTCTTGATCTGACTTCTGCATTCACTAGTGCTATGACCAAACCTCTTACATATAAAGCAATTAACTTTGAAGGTCTGAGTATTCCTTCTATTATCATTCCTTATCTGACTTCTACAATCATTAGCCTTGTGTACTACTTTGTTACAAGTGAAACACAAACTAGAGAATGATGGAACATTTTGATTCACTCTACTCCTACATTGAGTAGCCTTATGACCAAATTTATTGCATGTATTACAATAGCCATTGAAAGAAGGGTACCTTTGAGCATTTGGTTGCCTGATTGGTGGTCTTCTAGGTTTGTTCCTTTGATTTTGAATTTGTTTTCCTTTGTTCTTTTTTATCCCAACATTCTTTTCTTGACCAGTTTTGGAGCTTTCACATTTCTCAAATCCCAAACCTTCTTTGTCATCAAGACTTTTCTGGCTTGCAATCATCTCATCAAGTTTTGCAGAGCTTATCTTAAATCTTTCTTCATAACTTTTTGCTTTTTCCAAATCAAACTTCAAGTCCCCAAATTCCTTTTCAAGCTTTGTGCAGTCTTCAGTTTTGCTTTTCACCAACTAATTTAGGTCTTCTTATGCTTTTACTCTTTTTACAACTTCTACTTTCAGATTACTCAAGTTGTCTTCTGCAGATATCAATTGTTCATTGATATCTTTGTATTTTCCTTTGAGTCTCTTGACTTGCTCCCTCAATTTCTTGATACACTCATTTGCTTCCTTGACATTATCTTTCAGATCCCTATTTTTGAATTCAACCTTTTCAAGATCTTCTAGTGCAAGTTTAAGTTCTTCATTGACAATTGTGCATTCTTCAGTCTCAGTTGCATCAATTTGATGCAGAGACATCCACACTATAACCTTACAATACAGCATGGATGTCTGCAGCCCATCATCATCATCATATTTCACCTGCCGACCAATATCCTCCTGCAGACAAGCCTTCGCACTTTCGCCTGTCAACAGCATCACCTTACTCGATTATCGGCAGCATCATCATGTTCGACCAGCGCGAACATCCTCCTGACGTCCACTGTTCACTTTAGCGACAACCTCCGTCTTCACTACCTTCAACATCATCATGATGTTCAACGGGCACAAACATCCTCCTGTTGCACTGTTCATCGGGCGCCAAACACTAGCGGCCTCATCATGATATTTAACATCACCTTCGTCAACAGGATATCAAATATCCGGTTGCTCCAAATATCTTGATGACGATCACCTTCAGCACCTTCCCTTCGACGCCCCGATAGCCGACGATACAAGCAACAGCATCATGATATTCAACATCATGATAATCAACAGGATAAAGAACATCCGGTTCCTTCCATTTATCCTGATGATGACAAAACCTTAACTCCTCGCACCGTTCACTCGATGCTGACGTCACCCGATATCCTGATGACGTAGATCCTGATGACGATGACGTCACCCGCAGCTGCTCAATATCCTGCTGCTCTGAAATGTCCTGATGACGTATATCATGATGATGATGACGTCATATCCTGCTGTTGGCCAAACTTAGTTTTTTTCTCGGCCCGCGATCAACCCGATCTTCAACCTGATGCCGATACGCTCCTCCTCGGCCCTCCTGATGATGATCACCCCGACGCTCCTTTACTTCATGCACTCGACTGCATCATGTCGACTTCCTCCACTCATCCGGATGACGATGCCTAATGCGACTGCAGGATATTTGCAGAAATATCCTGATGATGGCGTCTTCACGAACTTCCAACCTTAGCAGAATTTCACTTCGCCGATCCTCCAGGGATGACCTGATCCACTTCCAGGGTGATCTTCACACTTTGTCAGTTCGACCTAGCACATGAGGATGCTAGGCTTCTCAACATCTCTCGACCGCGATCCTGCACACCTGCATGCGAACAAACAGAAAACACAAACTACAACCTAATCTACTGTACAGGACCATTCCACCGATCAGACGGATCAACCGGTGGAATGGATCAGTAAATCCATGAACCCACTCAAACCAGCAACTCGATTACACAAGGAGATCAACCAGGAAAACAAAAATAGGATCTTTATTGATTTCAAAGATGCAATACAATATGATCAGACTCTCTCTCTGCCTCACTCTCTGTAACCTAGCTCGATCGATGATATCTATCTGTATATGCAATATCAACCGATCTCATGCTTAAATAGATTTGTCTTCGAGTACTACTGACCCGACTCCAAGCGGCTGGGAACTCTCTCCAAGCGGCTGGGAGATCCCACCGAACATACATCATGACAGCTGTGCTAACAAACTTCCTAAAAATAGCAAAAGCATGGTCAGCATGATCTTATCATGATCAGCATGACCTTATTACATGCGTTTGGTCTTAACAGACCTTCTTGAAAACATAAACAAGACCTATAACAAACTAACTGCCTCATGGAGGCCAGCTGTTAGGTAGGTGCCTCTGCACCATACTCCCCAACAGAAAAGAACTCATGTCCCATGAGTTTAGTATGTGGAAGACTTCCACCTTTACACCTTGCCTTGTCAGTGTACTGACCTGCTCCAGTTTTATCCTCTGCTGTCTCTTGGCTTCTCCAAGACTTCTGAACTGTAACTTGCTTGCTGGCAAGTAAATCCTCATGCCTGTTGATGTAGGCCTTTCTCTCACATACCCTGTGTTTGCCAGGTGGTCTGACCAGAACCTCTGTCTGAACTGCCTCAGGAACTTCTGCAATGTTCAACTCTAGCTTCCTGTCAATCTTTATAGGACAAACAATAGTCCCAACTATGACAACATCCTTGTCATTCCTCTGAACTGATGGCTGTTTGCAATCCTGTTTCTGCACTTGTTGCTGACCCCTGTCAGTCACAACTGAAGCTTTCTTCAGCTTGTTGTCTGTAACAACTCCTTTCCCTGCAGTGTCCTGAACTGCCTTTATGCCTGCTCCTCTAGGCATCTGCACAAACTCCTTCTTTCCCATTAAAATGACTTGGGCTGCCTTCTGTACTGCAGCTTTTGCCTGCAATGGCATCAACTTAATAAGCTTCCCATCCTTCTTGATGGTGTAGGTATTAGCATACCCATCATACAGTACCCTTCTGTCAAATTGCCATGGTCTACCCAACAGTAGGTGACAACATTCCATGGGCAATATGTCACACAAAATTCTATCCTGATATGCTCCAATCTGGAAATCCACATATGCCTGTTCAGAGACAAAAAGTGATTGACTATCACTCACGCTCTGATACCACTATGATGCAGAGACATCCACACTATAACCTTACAATACAGCATGGATGTCTGCAGCCCATCATCATCATCATATTTCACCTGCCGACCAATATCCTCCTGCAGACAAGCCTTCGCACTTTCGCCTGTCAACAGCATCACCTTACTCGATTATCGGCAGCATCATCATGTTCGACCAGCGCGAACATCCTCCTGACGTCCACTATTCACTTTAGCGACAACCTCCGTCTTCACTACCTTCAACATCATCATGATGTTCAACGGGCACAAACATCCTCCTGTTGCACTGTTCATCGGGCGCCAAACACTAGCGGCCTCATCATGATATTTAACATCACCTTCGTCAGCAGGATATCAAATATCCGGTTGCTCCAAATATCCTGATGACGATCACCTTCAGCACCTTCCCTTCGACGCCCCGATAGCCGACGATACAAGCAACAGCATCATGATATTCAACATCATGATAATCAACAGGATAAAGAACATCCGGTTCCTTCCATTTATCCTGATGATGACAAAACCTTAACTCCTCGCACCGTTCACTAGATGCTGACGTCACCCGATATCCTGATGACGATGACGTCACCCGCAGCTACTCAATATCCTGCTGCTCCGAAATGTCCTGATGACGTATATCATGATGATGATGACGTCATATCCTGCTGTTGGCCAAACTTAGTTTTTTTCTCGGCCCGCGATCAACCCGATCTTCAACCTGATGCCGATACGCTCCTCCTCGGCCCTCCTGATGATGATCACCCCGACGCTCCTTTACTTCATGCACTCGACTGCATCATGTCGACTTCCTCCACTCATCCGGATGACGATGCCCAATGCGACTGCAGGATATTTGCAGAAATATCCTGATGATGCCGTCTTCACGAACTTCCAACCTTAGCGGAATTTCACTTCGCCGATCCTCCAGGGACGACCCGATCCACTTCCAGGGTGATCTTCACACTTTGTCAGTTTGACCTAGCACATGAGGATGCTAGGCTTCTCAACATCTCTCGACCGCGATCCTGCACACCTGCATGCGAACAAACAGAAAACACAAACTACAACCTAATCTACTGTATAGGACCATTCCACCGATCAGATGGATCAACCGGTGGAATGGATCAGTAAATCCATGAACCCACTCAAACCAGCAACTCAATTACACAAGGAGATCAACCAGGAAAACAAAAACAGGATCTTTATTGATTTCAAAGATGCAATACAATATGATCAGACTCTCTCTCTGCCTCACTCTCTGTAACCTAGCTCGATCGATGATATCTATCTGTATATGCAATATCAACTGATCTCATGCTTAAATAGATTTGTCTTCGAGTACTACTGACCTGACTCCAAGCGGCTGGGAACTCTCTCCAAGCGGCTGGGAGATCCCACCGAACATACATCATGACAGCTGTGCTAACAAACTTCCTAAAAATAGCAAAAGCATGGTCAGCATGACCTTATTACATGCGTTTGGTCTTAACAGACCTTCTTGAAAACATAAACAAGACCTATAACAAACTAACTGCCTCATGGAGGCCAGCTGTTAGGTAGGTGCCTCTGCACCATAATTTATCTAGGAGGAGTAGGACATTTTTTACCTGCCATCTGTTCACTTCCCAAGATCTTCCTCAAGTTGTTAGGCTTCTTCCATTAAGGAACCAAGATCTGATACCAATTGTTGAACACTCAAAGTACTGAGAGGGGGGCTGAATCAGTACTTTATTAATCTCTTACTTATTAAACTAGTAGTCCATTTACTGTATGCAATAATAAAGCAAATTAAACACAGAAGAAACAACCACAAACCATCACACATGAACACCAGTATTTTTACGTGGAAAACTGAAAACTAGGAAAAACCACGTGGTGAGTGTTAGCTCACATTATATTATGTAGGAACAATACCAGATTACAATAAAGGCTCATTGCCTTAGGGCTCACTGCCTAAAGAAGTGCTCACTGTAAGAACGCTCACTCCCTAGAGAAAGAAAGAAGAAAGGAGATGGCTCACTACCAAAATGAACTGCTCATATTGCATCTACTTATGTAGGAATGTAGCTCCAATGAAAGCTCAAAAAACTGTCTCAAAACTCTTCATCTTGACTATTTGTTTCACTGTTCTACTTTTACATTAGACAAGATCTCTCTTCTTCTGCTCTAGCTTCCTGCTCTACATTCTTACACATTCCACACATTCATATCACCAAAAATTTATCTCTCAAACACCAAATTTAATCTCATATTTATATCCGCAACAAACAAAAACTTCATACTAGATCGGCCAGATAATGTGTACCGTATAGTCATACATTACATACTCTGTTAGCCAAATTCATTCTCCAAAATCTATATCAAACTTGAACAATATTTGAAACACCATCACATATGTCATCCTTGACTATTTAACCACTTAGGATTAAGTTCCAAACACCAAAACTTACCGCATATGTACATATATCATACTATTATGTTAGCCTTATTCACAGACTATTCACTGGTTCAGTTCAACTATTAGACAACATTTTCCATTGCAGACCACAAGACCTACTCAAATCCATATCAAAGACTCCTCATATGTCGTAGATCACACCTCCATAACCATAGAGCAAAATATTCTTCTACGGTAGAATGCAGACCACTGAAACGCATGCCCTGTCACAGTCACACTGCACCATACCAAGTAGAGATATTTAGGCATTCATAATTGACTCTCCAGTGGAACTTAGAACTTGTAACTCTAGATTTGGATACTTCAAATGCATGTTTACAACACCTCAAAATAGCATAATAATATATGTAATAGCAGAGGAATGCAGACCAATTCAGTTAAGTGTTCTATTATAATTTCCTCTATTCACTGCACTGTCAGACTTAGACTTCTTGAAGATGAACTTTCAGTACTCATCAAAGACTAAAATCTTGGACAATTATCATCTAATGACTGTGAACAACATACCTAATCCACATGATATGATCTTCTATTGTGGACCAATGTCATCCATTATACTGCTGCTCTGTTGCTATCTCCTGTATACTACTAGCACTTAGCCAAAATAGCTAAGTCTTCTTCTCCTGACCAATCCATTGTTTTAGTCATGTTTATTTGCTTGTTTCCATCAGTGACAACATCTTCAAACATCATACATAAGTTGTCAACATTATACTTATATATTTTTAAATTTTATTAATTTATTAGAAATGATTAATTTATTAATTATATTAATTATCACATCTAGAGGCATTTGCAATGGCAGCAAGGGGTGGGGCATAATGGCATGAGCATGTTAACAAAAACTATTACCTTTTATCTTAAATTTGATATCCATTTACACCTCAAAGTATTAATATTAAATAATAAACATAATACTAACATACATATCTTTATAAAAAAGTGGTTCATTATGGCTAAAAAAAATAATGAAAAGAATATAGAATGAGGTGAGAAAAAAGTTTTTCATTATTTATTTTATTATAATTACAAATTTAGGGTTGAAATTGAGATATTCTTCTTTTTAGCGTAAATAAAGTCTTTATGTAATTAGTTAAGATAACACCTTTACTAGGATTGACCTATTCACACTTAGCTTAAGTTTACTTAGCTTTTTTGAGTTTGTCTCAACTCATGTGGTGAAGAAATGTGTCCTCATACATTTGAGACACCTCTTGTATGTTTGATTGCCACTTGCATGAGCACTTGTCACTTAGCTAACAAGTGTCATATCTTTAGAAGGGTAGTCAGTTGTTGACTCCTACCTTCCTACCTTCTCTCTCATGCCTATTTATACAAGCCATCTATGTAAATTTTTTACAATCTCTTGACTTTTATGTGCAATATTATCTTTTGTGGAAGTTGTTAGTATTTTCTTGTTGATCTTGGCTACTCCAACATGGTATCAAAGCGATACTAGCAAAACCCTTCCCATTTTGAGTGATTTCCACACCAACCTATGTCAAGAGTTCATCATGCAACCAAATGGACCTCATCATTGAGTCCAGAAGGCCTGAGACAATAAAGGTGACCCTTCAAATAATGAATTGTGATAAAGTGAATTTTTTCAAAAAATATTTTACCCGCCTGAGGTTTGTATAGCCGTATGACCTCCAAATCTATACCATATGTTAGTGCTCAATCTGACTGGAGGGTTTGCTAGTTCCAATGCACAGGCAGATTCGGCCAACAGATATGTGAGGTTGCGTGAGCTGCCTCCCCTTCACTTCTAGTTTTGCCGCACCAAGGGGGTATTCCCTATTAGCTAAAGATTTATCTTTGACTCACCTAATGACAGAAAGATTTAGCTTTACAACAACAGGCAGAATACTCTCACGTATGGACCAAGGTTTGAATGATAGATCACAAGTTTGGCAATGTTCTTGGACATATCTAACTGGTTAGCAATGAGAGTATGCAGGGTTCCTATTCCTACTCCTACAACTAACAGGTTAGAAATTTGAAAGGATTTGTATTAATGTTTGGATGCAAGACAGGGGGTTTTGGATCATAACTACTAATCCAGAAGCAGACTAGTGCATATCTCAAGGCAAAGAGTCAACTAGATGTATACAAGAGAGTGGCTTGCAACTAGCATTCAAGTTTCAAGGGGTTAGGACTGGTATTTGCCTTACAAACACCACCCAAGGATAAGTATTTAATTATCTCTACTTACATACATCCCAGTTGACATACAACCTTCTCCATACTCAACCTAAAATAATTTAATCCACTCCTTGAATGGAAGTTGAAGATTAAGCATGTGATACAGAAATCTATACCCTAGAATCTGAGAAACCCTTAGCAACTAGATTCAAAAGAAGAGAATGTATACAACACATGGAGACAGATAGATAAACACATGCAATAATGCATTTTTCATATAAAATGACAAGAAACTGAACATATGTGCAAGGTGCACTCAAATGCAACTGATAAACTCCAACAGAGATAAAACAACCAGGAAAATGCTTTGTCTTTCGTTATTTTTCCCCCAAAAATGCCCAGGTCTTCAACAACTCTGAAATGCGTAACACAGTTTGCTTATAAAGCATGGCTATGCCCTCAGCAATTAAATTACAGGGCAAAATTCAAAAATCCACTAGATACAAAGCACCATGAGAATGGTGCCCAAAACATTGAATGCACCAGAGAGGAGGAAGAAAAGCAGGTGAGATCGGGATCTGCACCACCGCCCAAAGATTTCCTCCTTGAATGTGGTAGCTAGTCGATCATCTCGACCCATACTTCTTTGCACATCTGCCATAAATGGTCGACCTACCCGCGGGATGCAGCAAATGGTTCATGCTACGAAGTTTCCCGCCAAGAATGCCACTACAATCGTGAAGAAAATCCTACATTCAAATACAGCTGTCGATCTTTCTCTGCATCTCCCAAATCTATAGCTCAAATCAAACAAGCAAGTCGTTGGCCAATGAGAATGTGCCACATAGATGCTTCCTTGCCATCGTTGACTTTTTCCATCACAAACATGCATTTTTACCTTTTTTGCCCCTTTGTATATGTAAAAGCATATACAATCACCTTACATACAAGGCGAACCCCAAACCTTTATGAAACAGATTGAAAACTTATTCGAGTCTGACTTGTATCTCTCTCCTTTGTACATCTGCTTTATACAACACACACATATGTACAAGCCATGGACTTCAAAACATTATGAATTAGAATGTACCTCCTTTTAAAATCTACTTGTATCTTTTTCATTACACATCAGTTTGTATATCGGCATATACAAGCACTTTATACAACCCACAGATCTCAAATATTTATGAAGCAGCCTGAAATCTCCATCAGATCCAGATTGTATATCGCTTTTGCATATTCCCCTTGTATATTGCGACATACAACATGCAATATACATTCAGTAGATCTCAAATAATTATGAGGCAGATTGGAACTACTTTGAGATCTGGGTCTTGCATCTTCAATCTCTGTATGTTGGCATATACAAATGCGAAACATACAACCTGTTGGCCCCACCATGCATTTGAAACTGTTGACTTTTTGACCACTCCCGCTTGTATGTTTCACTTGTATCTTCTACTTGTTTGTTCGAGTGTGCATTGGGAACATACAAGCCCACCATACAACCGCGGACTTCATCCACTTCGCCAATGCATTTAACCTTCTTGCCATGTCCACTTTGCATCTGCCTTTTGTATATGCAAACATACCTTTTGAACATACATGCAATTCCCTTTGTATGTGTAAACCTACAAGTGAATGCATATACAACCTTGTGGAGCCCACCACTTGCATATATCCTTTGCATGTTTCGATTGTATGTTAGGAACATATATAATCTCCTTTGTATACCTGCAAGTCCCACCAAATGTATATTTTCTTTGCATGTTTTCCTTTGTATCTAGCCATTGTATGTCTGAACATACAACATAAAATATACATGCAACCCAATATACAAGCAGGGAATATTCTCAGAATTTGTGAAAGATTCCTCAATGTATATGCACCTTTTTTAGGCCCGATATGCATTGCAAAATGCATATAACTAATTTTTCACCATTTTTTGATGGCCGATCAAAATTTCTGCAAGCCCGCCAATGTATATTTGCATTTGCACATACAAACCCCTTTGTATATACAAAGATACATGCATGCAACTGAATTTTTTGCACTTTTCAACTGCAAAGGCCAAAAGACTTAGAAAATTTTGGATTTTTGGGAAGGTGCCTGCATATTTAAATGCTTGAAACCTGAATGTTTATGCAGGCACTAACATTGGCTCTGTCTGGGGACGCATGCCTCTTGCAGGCATGGCGAGAATCATAGAACTTTGGGATGCAGACCAGTCCCTATCCATTGGGCAACAGAGTCAAACATTGCACCAATCTGCATCACAAATCATATATTTTTTAAAAATTTACTTGGTGGCCTAGGGCCACCAAAAAGGAAAAACTAGAATTTTTCTCTGTCAAACACTTGATTTTCTTCTGATCTCACTGGGTCAACCCTGAAGATGCTGCCATGATTTACCCATAAGAAACCCTTGTCATTTGCATATTCAACCATCATTTAGCTTGTCACTGCCAACCTTATGCAAACAACCTTCAGCATCAAGCAACATGTGAATGTTATATTTACCAAACAATGCATTCTCATATGATATATAACACTTATCATCACCTATATCAGCAACATGCATTGTAAAATGATCTCCCAACTGGACTAAAAATTGAAAGCACTCACAGTCCACTATACAACTAGGATCATCAGGTCTCACTTTATCATAAGCTGACATATCAAATAAAAAGCTTTCACATTCCCAATTGTGCACATCATGCACCCAATCATCAACTACACCAAACTGGAAAAGATCAAACTTTGGCATCTCGTTGCAACAACCTCCATGATATATGTTGGTTTCTTTTTCATCATAATGAAAATCAGAGTCATTATCAATAACATTGCTTAGATCCTCACCATACTCAAACAGATCCTCCTCACTATATGTGTCAAAAAAAAATTGATCCAAGTATTTTAGTTTCATTATAGTATGCTACTGGTTCATGGGCAGAAGAACATGCATTTTCATTACCAATGAATTCTCTTTGTGGGCGAGTATTAGCCTATGTGTCATAAACAAAACTATAATCAAATAAAGAACAATCATGCTCATCACTAGCACTTATTTCAATTTCTGATTTCTCTTCATCATCTCCATGTGTTTGAATAAAAGGCAATGACTCAAACATGGAACTGCTCCTTTGTTTGCTTATTTCTTCTCTATCTTGTGCACAATACTCACAATTATCTCCACAAACCCACTCAAAAAAGTATTCATTGCTATCCATAACCTCATCATTGTTTTCAAAATCAGATACCTCAACCTTGAAATGGGAGTCATCATCGATCCTCTCTTTGGCATCCTGAACTGGTGAGCACTCCAGTTGAGCATTGTTATCAACAGCATGTTCAAGTATAGCAGCATTGTCAACTTCAATCTTTTCATTTTCACATTTATCTTCAAATGATGCCATGATCACTTGGTCATTTGAAGCCACACAACTGTTATTCACACCAAAGCCTGTGGACAAGGAGTTTAGTATGTGCTCATTCCTTTTTTTTGTATTTTCTAAAAAATTGTATGCCATCTGCACACTTGTTATATTGAATTACCTCAACAATGCACTAGAGCCCTCTTCAAAAGCTTCAAAATATATGCTAATGCAGGATGAAGTATCAGGTCTAAAGTCTTCAAGGATTTGTGAAAGGGCAACTACAAATCTATGGCTGAAATCAATAATGGGCTCTTCGTCTTGTCTTCTAATTTCCATCAATCTTGCAACAAGATCAACAAGTTCTCTTGCAAATTCTTTTCTAAAACAGTCAACAAGTTCATCCCAACAGGCAAAGGATCTCTTTGGAAAGCTCAAATACCAATCTCTAGCTCTAGCACCAAAGGATCTAACAAAAAACATCATCCACATATCCTCATCTATAAATGAGTGTTTCTCCATGAAGTTGTGAAAATTTTGGATATGTGCACCCCCATCACACACACTGTGTCAACTAAATCTGGGCATCTAATTGTAAATTTTAGTAGGCATACTTTCAACTCAATAATCAACCCATGACAAATCTAATTGGTCATATAAAGGATCAAAAGGGCTGACAAGAGGTTTAGCCTTCTGACTGGCAGACACAACAGGGTTATTATTTAATTGAGCCTGCCGAGCCTCTAAGGATATCAACCTATTCTTTATCTCTTCAATCTTTTACATAACACTTCATCCCCCTCTTGGCTGAGTATGGGTGAATACATATTTGGATTCATATAAATCCCACTTTCAAACATCCTATGTCTACCTAAGACCTAAGGCTTCCCTTTGGCACTTAACTTATGCAATAAAACAACAAATACAAGTGGGAAGAAACCAAGTACCTTCTCTCATCTAGACACTGCAATCTTGAACAAAACATTCTTGGATCAAAATAACATACATCAGCCTTTCATGTGCACTAAAACTTTTTTGCAGAGTCGCCACCTCTCCAAAGAGGATAAAATTTTCAAACAACCAAAAGCTCATCATAGAACAAATATTCTTCTGAGTTCATTCCACCAGCGGAGCACCATATTCATATGAAAGAACCAAATATGCAACAATGATTTCACACTATTTGACTCTTGTTCCCTAGCAGAGTCTCCATTTCTCTTAGTGCTCAATCTGACTAGAGTGTTTGCCAGTTCCAATGCACAGGCAGATTTAGTAAACAGATACGGGAGGTTGTGTGAGCTGCCTCCCCTTCACTTCTGGTTCTATTGCACCAAGGGGGGTATTCCCTATTAGCTAAAGATTTATCTTTGACTCACCTAATGACATAAAGATTTAGCTTTACAACAACAGGCAGAATACTCTCACATATGGACCAAGGTTTGAATGATAGATCACAAGTTTGGCAATGTTCTTGGACATATCTAACTAGTTAGCGATGAGAGTATGCAGGGTTCCTATTCCTACTCCTACAACTAACAAGTTGGAAATTTGAAAGGATTTGTATTAATGTTTGGATGCAAGACAGGGGGTTTTGGATCATAACTACTAATCTAGAAGCAGACCAGTGCCTATCTCAGGGCAAAGAGTCAACTAGACGTATACAAGAGAGTGGCTTGCAACTGGCATTCAAGTTTCAAGGGGTTAGGACTGGTATTTGCCTTACAAACACCACCCAAGGATAAGTATTTAACTGTCTCTACTTACATACATCCCAGCTGACATACAACCTTCTCCATACTCAACCTAAAACAATTTAATCTGCTCCTTGAATGGAAGTTGAAGATTAAGCATGTGATACAGAAATCTATACCCTAGAATCTGAGAAACCCTTAGCAACCAGATTCAAAAGAAGAGAATGTATACGACACATGGAGACAGACAGATAAACACATACAATAATGCATTTTTCATATAAAATGACAAGAAATTGAACATATGTGCAAGGTGAACTCAAATGCAACTCATAAACTCCAACAGCGATAAAACAACCAGGAAAATGCTTTGTCTTTCGTTATTTTTCCCCCAAAAATGCCCAAGTCTTCAACAACTCTGAAATGAGTAACGCAGTTTTCTTATAAAGCATGGTTGTGCCCTCAGTAATTAAATTAAAGGGAAAAATTCAAAAATCCGCTAGATACAAAGCACCATGAGAATGGCGCCCAAAACATTGAATGCACCAGAGAGAAGGAGGAAGAAAAGCAGGTGAGATCGAGATCTACACCGCTGCTCGAAGATTTTCATCCTTGAATGTGGTAGTTGGCCAATCATCTCGACCCATACTTCTTTGCACATCTTCCATAAATGGCCGACCTACCCGCGGGATGCAGCAAATGATTCATGCTATGAAGTTTCTAGCTAAGAATGCCACTGCAATCATGAAGAAAATCCTGCATTCGAATACAGCCGTCGATCTTTCTCTGCATCTCCCAAATCTATAACTCAAATCAAATAGGCAAGTCATTGGCCAATAAGAATGTACCACGTAGATGCTTCCTTGCCATCATTGACTTTTTCCATCACAAACATACATTTTTACCTTTTTTGCCCCTTTGTATATGCAAAAGCATATACAATCACCTTACATACAAGGCGGACCCCAAACCTTTATGAAATAGATCAAAAACTTATTCAAGTCCGGCTTGTATCTCTCTCCTTTGTATATCCGCTTTATACAACACACACATACATACAAGCTGTGGACTTCAAATCATTATGAATCAGAATGTACCTCCTTTTGAAATCCGGCTTGTATCTTTTTCATTGCACATCGGTTTGTATATCAGCATATACAAACACTTTATACAACCCACGGATCTCAAATATTTATGAAGCAACTTGAAATCTCCATCGGATCCAGATTGTATATCGCTTTTGCATATTCCCCTTGTATATTGTGACATACAACATAAAATATACATTCAACGGATCTCAAATAATTATGAGGCAGATTAGAACTACTTTGAGATCCGGGTCTTACATCTTCAATCTCTGTATGTCAGCATATACAAATGTGAAACATACAACCTACAGGCCCCACCATGCATTTGAAACTGTTGACTTTTTGACCACTCCCGCTTGTATGTTTCACTTGTATCTTTTGCTTGTTTGTTCGAATGTGCATTGGGAACAAACAAGCCCACCATACAACCGTGGACTTCATCCACTTCGCCAATGCATTTAACCTTCTTGTCGCATCTGCTTTGCATCTGCCTTTTGTATATACGAACATACCTTTTGAACATACATGCAATTCCCTTTGTATGTGCAAACCTACAAGCGAATGCATATACAACCTTGTGGAGCCCACCACTTGCATCTATCCTTTGCATGTTTCGATTGTATGTTAGGAACATATACAATCTCCTTTGTATACCTGCAGGTCTTTGCATGTTTTCCTTTGTATCTAGTCATTGTATGTTTGAACATACAACACAAAATATACATGCAACCCGATATACAAGTAGGGAATATTCCCAAAATCTGCAAAAGATTCCTCAATGTATATGCACCTTTTTTAGGCCCGATATGCATTGTGAAATGCACATAACTGATTTTTCACCATTTTTTGACGGCCAATCGAAATTTTTGCAAGCCCGCCAATCTATATTTTCATTTGCACATACAAAGATATATGCATGCAACTAAATTTTTTGCACTTTTCAACTGCAAAGGCCAAAAGACTTAGAAAATTTTGGATTTTTGGGAAGGTGCCTACATATTTAAATGCTTGAAACCTGAATGTTTATGTAGGCACTAACACCATACATAGTTTTTGTAAAAATTTGAAAAAAAAATTAGTAGAGAAGAAATTTTCCCCCTACCACTAGTTTCCATTGTTGTTTTTTGGAATATGGGCAATTTTGTGCAAGTTTCTTTTGAATTTTGAGGCCATTCGACCTATTTCAAGCTCATCAACCCTAGTTTTTTAGGCCTACAACCCCTATTCAGGTGGTTGGCCCTATAGGGATCTAGTTTATTGGCTCTCATTTGTATAATTTGTAGGCATCGACCCTCCATGGCCTCTAAAATTTTCACCCTCCAGCATTTGCACATTTGGCAACGGATCCAGTTTTTGTTTTAGGCAGCTCTTTTGAAGATTATTCTCGGCTTATTTGGCCCTCTCTATTGCATTTAGCCTGCAAGTGTTTATCCTACCCTATTTTGGAACTCAGCCTCGAGAACTTCCTTGATTCAAGCTAACTTACTACCCCAAACTAGTTCAGGGTGCTACTCGACCTTGAGCTAGCCTCTTTGGCCATCATCCACCCATGCCTTCTACTAGTTCTTCAACCTCTAGGCCCTATTTGAGGTCCCATGTTGTGCTCGATTTGGAGTTTCTGGTCTTCTTTGGGCCACATCTTTTGATTCCACACTCTCGAGCTCATCAGGCCACCCTTGAACCTAAACATGTTTGGTAGACTTACAAATCCATATTTTGGCAACCTCACAAGCATGTTCATCCCACATAGCCAAACTTGTTTTTTGGCACCTATTCTAGTCTCCATTAATAATGCCCTATCTGAACAGGATTGGGCTCAAGGACTTCGAGCCCCTGCATCTCTCTTTGACCACGCCAGCCTGAAAATGACCCTTTTAGCCTTGAATCTAGCCTAATCGACCACCTAGCTAACCCAGTCAACCTCATTGCAAAAGTTCATGCCAAATTGGGGCTCTACCAGGTAGCCACCAAGGTGCCACCATAGAAGGGCTATTTTTTTCAAAATGTAATAACTTCCTCATACAACGTTGAAATCTTACAAATTTATACTCCTAGAAATTTGTTTCTATGCACCTCACTGTGGCAAAGTCAAACTAAACTTTTTTTTTGCTTTTTTGACTGGTTTTTTAAACTTTGAAGCCAATTGTAAACATATTTTTTGATGAGGCATAACTTTTTCCTACGATATCAAAAATTAGTGATTTTTTTTTTAAAGTGCTCAAATTTCACAAGGAATTCAATTGTGTAAACAAATTTAAGATTTTGATAGCCCATTTTGTAAAAATCATCGTAAATTATAAATAGTCAATTTGGCATCCAATCTTCAAACAAGTTGTAATTTTTTTTGCATATCTTTTTGGGGGCTTCTCAATCAGAATATAATATCAAGGAGGTTGTCTTGTGTGAATTTTCCACAATATGGATCTCCTATTCACTCCATTTAACTTCCATTAATGGAAGAAGAAAATGCAAATCCAACTCAAGAAGCTTGGATTGTATCGTGTCATAATGGGTTTGGAACCTGAACCTACTTCAGTGTGAGGGCTAGCTAGCACTATTCCTGAGACATTGATGTGATGCTATTAATAGTTGACTATTTTGATGGTTGTGTTTGGACATGGTTGATATTACTATTTCCGATTCATGTATTTAAGTGTTTGGACATGTATATTTTTATATGCCTATGTGTGTATGGACATCATTTTGGATTATAGATGGTATTATATGCTTTAATTTAATAAAATATTTTAATTATGAAATGTTTACAATTATGCATTTAATTTCTGCAAAAATGAGTATTTTAGATTAATTATGAAATTTAATAAATTATCTGATGTTAGATATTTAGTATTTAATTATTCATTGCTTCGAATATATTTTCCGTGATATATTGATGTTTGAAATTGAGTTTTGCAGGTGGGCAGTCTAGATCCCTTTAGCTTGGAGACATTTTCAAATGGCCAATTTAATTTGATTAATTTTCATATTTTGTTGTGTAAAACCCAATGGTGGTGTGTCGGGGGATATCTAGGTTTATTAGATTGGTTCTTTTATTTTAATTATTTATTTGCTTAAATTTTAATGAGTCGGGAAATATAATTTATTGGTTAATTTCATTTTATTGAAATTGGCTATTTAAAAATTAAATTATTCTTTTTACCTTTTGGGATTTCCATTTGGAAGTTGAAGGGTTTGTATGAAATTTATTTTTATGGGAGGAATTTGATTCATTCCTCATGTTGTGTGTGTGTGCTTGGTCTTGGATTTTCTCCTCTTTTCTCAAATTTTGTGTTGGAAGAAGATTAGATTGTGGGATTGGTTGAAAAGAATGGCAATGGAAGGAAGAATGGAATAGTGGCTAGAAATTTCTAGTTTCTAAAGGAATTTGCTGGATAAAAACCCCAATTTTTTTGTCTTGCTCCTAATTTGGATAGCCAAGGTAGGGTTTAGTATTCTTTTTAATATTTTTTTATTTTATATGTATGATGGTTATGGCTATGATTTCTGGTTTATGTGAAACAATGGTGATTTGTATGGATTTTCTTTGAATGGATTGTTGCAATGTTGGCATGCATATGAATTGGAGGTTTGGTTGTGTAAAGGGAGTTGATCTCACTTGAGGGTTGAGATCCTCCCTCATGTGGGGTTGAGGAAGGTGTGGAGCCTCTCTTGGGGAAGTTGTGGTTATTGTGTAATATGGAGGAAGTGGGGTTTTTGGTGTTTTTGAAGGGTTGTAAAATGGAGATGTGTATTGTGTTTTGATGGAAGGGTTGTATTGGTGATGGCTATGATATGATGGAGGAGTTGTGCTGAAGGGTTGTGTTGGTGTGAGGGTTTGAAGGGTTGTGGAGATTTTTGTTGTGATGGAATTATTTGAAAAGAAAAGAAATTGTATTTTGTGGTGATTTGTCCCCAAGAGGGAAGAGAATCCCCTTTCTCCCCCTTCAAGAATCTGAAATAGGTTCTGTGTGTGACTCAGCTTGTGTTAAAATTGGTTTTGATTTGTATTTCTTTTGAAAATATTTCATTTGGGCATTTGGAAATTATCTCCTGCTCAGGGGTGGGCTTGGAATCCAAGTCCTATAGATGGGAGGAGAGCGAGATTGGGCTACTCATTGTGTGTGTGTAGGTTTATAGATGGTTACATTATGAACAAAAGATTTCTGTTGAAAATTGTTACAATGTTTGATTATCAATCTATGGAAAGAAGAATTTTTATTGGTTATGTATCAATTGTATTTGCTATTCAAATAGAGTTTTTTTCATATTTAAAACCTTTGGTTTATTGTTGTAAAAACATTCAATTTCGGTGAGCCTATTTGGCTAGAAAAAGCAATTTATAACAACTACAATAGCTGTGATTATATACTCAAACTTTCATGTAAAAATGATGTTTTGATTTGTAATCTACCTTGCATACAGGGGATTTTAGTATTGTTATAGTATTAATCTATTCATTGCAATTGATTTGAAAATTGATAAATATCTAGTAATTATAGTCTATGTTATACCCTGTTTAAACAAGGATAACATTTGTTATATTTCATAGAAGTATCAAATCAAATGGTAGAATAAATTAAATGTTGTTTAATTTTTTTTGGCAGCCACGTCTACCACAACCAAGGCTGTGGGATCCACAAGGAGCCACGGCTCCCCATAGCCAAGTTTTAGGGCTGGTTGTGGCTAGGCCTTGGTGTAGCCAAGCCCACCATAGGCTGCGACCATTATGCTTGGATTGTGCTTTACTTGTTACTGTCGCCTTTCTTCAACAACGAACAATATGTTTATCATATCTCTTTTATAATATGCATTTATATGTATATATCATATATATATTAGATATGTATATATATATCATGTGTTATTCATAGGTGTATATATATGTATATGTATATGTATATCTATATGTTAGATTTAGGGCAAACAACTGAGAGGGGGGTGAATTAGTTGTACAAAACTTTCTTCCAATTAAAAACTTAATTCCACTTTGTGATTCAGTAGCATAATGATAAATCAATCATGGAAACATAATGATTAAATCAAGAGTAGAAACACATTAACACACAAGACGCCAAAATTTTGACATGGAAAACCTGGTTAAGGGAAAAATCATGAGGTGATTAACCCAAGAAAGTATTCTCTATTAGAAGAATAGAAAGAACAAAATGGCACATAACAATTAGGGCTCACTGCCCAAGCACACTGCTCACAAGAGGCCCACTACCTACAAGAGACACACTGTCTACAGAATGATAAGTACCACATACTTGAACTGGAGAATAGCATCTTCACCATGCTTGAATCAGTTCCATTTAAGCCCAATACTTTTGTTCTGCCTTTCGCTCTCCTCCTCACTACCACACTCTCATCACCACAAGATACACTATGAAATGACTTTACAATTCCTTATTTATACAAGACATCGACATAGGAATGATCATCTAAGTCAGAAAACATTACAGAGCACATACATAAATATAATATGACTAATAACAAAAAGACTTCACGCGGATCAACACACTGTTGGCGACATAGATCTGAGACTTCAATCTTTTAGGAACACGCCAAACTTCTCATGACATCTTCAAGATCATCCGCAGGATGTGTAACTCATCTGGTCAGCCAAACTTAGGAAGAACACCATCATCCAGAAGTAATTCTTCAATTGCGAGCTCAAACTCCAATGCGGACCACCAACACAAACTGGACACGATCCAAAGACCTCCACAAGCTAGCCTAAATCACCAAGAACATCCACACTACATCTTCTTACTGAAATCCTTCTCTCCTTCATCCAAAACCTCAAGAACACAGTCTGTCATCATTGTCACAAAGGAATAGATGCTTGCAGACATCCAGACCACGAACCAATCGAGTTGACTTCACAAGGACTTCCTAAATACTCAACCAAATCCGTAGAATAGGATAATGCATTTTTGGATCTCACCAGACCTCTTTGTATCACTTTGTCACCTCTGAACACCTGTCGGAACCGGTTTTACTTGAGCAGCCACAACTTCTTTAGATCTTCATGTGGACCTCTGAAATCTTTACTGGATCATCTTAAGACACATATCTACAAACCCTTTGAACCGCATCCTCTGAAACTCATCTTATCTTGGACTTTTACTTTACTATCTTCACTATTCTTCACTGTTCCTGATATGACCAATTTTCTCAATATCCTCAACAAACAGTTCATCCAATCCTTATCATTAATGCAACAGGAGTATGTTGACATCAATGACAACACCAGTTAGGCCCATACTTGCAACAATCTCCCCCTTTGTCATTGATGGCAACATATGATGTGAAAAACTATTTTAACCATCAAGACAAGAACTTTCTCTACTGACACAACTCCCCCTATCACCAACAACCATTCACATGTCTTCTCTTCCTTTATTGCTCCCCCTTTGATTAGCAACCACTTATTTTTCACATGTATTCTCTCCCCCTTTGACATCAATGGCAAAGGGCACATACTTGCAACTCCAACACTTCAGAATCATACCAACTGCTTCCCCTGAGTAGCAACTCCCCATCATCAATCCAGATCACAAGATATGACTATGATATCCACCGGATTGATGCACATTAGTGCACCTTAGTTCATCACCAAAGGGGCAATAACCCCTAACTTCTCCCTGAGATACTCAAAAGAGTCCTTAGGTAGAGGTTTAGTAAAGATATCTGCAATCTAATCCTTGGAAGGCACAAACTCCAATATGACTTCATTCTTGTTCACTTGCTCTCTCAAAAAGTGAAACTTGATGGATATATGTTTAGTCTTTGATTGCAACACCGGATTCTTAGATATATTTATTGCACTTGAATTATCACAGAAGATTGTGATAGGCTCCTCATACTCCACTCTTATGTCTCTTAGCATTTGCTTCATCCAAAAAACTTGAGTGCAACTACCTGCTACTGTAATATATTTTGCTTCTGCAGTGGATAGTGATATTGCCTCTTGTTTCTTTCTTAGCCAAGAAACCAATCTCTTCCCCAAAAAGAATGCTCCACCACTAGCACTCTTCTGGTCATCCACATCTCCTGCCCAATCTGCATCTGTATATGCATGAAGAGAGAAATCATGATCTCTGGGATACCACAATCCATACTCAACTGTCCCTTTTAGATATCTAAAAATCCTCTTGATTGCCATGACATGAGATTCTCTAGGATCAGCTTGAAATCTAGCAACAAGACCAACAACATTCATAATGTCAGGTCTAGTTTAAGTGAGATACAACAATCCTCCAATCATTGACCTGTACTTTTTCTTATCAGCCTTAGGAGAGTCGTCATCTTTACTCAATTTACATCTGGTTGCCATGGGAGTATTCATTGGTTTTGAGTCTTCCATCCCAAATTTCTTCAACAATTCTTTCACATATTTGGTCTGAGAAATAAAAATTCCTTTCTTTGTTTGAGTGATTTGTAGACCTAAGAAGAAATTCATTTCCCCAAGCATGGACATCTCAAATTCACTTTTCATTTGATTTGCAAAGGTTTTACACATACTATATCTTCCTCCAAAAATGATATCATCAATAAACACTTCAACAATCAAGATGTTTTCATGATCAATTTTGAAATATAAATTACTGTCAGCAGTACCTTTGTTGAAACTAATCTTCAAAACATGCTTATCCAATCTTTCATAATAGGCTCTTGGGGCTTGCTTTAGTCCATACAGTGCTTTCTTCAACTTGCAGACCATATCACCATGATTAGACAATTGAAATCCATCCGGTTGCTCAATGTATACTTCTTCTTCCAAGTCACCATTCAGGAAGGCAGACTTGACATCCATCTGATATACTTTGAAATCGTTGAAAGCAGCAAAAGCAAGAAATAATCTGACTGCTTCAATTCTTGCCACCGGAGCAAAATTTCTTCAAAATCAACTCCTTCTATTTGAGAGTAACCCTTGCAGACCAATCTGGCTTTATTTTTTATTACTTCACCAACTTCATTTAGTTTGTTCTAGAAGACCCATTTGGTTCCAATCACATTCTTGTTTCTAGGTCTGGGAACAAGATCCCAAGTGTGATTTTTCTCATTTGCATCAGCTCTTCTTCCATTACTTTGGTCTAGTTTTCATCATTGCAAGCTTCATTCACTGTCTTAGGTTCAATCTTTGAAATTAGACAATACTCTTCTAAATCTTGAGCAATATTTCTTCTTGTTTGTTCACCTATGCTTTTATCACCTATGATCTGATCTTCAGAGTGGTTCAGTCTTACATACCTGGGAACTTTGGGAGTTTCTTGCACTTCTGATTCTTGATCAGGCTCATTCAAACTTATCTCTTCTTCCTGATTTACTGGATCAGTCTGGATCTGAATCTCAGAAGGGGCTTGGACTCCTTGGATCAAAACATCATTCTAATCATATTCATCATATTCATAAAGCCTTAAGGGTTTTTCAATTACTTCATCAACCTTTACATTAGTAATTTCTATAATCTTCCTCAATCTCTTGTTATAACATCGGTATGCTTTACTTTGAGTAGAGTAACCCAAGAAAATTCCTTCATCAGTTCTAGCATCAAATTTGCCTAAATCTTCATCTCTCTTAATGTAACATTTGCTACCAAAAACTTTGAAATACCTCACAGTAGGAGTGATGCCAAACCAAAGTTCATAAGGAGTCTGATCGGTATTGCTTCTAATTTGTACTCGATTGAGAGTATAGACTGCAGTGCTAACAGCTTCTCTCCAATAGATCTAAGGAACATTTGCTTCCATCATCATGGTTCTAGATGCTTCTTGGATGGTCCAGTTCTTTCTTTCCACTAGTCCATTCTGTTGTGGAGTCCTAGGAGTAGACAACTGTCTTTTTATACCATGTTTCTCACATAATTCTATGAACTCATCATATGTGAATTCTCCACCTTTATCAGACCTCAGACATTTCATTTTTATTCTAGTTTCATTCTCTACCATAGCCTTGAATATTTTGAATTTCTCAAGAGATTCAGATTTCTCTTTCAGAAAAGTTACCCACATCATTCGGGAATAGTCATCAATTAGTAACATGAAGTATCTATCACCTTGCACACTCCTGATTCTTGTTGGACCACATAGATCAATATGAACTAAGTCCAATAATCCGGTAGAAGATTGTTCATTGATTTTAAATGAGGCTCTACTTTGTTTTCCCAACTGACATTCTTTGCACAAACTATTTGTAGGTTTCACCAATTTTGGAAGATCTCTTCTAGCCTGAGTATTGCTTATCTTGATGATATCATCAAAATTCACATGACACATTCTCCTATGCCACAACCAACTCTAATCAACTTGAACAAATAAGTAACTTTTACCAGTACCAACCAAGTGGAAGATATTACCTTTAGTTTGAGTACTAGATCCAATCTCTGTTCTGGAACTTTCAAAGATCTTGCATTTTCCATTCTTGAATCGGAGATCATAGCCTTTGTCCACCAACTTTCCAACATTGAGAAGATTGTGCTTCAATCCTTCAACATACAGTACATTACCAATTTTGTTCTTTTCATCAAAATAAATAGTTCCTCTTCCTCTGATTCTACCAGCAGAATTATCACCAAACTTTACCACTCCTCCTTCATACCTTTCCAAATCTATGAACTTACTTTTGTCACCTATCATATGGTGAGAGCATCCATTGTCAATGACCCAATCATCCTTTTCTTCAACTTGGGCAACCAGAGCTCTTTCCACAGTTTTATGATTGACAGATATAGAGGACATTGGCTCTTCTTCCTTAATGGCAATGAACACCCAGTCACTTCTGAATGTGTTTCCTATTTCTGATTCATCATCTATTACTCCTTCATTATCATCATCTTCATGAACATAGTAACAATTCTTTTGGAACCTTGATTTGTTAGGATTTGGCCTTGAAAATCTTTCTGGACACCTTGAGGCAAAATGACCAATCTTATTGCAGTTAAAATACTTAAAAGGCAATTTCCCTTCATACTTACTAGATCCTCTTGGCAGTCTTTTTGCAATAAGGGCTTCAAGTTGAGCAGTTTCCGCTTCTTCTTCTTCCAGGTCTTTTCTTGCTTTTTCATACCATGATAGTTTCCTTGAAGAGTTCTCTCCCAGATCAAACCTTTGTTTACCTTTTACAGAGGCACTGGCTTTGAATGTAGATTCAGTCTTGGGGGGGCATCTCCAAACTCGGTCAATTCAAATGTAGCCAATTTACCAACCAATTGATCTCTTCTAATAGCTGTATGGGCTCTAAATTCTTCAATGACAGCAACCTTGATTTTATAAGCAGGAAGGGATCTGAGAACTTTGCCAACAATCTCATCTTCATCCAAGACTCCACTAGCACATCTAATGCCACAAACAAGCTCATTTACTCTTGGCATAAAAGTAGTGATATTTTCATCTTCTCTCATCTTCAGATTTTCAAATTTCCCTTTCAGACTCTGTAGCCTTGCACATTTAACATACTTGTCTCCTTCATGCAGAAGTTCTAGTTTTTCCCAAATCTCAAAAGCAATTTGTAGGTCAACAACATTTGAAAGCTCTGAATCAGACAAGGCACTTAGAAGAGCTTCTTTAGTCTGCATATTGTTTTCAACATCTGTGATTTCATTTGGGGATTTTGGGCCACCTTGTGGAGGAGTATACTTCGTTGAAGCCATGGTCCAGTACTGCATTCCCATACATTGCAAGTGACATTGTATGCAACTTTTCTAAAGATTAAAATTGGTTCCATCAAACGTTGGACTATCCTTCTTGTAGGATGACATCCTGGATCTCCTCAAACGGTTAAGCTCTTTTAGAGGAACCTTGCTCTGATACTAATTGTTAGATTTAGGGCAGACAACTGAGAGGGGGGGTGAATCAGTTGTACAAAACTTTCTTCCAATTAAACACTTAATTCCACTTTGTGATTCAGTAGCATAATGATAAATCAATCATGGAAACATAATGCATTAAATCAAAAGCAGAAACACATTAACACACAAGACACCAAGATTTTGACGTGGAAAACCTGGTTAAGGGAAAAACCACGGGGTGATTCTAACAAGAAAGTATTCTCTGTTAGAAGAATAGAAAGAACAAAATGGCACATGCCAATTAGGGCTCACTACCTGAGCACATTGCCCAAGCACACTGCTCATAAGAGGCCCACTGCCTACAAGAGACACACTGTCTACAGAATGATAAGTATCACATACTTGAACTGGAGAATAGCATCTTCACCATGCTTGAATTAGTTCCATTTAAGCCCAATACTTATGTTATGCCTTTCGCTCTCTTCCTCACTACCACACTCTCATCATCGTAAGATACACTATGAAATGACTTTACAATTCCTTATTTATACAAGACATCAACTTAGGAATGATCATCTAAGTCGACAAACATTACAGAGCACATACATAAATATAATATGACTAATAACAAAAAAACTTCACGTGGATCACACACTATCAGCCACACAGATCTGAGACTTCAATATCTTAGGAACACGCCAAACTTCTCATGACATCTTTAGGATCATCCGCAGGATGTGTAACTCATCCGGTCAGCCAGACTTAGGAAGCACACCATCATCCGGAAGTAATTCTTCAATTGCGAGCTCAAACTCCAATGTGGACCACCAACACGAACTGGACACGATCCAAAGACCTCCATAAGCTAGCCTGAATCACCAAGAACATCCACACTACATCTGCTTACTTAAATCCTTCTCTCCTTCATCTGGAACCTCAAGAACACAGTCTGTCATCACTCTCACAAAGGAATAGATGCTTGCAAACCTCCAGACCACGAACTAATCGAGTTGACACTTCACAAGGATTTCCTAAATACTCAACCAAATCCGTAGAATAGGATAATGCATTTTCGGATCTCACCAAACCTCTCTGTATCACTCTGTCACCTCTAAACACTTGTCAAAACCAGTTTTACTTGAGCGGCCACAACTTCTTCAGATCTTCATGTGGACCTCTGAAATCTTTACTGGATCATCTTAAGACACATCTACAAAACCTTTGAACCGCATCCTCTGAAACTCATCTTATCTTAGACTTTTACTTTACTGTCTTCACTATTCTTCATTGTTCCTGATATGACCAATTTTCTCAATATCCTCAGCAAACAGTTCATCCAGTCCTTATCATTAATGCAATAGGAGTATGTTGACATCAATGACAACACCGGTTAGGCCCATACTTGCAAGACTATATACGTATACGTATACATATATATAACGAAATATCAATTTTAAGATTGCAATTTAACAAAGAAGGAAGATTATATATATATATATATATATATATATATATATATATATATATATATATATATATATATATATAAAATCTTCCTTCTTTGTTAAATTGCAATCTTAAAATTGATATTCCGTTATGACAAAATTATATGTTTATATATGTAGACACTCAAAAATGTCCCGAGTCTATGAGTAACATTTTCACACTAATTTCCATCTCCTCTCTCATAGTTAAATAATTTTTAATTATTTAATTAATTCACTTTTTTCTTTATTCCTCTTAAATAATTAAATAAATTTTATTTATTTAATTATGTTACTAATTATCCTTTTCTAATATATAATTAAATAAATTCTTATTTATTTAATTATTCATCTCCATTTTCCCTCTTCCCTTCTATAATTAAATAATTATTTATAATTATTTAATTAGTCATTTATCTATTTTCCTACATTATTAAATAATGGTTTTTAATTATTTAATAATTTTTTGATTCCGAGCTATACATTATTAAATAACGGTTTTCAATTATTTAATAATTTTTTATTTCCTCCATCATCCAATTTAAATAAATAAAGTATTTATTTAAATTAGCCCTCACCTTTATTCTCATCACCACACATTTCCTCTCATTAAATTATTTGTCACACTATCACCTTCATTAAAGGCTTTGTCACACTACCAACTAATTTAAATAATTTTATTATTTAAATTAGGTCACCTCTATTCTTATCCTCACACTTGTCACACCACTACCTTTTATTAAATAAAGTGGCCTTGAATTAAATTATCTCTTAATCTTAGTCGTCCACGTCACACAATTGACCTTTCAATCCTCACCCTTTATTAAAATCCAATCCTCTATAAAAGCAAGCATTCATCTCCATTTTAAGGTTAACCACAACCACAATCATAATCTTCAATATTTTGCTTTAACCACAACCACAATCTTCAATATTTTGCTATCACTCATTTCATTCATTTTGGGATCTTGCTATCATACATCCATATTGAGCTTATCATATATCTTGCATGCTACAAATTTAAGAGCAAACAAAGCAAAGTTGAGAAGAGCAATGGAGGAGAATCAACTTTGGCATAGGAATTTAGATATTATGAGCTTTATCATTTGATTTCTATTCTCATTTTGTGCTTCATTGTTAGATTAGGGTCTTTATGGCTTGAATTTAGATAGTATTGTGGTTTCTATTGATGATTCATTGTGTTCCCCTGATTTTTCCTAATCTACAATATATTCAAGTGTTATTTAAGATTTTGTAATTTTCTCATATCAAATTAATGTGATTGTATTATTCTTTTTAGTTGTGAACTTGTAATGAAAATTGTTATCATAGTTTCTTGTAAATTTTATAGAATAATCTTTATTGTTTTCAATCTTAATGTCACTCAATTTATATGTTTAGGTTTACTTGTTTCATGTTTATTCTCTTTAGTAGTTTTGTATAACTGATTAGCACAATCTTCTCCTTGTTTAGTTAATACAAATAGTCTCTCTTTGATTCTCATCTCAACATCAATAAGAGATTTGTGTGCATTAGGTAAACTTTTCCTTAATCTATTCAAAATTGGTGCCTAGAAAAAATGAAGATTTTCCCATTTTTTGTGTTCATGTGCTAACTTTTAATGTTAGTAAAGGGGTGGGCATGGAATTAGGTATTAGAGCCCAAGTTGCCACACTTTTGGAACTCTAGGGAATTTTTGTAATTATGTAACCTTGTTTTCTTGATTTGTAGAATGCCTGCTCGTCGAAGGCTCAATCATTCCACACCATCAGAATTAGATCATTTTGAGGAACATGGCGATCATGGGCCCTAAATATTTCAAACCTTGTAGAAGTTGGTAGATGTCATACAGGATAGACTCCCTCCACCTACTACTAACCCAAATCTTAATTAGGAGCAATGTCATTCAGACAATCATCACTCTATTCCTTGAGAGCATAACAGAAGCCCTAATAGAGGTAGAGCAGAGCATACAAAGGAAGGAATGGGTGAATCAAGACATTATGTACCCCCTCATTTCACATGAGTAGATCAAGATGCTCCCGTTGATGTAGATAAACAAATCAGGGAATTTATCTGCCTTCAACCTCAACACTTTTCTGGTTCTACTGATGTTACAAAGGTAGAATCATGGTTATTAAGTCTTGAGAAGCGTTTTACACTCAAAACCTATGAAAGCAAACTTAAGGCTAGACTGGAAATTCATTTGCTCAAAGATAATGCTGCTACTTGGTGGCGTCAGGAGGAGAGAAAAGGGCACTTGACTCTAGATATTGTTACTTGGGAGACCTTCTTGGATATATTCAAGAAATGATATATTTATGAATACTTTTGACAACAAAAAATTGATGAGTTTCATGATATCTAGCAGAGAGGACTCTTAGTAGCTCAATACAAGAACAAATTTTTGGAGTTGCTATAGTATGTAGACTTTATTCAAGATGAAAAGTTGATGGTCAACCACTTCATCAGAGGCCTTAACCATGGTATTGCAACACATGTGTGTTTGTCTGAACCCTCAACTTTGAGATAGGTAGTAGACAAAGCCCTAATTGTTGACAGTAGTACATAAACAACAATATATGACTGAAAAAACTACTAAAAACTACTTATAAATGACCAAACATGGTCATGTGACCATTAGTAGTTTATTGCCACTCATTTATAAAGTGACCAAATTGATGACTAAACTATTTTTAGTCATTTATTGGTTGTTTTGATTGATCAATTTGGTAGTATATTTAGTCGTTGATTTAGTCATTGATTGTTGTAATCTGGTCACTTATTTAGTCATTTTTTATTCACTAATATATTTAGTCATTGATTGTTGTTAACTGGTCACTTATTTAGTCACTTTTATTCACTGATTTCTATCCATTGGCAGTGTATTTAGTCATTAATTTTAATCACCATTTTGATCAATTTGGTTGTATATTTTGTCATTTTTATTCATTGTTCACTAATTTCTATCAATTGGTAGCATATTTAGTCAATTTAATTATTAATTGACGTCAATTAGTAGTATATTTAGTCATTTTAATCAAGGGGAAGAAGAATCACCACAAAATCACATCAACCATTTTGAAGCTTGCATAATAAAACAACTTTGAGAAGGTAAAAACAACTTGTTTTATTGATAAAATATGCTTACAAACAACATACAGATCTAAAAATAAGTTACAATGCGTTCTCTTTGCTAAAAAAACCTTCATGGTTACAATACATAGCTCAAAGAATGAGCAAGAAATTGATTTTTTGAGTATCACTAAGCATAGAAGCACAAAGACCTTCATAGATGTCTTCTTCACAAATCCATGACTATCCCATGAATCTCACTATCCTAGTTCAAGATCACACTGTCATCTCTGTAGAGATCTTGTCTCATGCACCCAACTTGCTCTAGTTCATAAGCTGCCACTGTGAAAGTTACCTGTAGCAATAAACTATCCTTATCTCTGATGATTATGCCTCTGATGACTGTCATCTTTGGTAGGATGCCTCAATTGTCATGAACTGTTATTCAACATTGCCTTATGACTAGGCTATGCATTGTCCTAATCAAACTTGTAGCTTCTTGAAATGCATTGTCCAATCACTTGTCAACCTACTATCATGCATTTTCCATTTATAAAATAACAATGCCTCGTGACTGCCATTACCTAGCTCATTATTCTGGCATGCTTTCACTTGTACTTTGCCTCCCATCAATGTAGAATATTTCCCCTCTATTGAATTCCTTGACTACCTTTGACATCATTGTATCTTTTCCAAATTCCTTGAAAATAGTTCATCACTACTACTATTACCTAGGTATGCACTCTATGTCATTTGCCAGACTGTTACAAGTTCACACAGTCCATCATTGGTCCTATCACATTTTATCACATCACCATCATTGGGTTGTTTCCTTACCCTTTTAAATGCCTCTTGAGACAATAACATGATTGCAACCTTTGCATAGTTCTTCTCATTGACTCTAAGATTATCTTTTAATGTTTGCATGATCACTGTCTTTTGCATGAATCTCTGCCCCTTGACAGTCACTTGTAGGTTTTCTTCATGCATAGCTGGAAGCTCTTTCATAGACCATCCTTTCAATCCTCACTATCATACATCCTCATTTGCAAACATATTCACTCAAGTTTGAGGAGTTCTTCTACCATGGTCATAATTATTTTGGAAACACTATCATTGCCATGATGCCATTTGATTAGGACCTTCACTTTATGTTTCCAGGTTAGATTGAAACTATCCAATCTCTTCACACTCTTCTCACTATATTGTTTCAAACATCCCTGTGTCTTCTACTTATGCCTCTCAGTGTAACCCTATCATCCATGGGTCTTTAAGTGCACTCAGCCTCAAATGACTATCACTACCTTTTGAGAAGGTCCTCTTATTCTTTTATAGTCATATCACTGTCATAATCATTCTTTATGGGTGAAACCATGATACGAAGGATTATTGAAAACAACAAAGAGAGGACCTATAAAAAAAATATAGTTTTCAGTACTCGATCAATGATTTTTTTTTAAGTTTTCCCAGTTGGACCATAATGAAAAATCTATAGAACATTATCAATAAAAAACTAACAATTGCTAGACTTGATAAACAAGATCATAAAAAAATATATGCATTCAATAAAATTTCCTTTGAAGTGTATGGAAGCCTTGATTCCTTCAAGGAAAAAGAAATTGTAAAGAAATGTGTAAAGATTAACTCAAGGCCATGCTGTAGTGGTAACAATGTGCCATGTATTGAGTGTGCAAATTTGGAATTTGAAAATTTATATATTATTGTCCACTAGTAACCAAATCAGGTTAATGGAACTACATGAAAAACACATTTTACATTAAAAGTTAGTAAGGAAAAGAAAAATAAATCATAAATCACAATGAGCTCATCTGTGCCTTTGAATTTTGTCAGATGTTGTAGTTGCAACTATCCTAGTAGACATGTATGCAAAATGTGGAACCATGGACAAGGCACATGAATTGTTTGATAGAATGCCTCAAAAAAATGTGGTCTCATGGACTGCAATGATTGCAAGATACAAACAAATTGGATTTTTTGAAAAAGATCTAGAAACTTTCAAGAAAATGCAATTGACAGGTGTAAATCCAGATAGCACAACCTTTGCCAGCATCCTCCCTGCTTCTTCCAAAATAGAAGCTTTGGAACAGGGAATGGGCATCCATCAAAGCATAATGGACGAGGGATTTTCATCAAATATTACAGTCGGATAGAATACCTCAAAGAGATTTCATCTCTTGGACTGCAATTATTGTTGGATATGTACAAAATGGATTTGTTGGAAAGGCTTTACAAACATTCAAGAAAATGCAATTAGCAGGTGTAAAGCCAAATTTCACAACCTTTGCCAGCATCCTTCCTGCCTATGCCAAAATGGGAGCATTGGAACAAGGTATGGACATCCATCAAAAAGTAATGGATAGAGGAATTTTGTCAGATGTTGTAGTTTCAACTGCCCTAGTAGACATGTATGCAAAATGTGGAAGCATTGATAAGGCATGTGAAATGTTTGGCAGAATGCCTCAAAGAGATGTCATCTCATGGAATGCAATGGTTGCAGGATATGCACAAAATGGATTTGTTGAAAAGGCTTTAGAAACTTTCAAGCAAATGCAATTAGTAGGTGTAAAGCCAAATTTGACAACCTTTGCTAGTATACTCCCTGCCTGTACCAAAATGGGAGCTTTGGAACATGGTATGGAGATCCATCATAACATAATTGAAGGGGGATTTTTGTCAGATAGACATGTATGCAAAATGTGGAAGTATAGATAAGGAACATGAACTATTTGATGGAATGGCTCAAAGAGATGTCATCTCTTGGAATGCAATGATTGCAGGATATGCACAAAATGGTATTTGCATGGATAATTTGCAAGTCTTGCACTACTTTGGAGATTATAGGAACTATCTTGTTGAACAATCACTTGGGAGATTTTTTCCATTTGATGAAACTCTTTCAAGGTTCATGGATATATTAGGTTGCATTAACATTAACTTCCCCAAACATTCATCAAAATAGTGGTTAAGGGAGGCCAAAATCCAAGATTCAAGAGACCACAAATAAAATTGTGAAAACACTAAAAATTGCTAAAATGTTCTGGAAATCAATTGCCTCTATATCTTCCATACTAATTATAGAAGAGAAACTACCTCTTGAGCTAGAGTTTATTATTGTTATGAATCATGCAGGGGAGAAGGAAATGCCAAAATACATGAGGAAATCAACATAATAAATTATCGATCCAAACAACTACAATTTGCCACAAAGACACCAAATTGACCTCAAAATGAACCCCAAAACTTCAATCTATAATTGCCAACAAGACATTAATCAACTTGTAATGCATGTTTTGTGTCCTTGATGTAACCATTAAACAATATCTTCTATACTAGAGAGGGAACCAGTTTATTGCAGAGATGCTACCAAAATCTGAGGCATAAAATTTGCCATGAAAGCCATCAAAATTGCAACAAAGAGACATCCCCTTGTAAGAAAGACAAGAAAATATGAAACTATGGATAATGGTTTTGGATTTGGTGAAAGAGTTAGACATATGATATTTTTAGGGAGAACAATCAGTCAGTGAGGCTTCAGTGAACTGAAACAAGCATAGACAAGAAATTACTACATTGATAGCAATATTTACAAGAAAGGAGATCACAAAGAAAGTGGTTTTCATCAATAAGGATGTATCATTAAAAAGTAAATACAGAAGTGTATCTTTGATGTCTCAGAGGACTCAATTGAAAACCACTCATTCACAATAGATGACAAAGTATTTTAACTAAATTTTTAATGAATATAAAAGCTTTCGAAATAAGTCAAACCTGAAATGTTTTACTAAAAATTTTAATCTTTGATGTACTTTCTCGAACTGCATATTCTCCATCTGATGCCCAAACAAATTCAAGGGCAGATCCAAAGGACCTATTTCTCCATGCAAGGGTAGTATAAATAATATACTCTCCATCACCACAAACCACAACAAACCTTCCATTTGAATTGTGTTTTAAGCTCTATTATAGACCACATTCGACAGCATTAGACCAATGATTTTTCAAATCATCATGTTGCTAGGATCAATCCACAAAATAATGCTTTAAGCACATAACAATCTAAAGATTAGTTAGTAATTTGATGTTCTGCCCATTTTAGACCTAAAAAAAGGTAAGTTGTCAATTTGGTGTAAAAAATTACTCAACCACTTGGGAAAGACATTAAGATAATAAATGGAACAAAAACATTCACATAACTGACATGCCTAGATACATGACAGTTTTCAATAAAAAATTATAGCCATAACTCCATAAATAGTTGATACATTTATCAATTACTATCTGAAGGTCCATGCCTGTGGATATAAATCACAGCTACCCAATTCCTTGACAACTAATGGCAATCTCTCCCCATCTGTCACCTGTAAACATCAGAGTTCAAAAATAAATGAATTTGTAGATCATTAGTTTCTAATCTAGCCTTGTAAATGCAATAATAAACATCAACAAGGACTATGGAAAAGAGGTCTAACCTCAATGTCTGTTCCAACAGCCTCAATCATTTCTTCACCCAACTTGTCCATCAGAGCCACAGGATAATGTATTGATGTAGAATGATAATGAAATATCTAAATTCTAGAAAGCTTAAAAAATGTGAATGTGTTTCAGCTCAATGAAATGGAAATCCTTTACATGAAATCCATATAGGTAATTAAAAGGTATTTCTTGCTCAAAGGAACCTGATCTCAGCCTATCCCACACCATTGTATGATTAGGAGGTGCACAGACCTTGTTAGACCATTCCAAATTTTCCCTCATTTCCATCCAGTCACATAAGCTTCATTCTCATAAATCCACCTTAGGGGTCTCCATTCTTTTGCAATTGTTCTATAAGTCCCTGAAAGTCTTCCTTAAGCATTTCATGTCATACCTATTTGAAAAGGTCTTGTATCCTTGTCTACTTGTGTGTTTTTGTTCATTACCACACTCCCGCAGTTAGCCCAAATCCTCTTGGTAGGTGTAAGGGAGCTAAAGGACTCAAAATTATGTTTACTGCTTTCCCGTAGCTCATAGAAATCTCACCATCGGTATTGTGGTGTAAGTGTATATTGATTGAGGGTTTATCGAAAACCCGTAGCGGTCCCAAAATAGGTTTGAGCATAGCGGTGTGGGTCAGTTCAAAGTAACGTTTGCTTGGTCCCACAGCCCCGCAATGGTTTCTAACAGGTCTTGCAGGCTCGCGGTGAGAGTTTCAAGTAGCGTTTGTTTTGGATTGCAACCCCGCGGTGGTTAATGTAATGATTTGTGATGCTGCGGTAAAAGACAAGCCAAGGGAAACAACAAGCCCACTGCCCTATGACGTCCAATTCCCTGACATGCGATAACACGGTGAAAGTTGAAATAATGGTGGTTACCTTGCCACCCCGCAACAATGACCTCACTAGGTCTCTGGGATGGCGGTAAATGGAAAGTAGTGGACAATGACCATAAAAAGGGCTTTCACTATCCTATGATGGCTATCAACAAGGCATGTGGTGATGTGGTAAGGCATTCAATGCTAAAATGATCACCTTGTCGCCCCGCTAAGGTCATTATTAATGTCTGCAGGAATGCGGCTATCGAGGATCATAAATGCAATTCTTGCAGTAATCTCCCATTTGTTGGATCTGTCTAAATCGATGGTTCACATTTGAAACAATATGAATGATGAGATTTTCCAATCTTTCAACATGAACTAGAGTAATGTTGAGGAGATTTGTGCCACAGCTAAATAAAATTCATAATTTCTTCACATTTTCTCATTCAAGTGAATTCAATAGCAATTGACGACTGCAAACTTAAGCTCTAGTGCACTCTACAAACTTCATTCAACTAGGTAAGTGAAAATTCATCCACTTTTGTATCTAGTTGATTTCTACTTTCATTCTTCATTCAATTAAGTTCAACAGAGCAAGTAATTGTCAAAACCCTAGTTTGTAGAGATAGTATGCAATGGCACCTAAGAAGGCAAAGTCTGTAAGTAAGAAGGTTGAGTACTCTACACCCAAAGAAAAGAAATGGTCTCTTCAATAGTCCTTGTTAGATATTTTGCCAAACTCAGTTGATAAAGGGTCCAAAAGGCTTTTTAGAGATGAATTTCAAGGATGCAAAGATGCTATAGTTCCTATCTCTAGTTGGAATTTATTCTGGTACTTCTACGACAAAAAAGATCAACAAGCTCCTGTATGCAACCCGTGGATTTTGGACATGGCAAAGTTGGCGTTGCCCAACATCTTTGTAGACATTGAATTTATCATAGTCATGGCACACTATTATCACCCAGTTACTAAGACAGTAAGGTTACCTAATGGATCACCACTGGTAACAATATCAAGGAACACAATAATAGAGTGTTTCATGCTTAACAGGTAGGCTCTGGAAAAGTTTAGAAAACAAGTTCAAGAGCAGGAAGAAAAGGAAATACATGATGATCAAAGAATCATTGATTCTATAAGATTCATTGAAGATGATCAATTCATCAACACTCCTGAATTCAAGGACTTTTGGATGAAATTGAAGATGAAGGAATTTGATGAAAAGGTTGAAATAAATAAAATAGGAAGTAATGAATCTCAGCATGAGCAAATTGTTGCTCAAACTTTCAAGGAGATGAAAATAGATGAAATAACTATCAGTCCTAAGGAGGCCAGACAACTTTTCTTGAAGAGCAATATGCTAATCATTCTTGGGATGGACTTGAAGATAATGTTCCTTCTTGACCAAGTTAGAAATCAAGATGATCCAATGTTGGTATCTGAATTTGATTGTGAGAATGGTATGAGCAGTGTGGGATATAATCCCAAAATTGAAACATTGGCCATATGGAGCATGCAAAAGAGCACTCAGAAACCAAGGTTGCTAGATGTTGTGCAAGAAATGAGGGGGACAACAATGGTTAAAACATTGAAAGATATCTCCACATTGGAAGTAGCCAATATCACTATGCATTCAACCATGTTCACTAGAGTTGTAGTTAAAAACATGGAACAAAAGTTGCTTAAGTATGAAAAGACTCAAAAGTAAATGAATGAAGAGGTGAATAGATTACTCATGGAAAATGTCAGACTGAAGCAACAAATGAAAGGTGTTGGTTCATCTCAAAGCCTAGAAACTGTGCCTTATAAAGTCCTTGTGCCACCTGAATTTGATGACAAAACTATTCCTGATGAGCATTTGAATGCTCTTAAACAAAGTTTTGAAAATGAAATTGAGTAATTAAAACAGGCCAATGAGAACATCAAAAAGGAGAACAAAGCAAAGATTTTCAGCATCATTGAAAAGATTTTGGAGTAGAGGATTAAAATGGCGTTGGATAAGATTGAGGAAGTACATAAGTGCTACACTTCTTTGTCCTAGACAATTGAACAATTGAAGATCAATCTTTCTATTCTGGATCCTGTGTATACAAGACAGCAACCTGCACATCATACTTTAATGACTTTATGTAAAGTTCTACAATGAAACCCAGATGCTCCTGCTACTCTCAAGCCAATTGAGAAGATTGTAAAAATGATCTTGGATGAGTATCAGTATATAAATGGAGAAAGTCAGAAAATGCAGGCAAAGATTGATTCTTTTGCCTCTTTCAAACATCAATTCATCCCATCGATTTTGGCAGAGGACAAACAAATCAAGGGTTTTGATGAATGGAAAGATGAGTTTGGCTAAATTGTTTCTCAGATAATTGATCATTTGAAGAAGGATGAGGACATCAATGTTCTCAATTTCAATGTGATTCTAGATAGAGTAATTGCTTTGGACACTGGATATGCCAAGTTCATCATTGATAATAGAGTGTTGCTGGATAAGAGATGGAAGGATCACCAGGCCAACCTACTCCAAATCCAAGAATACAAATGGCCTAGTGATTATGTTGTGTTTCAGTGGGAGCAAAAATATATTGCAGTTGAAGACTGATTAGGTAGGGGAGAAATGAACATAAAGCTGGCATCAATAGGCACCAACAAATCTTGGACGTCCTCCTCTTTTGTCTCTTTCTATTTTTATGCTTTTCTAAATATATTTAAAATATATTTGGCAATCTAGTTTAGACTTGTCAAAAGAAAAACATTGTAATATAATATATCAAGGGTGGGAATATGAAAATCCATTTTGAATGTGAAAGGTCTAAAGCTTGTTGCTTCCTTCATCCTTATAAGAAGGAAACCAAGACCTTAGGGCTCTCTCTTTGGGAAATTTGATTTTGGAAAGAGACAATTGCAAGTCCTATTCTTTGAAACAAATCAATATAAAAGTTGCATTTCTCTGGTGCCATTACTTCTAGTTCTCAATTACTTGTTAAATATCTTGGATACTTTATCTGGTTGTCTCCATTTTTCTTTTTCCTTGTTATTTGAATTAACATATCAAGTATATGACTAGTTCTCAAAAACACATTTGTTGTTTTGTGTGATTTTTTTGATAGGGTTTCCTCAAGTAGGGATTAAATTCCATTGAGCAGGTCATAATAATCTAGAGAAATCAATTTGGATTTGTACGTAGAACTAGGTGAAAACAACCTTGCATGTTTATGCCATCCATAAACAATTCCATGCCAAGTAATTTGAGTTGTGGCTAGAAGGAAAACACAAACCTTTCAATAATTTGACTTTACAACCCAAGAGCAGGCACTGTCATATGGCTATTTGATACCATTTTCATTGGTCTTCTCTCATATTCAAACCTTACACTTTTCACACTTTCACTCATAGGCTTTGAGTCAAGGGAGTCAAGTCTAGAATGTAACATTGTTTTTCCTATGTTTGCAATAAGAGAATATTGTCATTTGAAACTAATATATCAGTCACACCTCATTTTGATCTATTCCCTTTTTCAACAGTCATATGGCTGTGATATGCTTCTTCTCTATGATGACTAATCATTGCATGATAATGTAGACTATCACCATGTTTGTGTCACAAGGCATTTGACTATATTATTAGATCACATGTATTCTTCTGGTCTCACAAACTCTAGGCAATAACCTAAGACCCTTGGATTGCCTTAATACTCTCCTCTAACCTGCCATGCTCTTACAATCTCTTATGTTTTCCTTTATCACCAACCATATACTTGTAGACTACTTTTAGAAGTTTGTTTACTATCCTCTTTTATATTTTCCAGAGGTTGTAACTCATCCATTACCATCTTGAAATTTTAAAACAAGATGCTTAATACTTCTATCATGATTGTAAGTGTGATTGTGTAGGCTATCTTGTGACTTGTATAGGTGACCTATGGATTATTTGTCATCTATCCTTCATGCACACATGTCATATAGTCCCTAATTTATAATTGTCATCTACAACATTTCCATGACACAAAACCTTAAGGCCTAATTCAAGACAGTGTCTCATAAAAATCCTTATATACTACCTTCTACTTACACTCACAATGTGGAGATAGAAATCACTTACATACTCCTATGCCAAAGAATATGCTCTTATTCACGATACTCTTAGGATTCACTTATATTTACAAAAATCTCATTAAATCTCTTAGAGACACCACTCTTTAAACAACATTGCCATGAAAGGCTTGTCATAATGTTCTCTGTCATTTGGTTTGACATGTCATTATACACTGCCTTCATATTCTCCATTCATTATTTTTCATGAGAGAAATCTTTTGTGTCCTTAATGAAACATCACATACCTATGACTGCCCTTGTGACTATCATGAAACTCGTTCATATTATCTTCATAAACCATATACTTGAGTTATTATCTTTTGACTTGATAACAATGACTTCTTTTTTACCTTGTCTAACAAGGTTTAACATGGCAAACCTCCATAGATTTTGATGAAGGTGCTAGGGTTTAACATACCTAAGATCTTATCACTATTCATATCTTTTAATATTCATAGAGACAAAATCTACCATGGAAAACAATGGAAAATAACTCATACTTCATAAGTAGTAATTTGTGTTTTTCACATATTCATTTGAGAAATTAATATTCAAATGTCAATTTTAATTGGGTGTTCCTAGTGCATAGCTTTGTAACATTTGCATCTAGTATCCCTACATTAGGAAGCTTATACAAATATTAAATTCATGAAGAGATATTGAATAGAAAAAAATAGTCATAGTGTTATCTTTAATAGGTACAATCCCGTGTTAAGGAAGGCAGTGAGCAGTTTTTGTCAAAGGACAGTGGGATAGCACTTGGAGATGCTTGGTCAAGAGGCAAAACATGATAGTCCTTAAGGGATAGATTGAGTAGTAGCAACCTAATTACAAACTTATCCTTCAATCCCTACAATCGTTTTCTAAAATTACATGGAAAACAGGTACATTTCTTCATTTAAATGACAAAAACACAAATCTTATCTAACATATTCAGTAGATCAAATATAGAGCACCAAGAAAAACTGACCGAGGGCAAACTTTAATTGTACTACCTGAATAAAATCATAAACTGATAAAGTTTGTTTCAGACCCAATCAGTTTATATTTGAATGTATTGGAGGATGTGGAAATATGGGAGCGTGAAAAGAAAAATGTCTATAATTTTATGTAAATCTATAAATAGAATATGTATATTGGAGGCAATGTAAACTCCTAAATCCCTGATAATCTAAGCAAGGAATTTTTCTACAATGTTATTGAGTTGGTTGCTTGGTCACCTAGCATATTGATTGTTCAGGGATATACACACCATTATATAAAGGATGTCTTATGTGGTAGAGATAGACTCTGCATATTGATAGCTAATATGTTTCAATATGTATTCATTACAAACATTTTAATGCATATTCATATCCACTTGCGTACATGCATATATACACTCTATTAGATATCTTTTATTTTAGGATTAACCACTTGAAATATTTAATACTCAAGTGATTCTTTCAATCAGCTATCATTGTTACACTCATCTCTTTATATATAGAAATCTACACATTTTTACATGCATATATGTGTCTATGTGTATATACATACAAAAACACAAGTACAAGTATATGTGTATACACATAAACATAGATATACAAATGTATGTATATATGTATAGAGTAAATTATATATGCAGATCTCTCTCAATCACCATTATATGGGCATTTGCATCTGGTCAAAAATTGTTGAATTAGGTCTTTACTTGCATGTACCCCATATGCTGTTGGTGCAAGGTTGGGACATGCCTTAATTACAGAGCATGCTCCCCAGATTAGGGGACATTTAAAATATAATTTTTCGTAAACATAAAGAAAAGAAAAAAACACTAAGCAAACCTAGATATGAACAATTTACATCCATTGAAGAGACATTTTGCATTATTTTCTCTTTATATTTTCAAGTAACAATACATTGACTTGGGAAGTAGCTACACATCCAGACACATTTATGCATCTCGCTATGGCTCAATGTTTCATTGAGCCCTCCAATTCTATTTTCTGGGGATGTAGGGGAGAGGGAGTATGTGGAAATTTGAAA
The DNA here is from genome assembly GCA_027924645.1 of Cunninghamia lanceolata. Lineage (NCBI taxonomy): Eukaryota > Viridiplantae > Streptophyta > Pinopsida > Cupressales > Cupressaceae > Cunninghamia > Cunninghamia lanceolata. The sequence goes on from BSBN01000725.1 coordinate 1,902,134, forward strand.
AGTGAATGCCTGGAAGCTCCCCTAAAATGCAAGGAATATAATTTGAATAGGAAATTACCATGGGAATGGGGAGTACATGATTGGGCCAGGAGGATGAGAAAAGGGAAATGCAAAACAAAGTGATGATTGAAAATTTTTGCACAAGGAATAGCTATATTAGTATATATGAACAATAAAATGCTCTTTTATAGCTATATAAAAATTAAACTTCTAATTAACAAGTAGTGTAGCAATTTTTCTTTCATGAATTCACTATGAATTATAGTTGATCAATAAGCACACCAGAAGATTCTAACTTAGTATGGTGATCCTCAAATCATAAAACTATAAATATGTCAAACAAGACCCGATTTATACCACCAGCATTGAAAATGACCATGTAAGAGGATGACTCATCTTGAAGGAAGATAAAACTGATTGAAACCATGGTTGGAGGTAGAAGAAGGCCCTAAGTCCATATCAAAGTGTAGACATTGAAGAATTAACATCATCATTATCACTAAATGAGGCAAAGAAAATTTGATAATGCCCATAGAAATTAAGATTAGATCAAAGGGCCTAGTGTGGCAATCTTGTGGGAGTGCAATTAACTTTTCTTGGGAGCTTTTATCACAACTACCAAAAATTAGAGAGGAAGTTGGCAATGAGCATCTATTTCGATCTCTTGGAGTATGGATGAGGGGTGATGATAAGTTGTATGTTTGTGAAGAAAAACATCATATGTATCGCTTTAAACAAAAAACATGACAATTTAAACAAAAACCCTTACATTTGGAAGCTTTATAGGGATTCTCAATATAAGCTCAAAAAACACCAAAATATGGGAAGAAGTCTGCACTGAGTCATACTACATTACCGATATCCTTGTGTCCTAAAGTTATACTTGCCAAAGAAGTCCTCTATTCTCCATCAAACATCTGCAAAAAGGCTCGAGATTCAAATGCTAATCCTCTTCATACATGGAAAACTTGTTCATTAATGAGCATCCAACAAGAACAAGATGAAAGATTTTTTGTACTAAAGATATCAGTTCGAGCTTACATTCCTTTGTGAGGCTCTTAGCTCTCAAACTAATGAAAGGACAGTGGAGGAAATATTTGTATCCTGCCAATAATTTTTCAATTCAAAGTATTTTTTTAATTACCCACTTTTATTTGTGTGACTAACTATTTAGTCATTTTTATTTGTATGACTAAATAATTTTTTAGTCGACGACCAAGTTAGTCATTTATTTACTTATTTATAGATGAGTTGCAAAAAATTAGTAGAATTTAGTCATTTTTAGTTGTTGTGACTAAAAGTTTTAGTTGCATAGTCATTTATTTGCCAAATTCTACTAGTGTGAAGAGATCCAGCCTAAGCATCATGATAATAGAGATCACTATTGGAACCAACCACAACAAAATTGTAATTTCTCTCATCCTTTTGTACCTCCTAAGAGTGGATTCAGAGCTAATTCCGTTCCTGCTAGGTCAGCACCATAGAAACAACAACAGGGTCAAAAGGCCAAGTCATTTCAAGGAGGACCATCCAGGTCTTAGTACGCTCCATCATAGAGGAGAGACCAAAAGCCACAGACATAATTTGTGGGGACAACCCGTACTTAGCAGAGCTTCCGAGGTAGTCAGGCTAGCTCTAGTAGAATCACCTTTCAGACTTCAACACCACCTAAGGGTCCTTGTTATATATGTGAAGGTATGGGGCATATTTCTCAAGAGTGTTTACATAATAGTTCAGTTGTAGGATGGAAAAAGGCAATGGCTTCTGAGACTACAGTTGGTGATGTGGGTAAACCCATCGAGTATTTGCAACCATACATAATCGGCAGGCGGATCATGAGGCTTCAGTCATTGAGACTCCATGTAAGATTGGTAATGTTGTTGTTTCCATACTCTTTGATTATGGGGCTACAGATTCATTCATGTCCCTGTTAGTAGTGGAGAGGTGCAGGTTGGTGGATGTTAAGAAAAAAGCTAATTAGGAGGTAGAGTTAGCTTCAGGAGCTAGGATGTATGTTAGCTCTTTGGTTAAGGATTGTCAAATAGGGCTTGGAGCCTTTTCTACTTCAACAAACCTCAGGGTGATTCATTTAGGGTCCTATGACATGATTTTGGGTATGGATTGGTTGAATACTCACGGGGCTAAGCTAGATTGCCACGATAAATCCATTGAGTGTTTGGATGGTGTTGGTAACAGGGTGAAGATTTTAGGTATTTAGAGACCCATTTCACTCTAGATTATTTCAGCTATGTAGCTTAAGTGTTGTATGTGGAAAGAATGTCAATTCTTTGCCATTTCTATCAGTGATAGATTAGAAGACAAGCTAGAGACTTCATTGGATCATCATCCTATTCTTTGTGAGTTCACCGATTTATTTCCTTCTCAACTTTCTGGGATGCCACCACAGTGAGAGATTGACTTTCACATCGACTTGGTGCTAGAAGTGCAGCCTATTTCCAAGGCTTCCTATATAATGATGACACAGGAGCTTTAGGAGCTTTAGTTGCAATTGGAGAAGCTTTTGGAGAAAGGACATATTCATCCTAGTGTATCTCCTTAGAGTGCACTTGTTATCTTCATGAAGAAAGATGGATCTCTTCGCCTTTGCATAGACTACAGGCAGTTGAATAAGCCCACAATAAAGAATCACTACCCATTGCCAAGGATAGATGATTTGTTAGATCAGATCCAAGGAGTGAAGATTTTCTCTAAGTTTGACCTAAAGTTAGGATATTATCAATTAAGGATTGTAGAAGTCGACATCCACAAGACAACTTTCTGCACACATTATGGTCACTATGAGTTCATGGTAGTCTTGTTCGGCTTGACCAATGGCCCAACAGTTTTTATGAGCTTGATGAATGGTGTCTTCCACACTTTCTTGGATAGATTTGTTGTCATCTTCCTGGATGACATTTTGATTTATTCTCACATAGTAAAGGAGCATAAGGAGCATTTGCAACAAGTATTGTAATGCTTGAGAGAGAACCAACTATATGCTAATCTTTTCAAATGTGAATTCTTCCAAATAAAGATCTAGTATTTAGGGGATATCATATCAAGAAATGGGATTTCCATGGATCCTTCTAAGATTTAGACTATTTTGGAATGGCCTAGTCCAATAAATGTTGCAGATGTCAGGATTTTTATGGGTCTAGCCGACTACTATAAGAGGTTCATGGAACATTTTTCTAGGATTGCGCATCTAATTACTATTACTAAATTATGTTTACAACCTAATTTAACAAGCCCTAGATTGCAGTTGTTGCAAAGGGGATAAGAAAATTTTTGTGTTCATGATCACTCAGTCAAATGCCTACTATCTTGACAAGAGATAAATGAAGGATTACTTATCAGGATAATGTGATAGCTCAAATTGAGTTGTCAAACCATCCTGATAAATGAAAGTAGTTTGATGACAAGAAAATAGGCATTCAGGGAATGACATGTATCTAACTGATTTCATCTTCCAGTTATAATGTTATTAAATATTTAGTGCCACAATACAGTGCAAAAGGAAAGGTGCTTATAAACTGTCATTTCATCATCATGTTTTAAAAATGTGTTTTAAAGCAAATTCGGTTGTTTTATGCTATGTATTTGATTTAGAAAGAAAAATATACATAAATCATTGCATAAAGTAAAATAATTGATTATATTCAAGAGAGTGTTTAAATATGTCCCACACAAGCCATGGGAATGATTGAACTGAGCCAATGCAGCAAAGCATGCAAGCTATACATATAAAGATAAAGAAAAGAAAGAAACACATGAGAAGAGTGATATCCATCATTGCCTTGAAGTGTTGGTGTCGATCCTCCTATCTGCAGCTTGATCTTCATGTTCTCAGCTTCATGTCCCTAATCAGAATGATGAACCTGCAATGTTGAAAGGTTTGGCTAGAGCTCCAGATATACAAACTCATCATATGCCTTATCAACAGATATATAAACTTGCAATCATGATGCTGCAATTGGATCATCATCAAACATATGCAAAAATCAAATCATCAGATGAAGGCCAAATCATCATGAGAAAGAGCATTAAACTTTCAAAGGCATGTTTTTATGCTAATTTGTTTGTTCACTATGCAGGTATATATAGGAGAAATCATGTTGCTACTTCATCTTTTATGGAATAAGCATGTGGAGAAAAATGGGCTCCCATAAGGGTTGAGCCCAACATGTTCAGAGTAATGACATTAATACAGAGATAATCAATTGAGAAAACATCATGGTATGGTATCACATCATATATAGGTTGCTGCTACATCAGATGTATCAAGTGCAAGAAAAGAGGACAGTCATGTAAGAAGATAGTCATACAATGCAAGAGGTACAACAGATGATCATGGAGTAATAAAAACATATACCTTATTTGCCACAGTCACAATGTAATCAAAAGGACAAGGTACATACAATTAAATGACATGTGGAAACCATAGCATGATCACAAAGTACAAGTATGAAGTACAACCATAGCATCTAAGAAACATGTACTTTTCATCTTTTGTCATGAATGAAATGTAAAATTGCTATTTAGACATATGGAGAACCCTACATCTATGCCAAAAAGGGGTTAAAAGCATATGGAGTAGTCATAGAGACACATTATGATATATGGGACAATCAAAAGAAACATAAGCTATATCATTCACATATGCAACATCATACAAAGTGCAGTCAACATAGTTCATGAAGCATGTGAACAAATAAATGAAGAGTAATAAGAATGGAACAGCAGAGGACATTTTCCTTGTTCATCTACAAGAAATTGTAGATTGATACTGTGACAACATTTTTCTTTGCATTCACATTAGATGAATCAAGTGCAAATACATAGATGAAACAACAAAAGAAGTGATCAAGAAGGATATAATGTCTAGGTACTGCATTAAGGAGCAGTACGATTGCATCATGAGGATGCCACGCCTTCTATATACAAGTCATATCTCATCAATGTAAAGGTGCAACAAGCTTTACTACAGCATTGGCATGATCTAGGAACAATAAGCCATGATCAAATATAGTCAAGTTATAGAGAATATCAAGGGACATCAAAGAGACTTCATATCTATCCTTATGCCTTCTATATATTGCAACATTCATATTCAATAAATGTAATGGCATATCAGGTACAAGAGATAATGTCAAATGCCAAGATGTAGTGTCAAATATCAAAATATAGTGATCTTGTTCCATATATAGAGGAAGAAGGAACAAATGTAGTTCTCTATCAGAAGTACTAGGAGGGTCTTAGCATTGTTTCCTCTTCCAAAAAGCCACATTACACAATGCAAAATATATAGGTGGAACAACAGTCATCATGACTATCTCAAAAGACAAAAAGAATGGTGGACTTTCAAGAACAGAGATAAGAAAAAGATGTGTTCATTATTCACAAAACCCCATAGTTCCTTTTTACCCTTTTCTTGCTACAGGAGTGGGATTTTACATACATAACTAGAAGACAAATAAAGATGATACAGTGGTAAGTCAAAGAGCAGAGAAAACCTTTTTATGATAGATAGAGAAAAGAAAATGGATTTTTTACAAACCCTAAGAGGGTATGCAGTGAGTGAAGGTCTTTTACCATTTTTGTGTCAGATATACGACTTATATGAGCAGCCATGGTGGTTTTCAAAGAAACAGTCATTGCTCACAAACCCTAGGAGGGTTTCCTCTTAAGAAATGAAACTTTTACCATTCTGTATCATATACCATTTTCTTTTTAACATCCATGGTGGGTTTTAAAATAAATAGAGCATTTTACCAAATATGAACCATTTTTATAAACTTGTCAAAACCCTCGAAATGGTTTTATACATGGAATTCCTATTAGAAAGAAGAAAGGAACCGTGCAAAGTGTACATGAAGCAACTAGTGCAGAGAAGATCCATATTCTTCCTTTTTTCTATGTCATGACAGAGAACAAAAAAGATAACAATATGTAGAGAAATGGAAAGTCCATCTTCATTATGCTAGTGGAGCAGATATACAGAAGAGAGCAGCTAAAAGAAACATCTAAACTACATTCTTTCCCATTCTTTTTTTAGAAAAGAAACCATAAACTTACAAAAGAAACTCACTTAAAGAATATAGTTCAAGAATAGCTCAAGATAACAATAGTTCGAGCCTAAAATGCCCCTGTTACAACAATGGAAACTCTCAGCATGGTGGCGCTCATGAAGTAGCAAAAAGACACAATGAAAATGACAAAGGAATTTTATGTTTTCCTTTGTTTTGATTGATGCCTTAGCTAAAGTCGTGAAGACTTTTTGACTTCAATTAATAAATCATTGCTATCCATATAATCATCATGGTCAAGACTTCAGCAAGTCTTTTACCTAATGATGCCACAAGGGCCCGTGAGGGCTTGTTTCCTTTTCTTTTTTTTTCTTCCTTTTAATAGTCAACAAAATCAATGATTTGAAGGTAAGGAAAGGTGAGACTTGGTGATTATATATGCATGGAGCTATAAGGTTGTTTTTAGTATAATGTAATTTTTGCATAGAGTGATAAGGTACTGTGATTTTTGCATGGAGTGATAAGGTATTATACATGATAAAAGATGCATAAGGTATGGTGTGTAAGGAGATATAAGGTATTATATATAATGCATGACATGAGATGTATCTTTTGCATGGGAGACATAAGGGCCTTACAAATGTAAAAGGAAATATATGAAAATCATAATGATATGTAATGCATGAATATTTGCATAAGGAGTTATAAGGGTTTTTATTCCAAATATAAAAGAAATAATGCATGAATGTTTGCATGGGAGACATAAGGTGTAAAAGAATAAAAATAATGTAATGGATTGATAAGGTGGAGATTTTTCTTGCCTTTTTATATTTTTATGATTTCAAACACCACATTTGCATGGAGCTCAACATTGTTACTTGGTGAAGTCACAGATTGCCACATTGGGCAACTTGTTTTATTTTTGCCAATTATAGAGCAATGAGGGCATTTTCACAAGCCTTATATTTTCTTCTTTCTTGCATATTCTAAAGGCTAAATATTGTATATTAACACATATTAAGTGTAATATTTCTATAAATTGCCTTAATACATGTTATATTTAAGCCTTAAAAATAAATAGGACCTAGACATAACATTTATTAAGGTAAATAATTAGTGCCTTTAATATTTGTTAATATAGGTTAATTACACCTTCTTAAACATGCAAAGAAGACAAAAAATATGTGGAGTCAAATTGCTCTATTTTTGGTCTTAGGGCCTAGTTTTGACTTTTCTTAAGTCAAATGCTGAGAGTTGGAGTTGTGAGCTAAAATAGCTCATCTTGGAGCATTTTTAGGGCCTAATTTTTAGGTTTTTTATTCTTGGTTGCCCAAGCAACTTTGAGTTGCTTTTTTATGGCTTTCTCATGCAGTTTTGGAGCTGAGTTCACTGCAATTAGCTTTTTAGGGTCCATGGGACTATTTTTTCTTATATATAGTGAGAAATGCTCATGCTTTTCTAGTTCTTGCCTTTTTACTCTCTTATACATAGCATAGAGAAAAAGGTTTTGTACCTCAACTTTTGCAAATTTATTAATTACAACAGGTTACATGTTTTATTCTTTGTCATTTTTATGCAAGTGTTCCTTTATTTTTCAGTAGAATCAAGTATCTACCTTTTCATTAGTGCTCCTTTTGTGAATGATTTTATGAGATTTTATTGTGTTTAATATTAGAACCTTTAAAATCATTGTCTCATTTGTACTTGCATGTATTGAATAGCATTGAAATCATAGGGCTTAGGTTGTGCAGTTGGAATAAGTTTTCTTTCATGTTGTGCGTGTAGGAGTTCGGACAACACTGAGAGGGGGGGTGAATCAGTGTTGTATTAATTTTCAAACATTTTACAACTTTTTGAAAGCTTTCTCTTACAGAACAGATGGAAGGGAATACATTAATGATTTGTTGAGTTTATATGCACAAGACTTACAATAACAGATGTAAACAAAACATGATCAAACCAATAATATGCACACACATAGAAGAAATTAAGACACAACCTTTTTACCGAGTAGAAAACCCTCAGGGGTAGAAAAACCACTCATGAAGTGCCTCACTGGCTTAACTGAAAAACATGCCGCACTGGCAATACAAATTGTCTCACTGACAAATATTAAGGTCACACTGACCTATAAGCCTCACTGGCTAATACAATGCCTATTAACAAAACATCAATCTTTGTGTGCAAGACATGATTGTTGTTCAATCGGATTTGCACCATTGTATACAACCTTATACCTTCTGTTTGATTTTCAAATCAAGACCATTTTCTTTTTCTTACTTCTGCAAACAAGCTCCATATACAAATCTCTATAAACAATTTTCTCTGCAAATTAATCCTGTATTCTATTGCATATCAATCTTGTATTCTAATCCTCCATACAACAACACTGCATATCAATCCTCCATACAACAACACTGCATATCAATCCTGTATTCTAATATGCTTAACAACACTACTTTTCTCTGTATGTTTCATCTCTACCTTACTAGCCATTCAATCAATTTCACCTGATTATCATTGCAATTGCATATTGTCTTTTTGATCACCTTGTCAGTCTCTGTACCTGTATTTGATCCCTGTCAGTTCATCATTGATCTGCACAATATCACTCACCTCATCTTGTTAATCCACAAGACTCTCAAATCAAAAACATCTGTAATATCATTAAATAAAATCTGAATATACTTTCACAACCCATCACAATGCATTTTCAAAAACCCTTCATATTCTCTGCTCTATTTTTAAAACAAAATATCTTCCCGTCAATTCTATGCATTAAAAAATCTTTTGATCTTCCTCTTCTCTGTACATGATCCTTCACATTCTTTGACATTTCAATTTGGACAATTTCTGTATTCAATATTATCCCTGCAAATAAAATCTTCAATTTGATTTTCTCACAAGACAAAAACATCATTCAATCTTGTTGATCTTCCTCAAAAATATCTTCATGAAAACCTTTCATATTCTATATCTGTGAAGAAATTATTTTTCTCTTCATGTCTATGACTGTTCATTTTCTTCCTCTCTTCCTCTTTGCAAATTCCTGCAATCTTATTTCATCTTCAATAAAATCAAAAAATCAATTCATCTTTGAAAACCAATCTGCCTCAAAAAAAATCACCTCAAATTCTTCTCTGCAATTTTTCATAAAAAAACTTTACTAAATTCTTCAATAGTTAAAAAAAATTGCTTTTAAAAAGCAATAACCATCTCCTCATAAACTTCCTAATTTGAACTCATGCCTTTTTTTTTTAAAAAAATAGAAATTTTAAAAGGTTTCCAAAAAACTTTTATAAAAAATATTCTTAAATGTCATAAAATATGACATAGGTATAAAGTTTCTATCTTTTAAAAAAACTTCCCTTTTTAATGCATCGCGGGCTTTTCAAAACACATAAAGCATTACGGGCTCATCATAATATATAAAGCATTTTCTAATGCTTTTCAAACTCTTAAAAAAACTTTTAGGAAATCCCACTTCACATTTGGCGGTGATAGTAAGTTTAAATTTAAATTGAAAGCCCGCTTATCACATTACCAAAGCCATCGGTCTCCAAGGGAAAGGGCCGGTCACTGCCATGTGTTAGGAACCCTCTAGCAGGTAAGGTTTAAGTGATTAACCTGCAGCTACAAGTCACTTCCTTGTTAAAACAAAAAGTGCATTTGATGAGTGACTGTTATGTGAGTGTTTTTAAAGACACCTAAACAACAAATAGGACCTTCATAAATACCATTGCTACTTAGTCATTGTTACTTTGCCATTGTAGTACTTCAAAACAGATCTGAGTTCTCTCCTACCATTCAAACACATGAACCTTGATAAAAACTCTAAGAGGACATTTTGATTCAAAGACATTTCATTAACAAGGACATTATATATGGTAACTAGAGTATCAGGGTTCATCAAAAAGGCTCTTGAATGCTAAACCATCACTAAGATCTTAAACCAGCTAGGAAACCAAATGTGATACTTCAAATGTGATACAATGAAGATCTAACTGTCACTAAATGTGTCCCATGCCAGTAATTATCATATGCCACTGTAAGAAGAGTCTTGTCAACTGAAATAGTCAGAGATGAACAACATATGAAAACTTTGCATATCCATATCTACATCAATGAACTCCCTTATCAACAAATGTTATCATTTCTGCCCTGTGAACCTTCAAAGTTGAACTTTGTACTCCTGATGATGCAAGATCAAACCTGTGAAGTATAAAACCATTCTCTGTATCTTTTTGTCATCAATACAGTATGAACACCAAACCAACATTATGCAAATGAAACACTTCTTGAGAGTGAGTTGATTTACTCATGTTCTTGTTCAAACTTCATGGAGATAAGTATGTATCACTTATCAAGACCAAGACACCCTGAGATTGAGATCAATATATATAATGCAAGCATCTTTGTTCAACACCTAATTAGCACACCACATCACCTGCAAGACCACATCTCCTGCAAGACCTTTTTGACATCAATGACAATCTGACACCATCAGTGCGAACCCTATTTTCCTTCAAAAAGAAAGTTATTTCCAACCTCCCTTAGAATAATTTTTGTGCTCATATTGCCAAGGTGAATTTTGTAGTTAAATTTTTTTTTGAGATTCATTTTGAACTAAAGTTGTAGTTTTTCCATCAAATTAGGTGCATCACCACACTTTAAGTTTCAATTTTAGTGATTTAAGTAAGTCCTTTCAACCCTTTTCCTGCAAAGTTATAAGTTTTCAAGGGAACCAACCCATAATCTAGAGGTTCAAGTTCACCATAGGTCACCCACAACCTAAGTTTAATCCCATGTTACATAGGATTACTGAGCTTCATAGCTTTGCATAATGGGTGCAATCCTATGTGTTAACCGTTTTTTGGCATGCTAGGTGGGACTTTGAACTAATTTTCAGTTCAAAAAGAACTTTTTTTTTGTTGTTTTGGTATAATCAATAGATTTTATAGCCTTTTAGAGGTTTTATTTCAAGTACCTAGCGACTCTAACTTTCTGGTTTGATACATCAGATTTTTTAGCCTATGAAAAAGTACCAAAGGAGGGATAAAGTAGATAGAGTGGTAAAGCCATCAAATACATCAGTACCATATCTGCCAAATTCACATCCTAAATTTGCTTTTCATCAAAATCCTTTATTTACAAGTTCTTCATCGGTACCTGATAGTTCTCCACCATTAAGACCAAGAGAACAGGTACCTATTTTCCAAGAGGAACCTATTTTTCAAGAACTTGAAGAAGAAGTACCTGTGTTTTAGGCATTACAAGTACCTACAATACAAGTACTAATTATTTAGATGGTAGCAAATAGACCACCACCACCACCTAGAAATCAACCATTTGTGACTTTTAATGGGGGCAACCCATTGAATTTGCAGCAGCATGATGCAATACCAGTAGCTACACTGAAAAGTTTGCCTAGTTTCACCGGTGAAGATGGAACCACACTGATAGAACACATCAGAGATATAGCATCATTATGTAGTGTTCATCATATCACAGAAGAAAGTATAGCAATAAGGTTGTTAGCAGCATCTTTCAAAGGTAAAGCTCTTCAATGGTTCAGAGGATTAAGAGTTAATTCTATTACATCATGGATGAGTTAGGACCTTCCTTGAATGGACAGTTTCAAGATAGATCAGATCATCTATCACTTGTTGAGTAGATTGATGAAAGTAGATTGTCATTGATGTCAAAAAGGTGTTGGTATTGATAGGAGTTGTTCATATACTTCAGGTTGATATGTTGCTTCATGGCTAAGTCAGGAAATGCTAACTTGTTTAAATATTCAAAGGACTTTGTTTTATGAAGAACCTTATTTAATGGGAGCTCCATTTATTAAAAAGCATCCAAATATATTTGAAGATCAATATTTAATGGGAGCAAATTGGAAGCAGAGCTCAAATTGCTTTATTTAAATAAAGTGGACTTTATATGCTTAAAAAGTGGGGAGCAAAAGCATTGAATATTTAAATATATAAAGTTTGATTTTTATCCTATTTTGTTGATCCCCTTTAAATGTCATATTTTATGACATAAATAAAAATGTGAAGTTACAAAGCTACTTTTAAGGAGATTTTAAGGAGATTTTCAAAGCTATTTTTAAGGAGATTTTTGTGGGAGATTTTGTGGGAGTTTTTATGAAGATTTTTTTCTTCTTTCTATTTTTTTAAACTCTCCTTCATGGCAAGAAGAATATTAAGGAGTAGTTTTTTTTTTTTTTAAAAAGAAGGGAAGTTATTTTGAGAGATATTTCTTATTTTGATGAGAAGGTTAAAAGTTTTTTTTGTGGAGAATATTTTATTTTGCTGATGGTTTTTTGGAAGAAGAAAATGAAGAGAAGCATGGAAGTTTTTTCTTGAAGATATTTTATTTTGCAGATTGAAGATTTTTATGAAGAAGATGAATTGACTAAAGATTTTGTGTAAAGGATATCATTTATGGTATTTTATTTTTGGAGAAAATGAAAAGATTGATGAAGTTGAAAATATATATGCAAGGTCATTAATTTTTTTTAATACAGGTGAATATACAGAGAAGATGAAGGGTTCGAAGAAGATAATTTTTTTAAATAAAAAATATGAAAGAGATTTTGTTTGAGAAGATGAAAGGATCTTCAATTTTTTATGAAGATGAATTTTTGTATTATAGAAAAGAAGAATATTTTGATGACATTGGAGAATAGGGATTTTTATGTATTCTATAGGGAATATGACTGGATTTGAAGATTGAAAATATGGAAGATATTTTTTTACAGGGGCAAATCTTTGAAGACTTTATTTTGCATTTGATATTTTTGCAAGGGCAAACTGATTATGATTGAAGACTCCAGAAATATGAAAGTTATTTTTGTGAAGATGATTTTATTTTTCCAAATCCTTCGTGAATGGAAATGGTCATACAAGTGAAATTGATTTTTGTAGAGATGTTAATCAAATTGAAAAAATAAATAAATATGAGAGGGATTTGAAAAGTCAAGTTATTTTGTATTGCAGGAGAAGAGTCGAATGTGAAAGGTCACATGATTTTTAATGATGTGACAGGGACTTGGATAGGGAGTGTTGTGCACATCAACATGCAATGGTGAAGATAATTTTATGATTCTCTTAAAAGGAAAATATAGATGAATGTGTGAAAAATTTGCAATGAAAAAGACACATTTTTTGTGAAATATTATTGATGGAAGATCAGGTGATTTCAAGGATGAATTGTTCAGAGGATTGAAAGAAACGATGAGATATGCATCTATTAGAAAATGTAAAAGAGATGAATGAGGGTATGCAATGGTGCAGATCAGATTGAGTTGCAATCATTTCTTGCACACAAGATTTTATATGTTTATCATGGTGATTGTATTTTGTTTGTGAGGCTTGTGGTCAATGAGACCTTCCTATACTAGTGAGGCTTGTGGTTTGTGAGACCTCTGTATGTGCAGTGAGGCATCTTGCAAAGCTAGTGAAGCTTCTTTGGTCAATGAGACCTTCATGTAACCAGTGAGGTTTTGAATAAGCCAGTGAGGCAACTTTGAGTGGTTTTTCTACCCCGAGAGGGTTTTCCACTCCAAAAATTTTTGTGTCATAATTTGTCTCTATGTGTGCATATTTGTGTTTTGTTTATAAGTTTTTTGGTTCACATCTTTCACTATCAATCTTGTGCATATGAGCTCAATAGATCATTAATGTCTTCCTTTCTACTTGTCTTGTAAAGTTTGCAAAAAGTTAAGAATTTACACAACATTGATTCACCCCGCCTCTTAGTGTTGTCATTGATTCCTACATAGATGACAACCATCAAGAGGACTCCACAAGAGTAGATGTCCAATTTCAATTTCAGATTCCAGAGGACCTGGAATAGAATTCTGGAAACAGTAAGGCCTTCACCTGAGCATGCATTTCTATATTATCTTAGAGCATTGAATAGTGATATTGTTGTCATGATTCAATCAATGGGTGGGGTTACTTTACTAGGTGCATTTGATCTTGCTATTAGAGCTTAAAATAGTTTAATTCAAGTTGGCAAAATTGTACCAAGGCCTCCTATGCCTATATTCCCTGACATTTAGCTCTTAATGCTAATTTCAATGCCTCCAATTGCATCAATACCTACTCTACCAGCCTTTGGCTATTAAACAACTGTAAAAAAAATATTGATCCAATCCATTATGATATTACAAGAGCTTAAGGGTAATCAACAAAATATAGCAAAGTTATTGCAGACTGTTAGTAATGACTTAGTGAGTCTCAAAATACAACAAAATTAGAATAATAGACCATACCAAGCTCCATATCAGGAAAATAGGCCTCCTTATCAGGCATATTACCAAGGATAGAGAAGGAATTATAATAACAGGCCAAATCAACAGTATACTCCCAATGCTGTCAGCTCATCAAAAGAGCTTGTACTTATGTAAAATAACATGGTTCAAGATTATATATGGTGCTATCCATGTAACCTACCTCATAACCAGGCTACTTGCATGAATGGACTGGTCAGTCAAGCACTCATAGTCCAGAACAATTATGCTACTACTGAAAATATATCAAGTGATGTTAATGATCAACTAGATTCCCAAACTCAGCATAATAATCCTGATGTTGCTTTAATGAATTGGCAAGTTAATAATATTTGTGGAGTAAATTAGTTACCAGGGCAGAAATAGTCATTTACCAACATTGCAGCAAATACCAGATCAAAAATGAGAGCTATTGAGTTACAACAGCAAGCTAATGTCAGCAAATAGCAAGCTGACAAAGTGCAACAACAGACTGATAAAGGAAAAAATCAAGCTTCTGCAACTCAATAAAATCAACCCAAGGCTTCTACTTCTTAGAATGTTCATATTCTGCCAAGAGGATAGCAAACATCTGATAGAAGACACCAGAAGCTCAATCACAACCAACCAAAGTACAATCAGTTGCTGTTGTTCCCAAAATGTAGCAAAAGGTTAGTGGTCCTTCTTTCAATATTCTTGATCATATGAAGAAAGCCACTGTTAACATGTTTATTTTGGATGCATTACACATCTTAGGTCAGAAAGATTTGTTACAAGATGCTTTAGCTCAATTATCTATGTCCAATGAAGCTCAAACAAGTCAACCCCGGGTTATGCTCACTAATGAAGCACAAAATAAGAATGAACATCCAAAACAAGTGAGCAAACCACCTCCTTTTTATGTTACCCTGATAGTTGGCAACCATCTAGTCCATAATTGTATGATTGACTTAGGAGCTAGTAGCTCCACGATGCCCAAACAGTTAGCTAACAAGCTTGGTTTGAATTATGAACCTATTGCAAGGGGGTTGTTCAATTAGATGGTACTGAAGTTAATACAATGGGGATGTTGAAAGATCTTGGTCTTACCTTACATGCATGCCCCAATTTTGTAATTCATCAGGACATCCATGTTATTGACCTGCCACCTCACTTTGCCATTTGTCTATCTAGAGACTTCATAGCAAAATTAGGAGGCTATTTATCCTCTAATTGGACTCACCTATTTTTTAGAACCAGATATGGCACTAAAGTCACCATAAAATTAGAACCATTAGCAAATGAACATCTTGAGCCATATACACCCAGTCCAATTAATGCCAATCTTTCAATTTTTTATCAAGAAGAACCAACTACTATCCAAGACCCAAATACACCTTTGGAGGGCATACCTGACTTAGTTTTAGATTAGTGGGCAGCAAAAAATCATGAGATAGATCCTTTTGATCAAATGGATGAAATAGGTCTTGGTGTTTATATGATCCAAGAGAAAGGTGTTGCTATTCTGAACCTATTAAAAGGAGAAAATTAACAAACTATATAATCTGATAATGATGTTTAGCAGTTGTATTTTGACAGTTCTAGAAGCAAAATTGGTGGTGGTGGAGGAGTTGTGTTAGTTTCTCCCACAGGTGAAAAGTATTATTCATCTTTTTGTTTTGCTTTCATTTGTTCAAATAACTCAGCTAAGTATGAGTCATTAGTTCATGGATTGGAATGGGCTAGAAAAAGGAATATTAAATTTGCCTAAAAGTATTTGGGGATAGTGAATTAGTGGTAAAACAAGTGAGGAATATTGTTGCTACTAAAAATGATTTGCTGAAATTGTACAAACACAGAGTTTGGGATATGATAGATGAGTTTGATGCTTTTAATTTGATATCTATACCAAGGATTGATAATAAACAGGCTGACAAATTGGCTTCTATTGGTGGTGAGCATGATATTCTAGTAGAAATGAAGAATGTTCATACTCCTCTTTATGTTAAAGTTATTGTCAAACCATCAGTACCAGACAATAATACAAGTTGGCAGGTCTTTGATAGTGATGAACAAATTGTTAATTTTCTGATGGAAGAAGCTAAGTTTGCTATAGGGAATTAACAAAAATGGCTACAACAATATGATGACCAGATCTTGCAATTAAAGTCAAATAAATTACCTAAATGTTTGGTAACCTTAGAGTCAATATTTAGCACTGATGATCAGGTTAGGAGAGATAAAGTCAACTTATCTGTAAAACAAGAACATTATGAGCCTATTGAGATATTCAAAGACAAGCTGCTTAAGCTTAGAAAAGTGTGCACAAAAGAAGAAAAAACTTTTATTTAGCTATGTCAAGAATTCAGTGATGTATTTTCTTGGGGTTATGGAGATCTAAAGGGTTTTAACCCTAAGTTAGCTCAACACACTATTGAGCTGGAACCCAATGCCAAACCAGTTAGACAGAAACAAAGGCCATTAAACCCGAAGCTGGAAGTGCTCATGAAGACTAAATTAAACAAGCTGATAGAAAGTAATATAATCTTTCCAATAAAGAATACATCTTGGGTTTCTAACTTGGTTCCTGTTAGAAAAAAGAAAGGAAAAATTAGATTATGTGTTGATTTTCGTGACTTGAATAGAGCATCTCTGAAAGACCATTACCCACTACCATCAATGGAGCAAATCTTACAAGTTGTTTCAGTATCAGAAAGGTTTTCTTTATTGGATGGTTATTCTAGATACAATCAGATTTTAGTGAAAGAGGAAGACCAATACAAGATTGCATTCACTACCAAGTGGGGCACAATGGCCTATAGAAAAATGCCATTTGGATTATCTAATGCAGGTGCAACATTCCAAAGAGCCATGGATATGGATTTTCAAGGCCTCATAAATAAATTTGTACCTATATATCTAGATGATGTAACTATGTTCTCAAAGAAGGATGAAGATCATTTTAATCATCTAAGGCTGATTTCTGAGAGATACAGAGAATTTGGGGCTTCACTCAACCCAAAAAAGAGTATCTTTTATGTGCATGAAGGAAAGCTTTTAGGACATATAGTATCAAAGGATGGAATATCCATAGATCCTAAAAGGATTTCTGCAATCTTAGCATTACCACTTCCTATCCATAAGAAAGGCTTACAAAGATTTCTTGGAAGAATCAACTTTGTAAGGAGGTTCATACCAAACATAACAGCATTATTGCAGCCCCTTACAGCCATTCTCAAGAAGAATATTCCTTTTAGTTGGACAAAGGAAGGTAAGCAGAGTTTTGAAGAAATCAAAGAGGCATTTGTTGCTGCCCCAACACTAATTAATCCAAATTTTGACAAAGATTTTATCTTGTATGCATTTGGTAGTGTTGATACAATCTCAACTATGCTATGTCAGCAAAATGGGGAAGGATTGGAGCAGCCTATGGCTTTCTTTAGCCAAATTCTACATGATTATGAGGTGAGGTATTCATTTATTGAGAAACATGTATTGGCTATCATAAGAAGCCTTAACAAGTTTAAACGCATGCTTTCTAACAATAAAGTATAGTCAATGGTTGCCCATCCAACAATCATGGAATTCTTCCTTAGCAAGGATTTAAATGACAACAGGGCGGGATGGATAACAAAAGTAATGGAATATGACATTCAGATCAAGGTTACAAAGCTTGTCTGAGGTAAAGGTTTGTGTGAACAATTGGTAGAAAATGAAGAAAACAACACTAAACTTGCAGAAGAGACTAAGACATTGCTGCAAAACAAAGAACAAGTTGTTGTCCCAGACCCACCTACAAGTTGGGTGCAACAAATGGTTCATTATCTACATACTGGGGACTATCCTGAAGGTCTAAACAAATCAAAAATAAGGTATTACAGGCTGCAATCCATACCTTATGTTATAATAGATGGAGTTTTGTATAAAAGGTACTTTAATGGTGTTTTGTTAAGATGTGTAGAACCAGAACAGATTCAAAAAAATTTGGAAGAGTTTCATGATGGACCTTCCGGACGTCACTTTGCACCATGAACAATAGCTCTAAATATTATGAGAGATGGTTATTATTGGCTAGAATTGTTTAAAGATGCACATGATTGGGTGAAGAAATAGAATAACTGTTTAGTGTTTGCAGGGAAACAGAAGCTTGTAGCTTTGCCTCTGCATCCAATTCAAGTAGAACAACTATTTGGTAAATGGGGTTTGGACTTCATTGGTCCCATCAATCCACCTTCAATTCAAGGAAATAAATGGATACTAATTGCAACAAATTACTTCACAAAGTGGACTAAAGTAGTTGCATTTAAGGAGGCAAATGAGACTTCTATTCTAAACTTCTACCAAGACTTAGTTTCTAGGTTTGGTACTCCTGATTCAATCATTTTTGATAATGCTTTAGCATTCATTGGTTTAAAATTTTTTGATTGGTTTGTAAAAAATAATATATTTTTGAATACTTCGTCCAACTACTACCCTCAGGGTAATGGACAAGCAGAATCAACCAATAAGAACCTGATTAAGATAATTAAGAAAATAATTGATGATAATCAGAGATCTTGGCATGATAAGTTGAATAAGCCCTTTGAGCTAATAGAGTAACTCCAAAGAGAGCAATAGGTAACTCACCTTATGTTCTAACTTATGGAAAGGAAGCCAAATTGCCAATTTTAGTTGAGTTGCCAACTTTAAGTTATATCAAGGAACTTGAATTCTTAGAGGAACATCCTGGAAGTTAGAGTTGCATAGTTAATGGAGCTAGAGGAGACCAGAAAAGAAGCATTAAGAACCTTGGAGATACATCAAGCACAAATGAAGAGGACCTTTGACAGAAAGGCAGTCTCAAGAGTTTTTAAGGAAGGGGATCTAGTGTTCAAGTGGGATGAGCTCAAAAGCAAACCTAGTAAACACACCAAGTTTGATGCCATGTGGGATGGCCCATATATCATTACAGAATGCAAGAAACACAATGCATTTCAGATTCCAAAGTTAGATGAAGAGGTGTTGCCAATCCCTGTCAATGGGATTCACCTCAAACAATGTTGCTAGAAGAGCAACTTTGCTGCAAATAAGTGCTTTTTGCAAATTTCATTTCAATTTTGTTGTGTTTTCCAAGAAGTGCACATGCACATTTTGCTAGCCATGTCCTAAACAAGTCAGATTAGTTTGAATTTTAGTTTTTGTTTTACTGCTATAGTTTTCTATCAGTTTGAGTTGCAGAAGTTTTTAAAGGTTTCAGGAAAGAAAAGACTCATATGCCCAATGGATGTAGAAGGCTACTGGTTCTATTTTGTTTAGCAAACAAACACCCCCGAGAGGTCACCAAAAATGTACTAAATTATATTTACAACCTAATTTAGAAAGGCCTAGATTGTAGTTGTTGCAAAGGGCATAAGGAAATTTTTTTGTTCATGATCACTCAGTCAAATGTCTGATGTCTTGCTAAGAGATAAATGAAGGATCACTTATTAGAATAATGTGAGAGCTCAAACTGAACTATCAAACCATCCTGATAAGTGAAAGTAGTCTGATGATAGGAAAACATGCATTCAGGGAATGATAGGTATCTAACTGATTTCATCTTTTAGTTATAATGTTATTAAATATTCAGTGCCATAGTACAGTGCAAAACGAAAGGTATTTATAAACTGTAATTTCATCATCATGTTTTAAACATGTGTTTTAAAGCAGATTCAGTTGTTTTATACTATGTATTTGATTCAGAAAGCAAAATATACATAAACCATTGCATAAATTAAAATAAATGATTATATTCAAGAGAGTGTTTAAATATGTCTCACACAAGCCGTGGGAATTACTGAACTGAGCCAATGCAACAAAGCATGCAAGCTATACATCTGAAGATAAAGAAAAGAAAGAAACACATGAGAAGAGTGATATCCATCATTGCCTTGAAGTGTCAGTATCGATCCTCCTATCTGCAGCTTGATCTTCATGTTCTCAGCTTCCTACTCCTGATCACAATGATGAACCTGCAATGTTGAAAGGTTTGGTTAGAGCTCTGGATATACAAACTCATCATATACCTTATCAACAGATATATAAACTTGCAATCATGATGTTGCAATTGGATCATCATTAGACACATGCAAAAATTAGATCATCAGATGAAGGCTAAATCATCATGAGAAAGAACATTGAACTTTCAAAGGTATGTTTTCTATGCTAACTTGTTTGTTCACTGTGCAGGTATAGGAGAAATCATGTTAGTGATTCATCTTTTATGGAATAAGCATGTGGAGAAAAATGGGCTCCCATAAGGGTTGAGTCCAACATGTTCAGAGTAATGACATTAATGAAGAGATATTCAATTGAGAAAACATCATGGTATGGTATCACATCATATACAGGTTGCTACTACATCAAATGTATCAAGTGCAAGAAAAGAGGACAATCATGTAAGAAGATAGTCATATAATGCAAGAGGTACATCAGATGACCATGGAGCAACAAAAACATATACCTTGTTTGCCACAGTCACAATGTAATCAAATGGACAAGGTACAGATAGTTAAATGACATGTGGAAACCATAGCATGATCACAAAGTACAAGTATGAAGTACAAGCATAGCATTTAAGAAACATGTACTTTTCATCTTTTGTCATGAATGAAATGTAAAATTTCTATTTAGACATATGAAGAACCCTACATCTATGCCAGAAAGGAGTTAAAATCATATGGAGTAGTCATAGAGACACATTATTATATGTGGGACAATCAAAAGAAATAGAAGCTACATCATTCACACATGCAACAACATACAAAGTGTAGTCAACATAGTTCATGAAGCATTTGAACAAATAAATGAAGAGTAATAAGAATGGAACATAAAAGGACATTTTCCTTGTTCATCTAAAAGAAATTGAAGATATATGGATACTGTTATAGCATTTTTCTTTGCATTCACATATAGATGAATTAAGTGCAAATACACAGATGAAACAACAAAAGAAGTGATCAAGAAGGATATAATGTCTAGGTACTGCATTAAGGAGCAATATGATTGCATCATGAGGATGCCATGCCTTCTATAGACAAGTCATATCTCATCAATGTAAAGGTACAACAAGCTTTGCTACACCATTGGCATGATCTAGTAACAATAAGCCATGATCAAATATAGTCAAGTTATAGAGAAGATCAAGGGACAACAAAGAGACTTCATATCTATCCTTATGCCTTCTATATATTGCAACATTCATATTCAATAAATGCAATGGCATATCAGGTACAGGAGATAATACAAAATGCCAAGATGTAGTGTTAAATATCAAAATACAGTGATCTTGTTCCTTATATAGAGGAAGAAGGAACAGATGTAGTTCTTTGTCACAAGTACCAGGAGGGTCTTAGCATTGTTTCCTCTTCCAAAAAACCACATTACACAATGTAAAATATACAGGTGGAATAGCAATCATCATGACTGTCTCAAAAGACAAAAATAATGGTGGAGTTTCAAGAATAGAGATAAGAAAAAGATGTGTTCATTATTCACAAAACCCCATAGTTCCTTTTTACCCTTTTCTTTCTACAGGAGGGGGATTTTACATATATAACCAGAAGACAAATAAAGATGATACAGTGGTAAGTCAAAGAGTAGAGAAAACCTTTTTATGATAGATAGAGGAAAGAAAATGGAGTTTTTACAAACCCTAAGAGGCTATACAGTGAGTGAAGGTCTTTTACCATTTTTTTTGTCAGATATATGACTTATATGAGCAACCATGGTGGTTTACAAAGAAACAGAGTCATTGCTCACAAACCCTACGAGGATTTCCTCTTAAGAAATGAAACTTTTACCATTCTGTATCACATACCAGTTTCTTTTTAATAATCATGGTGGGTTTTGAAATAAATAGAGCATTTTACTAAATATGAACCATTTTTATAAACTTGTCAAAACCCTCGAAATGGTTTTATAGATGGAGTTCTTGTTAGAAAGAAGAAAGGAATAGTGCAAAGTTTACATGAAGAAACCAGTGCAGAGAAGACCCATGTTCTTCATTTTTTCCATGTCATGATAGAGAACGAAAAAGATAACAATATGCAGAGAAATGGAAAGTCCATCTTCATTATGCCAGTGGAACAGATATACAGAAGAGAGCAGCTAAAAGAAACATCTAAACTACATTCTTTGCCATTCTTTTTTTAGAAAAGAAACCATAAACTTACAAAAGAAACTCACCTAAAGAATATAGTTCAAGAATAGCTCAAGATAACAATAGTTCGAGCCCAAAATGCCCCAGTTAGAACAATGGAAACCCTCAACATGGCAGCGCTCATGAAGCAACAAAAAGACACAATGAAAATGACAAAGGAATTTTAGGTTTTCCTTTCTTTTGATCAATGCCTCAGCTGAAGTCATGAATACCTTTTGACTTCAATTAATAAATCATTGCTATCCATATAATCATCATGGTCAAGACTTCAGCAAGTCGTTTACCTAATGATGCCACAAGGGCCCGTGAGGGCTTGTTTCCTTTTCTTTTTTTCTTCCTTTTAAAAGTCAACAAAATCAATGATTCGAAGGTAAGAAAAGGTGAGACTTGGTGATTTTATATGCATGGAGCTATAAGGTTATTTTTAGTATAATGTAATTTTTGCATGGAGTGATAAGGTACTATACATGATAAAAGATGCATAAATTATGATGTGTAAGGAGATATAAGGTATTCTATATAATGCATGGTGTGAGATGTATCTTTTGCATGGGAGACATAAGGGCCTTACAAATGTAAAAGGAAATATACGAAAATCACAATGAGATGTAATGCATGAATATTTGCATAAGGAGTTATAAGAGTTTTTCTTCCAAATATAAAAGAAATAGTGCATGAATGTTTGCATGGGAGACATTGTTGGGAATTAAGGTGTCTCAACCTTGGTAATTCCTTACATTGTTAATGTTTGTATTTATTATTTAATTGCCTATGTTGTAAATATTTGTAAATTCCATATTGTCATATTGTGGGATGTGGCGTAGTGATGTGTCAATCCTACATGGAATATGACAACTTGTAATTTTGTCCTCACATGAGGAGATAGGTGTCCCACTTTGTGATAGGAGCATTTTGCCATGTGTCGGCATCTTCCATGTTGTGTAAGGGAATGTTTTACTAAAATGGTTATGACGGATTCCTATGACGAATCTATGACGTGTAAGAGCCAGAAATAGAAGGTTGTAAGAAAGGTGAAGACATGTGTCATGAAGCATCTTTGAAAAAGGTATATTTGGGTGCCCCAAGGTGGACTATGACATGTTGTAAGAGAATATGCTATTTATAGAATGTTTATGACAGATTCTCTTATAGCTATAAGTTGTAACGGCTATGACAGATTCTATGACGGTCGTAAGTGTCGTAAGAGCATCTATCATAGCCCATTTTGAAAATAGGTGATCCCTTTGGGATGGAAGATGTGGACAAGTGTCAGGCACATTCTACAATGTTGACCAAGTGTCCTTAGGTGTGGGTTTTTGGCCATGAGGCCAAGTTGGATGTCCATCCCAAGATAGGTCCAATATTGCCTTGTATATTCTATATAAACAGGTGCTTGGAGAGGGAGTTGTATCACAGGTTCTACAAGTACTGTTATGCTGCCAGTTTGACTCTAGACATGAGTGACAAAGACCATTGAAGCTTGCATTGCAAGTGTATTATAAACATAGTTCAGATTTGTTAATACATTGTGTAGGTTTTTGAGTGTGGTGTTTTTCACCTGATAAGGGTTTTCCCCACCGTAAATCTTTGTCTCTCTTCTTCTGTCTACTTTCTGGTTCTTATGTTTTGCTGTAATATCGCATTTATGTGTATCATATTGTTATAATTGTAAATGTTAAATTGAATTTGCATAGCCCTCTCCTCATTAGATTAGTGTAGGAAGTGATTTCTGCACACCTAGCTTCCTTTCAGTTGGTATCAGAGCTTGATCACCTTTGGTCCTAGTTGTTGGGTAGGGGTTTTTTGAGCTGATCTTAGGTTGAGTGGGAGTCTGTACAAAGTATTCTATATCTTATTGCAGAAAGGAGATGGCAAGCACATCTGGAAGATTTGAAGTGGAGAAAGTCTTCTGAGGCAGCCAAAAAGGCCCTTGCAGTTCATGGAAGACCCAAGGAGAAAGGGAAGAAGAAGGACAAGAAAGCTGAGAAAGGTAGATCCAAATCCCATGGGAGATCCAAATCTCCTGGAAGGTCCAAGGCTCTTTGTTGGAACTATGGTAAAACTGAACATTTCTGAATGGAATGCAAAGAGGAGAAGAAAAAGAAGAAAGCTTCTGATTCAAATTATGACAAGTCACAAGATGACGGTGATGCTTTCATCGCAGCCCTAGCATCCCATGCATATGAGGATGTGTGGCTAATCAACTCTGGTGCATCATTCTACATGACCTCACATCAATATTGGTTCACTAAGTATGAGGAGTTCGATGGTGGAAAGGTATATTTGGGTGACGACTCTCACCTGAAGATTGTTGCTCATGGAAGAGTCTCTATCCGATTCCCTAATGGTTGAGTGAAGGGGATCTCTGGGGTTATGCACATCCCAAGCTTAGCACAGAACTTGCTTTCTATAAGTAGTTTGAATGATACAGGTGTGCAGGTTGTCTTTTCGAAAGAAGGATGCAAGATGACTAGAGGAGCTATGGTGCTTGCTAAGGGTACTAGGAGAGGTACTCTATTTTAGCTGGAGGCATACGTTTCACAATGCAATAGTTCTTCTAACTCAAGGAAGAGGGTAGAAGTCACTTCATCCCCACCATCTGAAGGAGTAGTGAAGAAATATGTTGTTTCTAGTCTTGATGGTTGTAATCGTGCATTGGAAGTTAAACTTCCTACTGAAAAGACAATGTTATGGCATAAGAGATTTGGCCACATTGGTGAGAAGGGTCTGTATACCCTAAAAAATAAGAACCTCATTGAGGGGTTAGATGATTGTAATCTTGAGTTTGACTTTTGCAAACATTGCATTTATGGAAAACAAAACCGTGTTCAGTTTTACTTGAGTTCTCATAAGTCTTCTGGTGTGTTGGACCTTATTCATTCTGATGTGTTTGGCCCTGTTAATGTTCCTTTGTTATCAAAGTCTATATATTTTATATCTTTTATAGATGATTATAGTAGAAGGACATGGATTTATTTTCTCAGAAGCAAATTTGAAGTCTATAGCAAGTTTAAGGAGTTTAGGGCCTTTGCTGAAAATTAGATTGGTAAAAAGATTAAATGTTTGAGAACTGACAACAGTGGTGAGTTTTGTTCTATAGAATTTGATAAATATTGCAAGGAACTTAGGATTGAAAGACATAAGACAACTCCATACACCCCACAACAAAAATGGAGTTGCAAAGAGGATGAACAGGACATTGATGGAGAAGGCTAGGAGTATGCTTAGTGGAGCTGGCTTAGAACAAAAGTTTTAGGCTAAAGTCGTTGCCACTACCTACTATCTGGTAAACAGATCTCCTACATCAGCTCTTGTTGGAAAGACACCCATGGAGGTGTGGTTTGGTAGAAAGCCTTCAATAAGGCATCTTCATGTTTTTGGTTGTGAGGCATATGCACATGTGCCTAGGGAGAAGCAGTCAAAGTTGGAGAACAAGGCTGTTAAGTGTATCTTCATTGGCTATGGTGTTGGTGTGAAAGGATACAAGATTTGGGACCCTATTGCTGAAAAAGTGTTGTATAGCAGAAGTGTCATCTTTAAAGAGCTTACACCTTCTTCCACTATTTTACATCTAGAAGAAAAAGTAAAGAAAGAGGATGTTGTTCAGTTTCCTGCTACCCCTAAGAGGAATGAACAGAAAGACAATGTTGGACCTAATGATGAGGAAAGCTATAGCAGCTCTGAAAGATCAGATGAAGAAGTTGAACCTCAACCTCAACCATTGAGGAGGTCTACACAAATAAGAAAGCAACCTGAAAGGTTTGGTTTTACATTGCTTGATTCTAGTTGTGCTTATGATTTAATCTCTAACAGTGATGAACCTAGAACTGTGTTAGAGTCTTTGGATATAAAAGATGCAAGTTCCTAGAAGGAAGCCATGGAGGAAGAAATAGCTTCTTTGGAAAAGAATCAAACCTGGGACTTGGTGCCTTTGCCTCTTGGACGAAAACCCATTGGATGCAAATGGGTGTTCAAGAAGAAAATTGGTGCAGATGGCAATGTTGAGAAGTACAAGGCCAGATTGGTTGCGAACTCATAAGTGGATGGTATAGATTATGGTGAGATCTTCTCTCCCGTTGCAAAGCTGACATCCATTCAATTCCTGTTGTCTCTCACAATAGCTTATGACTTGGAGGTAGAACAGATGGATGTGATGACAACTTTTCTTCGTGGTGATTTGGAAGAAGAAATCTACATGTCACAGCCAAAGCATTACATGGTGAAAGGTAAAAAAAATTTGGTTTGCAAACTTAAGAAGTCTTTGTATGGTTTGAAGCAATCCCCTAGGAGATGTTACTTGAAATTTGATGCCTTTGTGTTGTCAATTGGATTTGTAAGATTGAAATTAGATCACTGTGTATACTTTAAGTTTGATGGTGATCGTACTCTCATTGTTGCATTATATGTTGATGATATGTTGCTCATTGGGAAGGGTAAGAATATGATTTTTGATTTCAAATCTCAGTTGTTAGCACAGTTTGAAATGAAAGATTTAGGGGCAGCCCGGTACATTCTAGGAATGGAAATTAGAAGAGACAGAGCTAACAGAAAACTTTGGTTAAGCCAGAGTAAGTATGTGAAGACCATGTTGGATAGGTTCAGCATGGTAGATTGTAGACCATTGTGTGTTCCTGTTTCTTTGGGGACAAAGTTATCTATTGAGGATTGTCCAAAATCTCCTAGTGAGGTGGAGGAAATGAGCAGAGTACCTTATGCTAGTGTTGTTGGTAGTTTGATGTATGCTATGGTCTGCACAAGACCAAACATTGCCCAAGCAGTGGGAGTCCTTAGTTGATTTATGGCTAATCCTGGATGAGTTCATTGGGATGCAGTTAAGCGAGTGTTCAGATATTTGAGGGGTACTTTTGAGTATTCCATTTGCTATCATGGTAATGTTACAGGACCTCTGCATGCTGTTGACATTCATGGATTTGTAGATTTAGATTGGGTAGGTGACATTGACAGTAGAAGATCCACTAGTGCTTATGTGTTTACACTGTTTGGTGGTGCTATTAGTTGGATGAGTAAGAGATAACCTGTTGTTGCTTTGTCCACAACAGAAGCTGAGTTTATGGCAGAAACTCAAGCTTGTAAGGAAGCCATTTGGCTTAAGAGATTGTGTTTAAATATTGGTGTTGATGCAGGACAGATAACAATCAGTTGTGACAGTCAGAGTGCGATTTGACTTGTAAAGAATCTAACTTTCCATGCTAGAACCAAGCACATTGATGTTCAGTTTCACTTCATACGAGACATGGTTGAGGATGGAAAGGTAAATTTGGAGAAGGTAGATACTTTGAAGAATGTTGCTGATGCATTAACGAAACTAGTGGGCACAAAGAAGTTTAGATGGTGTTCAGAGTCTATGGGCCTTTTGGCCTATAGCAGTTAAATCTTGTTATTCTATTAGCTCTTACATGGTGTTTGACAAGTGGCAGAATGTTGGGAATTAAGGTGTCTCAACCTTGGTAATTCCTTACATTGTTAATGTTTGTATTTATTATTTAATTGCCTATGTTGTAAATATTTGTAAATTCCATATTGTCATATTGTGGGATGTGGTGCAGTGATGTGTCAATCCTACATGGAATATGACAACTTGTAATTTTGTCCTCACACGAGGAGATAGGCATCCCACTTTGTGGTAGGAGCATTTTTCCATGTGTCGGCATCTTCCATGTTGTGTAAAGGAATGTTTGACCAAAATGATTATGATGGATTCCTATGATGAATCTATGACGTGTAAGAGTTAGAAATAGAAGGTTGTAAGACAGGTGAAGACATGTGTCATGAAGCATCTTTGAAAAAGGCATATTTGGGTGCCCCAAGGTGGACTATGACATGTTGTAAGAGAATATGCTATTTATAGCTTGTGTATGATAGATTCTCTTACAACTGTAAGTTGTAACGGCTATGACAGATTCTATGACGATCGTAAGTGTCGTAAGAACATCTGTCATAGCCCATTTTGGAAATAGGTGACCCCTTTGGGATGGGAGCTATAGACAAGTGTTAGGCATATTCTATAATGTTGACCAAGTGTCCTTAGGCATGGGTTTTGGGCCATGAAGCCAAGTTGGATGCCCATCCCAAGATAGGTCCAATATTGCCTTGTATATTCTATATAAACAAGTGCTTTGAGAGGGAGTTGTATCACAAGTTCTACATGTACTGTTATGCTGTGGTTTGACTCTAGACACGAGTGTCAAAGACCATTGAATCTTGCATTGCAAGTGTATTGTAAACCTATTTCATATTTGTTAATACATTGTGCAAGTTTCTAAGTGTGGGGTTTTTCACCCGATAAGGGTTTTCCCCATCGTAAATCTTTGTCTCTCTTCTTCTGTCTACTTTCTGGTTCTTGTGTTTTGCTGTGATATCTCATTTATGTGTTTCATATTGCTATATTTGTAAAGGTTAAATTGAATTTGCATAGCCCTCTCCTCATTAGATTAGTGTAGGAAGCGATTTCTGCACACCTAGCTTCCTTTCAGACATAAGGTGTAAAAGAATAAAAATAATGTAATGGAGTGATAAGGTGGAGATTTTTCTTGTCTTTTTATATTTTTATGATTTCAAACACCACATTTGCATGGAGCTTGACATTGTGACTTGGAGAAGTCATAGATTGCCACATTGGGCAAATTGTTTTATT
This sequence comes from Cunninghamia lanceolata, assembly GCA_027924645.1. Lineage (NCBI taxonomy): Eukaryota > Viridiplantae > Streptophyta > Pinopsida > Cupressales > Cupressaceae > Cunninghamia > Cunninghamia lanceolata. The sequence continues at coordinate 1,931,254 of BSBN01000725.1, forward strand.
TTTGCTAAGTATTCTAGAGCAATGAGGGCATTTTCACAAGCCTTGTATTTTCTTCTTTCTTGCATATTCTAAAGGCTAAATTATTGTATATTAACACATATTAAGTGCAATATTTCTATAAATTGCCTAATACATGTTATATTTAAGCCTTAGAAGCCAATAGGACCTAGTTATAACATTTATTAAGGTAAATAATTATTGCCTTTAATATTTGATAATATAGGTTAATTACACCTTAAACATGCAAAGAAGAAGACAGAAAATATGTGGAGTCAAATTGCTCTATTTTTGGTCTTGGGGCCTAGTTTTAACTTTTCTTAAGTCAAACATGCTGAGAGTTGGAGTTGTGAGCTAAAATAACTCATCTTGGAGCATTTTTAGGGCCTGATTTTTAGGCTTTTTATTCTTGCTCGCCCAAGCAACTTTGAGTTACTTTTTTATGGCTTTCTCATATAGTTTTGAAGTTGAGTTCACTGTAGTTAGCTTTTTAGGGTCCATGGGACTATTTTTTCTTATATATAGTGACAAAAGGTCATGCTTTTCTAGTTCTTGCCTTTTTACTCTCTTATACACAATAGAGAGAAAAAGGTTTTATAACTCAACTTATACAGATTTATTGATTACAACAGTTTACAGGTTTTATTCGTTTTCATTTTTATGCAAGTGTTCCTTTATTTTTCAGTAGAATCAAGTATCTACCTTTTCATTAGTGCTGCTTTTATGAATGATTTGATGAGATTTTATTGTGTTTAATATTAGAACCTTTAAAATAATTATCTCATTTGTACTTGCATGTATTGAATAGCATTGAAATCATAGGTCTTAGGTTGTGCAATTGGAATAAGTTTTCTTTCATGTTGTGCGAACCCTATTTTCCTTCAAAAAGAAAGTTATTTCCCGCCTCCCTTAGAATCATTTTTGTGATCATATTGTCAAGGTGAATTCTGTGGTTAAGATTTTTTTTGAGATTCATTGTGAACTAGAGTTGCAATTTTTCCATCAAATTAGGTGCATCACCACACTTTAAGTTTCAGTTTTAGTGATTTCAGTAGGTCCTTTCAACCCTTTTCCTACTAAGTTATTAGTTTTCAAGGAACTAGCCCATAATATGGAGGTTCAAGCTCACCATAGGTCACCCACAACCTGAGTTTGATCCCATGTTACACAAGATTGCTGAGCTTCACAACTTCGCATAACAGGTTTAATCCTACGCATTAGCAATTACTTCTCTCCAAAAATAGGGAAAGAAATTTATATGGACCAAGTAGTATGAGAGAGCTTTCCAGATTCTAAAGGAGAAACTCATCAGTGCTCTTATCCTAGAGATTCTAGATCCTACAAGCAATTTTGTTGTTTGTACCAATGCTTCGATCAAGGGAATTGGAGTTTTTCTCATGTAGGAGGGATGTGTAATCACCTTTGAGTCTCACAAATTGAGGATTCATGAGCTTAATTACCTAACTCACAACTTGGAGCTTGCAACTAGGGTACATGTTTTGATGAAGTGACACCATTTTCTTCTTGGGCATAGATTTGAGTTGCATCTGGATCACTGGAGCTTACAATATATATTTTCTCAGCCTAACTTGAATACACGGCAGCACCGATGGATGAAGTTTCTTTGTGAGTATGACTTTGAGATCTAGTATATTAAGGGAAAAGAGAATGTTGTGGCTGATGCACTTAGTAGGCAAAGACATGATTTGTTCTCTTTGACAGTGGAGACATATCTCACGGGGCGTATTTTGGAGCTTCTACCACAAGTTGCCTTGTATAGTGAGATAGTCCAATTTTAGGGTCCCTTGAAGGACAAATTTGAGGGATATTCTTTTGATGATGATAGTTTTCTTTGTCATTGCAGACATATTTATGTTCCTCCTTTGGGGAATCTTAGGGAGGTGGTTCTTGCAGAGGCTCATAGAGCACCATATGCAGCACACCCAAGAGTCAAGAAAATGCATGCAGACCTTCTAATACTATACTTCTGGGCAGGGATGTAGAAGGATATAGTGGAGTTCATTACCTATTTCCTCGAGTGTCAGAGGGTGAAAGCATAACATCAGCACCCAATCGGTTTATTGTATCCTCATGCAATTCTAGAGTGGAAGTGGGACGTGATATCGACGGACTTCATCATAGGACTTCCTATGATAGCACGTTGGCACAATGTGATCATGGTGACCATGGACAAGCTGACTAAGGTGGCACATTTCTCTCTGATGAGTTCTTCTTACAATGCTGCTTCAATAGCTAGGGTTTTCTTGTATGATATTGCTAGACTTCAGGGTGTTCCAAGGAGGATCATTTTGGATAGAGATCATGTTTCCACTTCTTCCTTTTGGACTGCTCTAGAACAGGATTTAGGCACTCAACTTAATTTTAGCACTGCTTATCATCCAGAGATAGATGGGTAGACAAAGAGAGTGAACCAAGTTTTGGAGGATATGCTCAAGATGTATGTTATGGATCAGCAATCTCGATGGGAGGAGTATTTGTACCTGGTAGAGTTCTATAATAATGGGCACCACAGTTCACTTGGCATTGCACCGTATGAGGCCCTCTATGGAAAACCCTACAAGACACCATTGAGCTGGGATCGGCTAGAGGATCATGTTGCAGTAGGTCTTGAGCTAGTTTCGCAAGATGGAGAGGCAGGTGACTAGGATTCGTGAGGAACTACAGATAGCACAAGATCGACAAAAGTAGTATTCTAACACTAGGAGGATGGATCGAGAGTTCCAAGTTGGGGATAGAGTCTTCTTATGTTTTCAACCTCATAATAGTTCTATCCATTATGGAAAGGGCTCTAAGTTGGCACGGAGATATGTTGGTCCTTTTGAGATCCTGGAGAGGATTGGTCTTGTTGCATACCGCTTAGCATTGCCTCCTAGCATGTCTTGTATCCACAATGTGTTCCATGTGTCTATGCTTAAGAATTATGTGACTAATTTATCTCATGTTCTAGAGTGGGATGCTTTGCAGGTGGTGCATGACGGGAAGCTAACACTGGAGCACGTTCACATATTAGATCGTCAAACATTGGCCCTACAAAGATGATAGTTGGACTAGGTCAGGGTCCAGTGGGATCTCTAAGATGAGTCTTCTACGACATGGGAGGATACAACTTGGATGAGATCATTGTTCCCTTATCTCTTTGATTGCTTCTAGGAGGAAGCCTAATTCTAGAGGGGGAGGATGTGAGGCCTAGCTAGCACTATTCTTGAGACATTGATGTGATGCTATTTATAGTTGACTATTTTGATGGTTGTGTTTGGACATGGTTGATATTACTATTTCTGGTTCATGTATTTAAGTGTTTGGACATGTATATTTTTATATGCCTATGTGTGTATGGACATCGTTTTGGATTATAGATGGTATTATATGCTTTAATTTAATAAAATATTTTAATTATGAAGTATTTACAATTATGCATTTAATTTCTACAAATATAAGTATTTTAGATTAATTATGACATTTAATAAATTATCTGATGTTAAATATTTAGTATTTCAATATTTGTTGCTTCGACTATATTTTTTGTGATATACTGATGTTCAAAATTGAGTTTCACAAGTGGGTAGTCTGGATCCCTTTAGTTCAGAGACATTTTCAAATGCCTAATTTAATTTAATTAATTTTCATATTTTGTTGCATGAAACCTAATGGTGGTGTGTCGGAGATATTTGGGTTTATTATCTCAGTTCTATTATTTTAATTATTTATTTGGTTAAATTTTAATGAGTGGGGAAATATAATTTATTAATTAATTTTAATGTTATTTCATTTTATTGAAATTAGCTAATTTAAAAATTAAATTATTATTTTTACCTTTTGGGATTTCCATTTAGAAGTTGAAGGGTTTGTATGAAATTTATTTTTATGAGAGGAATTTGATTCATTCCTCATGATGTGTGTACATGCTTGGTCTTGGATTTTCTCCTCTTTTCTCAAATCTTGTGCTGGAAGAATATTGGATTGTGGGATTGGCTAAAAAAATGGCAATGGAAGGAAGAATGGAATAGTGGTTCGAAATTTCTAGTTTCTAAAGGAATTTGTTGGATAAAAACCCCAATTTTATTGCGCTGCTCCTAACTTGGACAACCAAGGTAGGGTTTGGTATCCTTGTTAATATCTTGTTTATTATATTTGTATGATGGTTATGGTCATGATTTCTAGTTTATGTGAAACAATGGTGATTTGTATGGATTTTCTTTGAATGAATTGTTGCAATGTTGGCATGCATGTGAATTGGGGGATTCGGTGTGTAAAGGGAGTTGATCTCACTTGAGGGATGAGAGCCTCTCTCGTGTGGGGTTGGGGAAGGCATGGAGCCTCTCTTGGGGAATTTATGGCTATTGTGTAACATGGAGGAAGTGGGGTTTCAATATTTTTAAAGGGTTGTAAAATGGATATGTGTATTGTGTTTTGATGGAAGGGTTGTATTGGTGATGGTTGTGATATGATGGAGGAGTTGTGTTGAAGTGTTGTGTTTGCATGAGGGTTTGAAGGGTTCTAGAGATTTCTATTATGATTTAGTTGAAAAGAAAATAAATTGTATTTTGTGGTGATTTATTCCCAAAAGGGAAGGGAATCCCCTTTCTCCACCTTTGCAAGAATCTGAAATAGGTTCTTTGTGTGTGAGTCAGCCTGTGTTAAAATTCATTTTGATTTGTATTTCTTTTGAATCCAAGTCCTATGGCTAGGAAGAGAGTGGGATTGGGCTGCTCATTGTGTGTGTATAGGTTTACAAATGGTTACATTATGAAAAAAAGATTTCTGTTGAAAATTTTAACAATGTTTGATTATCAATATGTGGAAAGAAGAATTTTTATTGGTTATGTATCAATTGTATTTTTTGTTCGAAAAGAGATTTTTCATATTTAAAACCTTTGGTTTATTGTTATAAAAACATTCAATTTTGGTGAGCCTATGTGGTTGGAAAAAGCAATTTATAACAGCTACAATAGCTGTGATTATATACTCAAACTTCTGTGTAAAAATGATGTTTTGATTTGCAATCTACTCTGCATAATACAGAGGATTTTAGCATTGTTACAGTATTAATCTGTTCATTGCAATTGATTTGAAAATTGATAAATATATGGTAATTATATTCTATGTTATACCCTGTTTAAATAGGGATAACATTTGTTATATTTCATAGCAGTATGAAATTGAATGGTAGAATAAATTAAATGTTGTTTGATTTTTTTTGGCAGCCATGGTGGATGCCATGGCATCCACGGCTCCCCATCCCCATGTTTTGGGGTCGGCTGTGGCCGGGCCTTGGTGTAGCAAAGCCTGCCATAAGCTGTGGTCATTATGCTTTGGACTATGCTTTACTTGTTACTGTCGCCTTTGTTCAACAATGAACAATATGTTTATCATATCTCTTTTATAATATATATATATATATATATATATATATATATATATCCGTTACATAGTTATACTCAGTTTTTATAATTCTTTTGTATAGTTATACTTTGATAAATATATAAATTGATGAAGGGGGTAAATCACAAAACACACAACAACAGAAATGGAACACAAAAAATAGAATATTTCCTTATTGATTTGGACAACTCATTACATTATAGAAGCTCAATTACAATCAAAGGAATCAGTCCTCTACAAGCTGCAACACACTATAGCTACACACCACCAGGCTCTGGAATCTTCTACCTTCTGCAACCCCAAATCAGCTAGGGTTTCTATTTTCTCACCTATTCTTGACTCTACACTTTCCCCCTTAACACTACTACTGCCCGAGGTTCCCAAAATAGTCATAAATAGCACTTTTTGGTGGCCTCCAGCTAAATTTCAAAATTTGCAACTCCATCCAAAAGTAGGTCAACTTCTGGAAGCATAACTTTTGATTTGGGTGTCCAATTGACGAACCATTTTAAGCTCTAGAAAGCTCACGATGTGAACTATCATGCCAAAAATCTGTAAACAGATTTTCATCAACTTTTTAGGATGTTATGGGATGTTTTAGTGCCTCATATCTCATTTTAGAAATTTTCAGGGGCTTTTCAGAAAACAAAAACTTTAATATCTTTCAGCTCACAAATGATCTTTACCTAATTCCTTCACCAAAGGTCTTATATTTTTGTTATGAAGCTTTCTATAACATTTCACCTCAATCTGTGCCCAAATACAAACTTTCCTAAAATGGCAGGTAAACTTTCCAAAACTAGTAGTTTGCTATTTTTAGTAGTTTTGGAAAAATTGAAAGTCCTACATCATTATTCTGGATATTATGGAACTACAAACACTAATTATGGAAAGAAATGAAAATAAGTACAATGATTTTGAATTAACTTCTTTTTGGGTGATGCAAGAATTCCCTTACACCACTGGATGCTCCTACATCAGACACCCAGGGTAATTTGAGAAGTGACCCTGTCACGTCTCAGATGTTTGTTAGGAGAAAACTCAAACGATCAACCTCTGCCTTAGACAACTAAGAAGAATCTTCAATAGGCCTTCCTTTCCATTTCACTAGATATTCTTCATATTGCCTATTTTGAGTACTTCTTCCCACACAACTATCCAAGATCTCTTCTATCTCCTCAATTGAAGTAGTGGCCAGAATACTCCACTGTCCTTCTATTGGTCCATCCTCTATTCCACCTTTATGATAATCTAATAAATCAGCAATGTTGAAAATAGGGGAAATGTTGATCCCACTCAGTAGCTCGACCTCATATGTATTTCCTGAATCATGTTTCTTCAAAATTCTACATGGTCTAAATTTCTTCATTTTCAGCTTATTGCATGTTGCAATTGGGAACCTTTCTTTTCTCAAGTGAACCATGACTTCATCACCTACCTGGAATTCCTTATATCTCCTCTTCTGATCCACCTTATCCTTGTACTGAATATTCATCTTATTAATGTGCTTTTTCACCTCTTCATGCAAATTCTTCATGTGTTCTGCAAAGTCTTTAGCCTCAGCACTTGTCTTTTCTCCTTTGTCTAGCTTCCTTAACTCTAAAGCATTTCTTGGACTGTTGCCATATACAATCTAGAATGATGATTTACCAGTACTCCTATTGACAGAATTGTTGTAAGCAAATTCTGCCTGTGGTAAAATTAAATCCCATCCCTTGGGCTTATCTCCTACTAAGCATCATAGCAGGTTACCCAAACTCCTATTCACCACTTCCGTCTGTCCATCAGTCTGTGGATGGTGTACAGAACTAAACTTCAAATCTATTTTCAACTTCTTCCACAATGTCCTCTAGAAATAACCAACAAACTTGGTATCTTGATCTGAAACTATGCTCTTTGGTAGACCATGTAATCTCACCACCTCCCTAAAAAATAACTTTGCAATATTAACAACATCATTAGTCTTCTTGCAAGGAATAAAATGTGCCATCTTCAAGAATCTATCCACCACCACAAAAATGGAATCATGTCCTCTCTGTGTCCTTGGTAAACCAAGAACAAAATCCATACTAATATCATCCCATGGCTTCTCTGGTACAGGTAGTGGCTGATATAGACCTGTATTCTGACTTGCTCCTTTTGCCATCTGACATACTCTGCAACTCTGCACAAATTTCCTCACATCCTGCTGCAACTGTGGCCAATAATAATTTTCACTGACAATAGAAATGGTCTTATCTCGACCAAAGTGTCCAGCCAATCCTCCACTATGCTTCTCCTTAATCAAGTTCTCTCTCATGGAACTCCTCAGAATGTAGAACTGGCTTCCTTTAAACAACATGCCATCTTGGATTATGAAATCTAGCCATTTTGTCCTGTCCAAAGTAACAGGTTCCAAACAAGCTTTCCAGGCCTCTGCAAAATATGGATCTTCAGAATACAAACTTTTGAGATCATCGAACCCAACAACCTCTATCTTCATTTTTGCTAACAAATTTTGCCTTCTGCTCAAGGCATCTGCAACTCTATTGGACTTCCCACTCCTGTGCTTCAAAACAAAAGTACAACTCTGTAAAAACTCAACCCATTTTAAGTGCCTCTAGTTCAACTTTCCTTGACTATTAAGATATTGCAAAGCCTAATGATCAGTATATAAAACAAACTCCTTTGGCAACAAATAATGTCTCCATTTCTTTAAAACCTGAACTATTGCATAAAACTCCTAATCATAAACAAAATAATTTTTCTTGGCATCATTAAGCTTCTCACTAAAATAGGCAATGGGCTTACCTTCTTGGCTCAAAATAGCTCCTATATCACTGCCACTAGCATCACAATCTACCTGAAAACCTTATTAAAATTTGGAAGTGCCAAAATAGGTTGCTCTGTGACTTTCTACTTCAATGTATCAAAGCTTTTATCTACTCCTTTAGTCCATCTAAACTCTTTTCTATCCCCTCTCATTGTCTTTGTTAGGGGTGCACAAATGCTACTAAAATTTCTGATAAACTTTCTGTAAAAACTTGCCAAACTATGAAAAGATCGTACCTCTGTGGCACTCCTTGGTGTAGGCCATTCAAGGATAGATCTCACCTTCTATGGGTCCATCTTAAGACCTTCCTCTAAGACAACAAATCCCAGGTATACCAACTCATTTGCAAAACTACATTTCTTTAGATTAATCAACAACTTCTCCTCCCTCAGCTTCTCTAGAACTCTTCTGATATGCATCAAATGCTCATCCCAAGTCTTACTGAAAATCAAAATATCATCCAAATAAATAATAACAAAACTTCCCAAAAATTCTTTCAGTACCTCATTCATTAGCCGCATGAATGTGCTCAGTGCGTTGGTTAGCCCAAATGGCATGACTAACCACTCATACAAACCCCCCTTTGTCTTGAAGGCTATCTTCCATTCATCTCCTTCTCTAATTTGGATCTAGTGATACCCACTCTTTAGGTCAATCTTTGTGAAGTACTTGGCTCCACTCAAACAATCCATTATGTCATCCATTCTTGGCAATGGAAACCTGTACTTGATCATGATCTTATTTATGGACTCAGGCTCTCCCTTATCAGTCCCTTCCTTAACAATTCATGGACTTGTCTGTTCAACTCTTCATTCTTTGTTAAAGTCATTCTGTGGGCTGCCTTATTTGGAAAACTGGCTCCTGGTATTAAATCCATTTGATGACTTATCTTCCTCACTGGTGGTAAACCTTCTGGTACATTATCAGAGATAATGTCCTAAAATTATTTCAACATATCTAAAACTTATGTTGGTACATCTTTACATTTTTCTTGACTAATCTTAGGAATCAATGCAAAGCAATGATGCTCATGCTTCATACCCTTTTTGGCAGTACTACATACCTTTTCTTCCACCTCCTTCAAGGGCTTCAACTTGTGATGAACTCCACCCTTTGTTAGGGAATATGTGTTTGCAGGACCATCATGGACATTGCTCCTATCATTATGTCACAGCCTCCCCAACAGCATATGACATGCATCCATCGGTATGATATCACACAGCACCTTATCATGGTAGTCCCCAATCTTGAACTTCACTAAACACTACTCATTGACCAAAGCTCTATGGTCCTTCTGCAACCATGCAATCTGGTATGGATGCGGATGCTTTCTTCTTGTCAACTTCAACTTGTCAACCATCTCCTCTGAAACAAGATTATCAGTGCTTCCACTATCAATAATAATATCACAACACTTACCTTCACATTTGTACCTTGTGCGGAATAAACTCTTCCTCTGATTGGGTTCTTTATCCTCATTCAACAAAGTTCTTCTAACAACTAGGGTTTCTCCCCTTTCTGCATCTTCAGAGCGCTCAGATTGCGCATCTTCATCAACATGTGCAACTCGTGCATTACCTTCAGGTCTTCTATTTGTCCTTCCTTGATGTTGTGGGCACTCGTATGCTCGATGTCCTTCTTCTCCACATTGGAAACAGGTTGCTCTGAAACCTCCTCTTCTAGGTCCTTGCCCAGGTTGGCCTCTTCCTCTTCCTCTTTGCTCACCATTGTTCTAGTCATGAGGGTGGTAGACATTGTCTCCTCTTTGATTCCGACTGGCGCCAACTTCTTCACTTTTCTTTTGATCTTCATTACGGCCTCCATAGGGTCTTCCACCAGTCCTTCTACCTTGACCTCTTCCCTTTTGCTTGTTGTTGAATCTTTTATTCAAGTTCTCTTCCACCTTCAGGGAAAATTGGTATGCATCTTCTATGGTGGTCATTCTGACCAAGTCAGCTCCTCTTGAATACTTGGCCTTAACCCATTAATGTAATAGGCTACCTTCTCCTTGTTGGGCTCTGCATGGCCTGTCTTGATAGTAATCTTATAAAACTCTTCTGTATACTCCTTGACAAACTTGTTACCTTGCTTCAATCCTTGTAGCTTCTTCAGCAACTCTATCTTATAGTCCATAGGAATGAACTACTTCTTCAGTTTCTCCACCATCCGATCCCATCGGGTAATCTTTCCTTTTCCTCTCCTATTCCTCTCTAACTGGACCTCCTTCCACCAAATACTGGCATGGCCCTTCAACTTTATTTTTGCAAACTTGACCCGATCCGGGTCCTCCACATCTTCATACTCAAAATACTCCTCCATGTCATTGATCCAATCAATAAGTTGTTCCGGATTCAAATCTCCAGAATATGTAGGAACTTCGATCTTGGGTCTCTTTCCGATCTTCAAAATGGCCCTCAACAACCAAACTTCTACAGGATCTCCTGCAGCTTCTTGTTCTTCCTCAGATAACTCTTCTTCAGCTTCATCTTTGCTTTCTTCTCTTGTTCTTAGCTCAAACCCTCTTCATATATCCTCTTGCAATGCATTGATTTGCCTTTATAGGGCTCTAAAACCCTCTTCCATCAAAGCATTCCTCCCAATATGATTTCTTCGTGGAGGCATCTTGATCTTCGTAGCAAACCCACAACCACAGGTCCTAGTGCAAACTACGTCATGGTCAGCGATCTATCTACACACGCAGGAACCCTTGCTCTGATACCACTTGATGAATGGGGTAAATCTCAAAACACACAACAAAAATGGAACACAGAAAATAGAATATTTCTTTATTGATTTGGACAACTCATTACATTACAGAAATTCAATTACAATCAGAGAAATCAGTCCTCTACAGGCTGCAACACACTATAGCTACACACCACCAGGCTCTGGAATCTTCTGCCTTCTACAACCCCAAATCATCTAGGGTTTATGTTTTCCTACCTATTCTTGACTCTACACTTTCCCCCTTAACACTAATACTGCCCAGGGTTCCCAAAATAGTCATAAATAACACATTTTGGGAGCCTCCAACTAAATTTCAAAATTGGCAACTCCCTCCAAAAGTAGATAAACTTCTGATAAGCATAACTTTTGATCCAGGTGTCTAATTGACAAACCATTTTAAGTGTTGGAAAGCTCACAATGTGAGTTATCACATGGGAAATCTGTAAATAGATTTTCATCAACTTTTTGGGATGTTATGGGATGTTTTAATGCCTCATATCTCATTTCAAAAAAATTTAGGGGCTTTTTCAGAAAATAAAAACTTTAATATCTTTCAGCTCACAAATGATCTTTGCCTAATTCCTTCACCAAAGGTCTTATATTTCTGTTATGAAGTTTTTTGTAACTTTTCACCTCAATCCATGCCCAAATGCAAACTTTCCTAAAATGGCAGGTAAACTTTCCAAAACTAGCAGTTTGTTATTTTTAGCAGTTTTGGCAAAACTAAAAGTCCTACATCATTATTCTAAATATTATGGAACCAGAAACACTAATTATGGAAAGAAATGAAAACAACTACAATGATTTTAAATTAACTTCTTTTTTGGTGATGCAAGATTGCCCTTACACCACTGGATGCTCCTGCATCATATAAATATAGTATATAATATATATTCATATATGTATATATCTATATCATACTAAGTATGAGTATAGTATATATATAGTATGATTTGCATAGAGAATGAGTTGGATTAAGTGATATGATGCTCACACTTGTATATATGAACTTGTTGATAACAAATAAATAGATTATTACTGAAGTTGATGTTATTTAATTATATATATATATATATATATATATATATATATATATATATATATATATATATATTGATAGTATAACCCTAGTTAGGGACTAGGAACCCAACAAAAATAGGGCCAAGCCCAAAAGTCTTTAACACAACATATTACCAAATTCATAACAGAGTATCTACCAGAGTGTCATGTCTCATTTTTATCAACAATATGGTTATTCTAGTTTAGTGAACAATTATTGTGATTGACTTTACCTTAAGTAATTATGCAAGTGTGAAGGTAATTATCATGAGTTATATTGATGAAAATTGAAAATTGTTTTAAATATTGAATATTGTAGAGATGATTACAGTGATTTGCCTCAACTATGTTTTGGAGACACTAACCTATTGATGTCGAGTTGAGTGCAAATGAATGTAGGTACTCATCGAAGATGAGAGCATGGTTAAGGTAGAGGTGTTCTAGCCACTTGGCAAGAACTGATGGATGGATTACCTTGATACAATCACACACATCACATAGTTGCATATGCATTATCAAATGGCTTTTATTGTATTAATGTGTGGTTATTAATCGTTTTCGAATGCATGATGTGATTACTTAAATTGAATGTCTTTTCGAATTGTATTTTAAATTAAATAATCAAATATTGTTTATAGATGTTTGGAAGACAATATGTTACATAAAAATATATTAAATTATATATATATATATATATATATATGCAATATTGTATTGCAATTCTCTTCTTGATTATTTATTTGGAATTGTTTAAATATCAATAGTTAAATTATCCAAAATAGTATCATTATATTGAATAAAAGAATTACAATATGTTTCCTGTCATCCATGCAACAATAAACTACATAAAAGATATTACTTTATTGTTTTAAATAGAATTGAGAGCCTTTTAATTGATCAATGATCGTGCAAAATGGAAGAGACTTCAGTTGTGAAATCTAAAGACTTCAGTTTCTAAACCAAAAATCACGCATCGCCAAAAATAAGAAAAGGGATTTTCTACTAAAAAGATCAGATCTAGGTAGGAAAAATATCCATGTTTTTACAGCAAAGGTGACTTATTTTCTTGAGCGACAGTAGCAAGGAAGAAAGGGAGAGTTGTAGGTCACAATAGGAGAGGGAACATGGTAATGGAAGTAGCTGCAAACTCACCTTTGACAACAAACTTCTCTAGGTTTTCTTCTTAATTTTGTTTGCATTAAAATTGTGGTGTTAAGATTGTCAAAAAGATAGTATTCATTGCTTGTTTGGTGGACAATTGTTTTACTTTTTCTTGACCTTGTAATTGTTTGAGTCGTCCTCCTCTAAATTTGCCTGGTGATCTATTTTTCTCCCTGCTACCAGTTATCAACTGCATTTTTTAAACTTAACGTTTTACCTTATATGCTTAGTCGACCTTGTCCTGCCTGGGTCACCCTTGTTTTGGGCCGTTTTTACCTATTACTGGATGATCTCTTACTCATGACCACAATATCCTTAAATTAGGCCGTCGACCCCTATTCTGGCCACCATCCATTTTATGGTCGTTTACCCACTTCTTGGACAATCTTGTATAGATCAATCCCTGTAGTTCTTATTGTCACCTGAATCTTTATCTTGGTTGTTTTCTTTATTTTCCTTATGGTCGTAGCCTTCTATTCTAGCTAACCAATCCTTTGTGGTCATTGTCTTTATTCTGTCGCCTACTATTCTTCTTGGTTGATCGACAGTTTTAGAACATAAAAATTGCTTCCTTGTTATAAACTTTGCTTGTCAGAGATTTGGAGATTTCCTCTATGCTATGCATAAGTAAGTGTTATTCTCATGTTTGGAATGATAAACTAAATGAAAACTATAAATCAAAACCCCCAGATCATTGATATAAATTTCCTGTCAAATGTTTTGTGATTGTATTTTATCCTAATGGCTGAATCAGTGTTCGATTAGCAAATTGACCTCTTAAGGTAGACAAAACTAGTATTTTTCCTGTAGCTTCATTTTCAGTCTTATTTTGTTGTAGAAGAATATATGATGTTCTTGTAGCTAAATAAATTGTTCCTGTAGCTTTGTTTAAAACTCATTAAAACAGTGTGTTGCTTCAAAACAGAGACAGTAGACTACGTTATTACTTTACTATGAATGCTGATGCTGAAAACCTATTACATTATAATCAAAGCTGAAACTAGATTAAACTATGTTCTTTGCTCATTTTTCTTTATTTTCTACAACAGTTCCTATCGCAGTTGTGACAGTAAGTTATTTTTTATTAAATCATGAACTTTTTGGTTAGATAATTGGATTGAAATAGTTCCTATCACTATTCTTACAGGAAGATGAAATTATAACTTAGAATGACTTTTGTATGAGGATTGTGAAAACTTTGGATTAGATAAAATATACCTATTTGATGTACTTATGAGTGCAATTGTGTAAACAAAGGTGAATGATTTGATTGGAAAAGTGCAATTCCTTGAATGTTGTTTGAGAAAAGGGAATTTCAATGATTATTGATGGATTTGACTTTTATTTTATTATTTATTGTCTTGCTTCTCAGGGAAAGAAGTAGATTTTCATCTAGGAATGTTATTGGGTTACTTTTGGGACTAGGATGCCGAATGTGGATATTTAGAGATGGCTTTTCCTCTTTTCGAGATTTAAACCAAGTTACTTATAAATGATTAGATCTAATCGAAATTACATTGAAATAGATGTTTATTGTCTAGAAAACTTATTATTGATATCTCTACCGCATCTTGTTGTGAGACAATTTGTTTTTCATACTTAGAATTACACATTTAGACACTAGGGTTGCATCGGGTGTTCCCTCCTACCAGTTGTTACTAGGTAGCTAGACATTTCATGCAAGGTTGGGTTTCCTTCATTCATGAAGGGATCCAGGGAAGTGTAAGTACTTCATGGTTGGTCGGAAGAGCACCTGGGCCATGTTCTTGTCTCTCAACTTGCAGGTGGTGGACCACTTGGTTCATGCAACTGGAGAGTGTATTGATTTATTTACTATTGTTGTACATGTTTATTGTACCCTATATTGGATGTATTATGGCATGCTTTCCAATGGATTTATGTATATTATTTTATAGTGCTTGTTACCTAGGTTAAGCACGCAATTATGTAAGATTTAATGACACTGAGATTCATATTTATGAGATTATCTTTTACTTGAGATAGTGTGATTAAGTGGATTAATTACACCTTTTATCTTTCAATGTTGTATTAAGCATATTATTTACATCTTTTTATTTTTGGATATTGCGATGTTGTATTTAAGTGGATTATTTATTTCATTTACTTTTGACTTAGTTTAAATGCTTTTACATGACTTGTGAGGCTTTACATTTGGTATCAGAGCTCTAAGTTTAATGTTAGGGCCTTTGTTTTTTGGGACTATTGTGTTAAAGTTGTGAACTTGATACAGATTATCCATCATGAATACAAGAAACACTGATCATGGTGGTCAAACTTTTGGAGATTGTGGAGGTGCTAGTAATGACCAAGATGGAAAATTTGACCATATTCTTGATCTCTTGACCCAACAGGACACGAGGATGAATACTCTTGAGTAGAAGATCAGAGGAATTCCTAGAGGTCAGAATGCTAACAAAAACCCAAGGGTTAAGGTACAAAATTAGAACCCAAGGATAGAAGTTCCAGTTCCTGAAGTTGGAGCTATTATTGATAGTTAAGCAAAGATAGTAGAAAAATTGGTGAAAGACCTCAAGAAAGTATCACCATCAAAATTTGATGGAAAGACAATTGGAGATGGAGCTGAGTCCTAGATAATAGAAATGGACAAATACTTTGGACTCTGAAACCTTTCAGATCACACTAAGGCAATGTGGGGATCTTACCAGTTGACTGGTGAAGCAGCAACATGGTGGGCTAATGAGAAGGCAAATAAGAAGCTATTACCTAGTGAGATAACTTGGGAGAATTTCTTGTAATTGTTTAGAAAAAGATGGTTACCATAGTTATTCTTCGATAAGAAGATGACAGAGTTTTAGAATTTGATTCAAGGAGGTATGTCCATAACCATTATTGGGAAAGGTTTTCTCATCTACTTAAGTATGTTCCATAGTATCAAACATATGAGAGATTTTAGATCAAAAAGTTTATTTTGGGATTGAGCCATAGATTGGAGTTGAGGTAGACATTCATAACCCACTTACTGTGGATGTCACTTTTGAGAAAGCAATAAAGCATGAGCAGAGGTTGCAACAGACAACCAATTACCATAAGCAAAGAGATGCTAAGTTTTCAAATAAGAAACCATAGAATAATCAGCAGAACTATCAAAAGAATAACAACCAAGGCAATAATAGACAGATCAGGATTCTGAAGAGATGCAATAATTCTCAGGATGGAAATGGTGGAAACAAAAGATGTGGCCATAACAATAGAAACAACAATCAGAGGGAAAGAGCTAAAGGACCGAGAGCACCTAAGGGTGGATGTTACATCTGTGGAGGAGAGCATTATGCAAATGCATGTCTACATAAAAGAGAAAACATGAATCAGCAAGGAGCACCGCAGAATTAGATTCATGTTGCAGTGGATAATCGGCAAGCAGAGTTTCAAGCAACACCTATTCAGTTCCAAGGTGAGCTCTATGGACTACCTGTTTCTATTTTAATTGATACTGGTTCCACAAAATGCTTTATAGATCCTAGAGTAGTCTCTAAGTTATCTATTATATAGACATACTAAAAACTCTTAGATGGTACAATATCGCAATAGTGCAGAAAAGAGGGTAGACTCATGTCTAGCATGTAGTGAGTTAGAGCTTCCTAGTTTTTAGATGCAAGTAAATCTGTATGTAGCACCTTTAGGGTCTTATGATGTAATTTTGGGAGTCAACTAGTTAACTAAACATAAGTCTCTAGGAAACTGTGAAGACAAGCTTGTTAGATGTTTGGATGACCTAGGGAACCAAGTGAAAATTAATGGAACTAAGAGACCTTTAGAGCTTAGACAAATCTTGGCTATGCAATTAAAGAAATCCAAGATGAAAGGATGTGCTATTTATGTTGTCTAAGTAAAGGACCTTGACAAAGAAGAACTAGTGTTCAATGACTATCAGATCCTCAGAGATTTTACAGATGTAGAGTTGACAGAGTTGCCACCAAAGAGAGAATTTGACTTCTCAATTGATTTGCTACGAGGGACTGCGCCGCAATCTAAGGCACCCTATAGGATGACTACTACAGAATTGTATGAGCTTAAGGCACAATTGCAGGAGTTGTTAAATCAAGGGTTCATTAGACCTAGTGTGTCACCATGGGGCACACCAGTTATCTTTGTAAGGAAAAAGGATGGTACTTTGAGATTATGCATTGATTATAGGATGCTTAACAAATATACTATAAAGAACAAGTATCCACTTCCAAGAATAGATGAGCTCTTTGATCAAATGAAAGGAGCAATAGTGTTCTCGAAGATAGACCTTAGATCTGGCTATCACCAATTGCAGATTAAGGATGAGGACATCTCTAAAACAACTTTTAGGACTTGATATGGTCACTACAAGTTCACAGTAGTACCATTTGGGTTGACTAATTCTCCAACAGCTTTCATGAATTTGATGAATAGTATTTTTAGAGATTGTTTAGATGATTTTGTGTTGATCTTCCTTGATGACATATTGATATACTCTAAATCAATGGAAGAGCATGAAAGACATTTGAGGATTGTTTTGTAGCATTTGAGAGAAACAAAGCTTTATGGTAAATTATCAAAGTGTACATTCTTTCAAGATAAAGTGCACTACCTTGGTCATGTGATCTCAGCTGAAGGGATTGCATTTGATCCTGAGAAGATAAAAGCAATAATGGAATGGCCTGCACCATAGAGTGTGATAGAAGTCAGAAGTTTTATGGGAGTTGTAGGTTACTATAGAAAGTTTGTGGAAGGTTTCTCAACCATAGCAGCACCGATTATTGCACTACAAAAGAAGGGTAAGAAATTTGAATGGACTGAAAGGTGTGAGCAAGCTTTCCAAGTGTTAAAGGAAAAGCTCACAACTGCTTCTATCCTGACCATACCAGATCCTAATGGGAAATTTATAGTTATAACAAATGCTTCAAGTGAAGGATTAGGAGGAGTGTTGATGCAGAATGAGCAAGTGGTTGCTTATGAGTCAAGAAAGTTAAAGCAACATGAGTTCAACTATGCGCCACATGATCTTGAATTAGCTGCCATAGTTCATGCACTGCAGATGTAGAGGAATTATCTTCTAGGTAAGCCCTTTGAGTTAAAGATAGATCATCTAGGGCTCAAGTATATATTTACTCAACCTAAACTTAATGCATGATAGAGAAGATGGTTAGAATTCCTTAGTGAGTATGACTTTGGAATTAAGTATATAAAAGGAAAGGAAAATAGAGTAGCAGATGCTCTTAGTAGGAGAAAACATCTGGCTGCCATTGTTACCATAAGATTCAATTTGAAATAGAAAGTGATTCAGAATCTTTAAGGGGATGAGCATTATGAAAGAGTAAAGAAATCTTTGGAAGTAGACCCCTTAGATCACATGTTTGATGGATATGTGATTGAATCAGATGGACTTTTGAGATTTTAGGGAAGGATGTATATTCCTAACTCAAGAGAGTTGAGGAAGTTAGTGCTCGAAGCGATTCACAATGCACCTTATTCAGGTCACCCTGGAATGACAAAGATGGTTGAAAGTTTGAAACCTTTATACTTTTGGCCTAGACTTAAGAGGGATGTGACGGAATTTGTGGCTCGATGTTTGGAATGCTAGCGAGTCAAGGCTAAGCATGTGCATCCAGCAAGATTGTTGTATCTGCACAGTATCCTTGAGCACAAGTGGCAAGTGATAAGTATGGATTTTATTCAAGGGTTACCTATGTCTAAGAATAGGCATGATGTAATCTTAGTGGTTGTGGACAAGTTGACAAAGGTAGCACATTTTAGTCTAGGGAATCTTTCAGATGGTTCTATGGTCTTAGCTAAGAAGTTTGTTCAGGAGATTTTTTTATTACATGGAGTGCCTGAGATGATCATTTCAAATCGAGACACTCACATGACGTCTAGATTTTGGACAACTCTTAATGCAGCTTTGGGTACAAAGTTGAATTTTAGTTTAGCTTATCATCTTCAAACGGATGGTCAGACAAAAAGAGTTAATCAGGTGGTAGAAGACCTTCTCCAAATGTATTGTATGGATCAGCAGTATAAATGGGAGGAATATCTTCCATTGGTAGAGTTTGCATACAACAATTCATACCATGCATCTTTGGGAATGGCACCTTTCAAAGCTCTTTATGGGCGTAGGTGTCAAACACCTATTAGTTGGGATAAGGTGGAGGACATTTTTGTAATTGGTCCTGAAATGTTAAGAGAAATGGATGATCAGATGAAGTTGATCAAGGAGAATTTGAAGCAAGCTTCAGATCATCAAAAGAGTTATGCAGATAAGAATAGAACTCCTAGATAGTTTTCAGTTGGTGACAAAGTCTTTTTGCTGGTTAGACCTCATAAGAGTTTAGTATCATTTGGTAAAGCATCCAAACTTGCTCCTCGTTTTGTAGGACCATTTGAAGTTTTGGAAGTGATCAATCATGTAGCTTATAGGCTTGCACTACTGCCTGCACTTTCCAAAATCCATAATGTTTTTCATGTGTCTTTACTTAAGCTTTATCATCTTGATGTGTCACATATTCTTGATTGGCATGCTTTAGAGGTTCAGGATCCAAGAGTGGTGCAGGTGGAGCCCACTCAAATTTTGGGGAAGAGCAACATTAAGTTGCATAGTAGAGATGTGGTACAATATAAGGTCCAATGGGATCGGTATTATGAGGACAGTGCCACATGGGAGGATACAGAGGAGATTGATAGATCTTTTCCTCATTTGAAGATATAGCATAGATTTCTTATTCATGCATGGATTATGATACTTTGTGTTCAATTATTGCTTTGATACTTTGAGTTGATATCATTGTTTTATGACACCTTGGTACTTTATTGGTGGTTGATTGATACCTTATTATTTTTATGTTTAATAAGACATCAGGACGATGTCTCTTCCAAGTGGGGGAGGATGTCACATCTCATTTTTATGAACAATATGATTATTCTAGTTTAGTGAACAATTATTGTGATTGACTTTACCTTAAGTAATTTTGCATGTGTGAAGGTAATTATTATGAGTTATATTGATGAAAAATGGAAATTGTTTTAAATATTGAATATTGTAGAGATGATTATAATGATTTGCCTCAACTATGTTTTGGAGACACTAACCTATTAACGTTGAGTTGAGTGTGAATGAATGCAAGTACTCGTCAAAGATGAGAGCATGGTTGAGGTAGAGGTGTTCTAGCCACTTGGCAAGAACTAATGGATGGATTACCCTGATACAATCACACACATCATGTAGTTGCATATGCATTATCAAATGGCTTTTATTGCATTAATGTGTGGTTATTAATCATTTTTGAATGCATGATGTGATTACTTAAATTGAATGTATTTCGAATTGTATTTTAAATTAAATAATCAAATATTGTTTATAGATGTTTGGAAGACAATATGTTCCATAAAAATAAATAAAAATATATTAAATTATTTATATAAATATGCAATATTGTATTGTATTTCTCTTCTTGATTATTTATTTGGAATTCTTTAACTAACAATAGTTAAATTATCCAAAATAGTATTATTATATTGAATAAAAGAATTACAATATGTTTCTTGTCATCCATGCAATAGTAAACTGCATAAAATATATTACTTTATTGTTTTAAATAGAATTGGGAGCCTTTTAATTGTGGTGCAGGAGCACCATGAAAACTTTGTAACTAAGGTCTTAAGCTAGGTCTTCAAGGTGTTTTGGTGTCTTGTGAGTCTAATAAGGTCATAAAAGACCATTCCTAATGTAATTTGAGTTACATAAGTTCATCAAATTGATCGATGATCATGCAAACTGGAAGAGACTTCAGTTGTGAAATCAAAAGACTTTAGTTTCTAAACCAAAAATCAGGCATCACCAAAAATAAGAAAAGGGATTTTTTGTTAAAAAGAGCGGATCTGGGCAAGAAAAATATCAACTTTTTTGCAGCAGAGGTGACTTACAATAGTAAGGAAGAAAGGGAGAATTGTAGGCCATGACAAGAGAGGGAACAAGGCAGTGGCAGCAACTGTAAACTCACCTTTGACAATGAACTTCTCTAGGTTTTCTTCTTAATTTTGTTTGCATTAAAATTGCATTCTTAAGATTGTCAAAAAGATAGTATTCATTGCTTGTTTGGTGGGTGATTGTTTTACTTTTGCGTGACCTTGTAATTGTTTAAGTCATCCTCCTCTAAATGTACCTGGTGATCTATTTTTCTCCCTGCTGCCAGTTATCAACTGCATTTTTTAAACTTAACATTTTACCTTATATGCTTAGTCGACCTTGTCTTGCCTAAGTCACCCTTGGTCTGGGTTGTTTTTACTTGTTACTAGCTGAACTCTTACTCATGGCCGTAATAGCCTTAAATTAGGTTGTCGACCCCTATTCTTGCCACCGTCTATTTTATGGCCGTTTAGCTACTTCTTGGACTATCTTGTATAGATCAATCCCTGTAGTTCTTGATGTCACCTGAATCTTTATCTTGGTTGTTTGCTTTATTTTCCCTATGGTCGTAGCCTTCTATTCTATATGACCAATCATTTGTGGTCATTGTCTTTATTCTATCACCTACTATTCTTCTTGGCTGATCAACAGTTTTAAAACATAAAAATTGCTTCCTTGTTATAAACTTTGCTTGCTGGAGATCAGGCAATTTCCTCTATGC
Source organism: Cunninghamia lanceolata (assembly GCA_027924645.1). NCBI lineage: Eukaryota > Viridiplantae > Streptophyta > Pinopsida > Cupressales > Cupressaceae > Cunninghamia > Cunninghamia lanceolata. The sequence goes on from BSBN01000725.1 coordinate 1,953,046, forward strand.
TATGCATAAGTAAGTGTTATTCTCATGTTTGGAATGATAAATTGAATGAAAACTATAAATTAAAACCCCCACATTATTGATATAAATTTCCTATCAAACATTTTATGACTGTATTTTATCTTACTAGTTGAATCAGTGTTCGATTAGCAAATCAACCTCATAAGGTAGACAAAACTATTATTTTTCCTGTAGCTTCATTTTTAGTCTTATTCTTCTATAGAAGAATATACGATGTTCATGTAGCTTTGTTTAAAACTCGTTAAAACAGTATGTTGATTCAAAACAGAGACAGTACACTACGTTATTACTTTACTATGAATGCTGATGCTGAAAACCTATTACATTATAATCAAAACCAAAATTGGATTAAACTATGTTCTTTGCTCATTTTGCTTTATTTTCTACAATAGTTCCTGTCGCAGTTGCGACAATAAGTTATTTTTGATTAAATCATAAAATTTTTTCTTAGATAATTGGATTGAAATAGTTCCTGTTACTGTTATGATAGCAAGATGAAATTATAACTTAGAATGACATTTCTATGAAGATTGTGATCAAACTTTGGATTAGATAAAATATTGATATTTGATGTACTTATGAGTGCAATTGTGTAAACAAAGATGAATGATTTGATTGGAAAAGTGTAATTCCTTGAATGTTGTTTGGGAAAAGGGAATTTCAATGACTATTGATGGATTTGACTTTTATTTTATTATTTATTGTCTTGCTTCTTGGGGAAAGTAGATTTCATCTAGGAATGTTATTGGGTTATTTTTGGGACTAGGATGCTGAATGTGGATATTTAGATATGGCTTTTCCTCTTTTCAGGAATTGAACCAGGTTACTTATAAATGATTAGATCTAATCGGAATGACATTGAAATAGATGTTTATTGTCTAGTAAACTTATTAGTGATATCTCTACCACATCCCGTCATGAGACAATTTTCTTTTCATACTTAAAATTGCACATTCAGACATTAGGGTTGCATCGAGTGTTCCCTCTTGCCAGTTGTTACCAGGTAGCTAGACATTTCATGCAGGGTTGGGTTTCCTTCATTTCATGAAGGGATCCGGGAAAGTGTAAATACTTCATGGTTGGGTGGAAAAGCACTTGGGCCATGTTCCCATCTCTTGGCTTGTAGGTGGTGGACCACTTGGTTTGTGCAACTAGAGAGTGTCTTGATTTATTTACTATTGTTGTACATGTTTATTGTACCCTATATTGGATGTATTATGGCATGCTTGCCAATGGATTTATGTACATTATTTTATAGTGCTTGTTACCCAGATTAAGCACATAATTATGTAAGATTTAATGACATTGAGATTCATATTTATGAGATTATCTTTCACTTGAGATATTGTGATTAAGCAGATTAATTACACCTTTTATCTTTGAATTTTGTATTAAGCAGATTATTTACATCTTTTTATTTTTGGATATTGTAATGTTGTATTTAAGTGGATTATTTACTTCATTTACTTTTGAGTTGGTTTAAATACTTTTATATGACTTGTGAGGCTTTACATAGAGAGGGGCAAATTATAGTGGCCCACTATCCACAGTCATAACATAACAAAGACTAATAGAATAAAAAAATTAATATCTAGTCCTTACTTATCATCCTTGAAATTTTTACCAAATAGCTCGACAACATCTGCCTCGTCATCACATGTGCAAGAATAGAGAGGCCGAGAGTGCACCTGCAAAGGAACTTCCATATTCTTCGCTATATCCTCGACCATCCACCTAGTCTCAACCATCCCTAATAGGAGATCATGCATATGCTCGAGCGTCACCTCATGGTTTGTAGCCACTTGGGAAGATGCCTCGATCAAATCCTCCTAGGTTAGAACTGAGGCTTCTGCAATTCAAAGCATTGTAGCCACAATCAAGGATTGAGCAGCGCTGAACACATTCTACCAGCCCCTCAACGTCCTAGGATCAAGAAGAAGATTTGCCATAGCTTCTCTAACATTAACCCCTTCCCTATTGTCCACCTCTTTTGTCATCACTAGCAGTCTACTCAGCCATTCCCTTAAAATGTGGTTCTTGATTTCCTCCTCAATGTCTTTCACAAACCCTTCCATCGTCTGCTTAGCTAAAAGCTTCTGTAAGCATTTGTGAGGCTTATAACATCTTTTCATTCTGCCCCCCACTGCCTTGCTATCACTTCTCCAAGCCAACTATCTATTGGGTACCATGCCCACCACCCTTTTGCCTTTAACCAAGCATTGCAGACTAGCAACACCTGCCCCCTCTACCATACCAATGCATAAGATAGAAGCATGCAACCAAGGATGTAAACCAACTACAAAGAAGGAAAACATAATGAACATGCCATCCCACTTCAAATAATTAATATCACCTCTACTGCAGTACACCAGTCCTCGAGAAAAGAAAGCTGGTCATTCTTCCATCAAATCCGCACGAAACAAAACAAGAACTTAACTTGTAATGAATGCCTCCTTAAGGAACTCTCCCATTATCAAGGTATACACACACACACACACACACACACACACACACACACACACACACACACACACACACACACACACACACACACATATATATATATATCTTCCTTCTTTATTAAATTACAATCTTAAAATTGATATTTTGTTATGACAAAATTATATGTTTATATATTCATGTGTTATTTAAGATTTGGTAATTTTCTAGTATCAAATTAATGTGATTATGTTATTCTTTTTAGCTATGAACTTGTAAAGAAAATTATTATCATAGTTGCTTGTAAATTTAATAAAATAATCTTTTATATTTTCAATCTCAATTTCTCTCAATTTATATGTTTAGGTATACTTGTTTCATGTTTATTCTCTTTAGTAGTTTAGTATAACTGATTAGCGTAATCTTCTCCTTGTTCGGTTAATACAAATAGTCTCTCTTTGGTTCTCATCTCAACATCAATAAGAGATTTGTGTGCATTAGGTAAACTTTTCCTTAATCTATTCAAACTTAGTACTTAGAAAAAATGAAAATTTTCCCTTTTTTGTGTTCATGTCCTAACTTTTAATGTTTTTGATATAATAAGGCTGCAAACCCAGGTGCAGATCCTGATAACAAAAGCCAAAAGTTAGCAAAATAGCCACAAAGCCTCAAACAACCTAAAACTAATAGATTAACAATAGTTTAACAGCATAACCAAAAAATAGAGTTTGAGTGATTAAAACATAAACCAAGGAAATAGCTAACTAAGAAGTTCCTTCCAATCATCATTGAGCGAGTTAAACATATTCTCCTTATTCTCCAGTAGAAAATCCATGCCATTGAACCAGTCATCCTACAGAACCAAGAAAGCAGTAGCAACCCTGTGAGAAGACTTCAGCATCAGATCGATCAGCAACTTAACTTTAGACTCCATCACAGCCAGACGTGCCTTTTAATGTTAGTAAAGGGGTGGGCATGACATTCAACATCTGAAAAATGTCAGTGCTATAATTGTATGGATGAAGCCTATGGTACTCTATGTGTTTCAATTTCTCAAGATCTTCTCTTCCATCTTGATTCCGCAACAACACCTAAGGATGCATGGACATAGTTAGAATTTTTTTTTGGAAAATAGGATGTCATGAGAGGGCATCAGCTTGAAAATGAATTAATCAGTATTTATCTAGAGGACTTTACAACAATTTATGATTTTTTCACTAAGCTAAATCTACTCAGATTTCAACTAAAACAATGTGGCATTGAAAAGAAAGATGAGCAATTGGTCCTTAGTATCTTATCCAAACTTGGTCCATAATATTTTGTCTTTGTTTCTTCTTTTCATACTACTAGGAGTGTGATTGATGCAACCTATAATATGCCTACACTTGCAGATTTTGTTGTTCAATTAACATAAGAGCAACATAAGCTAATTCAAATGGGTGTATTGAAGTCTCCATCATCTCATGCACTTGTTGCAAATTCAACATCAAATCAAAAGGCAAAGAACAAATCTAAGGATCCAGATAAGGGAAATTTAGATAAAGGATCAAAGTCACAAGCTCAATTTGATTCATCTCCCTCAACAGAAGGGAAAAGTTCTAAGGAGAGGCCTACTTTCTCTTATTGTAATAAAATTGGGCATGAAGAAAACAAATGTTTTAAAAAGAAAGAAGATGAGTTTAAGAGAATTATTCAACAAAAAGAACTTGAAAATTCTAAACTCAAGGCTTGTATTTCTTCATCTTCTCCATCAACATCAAAAAAAATTTAAGGGCAAAGCACTCATGGCATCTATAGTCTTCAAGTCTCAGTGATGGATTCTTTATTTAGGAGAATCACATCACATGACTTCTAACTTGCTTTTGTTCTCAAAATTAGGCCCTACATCCACATCAAAAATATTGATGGAAAACAACACATATATGGTTGTTTGTAAGAAAAGCATAGTTGACATAGGCGTAGGACAATTCCATAATGTCCTCTTCATTCCAGAATTGTCACACAATCTTCTTTCCATCTATCAGATTACCAACAATGGCATAGCCAAAACAATTGAGTTTACTTCAGAATCAGTCATTATTCGACATAAGTAGAGTAGAGAAATCATTGCACTTGGAAAAGTTGACAACTTTTCTCATGTTTACACATTTTCTCACTTTGCACCAGATGATATTTCCACTCCATTTCACACTCTTGAATCTAGTGTGAATACTCCATCGAAGGTATAGTTTGATCAGTCAAACCTTCATGTTCTTTAGATAGGCCAATCATCACCTCCACCATCTCCTATTGCTTCATAGAGAGCTTCATTAGATTCAGTGTAGTAGGATATTGTTCTTCCATATTTAGATCATGTTCTAGTTCCACATATGGTTTCTATACAAATTCAAGAGATTTCATTGGTGTCTCTGAATTATGTGTAGCATTCAGAGACATACTTTGTTCTTCACACTTGGGAAGATCACATGCACCTTTCTGTAGTTCTCGCTCTTCCATAGGGAAGAAATGTTGTTTGTCTTTCCAAGATCACTTTCATCGTTCTTCATCGAGCATCACTCAGCACTGTAGGATCCATTATTCTATGGGGGGCTCTCTAGTCTGTCTATTTCTCTCCTTTGGAGGAACATTTCATGTACTTATGTGATAGAAGTAGTCCTTGGGAGGTCATCATGAGTCCTATATTCTTCTTCTTCACTTGTACATTCTATTTGTGTCATTTCTCTTTTGGAGAGGGGTTTTCCCACAAGGTTTTCTCCTTTTCTCCAATTTTGAGAAATAGTTTGTACATGTGTACCTAACATGTCTTAGTAACCAAGACCTATCATCTTTGTATTCTCCCTAAGTTGCACTTAAGGGGGGTGTTATTGTAAATAAGATATTTATGGAACTAGTTAGGATAACACCTTTATTAGGATTGACCTATTCACACTTAGCTTAAGTTTACTTAGATTTTTTGAGTTTGTTTCATCTCATGTGGTGAAGACATGTGTCCTCATACATTTGAGAAACCTATTTCATGTTTTATTGTCACTTGCATGAACACTTGTCACTTAGCTCACAAGTGTCACATCTTTGGAGGGGTAGTCAGATGTTGAATCCTACCTTCCTACCTTCTCTCTCATGCCTATTTATACAAAGCATCTATGTACATTTTTTACAATCTCTTGAATATATCATTTTGGCTTTTATGTGCAGTATTATTCTTTATGGAAGTTGTTGGTATTTTCTTGTTGATCTTGGCTGCTCCAACACTTCTTTGATAATGATTTTACCCTTTATGTTTTTTTCATCTATTTGTGTATTTTTAGTAGTTTAAATTAATAAATCTCTTATTTTAAATAATAGCTAAACATATGAAGTAAATAATTTGTTTTGTTTTCATTTAACTTTTTCAAAACTATAGAAAAAATAAAGTCATAAGAAAAGTTGTGTATTTTAGGAAATAAAATAACACAATATTTCTTTTCATAAAACTTTAGCACTATTGATATAGTTATATACATAATATATAGAGTAAATAAAAATAGCTTAAACAATTTAAATAAAATAAAATAAAATAATTCTTAAATAGTTCTAAAGTAAAAAAAATAACTCTTAAGTAAATAAAATAATTTAAAGTGACATTTTTAGATAGATGTATTTAAGATATCTATACTAGCATACATATCTTTAGAAAATCTATGTAAAAAATGCTAAGAGATAGAATGATATCTCTCCGCATATTTTACATAGATTTTCTAAAGATAGGTATGCTAAGTATATTTTGTTGTGAGCAAAATGATATTATTTTCTTTTTTACAATTATAAGTTGGGTTTTTTTTACAATAATTTTACAAGTGCATTACAAAATAGGTATTCACAAATTAGTTCAATTTAAATTAATAAATCTTTACTAAATCTCTTATGTAAAAAAATAAACATATGAAGTAAATAATTTGTTTTTTTTTCATTTAAGAATTATTTTATTTTATTTTTTATTTTCTCTCTAATCCATTTTCCTTAAACACATTAAAAATTATAATACATTTGAATCATCAAAGTAAAAGAAGAAGATAAATAAATAAATAAACTTTTCTGTTACTTGGTCATATTTACCTTGGTTCACCATATTTATGGCTCATTCAAGTAGAGGGAAAAATAATGAAAATAATATAGAAGAAGATATATAAATAAATAAAATTTTCTATTGCTCGCTCATATTTACCTTGGTTCACCATGTCTACAACCCATTCAAGTAATGGGGGAAAACAAATTTAGGGTTGTCATTGTAAGAGTTGGCTAGATAGGAGCCACCCAAGAGCTAGGACTTCATGAAAGCACAAGATAGACAATGAGAGAATAATTCTATTCTATCAATGAATGCAAAATTGTTCATCTTATGTTACAATGTACATGAAGAGCCTTGCTTATAAAGGCAAGGATGAGAGCTAAGATGTTGTAGTCATGTGACAAGTGTCTTAATCCTATGACATGCGACAACTATAGCACATGTGTAGGATAAGACAACTATCAACACCTAGCAACAACTAGAAACATCTAATAGACTCACTAAGTCAACTTAACATGTGAATTATGTGTGAGAATATTATTTAACTAATAAATAGTTAAATAATATGAATTAATCTCACAATAAGGGAAACTAGATAGGAAATATTCCTATTCACACTAACACCCCCCCTTAAGTGCAACTTAGGGAGAAGCTGACTAATGCAAGGATGCAAAGATGGATGGGTCCCAACTACTAGGCCATGTTAGGTACCCATGTACAAACAAATCTCAAATGGAGTAAAGGAGAAAACCTCATGGGAAAAAACTCCTCTCCAAACCTGAGAATGCATACAAAACATGTACAAGTGATGGAATGATGGAAGAATCAAGACCTCCCAAATACAACATCCATCACAACTATACAATCAATAGCCCCCCCCCCTAAGAGGGAAAGAATGAGACAAGATGTCCCCCCCATAATGAAGTAGCTTCTGTGTCAATAATGAATGCTCAAAGAAGAAGACCAAATAGGATCCAAAACCTGAAAACAACATTTCTCGCTTTGGGAAGAAACCAATCCACTGGTGTATGTCGAAGAAACTTTAACTCCAAAAAAATAGATGAGGGAAGAAGTCTCATGAAATATGATGTTTTTGAAAACTACTCATGTCTCCATGTCGATGTTGAATTATACCATGATGCAGGGACTTCTAGAGGTCATAACTTTTGACTCGAATGTGGGTTTTCTATGAAATTTTACAGGTGGATGTGTTATGAGGTGGCCAGTGGTTTCCCAACCCACCCTAGTCGGTTGGACCTCGTCTTGGCATTTTTTCAGGGCTTGAAACTTTCATCTTGGCACTCAAAATGGCAAATTAGTGTTTTTTTCTAGTTTTTTAAAAGTTGCTTTTTTTAATAACTTGAAACTCATGTTTCTAATTTAGGATGTTAGTTGGTTTTTCATCCTACCTTAGCTTTTTGGGCTTTTTGGGAAAAAACTGGATTCTCAAGATATGATTGTAAAATTACCTAAAATGGCAAAATCTAACAATTGTTGAAATCTGCCAAAAAAGGTAATTTTTTGTTTTTTGTTTTTTTAGATATAAGAGAGTTTTCTCTCATTGTAGGGTCAGAGCTGATGAATAGAAGTTTTGTTATGTTTCAGCTTCCAAATTTTTGTCTCTCATGTTTAATGGCACAATTCTATTGAGTGTATGTTGTGTGCTACATCATTTGGTATCAGAGCAGGAAGATAGCTGGGAGAGGAAGAGGAAGAGGCGGTCTTGCCCAGATGCATAGAGAAATGCAAAATCTGCAAAGGCAAATAGCAGAACTTACAACATGGATGGAAACCCAAAGACTGGGTAGAGGAGGAGACGAATCTGATGAAGAGACAGGTCAAGGAGGTGCAAATCAAGATACAGAACATGAAGAAGAAGAATTAGAAGGCATGAGTTTTGAAGAGAGGATGCTCAGGGCCTTAGAAGGAAAAAATGAAGGGATCAAGGTAGATGTTTCAGATTATGCAGGTAGTCTTAAACCAGAGGAGTTGATAGACTGGTTGAATGGCATGCAAAATTTTTTTGAATGGAAATCCATGATAGAGGAGAAGGTAAAATTCGCATGCACCAAATTAAAGGGTCATGCAATGATTTGGTGGGATCATCTTCAAAAGGAATGAACAAGGAAAGGCAAGATAAGATTAGGACATGGAATAAAATGGAGAAGAAGTTGAGAGAAAAATTTTTGCCCATAGATTATGCGCAAACCCTTTTTCGTAGGTTTCAAAATTTAAAGCAGAACTTCTCTTCTATGCAAGATTATACAAATGAGTTTTATACACTGTCTATACGTATAGAGCATCAAGAAACTGATGAACAAATGGCTGCTAGATATGTGAATGGCCTGAAATTTTCTATTCAAGATGAATTGAGCATGCATCGACTCAACAATATGGAAGAGGCTTACCAATTGGCTCTAAAGGTTGAAGAAAAACAAAACAGATAGTACCATCAGAGGAATAGAGGAGGAAGAATGGGTACATCAACCCCATTTCGAGGAGGTTCAAATTATGGCAGGGGAGACTCATCCCATGGTTTGGAAAAACAAGTAGACACTTAGCAAGATCTTCCAAATCAAGAACAAGGAAGGGAATTTCAAAGAGGTAGAGGTTATGGTAGCGGTAGAGGATGGGAAAACTAGAGAAGGCCTTTCACTTGTTTTAGATGTGGAGAAGAAGGTCATAGGCCATTTGAATGCTCCAATTATAACATGCAAGAAAGAAATCAAGGAGGACAACCTAGGGTGAACATGATTCAAATGTAGCATGAAGTGGAAGGGATAGAACTGGAGGTTCCACCAGATGTGGGAGAAAGTCTCATGTTGAGAAGAGCAATGGTGATTCCAGAGAAGGAGAAAACACAAGCCAAAAGCTCTGATGGTTCATGGCTTCGAACCAATATCTTCAGAACCAGATGCACTTCGGGTGGCAAGGTATGTCAAGTCATTGTTGATGGAGGTAGTTGTGAAAATATGGTTTCTAAAGAAATGGTAGACAAATTGAATTTACACTGTGAAAAACATCCTCATCCATATTGCATTGCATGGTTTAAAAAGGGAAATGAAGTCACTGTTGATAAAAGATGCCTAATTAAGTTTAGCATAGGGAAGATCTATCAAGATGAGATATGGTGTGATGTTGTCCCAATGGATGCCTGTCATGTGTTATTGGGAAGGCCATGGCAGTATGATAGAAAAGTTATGCATGATGGAGAGAAAAACACATACACCTTTTGGAAAGATGGCGCTAAGGTGATTTTATTGCCTCTCAAGGATGAAGGAAAAGGTGAGACCATGTTGTCTGAAAGAGATCTTGTTAAAGAAATGAAGGTGACAAGGTGTTGCTATGCATTAGTAGTGAAAAAAGGTGAAGAGGAAGACATTTCAGTTCCCCCAGAAGTAGCCGAGCTATTGAAAGAATTTGTTGATGTTTTACCTAATGAATTGCCTGATGGTCTACCACCAAAGAGAGATATTCAGCATTATATTGATTTGATTCCAGGAGCAACTCTACCCAACCAAGAAGCTTATAGGATGAATCCAACACAACATGCAGAGATGAATAAGCAAGTAACAGAACTCCTAAGTAAAGGTTTGGTGAGAGAGAGCATGAGCCCATGTGCTGTACCTGCATTGTTAACCCCAAAAAAAGATGGAACATGGAGGATGTGCACTGATAGTAGAGCAATTAATAAGATTACCATCAAGTATCAGTTTCCTATACCTCGTATGGAGGACATGATGGATGTCCTTGCAGGGGCTAAATATTTCAGCAAGATCGACCTACGAAGTGGCTACCACCAAATCTGGATTCGAGAAGGGGATGAGTGGAAGATAGCCTTTAAGACTGGAGATGGATTATATGAGTGGATGGTTATGCCATTTGGGTTATCAAATGCACCTAGCACATTTATGAGATTGATGAACACTATACTATGCCCTTACATTGGTAAGTTTGTGGTAGTTTATTTTGATGATATTTTGGTATTTAGTAACAGCAAAGAAGAGCACCTACAACACTTGAGGATCATCTTTGGTGTGTTAAGGAAGGAGGAACTCTATGCCAATTTGAAAAAGTGTAGGTTCATGCAGGACAGTTTGGTTTTTTTAGGCTATGTCATTTCTAAAGATGGTGTCAGAATGGATTCAGAAAAGGTCAGGGCAATTCTAGAATGGCCTAGTCCAAGCAGCATCACAGCGGTAAAAAGTTTTCATGGCTTGGCCACTTTCTATCGAAAGTTCATTCAAAATTTTAGTAGTATTGTAGCTCCTATAACAGATTGCACTAAAGGGAGGGAGTTTGTATGGACCAAGGATGCTAAGGAGAGCTTTAAGTACTTGAAGAAAAAGGTAACAGAAGCACCTATACTTGCATTGCCAAATTTTGATAAAGTATTTGAAGTAGAATGTGATGCCTCCCATGTGGGAATAGGTGTTGTGCTTAGCCAAGCTGGAAAACCTATAGCTTTCTTTAGTGAAAAGCTGAATGCAGTGAGAAAGAATTATTCTACTTATGATTTGGAATTTTATCCAATTGTTCAAGCATTGAGGCATTGGAGACATTATCTAGTTCCCCAGGAGTTTGTATTGTTTACAGATCATATTGCACTAAGATACTTGAACACACAAAAAAAGTTGAATAGTAGGCATGCCAAGTGGGTCTCTTTCTTGTAGGGTTACAACTTTGTGTTGAAGCATAAGTCTGGAAAACAAAATCAGGTTGCAGATGCGTTAAGTAGGCATGTTGCACTTTTGACCACAATGGAAGCTGAGGTGATTGGTTTTGATGCCATCAAAAATTTGTATGAGTCTGATGATGATTTTTGGGAGATTGTGGAACAATTGAAGGCACCAATATCTGGTAACTTGGATCACTTTAGGGGTGAATATTTTATGCAAGATGGGTATCTATTTAAAGGAAAACAACTATGCATATCGGCTGGCTCTATGAGGGACAACATTATCAGAGAATTTCATAGTAGTGGGTTGGCTGGACATTTTGGCAAGGACAAGACAATAGCCTTGATAGAAGATAAATATTACTGGGCAAAGATGAAAAGGGATATAACTATGTAACAAGGTGTAGAATTTGCCAAGTGGCTAAGGGACATTCACAGAATATAGGATTGTATATGCCCTTACCAGTACCAGCTGCACCATGGACAGATTTGAGCATGGACTTTGTGTTGGGACTTCCACATACTCAACGAGGTAATGATTCCATTTTTGTAGTTGTTGATAGGTTTTCCAAGATGGTTCATTTTATTGCCTATAAGAAAACTAATGATGCAACGAGGGTAGCAAAGTTATTTTTTTCAGAAGTTGTTAGACTACATGGTGTTCCAAAGACTATTACCTCTGACAGGGATACCAAATTCCTCAGCCATTTCTGGAGGACTTTATGGAAGAAGATGGGGACCAAGTTACAGTTTAGTAGTGCCTATCATCCTCAAATAGATGGGCAAATAGAGGTAGTTAATCAGAGTCTGGGAAATTTGCTGAGGTGTATTGTTGGAGAAAAGCCAAAACAATGGGATTTGGCATTACCCCAGGCCGAATTTGCCTATAATAGTTCTGTTAACCGATCAACAGGAAAGTCCCCTTTCTAGATTGTGTATGGTAGGAATCCTTAGGGTGTTCTAGATTTGGTACAGCTACCAATGAAAGATCGGGTCAGTGATGATGGGGAAGCATTTGCAGAACACCTTCAACAGTTGCAGCAAGAAGTAAGACAGAAGTTGCAAGATAGTAATGAGATGTATAAGAATTCAGTGGATACTAGTCGGTGACATCAGACATTCAGTGAAGGTGACTTAGTGATGGTATATTTGAGAAAAGAGCAGTTTCCTACTGGAACATATCACAAGTTGAAGTACAAGAAAATTGGTCCTTGCAGAATTACAAAGAAGATCAATGATAATGCATATGAGGTCATTTTACCAGATGATCTCGCTATTTCTCCCGTGTTTAATATTTTTGATTTATATGCATTCCATGGTGAGGATGATGCTGAAGATAGTCAACCAGAGGTGGCATGGCACAACCACATTCCCCATAAGAAGAAGGAAAAGATTGCACAGATTCTTGATAAGAACACTATCTACACTCAGCAAGGGCGTTACAACAAGTATTTAGTACAGTGGGAAGGATTGCCACCAACAAATAGCACATGGATTACAGAGTGAGAAGTGCAGAGGTTAGATCCCATCAAATGGCAACAGTTTGAAGACACTCACTTGCAGGAGCTACATTCTTTTCAACCAGAGGAGAATGATGTAGGGACTTCCGAAGGTCATAACTTTTGACTCGGATGTGGGTTTTCTATGAAATTTTACAGGTGGATGCGTTATGAGGTGGCCAGTGGTTTCCCAACCCACCCTAGTTGGTTGGACCTCGTCTTGGCACTTTTTCGGGGCTTGAAACTTTCATCTTGGCACTCAAAATGGCAAATTAGTGTTTTTTTCTAGTTTTTTAAAAGTTGCTTTTTTTAATAACTCAAAACTCATGTTTCGAATTTAGGATGTTAGTTGGTTTTTCGTCCTACCTTAGCTTTTTGGGCTTTTTGGGAAAAAACTGGATTCTCAAGATATGATTGTAAAATTACCTAAAATGGCAAAATCTGACAATTGTCAAAATCTACCAAAAAAGGTAATTTTTTTTTTTTTTTGTTTTCTTAGATATAAGAGAGTTTTCTCTCATTGTAGTGGCAGACTTGATGAATAGAAGTTTTGTTATGTTTCAACTTCCAAATTTTTGTCTCTCATATTTAATGGCACAATTCTGTTGAGTGTATGTTGTGTGCTGCATCATACCACAATCAAATCAGGAGTCACAAGCCTAACTGATGAAATTGACAATCTAGGTTCTAGTGGAAACTAAAAATCATCAATCTCTAAAGACAAAGATGGGTTGACAACAATTGTGCTATGACTTTCATCAAAGAGGAGAGATAAACCCTCAAATGTGTCATCCAAATTTGCAAGATGGGACTCACAAAACAAATTTGAAATTCTTGTCAAATACTCGTCCCATGAAGTTGTATCTGAAAGCCAAAAAGCATCCTGCTAAACTGAAGCATGAAACTTTGAAGAAGTAGGAGGTGGAGAAGATGGAAGTGTAGCACATGTCTCAAGAACTGATGAAGAGGCAAGAACCCCAAGGTTCAAGTGACCAAACTTCTCCTCTGAATTATGATTCAACTAGGAGTGTGAATGTCAGCCAACAGATATGAATCATCATCAAGAGAGAAACCATAAAAGGTGTATAAATGAGATGCATGATCAACCACCCTAGTAGCAATAATCTTTGTTCTCTCCAAGTCTTTGATAATAACCAAATCAAGTGTGAACTCCATTGTCTTCCCTATACCACTATGAGTAATTTGATATATGGAAAGAAGGTTATTGGTCAAGGAAGGCACACAAAGTACATCATTGAAAGTACCTTCGCCAAAATCAATAGTTCCATTCCGAATTACATTCATATATGTGTTATTACCCATCAAGATAGGTGGCATATCACATGGCTCAAATGAAGAAAACATATCCTTGGAAGAAGCCATATGACGAGAAGCACATGAATCAAGAAGCCATTTACCTGATGTACAACTTGTACTTGCACAAAGTGCTTTACCTCTATGTTTGGGTTCCTTAGCTTTCCTTGCATGACTTGATTTAGAAAGTTTTAGCTATGTAGATGTTGAATAAGGAGTAGAAGAAGAACTAGGTGATGAAAGTTTGTTCTTTTGAACAAGTTGCATCAACATGTCAATTTGTTTCTTAAAACAATTAAGTTCATTGTGCCCTGATTTCTTACAATAAGCACATATAGGCTTGTCCTTCTTAGGTGAATTTTGTGCTTGATCTATGTGTAGATTTTTCTTAGATTTCTTTTGTTTCTTGTCAGAAGTACCTGATGTTTTTTGTTCCTTAGGTTGTCCAACCACCAAAGCATGAGTCTATGATGGCTTAATGATACCCATAGAAAGAAGCTTTTGTATCTCATGCATTAACATCTCAAAAAAGGATGCAAATGAAGGCATAGCGAAAGCAAATCCCATAATTAACCTGAGTGTGAAAGGTATAAACAAAAGTTACATATTCAGGACCAAGTTTATTCAACACATTGTAGATCAACTGGATGTCTTTTTTCTCATTAGCACATTCTTTACATTGTGCGCTTAGATCATTAACCTTAGTTATGTAATCCTAAATATTGCTAAATTTCTTAGGATTAAGGCTCATCAATTCATTATCAATTTGATAGCCTTTAACTTCATCTGTTGTACCATACAATTTTTTCAATTTATCCCAATCATCATGTGAATTTGTACATGCCTCAATCTGAAACAAGAGATCTAGGGAAATGAAACTATGAAGACATCCAAGAGATTTTGTATGATTTATCATCTATTTTATCTTTTCCTTATCATTTTTGGGTTCAAGTATCTTCTTTTCAACATATAAAGAATGCCCAAGATCCATTAGGGCATTCCATGCATGTTGACTCCAAGTTGCATAGTTATAAGGTGTTAACAATGGAACCCTTGATTTATCCATTATGTAGAGGAAAAGAAGAGCACAAGAAGATATATCAAAGAACAAACTCAATCAAAATTGTAATTGAAGCCCCCCCAAAACCAAAACAACCACCAATTTCAACTCTTTTTCCAATCAATAAGTGATATGTACCTAAATTGAGTCAAACTAAAAATATGATGTGTAAAGAAAAATATAGAAAAATGGCATGGAAAGAACTATAGAGTACAGAAATACCTTTCCAATGCCTATAAAAAGTTAAAATTCTAATAAAGTGGGTACAAGTTGTGAGGTCGAGAGTGAAAAATACAAGATCTGGCTTTAAATAGCTTTATCAAGCACCAACAACAGAATATTAGAAAAATACGTACACCACTTTGAAGTGCTCAAAACTAGCTTTCTGACAATATCTCGTTTGCCAATTTTTGATATCACGGTGAAAAGATATGGCTCCTGAAAAAAAAAATTGCCCTATTAGGGTTAGAAGGGGGCCAAAAGGGGCCCTATCACTGATGTCACTGTTGACGCAGTGGAATATACTCTATGTGCTGGAATATTCCCTGTAAGATCTAGAAAACCACTGGTTTGGTGGAAAACTTCCTAATTGCACAGAAAAACCACCCTGCTAAGAAAACCACCACCTATGGTTTTGGCGAAAACCGCCTGATTCTGGTTAAAACTGTTGTTCTCAGGCCAAAACCACCTATCACAAGTTTGAAACCACCAAATGGTTGGCATAAAACCACTTTTTTGACTGAAACCACCTTATGCACTAGCGGGAAACTACTTAAGGTGAAAAATTAGTTGTTGACAGACCTACGAACTATTTGAAGGAGGAATATATCGCGCAGATGCTGCTAGCCAGGTTTATGACTGCCAGATTTATAATTTAAATCTATATATTGAAATTTAAAAATAAAAAGTGAATTGTTTTATAAGTTCGAATGGCCTATGAATTTTCCCCAAAGCGGATCGCGATCCAAAAGGTCTGCGTGGGGGTTTAAGCCCTCCACGTGGCCTTTAAAGGCCACAAAAGCCCTTAAAGGGTTGTGGTCTGAAGATTATGCTTCAGGTACCGTAGTACCCTAAGGTGCAGGGCTTGTGCAGGTCTGTGCATACAAGCTCATGGAATATCTTGATTTGACTAATGATGACACTGACTCAGGACTGTGCAGAGATGACACTTGCGGAATATTCCACATAATATTTTGCACAACTGAATTGCAAAACAAATTGCCTTTTGCTGCAACTTTCTTTGATTTTGATAATTTGATAGTCGGTCTATAGGTTTTGATGCCTTCCAGACATAATGGAAGGGTTGAATTTTTCCCAAATTGCTCTAAAATTGCAGGTGCCTCCGGGATCAGGTAACCATTCCCTGAATTGAAAACCTCATAGATTTGGCCTCCGATGTCTGATCTAGATGAAACAAAAGGTGATCTTGACTATCTCAGACCTCCTGAACATAATGGTGTGCTTATATTTGCAGCATTACACTCCAAAATGAACCTGCAATATAAGGCAGAAAGAGGAAACCCCCACAAATCTGGTATCTCCATCAAGTCTTTTTGATTCTCTAGGTCATCATTCGATGCAATAGAAGAGCATACTCAACTATCAAGATCCACCATGAATTTGCATTCAAATCTCTCAAAAAATTGGCTAATAAGAAGAGATTCCACCTAGAGATCTCTGATACCATGTAAGAGTTAGCTAGATAGGAGCCACCCAAGATCTAGGACTTCATAAAAGCACAAGAGAGACAATGAGAGAATAATTCTATTCATCAATGAATGTAAAATTATTCATCTTATGTTACAATGTACATGAAGAGCCTTGCTTATAAAGGCAAGGATGAGAGCTAAGATGTTGTAGTCATGTGACAAGTGTCTTAATCCTATGACATGTGACAACTATAGCACATGTGTAGGATAAGACAACTATCAACACCTAGCAACAACTAGACACGACTAGAAACAACTAGAAACATCTAGTAGACTCACTAAATCAACTTAACATGTGAATTATGTGTGAGAATATTATTTAACTAATAAACAGTTAAATAATATGAATTAATCTCACAACAAGGGAAACTAGATAGGAAATATGCCTATTCACACTAACAATCATGTGTCCATGTATGTATATAGTAAATAAAATAGTTCTAAAGTAAAATAAACTAGCATACCTATCTTTAAAAAAATCTATGTAAAAGACGTTGAGAGTTATCATTCTGGAGGTGCTTATTTTTTATTGGATTTATGATGAAAGTGGCAATAGGCACCTTGAGAATGATATCTCTCAACATCTTTTACATAGATTTTTTAAAGATAGGTATGCTAGTTTTCAATAATATGGTAAGAAATATACTAAATTATTTATAGTTTTCTAGCCTTTGCTCTAACATTAATTGAATATAAAAGTTACAAGGCATGATAATGATAGGGAAATGAGAGCTCCTTCTAAAAGATTGTAATGGTGAAAATTGCATACCCATGCTCTTTTCTCTTATGTTTTGGGCCTACTTTGATTAGAGCATCTTAAATGCAATAATTAGCTTACAAGTCACACATTCCTACATGAATTTGGCTCATTTCACCACACATCCTAATCTCCTTTATATTTGATCCCTAGATTTGCATTCCTGAATCCCAAAACCTTTTTTTCAACACCTTAGATTAGATTTGTTAGTGTAGATTTGACCTAGGTCACTTCCATAGTTGCAGATATGATCCTAGAACTTTGAAAATTCAAAAATCAAATTCTTACCTTGTTGACCATTTCACTAGTCATAGTGAATTGGTCTAGTACACATTTTATTGATTTGCGGGTCTAGTTGTTGTGTTTAAAGACATTCATTCATTCATTTAGAAATTACCCAAGAATCAATTGAACACATCTAGATTTTAATTTGAAAAATAAATAAAAAGGAATTTAGCACATAAATTAGAGCACTATAAAAGAACATCATCTTAAGTGGGTTGCATGATTTATTGTTATCTTTCAACTTACACTCTAAGTCATAAATTTAGTCTACTAGAGGTATTACTTAGGAGAACATGACCCTTATAATTTAGAAGATTCATCAAAGGTGTTTGAAAACACCACTAGTCCTTCCACATATTGAAACATTGGGAATCAAGATGAGTGAAATCTAATAGAGCACATTCAACCAAATCATATCCATGAGTTGTGGGTTCAAATCCGTGTATTAGGTCAAGTTTGTACTCATAGAGATTAGGTGAAATTTTGTATAAGTGATCCAAGGTAATAAACAATCAATTTTTAGAATCTTAGATCTTTGTATAATTCAACTAGAAAAATCTAGAGAAATGGTGAATCCCTTTCTAACATTTCTACGACATTCCTCCAAGATCATATTCCAAGCTAAGTATCATATTTAATTTAATTTCCACATTTAATTTTTGTTATTTTCTATGATCAATCTAAACTATATTCTCTAGGTTAATTTGTGCTTTTATTTATTCATATATTTAATTAGCCTAGATAAATTTATGAGGGTTTGATTTAAAATCCTATCACATCTTTGGTGAACCTAACTTATTGAATACTCTCTAGGGTTTGGCCTTCTTACATTACGATTTTAGATTTGAGTTTTTTATTGCCTTATCATTTTTTTAGATTTGATTAAGATTTGTATTCCCTATTTGTTTGTGCTTTATAGCTATATCTTTCTTTAGGGTTTTTTGAGTTATTGATATATCTTATTTCAACCACTCTTCTCACCCATATTTTTGTTTCTAGGGTTTAATTTTCAAATTTGATCACATTGATTTTATTTTAAAAATTTAAGAGTGATTTATATTGCTTTATATTTTTATCTCTCTTGGCCATATTGCTTTATTTTTCCACATTCCACTTAGGACCATAATCTTCCTTTATGAAGGAGTGTGTTAGCATTCGACAGACCGAAGCAATATAATTTAAGCAATACCAATACAGATAAAAACACAAAAATTAAGAATTACACAATAACATAGAGATTAACGTGGTTCACCCAATGTAGGCTACATCCATAGAGAAACAACCATCCTCTATTTTATTAGCCAGTGTAAATATGACCAATTACAGCCTGCAGCTTAATTTGTTTCTATGTGCTACATAACAATGCACTCACACTACCTTTTTTTCTCTCTTGAATTTTCATATTCCATAGTTGTTTATATATAAAACTAACAAGATTTGAAGAAGCTTCGCGATTGTCAGTTACACACTATTATTTTATAAAAATAACAACTTTTTTCTTTATTAAATAATGGGCAATTTTTGTTTTAGGGGTTTTGCCCCCTGTATTCCCTCTTAGTTAATTTGGGGTCAAAATACAACTATCAAAGTCACCAAAATATTAACTTGATGCACGTACCTACAACCCGCATCATGATTAGTCACCACATACCAATAATCTCCCACTTAGAGACTGATCAGGCTCCATACCAAACAATCTCCCACTTGGAAACTAATCTGAGAGCAACATCGTTGTGCTTGTAGCTCCCACTGGATAATGCTCTTGGACTTGGCTTGTTTCTCATTTCCACCTTCATCATTCTTGAAGGCCAACAGAAACTAATGAGGAAATCAATTTCTCATGTGTGACAGCCTTTGTGAAAATATATGCAGGATTTTCACTAGTGTGGATCTTCTCTAGCTTCAACTATCCATCCTCCAAAATTGACCAGATGAAGTGGTACCTGAGTTGTATATGCTTTGTTTTCTAATGAAGGATTGAATTCTTTTCAAGATGAATGGAACTCTAGCTATAGTGTACAATGGGCACCTATCTTCCTGCTTCTTGCCCAATTCCTCCAAAAAATGTTGTAACCAAATCATCTCCTTGCTAGCTTTGATAGCAGCTACATACTCAGCTTTAGTGGTTGAAAGTGCAACGAACTTGTGCAATCTCAAAAATCCAACTTATTGTTGTTGCTCCTATAGTAAAAACATACCCTGTAGTAATTCTCTTATTATCTATATCACCTACGAGATCAGAGTCAACATATCCTCATAGAGTAGAGTTAGATCCTTCAAAACATATCTTCTTTGTATTAGTGCCTCTCAAATACCTAAGAATCCATTTTATAGCATTCCAGTGTTCCATTCCTATATTGTTCATATACATTCTCACAACTCCTACTACATGTGCAATATTTGGCCTTGTGCATACCATTACATACATAAAGCTACCAATAGTTGATGAGTATGAAATCTTAGACATTTTGTCTACCTCCTTCTGTGTCTTTGAACACATCTCCTTAGTGAATTTAAAATGACTGGGCAAAGGTGTACTAACTACTTTTGCATTCTACATGTTAAATCATTTCAACACCTTTTCTATATACTCACTTTGAGACAAAGTCAATATTCTATTTTTCCTGTCTCATGAAATCCTCATACCAAGGATTTGTTTAGTTGCACCCAAATCCTTCATAGAAAATGACTTTGCTAATTTATACTTTAAGCTAATTTATATGTTGCATGTTAGATCTAAAAACAAGCATGTCATTGACATATAGTAACAGGATAATATAGTTACCTATCCAATCTCTTAAAGTAAACATAGTGGTCAGAATGACATCTACTATAACCTTGTTCATCCATAAAACTATCAAGTTTCAAATACCATTGTCAGGGTGCTTCCTTTAGGCCATACAGAATCTTTTTTAACCTGCACACTAAGTCCTCCTTACCTTTGACCTCATATCCCTATGGTTCATGCATGTAGATTTCTTTCTCCAAATCTCCATGGAGAAAAGTTGTTTTTACATCTAGCTATTCAAGATGCAAGTCTTCTGCAACCACAAAAGGCTTAGAATAATTCTAATTGAAGTCATTCTTACAATAGGAGAAAATATTTCATCAAAGTCTATACCTTTTCTATGTACAAAACCTTTTACCATGAGTTTGGCCTTATATTTGTTCTTGCCTCCATCTTCTTCCTTCAGCCTATAAACTCATTTATTTGGCAATTCTCTTTTACTTATAGGCAAATGGACTAAGTCCCAAGTCCAGTTCTAAACAAAGAAATCCATCTCATCTTTCATGTCTCGCTCTTGCTGTTTTTGAGTATCTACCTACATTGCTTCTTCATATCCTTCTAGTTCACCAGAATCAGTTAGTAATATAGAATATAATGAAGGAGAAAATCTTTCAGGGGGTCTACTTATCCTGGTAGATCGTCTAACACTTGCAAGAGTCTGTGGTTTATCTTGTTGTTTCTGAGCATCAGGTACCAATGGAATTTTTTTTTTTAGGAATCTCATCTAGCACCACATATTCCCTTCTTGCCTATTCATGATTTGTTTCCTACAACCAATCTTTATACATAACCTTGTCATTGAATATAACATCTCTACTCCTAATAATCTTTTGATTTTCATAATCCCATAACCGATAATCAAAGTCATCTACTCCATATCCACTGAAGGTACATTTCTTACATTTTGCCTCAAGCTTGCTTCCATTTTCAATATCAACATGGACAAAATATTCATAACCAAAAGTCTTTAGAAAAGAATATTTTACCTTTTTACCTATCCATGTCTCCTCTGGAATACCACCATCCAAAGGATTTGAAGGTCCTCTATTAATTAAATAAACAATAGTATGTACAACATTTGTCCAAAAATGTAAGGGCAATCCAACATGTAGTCTCATGCTTCTTGCACACTCCATGATTGTCCTATTCATTCTCTCAAACACACTATTTTCTTGTGGGGTTCTTGGAACTGTCTTCTACCTATAGAT
The DNA here is from genome assembly GCA_027924645.1 of Cunninghamia lanceolata. Taxonomy (NCBI): domain Eukaryota; kingdom Viridiplantae; phylum Streptophyta; class Pinopsida; order Cupressales; family Cupressaceae; genus Cunninghamia; species Cunninghamia lanceolata. Next base: position 1,974,849 of record BSBN01000725.1, read on the forward strand.
TCCATTGTATGAACAATAATTTTCAAATTCTCTGCTGCAATACTCACCTCCATTATCTAATCTGAAACACTTCAACTTTTTTCCTATCTCATTCTCAACCAAAGCTTTCCATTTCTTAAAAGTTTCAAATACATATGATTTTATTTTTAGGAGAGATGATACCTGAGTTGGTCCCCATACATCTGAATGCACAAGCTCTAATTTCTCACTCTTCTTTTCTTTCCCAACTTTGAGAAATCTGACTCTCTTTTGTTTCCCATTAACACAATTTTCATAGAAATCCAAGTCAATTTGCTTTAGTCCTAGTAGAAATTTTCTTGACTGGAGAATCCTCATCCCTTTCTCACTCATGTGCTCAAGTCTATGGTGCCACAATGCAGCATTTGTTCTTGCAATAGCAGTCTTTACAGAATTTATTTCTGTAGTAGTTGTTCTTGTAGTAGTTGTTCCTATAGCAACTAAGGTAGAAGAATTAGTATTACTAGTACATAGATACAATGTTCCTACCTTTACACCTTTAGATACTACTAATGCACCTTTAGCGACCTTCCAGACCTTGTCTGTAAAGGTAACTATGCAACCTTTACTTTCCAGTTGTCCTACTGAGATTAAATTTCTTCTTAAATTTGGAACATGCCTTACCTCCTATAGCAACCATTTATTTCCATTCTACAATTTTATCTTTATCTTACCCTTTCCAACAATCTGATAGGGTTAATCATCACCCAAATATGCATGTACAAAATCACCTTGAACATAATCTAGAAAATATTTCCTATGGGGTGTGGCATGAAACGAAGCCCCTTAATCTATTACCCAAGAAGACTAGAATTATCTAAGGAAATAATTAAAGCATCTTGTAATGAATTACTTACAAAATTTGCTTCCTTAGTGTCATCTTGTTGTCTGTCTCCTTGTTTACCTTTTTGAGACCAACAATCTTTCTTCAAGTGTCTGGGCTTTCCACAGTGCCAGAAATCCTTTCTTCCTCTAGATTGGGATCTTCCTTTCTTCGACTCCCCTTGTGACTTCCCACAATTTCCTAGGCTTTTTCCTCTCTCCTTTGGTGTTCTCCTATCCTCTACATTCAAAGCATTACCTAATGTTGAAGTCTCACTTGTGCTTTTCTATCACATTTCTTCGCTTAGGATAACACCAACAAAATCATCAAATTTTAAAGTATTTGAACCAAAGATAGAGTTAACTCACAACTATGACCAAGCTATTCCAGCTTTCTGGCAAAGAACATGGAATCAAGAGAGCCCTAACCTCTTCATCAAAATTCACTTTTACAGAATTTAATTGAGTAACAACCGTATTAAATTCATTTAAATGATCTGTTACAGATCCTCCTATCATTTTCATATTAAATAAATGCTTCATTAAGAATACCTTATTTGAAGCTAGGGGCTTTTCATACAATTGAGCCAATGCTTTCATTAGATCCTCAGTTGTTGTTTCTTTTGATATATTAAATGCTACTGATGGTGCCAAGCATAATTGAATGGTTCCCAATGCCTTTCTATCCAAAGTCTCTCATTCTTCATCTATCATCGTGGCTTCTTTCTTCACTTTTCCTTGTAATGGTCGTCATAGATCGTTCTAATATAGGTAATCTTCCATCTGCATTTTCCATAATTGATCATTTTGGTTGTTAAACTTCTTGACCTTAAATTTGCCTTTTTTTGACATTGCTCCCACTCAAATCTAGAAATCTCTTGCCAAATTGACTAAAAAATACATGGCTCAAATACCAGTTGTTAGGATTCGACAGACCGAAGCAATATAATTTAAGCAATACCAATGCAGATAAAAACACAAAAATTAAGAATTACACAATAACACATATATTAAGATGGTTCAACCAATGTGGGATACATCCATAGAGAAATAGTCATTCTCTATTTTATTATCTAGTGCAAATCTGACCAATTACAACTTGCAACTCAATCCGCTACTGTGTGCTACATAACAATGCACTCACTCTGCCTTTTTGTCTCTCTTGAATTTTCATATTCCACAACCATTTATATATAAAACTAACAATCTTTGAAGAAGCTTTGAGATTATCAGTTACACAATGTTGGTTTTAAAAAATAACAATGATGAAGGGGGTAAATCACAAAACACACAACAATAAAAATTGAACACAGAAAATAGAACTTTCTTTTATTGATCTGGGCAACTCATTACATTACAGAAGCTCAATTACAATCAGAGGATGAATCCTCTACTGGCTGCAACACATTACAGCTTTCCCAACCACAAGACTCTAGAATCTTCAGCCTTCTGTAACCCCAAATCCACTAGGGTTTCTATTTTCCCTCCTATTCTTGACTCTACACTGGCCCCCCTTAACTCTGCTACCCTGAGGGTTCCCAAAAATGGTTATATATAGCCCTTTTTGGCGACCACCAGCTTTATTTTGAAATTTGCATCTCCCTCCAAAAATAGGTCAACTTCGCGGGTCCATAACTTTCGACCCGACCATTGGATTTTCAATTATAATACCTTTTCGGAAAGCTCTTGAAAAGATGATGGAGCGATAGGTAGACTACTTGGGTTTCCCACCAAATTTCGGGCCCATCCAGAGCCTCTAAGTGCCTCAAATTTGACTTTGAATATTTTAATAGGATTTTTGGAATTTGAAATTTTAATATCTCACAGATGACAAATGATATTGAAGTGATTTCTTCACCATTAGCTTCAATTCACCATTCTAGAGGTCTGCGTAAGATTTTGTATCCAACTGTGCACAAATGCAAACTTACTAAAAATAGTAACCCTGCCAAATTTAGCCCTTATTGAAAAGAAACAACATTTTTTTTTGGTTGATGCAAAATTGCTCTTACACCCTAGATGCTCCTGCATCAAACAAATTTTTCCTTTATTAAATAATGGGCATTTTTTTCTTCAGGGGTGTTGCCCCCCTGCACTCCCCCCTTAGTTAATTTGGGGTCAAAATGTAGCTATCAAAGTCACCAAAATATTAACTTGTTGCAGGTACCAGCAGCCCATAGCACGATCAGTCGCCACATACCAACATGAGTGCTCATCTAAACCCTACTATGGCTAGTCAATCCAATAATAATGAGACATTTTTTGATGTGATAAATAATTATTCTTATGTTGAGAACAATTGGAGGATCATGAAAGCCACAAAGATTATTATTATAGTGCAAATTTTCGAAGCAATATCTATCTCTTATAAGACAATTATAATTACTAATGCACTTACTCATGTTTAATCTCCTTAATAATTTGTTACCCTTTCACATAAGGAATTAGTAAGTGTAAGAACACATAAGAAAATAAAATGTGAATAGAAGGATATAGATGAATAAAGCATATGAATTCTCAATGTATCATGGAACATAAGAAGGGTCTCCCTCCAAAAGGTTGCACTCATCTTTTCCTCCTAGCCAATTCTCCATATATCTTAAATCACTTATTTTTGGTAACTCTGATTCCTCTCTATGGTAGTAAGACATCGTTCTCATGACCAATAGGACCCCTAGGAGATCATTATATAATCTCTCAATGATCACCTTGATGAAGTACATAGGAACAACCAAGCAAAGTACAATAGCTTAGATAGTGTGATCTCCCACCTCTCGACCCAAATGATCATGCTCCTCTTAGGTGTAGATAAGGGCCAATCTTCCACTCCCACAATAGGTTCTAACTCCATCAATTTGGGTGGACCTCTACACCACCCTAAAGTAGACTTTCCCAAATTTGATAGTATTGACCCCACTAGTTGGTTTTAAAAAGCTAATCAATATTTTGTTGTCCATGAAATTCCATAGATCAAAAACTTTTATTTGGATATTTTCACTTGGAAATTTTTTTTAGTGGTTCCAATGATTGGATAAGACTCACCCACCACTCACCTTACCCCTCCAAGGTCCCATGACATTCCATTCCACTCGTTTTGGGTGACCATCCTCCTAATATTCAGCCCTGTTGGTACCATTTTCAGAAAAATAATGAAATTAAGAAGATGGCGAAGGTGTGATGCCCCGTCATGCAACCCTAGAGTGTTAGACTAACAAGTGCAAAAATAACAGAAATATATATTTTTTTTAAAGCAAGTAAATGCATTAATCAATAAATATAATTACACTATTAACAACATTAAATAAAATGAACAGCTAACACCTCTAGGGAACATAACTGCATCAAAAGAACATAAAATTATAACAATACAAGTGATATACATTATAATACAATAGAAGAGAATTTACATCATTCATTTGTAGAGATGAATAAATACAAAGGTTCAAATACAAGATTACAAGACCGATTACATCGGTTTACAAAATAATACAATTATGAATGTATACTACAACTTTGAAGATGTAGAACAAATCTGGAACTGGAAACACTTATGCATTGTTCTCAAACCATAACATCGAAGAAAACCAATGGATAGCTCTTCCACCCGACCATGTGGAACCCTGAGGTCCACCCCTTCGAGCTAGGAGATAACAATGAGGTTCCCCCTAAGACCAGGCATACCAGAAGACAACATGACATAGATTAAACATATAATTGAGACTACACCAATCAACAAGACCAGTCAACTCATCAAGACAATCATTAAGACTAGACCATCAAGAAGACAAGTCACATTAAGACAAGGCAATTTAGTACTCCAGAGGCAGCAACCAAAACAAAGAGGTAGTAACTAAGCTGTAGAAGGGAGAGTGTCATCGCATGGTCCTAGCATGGGTTATCCAGGCTATCTCTCACTAGAAACTAGCCCCCATCTATGGTTATCCTAGTGACCTCTTACTAGGCACCGGCCCCATAGGGTGACACATGCAGAGATGACACATCCTTTCATGGGGACAAGGTAGTCGACCTTGCCAACCAGGCCTTCTCATCCCATCCTTAGCCTGTGAGAGCACTCAAGGCATGGGTGAGGCATCATACTTATCTTGTAATGTGTATTACTACCCAACCCACCTAGATAGATTAATTAGATTATCATTGATTACAACTTCCATGGGGTTATCCAGGTAGCCACTTTGGGCACTGGCCCCACCATGGATGCCACTCTCCTTCATACAACTAGCATCCCAAAACCAATAACATGCATGGACAAGGGACTACAAGGCATCCATCTATTACAATCCAATGCATTACATAGGCCATTTAAACTTTAACCTCAACAATAAAACTTCCCTTATCCACTTCAAAAATCTCAAATCAATATAGCATTTGAAATAGAATGACACCATTAACAAGTTGAAACTCAAGCAGTTAAACCTCTGGAGTCAGCAAATTGAACACAATACCACTTACACAAGTCCAACTTCCACAAGGATTTGACAACTTAACATTTAAAAGCCATAACATTAAAAAAAAAAAGTGAATTAGAAAAAAAATCAAAGGATAACACAAAGCCCAAATTCCATCGTTACTACTAGTCATTACTAACTAATAAAGGAAATCAATAACCATAAATATATTTAATTTTAACTCAAATATATCATCAACAAAAAATGGAAGCACTATAAGGTTTGACTCAATATTTAATTCTATAGTTATAATACCATCTCATATTTGCATAATAGAATTAACTATGCTCTACTAAATGTTATGACATTACTCTAAGGTCTAACCAAATCTCATTTATTCATCCATCCAATAAGTTAAAAAAAATTGCACTACGGTTTACTTGGTAAATACTACTATAGTTCAAATCTACTCATCTTAATTACCTTACTTGCTCAACCTTACTAAATAGAAAATTTCTCACTCAAAATTTTCATAGAGAATTACACCACTAAGAAAAACATTCATTAATAAATTTATTCTTTTAAAATGAAAATATAAGACAACGTATACTAACTCGATAGGGAAAGCTTCTAAATCCCACTACGACAGCAAAGATATCTATAAACTTTACTAAGCTTCATTGATGAGTTTCAATGATCTGAGTAATTGGCAGATCAGAGCTAGAGAAAAGAAACTAAATGTATTTAGATTAGAGGGTTTGGAAAGAGGACGACTTGCAAGGAACGACTCAGGTAAGTTGCACCAAGGTATTCAATTTTTGTGATGAATTTGAGTTGTAGATAAACACCATAACAATCCAACAAAAGAAATGCCTCAAGAGGGATGAGTATAGCAGATTTACAAGACTTGGCTCGGCTCAAGGGAGGCATGGATTCAAGGGTCAGAGTGGAAGAAGATCAGCTTGATTGACACGTGCATAGGTCTCCACTCCGGTTAAAGGTAAAATAGATGTTAAGTCTGCCAGGACTTTTCTATGCCAGGCAGAGAAAGACAAAAAAAAAGAATTAAAAGAAACTGACATAAGAGTAAATAAGGGATTTTTGGTATGGAAGGCGCAGGTCTAGGGTTTCCAACAATACTATCAGAATGAATTAAGGTTTAAACTAGAAAGATAATTCATTGCATTGAGTGAACCCTCTAAAAGAGCTTCAATCAGATCAACCAGAAGAACAAGCCAAAAGAAAAGGATTGTTACAAAATACAAGAGGGCGTCATTCATTGGCAAGCTATTGCATTTCATAGCACGAATCGACCATTGGCAGAGGAACTGCGACTAAAAGGAAAATAATGCCGAGTCGAGTACATATGATGGTGATGCCCAGAAAAGTACATAGTAGAAGCATTAAACAAGACGTACCACCTAGTAAACCCGGTCTACCAAATGTAAAGGCAAGAAGAAGGTAATTAATTCATTAAATCACAAATAACATTTATCCAATAATCTACAGTAACATACCCGAAGATTACGATCCAAGCTTCAACTCTTCAGCTACCTCCCGTAACAATTTTCTCCAATTTTCTGTATGTCCTCCCAGAATGACTTCCCCTCCAAAATAATAACCCCCCAGAAGCAAAAATAGCCAAGAGTAATAAATGCCCACTTTCACCAATCCATTCCTGAGAATCCACTACTCAGAAGAATTAAAATTCTTACTTAACATAGAGATTCCCAAGTCTAGAATCATATTCGACAACTCACAAAATTAAATTATTGACTCAATTTATTCTATAATTTACTATATTAATTACTTATGACACATATTCCATTAAAACGATTAAAAATAATTAATTTATTCTTTATAAAAAAATTGCTTAAAGAATATTCCAAATTTCCTTAATAATTTACGACTAAGCAAAAATATTGTCATTATTAATATAATATTAATTTATTAATCCATTACCAAACTACACATAGGCTTAACTCAACAAAACTTGACAATAACTCTACATAACAGATGACGACCAACAACCTGAATCAAGGACCAGGGAGTGACACCACAACTCACAACCACAATGGAAGACTGAAACTGACCTAGGAAAAACCTCATGTTATCTCCCATCAACATTATCCATTGGTGCGAGGGCCCACTCAGACCTACTAAGTTAGGTGGATTCGAGGCCCAGTACCTGCAACCTGCATCAAAACAATATGTTGCATACAAGTATATATACATATGTAACACATACACAGAGTTAGGGATTCATAGCATAGTAGGGTGCTCGGAGTGAGCAATACTACACTGTCCCTTCTCTAAAATCATGACAATAACCATATGCATCCCTAACTAGAAATTAGATAACATTCAACTATGTAAACAAGATTACATCAATCTGCATAATCCAACTGACCATCAGCTAAACATGTCAAAATACATCATGAGCTGAAATATCAATAATGTCATCATAAAATTCGTAACACATGTCAAAACCCTATCAGTCAAACACAGTCCATCAATCATAGAAAGCATAAACCATAGTCTAATAACTCAAATGTCTCAACTGTCAAAGTGCAGTATAAAACTATCTCAAACCAAAATGAGGGGCATTGCGTCCTCCCCCCAGAATCAGGCTTACCCCTAGAAGCCTGCAAATAAGTAAGGGTAAAGCTTTCTCATCCTAGAAGCATCCTCCCAGGTAGCAGAAATCTTGTCATTAGAATCCCATTGGACCCTAACCTACTCCACGTCTCTACCCCTAAGAGCAAGTCTCCTATGCTGCAGAATGCCTACGGTCTCCAAAGCCAGCTGCTCATCCTCTACCTGTAGAGCAGTCCAATCAAGAACATGAGCAATATCTGGATAGTAAGGTCTAAGTACAGAAACATGAAACACATCATGGATGCATTAATGATTGGGCAGAAAAGAAAGACAATAAGCAATAGGACCGATCTTCTCCAACACCTCAAAAGGTCCAACAAAGCATGGTGCTAGCTTAGAGCCTTTTCCATAACAGATTGGACTCTTTCGCGGTTGCAGACACAAGAACACTCGATCCCCAACTAAAAACTGTCGATCGACTCTATGAGCATCTGCATACTTCTTCTGTCTATCTTGCACCATCACCAGATGCTCTCTAATCCTCTTAACTTGTTGCTCCATATCTCTAAGCATATCTGGTCCTAGAAGAACTCTATCCTCGAGATGATCCCAACTCAAAGGGGTCTGACAAGGACGACCATACAAAGCCTAAAATGGAGACATGCCAATAGAACTAGAACTATTATAAGAAAACTCTACCAGATATAGGTAGTCCTCCCAATGGCTCTGCCGATCCATCACATACATCCTAAGCATATCCCTAAGAATCTGATTAACCCTCTTGATCTGACCATCAGTCTCAGGATGGTATGCTGAACTAAAGTTCAGCTGTGTCCCCAAGGCATGCTGCAAAGAAGTCCAAAGGGTGGAAGTAAAAACTAGATCCCTATCAAAGATGATCCTACAAGGAATCCCATGAAGTCTAACTATGTCCTCCATGAACACTCTGGCCACTGTAGAAGCATTATAAGAAGAACGAATAGGAGAGAAGTGAGCTATCTTCGTCAACCTATCCACAGTGACCATAATGGCATCGTGTCGACGAGAGGATATCGGCAAACCAACAATGAAGTCTATTGAAATGATGTCCCATTTCCATTCTGGGATCAAATGAGGCTGCAAAAGACCTACAAGGTGTTGATGCTCTGCCTTCACCCTCTGACACTCAAGACATCTCAACACAAAATCAGCAATATCCCACTTCATGCCACTCCAAAAGTACAGCTGACGCAGATCTGCATGCATCTTCCTGACACCTAGATGAGCAGAATAAGGTGCCTGATGCGCCTCTGAAAAAACTAGGGTACGAAGACCCTCTGAACTAGGAACATAGATACAACCCAAATGTCGCAAAAGACCATCTAGCTCAAGAGAGTAATTAGAAAATCTACCCTCCAAAGGTCTACCCGAATCAACCTCAGACTTCACCTCCTGATACCATCTATCGGTAGGAAGTGCTGCAAGAATCTGACCTCTCAAATCTACTATGAGAGAGACTACTGAGTCTCATGTCTCTAACAACTAAGAGCATCCGCTAGCACATTCTCTTTACCCTGAATATACTTCACCTCAAATTCATACTCGCACAAGAATTCCATCCATCGCCTTTGCCTTGCATTCAAGTTTGGCTACGTGAAAATATACTGCAAACTATGATGATCACTATGCAGCTCAAACCAATGCCCTAAGAGAAAATGCCTCCACCTCACCAAGGCATGCACAATTGCAGCTAACTCCATATCATGAGTGGGATAGTTTGATTCGTGATCCTTGAGTTTGTGAGACTCATAGGCAATCCCGTGACCATCTTGCATCAGAACTGCTCCTAAACCCTACAAAGAAGCATCTGTACACACAACAAAGTCCCCAGTAGGATCAAGAACTGCTAGAATAGGTGTACTAGTCAACTACTCCTTAAGGGTCCGGAAAGCTGCCTGACACTGCTCTGACCAAATAAACTTCTTCCCTTTCCTCTGAAGAGAAGTAATAGGATGGGCAATCCTCAAAAACCCCATAACAAAATGGTGATAGTAACTTGCCAACCCCATAAAACTGTGGACCTCAGAAACATTAGTAGGTGTAGGCCAATTGATAGTAGCTTGGATCTTTAAAGGATCCACCACAATACCCTCTCCAGAGATGACATGACCCAAATACTTCAACTCTGTCTGAAAGAATTCGCACTTCGACAAATTAACATAAATCCAATTTTCTCTCAGACACTGCAACACCTGACACAAATACTCCTCATGCTCCTCCATAGTCCTTGAATAGATCAAAATATCATCCAGAAATAAAAGGACAAACCTGTTGAGATAAGTGTAGAAAGCACCATTCATCAGGCTCATGAAAACTGAAGGTGCATTCGTCAACCCAAATGGTACTACTGTGAACTCATAATGTCCATAACAGGTACGAAATATTGTTTTATGAATATCTACCTCAAATATCCACAACTGGTGATATCCTGACTTAAGGTCAATTTTAGAAAACATGTTTTCTCCCTTAATATGGTCAAACAAATCATTGATCTGAGGCAAGGGGTACCTATTTTTTCACTGTCACCTTATTGAGCTGTCGATAGTCAATACACAACTACAGAGATCCATTCTTCTTCTTCACAAAGATCACAGGTGCTCCCCATGGAGAGACACTAGGTCGAATGAATCCTTTGGCTAACAACTCCTCTAATTGCAATTGAAGCTCCTTAATTTCCTGAGTGGTCATCCTGTATGGAGCTCAAGAGATAGGCTCTGCGCTGGGAATGAGATCAATCCTAAAGTTGATGTCACACTTAGGTGGCATCCCTGGAATCTTAGAAGAAAAAACATCTGCATACTCTCTTAGAAGTGGGTGATCGTCAAGAGATGTCTCTCGACTCTCCTCAATCACCAAGTCATTAATTAACACTGCAAAGAGCTGACATCCCTAATGTATGCATCTCTTAAGCTACATAGCAGAGATCATACATAGGGAAATAGGTCTCTAAACTCCTACTACCTCCACCTCTCTAACAGAATCATCCACACAACTGACAGACTTATGCCGACAATCGATCTCTGCCTAATGGGCCTCGAGCCAATCCATCCCCAAAACTATATCATATGAACCAAGGGGTAGGATGCAAAGGTCTACTGTAGTAGATAGAGAGCCAATTCTCAACTCACAACTAAGCACTAGAGACTTAACTGTGACCTTAGCCCCAGAAGCTAACTCAACTTGTGGTGCAGGAGCACCAAGATATCTAGGTTTTACTTGATCTTCAAGTAGTTTGTTTTGTTTAAATAAGGTCCTTGAGACCATTCAATGTTGTAATAAGGCTTGGATGCCATTCTTGTAATAGGACTATGTCCAAATATCTAAAACCTATTCTCATGTTGTAAGTCCTAAGGAGGACAGTCATATTGTAAATGCAGTCATATAAGTTTATAGCCCTCCTAATGTGTGTAGGAGTTGGTTGTTAGCATGTCAAAGGTTAGAAGGTATGTTAGAACCTTGTACTAGGTTAACCAAATGTTAAAAAGCATGATTAAACATAAAACAGTCAATACAGTCCTAAAGAGGACAATTACTAGTTGTTGCATTTAGAAACAAGAAAGAAGTTCGATGGTTGGGGCAGTTTCATCGACCCCAACCACTCCCAAACTTATTCATTCAAATGTAGGAGGCTTAGGGGAAGCCTGCCAAGGTTCATTGTTGAGGGACATTTGGTGGATTGCAAGAAATAATAAAAACCTCTATTTCCTGCCCTTTCTATATTTTTTCTGAATTCCTGTGCATTTTGAAACCGTACTACTGTACAGTACGATCTTGTTGTGGAATGTTGGATGTTTGGAAGTGGAGAATGGAGGATTGACTGTCCATTGGGATGAGTTTGGGCCTTTAACAGTGAAGGAAGATATGCTAAGGTTGTAGAGTACCAAACTACTTTTTAAACCTGTTGTTTCAGTCAGAAATTCATTGTTCTCCTGCATGCCCCGTACCTGTACGACCGAGTGGTGATTGGTGTTTATGATGGAGAGTTAGGTTGGTGAGTGACCTTCCATTTGCAAGTTGTTTGGGCTCTTGACTTTCATTTATATCTCTATATTTCCCCTTTCTCTACAAGTAGGTTGGAAACCCTGAGTTAGGGTTTTTCTGAGTAATTTGATGGACTCCCCATCATTCCACTGATCTTTTCTATTTATGATTAGTGGAATGGATTGTAATATAGTTAGTTCATAGGCTTGTGAAGCCTTCAGAGGTAGGAGAAGGGGTTGGGTGGAGTTTACCATGTAAATGGCCCAACAAGAACCATGTGTTGAGGGTTTAGAGAAGGACAGCAGCAGAGGGGTGGTAACTAGTGACTGTGGAAGTGGAAAGTCGGTGAATGTTAAGTGTTGAGACCTATAGAAAGGTATAATCATGGCCTTGTGACAAGAAGTAGGCAGAGATCCTCTAAGGAATCAATCCACTTTGCCTCATGCTGTCTCTAACAGTCCTCCCAGGAGACAGTCACCACAAGGAAGGCTCTAGATGTTTAGCATATTATTGATTTGTCAAAGAAGACATTAGATGTTTGGCATGTTATAGATTAGGCATGATTGAGATTGAGTTCTTCTTAATGGACATCAGCCCAAGGAAGAGACTGAGTCTGTCATTCTAGTGGAGCAGTAGTGTTGTGATAGTCTATGAGACTACTATCCTACTAGCCCTGCATAGTGGAGATGGAGGAATATTTGGTTGAGTTAAGAGTCCTGAGATGTGTGCCATGAAGTCCCCTCTCTTGGTGTCATGAACATGCATAGTTTTGAGTTAAAACCCTTCATTGTGAAAAGTCTGAATCTCTAGTAAAAATAGTGAATCTTGAGAACAGTTTCATTGAAGTTTTGAAGTGTCCTTCTCAGTCCTTGATGCTCTTCATCATTTGTGGTATCAGAGCTACTAGTAGATCCTTGAGGGAGTGGTAGGATCTTGTGAAATAGTAAGGGTTTGTGAGAGTCGTAAGGATGCCTCCTAAGAATCAGATGGCTAGGGAGAACAATGAACTGAGGGAAGCCTTAGAGGCTAGAGAAAAAGAGTTGAGGGAGACAAGAGAATAGGATGCTGCAAGGGAAAGAGAGTTAAGGCAAGTAAGAAGGGAGAATGCATCAATCTTGGCAAGGTTGGAAGCATTGGAGAAGAATCCTAGAAGGGATGAGCAAGATGATCAAGAAGGAGATGAGGAGACAGATGAGAATCCTCCTGAGGATGAATTGGATCCTAAAGAAAAGAAATTTGTGAGATTGTTGAAGGCAGTTCAAGGTAGTGGAACAAAGGCAAACATAGAGTTACCTATCTATCAGGGGAAGATGGATAGTGAAGAGGTATTAGGGTGGATAGATGCCCTGGAAAATTTCTTTGAGTATGAGGAGATGAGTGATGAGAAGAAGATTAAATTTGCAAAAACAAAGCTGAGAGGAACAACACTTACATGGTGGAGTAGTGTGCAAACAAAAAGGGTGGCTAGAGGTGGAACAAGAATCACTTCTTGGGGTAGGATGAAGGATATGATGAAGGATCAATTTATTCCATTCGATTACTCCATTCAAACAAAGAGGATGAGGTAGAATTTGAAACAAAAGGACATGGATGTTATGTCCTATACTGAGCAATTTCATAAGCTTAGTATTAGAGGAGGATTGGAAGATGAAGAAGAGAAAGTGGCAAGATACCTTAATGGGCTTAGGTATAACTTGCAAGATGAGATTGGTTTGACAGTACCAAAATCACTTGGAGAATGTTTTCAGTTAGCCATCAGGGCTCAAGAGGAAACAAGAAAGACAAGGAGGTAGTGGAAGAGGATATAGAGGTAGGGGCAGACCTACTAATGAAGTACAGAATAGCAACGAGAAAGGCAAAGAGTTTTCTATAGATCAGAGAGGTGGATATAGAGGTGGAGGTAGATTTGGATTAGGTAGAGGAGTATTCACAGGCAGATGTTATCATTGCAATGAAGTGGGACACACATCTTTCAAATGTCCTAAGAAGGATGATGCTGATAAGAGCAAGGATAGAAGAGTTCATTTGGCACAAGAAGAGGAGAAGCAAGAAGACCAGGAAATGTCATTAGCCTCTCCAGTAATGGTTAGAGAAATGCTCATGGTGGAAAAAGGCAAAATGCAGCAAACACCATAGGTATCCATTTTTAAAACTAATTGTTTAAGCCATGGAAAAATATGCAAGTTGATTATAGATTCAGGTTCACATGATAATTTAGTCTCTTGGGAAATGGTGCACAAGTTGGGATTGAAGACATTTGATCATCCTAGTCCTTACAATGCCACTTGGGTAAGTCAAGAACAACAAGTAATGGCTAATCAAAGGGCATATGTTGATTTTTCCATTGGTCCATATCATGATTCTATTTTATGTGATGTCATTTCAATGACATGTGGGCATGTAATTTTGGGTAGACCATGGCAACACTTGAGGAGGACAATTCATGATGGTTATACTAATAACTATTTGGTGCATAAAGATGGGAAAAAGTTTAAACTAGTACCTTTACCTTGTGAAGACAAGAAGGAACATGTTACTATCTATTTTGGAGAGAAATTGCAGTTGAATGTGTAGGTTAAGGATGATGGGAAACAGTCAGAATAGTTGCAGCAGAGGAAGGTGGAAGACAGTCATAAAGAACAACAGGTTTGGGACTTGAGTTATGTCAAGATTGGGGACATTGACTGCCCAATAAGAAGGCAGAAGAAGGAAGGTAAACAACAGATAGTACAGGGAGGAATAAATCAAAACCTCAAGTTGGGAAGAACAGAAGCATTGCAGTAGCAGGGTCCTAGGCAAGGACATCACAACATGTTTTATGGTCCTAACACTGTTTATAGGAGCCATGCAGGCTGGAGAAGGAGGAAGATAACTCTTGGAGAGTTCATGTTTCCTATCACCAGTCAGATGAACATTCCAACAAGATTGAAGAATGCTTGGAGAAGAACCCATAACTCTTGGAACAAGAGTTTTCATCATGCTGGGGAGTATGGTGCAGGAGCACCAAGATATCTAGGTTTTACTTGATCTTCAAGTAGTTTGTTTTGTTTAAATAAGGTCCTTGAGACCATTCAATGTTGTAATAAGGCTTGGATGCCATGCTTGTAATAGGACTATGTCCAAATATCTAAAACCTATTCTCATGTTGTAAGTCCTAAGGAGGACAGTCATATTGTAAAGGCAGTCATATAAGTTTATAGCCCTCCTAATGTGTGTAGGAGACAATCCTCTTGGTTGTTATCATGTCAAAGGTTAGAAGGTATGTTAGAACCTTGTACTAGGTTAACCAAATGTTAAAAAGCATGATTAAACATAAAACAGTCAATACAGTCCTAAAGAGGACAGTTACTAGTTGCTACAGTTAGAAACAAGAAAGAAGTTCGATGGTTGGGGTAGTTTCATCAACCCCAACCACTCCCAAACTTATTCATTCAAATGTAGGAGGCTTAGGGGAAGCCTGCTAAGGTTCATTGTTGAGGGACATTCGGTGGATTGCAAGAAATAATAAAAACCTCTGTTTCCTACCCTTTCTGTATTTTTTCTGAATTCCTGTGCATTTTGAAACCATACTACTGTACAGTACGATCTTGTTGTGGAATGTTGGATGTTTGGAAGTGGAGAATGGAGGATTGACTATCCATTGGGATGAGTTTGGGCCTTTGACAGTGAAGGAAGATATGCTAAGGTTGTAGAGTACCAAACTGTTGTTTAAACCTGTTGTTTTAGTCACAAATTCATTGTTCTCCTGCATGCCTCGTACCTGTACGGCCGAGTGGTGATTGGTGTTTATGATGGAGAGTTAGGCTGGTGAGTGACCTTCCATTTGCAAGTTGTTTGGGCTCTTGACTTTCATTTATATCTCTGTATTTCCCCTTTCTCTGCAAGTAGGTTGGAAACCCTGAGTTAGGGTTTTTCTGAGTAATTTGATGGACTCCCCATCATTCCACTGATCTTTTCTGTTTATGATCAGTGGAATGGATTGTAAGATATTTAGTTCATAGGCTTGTGAAGGCTTCAGAGGCAGGAGAAGGGGTTGGGTGGATTTTACCATGTAAATGGCCCAACAATGTGTTGAGGGTTTAGAGAAGGATAGGAGCAGAGGGGTGGTAACCAGTGACTATGGAAGTGGAAAGTCAGTGAATGTTAAGTGTTGAGACCTATAGAAAGGTTTGATCATGGCCTTGTGACAAGAAGTAGGGAGAGATCCTCTGAGGAATCAATCCACTTTGCCTCATGTTGTCTCTAACAGTCCTCCCAGGAGACAGTCACCACAAGGAAGGCTCTAGATGTTTGGCATATTATTGATTTGTCAAAGAAGACATTAGATGTTTGGCATGTTATAGATTAGGCATGATTGAGATTGAGTTCTTCTTAATGGACATCAGCCCAAGGAAGAGACTGAGTCTGTCATTCTAATGGAGCAATAGTGTTGTGACAATCTATGAGACTGATGTCCTGCAGGCCCTGCATAGTGGAGATGGAGGAATATTTGGTTGAGTTAAGAGTCCTGAGATGTGTGACATGAAGTCCCCTCTCTTGGTGTCATGAACATGCATAGTTTTGAGTTAAAACCCTTCATTGTGAAAAGTTTGAATCTCTAGTAAAAATAGTGAATCTTGAGAATGGTTTCATTGAAGTTTTGAAGTGTCCTTCTCAGTCCTTGATGCTCTTCATCAACTTGCCACCTATCATCCTGCTTTGTTGCCACTAAGCCACAATGCTCCACAAGAGAAGGAGATATGAATGAATCAAATGCACTAGAATTAAAGAGAATAGAAAAACCAATACCTCGCATGAAACCAAAATTCTCCACCATAGTGCTCTGATGCTCTGCCTGGTGGTTATCAACTACTACAAAGACTCTGTGTGATCTACCTGCATCACCAGCCATTGGCTCTGAAGCCACCGACTGATGTCAAAACCTAGAAGCACTCCTCTGAGGACACTGTTTAGCAATATGGCCCTACTGGCCACAAGAGAAGCACCCAGTGCCTCTCCCAAAACCACTACCACCCTGGAAGGCACTAGACTATTGGAAACTATCTCTGCTTGCTGCGGACTGCATGCTCTGAGTAAGACAATCAACACGGTCCTATCTAGTACACTACCAATTCTGGTTCTTCTTATTCTAAAATCTAACACCCTACTGAGACTAAGAATTCTTTGGTTTGGTCTAAGAGTGTTGCTGCTGCTATCCACCCTTTGAGGGTACATGAGATCGTGATGCCTGAGTATGCCCACCATGCGAACCAAATTCTGAAGAAGGTGCACTACCAATATGCACACTTGTATGCCCTCCAAGTGCCATAGCTAAATTCTCCTCCACTAACCGGGCTTTCTCCACCACTACCTCCATAGACTTGGGTTCAAAAACATGAACCCCTCCACTGATCCAAGCATTCAAGCCCCTGATAAAAGGCTGCACTAGCATAGGCTCATCATCTCTGATACTTGCATACTGCTTGAGCTCATAGAATCTGTGCTCATACTACTCAACTGACATGGCCATCTACCTTAGCTCATGGAACTCATCTGCATGATGCTGCCTCCAATGATCAGGTAGGAAACAGGCTCTGAATCTCTCCAAGAACAACTCCCAAGAAATACTGCTAATGTCCAAATGCAGCTTCTACTCCTCTAAATGCCACCAAGTAGAAGTAAAACGTTAGAGATGCAAAATAGCACATCTAGCTTTAGTGTTGCTGCCATATGGATGCAGGGTGAAAACCTGCCTAAATCCAATAACCAAGTCTCTGTCTATAGTCTACTACCAGCTCCGTTGAAGGTGTGAGGGCATGCCCTCAGAAGATCTCTCATATGATTGGCTAGTGTGGCCTCCTACTCAGCTGTCAACTCTCTCTGCCTAGGTGATCTCTCTCTTTCCCTATGTTCCATCTAATCTACCACCTAACCCCCTCTAGGTTGCTCAACCTCCGGTCTAGGACCTAAATGGGAAAGGGCCTCCTCAAGTAGCTGTCGCAACTGGGCTCCCTCAGGCTAACCCTGACCTTCCATATTCTGACCCCCACCTTCATGGGTACTCTCATGAGGAGAGCTAGGAGGAGGTGTACCACCACCACCTCTCCCACAACCCTTACCTCTGCCACGACCTCGACCCCTACCTCTAGGCATCTACCTACAACACCAAAAGATGATTTATTACACACAGAGAGGGAAACAACAGGGATTAAGTTAATCTATAGAGTTTAAGCACTAGGTCACATAATGGGCTCAGTTATAACTAGAGTATCCAGTGTTTAAACTTGGCTCTGATACCAAATGTGATGCCCTGTCATGCAACCCCAGAGTGTTAGACTAACAAGTGCAAAAATAATAGAAATATATATATATATATTTTAAAGCAAGTAAATGCATTAATCAATAAATATAATTACACTATTAACAACATTAAATAAAATGAACAGCTAACACCTCTAGGGAACATAACTGCATCAGAAGAACATAAAATTATAACAATACAAGTGATATACATTATAATACAATAGAAGAGAATTTACATCATTCATTTGTAGAGATGAATAAATACAAAGGTTCAAATACAAGATTACAAGACTGATCACATCAGTTTACAAAATAATACAATTATGAATGTATACTACAGCTATGAAGATGCAGAACAAATTTAGAACAGGAAACACTTCTGCATTGTTCTCGAACCATAACATCCAAGAAAACCAGTGGATAGCTCTTCCACCCAACCACGTAGAACCCTGAGGTCCACCCCTCCGAGCTAGGAGATAACAATGAGGTTCCCCCTAAGACCAAGTATACCAGAAGACAATACGACACAAATTAAATAGATAATTGAGACTACACCAATCAACAATCCCAGTCAACTCATCAAGACAATCATTAAGACTAGACCATCATGAAGACAAGTCACATCAAGACAAGGCAATATAGTACTCCAGAGGTAGCAACCAAAACAAAGAGGCAGTAACTAAGTTGTAGAAGGGAGAGTGTCATCGCATGGTCCTAGCATGGGTTATCCAAGCTATCTCTCACTAGAAATTGACCCCCATCTATGGTTATCCTGGTGACCTCTTACTAGGCACCGGGCCCATAGGGTGACACATGCGGACCTCACACATCCTTTCACGGGGACAAGGAGGTCGACCTTGCCAACTAGGCCTTCTCATCCCATCCTTAGCCTGTGAGAGCACTCAAGGCATGGGTGAGGCATCATACTTATCTTGTTATGTGTATTACTACCCAACCCACCTAGATAGATTAATTAGGTTATCACTTGATTACAACTTCCATGGGGTTATCCAAGTAGCCACTTTGGGCACCAACCCCACCATGGAAGCCACTCTCCTTCATACAACTACCATCCTAAAACCAATAACATGCATGGACGAGGGACTACAAGGCATCCATCTATTACAATCCAATACATTACATAGGCCATTCAAACTTTAACCTCAACAATAAAACTTCCCTTATCCACTTCAAAAATATCAAATCAACACAACATTTGAAACATAATGACACCATTAACAAGTTGAAACTCAAGCAGTTAAACCTCTGGAGTCAGAAAATTGAACACAATACCACTTACACAAGTCCAACTTCCACAAGGATTTGACAACTTAACATTTAAAAGCCATAACATTATAAAAAAAAAGTGAATTAGAAAAAAAAAATCAAAGGATAACACAAAGCCCAAATTCCATCGTTACTACTAGTCGTCACTAACTGATAAAGGAAATCAATGACCATAAATATATTTAATTTTAACTCAAATATATCACTGACAAAAAATGGAAGCACTATAAGGTTTGACTCAATATTTAATTCTATAGTTATAATACCATCTCATATTTGCATAATAGAATTAACTATGCTCTACTAAATGTTATGACATTACTCTAAGGTCTAACTAAATCTCATTTATTCATCCATCCAAGAAGTTTTAAAAAATTGTACTACAGTTTACTTGGTAAATACTACTATAGTTCAAATCTACTCATCTTAATTACCTTACTCGCTCAACCTTACTAAATAGAAAATTTCTCACTCAAAATTTTCGTAGAGAATTACACCACTAAGAAAAACATTCATTAATAAATTTATTCTTTTAAAAAGAAAATATAAGACAACGTATACTATCCTTATATCAGGTGATAATAGAGATTATTTCTATGAATGCTGAAGAAAAGCTGTATGACATTAATTTGAAAGCATGCCAAAAGATTCTGTACGAGCAATTTAGGAACGATGGTAGAGGTTTGAAATAGAAATTTAGATTTCACTAACTCGATAGGGAAAGCTTCTAAACCCCACTAAGACAACGAAGATATCTATAAACTTTACTAAGCTTCATTGATGAGTTTCAACAGTCTGAGTAACTGGCAGATCAAAGCTAGAGAAAAGAAACTAAATGTATTTAGATCAGAGGGTTTGGAAAGAGGACGACCTGCAAGGAATGACTCAAGTAAGTTGCACCAAGGTATTCAATTTTTGTGATGAATTTGACTTGCAGACAAATGCCATAACAGTCCAACAAAAGAAATGGCTCAAGAGGGATGAGTATAGAAAATTTACAAGACTTGGCTCAGCTCAAGGGAGGCATGGTGATGGGGAGCCTCTATTAGTAAAACTTACATCGTCAGCCACATTGCAACCTATCACACCGACCGTTATAGTCACGCCAACATGAGGTCCAACAACTCTAACCATCGACGAAAATAATACCATCGGTCACCTTCGACCTTATCACTCTAATCTCTCAACTCTCCCCAATGTATGACCTACATTACTCACCTGTCAGTAAGACAATTATTATCGGCCAAGATAGGAATCACTTCGCTAATACGCCGATGACCACTTGTCTTCATTATGACGCCACACTATTGGTGAATGCCTATAGCCTCTAATCGATGCACTGATGACTTTGTCTTCGGTGAGACCATACTCATCGGCAAGCACACACAACTTCTAGCTGATGTGCCGATAGACCAACCACTCATCGGCGGAACTTGAACTATCGGTGGGACTTACTTCAGAGTCGTCGATACACTGATTCTTTTCGATGGATCTCCGTTGGTGTAAGTTACTCCTTCTCACCCCAATACCCTCGATCGATAATACCAACACTATCAGCACAATGCCAAGTCACCTACCCGATGTGCTTTGTCATCCCATTATGAACCTTAGACCACGACTTTCTTTCAATGGTCGAACCTCTCTTCGGCCAAACTATCCTCATCGCTCTGAGCGAGGAATACTTTTCTGATGGCCTCTATCTCACCGACAACAACTCCAACTCCTCCAATCTAAACCCTAACACATGGAGATGCTAGGTGACCTACTGTGTACCTCACACTGTCTAGATCCTCTGCGCCGCCAAATAGGAAAACAAAATAGGAAACAAATGAATATTGTACAATGAAGCCATTCCACTGATTTTGACATAAATCTCACCAGTGGAATGCTTCACATTGACATTTTATAACAACAGAAAGGAAAAGAAATCTACAGCTGTGCAGTTTGTAATTTCAGAGAATGGAAAACAAATTGACGACACAGAATAGTTCAATTTCTCCTTAACACAATGCACGATTACATACAACTCTTCTTTGATTCAATCTGATTGCAATGTCTAATCTATATGCATTTGATTCATTTCTCTGGGGTTTATAAGCTTGCCCTAAGGAGCACCAATCCATTCCAAATGGCTGGGAAAAAAACTAACTAATTCCAAGCAGCTGGGAGACCAACCGTCTTGCCATTAACATTTTAACAATTGTAACCTACTTACTTGGGACTTACAAAGAATGTTCTAGTCTAAAAGAAACTAAATACAAACAAAAATGACATGCATTGGTTGAATAGACCTTATTACAACACAAAACCTAATTTTCAAACAAAACATAAATTTAAATGTCTCATGGAGGCCGCCTTGTGTTAGGTGCTCCTGCACCATACACCCCACCTAGGAAAGAACTCATGTCCCATGAGTTGATTCTTTGTCTTGCACCACCGTTATCCTCTACTACCTCATGCCTTCCCCACGATCTCTGGACTGCAACTTGCTTCCATAGAATCAAAAACTCATGTCTAGCATTATAGGCTCTACTCACACCTTGCCATGAGTGAGTGCTTGCAACCAAACCCATACTTTGCTTGCCATTCTTCCTTACTATCATCTCTGCCTGAAGACCTGCATTCCAAACCTTGTTTGATGTTTCTTGTACTACTGCTATGGTAGAATATGATTGTCCTTCAACTCTTGTTGGCTCTAGAGGACAAACAATGGTCCCTACTATGATAGCATCATCTTCTTTCCAATCAACTTGTGGCTACTTGCAAACCTGCTCTTTGACCTTCTTCTGATCCATCTCAAACATTACCATCTGATCTCCATCATTCAAAACTGAAATCACCTTCAAACTATGATCTTTGGTAACCCCACTCCTTGAGACATCCTCAATTGTCCTTGTCTCTTCTTCATTGATCTTCACAAACTCTTTCTTACCCACCAAAATGATCTTGGCTGCCTGCTGTGTTGCAGCACCTTCATGCAATTGTGTCATCACAAAATTCTTTCCATCCTTCTTGATGGTGTATGTGTTAGCATATCCATCATACAATTCTTGCCTATCAAATTGCCATGGCCTACCTAGAAGTAGGTGACAACACTCCATGGGTAAAATGTCACATAAAAAATCTCTCCTTATATTCTCTGATTTCAAAATCAACATATGCTTGCTCATCTACCAAAAGTGATTGACTATCACTTACCCAAGATGCTATGTAAGGAGTTTGATGAGGAATCCTTTCTATGTTCAATTTATCCACCATTTCCCTAGACACCATATTATCTATTGAACCAAAATCTATGACTACCTTGCATATTTTACCCTTGCTTTTGCAATTGATCCTGAATCTCCTCTGCGATGGTTCAGTCTGCACTAGTTCTTTGAGCAATGTCCTCTTGATCATCAGACTTTCTCCCACTTCTGATGTCAAATTCACTTCAAGAGATGTCACACTCCCTGCATCCTCTTGAGTCAATGTGGTTCTTCTCTCATTTCCATGAGAAGTTGAGGCCTTCTTTGGACACTTATAAGCCAGGCGCCCTGTCTGATTGTAGTTATAACATCTCATATTGGAGAACTTGGATCCTCTGTCTAATCCATTTGTCCCATCTCTTTCATTTTGCCTTCTTCCTTGGTATCCTCCTCTACTACTTGAGTCTCCAACTTGCTCTTCTTGGCTAGACTCACCACTAGGCCTCTGGTTAGGACTTCTGCCTCCAAAACTGCCTCTAAAATTTTTGTCACCTCTTCCTTTACTTTGCTGCTCACCTTTCCTCTTCAACTTCTCTTCAGCTCTTAATGCTACTTGAAAGCATTTCTCCACGGTTTCAGGGGTAAATAAACTTATCTTATCTTGAATATTGATCCTCAGACCATCTAGGTACCTTGCTACCTTAGATTTTTCATCCTTCATGTACCCATAATGAAGAGTATATTTGTGAAACTCCTCAGTGTAAGTAGCCACATCCATAACTTTTTGCTTGAGGTTCTGCATTTTCCTGTAAATCTGCACCTTGTTGTCAGATGGAAGGAACTGGGACTTGATCTTCTCCAGCATTCTGCTCCACGAAGATATCATACTCTTCCCATTCTTTACCCTTTCCCCTTGGGTGTAATTCCACCATGTAAGTGCAACACCTTTGAGTTTAGTTTTTGCAAACTTAACTCTCTTACGTTCAGGACCTTCTTTGTACTCAAAGTATTTGTTTAGAGCCTCAATCCACTCCATGACTTCATCAACATTCATCTTTCCACTGAACATGGGGATATCTATCCGAGCCTATGGAGAGTCCTTGCCAATAGCCTTAATGGCTTCCAGGAATTGCTTTTGTTTAGCTGGTATTGCTGCCTCTTCTTCTTCCTCTTCTTCTTCCTCTTTCTCTTCTTCTCCATCTGAACCTTCCTCTATCCTTTTTCCTATCTTTATTGCCTTCAATTCAGCCTAGAGTGCTTGCTTGACTCCAGTCTTGATAATCTCCTCCATCTCCTTGAATTTCTTGACCACTTTGGTGGTCATCCCCTTTGGAGGCATATCGCTAGCCTCTCCTTCACTTTCTCTATCTGACATAAACATTCACAGACAATGCCAACACTTCTACAAATCCTCAATTCAACTACAACACAATTCTCAATCAGCTGTCCATCCTACACGCTGCTTCATAGACCCATTCCTCTCATCCAACAGCAGATCGTGGAGATGCACTACCACTCTCTTGCAGTGGCCTCACTCTGTACCCTCTTCTAGCCAAACCTCTATTGGTGAATGGTCACGACAAACCCACACACTACAGGAATCCTATTCCTTCTCACAACTAGATGACACGAGCATCTGCAATAGTCTAGCAACTACTATCAGCCTTCAAAATACCTTCTACGATCTCTATCTTCGAAATGATCACCAACCAAACATTTTGCTTCAACTCTTCATCTGCCTTCTTAGTGACAGAAATCAAATACACAACTGTCTAGACCTTTTGCTAGCTCTGATACCAATAGGATGGGGAGCCTCTATAGGTAAAACTTACATCGTCGGCCACCTTGCAACCTATCACACCGACCGTTATAGTCACGCCGATGCGATGTCCAACAACTCTAACCATCAGCGAGAACAATACCATCGGTCGCCTTTGACCTTATCACTCTGATCTCTAAACTCTCCCTGATGTATGACCTACGTTACTCACTTGTCGGTAAGACAATTATTATCAGCCAAGATAGGAATCACTTCGCCGATACGCCGACGACCACTTGTCTTCGTTGTGCCCCCATACCATTGATGAATGTCTACAGCCTCTGACTGATGCGCTAATGACTTCATCTTTGGTGTGACCCACTCATCGGCAAGCACACACAACTTCTGGTTGATGTGCCGATAGACCAACCACTCATCGGCGGAACTTGAACTATCGGTGGGACTTACTTCAGAGTCGCCGATACACCGATTCTTTCCAATGGATCTCTGTCAGTGTAAGTTACTCTTTGTCACCCCGATACCCTCGATCGGTAAGACCAACACTATCGGCACAACGCCAAGTCACCTACTCGATGTACTTTGTCATCCTGATATGAACCTTAGACCACAACTTTCTTTCAATGGCTCGAACCTCTCTTTGGCCAGACTATCCTCGTCGCTCTGAGTGAGGAATATTTTTTTGATGGCCTCTGTCTCACCGATAACAACTCCAACTCCTCCAATCCAAACCCTAGCACATGGAGATGCTAGGCGACCTACTGTACACCTTGCACTGTCTGGATCCTCTGCACCATCGAACAGGAAAACAAAATAGGAAACAAACAAATATTGTACAACGAAGCCATTCCACTGATTTCGACAGAAATCTCACTAGTGGAATGCTTCACATTGACATTTTGCAACAATAGAAAGGAAAAGAAATCTACAACTGTGCAATTTGTAATTTTAGAGAATGGAAAACAAATTGACGACACAGAATAGTTCAATTTCTCCTTAACACAATGCAGGATTACATACAACTCTTCTTCTCTTTAATCTGATTACAATGTCTAATCTATATGCATTTGATTCATTTCTCTGGGGTTTATAAGATTGCTTTGAGGAGCACCAAGCCATTCCAAACAGTTGGGAAAAAAAACTAACTGATTCTAAGCAGCTGGGAGACCAACCATCTTGCCATTAACAATTTGACAATTGCAACCTACTTACTTGGGACTTACAAAGTTTTTTCTAGGTCTAGAAGAAACTAAATACAAACAAAAATGACATGCATTGGTCAAATAGACCTTATTACAACACAAAACCTAATTTTCAAACAAAATATAAATTTAAATGTCTCATGGAGCCCGCCTTGTGTTAGGTGCTCCTGCACCATGTGGATTCGAGGGTCAGAGTGGAAGAAGATTGGCTTGATTGACATGCGCACAGGTCTCCACTCTAGTTAAAGGTAAAATAGATGTTGAGTCTACTAGGACATTTCTACGCCAGGAAGAGAAAGACAAAAAAAAAGAATTAAAAGAAACCAGCATAAGAGTAAATAAGGGATTTTTGGTATGGAACACGTAGGTATGAGGTTTCCAACAATACTATCAAAATGAAGTAAGGTTTAAACTAGCAAGAGAATACATTGCATTGAGTGAACCCTCTAAAAGAGCTTCAATCAGATCGGCCAGAAGAACGAGACAAAAGAAAAGGATTGTTACAAAATACAATAGGGCGTCATTCATTGGTAGGCTATTGCATTTCATAGCACAAATCGACCATTGGCAGAGGAATTGCGGCTAAAAGGAAAATATTGCAGAGTCGAGTACATACGATGGTGATGCCTAGAAAAGTACATAGTAGAAGCATTAAACAAGGCGTACCACCCAGTAAACCCGGTCTACCAAATGTAAAGGCAAATATAAGGTAATTAATTCATTAAATCACAAATAGCATTTATCCAAGAATCTACAATGACATACCCAAAGATTACAATCCAAGCTTCAACTCTTTAGCTACCTCCCGTAACAATTTTCTCCAATTTTTTGTATGTCCTCCTAGAATGACCCCCCCTCCAAAATAATAACCCCCTAGAAGCAAAAAAATCCAAGAGTCATAAATGTCCACTTTCACCAATCCGTTCCCGAGAATCCGCTACTTAGAAGAATTAAAATTCTTACTTA
Source organism: Cunninghamia lanceolata (assembly GCA_027924645.1). Taxonomy (NCBI): domain Eukaryota; kingdom Viridiplantae; phylum Streptophyta; class Pinopsida; order Cupressales; family Cupressaceae; genus Cunninghamia; species Cunninghamia lanceolata. Next base: position 2,001,415 of record BSBN01000725.1, read on the forward strand.
ACATAGAGATTCCCAATTCTGGAATCATATTTGACAACTCACAAAATTAAATTATTGACTCAATTTATTCTATAATTTACTATATTAATTACTTACGACACATATTCCATTAAAATGATTAAAAATAATTAATTTATTCTTTATAAAAAAATTGCTTAAAGAATATTCCAAATTTCCTTAATAATTTACGACTAAGCAAAAATATTGTCGTTATTAATATAATATTAATTTATTAATCCATTACCAAAATACACATAGGCTTAACTCAACAAAACTCAGCAATAACTCTACATAATAGATGATGACCAACAACTTGAAGCAAGGACCAGGGAGTGACACCATGACTCATGACCACAACGGAAGATTGAAACTGACCTAGGAAAAACCTCATGTTATCTCCCATCACATTATCCATTGGTGCAAAGGCCCGCTCAGACCTACTAAGTCAGGTGTAGTCGAGGCCTGGTACCTGCAACCTGCATCAAAACAATATGTTGCATACAAGTATATATATACATATGTAACACATACACAGAGTTAGGGATTTGCAGTGTAGTAGGGTACTCAGAGTGAGCAATATTACACTTTCCCTTCTCTGAAATCATGACAATAACCATATGCATCCCTAACTAGAAATTAGATAACATTCAACTACGTAAACAAGATTACATCAATCTGCATAATCCAACTAACCATCAGCTAAACATGTCGAAATACATCATGAGCTGAAATATCAATAATGTCATCATAAAACTTGTAACACATGTCAAAAACCTATCAGTCAAACATAGTCCATCCATCATAAAAAGCATAAACCATAGTCTAATAACTCAAATTTCTCAACTATCAAAGTGCAGTATAAAACTATCTCAAACCAAAATGTGGGGCATTACAAAAGGAGCTCCAAGAGGTAGGTATCGTTCACCTTAGTCATAGTCCTTACTCCTCTCTAATAGTTATGGTTCCTAAGAAAGATGAGGATTGGCAGATGTGTCATATTTCTATGAACTCATTAAATTAACCATCAAGGATAAATTTCCTATTAGTTTTATTAATATTTTTTTATGAACTCTCAAAGGCTCAATTCTTTACTAAGTTAGATATTCATTCAAGATATCACCAAATTTAGATCAAAGAAGATGATATTCCTAAAACTACCTTTCAGACTCATGAAGGCCATTATGGCATCTTGGTCATGCCTTTCATCTTATCCAATGACCCTTATAATTTTTAAAGCCTCATGAATATGTACTATTCTATGGCTACTTACGCAAATTCCTTTTTGTCTTCTTTTATGACATTCTCATCTATAGTAAGACATGGAATGATCATCTTTGTCTTGTGGAGATAACCCTTAGGATTTTATAGGATAATTATCTCTTTTCCATGTCCTCCAAGTGTTCCATTGGAGTCAATCAGGTGGAGTATAAATGGGCGATATTATTTTACAAGCAGGTGTCCAGGTTGATCCTAAGAAGATTGTAATGATACAAGAGTGACCATGGCCCAAGTCCCTCAAAATCTTACATGGTTTCTTAGACTTGACAAGGTACTATCTTAAATTTATGCACAATCATGGTAAAATTGCTAGACCACTAATTGTTTTTATCAAAAATTACCCCTTCAATTAGTGTAAATTAGTAGAGGTAGCCTTTAATGTAATTAAAACTACCATGTGTTCCACTCTAGTTTGGCCCTACTAGATTTTCAAAAACACTTCACTCTAGAATGTGATGCCTCTAGCATAGGCATAAGTGTCGTGTTGATGCAAGAAGGTTGGCCCCTAGCATTCACCAGTAAGCAACTTATTGGGAAGAATCTAGATAAATCAACAAATGAAAAAGAAATGTTTGATACCCTTCATGTTGTCCAATAATGGCATCCTTATCTATTGGGTTGTAAGTTCTATAAAAAATAGACTGGCTAGCCTAAAATACTTTTTGTAGCAAAGGGTGTCCTCCCCTGAACAAAAAAAATGGGTGGAAAAGATGCAGGGATATGACTATGAGATTTTCTACAAGAAGGGTAAGGACAATGTGGTAGCAAATTCCCTTTCCTACCAATATGAAGATGAAGGATCCATATTTTCTCTTTCTGTATTGGTTCCAAATTGGATATAGATGAGATTTCAGATGAACATGGGATAATAACCCTATAATTCAAGATATTATTTGATAGTTGGAAAAGATCCACAATTGGTGTAGGGTTTCCATTGGATAGGAAAAATTCTTATCTATCATGATCAAAAAAATTTACTCCCCAACTCGGAACTCAATCCTTAGTTATTACTAAAATTGCACTCCTCCCCTACTATAGGACACTTGAGTTTCTTAAAGATCTATGAATGCATGAAACAAGTTTCTTCTAGGATGGCCTTAAGCAAAATGTTAAGTCATTTGTAGCTAAATGTGATGTGTGTCAAAAGAATAAAGGGGACACCATAAAAACCTCAAGATTGTTGCAGCCACTTCCTATCCCCTATCAGGCTTGGACTAATATTTCTATGAATTTTGTTGTTAGGCTTCCACTCTCAAGCGGTAAAAATGTCATCTTGGTGGTGGTGGATCACTTGAACAAATATGCACATTTCTGTGCATTACCTCACCCTTACACTAAAATGCTACATGGTTGCTCAACACTTCTTGGATTCAATATTCAAACTCCATGAGGTGCCTTTCTCTATTCTCAATGATTATGATCCTTCCTTTACCAATAAATTATGGCAAGATTTGTTTAAGTTGTAGGGTAGTACCTTGAACATGAGTTTGGCTTATCATCCTCAAACTAATGATCAAACAGAGATTGTCAACAATTGCCTTGAGGCTTACTTGCATTGTTTGTGTCTAAGAAACAAGGACAATGGGCCAAGTGGCCACCTTGATTGAGTGCTGGTATAATACCACTTATCATAGTGCTTCCAAAATGACCCATTATGAGGTCCTCTATTATACTCTCCCACCCTCCTTGTGTACATAGGTTTTAGGTTTTTCTAAGGTTGCAACAGTTGACAACATTTTGGCCAAGCATGTTCAGACATCTCTTGACAACTTAAGGCTAATCTAAAAGTGGACCAAAATCACATGAAGCATTAGGTGGATCAACATATAATAGAGCACATTTTTGACATTGGTGATTGGGATTTTTTACATCTCTATCTCTAAAAATAAATTTTATTACGAGATAAGAATGGTCATAAGTTGAGTCCCAAATTTTATTATCCTAATCAGGTGATCTAGCACATAGATGAGGTGGCATTTAAAGGTTGGAACTTCCATCTTATTCTAAAACCCACCTATTTTTCATGTCTCTTATATCAATAAAGTGATTGGGATTATTACTTGACCACTAATAGAGCTACTTGAGTTGGATGAGGAACGCTCAATCTTTTTGGAACATGAGGTTACCTTAGAAAAACACACCAAGCATCTTCATGTAATGGGTGGAATTTGGATGTTAGGTTTTTGGTAGTTTTGGTGTATATCCTCCTTTCACCCTTACATTCAAGGACCTAGGGTCAAGTTGCAATGTACTATATACCCTAGGTCACTATTGAGATATAGGGAAACTTGGATTTTTATGATTAGATTGACAATTTCCTTCTCTTAAGCTCAATTGTACCTTAAAACCCTAATTATACAAATACTACAGTAAATGGATGAATCACGAAAAATGCTTCTGCAAAAAGATGTAAAATAACAAATAACTATGCACCTGTTTTCAGGGTTCCAAGGTGGAAAAGTCAGGGTCTAAAGAGCGGGCGCCCAAGTCCAGTGCCCTACTTTTTGTCAAGATCTAGAAACTCAGTCTGCAACCTATACCAGAGATTTTCCCATTGCATAACTTTGAGGACTAATGAGCGGGCGCCCAAGTCCAGGGAGCCATTTTCTTCTCTGATCTGCAATTCTGACACTTTGTTTGATGAAGGCGATAAATCACAAAACACACAACAACAAAAATTGAACACAGAAAATAGAACTTTCTTTTATTGATCTAGACAACTCATTACATTACAGAAGCTCAATTACAATCCTCCAAAGGATGCAACACACTACAGCTACACATCACTAGGCTCTGGAATCTTCAGCCTTCTGCAACCCCAAATCAGCTAGGGTTTCTATTTTCCCACCTATTCTTGACTCTAAACTTGCCCTCTTAACTCTACTACTGCCCAAGGTTCCCAAAATAATCATAAATAGCACTTTTTGGTGGCCTCCAGCTAAATTTCAAAATTTGCAACTCCCTCCAAAAGTAGGTCAACTTCCGAGAAGCACAACTTTTGATCCAGGTGTCTGATTGACGAATCCTTTTAAGCGCTGGAAAGCTAGCAATGTGAACTATCATGCCAAAAATCCATAAACAAATTTCTATGAACTTGTTGGGATGTTTTAGTGCCTCATATCTCATTTCAGAAATTTTTAGGGGCTTTTCGAAAAACAAAAACTTTAATATCTTTTAGCTCACAAAAGATCTTTGCCTGATTCCTTCGCCAAAGGTCTTATATTTCTGTTATGTAACTTTCTATAAATTTTCTCTTCAATCCATGCCCAAATGCAAACTTTCCTAAAATAGCAGGTACACTTTCCAAAACAAGCAGGTTGCTATTTTTAGCAGTTTTGGAAAAACTGAAAGTCCTACATCATTATTTTGGATATTATGGAACCAAAAACACTAATTATGGAAAGAAATGAAAACAACTACAATGATTTTGAATTAACTTCTCTTTGGGTGATGCAAGATTGCCCTTACACCACTAGATGCTCCTGCATCAGACACCCAGGGTAATTTGAGAAGTGACCCTGTCACGTCTCAGATATTTGTGTGAGGGAAACCTAAATGGTCAACCTCTGCCTTATACAACCAAGAAGAATCTTTAATAGGCCTTCCTTTCCATTTTACCATATATTCTTCATATTGCTTGTTCCGAGTACTTCTTCCCACACGGCTATCCAAGATCTCTTCTATCTCCTCCATTGAAGTAGATGCCGGAATACTCCACTACACTCCTGTTGGTCCATCCTTTGTTCCACCTTCATGATATTCTGATAAATCAGCAATGTTGAAAATAAGGGAAATATTGATCCCACTCTGCAACTCTACCTCATATGCATTTCCTGAATCATGCTTCTTCAAGATTCTGCATAGTCCAAATTTCTTCATTTTCAACTTATTGTATATTCCAATTGGGAACCTTTCTTTTCTCAAGTGAACCATGACTTCATCTCCTACCTGGAACTCCTTATACCTCCTCTTCTGATCTGCCTTAGCTTTGTACTGAATATTCATCTTATTAATGTACTTCTTCACCTCTTCATGCAAATTCTTCAACCTTAGCACTTGTCTTTTCTCCTAAGTTGTCTAGATTCCTTAACTCTGAAGCATTTCTTGGACTATTCCCATATACAATCTAGAATGGTGATTTACCAGTACTCCTATTGATAGAATTGTTGTAAGCAAATTCTGCCTATGGTAAAATCAAATCCCATCCCTTGGGATTATCTCCTACTGAGCATCATAGCAGGTTACCCAAACTCCTATTCACCACTTCCATCTATCCATTAGTCTGTGGATGGTGTGCAGAACTAAACTTCAAATTTGTCTTCAACTTCTTCCATAATGTCCTCCAGAAATAACCAACAAACTTTGTATCTCGATCTGAAACTATGCTCTTTGGTAGATCGTGTAATATCACCAGCTCCCTGAAAAATAATTTTGCAATATGAATATCATCATTAGTCTTCTTGCAAGGAATAAAATGTGCCATCTTTAAGAATCTGTCCACCACCACAAAAATGGAATCATGTCCTCTCTGTGTCCTTGGTAAATGAAGAATAAAATCCATACTAATATCATCCCATGGCTTCTCTGGTATAGGTAGTGGCTGATATAGACCTGTATTCTAACTTGCTCCTTTCGCCATCTGACATACTCTGCAACTCTACACAAATTTCCTCACATCCTACTGTAACAATGGCCAATAATAATTTTCACCAACAATAGTAATGGTCTTATCTCAACCAAAGTGTCCAGCTAATCCTCCACTATGCTTCTCCTTTATCAGATTCTCTCTCATGGAAGTCCTCAGAATGCATAACTAGCTTCCTCTAAACAACATGCCATCTTGGATTATGAAATCCAACCATTTTGTTCTGTCCAACGTAATAGGTTCCAAACAAGCTTTCCAGGCCTCTACAAAATCTGGATCCTCAGGATACAAACTTTTGAGCTCATCGAACCCAAAAACCTCTATCTTCATTTCTGTCAACAAATTTTGCCTTCTACTCAAGGTATCTACAACTTTGTTGGACTTCCCACTCCTGTGCTTCAAAACAAAAGTATAGCTCTACAAAAACTCAACCCATTTTTAAGTACCTTTGGTTCAACTTTGCTTGACTATTAAGATACTGTAAAGCCTGATGATCAGTATATAAAACAAACTCCTTTGGCAACAAATAATGTCTCCATTTCTTCAAAGCCTGAACTATTGCATAAAACTCTTGATCATAAACATAATACTTTTTCTTGGCATCATTAAGCTTCTCACTAAAATAGGCAATGGGCTTACCTTCTTGACTCAAAATAGCTCCTATACCACTACCACTAGAATCACAATCTACCTAAAATACCTTATTGAAATCTGGAAGTGCCAAAACAGGTTGTTCTACGACTTTTTGCTTCAATGTATAAAAGCTCTTGTCTACTCCTTTAGTCCATCTAAACTCTTTTCTATCCCCTCTCATTGTCTTAGTTAGGGGTGCACAAATGCTACTAAAATTCTTGATAAACTTTCTGTAAAAACTTGCCAAACCATGAAAAGATCTTACCTCTGTTGCACTCCTTGGCGTAGGCCATTCAATGATAGCCCTTACTTTTTCTAGGTCCATCTTAAGACCTTCCTCTGAGACAACAAATCTCAGGTACACCAACTCCTTTGCAAAACTACATTTCTTCAGATTAATCAGCAACTTCTCCTCCCTCAGCTTCTCTAGAACTCTTTTGATATGCATCAGATGCTCATCCCAAGTCTTACTGAAAATCAAAATATCATCCAAATAAACAATAACAAAACTTCCCAAAAATTCTTTCAGTACCTCATTCATGAGCCACATGAATGTGCTCGGTGTATTGGTTAGCCCAAATGGCATGACTAACCACTCATACAAACCTTCCTTTGTCCTAAAGATTGTCTTCCACTCATCTCCTTCTCTGATATGGATCTGGTGATACCCACTCTTCAGGTCAATCTTCGTAAAGTACTTGGCTCCACTCAAACAATCTATTATGTCATCCATTCTAGGCACTGGAAATCTGTACTTGATTGTGATCTTATTGATGGCTCAAGAGTCTGTACACATTCTCCACTCTTCATCTTTCTTTGGTGCTAGTACTACAAGTACTGCACATAGACTTAGGCTCTCCCTTATCAGTCCCTTCCTCAACAACTCCTGAACTTGTCTGTTTAGCTCTTCATTCTCTGTAGGGGTCATTCTGTGGGCTGCCTTATTCAGCAAACTAGCTCCTAGTATCAAATCCATTTGATGACTTATCTTCCTTACTAGTGGTAAACCTTTTGGTACATTATCAAAGATAATATCCTGAAATTCTTCCAACATAACTGAGACTTTTGCTGGTACATCTTCGCATTTCTCTTGACTAATCTTAGGGATTAATGCAAAGCAATGACGTTCATGCTTCATACCCTCCAAAAATTTTCTACCATCTACCAAGCAAATTTTGGCAGTACTACATACCTTTTGTTCTACCTCCTTCAAGGGCTTCAACTTATGGCGAACTCCATCCTTTGTTAGGGAATATGTGTTTTCACGACCATCATGGATAGTGCTCCTATCATATTGCCACGGCCTCCCCAACAACATATGACATGCATCCAATCGTATGATATCACACAACACCTCATCATGGTAGTCCCCAATCTTGAACTTCACTAAACACTGCTCATTGACCAAAGCTTTGTTGTCCTTCTGCAATGATGCAATCTGATATGGGTGTGGATACTTTCTTCTTGTCAACTTCAACTTGTCAACCATCTCTTCTGAAACAAGATTGTCAGTACTTCCACTATCAATAATAATGTCACAACACTTACCTCCACACTTGCACCTTGTGTAGAATAAACTCTTTCTCTGATTGGGTTCTTTCTCCTCATTCAGCAAAGTTCTTCTGACAACTAAGGTTTTTCCCCTTTCAACATTTTCAGAAAGCTCAGATTGTGCATCTTCATCTACATGTGCAACTTGTGCATTACCTTCAGGTCTTCTATTTGTCCTTCCTTGATGTTGCGGACACTCATATGCTCGATGCCCTTCTTCTCCACATTGGAAACAGGTTCCTTTGAAACCTCCTCTTCCATGTCCTTGCCCAGGTCTGCCTCTTCCTCTTCCTCTTTGATCACCATTGTTCTTGTCACGAGGGTAGTAGGTATTATCTCCTCTTTGATTTTGACCGGTACTAGCTTCTTCACTTTTCTTTACATCTTCATTTTGGCCCCCATAGGGTCTTCCACTAGTCCTTCTACCTTGACCTCTTCCCCTTTGCTTGCTATCAAATCTTTTATTCAGCTTCTCTTCCACCTCTAGGGAAAACTAGTATGCATCTTCTATGGTGGTCATTATGACCAGGTTCAGCTCCTCTTGAATACTCGACCTCAACCCATTAATATAATGAGCTACCTTCTCCTTGTTGGGCTCTGCATGGTCTGTCCTAATAGTAATCTTATAAAACTCTTCTGTATACTCCTTGACAGACTTGTTACCTTGCTTTAATCCTTGTAGTTTCTTCAACAACTCCATCTCATAGTCCACAGGAATGATCTGCTTCTTCAGTTTCTCCACCATCTGATCCCATCTGGTGATCTTTCATTTTCCTCTTCTGTTCCTCTCTAATTGGACCTCCTTCCACCAAATACTGGCGTGGCCTTTCAACTTTCTTTTTGTAAACTTGACCCAATCTGGGTCCTGCACATCTTCATACTCGAAATACTCCTCCATGTCATTGATCCAATCAATAAGCTGTTTTGGATTCAAATCTCCAGAATATGTAGAAACTTTGATCCTGGGCCTCTTTCTGATCTTTGAAATGGCCCTCAACAACCTAACTTCTGCAGGATCTCCTACAGCTTCTTGTTCTTCCTCAGACAGCTCTTCCTTAGCTTCATCTTTGCTTTCTTCTCTTGTTCTCAGGTCAAACCCTCTTCGTAGCTCCTCTTACAATGCATCAATTTGCCTTTGCAGGTCTCTAAAACTCTCTTCCATCAAAGCATTCCTCCCAATACAATTTCTTCGTGGAGGCATCTTGATCTTTGTAGGAAACCCACAACCTCAGGTCCTGGTGCAAATTGTCTCACGGTCGGCGATCTGTCTACACACTCAGGAACCCTTGCTCTGATACCACCTGATGAAGGGGGTAAATCACAAAACACACAACAACAAAAATTGAGCACAAAAAATAGAACTTTCTTTTACTGATCTGGGCAACTTATTACATTACAGAAGCTCAATTACAATCAAAGGAATCAATCCTCCACAAGCTACAACACACTACAACAACACATCAACAGGCTCTGGAATCTTCAGCCTTCTGCAACCCCAAATCAACTAGGGTTTTTGTTTTCCCACCTATTCTTGACTCTAAACTTTCCCCCTTAACTCTACTACTGCCCAGGGTTCCCAAAATAGTCATAAATAGCACTTTTTGGCGGCCTCCAGCTAAATTTTAAAATTTGCAACTCCCTCCAAAAGTAGGTCAACTTCTGAGAAGCATAACTTTTGATCTGGGTGTCTGATTAACGAACCGTTTTAAGCGTCGGAAAGCTTACGATGTGAACTATCAGGCTAGAAATGTGTAAATGGATTTCTATCAATGTTTTGGGATGTTATGGGATGTTTTAGTGCCTCATATCTCATTTTAGAAATTTTCAAGGGCTTTTCGGAAAACAAAAACTTTAATATCTTTCAGCTCACAAATAATTTTTACCGATTCCTTCACCAAAGGTCTTATATTTCTGTTATGTAACTTTTTTTAAGTTTTCTCTTGAATTCATGTCCAAATACAAACTTTCCTAAAATAGCAGGTACACTTTCCAAAATAAGTAGGTTGCTATTTTTAGCAGTTTTGGAAAAACTAAAAGTCCTACATCATTATTCTAGATATTATGGACTAGAAACACTAATTATGGAAATAACTGAAGACAAATACAATGATTTTGAATTAACTTCTTTTTGGGTGATGCAAGATTGCCCTTACACCATTGGACGCTCCTACATCATTGTTGTACCCTCCTGCAACTTCACTTTGTCTGCAACTCCAACCTGTAACTTGCAATCATGAAAACTTTGGGAGTGTGTTGTGGTGTTTAAAGGTTTTCCTTAGTCAAGCCTTAGAGAGACATTCAAGTCTTTCGAACACCATTGTCAGATAGAGAGTGCGTGCCTTGGGAGGCAAAGGCAAAAACTAAATGATAAATGCTCAATAATCATAATAGATGTCACCTTGTAGTGAAGATCTCATGGGAGGAACAATCTCTTCATTCCATGAGGCTATGGATTCTCAAATCTACAAACACAAACACATAGAGAACACAAATATGCTCTTGCAACACAATGAAAGCCTTGAATCACCTTTAGGATGCATAAAGTTCACAATAACAATCTAGTTTACAAATGAATTCCTAAACATGCTTATATATACAACTACAAACATTCTCACCAAGATTTTGTAAATTCAAACTTACCGTGTCAGCCTAGGGACCAAATAACGGTCATAAACCAACACTTCAAATTTGGGCCTGACCCAAAATAGGGCAGGACTAGGGTGCGGGCACCCAAGTCGTCCCCCCTATTTTGGGTAGGTTTAGGTTCAAGGGGTCCCCCTAGGTCCCATTTGACATGATACCCAGGGTTTATTCTATCGGGATGTTGAAATATGATGTAATATGTCCTAAATGCAGATAAAAGACCCAAGAGCTAAACCTTATGAGGGAAAAGCCCCCAAGGGGACATTTTTTGATGTTACATTTAGCCCCCACTTTAATGTATGTATAAACGTGAGGCCAATACATGCATTAAAGTATGGTCAACAAACATAGAAAACACATGCTAGACACATTGAAGACAATGATAGGCACGCAAAACGCAGAGAAGACAGTTCCAGTCATGCAAAACATGGAGAATACATTGAATGAAAATAAGGCACATTAATGCATAAAAGACAGGAATGATTTCTTTTCTATTCTTTTTCTCATATATATGTAATGCAAATGCATGTATTGGAAAGTAAAAAAACCTCCCATAATGCAGGATGTACTCATCACACGTCTTTAAACTACATATATGGGGCAACACACATGCAAGACACACAAAACCTCCCAAAATATAGGATGTACTCATTGCACAGGTCTTTAAATTGCATATGGGGCAACAAAGATGCCAAACAAAGCAAGCACGCCAAAACACACACTTTGAAGACAGGGAGAAAACACGGCAAACAAGTGATGGAGTGTCCCTATTTCTAGGTTCAGCACCATCTCAGGCACATTACAGGCACACACCGAATTGGGCTCGCCACAACAATCACCGAAGACACACTTAAGGGTTGAGTTAGTCAAAGAACCGCTCCCCGCCTCCACATAAGACTTTTGAAAATGACAGGATGATGCAATTTGCTTCGAGAAATACACCATCCCCACCTCTGCAGAGGGCTTAAGAAAAAGGATATGCTCGATATCCCACCTCCGCAGAGGGCTTACATGATTGATTGATTGATTGCAAACAAACTCAAAGTGCAGGATGTACTCATCGCACAAGTCTTTAAACTGCACCTGAGGACAAACACATTGCTAACATCTACAATAGATAGCTTACCTTATATATGCTCCCACCTTAAGGTGGTTGATATCAGACATCACTATCAAGCACGTTAAGGTAGGAAAAAAATACATAAGGAAACATAGACTTTTGCAAAGCCCATGCCCAACAGAGGTGACATGCAGTTTACGATCGCCAAATGTTCCCACAAACACATCCCTGCAAGAAACATGTTAGTGTCCATAATCATGATAAATAACAACATCAATGCATATGAAATCTAAGGCATGCAAGATTCAAGACAGACAAAGTGTACAGAGCAGTAGTATTGTTATGATTTGTAAATGAGATAGAACACATCAAAATCACTATGCGAAAAGCACGAGTGCTTCCACTAGCCAAGCCTCGGATAAAATATACAACCCCATCATCATATTAGGAACTGAGTCCAATTTTTTATTTCTCACGAAAGAGACGCTAGGTCTGCATCAATATGAATGTTTTTCATCATCTCCCCACTAGATAGAAACACTGGAGGAAGGGAAACAATAAATCAAAGAGGAGAAACAAGTGTCTTAGGGACAGTCACGTAGGAGGGTGCCCCCAGGTCACCAACAACAATGCTATGTCTCCAAGACACAACACAACAATGAAATCAGAGAGAGAGGCAATATAGAAGAATGATGATAAAAATAGAAGGTCACAATAGAGGCAGTCTCTTGGTATCTCAAACCTTACAAGAGAATCAAGGGTCATCCCAAGAGGCCTAAATAACACATAACACATCACAAGGGAAACACGTCACGAGAGAGAGAAATGGTTAGAAATACTTACCTGCAAGGGTACCATCATTAAGAACATACATATCTGGGATATCTTTTATGTTGTTTTGATCTTGTTGAATTAACATTAAGTGTAGAGTGATGGGAGGCTTTCTTCTCTTTAAAAGGATTATATCCAATGTCACTTGAGTAATGTGTTGAAGCAGATTCTATAGGTACTCAAATCCCTTGTTGATTTACACCACATCCCTTACCTACATATTCACAATTGTTATAAAGTATTTTAAATCCTTGACCATAAAGGGATGTCATTTCCTTAGAAGAAGGTGAAGCCTCGTAGGTGTCATAATTTGTAGTGTAAGTGAGAGTATTATCTTTGTTTTCTACCTAGGAAGCTTTGTTTTTCTTAGGTGCTTCATAAGATTTCTTAGGTGAGATCGATGCAAGTTTTGATGTGTCAAGGCCATTAATTTTATATTCCCCTATACTGTAAGGATTAAAATCTAATGATCCCCAATCATCACCAAAGAGTACATTCGATGGTTTACAGTCTTGTATAACATTATTCGTGGCAAGAGGCATTGATGGATCACCTCGCAAATTGTTTAAGTTCATATGATTGTAAACTGGTTTTTGCCTTTCAATATGTAAACAGTTATTTGGTTCAGGATCAGCATAAATAGTATGAAGTTTACCTTTGAATATAAATTTGATTGAACAATGCAAGGTGGAAGGAACTGCCCCCAATGCATGAATCCAAGGTCTACCAAGAATCATGTTGTAAGATAAAGAACAAGGCATGACATGAATTAGGATAGGCAGAAGCACATATCCTACTTGTATAGGTAGAGTTATAGTGCCCATGGATTGTCGTCCAACATTATCAAAGCCATGAATGTTAATGCCATTTGGTGTGATTTGTGATGTGTCAACCTTGATTTGTTGTAGTAGGTCAATGCTACAAACATTAAGAGTCGATCTGTTGTCAATCATAACTCATTTTACCAATGTTGTATTTATTGTGACAGAGATTATAAGTGGATCATATTGGTTTTGAACTTCAATTGACGACAATTCATGTGGTTGAAAGATAATATCCATTTTTGTCGCATGCATACTATCCAATACTGCTGCTACATCATTAGGCTTAGAGGTAGGTGGGACAATCACCTTTTGCAAAGATTCTTGGAGCATTCCATGGTATGTAGGTGATGTTTGGATTAAATCCCAAAGAGAGATCTTAGCCGGAGTAGTGTGAAGCTGTTCGACGAGATCATACTCTTGACCACTTTTATGAGTGAGATGAGGTGGTGGAGGGAGCATAGGTTGAGAACATGGAAGAGGGATAGGTACATGCAGTGCTTGCTTACTTTGCTTGTTATTATAGGTGTTGTATGTATGAGCAATTACATTTTGAACACCCTGATTTCTTTGAGCAATTTGCTTTGCATAGTCATAGATGTAATTGAGAGGTCTAGGTGGTTGTTGAGCACCTTGGACAGTAATCACTGGTTTTAAGCAAGAGGGTACACTAAGTGCCCCTCTGACAATCATCTTAGGAATATTGCTACAAAGTCTATTAATGATTATTGAATTGACACCATTTCCCTCTTGATTGTACCCAACATCCATCCCTAAAGGATTTAGTGTGAGACCTTTTCTCATCCACTAATGCTGCATCTTGGCTAGAGAGAGCAGTGGGATGAGAGGAAGGTAAGGTGTTGTTAGGCAAACTAGAGATATCCATAGTCCTCTCATCAAAGGTCCTTGAGTTTTCAATCAAAGGTGGAAGGTCTAGTGGATTATCCGTAGAGGTCTCATGTACCAAATGATCATTAGGTGAATAGTCTTTTTCCACCCATGAAGAATCCTTCTTGAGAGGGAGCCCTTTATCCATTGGTGTTTCATTTTCCAAAGAGGGTAGGGTAATGTTTAAGAATGTGTCAGTGATTTCATCCTCTTGTGCTAGTATATCCTCATAGGAGGAATCATTTTCTATGTCATCATCGCATGTTTTAGCTATTAAATCCACATCATCAAGAGAACTATCACTCTCATCATTCTCCATGTATTTCATCAAATCTTCTACTACCCGAGGGTATGTATTCATGAGAGATGTGAAGTTGTTAAAATCAGATACATAGTCAATGATCTCAAATGAAGTGCATTTAAATATATCTTTGTGATACATAGCTTGTAAGTAAGTGAGGACATGAGGATTCATATTAAGAAATTTGTAAAAACTTTCAAAGTTTTTGATATATGCATGTAAAGATACCAAAGAGTAATGAGATGAAGATGCCATAATGAAATGTCTTGTAACAACAATGCAAAGTCAGATTTTAAAATTTTCTCAAAAGTATGCAAAAGACAAGTGCAAAACTATATGCAAAAATGACCTAAAATGCTTGATTTTTTGTACTTTTTTAATGCAAATATTTGAAAGGAGAGGTGTTGTAAGGATTTTGATCAAGGAAAGAAAATAATATGTCTAATATCATTCCAATACAATGGTAATATCTGGCACAACACACTCTTGATGCAAATCTAAGATGATAACAAGTTAAAACATAGTGAAAATACACTAAAACATGTGATTTTTCACCAAATCTCAATGCCAAAGAGCATGAGAACAAGTGTTGTGAGGAAAATTATGATGGGCATAAAATTATATCAACAATAACAATCTATTAATTCCAAAATATCTGTCACAACACGCTTTTAGTGCCTCTCAAAGTCAACCCCTAGTGAAAATATAGCAAAAATAGGCAATTTGTCACAGGTTTTTCAATTCTAGGACCTCGAAAAAGGGGTGTTGTAAAGAATTTTAGGAGGTACAGAAAATAATATTGATGATATTAGTCACCCCAATCCATAAAATTTGTTACAACACACTTGGAGTGCAAACTAGGCCAAACCCTAGGGCAAAAATAGCAAAAATGTGCGATTTTTCACCAAATTTTAAATACAAGAG
Organism: Cunninghamia lanceolata; assembly: GCA_027924645.1. Lineage (NCBI taxonomy): Eukaryota > Viridiplantae > Streptophyta > Pinopsida > Cupressales > Cupressaceae > Cunninghamia > Cunninghamia lanceolata. Next base: position 2,016,990 of record BSBN01000725.1, read on the forward strand.
CCCAATAAAAAGGTTTTGTGAATATTTTTTGAAAGGGAAGAAAATTATTACCCTGATAATAACCAATTAGTGTAAAAATATCCTTCACAACATGCCTATAGTGCAAATTTAGGAAGTCTATAAGGCCAAATCTAGTGAAAATCAATGTTTTTGAAGCCCTAGGTTTAAGATATTGACACAAAATTCTATATGAACATTTTGAAATCTGATATATGATGAAAATATATTATTTCATATTTGAACATGATTTTAATTCTCTAACATGCAAAATGCAAGTGCAAATCTAATGAAAATGCTAGTTTTTTGTTGACTTTTTCTATGCAAAAATGTAAATTTTTGAAATCTAAATGCAAATTTGTACTAAAATGCAAGACTACAGCCAAATGTAAATTTGAATGAGTCTCTAAAATCATTATAAAAAACTGAAACAATATTTTACCTACAAACCCTAGATTTTGGAATTACTAGGTTATATGCAAAATTCACAATTTTCAACAAAACCCTAGCAATTTTATGATGAAAATGCAATGAAAATTACTGATTTTTTGTAATTTTATCCAATTTAAATAATATATAATACAAAAATCATAAATTTGATGAAATTGAAATTAATTAATGCCACATGCAAAACTATATGAAAATGCACTATAGGGTTTTGTAAATTTTTCATTTTTTTTGTAAATTTTCCAATGCAATAAGATGAATCACTATATGAATGAATGAAATCAATGTAATTCTAAAGCACAACACTCAACAAGATGTAAAAAATTCCAACAACATGGGTTCACCAAAATGTAAAGAGTGATTTTTGGATGTTAGGTTTTTGGTAGTTTTAGTGTATATCCTCCTTTCACCCTTACATTCAAGGACCTAAGGTTGAATTGCAATGTACTATCATACCCTAAGTCACTATTGAGATGTATGGAAACTTGGATTTTTATGATTAGATTGAGAATTTCCTTCTCTTATGCTCAATTGTACCTTAAAACCCTAATTATGCAAATACAACAGTAAACAGATGAATCACAGAAAATGCTTCCGTAGAAAGATGTAAATAACAAATAACTATGCACCTATTTTTAGGGTTTTGAGATAGAAAAGTCAAGGACTAAAGAGCGGACACCCAAGTCTAATTCCCTGCTTTTTGTCGAGATCCAAAAACTTAGTTTGCAACATGTATCTGTTGTATTAGAGATTTTCCCATTATGGAACTTTGAGGACTAGTGAGTGGGCGCCCAAGTCCAGGGAGCCATTTTCTTCTCTAATCTACAATTCCAACACTCTATTGTACCCTCCTACAACTTCACTTTGTCTGCAACTCCAACATGTAACCTGCAATCATGAAAACTTTGGGAGGGGATTGTGGTATTTAGAGGCTTGCCTCAGTGAAGCCCCAAAGAGACATTCAAGTCTTTCGAACATCGTTGTCAGATAGAGAGTGTGTTACTTGGGAGGCAGAGACAAAAACTAAATGATAAATGCTCAATAATCACAATAGATGTCACCTTGTAGTGAAGATCTTATGGGAGGAAGAAGCTCTTCATTCCATGAGGAGATAGATGCTCAAATCTGCAAACACAAACACATAGACAACACAAATTTGCTCTTGCAACACAATGAAAGCCTTGAATCACCTTTAGGATGCATAAAGTTCATAATAACAATCTAGTTTACAAATGAATGCCTAAACATGCTTATATATGCAACTACAAACATTCCCACCAAGATTTCATAAATTCAAACTTACCGTGTTGGCCTAAGGACCAAATAACAATCATAAACTGACACTTCAAATTTGGGTCTGACCCAAAATAGGGCAGGACTAGGGTTCGGGCGCCCAATTCCTCCCCCCTATTTTGGGTAGGGTTAGGTTTAAGGGGTCCCCCTAGGTCCCATTTGACATGATACCTAGGGTTCATTCCATCGAGATGTTGAAATATGATGTAATATGTCCTAAATGCAGATAAAAGACCTAGGAGCTAAACCTTATGAGGGAAAAGCCCCCAGGGGGACATTTTCTGACATTACACTTCATAATCATTCTATTAAGGAATTCTTACTCTTAAAAGGGTCTGCAACCTAAAGATTCCACATGGGAGTTTTCCAACATTCTATCTAGGTTTACACATCTCAAGCTTTGAGGACAAAGCTTTTTGAAGGGAGAAGCATTATTATGTACCCCATTCTACTTTACATTATCTATGATTAATTGGGCACATATGCTTTTTATGTCACCTTTAGGTAGCATTACTAAAGGGATGCATATGCTTTGTAAGTTATCCCACTTGTTAGAATAAATTATTTATCCCACATGTATGGGATGGTAGTAGTTGCCTTTGGAAAAACTCTATATATTGTAATGACTTCTCAAATTGAAAATATTTTAGAATGTTTGTAATTGGAGTGTATGCTCTACTATGAGGTTTCCCCCTTGAAGTGGCACTATGAAGATAATAGAGATTTAGTTTCCCTCATTTTTGCATATTTTTGTGTGTTCAACTTATTTTATCTTATAGGTTCATTATACTATTAGAAGACAATTTAGTAATCTACCAAAATCAACGCCCTCTCTCTAGGAGTCGCCCTTAGCCACTAATCTATCTTTGTACCTCTATAACCTACTATTTGCTCTGAATTTATTTTTAAACACCCACTTGCAATAAATGGGCTTCCTTCCCTTGGGAAACTCATAAAATCTTAGGTTTCATGTCTATCCAAAGCCATCATATCCTCATGCATGGCCTTCATCCAAGAATCATGCTCTTATAAAGAAAGAGCATCCTTGAAAGATCTAGGTTCATCATTAGTACATGATAAAGTAAATGCACAATAAAAATTTGGTGGGCTATACCTATCAACTAGGTACTATTGTCTCATGAATCTCCTCAAGGATGGGGTAACAGATTCTGTCTATTCCTCTACATGCTCAACCTACTCAAAACTCCCACAATAATCCTCTTCTTCTTCTCCATCCTCAAATATATCATTCTATTCTTCAACAATCTCCATCTTCCTACTTCTCAATTTTAGTCTCAAAATGAATTATATTTCAACCCTTAATATTCTCAGAATATCTAATGAATATACATTTTTTATCTTTGCAATACAACTTAGATTTCTTTTCTCTAGCATATGAAGGTAAATGCAAGAAGATGAGTCCAATTTTCGTGGAAGTCGCACGAGAAAAAAAAACCCAACAAAAATGGGCATTCATTTTTTTATATTGTGTATCATTTACAAATATTCTGCTCATACGAGCATCAACATGAGACCAGTACAAGATATTTACAAGAAAACACATTAGAAATCACCTATGGAAGACCAAGAGTCACTACTTAGAAATCCACTTTATTTAGAAACTACATCAACATTATGAGCCAAGTAGGGAAGACCAAGAGTCACAACTTAGAATTCCACATCTGTAATCAAGTAGCAAGAATTACTCAGCTTTGGCCCAAAAGCATAGATCTAACTATGTACCACTCATCATGCTTCTAGCTCTTTCCATTAAGATCCATTTCATCCTCTTTGCAACCCCATTATATTATGGAGTATAGGGGTAGCCTTCTTCCTCACAATACATGTATATCTATAGAAATCATCAAATTCCTTAGAGCAACATTCACCTCAATTATCCTACCTTAACACTTTTTCTATCTGATTGTTTCTCAACTAAAACCTTAAAATCCTTAAACTTAGAGAAAACAACAAATTTTAATCTAAGAAAATCTAGGTGTATCTTGAGTAATCACCTATAAATAAAACATAATACCATGATTTACCAATATAACCTACATCCATTAGACCAAACAAAACTGAGTGAATAAATTCTAAAACACTTTTTTCTCTAGTACTTCCAATAGGAAAAGAAACTATGTTCTACTTTCTAAATACACAATGCTAACAAAAATCAAATCCATCCCAATAAGAGGAAAAAATATCAAATATGTTTTTATCAATAATGGTTTGAAGACCTTTTCAACCAATCTCGACCAACCACTAGTGCCACAACATACATGCATTTTTAGAAGTGCTAGTTACATTAGTAGACTTATAAAATCTATAGGCATTAAGCCTCTCACTAAATTAATAAATTTCCTCTGTAATCAAACCTACAACCATACTTATCAAATGTCACATGCACTCCAAAATCATTCAACTTGGAAACAGAAAGAAAATTCTCACGAGTCCTAGAACATGCAAAACACTGTTGAGAGTTTTCACTCTTCTATAACTAAAACACAACTATACCTTTCCATTAACAACAATCTAATGTGAATTGTTATCATGAAGCAATACCTCTCCTCTATCATAAGATTAGTATGACAAGAACCACTCCTTATGAGGAGTCATACGGCAAGAGCAACTTGAATCAATGAGCTAGTAATCATTATTGGTAGCATTAGCTAAAATAAATAAAGCATTGAAATATTGCCATCATCGAAGGATATCTTAGTGGATGAATCATCATAAGTTTTCTTCCTATTTTTATATTCATTTTTTATGTGTCCCTACTTTCTACAATTCCAAAACTTTAATTTTCTATTCCTAGGGGTTTTGGATCATCCTTTAGACTTGGATCTATCTTTTGATTTCTTCCATTCCCCTTTATACCCACTTTGTCTTTGAGCCTTCCCTAATCATGCAATGCATTTTTTGAGCTCTAATCCATGGATTTTCAACTCATCTCTTCACTAATAAAATTAGCAACAAAGGCATCCAATTTTTGATCTAAAATAAAACCATTCAAGCATTGGCCTTAGATTTTCCCAAGATTCAGACAAAGAACAAAGCGGTAAAATACACTTTTCCTCCTCATCTAGCTTTTAACATCAATGGAACCTAGCTAACTCAAAATTAAAAATTTGAAAGCATTCAATGATTAGCAATATAATTTCTCTTTCATTTTCAAAAAGTAAAGCTTTCTTTTCAAATACAACTTATTAACAAAACTCATTGTTTGATAAATATCACATATTATCTTCCAGAAGCTATGTGGTAGCCTTCTTTGAGACATTCAAGAAAACAAAATCTATAAGACACAATCGATTGGTTCCTCATACTTTCTTATCCAAATTTGCAAAATCATCACCAAATATACCTAAAAGATTTCCTTCATTTGCAATAACTCTCCATTGATCCCTTTCTTCTAAGAGATCCTTCATTTTTAACTTCCACACCTCGTACCCAAAATGATTAAATTTATCAATTTCTAATCGAGATATACTTTCCATGGCTTCTCTAATCACACACAAATATGTGAAACCCACTAAATTAAATACCCCCATTGAAACAAAAACCTCACAACACTTCCAAAAGGTGTCCCTCTGTGATCACAACTGTAGCTCTAATACCAGATGTTGAGAAACTAGTGAATAAATACAGTTAAAGTATATGAATTAAGTGTACAAATATAGTTAATTAAACATGTAATTAACCATTTAAATATAAAATAGAACTTGGAGAAGTACATAATCAACAATTTATTAGTAATAAATCAGAAAACATAGAACACCAAATGTATGTGGAGATACCCTTTCAAGAAAAACTTCACCACCAAAGAGAGCACAAGTCTACATATTAATTACAATAATAGTGTTGTACATCAACTCCAACTTTTCAATTTGACAATATTCTAGCAATGTAATAGTACTCAACTTGCAAAAGATTGTAATACCTCCATTTAATTAATCCAAATTATAGACAAGTGAGAAGAGAAAACCACAAGGAGTTTCCCAAGACCACAAGCACCTAAAACCATGGTCTATGGAAAAACCTATGATCCCATGTGTAATCATGATAACACTCAAGATTGAAAATCACTCACAAAGGCATCTTTGACCTCTTTGCTTTCATAGGCATGCATCCCCAAGTCTAAAGCTCCACTATAAATTGGCTAACTAATGTGGACCCCACTTGTCATAACAAGATACTCCAATCTTTCTAATGTAATTCCCAATTGCTACATGAAGGAGAGTCACTCAAAAACTCTTATAATGATGATGAGTGCAACTCTTGTCAACTGTGTTCTCCCTTGTTAATGTTGTACTACAAGAATATCCCTAGTTACAAGGAGAATAATAATAATAAAATATTATTTCTCAACCACTTACATGGATGTCCAAGTACTCATTCCTAGGATGTTGGAAATACAAATGTTAGTACATAGGATTGCAAGGCTAATAGTACCTTATCATAACACTCATGACATCACACATACACATCCTTTTATCATTGATCTCCACATTTGCATTCATGATCCTTAGACCTATTTTTCTTCACCCTATCTATTAGATCTATGAGTGCAAAGTTGACCTAGGTCACTTTTGTAGTCATGTATCTAATCCTTAAATTTTTAAAATTCAAATCTCACATTACCAACCACTTCACTAGTCATTGCGAGCTGACCTAGCACATGTTTTTTTAATTTATGGGCTTAGTTGTATTTAAAGATATTCATCATTTCATTTGGAAATCACCTAGGAATCAACTGAATACATCTAGATTTCAATTTTCAAAAGGAATTTAGTGCATAAATCCTAGCATTATCAGAGCACATAATCCTAGGTTCGTTGCATGTTTACTTGTTTTCTTCAATCTTTTGAGCTTAGAGTCATAAGGTCAGTCCACTAAGGGTTTGACTGAGGAGAATGTGACCTTCACAATTTAACATATTCTCCAAAATTGTTTGTAAACACTACCAAACCTTATGCATTCTCAGACACCAAGAATCAAAGCAAGAGAAATCTAACAAAGCACATTCTACCAGATTAGATTCACACATCAACTCAAGTCCATACTTGTGGAGATCAAGTTTGCACTCATGTCTATGATCCAAAGTGACATGCAATTATTTTTTATAATATGAGATATTCATCTCAATCAACTAGAAAAATTTATCAGTGAATCCTTTTCTAATATCTGTCATAAAATTCCATCAACATCAAACTTCAAAATAAATATTACATTGAATTAATTTTTTACATTTAAATTTTATTATTTCTTAGACCAATCCTAACTCTATTATCTAAATTAATTTATAGTTATACATCTATTTAATTAGCTGTAAGGGTGTGATTAATGCCATCACAAAAATACACTTCACATTAAATAGCTTTGGATTTTATTTGTTCAATTGTAAGACACAAGCATAATAACTTCCAAAACTATGGTGAACAACTCCAAAAATGTCTCACTTTCTAAAAAGGCGTTTTAAATTTTCCCAATAAATGATCACAATGTTAGGTTTGTCTTTGTCTCTAAAGAGTACTTTCATGCTTGATATTGATATGCTAATGTCATACTTGAGCTAACCTACGGTGGAGAAGCAATTAGTGTGTGTATATATATAAAAGAAAGAAAGAAAGAAGACAAACAACGACGTTGTATCTGTTATCTGGTGTGAGACTGAATTGAAAACTGAATTGAAAACAAAATGAGAGATTAAGATTAATGAATTTGATTGGAAAGGTGACATCAAAAATCGTTATCGCACAAACAACCAATTTTGACCACCAACTTCGAGTTTCTTTTTAAATAAAAATCATCACACACCAAACAAACTAAAATCAATGATAATTTGAATCACACTGTATTTTTCGAATGATGAGATCCAACCATTGCTGCCCACAACTTGACTAACAAGTGGCACAAGCTCCAGAAAATTGAGTGCCTGGCTGGAAACTGCATATTCACTAAAGTCTATGTTTGTCTCCTAACCCTAATTTAAGTGAAGCCTTTGTATTTTTTGTTGTCCATTACAGCATAAATAATGTTCCCTAGGTGTCTTATACTTTAGATTTACATGTACAGTTTCCAAGTTCCCATGTTCTTGTCTGTCTTGTTTGGCATTTCATTGGTTTTGTTTTTATCTCCTTGGCCTTTACTACTTGTATTTTCTCTAAACTGAAAGAAAGAAAATCCCTGTAATAAACAAACACAATTGGATGTGTTCTATGAATATGCTGGTTGTGATATATTAGATCCCCAGTCCAAGGCTGATTTGTTATGATGTTGCAAGAGTCAAATTGACCTGTGGAATTGTAAACTATTTTGAAGTGTAAATATGTGCTTGGAATTGGACCGTTATTTTTGCTGGTTTGCCCAGCTATGAGTGATTGTCTTATTCCCATCATAAACTTAATAAATACGATTGGAACAGAAATAAATTTAAAATTTATATAGAAACTGAATAAAATTAAAGCCTCCGGGTTCTTCGATGATAATGGTGAGTGGACAGACAAACAGTTTAAAAAAGAATTGTACAAAACAATGATAGGAATGAAAACTCCAAGAAAGTAGGAAGTAAACGGAATGTTGACTTGATTGTACCATAAATCTTAGTTGAGGACTTCTTCAAATTATTTCACTAATTTACATACAAATCTTAGTTGAGGACTTCAAATTATTTCATTAATTTACAAATCTTAGTTGAGGACTTCTTCAAATTATTTCACTAATTTATAAATATCTATTAATTTAGAAATGTTAGTTGAGGACTTCTTCAAATTATTTCACTAATTTACAAAAATCTATTCAATGTAAACAAAAGGAATAATACACATAGCATCCTTGGTAGACAATTCAAAAGGAGCTGTTTAGATTCCTTAATAAAATTTTGAAAGAGAAAAAACAGTCTTTATGCTTTTGAAACTTATACTTTTTAACATGCAAAGTAAACCGACTCAATGAAAAACACATATACCTATTTATAATGGTGAAATTTGCATATATGAAATTTGTACATTCATGATAATTCTGATTAGTTTTGTGCTTATTTTGAGAGAATATTTTAATACACTAACAAATGGCAAAATCTTGTGTGAAGTTGGGCTTACTCCCTTAGCTTCCATATATTCTTATTCACATACATTCTCATACATTTACCTTCACCTTATCTATTTATACACACTTTCCTAAACATCCCACATTTATTGCACCTCCTATACCTTTAAAGTTATTTCCCATACAAATTTCACTACTCCATTATAGCGGGTTATTCCTACAGTGCAGGAGCAATCCCACATCTATAGATCTAACCTCCAAGTTTCTAAAACTCAAATTCAAATTTGACTAACTCATACCCATTTCACTAGTTATTGTGCATTGAACATACACACATTTGTGCATATTGTTGCTATGTCTTAGTATTTATAGGCATTCAGTTGCACTCATTTCATCATCCAAGAAACATTCTCTCATATCCTCTCATCCTAGATCACTTGAGCATTCAAACAGAAATTATTATAAGAACATTTCAATTAGTGCACCAAAAAGAATAACATTTACTTCAATATTATCATCTAGAACATCTACATGATAGCTTGTTTCTTGCTGATCTTTTACATGAACATAAAGCCAATTTTTTTAGGGGTTGACCTAGGAGAATGCATACCCTTGCGATCTAGTAGCCCTCTAAATGTATTCTTAAATATCATAGTCCTTTCAGTAGAGAAAATATCAACAAATTTTAGTGAAATAGAGAGCAAAGGCATGCAGATTAATAGGATCAATTCTACAACCCACAAAGTAGATTTGCAAACTCAATCTAGAAGAAGTTAAAGATCTTACATGTCGAATCAGAGGAAAAACACAAACATAGAGGATCTACTTTTAGTCTTGAAATAGATCAATTTCAATTCCACGTCAGTTTCATTCTTTTTCATCAAGCCTAGAACTAAGTACATCTATCAACTAAATCTGATTTCCTATCTTAACATTTAATACTAAATTAATCACTCCCACAACTATCATTAATTAATCTAGGTTAGTTTATGCTTATGTGTATGCATCTTATTAGATTAGCCAAGATTAAGCTTAGGGAAAGTTTATTTTCCTTCACACTATCAAATCTATGCAATCACACACATGGCCACATCCCTCTTTTCAAATTTCAAATTTTATCATTCCTAAATCTAACATTCCTATAAATTGATTGTTTCTCATTGGCTTGCATGCCAAAACATTTTGAATTGGTCATCTAGGGATGTCTATTAAAGACAAGATCTAGGATAATCAAAAATTTGAAAAACATTTTAAACATCTATGGACCATTAAAAGGTCATTCAAAGTAGCTAGCATTACATTTACATCATTCATTTGATAGATATTACACATAAGCATTATGCATCTATATGTCTTTCATGTTTTGAATCTTGTGAAATCAACAAAGGAGTTTGATTATGAGCTAAGGACATTTCACACTTTAGTCCTCACTCAATAGACCCCTAAAGGTGTTCGTCAACACCACATTGGTTCAGAGCATATATCATTCATAAGTGTGTAGGTTTCAAGATTTTGTGACAACCCAGGATAGAATCTTAGTGGCTCAAATAAAATCGCACCACATCAAATGGGACCATATACAATAATGTCTTGATATAGAGTAGAAATCAAATGTAGATTTGTTACAAAGTTTGTAATAGAGATCTAATTCCAAAATCTAAAATCTAATCATTAAACACAACTAAGGACTTTCTCACCTTCTATTTTCATTTGTCAATCTTAACTAGATAATTAGTTTGAATAATTATTCATTTTTATATCATTGTAATGGTGAAATTAGAATACCCAAACCATTTCCCATTTAGTTTTGTCCCCACCTTGGTGGAATGTATTAATTTGATAACATATGGACAAGTCGCATAATCTTATGCTAAGTTTGGCTCATGGCATGATCTCTATCCATCTTTATTCACTCCTATTTACACCAATTCCAACACACTCTCCATTTTCTCACCATTATTGTGGTCTCATTTACACTTACTTCCATATGTTCACTTCCCACATCAAAATTACCATTTTATCCCTCTAGTTCATTTCTGCATTACTTGGGATTAACTTGGTTCAATCCAAGGCATAGGATTGGCCTTGAATTCAAATGTTCAAATTTAAATTTCAAATTTCCCACCCCTTCTACTAGCATTTATCAACTAAATTAGCACTAATTTATTATGTCATGGAAATTAAAGACATTCAATATGAAATTAATTCAGCATCTAGTAAATTGAATATCAAGGAGGACAAAAGGAATAATTAGAGCACACTTTTTTTATAAAATGACAAAAAAATCGAATGTCTACATATAGGCCATCAACATGTTTGTGAATGTTAATTTTAATATTTTATGTCACTGTTAATGTGGCCCACTAAGGGTGTTGACTTAGGGTCATCCTACTTGTGTCTCTCTTGCTTCATTTTGCATTGAGGACCCTAGTTATATTGATACACATGTTCCACCTTCACATGAGGTTGATATCCTTTCTCCCCTTTCATGTGGCTCATGGTCTACTCATGATATATGTTTAGTGATGAGCATAATGATACTCCTTTATCTTCTCATGATGTGGTTGATGACTCTTTGTTTCATGATTATTTAGTTTACATGATGCACATTATTTTAATATTGTACCTATGATAGAGTCATTTATTGGTAATATGGATGCATGTATTTGCATTCTAAATATTTTTTATCCTCATATTATGCATACATACATAGTAATGCCACATTGATGGATGCATTTGGTGATACCCTGGTTGATAGAGCTAAACAATGGTTTGACTCATGTCATATGATTATTATACATCTTTTCATGATTTGTCATGTGTTGAAATCATATATTACATTTACTATCATCCATAGAACATGTTTTACTCATGATTCTCTTTCTTCCCCTTCTAGCAACCCTTCCTTAGTGGATCCCATAAATTTTTCTTTGCATCACATGATGATATATAATTTTTTTGGGAGACCCTCATTTTGATAATTTTGTGCTTTCTTATGATGTATCTTTAAATTCTTGTGGAGTATATTCATCTTCTATTGAGAAAACACATGGTTTAGACATACATGAGGATGTACCTAACATTGATCACCATGCATAGATCAAACCAAATACATTTAGATAATTCATTAAATTAGATGTGCTTGCATATATGGTATTTGAACAAATTTTGAATAATAATGTCATTACCTTACCTCTTGTCAAAGAAATGGATAACCCAAAGATTGCACCTAGTAAGGCTAAGTAATTTTGTGTCTATTATCACATACATGGACATTCTGTAGATAGATACATTGCAGTCAAACATAAAGTTTAAGATTCTATGGATGAAGAGAATTTAAAATTTGAGCATATTCATGAACCCACAACTTCCTCACTTGATGAAGTTAATCATATGAAAATAAACCATGTGCATCAAAGGATCAGTTTTAAATAAACCATAATTCATTCTATGTTGGGGTTACACATGAAATAAACTAGAAACCACAAGTGAAAACATTGAATCTAATTATTTCAAAGAATATACATCACATTTGGCATCCATGCATCCCACATGTGTTCATGTAGGTACATCTCATAATAACATGAATAAACCCATGGGGAGCATTGGTTTTGACAATGACATGTTCAAAGTAAATTAGAGACACACATGATGGGGTATGACTTCATTGCTTCCATATACTTGGCTATCATTCTTAGTACTTGCCTCATTTTGTGCTTTTTCTTTCCTTGGCTTTAAGTTTCCATGTTCCTAGTTAGAATTTGGATGGTGCAAAGACACCTTCAGTGGTGCATATTGACACAAGTGGCTTTGAACATGTGTTGAGTTGTTCATGTTACTTCTTCCCTATATTTTGTATCATTCTATTTCGGCATTTTTCTTTTGCTATGCATATTGTTATCATGTTTTCTTATTTATCCTTTTACTTTGTGTGTCCTTACACTTTGGCCTTTTATTTATATCATATTTTTTGTGCATTTCCTTTTCTCACCTCACCCTTTATATTATGTATTTTGATCTATTTCCCCACATGGATGAGTCTTTTCTTATGATTTATTTCCTTGTTTACATATGTTTTCATGATCTATGTTCATTATGTTAAATACATTTATGATATGTCTTCTATATTCTATGACCACTATATGCTTATCTTTGTCAAGACCTATATTTACCTATCATATCACTATCATGTATACTTATTTATGACTTTGTGTTTATCACTTTATGATTATGAACTTTTCATGCCTATGATTTCATTCTTATGCTACCATGCCTTATGACTCCTATCATGTGTTATCTTATGATCATACGTTTGAGACCCTTGTCATGACCTTATCTCATATAATAGATTAATACTAATATGATATTTATATTTCCCTTAGGGATATCCTCACTTTATGATTTGCCTATGTTGGGGAAACTATTGGAAAGTTGGTGCTTTCATCTTCCGAAAGGTTGGTGTCATGTTCAGTGCAGCCTCGAGATTCATGACATGGACTAACCACGTCCCGTGGATTCTTTAACTCTAGCGTTTGTATCAGAAATTGACAAGTTGACCTTTTGGTTTAACGGCAATCGTGGGCCAACAATTGGTATCAAAGCGAAAGATCACGGGTTCAAATCCCCTCGAGCTAGCGCTAGGGGGGAGATTGTTGGAAAGTTGGTGCTTTTGTCTCCCGAAAGGTTGGTGTCGTGTTCAACCCAGCCTTGGGATTCATGACATGGACTAACTGCCTCCCGTGGATTCTTTAACTTTGGTGTTTGTATCAGAAATTGACAGGTCGACCTTTTGGTTTAACAGCAATCGTGGGCCAACAGAAACATTATGCCTTGATGCTCATTTCTAGTTCATGGTCATGTACATATAATGATAAATTTTGGATGCTATATGTTATTAAATGCTTACATATTATTTGATTACCTTGTTTTTATTGTTATCATTATCATATATCATTTTTCCTCTCCTCCATTTCCTTGCATACTTTGTATGCAACCAATTGGAGGGTGCCATATATTGTCACTGGAACTTTTTATGGTTGAGGTTTTAGATAGAGGTTTGTGCTAGATAGAGACTCATCACTATATCCATAAGGAACTTGATCATAATTACATGCACACGCTATGCTAAGATTTGTCACATTGCCACATCATGTATATATATATATATATTACATTACATTACATGCCCATATTGCATGAAGATTTCTTGTATTGCCACATCACATGGAGATTCATCACATTAAATGCCCTCATCAAATAGAGATTATTACATTTCCACATTGTGTGAAGATTCATAGGATTACATGCCTATGACGCATGGTGATTTATCACATTGTTGCATTATGTAGACTTAATGCATTGCCATGTCATGTGGAGTTTTATTCTTGGCCACATCATGAATATCCATATCACATTACCACATCATGAATATCCATATCCCTTACCACATCACACTAACTATTTTCATAGCACTTTCCATATAGGATAAATTTTCAATCCATTCCCTCTTCTCCTCATTTTTCATAGAGACTTAAAACACCAAGTTACAATTTGTGCTTATTTCGATTATGTGGCAGACACAACTCATTATACAATTTTCATTATTGTGCATATTTCAATGGAGAACTTATACCAAGAAGAGTAGAAAAAATTAATGTATCATTTTTCAAAGATAACATCCTTTATGAGTGTCTCTATATTTTCTTTTCATGTTAACTAAGAATGTCCATATACTTTGAAATGCATGCTTATGTTAGACTCATACACACATCAAAGTGCGGAAAAATGTAATGGTGAAATTAGCAATACCCATGTCATTTCCCATTTAGTTTTGTGTCTACGTTGGTGGAATTTCTTAATGCAATAACACATCAAGTGGCATACTCTTGTGTTAAGATTGTCTTATGGTTCAATACCTATCTATCTTTATTCACTTTTTTTAACACTAAATCACATACATTTATCATTTTCTCATCATTATTGCACCCTCATTTAGACTTTCTTCCATATGTCCAACCCCTACCTCAAAATTACCATTTTATCCCTACAGTTCATTTTGTGTTACTCAGGATTTACTTGGTTCAATCCTAAGGTGTACGAGAATGACCACAAAATTTAAATACCAACTATCCTACTCCCTTCACCTAGTTATTATGAGTTGTCTTGGCACACATTTGTATTACATGTTGTTGTGTCATGGTACTTAAAGATTTTCAATGTGTAATTAATTCAACACCTAGAAAATAGAAGATCAAGGAGGACAAAAAGAATAACTATCTAGCACACTTCAATTTCTAAAAGGACAAATGAACTATCACATTTTCATATAGGCCATATAAATATTGGTGAATGTTGTCTTCAATATCTTTCATTGCTATTAATCTATCTCACCAAAGGGGTTGACCTGGGAGAACATGCTCACTTGTTGAGTCGGCAATCTCCCTAAAGGTGTTCTTAAATATTGCCTTGACAAATTTAGGTAGCAAGAAGACAAAGGTAAGAAAATATTTAGGCACATGTCCTATCAGATCTTTCCTACATGGTTGATATCAATTTCATGTAGTAGATCAAGTTTGTGGTAGTTGGGATCAAACCCATAGGGCTCAAGATTGATCTACAAGTTTGTTGTGCCAATTCAAATTTTAAGATAGTCATCATACTAGTGCAAATAATTTTATGATAGGGTGAACCCACAAGAGTGTGTCCCACTTGTGGGACTTTAGAATTTTGCATGGTGAGTGATAAAAAAAATGTCGAACACCTTCATTTGAAGGTTTTTCTTAAAACGAAGGTACCTTCATTCGAAGGTGAGATAGAAATCACCTTCGAATGAAGGTAGATCTTCATTTGAAGGTAACCTTCAAACAAAAGTGTTTTTTTTTATTTTTAATATTTTTAAAATCTAACCAAGGACCTTCTTTCAAAGATATCTTCGAATGAAGGTCCTTAGATAGGCCTTTCCACCTTGGTCACCTAATTTTCTTCAGATTTTTCTATTTCAAACCTTGTGTTGAACCAAGGAATGGATTCAACATGATAGAGTAATCTCTAAAATCGTAGCCCTTAGAGTAAGCTTTCTAAAAAGTATAATTTTAAATATATTTAATTTAATTATTATATTTATTTTCTATTTTCTAGTGAACATAGGTTTTTCACCAAACATCAAAGTCTATGTTCCACATATGTGAATTTAAAAAAGAAAAATAGAGAAAAAATATATAAAAGATTTCACAAATTATTTTTAAAAATTTTAAAAATATTTATTTCAATGTCCCACTTTGACCAAAAAGTGGAACACATTATTGTGGCAATTTAAAATATCATCAACACCATTCTTCCATCATCAATTTTAAAACTAAATACAATAAACCCTTACACCTAATTTTCACTAATTTATTATAATTATCTATCGCAACTCAAATTAATCTAAATTAATTTATACTTAAATTACATTTATTTAATTAACCTACAACATTTATTTTATCATTTATTAAATCTATAAATATGTCTCACATAGAGTTGTGATTAAATCCATAAATATATCTCACATAGAGTTGTGATTTAGGTTTTGGTGTGGTGGAAGTGTCAATGTTAAATGAATATGCACGTATTATGTTTCTTATTTCTAATATTTTTATTTATTAAAAATAAATATGCCATTTCCAATTTAAAAAGATTTGTGCTTTTGGCCTACGTTTTGGTGTAGTAAATTTTATTTTAAATAATGTTACAATAGTTTAGGTGCATGAAGTATATTTCTTGTCGTATGCTTAGATGCCCCTTCATTATGATTTGACATTTTAAATTTTTTTGTCTTTCAACTTGGCATGAAGAAAATGGGTCAAAGAAAATAGCCATCAAAATGCCCCCTTTTCTCCGGCATAGCTTATCATGTGCACTTTAAAAAATTAATAACCAAGAAACATGTGGGCCAATTTTTTTAGGTTTCACTTCAAGATGCCCATTCCTTTTAACAAAAAATTATGCTTAGTTTCTTATTTGTTCTCTTGTGCGCTCCTTTCACCTACTTATTATGTGGACTAAAATCTTAACATGTAGTCCACAATTATACACACACTTCCAAAATATGCTTCTTTATAGAATTGCAGTAAATTAGTAAATGGAAGTTTTTAATATACTCTATATATATGTCAATAGCGCAAAATAGTTATGATGTAACTAAGAATTGAAAGGAAATAAAATAAATCCTTTAAGAATAATTTAAGATGATGTAATAAATTATATAATGATTAGAAATTAATTTAAATTATGACTTGAGATAATAATTAAGATATAAGTATGTTTTTCAAAATAATAAGAAGAGATTAGGATTTAGTTTTGTGTGTACTTTGGAAATTTTTGATTGAATATTATCGTTTTGTGATTTAAATTATGGCTCTGTAATTAAATCAAATGCTAATAAGCTTTGATAGACAATTGAATGAATTGTTCATTGTTACAGGACAAATCCATGCTTATGGAAATGAATCCTTCTCAGAGATCTGTGTCCATGGAAATGAACTATGCACTTCTAGGTATTAGGAACCTGCTTGCCTCACTTTCTAGAATTTGTTTCTGCTAAATAGGTGGTGTTGACAAACACCTTTGAGAGTTTCCTAAGTTGGGATCTTCTCCTTTTATCAAACCCATAAGATTTGATTTAATGGTTTTAGAACAACAATTGCAGACAACAAACAACCATGCTAAATGCCCTATTTTATTGCTAAGTGTAGATGATGATGTAAGTTAATACTGCAATTAATGTTCTATGTTTCTCTCTATGTGATAATGCAATTCAAATAAGAGCTACCAAATGATATTGATGGATTAGGGTTTTGTCCTTTTATACAACACCCTAGAACACAAATTTGAATTTTCTACATTTAAGTCAATAGATAATTGTTTGTTTGAAAGGGGTTGGCTTAGGCACACAATTTGTATCATGGATTTGAACCAATTTCATTTATGCATCCATGAATTTGAATTATGTAGGTGAGAAAATGAGGTAGAGGATTATGATTGATCCCTAAAGATGTGTGTAGATGAAATTAGGTGAGGTTTAGGTAATTTGTCAACTTTTGTATAGAAACATGCCACTTGTACACTAGTCATTGCATTAGGTACAGCTTAGGCAAATTGAGCCCAAAAAAATCCCTGCTAGTTGTGCACTTTTCACCATTATATTTTGACCCCTCTTTGACTTGCATGTGGACTATTGTGAATATGCAAGTCAAAGTAAAACAACAAATCACCATGAAATTAAGTATTCAAACACTCATAAAAAGGATACTAGTAATGAGCATGATTTGGTTCATTCTCCTCATAATGACCACTCCATCTTGAAACCTACAAGCATAAAAATTCATGAGTACCATAAAATAAAAATTTGGAATAGGACTTAACACAAATGCTTTAAAATGGTCATGATAATTTCAAAGTAAATGCAAAAAGGAGAAAGGTAACATCCACTGGAAAGGTAGTAACCATCAAAGTGAGCATGAAGCTAAAATGACATGAAACCATGAAAATTATGAAGCTAAAACAACATAAATCCATGGTCACATGAAAGCTAAAATGACATGAAGTCAAGGCGGTTGGAGCCATGAAAAGTATGAATTTGTCATTGTAGTCATAAGCATCAATTAATGTTAGTGATAATATATGCCCCATTCCAATTGGTTTCATATGAAGGATGCAATGAATTGGAGGAGAGAAGAAAAATATATGATAATTGAAAATTAAAGAAACATGTAATAAATTATGCCATAGACTCCATCTTGTGACAAACATGTAGTTCAAATTAATATGTCATCATGAAAGTGTATGCAAAGAGGGGAAACAAGGTGTCCCCAATGTTGCCCCTAATAAGGGTCATAAACAAGTGATAACAATTATAAATATTAGATAAAAACTTGTAATATAAGATGTCATCATGATTAGCATTGATAAAGTGTAATCATCATAAGCATGTGATCATAATATGTAAACAAGGTAATCCTAAACATTGTAAGTATAAGAACATGATAACCATAAGTGAACATGTGATCATCATAAGATAAGATCATGCAAGTATGTAAATCTTGTAAGCATGTAAGAATATAATATCATCATTTATGTAATGTCCACAAATATAAAAAAATTCCTATTTGAAATAGCGCAGCAAATATAACACCAAAATATATGATCAAACCCTCTACAAAATGCCTCAAAATAAATTCTAGAAAATACCCAAAACTATGCATCAAATTTCACATAAACTATGCAATAAACTTTGGTAGTTTTTCACCCAATCAAACAAAGACTTCTTATATAATCAATTTATTGATAAATATGCATTAAATACACAGCATAACACACATCCACTTTCTGGGATATAGTAGAAAGCTACAACCAAACACTTTGAATAAATCTATAAATTATTCATTACAATCACAAGCAAATTTACGAATTTCTACATAAAACAATAGTATTCTTCCCACCATTGTTGTAGATCTTCTGGATGACTAATATGAACAAAAAAATTCTGCAATAGAAACAATTACAAAAGCAATAATAATAGTTGTACAACAATTTGAAACAAACAAGAATGAACACTAAAACCCTAAATGCTCCTTCTCACTAAAATTGATAATTTTTGCACTAGATTTCTAAATAACTTTTCAAAACCTGATATAGAAGAATTGGATGGATGAAATAAATAAAAAATGTTGGTATACAACAAACACAACAACAAAAACACACAATGTAATCTCAAGTTTCCAATTTTTTTCCTGCTCTGCAGCTTCCCGCCTTTACACTATTTGAACATGCTTTGCCCATGGTGGTCATCAGCCCTGGGGGGCCCCCTGCCCCCCCTCTGGGCCCTTAGGTGGAACTTACTGATGTTTGTACTACCTCGGTCAGTAGTCATGAGCACAAATCTCCAGCCTCAAGGCTGGATCCCAAGGCTTGGAAATAGGCACTGTTAAGGGAGAATAGTAGGTCAGTCGATGATTATGTCGTCCCAATGCAGTCAAAGTCTGTGAACGGAATAGACTTCCAAATCCTAGATCTGATGATGGATAAAATAACCTCATCCTTGGAATTATCTTTGGTAGGTAAGTTCCAAGCCTTAAGGCCCAACATTGACATGGTTCGGCGATGGGTGGCCTCGAGATGGCACCTCAAAGGATACGTGGTTACAAGCGCCATGATAGGTGGCCTCTTCCTTTTTAAGTTCACTACTAGAGAGGACTTGGAAGTGACTTTGGCAGGCGGCCCTTGGCTGTATGGCAAACACAACCTCTGCTTAGGGCATTGGAAACTGGGGTTTGATGCGGCTATGGAACTCAGTAGGTCAGCCCCAGTCTTGGTTAAGGTACCTAGACTTCCTCTGGAGTTCTGGGATGAGGAGATCTTCACATGGATAGGGAAATCTTTTGGGCATTTCATCGCCCTGGACAACACCTCTAAGCATAAAACTAGGTTAGTTTTTGCTAGATTATGTGTTAGTGTAGATATTCATAAATCTCTACCTAATACCATTAACTTAAAGTCTAAAAATGGTAGCTGGGATCAACACCTGGTGTATGAGAATGCTACCACTTTTTGCCAAAATTGTTCCAAAAAAGGGCACCTAATCAGTGAATGTAAAAACCTAAGGAAGTAAAAAGATAAAGAGGTCTTGGAGGAGGAGAATATTATGGAGGAATACTCGTTCAAATATGACTTGCTTGATATAATCAAGTCCCCTCTCATGACAAAGCAACTGGAAAAGGCCCAGACATAGGGAGACCCTAAAGTTGATCATCCAGTATCAACCACTAAGGCCTCACCACTCCCTTTGCCTCAGATTCAAAGGGATCTCGAAGCTGAACAACTGACTCAACAGAGGGGCACTTCTTTGGGTTTGGTTGAGATAGAAGATGGGAAGATCCTAACCCGCAATGAGAAGACTCCCAAGCCTCAGAATGCTTGTTTAGGTACTAAGGTGTCTGAAGGAGGACAGCCAACAGGTTCAAATACTAAGGTATCTAAAGGAGTACAGACAACAGTGCAGGTAAGCACAAAGAAATTTATTGTATCACCCACCATGTTTATATCTCATGGGGCTGGTCCTAGTAACTAGGATTGGTGGGTAACTCCCAAAAAGAAGGGGAAAGGCCATCACAAGAAGTCGGCTGATGTGGAGACAAAGGGAAAGGCAAGTAGACTGTCCAGAGAGAAACCAAAAACAGAGAAGCAACCAAGGAAATAGCCATTGGGAGACAAATCACACTAGAGGCTATCTCCAGAAGACCATGGAAATGAAGGTCCTCTCATGGAATGTGAGGGGACTAAACAGTCCTCAGAAATAGTTCATGGTTAAGAGCTATATTTTTGACAAAAAGTTGGATATCATCCTTCTCCAAGAGGTTAAGATGTCTGAAGATAACTTTAAAAAGATGGCTAATAATATCTAGCTTATGGCTGACTACATTATCAGCCCTTCTAATGGGGCGTCAGGGGGCCTTGTTACTATGTGGAACAAATATAACGTTTTGAGTTGTTACTGCTCGCATAGCAAAAACAACTTGGAAGTTAAATGCACTATGAATAATAAAACTTGGAAGTTGATCAATATCTATGCCCCCAACACCAGGAATACTAGAAAGGACCTTTGGGATGACTTAATCCCTAAAATTAATCCTGAGAGAAGGACTTTGTGGATGTTGGGGGGAGATTTCAACACCCTGCTTTTCCCCTCAGAAAAATCTGGGGGCATCATGGACTACTCAGACAGCATGGTGGACCTAGCAGACTTCCTCAATCAAACATGGCTTATGGATATAGAGGTACAAATAATCAACTCTATTCCTGGACCAATAGAAGAAGGGGAGACCAGCTAATTCAGGTTAAGCTAGATAGAATGCTTGTCTCTTCTAATTAGGACATGGTGCAAAATCCCATCCTTACTACCCTACCTCGCACCATCTCTGACCATAATGCCCTCCTCCTTTCCTAGACTAATGGTGCTCCCAAGGGGCGTTTCCCATTCAGGTATGAAATTATGTGGGCCTCTCACCCAAATTTTAGGGACTGCATTGCTGATTGGTGGAGTATCTCAGTGCATGGATCTCCTATGTTCAAACTCACCCAAAAACTTACCCATGTCAAGCACAAAGTTAAAAGATGGAACAAGTTCTGCTTTGGGAACATGATGAACCATAAAAACACATTACTGACAGCTTAAAGGAAGTTCAATCCAACATGGCCAAGGGAGATGCGAGTGAGGATACTTTTAACATGGAAGAGTCTCTGCTCAAAAACCTTAAGGATATCACCAGTAAAAAAGAGATCTTCTAGAAACAGAAGTCTAGAGTTCAATGGCTGAAGGAGGGTGATAGGAACTCTTCTTTCTTCCACCAATCAGCCATGAAGCATAGAAAGAGAAACAGAATCACCAAGCTACTTAATGAAAACAACAGGGAAATTCTCGAAGACAAGGAACTGGGAAGCCTAGCCTCCAACTACTTTAGACACTTTCTGGCGAAGCACAGAAACATTTCTGACAAAGGTCAGGAAGACAAGCTGTTGGACATCATTCCCTTTGTCCTCTCGAAGGAAAATAATTGTAGGCTTCTGAAGCCTATTACTAAGGAGGAAGTTAGGGCGGTTGTGTTCTCTATGGGGGCCTTCAAAGCTCTGGGCCCGGACGAGTTTCCCCCGGCCTTTTTCCAAGACTTCTAGGAGATTGTGGATTATGATGTCACTACTTCTGTCAAGGACTTTTTCAGGACTAGAAAAATCCTTAAGCAGATCAATGCCACTTTCATTGTGCTTATCTCCAAGAAGAGCATCACGGAGTCCGTGGTTGATTTCTGACCTATTAGCCTATGTAACACCATTTATAAGATTATCACGAAGACTCTAGTCCTCAGACTCCAACTGCTGTTGGAAAGCCTTATATCTAATTTCCAGAAAGGCTTTGTCCTAGGTAGACAGATTATGGATGTTGTAATATCCACCCATGAGATCATTCACTCAATGGACAGATGTAACATTTCGAGCATGGCTCTCAAACTGGATATATCTAAAGCCTATGACAGAATCTCATGGGATTTCCTATTCAAGGTCCTTAGGAAGTTTAGGTTCCAAGACAGAATGATTACTCTGATAAAGGAATGTGTTACCACTGCCAAGTACTCAGTCCTGGTCAATGGCACTACTCAAGGGTTCTTTGATGTTGGTAGGGGTATCAGATAGGGAGATCCCCTTTTCACCCTAGGGTAAGTGCAAGAAGATGGGGGACCAAAAAGTGGTCTTAAGTGGCCACTTTTTTTCTGAAATCAGGAAATACTGGCCTTGGATAAGAAATTGAGCATAGTTACACTCAAAATTTGGAGATGCAACCAAAACAATGTTCGTAGTGCTCCGAGTCTACTTTCTAAACTACTATTTTTTTTTTTAAATGGCATAGATTAAGGGGTTCAAAAGAGGGAGCCACAGAAATTGGTGTTGTTTCTGTCAAAAAAACATAACATAGCATGTTTTGTGGCTCCCTCAAAAGGTCAACTTTTTTATGGTATTTTTAAAATTGCTTTGGTGAGAAATTATCTAATAGCATGTAGTTTATGCCCAATTTTTCTGATAATTTTTTGATGAATATTTGATTTTTTAGTAATTTTCAAAGTGGACACATCCTAAAAAATAGAATTTTGGCCGTGCTACCCCTATAAATTTTGAAAACTAATTGAAAATCATTTTTTTCTTTTTTTAATATTTGTAGAATGGAGTCTAGTTTCTAAATATGTAATTTTTTTGAAATTTCAATGAATAGTTAATTTACAATGAAAAAAAGACCAAATAGTGCTTTTTGCCCAAAAACAGACACACAAACAAAAGAAATTAAAGATGAAAGGCTTAACATTGTTAAAATGTGAAAAAAATCACATCGTCAAATAGCTAAGAGAAAGCCTAACATTACCCAGGTGTTTGATTTGTTTGATGTTGAAACACATGCAAATCTGAGGGTTAGCACGAACGAAATTATGTGAAATCTTGAAGAATCTGTAAAAACATGTTTGTGACTATTCAAAAGGCACTCCAAGCCTTTGGGTTGGAAATCCAAAGCAAATCCCAAGCCCAAGGCTTGGGATTCCCAAAGCAAGACATAACATGAGCGCGTTATAACACGCTCGCATTATGGTTTTCTTTTAATTTTTCCTTTTCGCAAGTCTATTGTTTGTCATCTTTGACATAACGCGAGCGCGTTATAACACGCTCGTGTTATGTTCCCCTTAAATTTTTTTATGTTCAAGGCTATTAATCATGTATGTATGTATGTATGCCTATATGTATGTATGTATCTATGTATCTATGTATGCCAATATGTATATATGTATGTATGCCTATATGTATGTATCTATCTATCTATCTATGCCTATATGTATGTATGTATAGTGTCGAGGGCAGAGGAGGGTAGAGATGGGAGTGAGCCAGATAGGGGAGGAGAGGGGTGGATAAGGATTGAGTGATTAAGGTTTAAGGTTTAGGGTTGAGCGTTTAGGGATAGGATTTAGAGTTTAGGGATAAGGGATTAGAGTTTAGGACCTTGAGGGATTAGAGTTTAGGGTTGAGGCTTTAGGGATAGCGTTTAGGGTTAAGGGTTGAGGGATTAGGTTTAAGGTAGAGTGTTGAGGGTAGAGGGATTAGGGATTAGGGTTTAGGGTTGAGGCTTTAGGGATAGCGTTTAGGGTTAAGGGTCGAGGGATTAGGTTTAAGGTAGAGTGTCGAGGGTAGAGGGATTAGGGATAGGGTTTAGGGTTAAAGGTTTAATGATTTAGGGTTGAGGCTTTAGGGATGAGGGTTAAGGGATTAGGGTTTAAGATATAGTGTCGAGTGTCGAGCGTGTAGGGATAGGTCTTAGGGTTCAAGTTTTAAGGGTTAAGGGTCAAGGAATCAGAGTTAAGGGTTGAGGGATTCGGGTTTGACATTGAGGGTTAAGTACATTGAGGTTCGAGGGTTAAGGGTTTCGGGATAGGGTTGAGGGTCAAGGGATTAGGGTTAAGGGATAGGGTTGGAGGGTTTAGGGATAAGGGATTAGGGTTTAAGGTATAGTATCAAGCCCGTTGAGGATATAGGAATAGGGATAGTGTTTAGGGTTTAGGGATGAGGGATTAGAGTTCAGGGATGACGGATGACAAATTAGGGTTGAGGGATTAGGGTTTAGGGTTACGGTTGAGGGATTAGGGTTTAAGGTATAGTGTTGAGGGTTTAGGGATAGGGTTTAGGGTTGAGGGATTAGAGTGAAGGGTTGAGGGATTAGGATTTGACATTGAGGGTTGAGGGTTTAGGGTTTAGGGTTCAGGGATAGGGTTGAGGGTCGAGGGATCAGAGTTAAGGGTTTAATGTTGAGAGTTGAGGGTTGAGGGTTGAGGTTGAGGGATAGGGTTAATGGTCAAGGGATTAGGGTTAAATAAGAGTGTCGAGGGTAGAGGGATTAGGGTTTAAGGTATAGTATCAAGTCTATTGAGGGTTTAGGAATAGGGATAGCATTTAGGGTTTAGGGATGAGGGATTAGAGTTGAGAGATGACGGATAAGGGTTGAGGGTTGAGGGATTAGGGTTTAGGGATAAGGTTTAGGGTTGAGGGATTAGGGTTTAAGGTATAGTGTTGAGGGTTTAGGGATAGGGTTTAGGGTTGAGGGATTAGAGTGAAGGGTTGAGGGATTAGGATTTGATGTTGAGGGTTGAGGTTTTAGGGTTTAGGGTTTAGGGATAGGGTTGAGGGTTGAGGGATCAGAGTTAAGGGTTTAATGTTGAGAGTTGAGGCTAGAGGCTAGAGGCTTGAGGCTTGAGGGTTGAGGTTGAGGGATAGGGTTAATGGTCAAGGGATTAGGGTTAAATAAGAATGTCGAGGATAAGGGATTAGGGTTTAAGGTATAGTATCGAGTTTGTTGAGGGTTTAGGAACAGGGATAGCATTTAGGGTTTAGGGATGAGGGATTAGAGTTGAGGGATGACGGATTAGGGTTGAGGTATTAGGGTTTAGGGATAAGGTTTAGGGTTGAGGGCTGAGGGATTAGGGTTTAAGGTATAGTGTTGAGGGTTTAGGGATAGGGTTTAGGGTTGAGGGATTAAAGTGAAGGGTCGAGGGTTTAGGGTTTAGGGTTTAGGGATAGGGTTGAGGGTTGAGGGATCAGAGTTAAGGGTTTAATGTTGAGAGTTGAGGGTTGAGGGTTGAGGTTGAGGGATAGGGTTAATGGTCAAGGGATTAGGGTTAAATAAGAGTGTCGAAGGTAGAGGGATTAGAGTTTAAGGTATAGTATCGAGTCTGTTGAGGGTTTAGGAAAAGGGATAGCATTTAGGGTTTAGGGATGAGGGATTAGAGTTGAGGGATGACAGATTAGGGTTGAGGGATTAGGGTTTAGGGATAAGGTTTAGGGTTGAGGGATTAGGGTTTAAGGTATAGTGTTGAGGGTTTAGGGTTGAGGGATTGGAGTGAAGGGTTGAGGGATTAGCATTTGACGTTGAGGGTTGAGGGATTAGAGCTAAGGGTTTTATGTTGAGAGTTGAGGGTTGAGGCTTGAGGTTGAGGGATAGGGTTAATGGTCAAGGGATTAGGGTTAAATAAGAGTGTCGAGGATAAGGGATTAGGGTTTAAGGTATAGTATCGAGTTTGTTGAGGGTTTAGGAATAGGGATAGCATTTAGGGTTTAGGGATGAGGGATTAGAGTTGAGGGATGATGGATTAGGGTTGAGGGTTGAGGGATTAGGGTTTAGTGATAAGGTTTAGGGTTGAGGGTTGAGGGATTAGGGTTTAAGGTATAGTGTTGAGGGTTGAGGGTTTAGGGATAGGGTTTAGGGTTGACGGATTAGCATTTAATGTCGAGGTTAGGGTTAGAGTGTCTAGGGTAGAGGGATTAGGGATAGGGTTTAGGGTTAAAGGTTTAAGGATTGAGGGTTGAGGCTTTAGGGATGAGGGTTTAAGGCTTAAGATATAGTGTCAAGTGTTGAGGGTGTAGGGATAGGGTTTAAGTTTTAAGGGTTAAGGGTTGAGGGATAAGGATTAGGGTTTAAGGTATAGTGTTCAGGGTTGATGGTTTAGGGATAGGGTTTAGGTTTGAGGTATTAGGGTTTAATGTTGAGGCTTGAGGCTTGAGGCTTGAGGCTTGAGGTTAAGGGATAAGGTTAATGGTCAAGGGATTAGGGTTAAATAAGAGTGTCGAGGGTAGAGGGATTAGGGTTTAAGGTATAGTATCAAGCCCGTTGAGGGTCTAAGAATAGGGATAGCATTTAGGGTTTAGGGATGAGGGATTAAAGTTGAGGGATGATGGATTAGGGTTGAGGGATTAGGGTTTAGGGATAAGGTTTAGGGTTGAGGGCTGAGGGATTAGGGTTTAAGGTATAGTGTTGAGGGTTTAGGGATAGGGTTTAGGGTTGAGGGATTAGAGTGAAGGGTTGAGGGATTAGGATTTGAAGTTGAGGGTTTAGGGTTTAGGGTTTAGGGATAGGGTTGAGGGTCAAGGGATCAGAGTTAAGGGTTGAGGGATTAGGGTTTGACGTTGAGGGTTGAGGGTTGAGGTTTGAGGGTCAAGGGTTTAGGGATAGGGTTGAGGGTCGAGGGATTAGGGTTAAAGTAGAGTGTGGAGGGTATAAGGATTAGGGATAGGGTTAGAGGGTTTAGGGATAAGGGATTAGGGTTTAAGGTATAGTATCGAGTCTATTGAGGGTTTAGGAATAGGGATAACATTTAGGGTTTATGGATGAGGGATTAGAGTTGAGGGATGACAGATTAGGGTTGAGGGTTGAGGGATTAGGGTTTAGGGATAAGGTTTAGGGTTAAGGGCTGAGGGATTAGGGTTTAAGGTATAATGTTGAGGGTTTAGGGTTGAGGGATTAGAGTGAAGGGTTGAGGGATTAGGATTTGACGTTGAGGGTTGAGGGTTGAGGGTTTAGGGTTTAGGGTTTAGGGATAGGGTTGAGGGTCGAGGGATCAGAGTTAAGGGTTGAGGGATTAGGGTTTGATGTTGAAGGTTGAAGGTTGAGGTTCGAGGGTCAAGGGTTTAGGGATAGGGTTGAGGGTCAAGGGATTAGGGTTAAAGTAGAGTGTGGAGGGTATAAGGATTAGGGATAGGGTTGGAAGGTTTAGGGATAAGGGATTAGGGTTTAAGGTATAGTATCGAGTTTGTTGAGGGTTTAGGAATAGGGATAGCACTTAGGGTTTAGGGATGAGGGATTAGAGTTGAGGGATGATGGATTAGGGTTGAGGGTTGAGGAATTAGGGTTTAGGGTTGAGGGCTGAGGGATTAGGGTTTAAGGTATAGTGTCGAGGGTTGAGGTTTTAGGGATTAGGTTTAGGGTTGAGGGATTAGAGTGAAGGGTTGAGGGATTAGGATTTGACGTTGAGGGTTGAGGGTTGAGGGTTTAGGGTTTAGGGTTTAGGGATAGGGTTGAGGGTTGAGGGATCAGAGTTAAGGGTTGAGGGATTAGGGTTTGATGTTGAGGTTTGAAGGTTGAGGTTCAAGGGTCAAGGGTTTAGGGATAGGGTTGAGGGTCGAGGGATTAGGGTTAAAGTAGAGTGTGGAGGGTATAAGGATTAGGGATAGGGTTGGAGGGTTTAGGGATAAGGGATTAGGGTTTAAGGTATAGTATCGAGTCTGTTGAGGGTTTAGGAACAGGGATATCACTTAGGGTTTAGGGATGAGGGATTAGAGTTGAGGGATGACAGATTAGGGTTGAGGGTTGAGGGATTAGGGATTAGGGTTGAGGGCTGAGGGATTAGGGTTTAAGGTATAGTGTCGAGGGTTGAGGGTTTAGGGATCAGGTTTAGGGTTGAGGGATTAGAGTGAAGGGTTGAGGGATTAGGATTTGACGTTGAGGGTCAAGGGATCAGAGTTAAGGGTTGAGGGATTAGGGTTTGACATTCTCCCTCAAAAACCTTGTGGTCATTCAAGTCTAAAGGGGAAGGTTTGGAAAGAGATGTGATCAATGCAAAGGATGTGATCAATCTATAGTAGTACAAAACGCGAGCGCATTATAACGTGAGCATGTTATAACACACTCGTGTTTTGTCTTGCTATTAAAATGGTAAAAAAGTGTTGACCCCCATGATCCAGGCCCACATGCTCTGTTTTCTTACTGATTCTGTGCATGCTCCAACAAAAAAGAAGTGCTTTCATGCTGTTGGGAAGTTCACATGCACATTTGACACATTGTACCACCTTTGCATGATCTTTCCACCACCTTTTCTGCTTTGCCAACTTGAGGAGGAAATAACATAGTTTTCATACCAGCTTTGATATATATCTATTCAAGTTTCAATTTTTGTAGTGTTGCAATGTTAATTGTGATTCAATTTTATGAATTTAACATTATAGATTGGTTAATAGTATTGTTGTTAGTAATTATATTTGAGTGTTATTCAATTTAACATTGAAAAGGAAGCAAGTGGTGAAAACCTCAAATTGTTGAGGAGTTTGATGCAAGAAGAAAAAAACACTACATAATTGGGTACTGTCTCCATTTGAACCTTCATTTTTAGGTATGTCAAGTCTTTACATGCATGTTCTTTACATTTTCCTTATTTCGGATTGAATTACTTTATCATGCTTTATCATACATGTTTAAAATAGACACATTCCCAATCAAGAAAGCAGCCTACAATCTCACATGATGCCATGTATATTTTCTACACTTGGGCTCTTTAATAATTATGTGTAATAAACATACCTTAACATACCATGATGTCAAACTATACAAGAATAAATCCTTACAACATAAAAAAATACAATCCCACTATTATCTTGTATTCATTTCTTAGGAACTAATATTGGTCTCTTTATCATGTTACAGACAAATTCTTCATCATGCTGAGGAAACGATCAAGAATTAAACCAACACAGGAAGAGATAGAAGCTAAGAATGCAAAGAAAGTAGTGGCTATGAGGGAACTTTGTGAGAAGAGGAAATTGGACACGATAAATGAAGACATACTAATTGAAGAGGAACCACAAGCATCACAAAGAGATATGGTATTGGCGGCACAAAGAGAACGAATGCAAAAACTTTGTGGTACGAGAGATTTGAATACCATAGTTGGAGACATGTCCTCTACCGCAAGTCAACATGTAGGGACACCATCTACCACATCTCAAGTTGAGAGTACATCATCACTCACATGTGATGAAGGAGGTACGCCATCGTTCCCACCTCAACCTCAAGGTATGTCATCTATTCCATCTTCGATCGAAGGTATGCCATCTAACCCATCTCATTTAAATATTGATGAAATTCCTAATGTTGAGATGAATTTACCTAACTTAACACCACCTAGAATTTTGCATAGAAAGCCAAAGTATTTGATTGATATTGATGAGAATATTTTGCAGCCAATGGAAGGTAAGATTCCAAAATGCACTTGTAGAAGATATGCTAATAAGATTTGGAGATTGTTCTTTGAAAAGTTAAATGAGACTGCAAGATGTCAACTATTCGTTGAAATGATGCGAAGTATAAAGAATAGGTCTATCATGAAGATTCTTGGGTTGAGAACATCAGAGGCTTCAAGTGATTCTACGGAGTTCGTGCAAGGTTGCTTTCAGGTGTTCTACAATGATTTGGCTAGAAGGGGCATATCGTTCAGTCAGCATATCATCTGGTCAGATAACTGTGCGTCACAATTCAAGAACTCACAAAATTTCTATTGGCTGAGTAGGAGGCATAATTTTACAGGTATTCAACATATGTGGAACTTTTGTGAGGCCGGGCATAGAAAGGGGGAGCATGATGGTGCAGGAGCATGTATCAAAAGAGCCATAGCATGAGAAGAGTTAAAGTATAAAGACAATGCAAAGTTGACAGATGCAAAATCGATTGTCGAGTGGTGTAATGCTTGCATGGGTCCAAGTAATGAAGGTAAGTCTTCAGTTCATAGATTTTTTTGGTTGATAGATGATACTAACATTGCACCATATGAGGATTGTTATACATTGACAAGATCAAATGAGATGCACTCATTCAAAAGCTCAATTGCAGGTTCATGGAGTATCCATACACGAAAGATGTCATGCTTTTGTTCTTCCTGTACAATTCAAGTCTGGGATGAGTGCAAGTCAAAGGAGTGGGTTGACGAATGGCAGTTAAGTTATCTTAGCCCACTTGACATGTATCGACCCCCAACGGCACTGAAACTAACACAGATGGAATCATCAGTTGACTTTGACCACATATCAAATTTAGTTCAACCAAGTAATATAGGGCACATATATGCATCTAATTTCATCTAGTTCAACCAGGTAATGTGATCTTACTTTGTAGTGTTTTTGTAATGTTGACTAATTTCATCTAATTTGCTACACATATCAATGTAGGGCATGTATATGCAGTTATTACAGATGAAGATAATGAAGAGAGAACAGATTATTACTTATGTCGTTGTGTTGAGGCCAAAAAGAAATTAGAGGCCCCTGTTATAGATGGAGAAAACATCAAATACCCTACAGGCTCAGTGGTTATTACTGGAACATGGCTTAGAAGGTACCCACATAAGAGTGTTAATATTTAGCTATTTTAGGACTTTGACACGCATCGAAAGATTCTTCATTACTCGAACCTTGTCGTGGCATCCAATGTTCATTTGATAAAGTATCGAGGTAGACCTTTGAACAAAATCTTGTGGAAGGTGCGTGAGTATGACCATGAAGCAATACTTGACACAATAAAGAGTAGAGCAGACCCAGATGGTTCATTGGATTAATTTGTAAGTATTCACATTAATTTTGTAAAGTCATGTTACATTGAGTTGTAAGTATGCACATTAATTTGTAAGGTTTGTCTTTTTTTTATTTCCTCCTGCATTTTTACACATACACATTTTTACATCATCATGTTATGCATTTTTGGTGTCCTGCTCCTGATGCGACCAAACTCATAACTCACCCTACTTCCTCTAGACACCATTTGATGATCTCTCCAACACTCTGGATCTAGGGCGCCCAATCATGATGATGACCTATATACCATTCTCCCAAGGCGCTCATAATGAATGAAAAGAAGACCAAGGGCGCCCAAGCTTACTAGACTTATTTCTTTCAATTTTGATGATCCAAACTCTTGCAAAACGACATCCACTTTCATGCCTTTAGATCTTCCTTCGCATACAGGGCACCAAATCAAGTTTAAAAATCTACATAAGGGCACCAAAATGGATGAAAAGAGACATGAAGTGCGCCTTAGGACTCCATGCTAAGGTTTGTGCCATTAAAGTCTTGATATTAGGCGCTCATGATGATGAAACTTAGAGCTTTTTCCTTTCCTATGCGGTCATCTAAGATGTTTGAATGATAAGGAGTGCCTCAACCTCTATAATGTACATTGGGTGCCAAAATCAAGTTGATTTTAAGTCACTTTGAGTCATTTAGGGTCAGTTTGAGTCTTTGAGTCATGTTGCAAAAATTTGTCAATGTTGTCAAGTTGCACAAAGCAACTTTTGCATTTTTGGTGTCCTGCTCATGATGCGACCAAACTGACTGTTCAAATGCATCTGAATGGGTACATTTACACTATGCATGGTCCTTTTTTTCACCCAAACATGTCGAAACAGTCTGAGCTACATTGTACCGATGATATCCCTAAAGAGTCCAAAGTGCAAAAAGGCAGCAATCTTTAACGAGATGTTACTCAAAAAATGTGTCACTTAGAAACATTTTGTCTGAGGCAACGCGATCATGTAGAGTGTCTCTACAATAACCTCTCTTGGTTTTTTATATCTCTGAGGCATTTGCCTGTGGTGAAAGGTTTTCTGCTGACCCAAAAATCGTCAGAAGGAGGCAGTGTAAAGTTGCAAAGGGGTGTAACTTTTGTCCTGCTCCTGATGCGACCAAACTAACTATTCCAATGCATCTAGATGGGTACATTTATGCTAGGCATGGTCCTATTTTCACCCAAACATGTCGAAATAGTCCGAGCTACATTGTACCGACGATATCCCTAAAGAGTCCAAAGTGCAAAAAGGTAGCAATCTTTGACGAGATGTTACTTGAAAACTGTGTCACTTAGAAACATTTCATCTAAGGCAATGTGATCATGTAGAGTGTCTCTACAATAATCTCTCTCAGTTTTTTATATCTCTGAGGCATTTGCCTGTGATGAAAGGTTTTCTGCTGCCCCAAAAATCGTCAGGAGCCAGTGTAAAGTTGCAAAGGGGTGTAACTTTCGTTCTGCTTCTGATGCGACCAAACTAACTATTCCAACGCTTCCGGATGGATACATTTATGCTAGGCATGGTCCTATTTTTCACCCAAACATGTCGAAACAGTCTGAGCTACATTGTACCGACGATATCCCTGAAGAGTCCAAAGTGCAAAAAGGTAGCAATCTTTGATGAGATGTTACTCGAAAACCATGTCACTTAGAAACATTCCGTCTAAGGCAATGCGATCACATAGAGTGCCTCTACAATAACCTCTCTCAGTTTTTTATATCTTTGATACATTTGCCCGTGGTGAAAGGTTTTCTGCTGCCCCAAAAATTATCAAAAGGAGGCAGTGTATTAAGTCAGGATGAAAGCCTATTCACTCTAGGTGCCAATCTCAAGTTGCACAATCATGAATGAGCGCCTAGAGCAATAAGGCGCTACATCATGGTTCCAGGACCTTGAAATGGCACCCAAGCACGTAGGAGGAATTTTCAAGGAGCTAGAATGTTTTTGAAACTCTAAGGAATTAGTCCAAAGACTCTATGGCGCCATCTTGATACCATTGAGTCAACTTTGGAACTCAAACATATTGAAACAAGGTCTAGGAAGTTAGGCGCCATCTCTTGCCAGTTCAACCTCTCAGATGCACTATCAACCTCTTCACTAAGCTAGGCGCACTTTACAAGCTTTCTTACCCAAGAGTTGCACCTTTGGACCTTGTTTTGCATTCTAAAAGAGAAGGCGCACTTTGGAGGCATTTCTAACCCAGATTGATGCCTAGGTATAGTCATCTCTCTGGAGCATTACAATGTGTTT
The DNA here is from genome assembly GCA_027924645.1 of Cunninghamia lanceolata. Taxonomy (NCBI): domain Eukaryota; kingdom Viridiplantae; phylum Streptophyta; class Pinopsida; order Cupressales; family Cupressaceae; genus Cunninghamia; species Cunninghamia lanceolata. Next base: position 2,050,745 of record BSBN01000725.1, read on the forward strand.
TGAAATGAAGGAGGACATTTCATAAGTTGGGGAATTGATCACTGAAGACCTTGGAGTGTTTGAATTACTCTAAGCAAGAAGGTGCATTTCCATGGAGTAGCATACTCTAGATAGCGCCTAATTCCATCAAGGCACAATTCCACCCTCACTTTGGTGCCTATCATCAAGAAGGGGCATTGGGCATTCCTTGAACAGTTCTGAGTGTTTGAAGTTCATGAAATCACCAAGGAAAGTTGGGTGCCATGTGTATCCTCAACAAGCTTGAGTTTGCGCCTAGACAAGTTGGTGCTTATTCATGTTTTAACTTCCCTCTTGAAGTGCCTAACTTGGGAAAAAGTTATCTTGTTGTTAGTCAAGTGTTTGATGTGTTTTGGAGACTCCAAAAGACTTCCTCTTGCTAGGTGCTCTTCTTGGCAACTACAACCTTCAACTGGCGCCTAGATCCTGAAGAAAAACACTTGGACTTCAATTTTCATGCACTTAGACTTCAAGGCGCCAAAACTAGTAGGAAAATATTTGGGGAGAAACCACGCTGATAAAAGTTGGGTAAATTTAACATCCGAGTCTGATTAGGCTCCATATAACAACAATATTTATATCATGTCCCTTTGCTTTATGAAACAAGCAGTATGTGTCAAGTCATAGGGATAACACTTTGGTCCTTAGAAATTTCTCTGTGACTTTTGATAAGATTATCTACTATTATGTGGATGCTTGATAGTATTATCCTAATCCATTGGACTATTGTGGCTATGAGGTTGGAAAGTGTTGCAACCTCCATCCTTTAAACTTCTCCACCTTCTTATGGGTTGTTTTGAGTATTTTCACTTGCTTTCTCTTCAAAAATATTTTCTAATGATACATGATGTGTCATAGATCATTCAACTTGATAAACAACATGGAGGGATTCTCATGCCTCCTATACTTCTTGCAAGTTTCTTTATAGATAGCTCACATCATTGTCCATCTAGGTGGTCATTTCTCTAAATATTATGATAAGATAATCCTGTTAATGAACTTTGGATTGAATGAGAATCAACATGCTTTGTCTTGACTAGAATAGTTGGGATGGACAAAAATCTATTGATTCTAGGTTGGGTTGTTAAAGGTCAAGAAGTTTTGGTGTCTAATGCCCTCTAAATCTAAATATTCAAAATTATAGTGGTTCAATAAGTTACAACAAATAGTCAGGTAGACAATAGACTATAAGGAACAAGGACTACACATGAATCCAAAACAACACCAATCAATAAGGACATCACAAGTAACTCACCATTACTTCTAGAGGCGTTCACAAAAACAAAGGGGAGAACACAACTAGAGAATGCTAGACTGTAGTAGGGATGAGTGTCTGATGTAGAGCACATAGTGGAAGCATAGAATTATCAACTTTTGAACCTTCGAACTCACTATTTGGCGAGACAACATACCATAGGCAAGCTTAAAATTTCATCGTCCGATAGGCCGATGCCACCATGACTCCATTTGATTTCACTTCTAACAAACATCCCATCATTGACTCTTATCGGTCAGACAGACCGCTATCAGTGACTTTATATCCTTTCACACAGATGTCTTTGTCACTCTGATATGAGACTCTAAGTCCCTCACCTATCGGTAGGACTTAATACCATCGGAACACTCAAAAACTCTTCTGCTGATACACTGATCTCACCAATGACAACCTTCAGATCACACCTGTTGGTGAGACTCCAAACATCGGTGAACTCTAATCTCGTTGGGCTGATACACCGATGGATTTCGACTATCAGTGTGACCCCCTTCATCGGCGAATCTCTCAACTGCTCTTCCGATGCGTCGATGGGATTATCTTCTGATACACCAATGTCTTCGACTTTGAACCACACTCGTCGGCAAGACAGACCACTATCGGTAAAGCCTAACCAAGGTCTGTCGATACGCCGATATGACCAACTCTTGATGTCGATACAAGGTTCTTTTGAAGGCAAAGGGTGCCTAGGCTTATGGGGCTCAATTTGATGTATTTATTGAAAGCTCAAGGTGAATTGATGCTTATTGAAAATGCCACTTAGTCCTTCATTTGCATTCTAGGCTCCATTTCCTATTGACTTATATACTCCTCCTCATGCTAGGGTCCCTTAATGAAGTGGTTTAGACAATAGGTGCGCTTCACTTACTAGAGGCTTGTTCTCCTTCCACCTTAGGCACACTTTTATGGTGGAACAGGTGTCAATGGGCGCCTTGTCTTAAATGAATGCTCTCTCTAAGTTGGGCACCCTTTTGAGGCTTTATGAGTTGCAAATTATGCCTTAACCCTTCATGCTTGTTGCTCAATGTTTGAATGTTTAAGAAAGTCTCCTTTAGGCGCTCATCTTAATGACTTCTTCTCAAGGCGCAATCATCCTAATGACTTGGATATTCATCCTAGTGTTTTAGGATATCAGGCTACCAGACTTAGTCATTTTCAGGATCTCAAACATAAAGAATAACATGATGATTCATTTTTTTGTATTGCATATAGTTGACATTCTATGCTACTCATAAAGAATATTAATATTTTCTATTCAACATGATGATTCATTTTTTTTTAAATACAACTTTTATCTTTTAGTTCCAAAATGAGGTTTAGGTGATACTTGAATAATAATAGCTTGCTTATCGGATCAACAAACATCCTATGTAATACAATTGGACTTTAAATATTTGAAGTAGCCATCTACAAATATCCATTCAAATGTGGATTTATAATGCAAGTATGGACACCATCAATAAAAAAGTTTTGTATTAACCAAATATCCATATAGGCATACATCAATATCTGTCGATATAAGTATAACATATATACAAAATAGCCATATAGGCATACAATGTCAACTATATACAATACAAATTATATGTCCACAAATGCCATATAGGCATACAATAAAGGAACACAATAAAAAGTCATTCCCCTCTAGCCGGTGAAGAGAATAGATCACGGGCAGCCTTTGATCTTCTAGGGGATGGAGACGCGCATGTGGGTGGTCTACTACGAACCCGAGGGCTACTCCTCCTATTTAGTTCTTCCTGCATCTTTAGCTGTTACAATAAAAAGTATAGACATTAATATATAGAAATTACATGTTATAAAAAATGAAACATTTAACAAAATAATCACTTACCACTAACATAAAATATGTCTCCTCACTTGCCTCGGTAGCAGGAATAGGCCCTGGTGATGTCATGTCCTATAGAAACCATCTAGATAGAAATTAAACTTCAAATCAATAATCTTTTAATTTTTCAAAAATAGACAACTATAACAATGAATGTAATTGAAATTTACTAATCTGCCTCATACCCCTATCAACGCCATGGAGCTATAAATCGCAGAGGCCACACCCTACTCCATTGCCCTATGAACATGGGGAGGTGTCTCTGCAGCCTGCATCATCTAGAAATGCACAATAACGCACACAAGTCACATACAAAAATCTAGTAAGTACAATTCATTCATTAAACTATTTATTTTATTACCTCCATAAAGCTTTGAAGTCCACCACCGCTGGCAGGTGTTGCCGTGAAATCTACAGTATTAACCTATTCAACATCCAAAATCAGATATTAGAATACAATTCATATAACGATGCTATTCACATGTAATATTTATAATTGTTTACTAGTTACATACCCCGACAGTAGATGATCTAGTGTAAAATGCAGGTGGAGAACCACCGAAAATTGCATCGACGCTATGACCCTGATATTTCATTAAAATCATCAATTTAAATTAGTTAATCTTGCATTTCAAAAATGAAATTTAATAAATTAAATTCAATAAACTTGCTAATATTTACCTGAGTATCAAGGCCGAAAGTCTCACTCAGGAGGGTATCTGTCATCACCATCTGCTCAGCTGCAGATGTAGCCTATGTACCTGTGTCCTGACTATCCATGGGGTCATAACCATAGGCTGAGCAGCAAGCCTGACAAGCATGGGGTGGGACCCTACTCCTCGCACTATCTCCCAACCCACTCTGTGCTGCAGGACTGACATGCTCTATGATGCTCTAGGTCAAGGCACTAATGGACTGTAGTGTATCGACCTCAACACTCTCCTTCACAATGGAAGGGATAGAAACATGCTTATGGGCTGGTCTACTGATTACTCATCTCACTACCCGCTGTGGGTCAAGATGTGCCCCTGGTCTATCTTGTGCTGACCCCCCACCTCTACCCTGGAAGTCCTGCATATCAAAATAGTTTGGCACTTTATTGAGGACAAACTCGCAGTAGAGTTTCCTCAAAAAGTATTGCGGGACCTCATTATTATTGCATGGAGGATGGTCAAAAACCATTCACCACCTCTACCCAAAATTGTCCCTTCGTGCTTGGTTGTTGCACCAATGGATAGGGAACCTCTTGCATGTAATGGGTGGAGGTTGATTTGTTTGTGGGTTTGTGAAAATTGAACACAAGTCTAATTTTGTAATTTGTAATTTTTTCACATCTTGGTATGACAACTTGTCTCTATAGTAATCTCTAAACTCTCTCTTCTTATCCGTCCAACTAGTTATTTGCTTGCTAATTGAATCTACATTTGATAACATGGACTCAAGAGATTCGGCAAGTGTGGACATATGCAAGGTTGAAGTGGAAGGATCTTTCAACCTTGCAATTATATCTTCAATTTCCTTTTTGTTGTTTTCAATTTGCCCCATTATATTTTCTTGTGTTCTAGGGACATGTCCAGGAATGGATGGAGGAGGTTGTTGTTCTGCAGGTATTTCCTCCTCAAGATTTTGTGGATTTTGAGGAGCAGGAGGAGGTGCATTAACATTTCTTGACAATTAATGAAATATACATCAAAAATCAACTCAAACCTACCTATTTAGAAATAAATTCAAACAAATAAACAAATAAACTCACTCCTTTGGCGTGCTCGACATCATGGCAGCATTTTGGCGATGAATCGATAAGATTTTTGTGTTGAATTGAGGAATCCAAAACACGAGCGTGCTTTCTAGGGTTTGCAGACCGCGGGAGTTGTGGAGAAAAAGAAATAAAATGAGATGTAAACCCCTTTTTTTATAGTACTTCATAACGTGCTCGCATTATGGTTTGGTTTTGATGAGCCTTAGGCTTGTCATTAACAAACCATAACGCGAGCGCGTTATAACGCATTCGTGTTATGTATTGTTTTTTTTTTAAAACCATTTGGCCACTTTTTGGCCCTCCATCTTTTTGCACTTACCCCCAAGTACCTTTTTATCATTATGGCAGAGGTCCTAGGTAGAAACATCCTTTCCCACCTGGATAATCATAACCTCAGGGATGTCAAAGCTGCGTCCACCATGGGACCATTTGTTGCCCAACAGTTTATGGATGATACTATGCTCTTTGGGGCGTCTTCGGTGGTAGAGGCCAAAAGATGGAAAAATCTACTGAACACCTATGTGGAAGTTTCTAGCCAGTGCATTAATTATGAAAAAGAGTAATGTGTTCTTTTTCAATACTAACTTTGAGCTGCAAGATAAGGTGAGAAACATCCTGGAATGCAACAAGGCCAATCTCCCAGCTACCTACCTGGGTCTGCCCCTCATGGTCAAGGAAGTGACCCCAACATACTGGAACACTATTCTAGAAAGAATCCAAAAGAAGGAGGGCTGGAAAGGTAAACTCCTTAGCCAAGCAGGCAAACATCAACTCTTGAAGGCCTCCCTGTAAAGCATCCCCACTTATTTTCTCTCCATCTTTAAAATGGCCAGATACATGGAGGATAAATTGGAGAAGATCCAAAAAACCTTCCTTTGGATTGGGGTTGAGGAAAAAAAGAGGATCTCGCTAGTTGGGTGGGATAAATTCTGTCAACCCAAATTGCAAGGGGGGTTGTGAATCAAAAAAATCCAGATGATGAATAAAGCCTTACTGGCCAAGAATGGGTGGACCTTCCTTAAGGAGGAGAAAGACTAGGTGCAGATTATGAAAGCCAAATAGCTGCAAAATGGGGAAAAGTTAGGGATTATTGCTAGGGAGAGCCTTCCCAAAGGCTCTATTATCTGGAACAAAATGATCAAAACTAGAAGCACCCTATCTCAAGGCATCAAATGGAAGCTGGGTAAGGGAGACAAAATCAGGTTCAAGGAGGACAATTGGCTCAGGGAGGGACCCTTGTGTAATTAGAAGAACAACATTACTAAGGATAGACTTGTTAACCATTTTGGGAGCTTGGTCAACAATTACATTATTAGCCAAATCCACAGCCAAAGGTGGTGGAAGAACCTCTCTGAATGTTGGAATAGTAATCAGCCTAAGAATCAAGAGTGTTTGGCTCTGCAAGTGAAGTTGAACAAGTACAAAATTCCTATATTTCCTAGGGAAGATGAAATGCTCTTGAGGTAGGATCAAAAGGGGATCTTCTCAGTCAAATCATCTTGCAATCTGTTGACCAACAGCAGACAAGTGAGCTAGTTTTGGAAGAGTGTCTAGAACAACAAGTTGATCCCTAAAATAAACTTCTTCTAGTGGTCTGTAGCACATAACAAAATCCTTACTACCGATAACCTCAATAAAAGGGGTTTCCAATTGGTCAATAGATGTGTTCTATGTCTAAAAGAAGAAGAGTCCATTAACACCTTCTTTTCCATTGTGATTTTTCAAAAGAGATATGGGGAAAAACTATAGAGAAACTTAACCTAGATTGGGTCTTCTCAAAAAACTTCAAGGATTTCACCCAAAGCTAGCTTACTCCTTTCTCTCACCCTAGGATTAGGGAGCTTTGGAGACAAATTCCCCCACACCTAGGGTGGAGTGTGTTGAAGGAAAGGAATAATAGAATATTTAGAGAGAAAGCTACAAATGCTAATGAGGTCTTCTACTCCTTTAGCAGGTTGGTCTCTAAGAACACATCCTCCAACACTCTCCATGTGGTCGAGAAACCCCCTACTTAGGTGGAAGTTATGATTTCCAAGAATTAGGGACCGACAGTGGCTATGACCAAGATTGACAATTCCAGAAAGATTGCTTGAAAAAACACCTTCTGGAGACCCCCTCCCATGGACTGGATAAAACTTAATTTTCATGGAGCTGAAAAAAAGAACATAAGGTTGGCCTGTGGTGAAGGGATTTTTAGAGATAGTCAAGATGTTTTCATTGCCACTTATGAGGGTGCATCGGTATCCAGTCCAATAATGTGGTGGAGGGATTGGCCCTGTTGTGGGGGCTCAAAATTGGTCACTCTATGGGAATGGACAAGTTACAAGTGGAAGGAGATTCAAAAATTATTATTGAGGTAGATCTTGGCAAGTCCAACAGCGGTTGGAAGCTGAAAGATATCACGGATGACATCATTCGCTTACTATTTGGGTTCAAGCAAAAATAAATTAGGCATGTGTATCGCGAAGGTAATAAAGTAGCTGGTGGGTTGGCCAACCTTGGGTAGAGCTTGGACACATGGAGATGTTGGAAAAGAAAAAATAATTTACTTGTTCAAATTCAAAACCTTCTTAGAAAGGAGAAAAGTCCCGCCCTTGGTCTCTCATGTTTACAATTATAAACCTCTCTATCCCCTAGCCTAGGGAGTACATTAGGCACCAAATGGGATCTCAACTTGATTGCCAGCTGGATTTGCAGACTAGTGGTTTGGGTGGTGTGATAGCTTTTGGCCAGCTTAGACTTATCAAAGATTGGGTCTGCCACCGTACGAAGGATAGCCTTCACATTAGTCTAATGTGGAGGCCTAAGGGGGATTTCACATGGACAAACACGTGAGCAATGGGGATATTAACTTAACGACTCTCTGCAGATCCTCTAATTATGACCAATTAATGAATATCAATTATGAAAGGAAAGGGAATTCCCATTCACATATCGTGAATTTAAGAAAGTACATCACCATTGACTAGAGAAGTGACACTCTACTCATTAAATTGAGTGAGAATATTGGTTTGCAAGATATTATCTACAGATTGAAAGTTTCTAAGTTATCCGCTACTTATTTCATTTCTAGTTTGTCTATGAGAAATTGGTGCAACCTAAGAATGGGGGGTGAGAGGTCTCGTACTGAGCTTGAATCCTATGAAGAGTTCAAGCGCAATGAGACCCTATGGCACATTTCTCAGGAGGGTGGGGTGGCTTCCTATCTCGAATGCCTGCAAGGTCATGACAAAAACCTCTCGATGCAGTTCCTGCAGTCGTTGGAGGGAAAACATGTCAAGGTGGGTGCTGTGGGGTTTGAAATCTCAGAGGAAGTTATCAGGATGGTGACGGGCATGTCTACCAATGGTATCAAACACAAGAAAATGAGCAAAATTTTTGATCTAGATGGTATGGCTTTATTTCTGAAGAAAGGTGGGGTCTTACACAGTCTGCAAGGAGGGTCTGATAGGAAAATGCTATCAAAACCTTGGGACTAAGTGTGCCACATGATTATCAAATACTTCACTCTCAAAGGTAGATTCTGACACTTTTTCCACTATCATTTTTCTCTGTTAAACCATTTCCATCGTAGCAAGTTGATTAGTTATCCTTTTTACTTGATGTCATCTCTGGAAGCCTCGATTGTGTCTACTATTGAACAACATGCCACCGCCCCTAACAAGCCCCTCATCCCGCTCCATCAGGGGCTCATCTTTAGGCTTTATAAATTTCATTTAGCCCTCTGTCCCCCTAAAGCCCTCACAGCTACTCGTGTTGACCCTCCTTTGCCACCCTGTTCTAACCCTGATAAGATTAGCCTAGTGATAATTACAGAAATCACCCCAGAGAAGTATACCAAATCCCTCAAGTCTAGAAAGAAGAAAATTGCCACTAGTAAAAGCCCTGAGCCTACGACTAGTGACTAGACCCCTAAAACCATATCCAAGATTTCTGCCAAAAGAAAGATTATCTCTGGTGACTCCTCCCATGAGACCCCATAGAAGAAGATTAGGGTGAGTGTGGAGGGGGGTAGTGTTTTGGACAGCGGGGATAAGGCAAAAAATGAATCTCATTTGGTGGAGAATGTTAGCTCTGAGGAAGGTGACGGAGGGAGTGACAATACCAAAGATGAGGAATTTACCATGCCTAAAATTAAACCATGGGTGCTGTCAACCACAAGGTCGATGAGGCTTACTGCAAAGCCTAGTCCCATTCTACAAAAGAAGGTGGTTGCTGAGTCGGCAGAGGTAGTGATGGACCTGGAGGGTGTTGGCATTACGGATGACAAAAACAACAAAGTTGAAACAGTGGTCGGAGAGGTTGAACCAATGGGTGGGGACATTTCTGACAACAAGGATAACAAAGATGAGAAGTTGGAGGTTGAAGTTGATGATGGCCCCAATAATTTTCCTAAGCTTAATGTCCGGGGGTTTGACTCTGTGGGCTCAGAGAAAGTGGTGAAGGATGCTAGCAAGAAGAACATGGGTGGTAAGAAAACCATCAAGGACAAGGAGATAAAAGCCCTCTCTGGTAGACTATCTGAGATGGAGAGAAAGTTCAAGATTCTGGCTAAGTTCTTTGTGAAAGTCATGCACCAGTCGGCCACCACTCTTGTGGTCCTCCAAGATGTTGAACTTACCAGTCAGGGGATGAAAGATAAAGAGCTCAAGGAATACCAAGAGCTCTACCAGTTCCTGACCAAATATTGGGAGCAGTTGTTCAATTAGCCTTTGGGGCTTTTTCTGTGCTTTTTATTGTTTGTCTACTATTGGTTTGCTATTGGTCCTCTATGTTCTGGTATATGGTTGTTTGGCTGTTTCCTTTTGCCTAGGTCTATTTCTCTTTGATGGAACTATGGTGCGCCTTTTTGGCTCAAGTGTAATGGGATTGACACCCTTTTTTGCCATGTACTTTATCAAAAACAACAAAAACACACAACAAAAAACCTGAAAATAACTCTACTCAAATTCAACCAAAACCTACAAAACACACAAATTGGAAACAAGATGAAATCTGCAACTCTGTGAAGCACAATCACAATCTTTGAATGAGATTGTACTACTAAATCAAAGGATTTTATCTTTTGACTCCTAAAACTAATGTGTTTTCATCCACTAATCCCCTCACCCAAGGGTTTTTGTCCTTAGATGCTTGAATGAACATAAGTTGAAACAATTTCAAGAAAAAAGATTAAATAATCAAAAATCCCTAAAAGAATAAATTAGCTCCATATTAATAGATGCATGTAGCCCAAATTGGGTGCCTAAATCCCAACACCTCATTTTGGGAGAATAAAATTAAATTGAATTACATTTTCCCTCTTCCATAACTGCTTGCTAAAAATAGATTGTAACCTCCCCACTTATAGCTCATCATAAACTATCATGCCATAACTCCCTCCTATCAAGAATTTGATAATTTTAGCCTTGGGAGTTACAAAAGGCCTCTTTAGGAATCCCATGCCCCAAACTGGAGAAATAAAATATTAATATTTAATATTTAATTGACCATAATATCAAGAAAATATTAATTCTTCCAAGTCCACAATTAAATATTAAATTAATTATTAATTATTTTCTTACCTTAGTTCACTAGAAATAATGGAATGGGTTAATAGGTCCTCTAGTTATAAATAATTAAAAAGGGAACATTACAAGTCCACCCTCCTCAAAAATGCTTGTCCTCAAGCAATGCAAATTTGGATGCTTCAAAATCTCAAGTACCTCCCATGTGGCATCCTCAAATGGTAGGTTCTTCCAATGAACCAAATACTTTTTGATACTCCTCAAATTCTTCACCCTAGTATCTAAAACTTCTTTAGGAATCAAAATCAATGTACCCTCATCATCCAAGGGTGGCAAGTCCACTAAAGCCACAACATGCCGACTAAGTTCCCTTTTCAAACAAGAGACATGGAAGACATTATGGATCTTGCAATTCTCTAGAAGCTCCACTCATAAGCCAATTCACCTATTCTCCTCTAAATATTGTAAGGCCCATAGAATTAGGGTTTGAAATTTTCAACCCTTCTTCTTTTGCTGGATGACTATCTATATGGATGTAATCTCAATAAACCATATCCTCTATACCTTAAATGATCTCTTTGTGTGGTTCTAATCTTCATAAATATTTTTTTGATTTTAAGTTTTTTGTAGATGATAGATTTAAGTGACCTCAAAATTTCTTAGCTTCGATTAACCAAGTCACCTATTTTTGGTACCCTACTATTTGTGAAAACTAGATCAACAAGAGTTAGTGCATCATATTATACATATAAATCTTTAAAAGAAGACATACCAATGGACATATGGTAGGTTGTGTTGTAATATTATTCCCCAAAATGTAACCACTTAACCCATGTTGATTGTTGATTTGAAACATAATTCCTTAGGTTCCCTTCAACCCACTTATTTATAATTTCTATTTGGCTATCTGTTTGAGGGTGATAGCTTGTGCTGGGAGTGAGCTCTATACCTATCAAGTGAAATAAATCTTGCCAAAAAGAATTGAGGAATCTGATATCCTTGTCACTAACAATATTCTTAGGTAATCCATGTAATTTGAATACTTCTTTGAAAAATAAATCTGCCACTTGAGGAGCTTTGAATTCTAATTAGATAGAAAAGAAATGTGCATACTTAGTGAGCCTATCAACAACAACATAAATGCAATCTCTACTATGTACCTTAGGAATAACAGTGATGAAGTCCATGGATATACTTTCTCACTTCTAGATTAGAATTGGTAATGGTTGAAACAATCTGGCTAGAAAAACTTGCTCTCTTTTGTTTTGCTGGCAAGTTGTACATTCTCTTATATGATTGAGAACATTTTTCTTGAGGTCCTTCCATTAGAATCTTTCCCTAATTTTCCTGTATGTCTTATAGTATTTGGATGTCCTACTGATGGAGCATCGTGAATAGCTCTCAAGATCTTCTCATTCATCTTAGATTCAAGAACTAAGAATTCTTTATTCTTATACATATTGCTCCATCTCTCATTGTGTATATATCATCTTTCACTACTTCATCAATAAGATTAGTAGCAAATGTGTTTTTAGAATGTTTAGCTAAAATAGAAACCTTCCAATCAATAGAAATGTAGGAAAAGGAACATAGAGTGGGCATTCTAGAAAGAGAAATGAGTATCAACAACAACATTTTTCTCTCCTTTCATATACTCTATCTCAAAATCATAAGCTTGTAACTTACTTGCCCACTTCTACTAGTGATCATCCAAATCACGTTGGTTCAAAAAGAATTTCAAGTTGTTATGATCAATCTTCATGACAAATCTCCCACAAACAAAATATTGTTTGAACATCTCCAAAGCATGCATTATGTCCAACATTTCCTTATCATAGATGAAGTACAGTTATTTTCTACCTCATTCAAGTTTCTATTTTCAAAGGCTATTAGATGCCCCTTTTGAGCTAGGATAGCTCCAATTCCCTCTCTTGAAACATCACATTCTAAAATAAATGGGAGTGAAAATTAGGAATAGAAAGTACATGACATGATCACATTACCTCTTTGATTCCATCAAATGTTTCTTATGTAGACTCTATCTGGAAACAAAATCTCCCTTCTTTGTCAAATCTATCAGCAACATTTCTAATTTATAAAAAACCTTAACAAACCTACTATAATAATTGCAAAGACCAAAGAATCCCCTCAAATATGTCAATGTGGTAGGAGGTAGCCAATCTAAAATAGCTTGAATCTTTTGTTGATCGACTTGAACTCCTTTTGCACTAATAATGTGTCCCAAATACAATATCTCTATCAGTCCAAACTCACATTTGGATTCTTTTGTAAAGAATGCATGTTGTTCTAATATGCCCAAAAATGTATTCAAATGCTTCAAATGATCTTCCCAAGTCATTATAAATCAAAATATCATCAAAGAAAACCAAAACAAAATTTGCATGACTAAAATGTAGTTGGTGCATTTGTTGGACCAAAGGGCATAACCAAGAATTCAAAATATCCAAAATGACATCTGAATGTTGTTTTGTACACATCTTCATCTCACAAAATCTGGTGATAGCTTGATCTCAGGTCGTTCTTTGAGAAGTAGACAACTCCATGTAATTCATCTATTAGCTCATCTATCCTACGTCTAGGATATCTATTCTTGATGGTCCTCTTATTCAATGCTTTGTAATCAATACACATCCACATAGTACCATACTTATTTTTCACAAGAACCACTGAAGATGTAGATGGACTAGAACTAGGCCTTATGTAACCCATCTCTAAAAGTTCTTTTATAGCTTTTTGAATCTCTTACTTATATCCTCTTGGGTGGAAGTATGGAGTGGTTATGATAGGTTTTGTAACTAGTTCCAATTCTATGGTATGTTGGAAACCTCTATCTGGTGGTAACCCTAGAGGCAAATCATTAAACACCATACTATGCTTATCTACAAAAAAATTGAATATCAACATGATAAGTGCATTTCTTAGCCTTAGAAGAATTTGTGGGCATTAGAAAACAACTTGCTACCCATGCAACTTAGCCCCTATGAAAAGTCCTCTCCATCCTTTTTGTTATAAAAACTCATAGAAGACCATTGTATATCCCTCTGAGAATTACATGTTTTCCATCTATCTTAAACCTGCATTCCATAAACTAATAGTTTTGTGAAAATTCTCTTACAGAATGCAACCAATGCACGCCCAAAACCATATCAGTTTCTCCTAATCCAAAAACATAGAAATCATCACATACCTTATGGTCTCCAAGGGCTATATTGAATTGTCAAATTATCTTGGTACATGGAATGGTGAATCCATTGGCAACAATGACATTGAAACATTCAAAATCGTCTACCTTCATCCTCTCTTCACTACCAAGCCTTCATCAATGAAATTGTGGTTAGCCCCACTATTAATAAGCACTATAATCTGTTGTCTGGATAATACTCCAAAAACTCTGAATGGATGATATTTGAGTGCTCTTAAAAGAGATGCAAGTGTGCCACCACCTATTCCTTCATCTTCCATCATGTTAGGCTTGAAGTCTTCTAAAACTACTTGAAGTTCAGATTATTCATGATCTAAATATTCATTTGATACTATCTCAATGTAGTGTACTTGCCCCTTGCCAAGGAATCTATGACCTGACCTTCAGATGGTTCATTATAAGAGAAATAGAGCTTCTTCCTCCTAAGCTCAATTTTCATGTCCTCATCCATCTTCTTTGTTGTAGTATGAGGCATGGTCTTCTGAAATGGTGAATAATATCCCTCTTTTGGAAGTTTCCATTATGTTTCCCAAAAGTGGATGTCTTAGAATGATATGAAAATTTATTCTTCAGAACAGATGGCTCAAGTGTTAGAGTTTTTTTGATAGCCTCCTACAAAGTTGATCTAGAGAAAAAATCCTTGACTAAGCCTTTGAGTGGTTCATAAGAACTTACTTTATCGAAAGATGCTTTGGTCCACTCTCTTGTGCTAGTTTCTAGAACTATACTACATAAGCACTTACTGAAGTTTGTTTCTTGAACTTTGAGAGTTCTTTAAAATATTCTTCTCCATCCTTCAACTTGAATCTGTCAAGTATTCTTTGACTGGTCTCAGGTCAAAATATGCACTTGATCATGTCCCTAAGTAATCAAACCATGGTACCATAAATCATAAGAAATACCTTCTAGGTGTAAAGTGGCAAACTGAATAGCTTCCTTTTCCCTCATAGGATTAAGATTGAGGAAAGTCTACAACTTTTGCACCTAAGACCAAGCTAAAATTTTGTCACTTCCATCAAAGGTAGGTGCAAATAATCTTTTCAATTTATGATTCAACTCTTTTCCATTGTTATTTTGGTTCTTTCCTTGATCTCTTCTATGTGGAACACTTTTCTTTTATAGCTCTACATATTTTCAAATGGCATGGTGACATTAACACTCTCAGATTACATCTTATATTCCTCGTGCCATCTAGCAATATCTTCTACGAAAGTCCCTCCAATGGAGGTTGTAAGCACTAATTCTATCTCTTCATCTTCAAATAAAAACAATGGTTTTTAGGGTTTAAGATTAGAATTACCCATAGATATGTTACTCCCTAAAATTCTTTCCTCCCTATGAGGATTCTTGATACTCAACTATTCCACCAATTTCTTTAATATATCATTAGTTCCTTTCTGGCCTTGAGTGAGTCCCAAAAAAGTATTTTGGAAAAAATCATCTCTTTCCTCATTTGACGTTTTATTTTTCCCTTTACTTCCTTCTATCATATATTCTTCTGAATCTTGTGCTTTTATATCTAATCTCTCTATCACTAGGAAGCATCAACAATCAAAATTTTCCCTGTAGGCTGGCAAGATCTTAGTTCTAATACCATTGTAATATCCCCAAATAAAATAGGTTTGCAATTTATTTAAAATATAAAATACCAAAAAAAATCTAACTCCAAAATATATGATCAAACCCTCTACAAAATGCCTCAAAATAAATTATGGAAAATACCCAAAAATATGCATCAAATTTTACATAAACTATGCAATAAACTTTGGCAATTTTGCACCCAATCAAACAAAAACTTCTTATATAATAAATTTGTTTCACATAAACTATGCAATAAACTTTGGCAATTTTGCACCCAATCAAACAAAAACTTCTTATATAATAAATTTGTTGATAAATATGTATGAAATACATAGCATAACACACATCCACTTTTTGGGATATATCAAAAAGCTACAGCCAAACACTATTAATAAATCTATAAATTATTCCCTGCAATCACAAGCAAATTTAACAATTTCTACATAAAACAATAGTATTCTTCCCACCATTGTTGTAGATATTCTAGATGACTGATATGAAAAAAAATGCTGCAATAACAACAATTACAACATAAATAACAACAACTAAAGCAATTTGAAACAAACAGGAATGAACACTAAGAACCCAAATGCTCCTTCTCACCAAATTTGATAATTTTTGCACCAAATTTCTAAGTAACTTTCCCAAAGCTGATATAGAAGAATTGAATGGATAAATGAACAAAAAATTTCTGATATACATCAAACACAACAAATCTGAAAACAACTCTTCTCAAATTCAACCAAAACCTACAAAACACACAAACTAGAAACATGCTAAAATTTGCAACTATGTGAAGCATAATCACAACCTCTAAATGAGATTTTCCTATTGAATCAATGGGGTTTCATCCTTTGAATCTTTAAACCGATGGATTTTCATCCATTGATCCCCTCACCCAAGGGTTTTCCTCCTTAAATGCTCGAACGAACAAAATCTCAAGAAAAAGGATAAAATGATCAAAAATCCCTAAAAGAATAAATCAAATCCATATTAATAGATGCCTTCAACTCAAATTGGGTTCCCAAATCCAAACAACTCATTTTGGGAGGGTAAAATTAAATTAAATCACATTTTCCCTCTTCCATAATTGCTTGCTAAAAATAGACTATAACCTTCCCACTTCTAGCCTATCATAAAATGACATACCATAACTCCCTCTCATCATAGAATCCATTGATTTTATCCTTGGGAGTTACAAAAGGC
Organism: Cunninghamia lanceolata; assembly: GCA_027924645.1. Lineage (NCBI taxonomy): Eukaryota > Viridiplantae > Streptophyta > Pinopsida > Cupressales > Cupressaceae > Cunninghamia > Cunninghamia lanceolata. The sequence goes on from BSBN01000725.1 coordinate 2,067,158, forward strand.
CTCTTGTGGAATCTCACGCCCCAAATTGGAGAAATGAAATATTAATATTTAATATTTTATTGACCATAATATTAGGAAAATATTAATTCTTTTAAGTCCACAATTAAATATTAAATAAATTACTTCCTATTTTCTTACCTTAGCCCTCTAGAAATAATAGAATGGGTTAATAGGTCCTTTGATTTGAAATAGTAAAAAGGGGGCATTACAAATTAGTAAGACAAGATAAATGAAATAAAAGGGGATGACCCCCAAGTGGGAAGAAACAACACATGAAAGACATGAAACAAGACATATGACACAATATAGAAGGTGAAATGAGAAAACATGAGTCACACTAAATAGGGATCAATAAAAAAGGATAAAGAAAACTATAAAGTTCAAACAAGCTATACTTTTGATCAACATAATGAGAGTGACTACCAATCACTTCATAACTTTTCATCATCCCAAACCCATAAGAAAAATAAAAAATAAAACATTCACATAACACATAAAAACAAGTGACATTAACTACAAAGCACATGTTCAAAGTCACTTGTGTCAACGTGTACCTTTAAAGGTGTCCTTGCATTATCCATAGTTTAATTAAGAACATGAAAGAAAACAATTTAAAATGTATACACACACGCACGTGCATACACACATATACATACATACAGGTATATATAGATATATAGATATATGTATGCATGCATGTATATACACATATATGTATGTATGTATATCTACATACATATATATACATATATGTATACTTGTATACACATATATATATGTACATATACATACACACATATATGTATATATGTACATAAAAACAAGTGATATTAAATACATGACACATGTTCAAAGTCACTTGTGTCAACATGCACCTATGAAGTTATCCTTTAATTATCCATAGTTTAAGAACATGAAAACAAACAATTTAAAAGTTATATATAGGAATAAATCAATAAATCTCAAATATCTAAAGTCTCATCCAATGATGTGGGAAGAATCTTTCCCAAACAAATTATCCTCTTCCTAATCATGATAAACATATTTCTCAGCATCCTATAGAAGAAAACACTCATCACTTTGCATGGAGGTTATCTTAACAAAAATGTTTGAAAAACCAGGAAACTCTATTTGTCTTTCTTAACCCACCATTCTTATTACCTTGGATATGTCTCCATTTGAAGATTTTGTACCTATTTATCATATGAATATTTCTTTGGCAACCATATATAAGAAGTACCCTATGAACTAGATGAAATTCTTTGTTTCTTTTATTCTTTGGTTGGAAAAAATAGAAGATGTGGATCTCATGTACCATATTTAAAGACTCACATATATCAAATCCTTGATGTTTAAATGGTGCATTCATATACCACTTGAGGTCCCTTAGGCCTCATATCTTTATGCTTTTGAGATGACTTAGGAGATGAATGAAAATAAGAATTCTTTGTTTGTTCCTTTGTAGACTCATGTGCCCTCATATTTATTGGATTCATTATTCTTTCTTCATAAAATGCATATGAAAATAATGAATAAATCTTGGGGCTCATATAGTGGTCCTTAGGGGCTTTATATATGTATCCAATATGAAATTACTCCATTATATAATACTAACTCATATGGATCTCTTTTAACTTTAACCACTCTAAACTCAAAAACTTGTTTTACACATTGATATATCATATAAGGAACCACTCTTTATTTCTTAAGCCAATACATAACAAGGGAAATAGAAAATCTATCTTAAGTAGGAAGTTTATGACATAAAATAGATACCTCCTTGAGGCCCAATTATAAAGGTAAAATAATGTAACCCAAAGTATCAATAAGAATTCCATGAATTTCCTTCAAAGAAACTCCCAAATGTGCACAAGTTTGTCAATGAAGATTACAATTATACAAACAACTTTTGTGCATAAATTAAACCAATTAGCAAGATCAATGAGAATACCATCACATGAATAACCATATACTCTACCACACACATATAAAGGACCATAATAGTTATTATGAGGAATATGCTCATCATAAAATGCAATAAATGGTGGAGCATGAGAAAAAAAATAAACTCTACTATGAAGCATGCCAACAAAATGATCCTCATCTATGAATGTGAACCAACATAAAATCATCACCCTGATACACATATGCATCATTACTATGCTCATGAATCCCATATCCCTCATGACTATCCTCATGCAAATTTACATAATTACCTTAGTCATGAGAGGGAAATGGATTTGTATGGATATACAAATTTGGGATATGGGAAGCCACCAAATGATTTCCCCCATCATTAATTCCTTCTATACACGTATTGTGGTTAAAAGCAAGAAGTTGGGTCCACATATAGGGGAAGCGTCGAGTAAACAAAAATCTCGATAGAAATGGGTACCCATTTAAAAAAAAACAAGTACCCATTTAGGAGCAAGTGTCCGAGCCTAAATGGGTATCTGTTTCGTAAAAGTATTTAATTTTTTTAAAAAGCCCTGTGCGCTCATTTTTTCCCACATAAAAGGAATGGGTACCCGTTCCTAAAAGCAAGAAATCAAAATCTGCATTTTTGGTTTGGCTTTAAGCTTGGGAAAGGCATGGTAAGTCGACCCTTAGCCTTGGACCTGCAAGTACAAGTCCATGTTCAGAGCAAGAGAAAAGACTAACTTTACCAATATGGTTGACAATTTTTTGTTTAAATTTTTTTACGAAATTAAAACCCATTATAGATGACGATGTGTGGTTTTCAAATATGTAATATTTTTTATTCGACTTATTTTTCTATTTGTTAATTAATTTATGAGCAAACTAGTCCATAAACTTGAAATGACAGGTTTTTATATTTTTTAATAACTTTTAATTTTAAAGTTTTTTTTTTTTAAATTATATGTCATCAATCTACACATCAATCTTTACACAATGAATTTTTTTCCATTCTATGATTAGTTTAGCTCAAAATATGTTGATTGTACACGAGGTGTTTTCAAAAACAACAATTAGGGCCAATAAAAAAAAATTTTAAAAAAAATATTTGGAAAAAAATTATAAAAAAAATCCTCATCAAACTTCATTATAATATACATATTTCTCCAAAAGGATTTAGAAAAATACTTTTATTTAGGTCAAATTATGTTGGTCGTACACGTGCATGGTATGGTCCTAAAAAAGTGACTTTTAAAAAGTGGTTTTTGTACAAGCCTATGCAATATTAATTTGTATCATCTGGGTATTAGAATAATTTACATATTTAAAAATTAGATTCAAAATACTACATTTCATATTACTGGACTTTCTTAATATTCTGTGTAAGTGCTTCAAATTTTGACTCCAACTATGAGAAAATTTAATTTTCAAGGGAAACTTCCACTTTTTAGCCAAAAAATGGACCCAACTTCTTGCACTGACCCTGTATATAAATCAAAACCCCTTTCAATGCTATCACAACATAAATTTACTTGTAAAATCAATCATTCATAGAGATGCCAAATATACATTTGTTTCTATATAAATGATTTTTTTGCAATATATTCAATAATGTGATGATTTATTGAGATTCAATTATGTAATTTCAAGTCCATTTTTATTGACCCATATTTTATGGGTAGGTTTACAATATCTCATCAATCCACATACATTTATTTGTAAAATTAATTGTTAAAAGTGTCATGAATTATGATTAAAGAGGTGATATGAATTACAATTATGAATACTACAAATGATGTTGATGTCATTTTTTAATGGAAACAATTGGATTACATAGATATTGACATTTATGCCTTTATATAGTGGATTACAATATATGAGGGAGCATACATTTAAACTAAAAGTCATCCATTGGCTAAGCTGCTACGAGTATGGGGATCCAATCCATCAAAGTCACTCAAGGATTGCACCTCGTGGAATAGCACCCCTAAAAGATTCAAACCTTAATGGATGGTGTAATCAAGGAACATACGATCATCATCACCAATTAAACTATAACCTTTGAGATTGATATCTTTGAAAGTGAAATTATGTAAGAAAGAGAAGATAGAAACATAATTCATATTCATAATACAACCAGTGGGACAACGTGGGGATAGAAAGGAGAAAATAAGATGGTGAATAAGATTGGTGATGGGGATCGAAGAAATATTTTTAATGGAAAGATAAGTATAACATATGGTAAATATAATATATCATAAGTATACTTATGATGTCGTACAATGGCTTCTGAATAACGTTATGATGCATACAGAATGTTTTTCCCAAAACAAGTTTCATTGCTAACTATTCATGAGATGAGGAGATGGGATTTGGAAGGTTGTGTGCAATTCAGTTTATTATTTAATGCTTGTTTCAAGATAGGTTTGTGGTGTTGATAGGTGCAACAGATGGAGGTTGAAGAGTTGCATTGTTTACGTAATAGAGACTAAAAATGATAATAAACAAAGGGATCCAACGCTATCCATCTCTCTGTAATACAAACTTCATATAGACGCCAAAGAATCCAACAAAATAAGGCCATCATAGTGGATGTAAGAACAATAAAATCCATATATATGAACAGCACTGGTCTACAATCAAACTTTTCAAAAGTGTATTTTTATGTTGTGGACTGTTTGTCATCAGTTTTATGCTATCTATGTTGCTTTTCAACGTGCTGTACTGTAATGGTGTGTTCTATGTTTTTTCATTAACAATTTTTTTTTCAATTAAAAAAAAATGTTTATGTGAATATAATTTTTTTTAAGTTTATTTATATAAATTAAGATTATGAGAAGGTTGAAGAAATTCCCTTTTATTGTCTAATATGTTTAATTAAATTTATTAATTTTTAAATTGTTTTTTAATAAATTTATAAGTTTTTTTTTTAATTTGATTAATGAAAATGTATATATGAAATTTTAATATTATTATATAGTGTGTTAGTTCAAAAGGAAATGCATGCAATATTTTACTTATTCAAAAAATTTAAAGGTACTTTAAAACAAACTTATCTATTATAATTAGTGTTTTGTTTTTTTAAGTTATGTTTTATATGTAGAATGGATACTTTTATTAATCTAAATTTTAATTTCTGTCTTTCTAAAATTTGTAAGTAAAAGTGAAATTAGGATAATTGTAATGGTGAAAATTATATACTTTGTACTTTTTCTCTTTTGGTTTACTTGATTTAGTTATTCTTTATGCAATCACAAATGTATAAGAGGTGTGATTTCTAATAAAAGTTGGCACATAACTTGAACCTCACCTATCCATTTCCTCCCAAGTTCAAATCCATAGTTTGTAGAATTAACCTAGGTCTTGATTCCATAATTTGTAAAAATGAACCCATAAATTTTTAATTTCAAATTCAAATTTGGGGCCAACCTAACCCTTCCTACTAGCCAATATGTATTGACTTGAAGCACACAGTGTTTTACTTTCCACCTTTGGAGATGTATTTTGAAACGAAGCATAGGTGCAAAATATACATCCTACACTAATATGTGAGAGGAGATATGTGTAAAAATTAAATTGATCATATACTTACAAGGAAATAAACACAAAAAATAATATATCATAACACAATGATTTATGTGGGGAAACTCTCTTAGGAGAAAAACTCCACACTTTAAAGCAACTCAATGTATTATTCAATAATCAATAGCTATAATACACTTGCAAAGTCTAAGTCTTTACAAGTGTATCACCAACAAGAGATTTGGAACAATTATGGTAGCATAACAATACCTATAAGACTCACTATATCAACACCTAATGCATGTGTCAATATTAATAGAATAATCAAAAAAGTAGTTTTATAATACCATAAGCACCAAAACTATGGGACAAGAAAACAACATGAAAAAAACCCAAAATGACTAAAAAAGGCCAAACAAATTTGAGGGCATTGCCCCTTCTCCCAACCCCACAACCCCCCCCAATGGGGGGATCCTTCAAGTCTATATGGAGTGCCTTTTAGGCTCACTTGTCATGGAGAACATGGAGAATATATATATATATATATACACACACACACACAGGATTGCAAGGTTGAGACAATTTTCCTAACATATTTAAGGACAATCTATTTTTACACATCTATGCAGTTGACACCTAGACACCTCACACACATTTCAAATATTCATTAACATTCAAAGCTTCATTACTAAATTATCTTCTTACATCAACATCTAGAGCATTCTTTACATGATTGCCTATTATCTTCAAAATTTGTTCCAAAACATAAAATCGGTCCATCTAGGGGTTTGTCCAAAGAAAATTTAATCCTTTCCTAGAAAATTCCCCAAAGGTGTTCCTAGACACCATCATTTTTCTAAATATATCATAGGCATTAAGGAAAACCAAAACATAGATATAAAGTTTAGAAGAGACTGAATTTGTGTGCCAAATTTTAGATTCATGGGCCTGGGTCAAATCTATAGTCATGAAAGTGACTCAGAGAAACCACATTCAAACATATATTAAAACATATCTACATTAGATTTCTAGCTAAGTACCATCTATTTTGTTTATTTAATAGTTGTATTTATTTTAGTGCACTATTCCAAGTTGTTTCTAACTCATCTCATTTAGCTAGGGTGATTATTTTATTGATTACTTTATTAATTTAAACAAACCTAGATGTTTATGCAAGGGATGTTTTATTCTCTTATAATGGTTACTAAATGTAGGGAAATAAAACACATCCTATGACTAATGTAGAGGATCAAACCTATAACCCAAGAGATTGTATGACTAACATGGCTATGCTCCCTTCAATAGCATCTAGAAATCCTAGTAGTTAGTTTCCTAACATCTCACTTAGTACGGCCACTCTCTCAGGCATGGTCTTAGCTTTACTTCTCCTTTATTTGGTGGAACTATTTTATTTATCATGATGACCTCCCTCTAACACTACTCACCAAATTTTGAGGGAAACATTTTTTTAGGAATTTTATATGCCTATTTTAAGATCTTTGGGGCCTACTTAATCTCTAATGAAAATCCTAGAGATAACTCAAGTGGGAATACTCTTTGTAAAACTTTGATCAATGGGTCATCATTGATATCCAAATTTTAGTACCCCTCATTATAACTAAATTTATACACCTTTTGCCACTGTAATTTCCTCAAGGACTAGCACTAGCCCACTAGCAGTCATCTACCCCCTTTTCCCCTCAAATCTATTTATAGGTATCCTTCTCTCATGCCTCCCTCTCTCTTCCTATCTAAATGTTGAGTGGAATTTATATTTTTCATAAACTAGGTGGAGAGCCTTAAGTCTAAAGTTTTGGAAATACAAAGCCAATGCACAAGCTCAACCTATCTCTTTGAATCTCCTCCACTACAAGCTTCTTTTTGGTAGTCATTTTCACTTCCTTCAACTCACTTCCCCATGTTATTTCTACCACAAGCTTGAGTCCTACTGTAGTGCCCCCTCGTCATTGGCTTGTGATAGTGGTAATTATGCATTGCTCTCTGTCAATCAGAGACAATTATTAGTCGTTCATTGCATTGATTCAATTATGAGACATTTGATTAGTAGGTTATGATTTACATTTATTTTGATCTTGATGAACTACGTTCGACTGACATAATTGGGCATGTGTTATGAGTTATGATGGCATTACTATTATTCCAGTTATGATGTGAATTAATATTATCATGTGTCATTTGATTTGTGGTATTTGAATTCAAATAAAAGTTGTTATGATATTGTTCAAGAGTAGGGACGATATAGTATTACTCGCTTTGAGTACCCTACTATGCCGCGATTCTCTGATTCTCTGTGTGTAGACATATATGAACTTGATCGTATACAACCAACTAGTTGAATGCAAGCTACAGGTACCAAGCCTCGACTCCACCTGATACAGCAAGTTTGAGCGGGCTCTTGCACTAATGGGTATCAGTGATGGGAGATAACGCGAGGTCTATTCCATTAGGTCGGTCCTTGTCTTTGTTATGGTCTCGAGTCATGTTGTGTCACTTGGTCCTTGCCTGGTTATTATTGGTTGTCTTGTGTCGTGGTGTAGAATTGAGTTGTGTTTTATAATGTTTAATTTGTTCATGTGTGGTTGGAAGATACTTTATTGAATTAGTGTTATTAATAATGCTCCTATTTTGTTGTTAGATAATTATTGAAGTAGCTTAAAGCTTTGTTTGACATCCGGGTTAAATTTTATTATATTCTAGAATTAATTATCTCCTACTCAAGGATATTCATGTCATAATTTGGAATTATAGGTTGTTAATTTATTATTGGTGCAGAATAGTCTTAATATGGGAAATAAATGCCTTGAGTTGTCAAATTTTAAATTTGTAGATTTGGAATCTCTATTATTAGTAAAATTTTAAATTCCTTGGGAGTGGGTTGTTGGGGAAGGATGCATGTCTGCATTTTTGTGATGAGTTGAATCTTTTTAAGGGGAGATCTGGGGAGGAAATGAAGGGGGAGACAACATTGGGAAAAGGAAAATTTTATAGTGTTGAAGAAAATCTCGTATCTTCGACCTCTATACATAGCGGATCATCTATTTGGGAGTTGCTATAACAGGTGCATCTGAACCTATTCTTCATTTCTTAATTTGATTTGTGTGGATATTGTTTCAGGCATAAATTTTTTCTTTATCTCTGTTTGTTAATATCTGAGTAAAAGGAATTTTAGTCAACCCAGTCTTGAAGGAATTGAATCTTGTTGTTCTCTGTGGAAGTAATCCTTGTTCTTCGTTGTGATTTGAAATCTACAATAAGAAATACCCTTGTGGTTGATATGAATTAAAATCTCTCTCTCCCTTATGAGTTATCTACAGTTTCCATGCTCTCCTGAGTCTAATGTTTTAACCGTAACTCCTAAACCCTTTGGAATTTGAGAAAACTGCCCATGCTACTACTCAATATGGGCCATTCTGCACAAAACCCATGTCCCAGAATTTTGAGATTCATCTTCATATGTGTGCAGTTTGAGACAGAAGTTGACTGCCTGGAAACTACTGAAAAAATATGGGTTTGACTGTATCTGTGTTAAATCTGCATTTTGACCATTCCATAGAGGCATTGAACCTCAGTTTTAAATCTACATTTTGACCATTCCATAGAGGCATTGAATCTCAGTTTTAAATCTGCATTTTGATCATGCTATGGAGGCATCCAGTCTCAGTTTAAATCTGCATTTTAGCAATATTATAAAGGCATGGAATGATAATAGATGTTTCTAAATATTTGTTTCTGCATAGAATCAAATCTTTGTGCCATCCACTCATTAAATTTACCTTTGCATGACAATCCATTCTTTTATTTCCTCTGCTTGTCAATGGTATTATGCCATAATCTCTATACACTTGCTGGGGGTGAATCTTCTGTATATAATCTTAATATCATTCTACGAACATAAACTTGTAGTTAGAAAAATATTTTTTCTTGCCAGGCAATAACTATATTTGTATAATGGTAGATGCCTTTGTGAATATTCAGTTATGTTTTAAAATCGTCATTTGAGGCATCTCCATTTTAGCTTAAAAGCTTGATTACTTAAGAAAAGTTGCCTTTTCTCTTAACCTACGTAGAATTAGGAAAGGTAACATTCTATTATATTTTCCTTACTTTCTTATAAGGGAGTGGAAACTAGTTTAGAGAGAAAATAGAAATATAGTATGTTATCTTTAAAAAATATATATATATTTTCTTATCTTTAAGAGATTTCTCTCATTATTATGGAATGTTAATTTGTTTAGTAAATTAATAAAATAAGGTTTTAATCTAGTAAGTTGTTAGAGAGAGAGAGTTGTGGAAATTATGAAGAATACTTAGGGAAGATGTTTTTAGAAATTTGGTTAAACTTCTTATTAGATAAAAGAATTTGGAGATATTTTATTCTTTAAATTTAATTTCTTTTATTATTTAATTGAGTAATGTTAGGGTAACTATTTATTATTCATTAGGTATTGTATTTAATTTTATTTATTTATTTTCTCCAAAGTACAATATAGAAATGAATTCGATATTGTGTTTATTTTATTTCACAGTTATTTATGTTATCTGAAATAAGTTCAAATCTCTTAAGTGATGCATAGTAGTATTATCCTTGGTACTCAAGTATTGCTAAGTTCTTGAAATTACATTGTTCATTTGGGTATACAACCTAATGGTGTGTATTGTTAGATATGGTTTCAAATGAGTTGTAAATTAAATTATAACCTAATTCTCTATAGTTTTCAGCTAGAAACTTTTAGTTCTAAGCAATGGTTAGGGAACTGCGCATTGCCGGGTTTAGTATGTTCCTTAAGTGAATGAGGAATCATCTTATCTTGGAAGAAATTGCTTAGATTTCTATGAATCATAGGTAGAGAAAATTTGTATAAGATTTAGTTAGATTTTCAATTAGTGTATAGTGAGAATAGTAGTTGCTTTATCCTTGCATTATCTACTTATAGTTGGTTTTACGTTGAAGAAAGATTTTACTTATGGTAAATAAGTAATTATTATTTCTAGTTCATGGGATATTAGTAGTGTATCGATTTCCTTGTTGAATTTTAATTTGCTAGTCATGCTTGTAATATTCCATTATGTTCTTCGTAAATGGTAGAAATCATTGTTTATGTTTTCTTTTTCTTCATACTTTTATTTTGGAAAACAAAGAATTGTGTTTTGATCATATTACGGGAAATTAAAGTGTCTTCAACTTGGGATTGATTTATTAATGGAATTATTTTATGAGCTTTCCTTGACCTTTGTTAAGTAAGGATGTTCAGTTTATGGTTCACCTTTCTTGCCCTACTAATTCCTAAAGTTTTGAAGTTTTGCTATTGGTGATAACTTGATGTAAGTTGATTTCTTGATTGAATCTGGAGTCCTTTGAAACTCTTGCTCGATCTCCTCCTTGGTCATAGCTTATGTTTGTATTGGAGTATTATGTTACCTTGGGGTGGAGCTTGGTCTATGTTGGTTTGTTGTGAAGTAGGAATCTTGTGTGATGTCATGGCCGCTTGTTGTCAATGTGGAAGTGTTGACCTTGTCTAATATGGTTTCTTTATCTTTGGTTGTACCTAACTCCAGAGGTGAGGTGTCTTGATCTTTGGTCCAGATAGTGGCATGTCAATATAATGGGATATCTAGATTTTCGTATCTTGTAATGAATGGGGATGGTCTCTTGAATACTGTACTTGGTTCTTGATGGTATTGCTTCAATTTTGAAGAGATTATAAGGAGTTATTGTTGTGGCCTAGTGAATGGCGTAAGTTATGACTCAGATCTGATTGGTGACTTTTATCTGCTTGTTGTGGTATGTATGTTTGACCAGAGAACGCTAAGGGAGTGGCTTTCATGGTGGGGCCGGTGCCTAGTGAGAGGCTGCCTGGGTAACCCCATGGAAGTTGTAAGCATGTGGAAAATTTAATAATTTAATCAAGAGGGTTGGGGTATTAAAACACTTAACAAGATAAGTAAGAGACCTCACCCATGCCTTGAGTGCTCTCACAGGCTAAGGATGGGATGAGAAGGCCTGGTTGGCAAGGTTGATCTCCTTGTCTCCATGAGAGGACCTGTCAGCTCCGCATGTGTCACCCTATGGGGCCGGTGCCTAGAGAGAGGCTGCCAGGGTAAGCATAGATGGGGGCCGGCTTATGGTGATTGATAGCCTAGGTAACCCATGCTAGGACCATGCGATGACACTCTCCTTACGTAGTTTAGTTATTTCTTTTGGTTGTGCCTCTGGAGTGATGTCTTGTCTTGTGCAGGTTGTTGATTTAGTCAGTTGTGTCATGTCAGTTGTCATTCTTTTACTTTTGGATGTTGTTTCTTGGCTTAGTGGAATCCTCGTCGTTATCTCCTAGCTCAGAGGGGTGGACCTCAGGGTTCCACATGGTTGGGTGGCAAAGCTATCCATTGGCCTTCGTTGGAGATTCGGTTCGAGTCCTGTGCAGAGGTGTTCCAGTTCCAAATTACTTTCCACCCTCAGAGATGTTGTCTACTTTCTTATGTATTATTTTGTAAACCGACGTGATCAGTCTTGTAATCTTGTATTGTAACCTTGTATATATTCTATCTTGCTAATGTAAAAGTTGAACTTATATGTAGAAGAAGTATAATGTATTTCACTTGGGTGGTTTTAATTTTCTATTCTCTAATGCAGTTGTGTTTCCCTAGAGGAGTTAGAAGTGCACCTTTCTTTATGATGCATATTATATTATCTTGGTTTCTGTTATTGCATTTACTTGCTTCAAAAAAATATATATATTCTAGAATTTTTGCTCTTGTTAGTCTAACTCTCTAGGGTTGCATGACGAGGCGTTACATTTGGTATCAGAGCTAGGTTTAAACACTGGGTACTCTAGTTACAATTGAGCCCATTATGTGACCTAGTGCTTAAACTCTGTAGATTAACTATATCCTAGGTTGCAACACTGAGACCTCTGGATTGTTGTTGTTGCCCTAGGTTATCAATTTTTCTCGTTGTAGTGAGTTGGTATGAAAGTTGATAAGTTTATAGACTTGCTCTTTAAGAAATGAATGCTTTATGCTACTTAAGTGTCTGCTATGTTCTTTCTCCTTCTTCTCTGGAAATGTAATGTTACATCTAACAATATGTTCTCCCTACATGTTAATGCATCTAATCATCTGGTGGCATCATGCATCATGAGTTATGTGGTTATGTGATGTTGACATCTTTACATGGTTGCTTGAAAATCTATATCTAACCCCTAGATGGTCATGATCTCTTATGGAAGAATTGTTGTAATCATTGTATATGCCTGTGTAAGAACTATATGCAGGAGATCAAATGAGAGCTTGTGTTGGGCCTATGAGATCAGGTATGTGATAGTGTAGGTCAATTATAGTTTGTGTTATTCCTATATGTGATATCATATATTTCTTTTATATCTTCTTACATAAGGAAGCAATTGTCTATCTCCGTAGTGTAGTCGAAAGAAATTGTATTGTATTAAGATAGAAGTTGTTTAGATAAGAGGATGTAGTTAAAATAATTATTCGAGTGTTGGTGTACATTCTCGAACACATTCTAGATCTTGTGTCCTTGAGTGTTGTGAAGCGGATACTCCCCTTTTGTGGCTAAAATTAGTCACACCGTGATGTGAATTTGTTGTAATTTGGTTGTTTTGGAAATTTTGACAGTTGTTTCATGTGTTAGTATGGGGGGTTAACAATGAGTTTTCTTTCTTTGAACCTTCTTATGTCAGGAATGGTCACCAAGACTCTTTTCTTTATTCTTGATTTATTGAAATCTTGTGATTAGTCTTGTAATCTTGTATTGTAACCTTGTATATATTCTATCTTGCTAATGTAAAAGTTGAACTTATCTGTAGAAGAAGTATAATGTATTTCACTTGTGTGGTTTTAATTTTCTATTCTCTAATGCAGTTGTGTTTCCCTAGAGGAGTTAGAAGTGCACCTTTCTTTATGATGCATATTATATTATCTTGGTTTCTTTAACTGCATTTACTTGCTTCAAAAAATATATATATTCTGGAATTTTTGCTCTTGTTAGTCTAACTCTCTAGGGTTGCATGACGGGGCATTACACCTACAAGCATACTTTTTGTTTATATTCCCATGCTTTTCTTGTATGTAAATCCCTTCCCATCACCTCACTTGTATCTTCCTTCCTAAATGGTCTTAGCAAGTAGCCCTTCTTGGTGTATTCGTGTCTAATACAATGTGGTTGTTGAAACTTATCAATAAGTGATTATTAAATTTTAAATTGGAAATTCAGATGTTTTCCTATGTTCTCACAATCAGTTTTTCCTCATGAGATGGAGATGAAACAAATTTACTCTAACCTTTTCTTACAAATGGTTAATTTGTCATTTGTTATGTAGGAAACAATGAAGACAAACAAGGAGTTGACACAACATGTTGCAAACATCAACAAACAGCTCAAGAAGTCAAAGCACAAAATTAACAACCTCACTCAACACTTAGACAAGTTCTCTCAAGATTATATATTTGTTTCCTCTCTTTAAGACACCCTCCATAATGAGGGTCGTATCAATAGGGCTAATTTCCAAATATATCTATAATTGTTAGGCAATTTTTAATCATGTTATAGATAAGTTTGGTTTTGACACTTAGTGGTTCATTGTGGATGAGTTCAATATGTATCTTTCATAATTAGCTTTGTTCAAATTTTGTATAACAAGCCACCCAAGTAGTTAAATATCTATTGACGAATAAAATAAAATTAAAGAACACAAAAATGCCAAAAAAATTTAAATTTCTTCTTCAAACATATAGATTCTGCATTTCAAAATATAGATGGAAATATTACATCATTACATAGATCTCCATGATACATCTTTACAATCAAAAGAATAATAAGATACAAATCCATATTAGGACTATTGTTCTTCCAATCCATCTAAATACATCAATTATACATGTTTTGACTTTTCATTACAAACTCGGTTGACCATCAGTCATAATCATCTCTTTGAGTGCAAGCAATATGGTTGTCTAGATATAGGAGGGAAAGTATCATCTGAGCACTTTACCTCCAACCATAGACCCAGGGTGGTCCCTCATTCATATTCCCACTAGAAGAGCCATGACCCTTCAATGAGGGTAATGGAGACATCTATCGTAGAAGCCAATTTGAGAACCAAGTGCAAATATGAGTACCTATCACATGTGATCAATCAAGTAGTCCATAGATACCATCTAGCTATCATGATTTCTAACTAACACGAAACCTACAAGTATAGTAAATTGATGATGCTTACAACTATTGCATCAATTTGGCCAAAATGTTCAATTATCAATTACATAAATGCATGTCATTTGTTCATGGCATTACTATCTCTTGTTTGACTCTTCTAATGACTATTTATTGGTGAAATGTAACTATAGGATAAAATATTAATTATCCTTTAGATATTAATCTCCCAGTATACCTTACTCTAAGATGGTCCTACTAGCCTTCTGCTATAATAGATGATCTTAGATCAACATATAACTGTTGAGTTCCAATCTCCCGATATTCCTTATCGTGAGATGGTCTCACCTCCTAGGGAATATAATATAACCAATAATACAAATAACTATTGTATTTAAATATCTTGGTATTCTTTACTCAAGGGTTAGTTCTATTTATACAAAGTTTAAGATTAATTATTGTTTCCAATCTCCTAGTATGGTCTTACCCTTAACTTGTTTCAATGAATACAAAAATGCAAGGTTCAAGAATAACTATTGTTTATAACCATGGGAATACCCCCACATAATAATATTTGATGCTAATGATAATAAATTGGGTATTTATAATTAATGTTAATTTATACATATGTGGTTGCATGAGAAATGAAAGCTAATATTGTGGTTGTCTTGACCATTAATGACCAATGCAAGGTTATCAACATATCCTGTTGCATGCAACCTATCTATGAACTCATAGTGTAATAAAAGAGACATGTGAAAAATAATAAGACTATGTTAATCAACCTTATTTTACCATGGTCAAAGAAGACATTAAGCAATTGATAATTTTCTTCATTGAGGGGTTTGATTTAACCCTCATTTAATAATGATAATAAGAGAAAAGAGATATTAATAATCCCATCCATAGATCACAACAATGTTACTAGTCTTAACCAAAACCTACTAGCTTCTACCAATCATCTTAGTGATTGCCCAACACTTTGGATTCATATGACCAATAAATGCCTAGATGGCACACTAACATAAACATGAATCATAAGAGTGACATGCATTTTGTTACACATTGACAACAAAGGTATTTGACCCTAATTCTAGGTCCAAAAATTATTATCAAGATAGTTACATTGGGAAACACACTGGGTTTATATACAATTATAATTAGAGGTATTTGACCTTGACTCTAGGTCTAAATTTTATCAATAGTGACGATAGAAAATAGACAAGACACTAGATTTATATCCAATTATTAACATGTCTAGTAGACTATGTAAATGGTCACTACAACAACCAAAAGGTTTGCAAGATATTTAAATAAATATTGATAACATATGTGGTTAGGCATATTGAATGATCTATGGTTTACAACATTAAAATTACATCAAAGAAGATCAAATGATCTAAGTTTAATAGAGTAAGCAATAAATGATTGTGAGTCGAGGATTGCATAATCCTCTCTTGGGCCACGACCTATATGCCACAACTAGAGATATAACTTACTTATCACATAAAATAATATCCTTCAAGCCCTGTGGCCAAGGACAACATGAAACTTATGGCTCAATTGACTCCCCAAACATAACTAGGATGTAGTCTTAACTAGAGATGAAATCAAACAAAGATAATATCCAGTCAATATAAACCAAAGATACATCAAATCAATATATAAACAATAGATAACATCAAATCAATATGTAAACTAGTATTCAAATTTACATTTCTACATTATTGTTATCAATTCACAAGACTAAAGTAGATAATAGTAGTATTGCATAGACTGTTCAATAGGGACACACTTACCTGCAAGTTCTCCCTCTGAACTAATTCCTCTTTGCATCACCCTAGTCTTCCCTTCTAGCTTTTATGGTGCTACCAGAGATCATACACCTTTTTCTCCTTAAGCAAGAGTAATTTTACTAGTATTTCCATATGCAAAATTAATTTATCCTCTTACTTTAGTCGTAGCCAAAAGAAGAAGAGAATGGCCTGTCTAAAATGCCCTTCTCCTCTCTTTAATCTCCCACTACTATTAGTTATTTTTAGCCTCCACCATATGAAATGCACCATAATGGCTCCACACTCCCATTCCTAGTAGAGGTTACAATACACGGGGATATAAAATAGAAAATATAATAATATCATAAGCACACCATTGATAATAATGAATTTGCAATAAGATTATGTTATAAAACAATATTAAATAATTAGATCAACTAATACAATAACTTAAGATTACAAGAAATTATATAATACTATCATGATAATTATAATATAAATCAACTCTTAAATATTAAATTATATAATAGAATAAACTATTGAAACTACCTTTCAACAACACCTAAAATGCTCAAATGCATCTGTCATGCATCAACATAGAGTCATATTACTAACTTGTGTAGGTGTGTGAGGTTCTTGGTTAATTTTGTTTGACTATTGACTTGTCACCATCTATCATCCTCTCCTAGAAGATACTCTCCCTCACCACATGGGCGGGAAGAAATATTTCCTACATCTAACTTGTATCCAACTAGATAGTAGTTAGTCTATTAGGAAAAATCATAATCACAATTTAAATAGATATTAACTACATATAATCAACTTTTCATATCATGGATATTTTGTCAAGGTAAACAAAGTATCATTTGTCTCATTACAGTGTGTCACAAAATGGAATAATAAATATTAAATTTACACACTTAATATGTTCCAAATAGATACCCAAAATGGGGTGTGACATCCTTTCCTACTAGAAAAAGTCATTGTCCCAATGGCTCAATTAAACATGATAATAAAAGTCTGTCTAAAACATCAAATGTTAATTTATTATGCAAAAAGATTAGGAAAAGCCTTATAATACTCCTCATAGTTCTCCCATGTGGCATTGTCCTCTGAATATTGGTCCCATTGGACCTTGCCCTAAGTCACTTCCCTATTTTACAAGTAGAGATTGTAAACCTCAAGCACTCTAAGAGGTGCCACCATTACAACTCCTGGGTCCAAAACCTATAAAGAGTTCTAATCAAGAACATGAGAAAAATATGCAACATGCTTTTTCAAATAAGATACATGAAAGACATTATGCAATTGGGCAAGAATAGGGGGTAATGCTAATCTATAAGCAACTGCATTAATGAATTATACTACTTCAAAATAGCCCACATATTTGGGTGCCAACTTAGTTGATTTGCCAAACTTAATTGAACTCTTGTGTGGTTTGACTTTAAGAACATTATCTCCCATGATAAATTGTCTTGCAGTTTTCTTTAAGTCTACACAACTCTTCTTCCTATCATTGGCTTTGAATAGTCTCTTCCTTATCAACTTTACTTGCTCTTCCATTTTTCTAGCATCTCTAGCCCAACGGACACCCTATCTTCCAATATATCTCAACTAATGGGTGTTTCATGGCTTCCTTGCTAGTCAATGAACTCAACACAACAAAATTCAATAACAATGCCAGGAGCTTAACAATCAAAATGAAGAAAATGACAAGAAGTTAATTCAAAATTCTATTAACAATGAAAACTTAGAGACAGTATGAAAAAATCAAACTTCCCACTGTTCTATTCCATTACCAAAACATATATATGGCCTTTATACAATCAGTCTTTAACTATATGTAGAAAAAAACAAATAATGCAAGTTCCAGTCTTTTCTTCGACCCTCTCAGTTTCTTCTGGCTCACTATCCTTTTCACTAACACCATGACCTCCTATTCTGTTGTCGGCCTCTCCTCTCTATTCCTTTTTTTCTTTGTTTTTATCTTAGTGAATGGGGTCAATTTGACTTCCTCTTTCCTCCTTCACTGTGAATAGAAGACTCTTCATTTTCCTCTGAGGATGTTGCTTCACTTTCTCTCCTACTGTCTGCCACATCGATGTCTTGCTGTTTGTCAAGATATTCCCTACTTTTTCTGACATTCAACCGATGTTGAAGGATTTCTTTTGTCTTTTCCAACTATCATCTACACTATTGATGCAAGATTCTTCAACTCCCCTTGAATTCTACCAACTGTCAATGTAAATGATTGTAGATTTGGTTGGAGAATATGGTCAACAGAGTGAAGAAAGACTCCCTTCGAATTCAGTTCCTGCTGCTCGGTGATAAGAAGTTTATCACTTGCAATGACAGGAGCTTCATTTCCATTCGAAGGTGAGAGGAATTTCTGTTTATTGACAAAACAAACAAAAAACACCAAAACATCAAGAACAAAATAAAACCAAAATTTCATAGGAGTAAGATGCCCCTGCATCAGTGTTCTACATTTTTTGTCATATAGTGCTTTAAATGGAGCTATTTTTAAAGTAGAAAAAACTCAACTAATGGTAGGTACTCCTCCCATTTGTACTACTAGTCCATGCAATAAATTCATGTAGTAAATCCTCTAATATTTGATTCTCCCTTTTAGTTTGACCATCAGTCTCTAGGTGATAAGATGAACTAAAGTTCAACTGAGTGCCTAGCATTGAAAACAAGGTTTTCCAAAAGATCGAAGTCATTTGTGCATCTCTATTTGAGAGAATATTTTCTAAAACTCCATGGAGTCTGAATATCTCATGAATGAATCTTCTTGCAAGAACTAATGCACCATATGTCAAGTTTCCTAGTATAAAGTGAGCAAGCTTTGTGAGATTGTCTACTACTACCAAGATCATAACATCATAGTTTCTAGACATTGGAAGACCTTGGACAAAATCCATGCTAATTAATTTCCATTTCCATTTTGCAACATTGTGGGATAGAATAATCCTAAAGGATTCATGTGTTCATCTTTAACTCACTAATACTCTAAACACCTAGCTACAAAGTTGGTTGCATCCCTTTTGAGTCCTTTCTAGAAATATAGTGGTTTTAAAACAACCATTAATTTGGTTACTCTTAGGTGTCCCAATAAGGTGCATAATTAGTTTCTCTTAACACAAATGTTCTCAAACCTCCCTAATCTAGAACATACATTCAGTTCTAATACGTCAATAACATGAGAATGATTTCGAGGTGTGGGACCCTGCAAAGGAAATCAAACCTCCAGAGAAGGTTAGTTCCTCTTTCTGAATATAAAATTTAGAGTAAACTAAGACTAAACCTAATCTAACACCGCTAGGAAAAGGGGAAGAAGGAGAAACTGAAAGGGAGAGGTGATACACCAGGTTTGAATGAAGAACACCCATAAAGCTAAAATGCATAAAATAATTGAACACAGTTGATAAACTCACAAAAATCCTGTAGATTTTAATAGAGGTAAAGAATAGAAAAGGATTTTAAGTAAATAAACATTCACAAACACTAACCAATTCTAGATTACACAAAGCTAGAAAATAGCATGAAAAGGTGAAAACAATCAGTGTGTATTAATCTGAAAGACACGATTACAACAAAAGAGGGTTCTGTTTGGAGCACAAAAAATAAATCTCTTTATCCAACCCTTATTACATTGATTTTTCTTCTATTTATACCATTCCATTACATTGACCTAGGTCAACCACTGTAATAAATTTGCCCCATGGGCCTATTAGAAGATATTTCTACAAAGGGAATGTCTGTGTACACCTATTCTGTTTGATATAAATGTAGAAAATATCTTGTTCTAAAGTAGCTGAGAAATAATATTTGCATTGAATTTAGCATCTGATTCATCAACCTTCATGAATAAATGCACAACAACTATCTCCAGCTGGGCTGATCTGATCCTGCATTCAAGGCGGCTGGAGAAGATAGGCATTTCAAAATATATTGCCTGTCAAAATCTCCTGCATAAAGTTTTTACAACACTTTAAAGTATTTTAAACTTAAAATATTTTAAAGCTTTACATTATATTACAAGCTTTATTTTCACTATTTTCACTTTTTCGGCCTTTATTTTGCCTTATCAACAAAATCTCTCTTTTGCGAACTTAGCCTACTTCTGTCTTCATCTTTCTCTCTTTAGTTGGTGAACTTTGACTTTCATGAACTAGGCCTATTTCTTCCTTTGTTATCAATTGCTTACTTTTGTGAACTACTTGTTTCTACCTTCATTCCTCTCTATGTTCGTGTCTCATTCTTTCTTTTTAAGCAAATTCACCAATCAGCAAACTTGCTGATCAGAGAACTATTTGGTTCACAAACTTAACATTCTGCCGAAAAAGGGTTCCTTTCTGTCTTCTTTTCCTCCCTTAGTCTTTCCTCAACTTTCTTCTTTTCACTTAGCAATTTCACCAATCGGTGAACATGTTGGTTCGCAAACTCTAAAAATTGTTGACTAAGGCTTGCTTTCTGTCTTTTCTGCCTTTGCCTTAGAAGATTGAGAAGTTGTTGGAGGTCAAGCCTTGGGCCTTCAGCCTTCCACCTTCCAAGAGAAGGAGGAGGAAAGAGATAACCCTGCCTCCTAAGTCCCACTTTACTTAGAGAAAATTATGTTCGGTGGACTTCGGGCCTCAAGCCTTCCACCTTTTGGCTTCTGCAAGGAGAAAGGAAAAAGGGAAGAACCTCGTGCTCTGTAATTTTGAAAGACTTATCCGTTTTACAAAGGTTTCAGCAGAAGTCAGTCCTTGGGCCTTCCTTCTTCTACCTTCCAAAAGGAAGGAGGAAGAAAGAAGGTCTAACACCTGAAACACTTCGCTGATTTTATGAAAAAACCCAGCCACATTTCAGCACCGTGCAACAACACGCCTTGCATCTTTTCCCACTTTTCCACTACCATGCAATGTGCTTTCCTTTGAAAATGGTGAACTTCAGCCTTCAGGCCTTCCTTCTTTCTGCTTCCAAAAGAAAAGGAGGAAGACGAAACCTTCGATCCCCGACTTCTGCCACACTTAGAACTATTTCCAAAGGAAAAGAGCAGAGCTCAGACTTCGGGCCTTCTGCCTTTCACCTTCCAAAAGGAAGAAGGAGAAAGAAAAAAAGTCTAATCCCCGATGCCTGAAGTACATAGACAAAATTTACAAAGGAACAAAGCAGAGTTCGGAGATGATTAGGATGGCATGACGAAGGGGAGAAATCCAAACTCTGAAACTCTAAAAATGCTAAAAACACAAGGAAAACTTAAAGGTTTTTCAGACTTAGTCAATTTTTTGGGGTTTTCCTTGCATTCCTAAAAGGGAAAACACTTAGAGATTTTAGGTTTTTGGGATATTTGGTTGGGGAGCAAAATAGGACAACATTTTGGTGACCTCTCAAGGGTGTTTTTCTACTAAACAAAAGGGAACCAGTGGCCTTAAGCATTCATTGGGCATAGAGTCAAAAAGGCTAAGCATACTGGGAACAATTAAAACCTTGCCTCCAAAACAACACCAAACAAAAGGAAAACAAGGTCTACATTCTCCTAATGAGGGTGCAACCTGTGCAACAACACTTATTGAAAGGAAACCTAAAATAGAAATAAAACCTATAGTATATACAAAATCTCAGACCAACCTTAGAAGTAAGGTTTGAGATGGATCTCATTGATCGAGATCGGTAGAACTTCATGATCTAGCCTTGAAAGACTGAAAGCATTGGATTGCTTGCAACTGGCAATGATATATGGCCCACTCCAAATTACATCAAACTTAGTGTGGCATCCAAGCTTAGTTCTGTCAACATCCTATTTCAAAACAAGATTACCTTCCTTAAAAATTTGATCCTAGCTTTCTTGTCAAAGTATTTCTTGGTCTGCTTATGGTGTTCTTCCAATGTGGCCATGGTTGACTATCTTAATTCTTCTAACTTAGTTAATTTAGCCATCCTCACAGACCTAGCATCTTCACCTTCTAGTTCCAATTGTTGGGAAATGTCTGCTAGTTCACATCATTATCAAGGACTGAGGGTCTGACCACTATTTTGACATGTTGATCAGGGCCTTGAAAGAGGTCTATGGGGGGAGAAAACTAAGCACCCACTATTCCCAATTGGTTTGCCTCAAGCATATAATTTCCTTGGGATCACTTGTAGGTTGAGAGCATCAAAACTCTCAAATAGACCCCAAACTTTGTGTCTATAAGCTCTTAGGAAATGATTTTTTATTGCACATCTTTCCCTGACCTAGTTGACCACCAGCTTAGTGTCTTCAAAGATTTATAGATGTTTGATTTTCCTCTTTTCAACAATCAATAGGCCATGTACCAATGCTTCATACTCTGTAACATTATTTGTGCAAGAAAAATGCAACCTATGAAAAAAATGTAGCTTCTTACCAGTCAGAGAGATCAGTAATACTCCTACACCAGCTCCATTTCTGCTCTTTGCACCATCAAATAACATTTTCCATGGGTTGTTAGAATCATTATCTAGTTTTAATATAGAAGGGACAGAGGAATTCCCCTCATGAATCATGTAGGTGCCCAACCTAGTTGTCTCAGTGGTGTCATAGGGATCAAAATCAAAGTGGTCCCTTGCCCACTCATCAAGAAAAAATCTGGGGTTGGAAGGGGTGAAGATGTTGTCTCAAGAGACCCTGAATTGTCCACTTCCTCACCCTAGATCATGCAATGAGGGTTCACTAGGTTATGGTCATAATTTTCCATGCTTGATAGTTTGAAACTGGTTCAACCTTAATGGTGAACCTTGTGCCATATCTTGTCCTTAGCAGCATGTGAGACCAATCAGAAGAAAGGTAGCCACCTACCATAGCTGTGAAGTCTCTTGACAAGCAAATAGAAAAGAAAGGAGGAAGATCAATGACTAAAATATCTTGACTAATGGTCAAGTTTGGACAAGCATGTAATCTCAAAGTCACTCCTTTGATCACCCCAACAGTGTTAACAAAAGTACCATCCAACTGTAGCACACCTAATGAAACAGGGGTATATTTGATGCCTAAAGCTTCTGCTATCTTCTTCGGCATGATTGAAATACTAGCCCCTGAGTCTATCATGTAATTATGCACCAGGAATTTCCCAATGATTAGAGACAAGTAGAAAGAGGATGGCTTCTTTGTTAAACCTATCTATTCTTCACTTGGTTGTACAAGATTGAGTGGGTCCTTTCCCTTCTGGACTGCTGAGTCAGCTACTAGAAATTTCCTTAAGGCTTCTTGCAACAAATCCCTTTGAAAGGGAATTGATAATGCCTCCAACATTGACACATTCAAGTTTGTCCTTTTCATTTGCTCTACAATATTCAGAGGAAATGTTGTTGTTTTATGCATGGAAGCAATCCATGTTCCCCTCTTTAACGGCTTTGTGGTTTGTTTAATCACTCTTAGACATGAAAGAACCTCCTTTGTAGTAGTAGACCTGCTTCTCTAATTTAGATTTGCAGCACTTGCCCCTGTTGCCTTTAATATAGGTTTCTTTTGTAGTACAACAGGCATGGGGTTATCCTCTAATTGTCTCTTTTTGGATTTTGTGTTGTCTGGAACACTGCATACAGACATTATCACACTGTCCATAGGATGATTAACAACATAGAAATACTCAAGAGTCCAAAGCATTAGATTGGAGTTAGAAAAAACCTCATTTGATACCTCAGAGTTATTCTTGACTGCTTCTACCAATGATGCTTATTGAGTGTGAAAATTATGCACCATTAGGGCTCATTCTTATGTTCCAAATGCACAAGTAGACTGATTGCGAGGTTGGTTGCAAGGATACCACCAATTTGCCTCTTGGGCCTGTAATGTCAGAAAATGTCCCCTTGGGGGCTTTTCCCTCATAAGTTTTAGCTCCTGGGTGAGTGCAGGATCATGATGGGCCAAACACTACCCCTAAGTGGCAATGTAAATGTGAAAAATAGACTTAAGTAACTTCATGTCAAAAATTGAATGAGTTATCTAAATAATCTAGAAATAAGGTAGTAATAAAAGTTGTAAAAAATTCAATGTAGTTTATGGGCTACTACTTTTTTTTTTTAATTTTAAAAATAGTTTGGTGAAAATTGGATATTTCAATGAAGCACTACTAAAATTTTCAGAAAAACATAAAAAGTAGGTGTCATTCCAGCCAACCTAAGTATGAGAAAAAGATAATATTTTTTGTCCATAATTTAGATTTAAGTAAAGGACACATGAGAAAATGTGACGCATATTTTTTTGCAATTTTTAAGTAAATAAATAATTATTTATGAATTTTTTAATGTGACTTTTTTAATATATTAAAAATTAATTTTCCAGCCAACCTAACTTGGTCAAAAATATATGAAACTCAAACATTCTAAATTTTAATGTATACCCAATAAATCCTAGAATGTGACACATCTTTTGGATTTAAAAAAGGATTAATATGTTAAAAGTTATGGATGTTTTTCAATATGTATATTATCAGGAAATTAGACATAGCGTATGTAGAAAATTAATAATAATTACCTATTAAAATTATTATGAGGCATGTATTATATTTTTAGAGTCTTAATTGCTTCCTCTATAAACCCTTTTCATTTGATTAAATTTAGTTACAAAAAAGTTTGTTAGCTTCAAGGATGAAATTGTGGAAAATTTTAGGATACACTAAATGGGTGGTTTTTCAAGTTTCTTTGGGAAGTTTTGGGACTCCCACTTGCCCAAATATAAGGTAATCCTAAGGAATTTTTGGAGGAAATCCATATTTGAGCTAGAAATATTAACATCCTTTCCATCCAAATCTAAATATTAGTCTAAATGTTAGCACTTTTTCATCCAGCAAGTTTTTACTCCATTGCCACTGTTTGGCCCATGATGATCTCACACTCACCCTCCTGGGTCTTTAGAGTGCATTTAGGACATTTTAGTTCATATTTTATCATCCCGATGGAATGAAAGCTAAGTCCCATGGAAAATAGGACCTAAGTGGACCCCTTGAGCTGTACCCTACCTAAAATAGGGGGGAGGACTTTGGCGCCCGCACCCTAGTCCTGCCCTATTTTAGGGCAACCCCAATTTTTGGGTGTCGGTTAGTGACCGTTATTAGGTCGCTTTGCCGACATGGTAAGTTTGAATTTCAAATATCTTGGCAAGAGTGCTTGTAGATGCATATATAAGCATGTGTAGGCATTCATTTGTAAACTAGATTTTCAATGAGATGATTACTAGAAAGCTGTTATGTTCTCAAGGTGATTCAAGGCTTTCTATTCTGTTGCAAGAGCAGACTTGTATGTTTTGTGTGTTGATATTTGCAGATTTGAGCATCAATCTCCTCATGGCATGAAGAGCATCTTCCTCCATGAGAGCTTCACTACAAGGTGACATATCATTGTGTTTTTATCATTGATTCCTTTGGTTTTTGGCCTCTGCCTCACAAGGGCATGCCCTCTTTATCTGACAACGATGTTCAGAGACTTAAGTGTCCTTTAGGGTTTGACTGAGGCAAACTTCTAAACACCACAACCCCCAAACCAAGTCTTCTGATTACAAGTTACAGGTGTCGCATCCAAAAAAAGTGGAGTTGCAGGAAGGCTTGGCAGACATCAAGGATTCAAGATCTGAAGAAAAGTCAAACAAAGGAGCACTTCCAGGACTTGGACGCTCGCTCCAATGTCCTCCACAGAAAGATTCTACAAAACAGAAGTTACAGGGTTGATCAGTGTCCGAAGAAGGTCTAGATTCCTCAAAAAAGTAGGTACCTTGGACTTGAGCGCCTGCTCCAGTGTCCCCGACTGTTCCACTTTGGAACCTCAAAAATAGGTATTATGTAATTTGGCATTTTACTCCCGTCTGCAAGAGCTTTTTCCGTAATTCATTAATTTGTTGTCATATTTGCATAATTAGGGTTTGAATGGTCAATTGAGCATAGGAGAAGGAAAAATTGATAATTAATTCTCTAATCCAAGCTTCCCCTCATTTGCAAGTGACCTAGGGTATGATAGTGCTCACCACTCGACCCTAGATCCTTCAATGTTCGGGTGAAAGGAGGATTTTAACATCTAAACCACAAAAGATCAACAAATCCAATTTTACCCTAAACAGGGCTAGATTGTTTTAAATAGGAACCAAGGCCCTAACTAGATTGACATCCGACATTTGTTAGATGGGTCTAACTGTTTGCACAACCTAAACAAGATTATTATTTTGGTATCTATTTGGCTAGTAACCTTGGTTCCAATTTTGATTCCTATTGAAATTATAACCCTGGCCCCAGTTCTAATTTGAAGACTACCCCTCGTTAAAATTTTGATGGGTTTTAGGGGCAGTTTGGATGGCTATGGTTGACTTTGTTAGTCAAATTGGTCACTAGGGTTTTAAAGTCATTTTCTTCTTGTGGAAGAGCAGATGTAGAGGCTTTAGGCTCTAGGATGGGAGCAATAATAGGTTGTTCAACTTGTGAAGGCAGTTCTAGGGAGATAGGTACAAGAGGTCTGGGAGCAATTTTTCTAGCCTGTATTAAGCAATTTTTAGCCTTTAAAGCTATCTCATATGCATCTGCTAAGGTATCAACACCCATAGATTGCATCATAACAACTATATCAGAATTTAAAGATATAAGAAAGCACCTTGTGGAGATGGTCTGAGATGAGCTAGAATTTTTTCCCACGTCCTTTGAAATCTGAAGTTGAAGTCAGCCATCATCTTGCTAGGAAACCTCTTTATGGTTGTCAATCATTCTAGTAGAGAAACATTGTCTGCTCTTTCTCCAAACTGCTTGTAGAGTGTTTGTCCTAGCTCATCTCAATCATGTATTGAAGCAGGGGTTAAATTTTGCACATATGTTACCTAATTTTGTCACTAATGTGGTTGTCGTTGATGTCAACACTCAGTTTGGGTTGTCATTGATGCTTATGTTGATGGTATACTATGATGGCACATGCTAACAGTGATGTTGCTGATGTTCATGGTTGGGTGGCATGCTTTGTTTAATGTCAATTAAAGTTGTATTGAGTATGTTTGTTGTCAGCAGAGATGATATCATGATGATATATTAAGATGAGAATTAGAAGCATTAAGATGAGGATTAAAAGTATTAAGATGAGGATTAGAAGTAATGTTGATGTTGGGGAGATGATGCCAATGGTCTGTAGCATGTTGTATGCTCTCTCCTATTATTCCTAAGGAAGTATGTGTTGCTACAAGGAGGCTTTGGTCTCCAGATGTTGGTGAAGGTTTCTATTGCAGGAAGTTACCATGAAGACTGATTAGGAGAATGCGTTGCATTCCTCCGCCTTTGAAGATGTATGGTCATGTGGTTCAGAACTTAAGTTTAGTGTTTTGTGAAGGTGCTACATTCAAAGTTTCATATCATTTGTCCCTCTACAAAGAAAACTGTAAGTGACAAAGTGCAGGACTGTATTGTCCATTGGCTAGTTCCATTGTATGTTGGTTTGCACCAACTAGTTGTATGAAGTGGTGAATTGGCTAGTGGAGAATGTTCCCAAGGATCTTGTGATGTTTCCTATTGCTCTGCAAAGTGTTTTCTAGTTTCTTTGGAATAGGTTGTGGTCTAAAATGAAGGTGTTGTTGGGTTATACTTTGCCTAGCCGACTGAGGTATGTTGAAGGTGTGCGCCACAAAGTCTTTGTTGTGTAGAGTTCAAGGAGTGTTTAGAGATGTTGTATGGGTCATGCTGACTCATCTGGCAGAAACGCAAGTAATTTTTAATCTTCCATGAGTACCGCCAAGTTGTAATAGCTAACATGCTACAAGCTTCATATTTTCTTGCTTAAAGCCGACCTATTTAAAATGTGTGAAGCATGTGGATGTTATTCTTTGAAGGTTGATATTGTGAAGGGTGTTTAGTACTAGGTTAAGTGTGTGTTGGAATCCACAAGGTGTGTTCCTCTTCCTAGTGTTGTGTGTATTTCATTTTAGGGATTGCCCTCTACACATTTCTTGTTATTTGATCTTTGGCCAACTTGTAATTGTAATATTCTTGTTGTCTTTGGCCGACATGTAAAGTAATCAATGTAATATCATGTATATATTGTAAACCTAGTTGATCTAGGTGATGTATGATTGTGAGTGTGAGTGTAAGAAGTCAAATGTGGATGTGTAATGCATTATGATGTGCGACTAAAAGAGAAAGAGCGGAAGTTATAGATCATGTTTGGATTCATCTTGAAGATATTTTTGAGACAGAAGGGAAGTGAAGAGTGTGTCTAACTGATTGATGGAGATAGTAAGCCAAAGGCAAAAATTCTTGAAGGATGAAAGCAGTGAGTCAGTAAGCTGCAGAGAAGACATTTGAAGAAGATACAAAAGTTATCAAAGAAGATTGCAATCATCAAAATGATTGAGCTTCATTGTCATATTCAGACAGTAGAATGACTGTCATGCTGTAATCTTTTATGAGTTTGTTCTCAGTTAAGGGAGTAGTTGCTTCCTTGGTTTGAAGCCCTAAAACAAAGTCTGTAGGGAATTGTAGCTTCCTTAGGAGTGACCCTAAAACCTTTCTACAGAGAGTAGTAGCTTCCTTGGGTTGTAGCCCTAAAACAAAGTTGTAATTGTGATTCTTTTGTGAGGCTGGATTAGTATAGTAGCTCCTAGCAGCTTTTCTCACCATGGTTTTTCCCCTTTGGGGTTTTCCACATATATCTAGTGTTATGTGGTGTTGTGCATTGTGTTGATCTTTTATGTTTCTATTAATGTTGTAAATATTAAGTTTCAGTTTGATCCAGAGGGTTTGAGATTTGTTTGAATATTGATTCAACCCCCTCTTAGTATCCAGGTGTGTTCAACAATTGGTATCAGAGATAAGTTCCTTAGAAAGAGCTTAACTGATTGAGGAAGGTCTGGGATTGCTCATGATGGATCCTACAAGGCACCTAAGTTTGATGGAACAAATTACACTTTTTGGAAGCTAAGGATGGAAAGATATCCATCCTCTCTAGGGTTTGGTGTTTGGCAATCTGTTAAGGATGGTTACACTGC
Source organism: Cunninghamia lanceolata (assembly GCA_027924645.1). Classification (NCBI taxonomy): domain Eukaryota; kingdom Viridiplantae; phylum Streptophyta; class Pinopsida; order Cupressales; family Cupressaceae; genus Cunninghamia; species Cunninghamia lanceolata. The sequence goes on from BSBN01000725.1 coordinate 2,096,514, forward strand.
TCCTGCTGATACTCCTACAGATCTAGTTGAGATTAAGTTGTATGATAACAATGCTAAGGCAAAGAATGCTATCATGAGTGGGCTAGCTGATTTAGAACTTCTGAAGATAATGAATTGCAATTCTGCTAAGGATGTCTGGGAAAAACTTAGCAACATTTATGAAAGAGATAATAAAGTAAAGCAAGCCAAGATGAAAATCTTCAAGAGCAAATTTGAAACCCTGAGGATGGCAGAGGATGAAGACATTGCTAGTTATATGCTCTGGGTGGAGGAAGTAATTAATGGCATCAGAGGTCTTGGTGGAGAAGTAAAAGAAGATGAGATTGTGAATAAGGTTCTGATATCTCTCCCTAAATCCTACAGTCATAAGGTATTTGCTATTGAGGAGTCTAAGGACTTGGATTCCTATTCAATAGATCAATTGTTTGGTGCTCTCACAGCCTTTGAAATAAGAGAGTTTGACAAAGATGCTCCAAACAAGGAAGCAACATTCAAAGTCAGTAAGAAGACAAAAGATGAAATAGTTGATCAAGATGATGACCTTGATGAGGTAGAGGCAAATTTTGTGAGAAGATTGAAGAAGGGAATCGACAAATACAGAGGTAAGTTACCTTTCAAGTGCTTCAACTATGGGAGAATTGGTCATTTTGCCTTTAAACAAGTTCAAAAGAATTCTTTATTCCATGGAGAGCAGTTGTTCTTTAGAAGATGAGGATCATGATGATTCAAATGATGCCTTCAAAGTTGGTGACAAAGAGAATGATATTGGAAAATGTAAGAAGTCTGGTACCTTGTAGGCTGACAAAAATAATGAAAAGTCTATGGTTGTGTGGACTTTTTTCATGCAAGAGAAGAAGCAAATGCTTGGGTTATTGACAGTGGTTGCTCGAATCACATGACTGGTGACAAGGGGAAGTTCATTAGCCTTAAGAAGTGGAATGGTGGAGCTGTCAAGTTTGGTGGTGATGAGTCAACACAAATTTATGGAAAGGGTGCTATAACTATTGATTGAAAGAACAAGACTAAGGATGTCCTCTATGTCAAAGGGTTGAAGTACAATCTCCTCAGTGTTAGTTGGATGTGAAATAAAGGATACAATCTTACATTTCATGCCAAAGGTTGTGAGATCTGGAAGGCAAGGTCTGGAAGATTAGTTACAGAAGGTACTAGGACATATGGAGATGTCTATCATCTAAAGGAGGCAAATGGAAGAACCTATTTATTGGCTCAATTTGATGAGTGATGGCTATAGCACAAGTGGACGGGACAAATCAACTTTGACAATATGGTGAAGATCAGCTCTACTCATGTGGTGAGAGATATGCCTAAGACAACCAAGCCTGCAAACACATTATGCAAGGAATGTCAAATGGGAAAGAAGACAAAGATAAATTTCAAAAGCAAGGAGTATTCTTCTACAATGCCATTGGAGTTGATTCACACTGACCTATGCAGACCTACAAGAACAAAGAGTCAACAAGGTGAAAGGTATTTCATGTTGCTTATTGATGATTACTCTCAAATGACTTGGGTTACTTTTTTAAGAGAAAAATCAGAAGCCTTTGATAAGTTTAATATTTTCAAAGCAATTTAGTTGAGAATGAAATGAATGCTAAGATCAAAATCTTTAGATCTGATAGAGGAGGTGAATTTACTTCAAATGAATTTGAAAAGTTTTGTGAAGATCGTAGTATTAGGAGACATCTGTCTACTCCTAGGACCCCTCAGCAGAATGGGGTAGTGAAGAGTAGGAATAGGACTATGCAAGAGATGGCTAGGGAAATCTTGAAAGATGTAGATCTACCTAATATGTATTGGAAGGAAGTAATTCACACTGCTTTTACCTGCTTAACAGAGTATAATTGAGTGTCAATAGCACTAAGACCCCTTATGAGCTATGGTATGGAAGACCTTCCACTGTTAGATACTTAAGGATCTTTGGCAGCAAATGCTACATTAGGAGAGATGAAGAAGACCTTGGAAATTTTGTTTCAAGGTGTGATGAAGGGATATTTCTTGGTTACTCAACCAAAAGCAAGGCCTATAGATGCTACAACAAGAGATTGGGAAGGATGATTGAAAGCAAAAATGTTAAGGTAGATGAATATTTGTGTCAGATCTCACAAGAACCAGAGGTTTGTGGATCTAATATACCTCCCCACATTGATGAAGAAGAGGAGGAGGAGAAAGAAGAGAAGGAACAAGAATCAGAAAAGACCCCTAAGACTCCAACAAAGTATGTTCAGAGGAATCATTCAACAAATCAGATCATTGGGCATAAGAATGAAGGTGTGCATATCAGGAGAAGGCTTGCAAAAGCAAGTGAGCAAGTGACTTTGTGTTTACTATCAAAGGTAGAGCCCAAAACCTTTGTTGATGCTAGCAAAGATGATGGATGGTTGAAAACAATGGAAGAAGAATTGAATTAGATATAAAAGAATCAGACATGGGAACTAGTTCCCAGACCAGCCAATAAGAATGTTATAGGAACAAAGTGGGTGTTCCGAAACAAGCTAAATGAAGATGGTGAAGTTGTAAGGAACAAAGCAATATTGGTCTACAGAAGTGTTATTCATAAGTTGAAGGTATTGATTTTGAGTATGTTTGGTTGCCAGATATCAAGCTAATCATAAGTAAACTCATGAGAAGGCAATAAAAAGAATATTCAGATATTTGAAGGGAACTTCATATTATGGCTTATGGTATCCAAGAGGTAATAACTTTGATCTGAGTGCTTACACTAATGTTGATTGGGCCAGTTGTGTTGATGATAGAAGAAGTACAAGTGGTGGTGCTTTATTTTAGGAAGCAGTTTGGTTTCATAGCATAGTAAAAAACAAGATTTAGTATCTTTATCAACTACAGAGGCAGAGTTTATTTTTGCACCATCTTGCTGTACACAAGTGTTGTGGATGAAGCAAACATTGAAGGATATCAAGATACAATATGATGAGCCTATTCCTATTTTATGTGATAATACAAGTGCTATCAATATTTCCAAGAATCCAGTGATGCATTCTAGAACCAAGCATATATCAATTAGGATCACTTTTTGAGAGAGAAGGTTGTAGATAAAGAAGTGAAGTTGGAATATGTTTCAACAAAGGATTAGATTGCAAATATTTTCACAAAGACTCTTACAAAGGATACTTTTGAGTATCTTTGGCAGAAGTTAGGGGTAATTGCCCCTCCTTCTTGCTAGATGCATATTTGGTGCATCTATCCAGGGGGTAATTCATACTATATTTTTTTCCTAGACTGATGGTGGTAGGTAGTTGGTTGGTTGTTGCTGATAGGGGGAGCATGTATAATTGTTTGAAGCAAAAGTGCAGTTGTTGAGAATGTGATGATGATTTAAATGAAGATCTTTGCCCTTTGTCCTTGATGTCAAAGGGGAAGAATGAGCAGGTGTGTGTTGCCATCAATGCCAAAGGGAGAGATTGTTACACATATGTTACCTAAGGTTGTCACTAATGTGGTTGTCATTGATGTGAAAACTCAGTTTAGGTTGTCATTCATGCTTATGTTGATGGTATACTATGATGGTGTGCTAATAGTGATGTTGGTGATGTTCATGGTTGGATGTCATGCCTTGTTTAATGTCAATTAAAGTTGTATTGAGTATGTTTGTTGTCAGCAGAGATGATATCATGATGATATATTAAGATGAGAATTAGAAGCATTAAGATGAGAATTAGAAGTATTAAGATGAGGATTAGAAGTAATGCTAATGTTGGGGAGATATTGTTGATGGTCTGTAGCATGTTGTATGCTCTCTCCTGTTATTCCTAAGGGAATATGTGTTGCTACAAGGAGGCTCTGATCTCCAAATGTTGGTTATTGTATTTTAGTTTTATTTATATAAATTTTTATCTATAATTATTTATTTAAGACTTATTTTATTTTATTTACATTAGTATATATAACTTCTAATAATAAATATTGAGAGCTTGAAAGTATTTTAAAAATTAGAATTGAAACACTATAATGAATTGATCTTGATCTTTGAGATTTACATAAGAATATATATAAGTATATATGTAAGTAAGAATATTATTTATAGATACTTTTGTATTATTTGCATTGTTTTGAAGATACTTTCTTATAGATTTAACTTTATCTATATATATTTTTATATATAGACAATGTATAAATATTACACACACACAAGATATATATATATATATATTCACACACATACATGTATACATTATTTATTACATATCTGTAAATAATATTACTATAAGAATAATTTTACTTACATATATAAAAGTAATTTATTACTATAATGCTTTCTTTATATTATGTTTTCATAATATTTTTTTTTTGGATAGATCTATAATGTTTAAGTATGAAAACCTAATATACATTTATTTGCCATTTTTCTCAATGTTTGCAAATAGTAAAAAAGTAAGATGAAAACCTAATATATATTTTACTATTATGGAGATATAATTATTTTTTAACTAAATTTTTAATAGACAAATGTGCTTACCTTTTCTATTTCCTTGTTACTTTGCAATTCACCTTTTTCAAATTGGTTTTTCTAGTATTCTCAAATCACCTTTTTCAAATTTATTTTTCTAGTCTTCAACAATTCACTTTTTTTTTCATTTCTTCAATTTAAATAAACTCACATTCTATAAATTATTTTAATTTTTACAATCTCCAGATACCTTCCATTATTATTGTGTCCACTCAATCCTCTTAATGGATGTTCTTCTCTTCTATGTTGAAGGATATATCTCTGAAGGCAATTATACTATATCAAGCTTGAATTTTTCTAGGACTACAAGAGTTACTTCCCAAGTTGAGTATCATACTCTTTTCCATTTCATCTTCTCTTTGAATGTTTGGAATTACATTAAGTATTTCATTGAGAAACTTCATGTCTTCCATTGCATGTTAATGTTTTTCAACATTAGTCATGGCTTTAACCATTAATCATCAGTTGCCACACAAGTTGACACAGTGTTTGAACTTGAAGTTTGAGAATCTTACCTCCACTGGCCATCATTATTTCTCAAACAAAAATATGTCAATCATTAAACCAATGTTGTTCACATGTTCAAAATGCAGATGCTAGCATACCTATCTTTAGAAAAATATATCTAAAATAAGCTGAAAGATATCCTTCTTAAGACACTATATAAGAAATGTATAGATAGATATATTTATTTAAGATACTCCATATATATTTATATATTACTTTGGTATATATACATTACATATTTATAAATAATATTATTCATATATATTAATAGTATTCTAAGAGTAATATTACTTGCATATCTATAAATTATATAAGTAATGTATAGATATATATATTTACTAAAAAGTTATTGTATTTTAGTTTTGTTTATTATACATTTTTAAATTGTAATGAGTTCTTTAATCTAGTGATTAATCTATCTAGAGTAAACCAATCAAAACAGAGTATTATTTTTCACGTTGAACAAATATTAATTTTTCCTAAGTTTATATGAGAAAATTTTAACAAAAATTATTCAAAAAATTATTTATCTGTGTTGTGATTGGCTCAAAATTTGAGCTCTTAAGTATGGATTTTGTGGAAATAATATTTTGAGTAAAACAAACACATTAAAATTGAGTAAAAAAATACCGTTCAAATGAGGAATTGACATAATAACAAATTAACTTGTTTAATTAAATTGAGAGTGGCTAATTTTTTGTCGAGAATTTGATTATTAAACAAATAGTATTATTTTAATGTTAAACAAATTAAAAAAAAATTATGAATAAGTGCTACCAGTGGGGGTAGCCCCTTTATACTATAGAAGAAATTTAAAAAATATAATCATAGTCAAGAACATGATTTTTCTAATGCTAATTTTTCTTCAAGACCTATCCATCTACCTTCCTTGGAGTCAAAAATGAATGATTCTATCTAGGCTACACCGAAATCAGCAAGTAAATCAATAGACTGATTTGCTTCTTTATAGACATGTTTTATCGTGAAGTCTTGGATAATATCAAGTGAGTCTCGAATGGCCACAAGCGTGGGTTGAAGTTCCCAACTAGATATGAAATTCTTCTTAATAGCTTCTATGCAAACCTGTGAATCCCCTTTGATGTCGATGTGGTGTAAGCCCTCTTGTATACAGATTGTAAGACCAACGTTTAGTGCCTCAAATTCTACCTTGTTGTTCATTGCCCGTGGAAGATTCTTTGAGAGCGCCCAGACCAATTGACCTTGGTCATCCCTAACCAAACAGCCTGCACCTAAGACACCAAGGTTGCCCTTTGAGGCACCATCAAAATTAAGTTTCAATCGTCCTCTAGGAGGACCGGTCCACTTAGTGTTCTTCTTCTTTGCCTTCTTAGAATCAATCGGAGGGAATCCTGAGGGAACCTAGAGTAATGTCAGTTTCTTCATGAGCGCATTGTCCCAATAGAAAAATGGAAGTACCAGTCTTTTCTTCGCTGCTACTCTCATACATTCAAAAATACCTCTTTCAATTCCTTTAATTACTTTTTCTCTAGGGAGTGCCTTATCTTGGAAAATTCTATGGTTGCACTCCTTCCATATATGCCAAATTACCATGGAAGGGTCGATCGCCCAAATGTTATCCCAAAGAGAAGAACACTTAGGAGAAGGCCATGATTCAAACCAGTTCTTTAGCTCCCAAGGCCTTGGGTCATGCCAAGCCACCAAGTTTGAAAGCAGTCCCAACAGCGACTTGTAAATGGACAATTTAGCATAATGTGATTTATGATTTCAAAATCTGATTTACATAGTGTGCATCTGGAAGGCCCTTGTGTACCAATTGACCAGAGTCTGTCATTTGTGAGGCACCTCCCATGGATAGTCGTCTAGGTGAAGGTGCATGTCTTCAGTAATATGTCCTTGCCCCAACAAAGTTTATTCAGCCAACTTCCTTTACTTCGGCAACATTGTACCAAATACCCCATTTTTGCAGTGTATCTTCCCAAACTTGCTACATACCACACAATTCGATCATGGGCTCTATTCAAGCAAGATGTAGGATTCCTGACAATTTCCAAGAGTCTCATTTTAGCTTGTTAGCTGATATGTAGTTGTTTAATTTTACTTCTGAAAAGGTTGATGCTCCCTTTAAACTTTAGATAATCCACTAGACCTTGGATCTAAATTCTTCCTTGAGCACAGCAACCCAAGGAGCAAGGGTCAGCTCATAAAAAAGTGCTTTCATTTCACCCCAAGAATCCACCTAGAAATTTGCTTGCTTTCCATCATTAATATGCCAAGTAAGGTGATTTGTGATTATCTTTTGGCATTCCATCATGAACCGCCAAATATGGGATCCCATCGGGGGATTGGCCACGGTGAATATTTTTCTTGGATCAAGTGAGTCCAAGTACTTATTCTGTAAGATTATACACCAGAGTTTGTCTAGTGTTTCATACATTTTCCAGACAAGTTTGGCCCCAAGGGCCAAGTTTTGGAACTTGATATTTCAAATGCATGCGCCTCCATCCTCTTTGGGTTCTCTAACTTTATCCCAATGGATTAAAGGAATGTGCCTTTGTTCATTTGATCCTTCCCACAAAATTTTTTTTAGTATACTATTTAAGGACTCCACTGCTTTTGATGTTAGCTAATTACACGCCATCATATGGACTGGTAGTGCTGTTAAAACTACTTTTATCATGGTAATTCTGCCTGCCAGGGTAAGCCATTTCCCTTTCCATGCTGAGGCTCAGTTGCGGCACGTTTCAATTACTTCATTCCATAGGTTCGATCTTATGAGACCATTGAAGATTAGAACTCCCAGGTACTTGCATGGCGTAGAGTCCACATTCATCTTTAGGATCTTTGCAATTCTTCTCTAAACTGATTTCTTTGTAAAGAAAAAGAAAACCTTGGACTTGGCCTGGTTAATTATTTAACCAGAAAGCTCTACATACCTTCCTAGTAGCTTTTTAATGGTGAATGATTCCCATTTGTAGGCTTCGCCATACAAAACTATGTCATCTGTGAATTGAAGGTGAGCTACTGGGTCGATGTTATTGGCCACTGATATTCCTCTCCAATTATCTTCCAGCCTTTGAACCTCAATCATTCTGCTAAGGGCTTTGGCCATAGTTATAAACAGGAAGGGAGAGATGGGATCTCCTTGACGAAGACCATTTGAGCACTTAAAGAATCCATAAGATGAACCATTGACAATCACTCAGAAGCAGACCGTGGAGATGCATTGGTAAACCATTTTCATCCAGTCATCACCAAATCCAAATTTCTCCAATATTTTCATTAGAAATCACCATTTAACTATGTCATAAGCCTTTCTAATATCAAGTGTTATCATCATGCTTTGTTATCTCCCATAATTGATCAAGTGGAGGGCTTCATTTGCCACCATGATGTTATCAATAATTTCCCTTCCCGGGGTGAACCTGCCTTGTGTATGTGAGATGATTAACTCCAGCACCAGTTTCAGCCTTGTGGACAATGCCTTGGAAATGATTTTATATATTGTGTTGCAAAGTGATATTGGCCTAAAATCATCAAAGGTTTTGAAATCCTCCTTTTTAGGGATGAGTGCTAAAATAGTAATATTCAAGTCCTTAACAAATTTCTTCTTCTTCCTAAAATATTCGGCAATTTGCACTATCTCTCCTCCTAGAAAGTGCCAGCATTTCTGATAGAATAGCACAAGGAAACTATCTGGTCCTAGTACTTTGCAAGATGCATCTCAAAGACTGTTGATTTCAATTCTTCCTCTGTGAAAGCTTTCGTTAGAGCATTATTCTACTCCAGAGTGATTATGTTTAGGATACAATCTAGAACCTCACTCATATCCAAAGGGTTGGCGGTATCCTTGGGACCTAGCAGGCTTTGAAAGAATTTGATGGTTGCATGTTGTATGCTTTCCAGGTCTAAATGAATCCGTCTTTCTTGATCTTGGATAGAAGTAATTCTACTTCGCATCTTCCTTACCTTGGTTGAGTTATGGAAGAAGCATGTGTTCAAGTCTTCTCCTCAAGCCATACTTCCCGTGACTTGGCTCTCCAGTATTCTTCTTCTCTGGCTAGGATTTCCAAATGTTGAGCAAGGAGGGCTTTTTCCTTTTCAAAATTTGCTTGCCCCATTCTATTGAGAATAACTAATTCATTCAAGTCTTTGAGTTCTTTTTTAATTCTTGTTTTATCTTCAAAGATGTTCTCGAATGAAGATTTACTCTAGGAAATCAAATTGGATTTTATATATTAACTTTTACACATAAATCTGTAGCTATTTGTTCCCACACATCTTGGGGCTCTTTTCCACCAAGCTTCAAGTAGCAGCAAAAGATCCGCACTCCGGAACCACATCCTTTCAAATTTGAACAAATTGTTCTTTGATTTTGAGTCTGACAATATATTTAGTTCTATCAGGGAATGATCTGAGCCTGATATAGGGAGAATACAAGAAGAAAGATCAAAGGGTGAATTTATCCAAGAGTCATTGAAGAAAAACTAATTGAGTTTCTCAAATAAGTTTGTGAAGCCTAAGCAGCGATAAGTCCATGTATGGGTACTTTTTTTATTTGAACTTCATTCAATTCTATTGATTCCACAAACCATCAAAAATCTTTCATAGCCAGCGATTCCACTTGCAATTATCCACTTTTTTCTTCCAGCCTTAGAATGGCATTAAAATCACCTCCTAAAATCACTTTCTCCTCCCACCATTGATGTAATAAGGATTGCAGGTTTCCCCAAGATATTGTTTCTCTTGGTTTTTAGTTGGTCCATACACATTCATAAGAAAGAAAGATAACAAAGCATATTATGACAACTTACTTTTAGCAACATCTAATTTTTATCTCTGGCTTGCAAGTTTATATCAGCCTCATTACACTTCCATATCACACCCAAACCACCATCCGAACCTTGAGCATTCGAAAAGAGTGAGCCCCATCTAAGATCATTTGGGGCAAATAGGGGATGGGGCACTCCCTCAATTTTGGTTTTTTGTAGATTAATAATGTTTTCCAGACCTATATCTATTTGACACTTGACTAAGTGTCACTTGTTAGAGGCATTTATGCCCCTAACATTCCATGAGGTGATCTTCATTGGTTCCTAAGGGAGGGTTTTCCTCCTTTAGTGCTATTTAAAAATTCCATAACATTGGTGAGGCCTTTCTCATTCATGTTCTCTTCCCTGATTTGTTTGAATGTTTTGCGCCCCCTCTTCTTATCAAGCCTGATATTGCATTTTAACAAGTTGGAGGTAGATTGAGATAAGTTCCTCAGATCCAAGATTCCAAATTCTTCAAATTCTACATCATCTTCATAGTCCAAATCTAAGGAATCCTCATATTCCATTTCAGAATTATGATTCTTTTTTGTTTCGATCATTTGAATGGAAGATATGTTGTCAGGGGGATTTTCTGAGTGTTCTCCCCTATTGCCTTTTGATCAACTATTGTCTTTTCTTCATCACCTGGCTCCTTTAGATCTATCTACTACTGATCTTCTTCACCTAGCCTCTATGGTGGGGGCACCAATGAAGCCATATCCACCAATTTATCAGACCTCTGGTTATTCTGGGCATCATTATTCTTCTGACCCTTCCATTGACACTCCTCTATGGAGTGGTTCCTTCTACTGTACCATGAGCAAAAGAACTTTTTTTCTTTGATTTCAATAGTTTTCTCCCATTCCCCTTCATCTAATCTAAGGATGATAACAAACGAGATTGGCAAAATTACCACAATGCACATCCTAGGGTAGAGGTATGAGTTGTTTTCCAGAATTCCTCCATCGATTGTTATTAGTGAACCCAAGGAATTTTTGATCTTCCCCAAGTATTCTTCAAACCAAAACTCCAATGGGAGATTGTACAACTTGATCCAAATTGGTTCACTGTATGGGTTAAAGGAGTGAGGGTTAAATCAAGGTGTCCATTTCTAGATATGGAGAGGATATTCATCAATCTTCCATAAACCCTTGCCCAACACTTCCTCCCTTGCTTCCATGGTTTGAAAGATTTTTTGCGAAGAAACCATTGGATAGAAATTTGACCACATGTTGTGCTTACCAATTTACAGTGCTCCATGCTAATATCTAATTTCTACTAATTTTCAGACCAATTAAACGGCATATAATGGTTGATTTTTCAAGTAATCTGCTTTCTTTTCCACCTCCATTGAAATGTCAATGCTTGGGACAAATTTATTTTCTACGCCATCCTCATGAACTCCTTCATTTGGTTCGCTTCTAGGGTTTCCATTCAGATCAGATCTTCGCTTACTACTCTGCTCTTCCATTCATTCGATTGCAAAACATCTATCATGTTAAACAAATAATATTATTTTAATGTTAAAAAAATAATTTTTTTCTTTAAATCTATTCAAACATTGTAATATTTATGTTAATATAATATTCATATTAATGTGATTATTTAATTTTGATTCATTGTGTATATATTATTTATAAATTTTATATTTTAAATATTACTGAAATAATATATTTAATTATAGAATGTATATTAAATTATTGATTATACAAATTGGTAGAATTATCATTGTAATGTATTTATATTTATGTTATATTATAGTAAATGAAATGTTAATATATATTTGTGTTATAAATATTAAATATTGAAATATTATACTATCTAAATATTAATATATTATATTATGTAATATTCATTTTACTATTTAATTTTTGTTCATTCTATATATTAATTATAAACGTTTTATTTTAAATATCAATAAAACAACATTTAATTAACAATATACTAATAATAGTATTGTTTGAATAATATATACTAATAGGAGGAAATGACGTCGCTACCAAAAATTTCAAAATTATCAAATTCAGGGGTTGTTTTAGATGGCAAAGCTAGGGTTCTAGGATCCGAAGCTGGCTTGTTGGGTGAAGGGGGAAAACTTTCTACTACAAATTCATTGGTCGCTAGCAGACTTAGGGGAGAACCAACGCATAATAGGGCAAACAATGATGCACGGGTCTACGAGATTGGTTTATGCATGAGCAACTCACCCCCTAGATCCTCCTTATCACCGCCCCCTGGTGATAAATTTGCTACAAAAACCACCTTTGCGGATGTGGTAAAGTGTGGGCTGGGCAATGCTGAGTGCTCTGAGATCGATTCCAAGTATTACAACCCTCTGAGAAACCCTAAATCTAGTTATGTGCTGCATGGGATCACATGAAAGGAAAGACCTTCAAGAATAATCAATAGGAGGTCATTTCATTGTTTGGACAAACCACTAGAGTTAAATTTTTATTCCATTTTGTTGAAAGAACTACATGAGAATGAGGAATTTTATTTCTGAGAATGGGTTAATTGGTAGGTTTAGTCAAATTTGGCCCAGCCTTCCTGCATTGCATGAATGGATTTCAAAATCTTGGGGTCCTCTAATGGAAAAGAATCTAGAATTTTAACTTAGTGCAAAAGGGTTTTTATAGTGGTCTTTGACAACAAGCAAGACAAAAATGTCATCCTCAGTCAAACATGGATATGGGTCAAAAGTATGCTACCTAAAATCATGGCATCCAAACTTTGATCTAGCCATAGAATCATTTGATATCATGCTAATCTGGGTTCACCTTCCAAACCTTCCTCTTCACTACTAGTTCGAATCCAGTTTTACAGCTATTGGTCACACTCTTGGTAATTTCATATGCACAGATGCGAACTTGAGTGATTTTATTCACACAACCTATGCCAAGATTCTAGTTGAGTTGGACACCTCCAAAGCTCTCTCTGCTGAAATCATCCTGAATGCGAATGGTAACAGCTAGTTGCAATCACTGGACTACGAAGGTTTATTATTTAGGTGTAGAAGATGTTACAAAATTAGTCACATTATGGCAGCATGCCCAACTGTGAAATCTTAAGAAAAATGGGAAGCCTCATGGTGGAAAGATGTGTCACCCAAGCACTATTCAATTTTAATCCCATCCAAGAATTATGATTCTCCAAAGGAAGATTTATGCAACAAGAGTATGGGGAAGATTGGCAAGCACTCTCCAGAAGTAAAACACAATTAGAATTTGCCTCCTGTGAATGATTCTTGTCGGCCTAATTATGTTGTTGGTAGTAATGCACCACTCAAAACCCCTCCCCCAGGGATGTTTCTGTTTCACTGATCAAACAATGCACAAATTCTATTGCTGGGGATGAGGGTTTTCAAAACACAGAGACCTCTATTGATGGGGATGATGCAAATGAATGGCTTTGAATAATAAGAAAAAAGAAGTGAAATAGCAATCAAAAGAGGGATGGAGGCTACAGAATTCAACTTTTGTCTCACTCTAAATCAAGTTTCGAGGAACAAAAGGTTGGGGGACCTTGATCGACTTAGAGCACAACAAAAGGAGAAAGCTATCCTTAAGTTAATGGAGATCAAGAATAAATTGTGTGCCCAAGTCAAAACTGAGGACAGTAGTGCACAACTATAATTGCAATGTGTTTTTTGTTATCTTGTTTCTTTGGCAGAGTCAGTTTCTATTTTCAGCATCATCATTAAATAGGCAAAATTGTTGTAGGGTCTATATGTCCATGGCTGGAGAATTCAAATGTAATCTTCTGACCATGGGGATGAGATCCCTCTTTTGTGATCTCACCTTGTGTAGGCCAAGTCAAATTTTCCTACATTAATATAAAACTCACCTCTTACGAATCAATAATAATAATAATAATATTTATATAAAATTATTGATTATACAAATAAATGGATATATATATTAGTCATCTAAATATATTTTTTTTAAACAAAAGTGGTAAGCCACTATAATTATATTAGATAATAATAAAATTTACATAAACCTTGGTTTGACGAGCATACCGGTAGGAAAGAACCAGGGGAAGAAAACCTCTGGTTGTAGCTTGATTATACAAAAAAAACACAAAATACTCCATTAGAAAAATAGGAGCAAGTTTACACAAAATTTCACCAAATTACATTACTGATGCTGTGAAAAACAACTTACAATTCTAAGGCTATCCCAAAAATCTATAACACTAAATAAGATAAACAGACCAAAATTAGCCCCGACGACCATTCAAGGATTCACTGTAGCATTGAGATCCTGAATAAGATAATTAGGTTCCACAATAGCATTCTCCTCAATAGGCGACCCCGGAGGAGCAGGAAGAAGAGGTTGAAACTGTAGTAGAAACAACAAAGCTTGAAACTTTTCATCCACACGGTTAGCCAAACTTTCACCAAACTCCTTTCCATGAGCATGAATTGAAATATGCAAGAACTCTTTATTTTCATTATGCAGGGAAGAACAAACAGCATTGAAGACACAATTGTGAGCAAGGGAATGAAGAATTTGGCACTTAGTGAAAATCCCACCAATTAGAGCCTCTGAACTAACGAGGTCATAATTCTAGAAAGCTTCATTAACATTATCAGCAGAAAAAAGAAAATGATGCACATATTTATCAATAAGTTGCCTAACCAAATTCACATCTTGAGTTAAATCCATTGCATTAGAAGCAAAAGCCATAAAAATCTGAGAAGGATATAAAACCTGAACATGGCCCTCAAGGATATCACTTCCCACAACATCCCTAATAGCCTCCTCCACCTCTGGGTTGTCTATTGTAAAGATAGACCGTAAGCCATATGAATTAACAGAGCCAATAAAAGTAGTTTCCCACTTTGAAACTGGGAAAAAAACCTGCGATTAAGCTAGATTTCCATATCTCATCCACATAGAACAAGAGAACTTAAACAAATAAGATAGTTAAACACATTAGTAGTCACAAATATATAGCCAAAATGGAACAAAAACAATAATTAGATAACACCATCTCCCATGAGGGAAATAAATGAGATTTATTGCGAACTGATACAGAAGGAATGAAAGGACAAAGATGCTTATGGAGGAGATGATCATATAGACAACTGAACTTAGATACCAAATAACTAAAACATGCAAGAACAATGATAGCACAAATTACTTGACGCAATAAGGCCACATACAAAAGGCCACACAAGTGAAAATTAATCCACACACCCAAGAGAATCATTACGGACAATTTCCTCCAAACAAGGATAGTTATCAAAAAAATCCACTCCAAAGGTGACTAAAGGTGAGCCCAAATCAAACCCCAAATTAGCTAAGGCATCAGCAAGCTTATTACCTTCTCTAAGAGTATGAGATATAAGATAACTCTCAAAAGATTCTAAATTATTACATGCCTCTTGTGAAAGGTAATCAAGCTTCCAATTTTGAATATTCTACTTTTTTAATGCATTAATAATAATTAAAGAATCCCCCTCAATATGAAGTTTCAGAATCTTTAGACCATATGCCAATCTTAAACCCTCAACAAGAGCAAAGATCTCAACTTGATTATTAGTGCCATCAATAACTTTACTAGAAAAGGCTTGAAAAACTTCTCCTTTAACATTTCTAAAAACCCCACCAATAGAAGATGGACTAGGATTTCCACGAGAAGCCCCATCGAAATTGAACTTGACAAAATCTTCAGAAGGAGGCCTCCATTTAACTAAATTTCTATCATGCTTAAAGGCTGTTGGAGGATTAATAATAGAAAAAGAACCTAAAAAGGGCCAATTTTTCAAAATAATATTATCCCAGGAGGAGAAAAAAGATTAGAAAAAATTTTAGATTTAAGATTATTCAAGACTACCTCTAAAATAGACTTTTCAATTATAAAAGAGATAGCCTCAAAATCCTTTCTTTCTTTTCTAAAAATCCTTCTATTCCTTTCAAGCCAGATGCTCCAAATTACAATAGAAGGAGAAACAATCCATATAGTAGAAAAAGTAGAATCTTTGAATAAAACAAGCCAACCACGAAACAGATCCAACAAAGAGTTAGGAAGAGGAGAAAACCAACTTAACTTGAAGAAGAGCCATTTCCAACAAGAGAAAGCAAAAGGGCATGAAATAAACAAATGGTCAATATCTTCCTCATAATTACCACAAAAAACATAGTTAAATGAATCCATAATCCCTAATTTAGACAATCTCTGACGCGTTAGAATTTTGTTCTTTAAAGCTAACCAAGCAAATGCTCCTGCTTTCGGAATACAAGCATTATTCCAACAAAGAAAATGTAGCCAATCAATAACAGATGGAGAATTTAAAATGGATAAATATCTATAACCATCCCTAACAGAGTAAGAGCCATTATTAGAAAAGGACCAAAATAATTTATCTTCTTTAGGAGAGAAACAAACCCTTCTATTACTCAATATATTAACAAGGAGAATTTTCTAATTCTCAGGAAAAGAACAATTTGAAAAATCTTTCCAAGCTATATTGTAAAAAGAACCTACTTTAGAAACTGAAAGATAATCCTTTACTTTAACACCCCAAACTAAAGAAAGAAAAAGCTTAGCCTATTCCAAATCCTTGATAGAGGAAAGAGGAGAAAAACCATTCCATGAATCTTCCCAGAAGAAGGCTTTAGAACCATTATTAATTTTCCAAGAAAGGTGAGGTAAAAGAACTTCTCTACAAGAGACTAGAAAATTCCAGATTGAAGAACCTTTGGGAGGGTTAGCAACTGTACAATTTCTTTCGGAAGAAAAAGAATCCAAATATTTGTATTGAAAGAATTTACACCATTTAGTATCAGGTTTAGAATACATCTTCCAGGCCAGCTTAGCACCCAAAGCTTTATTTTGAATAGAAATGTTATGAATACCTGAACCACCAAGAGTCTTGGGAACACAGACCTTGTCCCAAGCTACTAAGGACACTTTATTACCTTCATCTACATAACCCTTCCATAAAAAAGAATTCAAGGATTTCTAAATCTCCTGAATAACACCTTTGGGAATACCTAAAACAGAAAGCATGTAAATAGGAACAACAGTTAATACAAATTTCAATAAAGTAATCCTTCCAGACAAAGTTAGCCACCTACCCTTCCAATGAGCAATTCTATTATGAATAGAATGAGAAATCTTAGCCCAAAAAGACTTTTTTTGTGCACCAAAGAATAAAGGGATTCCCAAATAATGACTCAGTAAACTTTCCAACTTGATCTTAAGAATAGATATAATCTGACTTTGCGGGGAAGGTTTAGTATTAAAGAAAAATATTTTTGACTTATCCAAATTAACTACTTGATTTGAAACAAAACTATATTTGGAGATAACCTTCTGTATACATTTGGCCTCTTTAATAGAAGGAAACCCAAACAAAAGAGTATCATCCGCAAAGAGGGTATGAGTAACTGAAAAAGGAATACCAGGAATCTGAACACCCTTCCAATTAGAGAGACTATTATGCATTAAAATTTCTCTACTAAAGGAATCAACCATTAAAATAAAAAGAAAAGGAGATAAGGGATCCCCTTGCCTAATACCTTGGGACACTGAGAAGAAATCAGAAGGACTACCATTGATAATAACCACTGATCTTACACCAGAGATGCAAGATTGAATCCATTTGCACCACTTCTTATCAAAACCAAACTTCAAAAGAACATTTAATAAAAAGATCCAAGAAACTCTATCATAGGCTTTCATCATATCTAATTTCAACATCATTGCTAGTAACTTGAGCTCTTTAATAGAATGCAAGACTTCATGAGCCATAATTGCACCATCCGCTGTTTCTTTACTAGGAACAAAACCTCATTGCTCAGAAGAAATAATTCTGGGAATAAGCAAAGCCAACCTCATGGAAATGGCTTTTGTGAATATTTTATAAATAGTATTGCATAAAGAAATTAGCCTAAACTGAGTAAAGGAAGAGGGCGCAAAAGTCCTAGGGATTAAAACAATAAAAGTTGCATTCATCTCTTTTAAAATATTACTATTTTTCCTTGATTCTTCCAAAGCCAACCAAATGTCATTTCCCATAAAGAAAACAAAGGAGTAAAACCATCAGGACCAGGGGCTTTATCTGGATCCAATGAAAAAACTACTCCCTTAACCTCTTCCAAAGAAATTTTTTTCAATAACAAAACATTATCTTCTTTATTAATTAACTTGGGAATATTACCTAACAAAGAATTAGATAATTCCTCCAAAGGCTCATTCAAATCTTTAGAAAGCAAATTTGAAAAGAAAGACAAGGCTTCTTTTTGTAATAGGAGAGGATCCGAAACTGGGGAACCACTAGAACCAATAATCTGGTGAATTTTATTAAACTATCTATTCATCTTGATAGAGGCATGAAAAAACTTAGTATTTCTATCCCCAGCTTGTAACCAAGTTTCTCTTGATTTCTGTCTCCAATACTCCTCTTCTCTTGCCAAAATCTCATCGAATTCCGACTGTAAAATTTTTTGTTGATCAAAGGATAAGCTATCCATCCCATGATTGATTATGTGTGAATTTAAAACTGGAGCTTACCTTCAATAACCTCTTTTTCTTTAAAAATATTTTTAAAATGAGAAATATTCCAAGACTGAATAAGCTTCTTTAACATCTACAATTTTCTAGTAAACTGAAACATTCTAGAGCCCTCAACAAAAGGCATAGTTTCCCACCAAGACTTCAATAATGGAATAAACGAAGGATCTCAGAACCACATAGCTTCAAATTTAAAAGGCCTTCTTATACTAAGATTAAGACCCATAAAATCAACTTCTAAGAGGATAGGAAAATGATCAGATCCTAAAAAAGAGAGAATTGAGGAAGAAAAGGAGCCATTCAAAGATAACCACTGATAAGACAAAAGAAATCTATCAAGCCTCTCAACTATACTAAGAAAATCTTTCCTCTTATTAATCCAAGTGAACCTACCATTTGAAGGAAGACAATCAATCAAACCATTATCATTAACAAATTCTAAAATATCTAACATTACCTTCAAAGGGGGAAGAATGCCACCTTGTTTTTCATTCAAATTAAGAATAGCATTAAAATCCTCACCTAAAATAATTTTCTCCTCTGGTAAGGATTGAACAATGTCTGACAAAGAATCCCATAATCTTTTTTTGTCTACCGAAGGTGTTGGGCCATAAACATTAATTACCCCAAATTTCTAATTTTTAAAACAAACTTCAACAAAAAGCTAGTTGGTAGACTTAGAAATGAGAGTCACCTCCACACTCAATTTATCCCAAAGGATGACCAAACCACCTAAAGCACCAAATGAGGATGAACACAAAAAGTTCCATTTCTTCCATGATTTAAAAGAATTTACTACAGATTGGTCAGACAACTTAGACTCTTCAAGTAAAACTAAATGAGCACCTGATAAATCAATTTGATGATTTATCAGGCATTTTTTGTTAGGGGCATTAATGCCCCTAACATTCCAAGAAATAATGTTCATTGATCCTAAAGAGAGCCTTCCTCTCTCCTCAACACTGATCTTGTTAACATTTTCTCAAGAGTACTTTGAACACTAGCTTCTATTTCTGCCTGCGTAACTCTAGCTTTTGACTTCCTACTTCTAGTCTTATGAGGAGAAGGCACAACCATAGGAGATTCCAGAGGGCTTTGGAAAATGCCCAAAACTGAATCATTTTGATCATCAACTTCATTCATAACTTCATCAGCGATCTTTTCAATAAGTTCTCCCCCTACTTTAGAAACAACTTCATCTATAAATTTTTCAGCCTCTTTCAAAGAAAAAGGTAACTCCACATCTTCATTTATTTGCACCTCATTATCATTACTAACAATCTCCCCAAAGTTAGAAGCCTTATCTAGCAAAGCTAAGTCAACAAGCAGATCCTTATGTTTATCTGGCTTAGTAAGCGAATCAGGAGAAGACAAAAAATTGACTTCCTGAACATCATGAGAAACAGGAGCCAAATTAACTTCTTGAGATTAAGACAAATGAACAACAGACAACACCTCAAAATTTTCCTTGATTAAAGAAGAATACTCCAAATCTGAGGAAAAATCATTTTTACATACCTCCAAACTTTGGGCATTCACTAGATAATCCAGAGAGGGTTCAAAGGACACCCCCAAATCTCCTAACAAAGCATCATCCAAATGATCTTGTAATCATGATCCAACACAAGCCACTCCTTGTAATGTATCATTATGAACTTCATTAACGGTATTATTAGGAGAACAATCAACCAAAAGTTTGGAACCTGAACTACCTTCCACAAACATAGCATTTCTATCTTCTACAGATGGAGGAGAACTAACAAGCATATCATTCATCTTAACCTAAGGGTGATCGCAAGAAATCGCTTGATTACATTGGATAGAAGAATTTAAATACAATATTTCCAAATCCACCCGTTCCTTTGAGACATCCAAGCTATCAAATTTAAAATTAGTTTCCGGATCTTCAAAAATGATTTTTTGATTCCACGAACTTTTAGATGTTTTTAAAATGATACAATCCAGAAAAGAGAATGAGGTATTCATAATTAAACACATCCTTACTGGAAGCTTAGGGTTTTTAAATGTTAAAAGATCATGATTAATAAAAAAACCCAACCCTTTGAGCAATGAATTTTACAACATTCAAATCTCTATATTCCAATGGTAAATTAGGAAAATTTACCCAAGAAGGAAAAAAAATTATCCTTGCTCACAGACAGATTAAAATTAGGAAGCCAAGGTTGCAAATGAATACCCCTCCCATTAAAAAACTAGGATTTAGTCTTTAAAACTAAATCTCTAGCTTCGAAAGTGGAAAAAATGGCAACAAAAAACCCTAAATCCTCATCCAACACAAAAAAATTGGTCACACCCTCCCAATTATCATTAATCCAAGAATCCAAATTCACAGAAGCCAAGGAACAATTCCAGATCTTACCTATCAAAGCTGTCTGACTGAGATCCCTTACATAGGAGTTAATTAAATCACCTGGTAATTGAACCTCCAAATTAATCCCCACTTTCAAATCTACATTTTTTTGAACTTCCTTAGGAATCCAAACTTGTTTGACTGATTAGTCATCTAAATATTAATATATTGTATTGTGTAATATTCATAATAATATAATTATTTAGATCTACTTCATTGTAATTATAATATCTATATTCTAAATATCTATATAGAATAATATAATTAATACTATTTTATAATAACTAAGCTAAAAAAATATAAATTTTATAATAAAATTAATTGAAACATAGTAGATTGAAATATTGATATATTAATGTAATATTAATATATTATAGTGATAAGTATATATTAATTTATTTTATTGTGTAATATTCATATTAATATAATATTCAGTCTTATGAAAATTATTTAATTTTTATTCATTACGCCTCTTCACAGCATGAATGGAAGCTGAAAGATTCTGGAATTTCTATGTAAACTTATAAGATTCCAATTTAGAATCTTTATTAAAAAACCAAATAGTCACTCCATAAATTAAAAAAACTAAAAAAAAAAAGGTGAAAGGAATAAAAAAAGAAAAAAGAAAATACATGCTACGTGGAAAGAAAGGTGGATGGCAGTTTCAAAGAAGCCATCACTATGCACTAAGATGAAAGAAAGAATTGTTACAGAATGGCATATGAAAAGACGCACATTCAATCTATTTATATTGCCTCCTTCCTTAATTTTTTCACAAACATATCAAGTTGTAGGATTTGAGGTGAGGTGAAAAGAATGTCGTAAATTGATAAAAAAATAGGAGCCTCAAGAAGGATATCTCGTGTGTAGTTTAATATATTTTTTTAAATAAAAATATACTAGTATATATTCATAGATATAGATATATACATACATATATAATAAAATTTATATTAAATTGTTGATTATACAAATTTATAATGTATTTATATTTATATTTTTATTAAGTTTAGTTAGGTCACGGTCCCAATCCCTTAGTTTAAAAAGACAAGACCATCAACATAGCAAATAACTCTAACGGGCTAGGGAAGACATAACTAAAACATAGTTAGAGAAGAGTAAAACACATAGAAGAGCAAAAAACCAAAAAAATGACAAACAACCAGATGATAAATTATTTAAATGAAATATTGTTAATAAAATATTTTGACATTACTTTGGTACTGTTATATTTGATTAAATTGTGGATTATAGAAATTTATAATGTATTTATATTTATGTTATATTATATAAAAATAAATATTGTTAATAAAATATTTGCATTGAGAAATGAGATGTAGAAGGAGTCCAGTATTTTTTTAAGCTACTTTAAGAGTAAGAACAAAAGAGTTTAAAGTTAGTTATATTTTTGACATTAGGGGATTATCTAAAATAAATTGTTATGAATAGAGAGCTAAGAATTAAAGTATAAAGCTCTTTATGCTTGTTTCATAGCATTATTATATGTTTTACAAATTGAGGAAATCAATCATGTGCTACTATTTGAAGTGAGTTATTTTTATAGGAGGAAAAAAATTAAAACATTTTATTGGAAGTTGTGCACTTACAGGACATACATTATTTTGTTCATTTTCCAACATTGGGTTATAGACTTCATAGTATACTTATCCCATATATATGATAAATAAAATAGTTGTAATGTAAAATAAAATAATCCAACTTTAAATTCATGGCATTTTCTACATATATTTACTTAAGAAATCTATACTAGTTAATATTATTATTATTATTATCATAATAACATTCCCTTATATCCAAGGTGGTTAAGTGGATATGTTGATGGGGAGGAGGTCCCCCTTGTGACCTCCAATGCTTAAGGATCCAAAAAAAAAATTCTTTTCCAAATAGTTAGAAATTAATTTAGTTCGTATAAATACATTTATTTATTAATATTTTGTAAAAAATTATATTAGCATGCTAGATATATATTGACCAAACTTCTATTTGGCAAATGCCTTTGATGCTTTAAAAAAATGGAAGTACAAGACAAGTTTTATTTGAAAAGGCTAATCCTACTTGTTAATTTATAACTATTTAAAAAATAATTTTACTACAATTATTTATTATGTCATTATATTAATAAAATGTCATATAATAATATTAATAACATATTTATATTAATAATAAATCATTCACAACTATAATATTCACCCACTTAGTATAATTATAATACATTAAACTTGCAATAATCTATTCATCTCAAACTTCTTCCCACCTCCTCTCTAAAATGTTATATCACACCTAAAGTATTTTAAAAATTAAAATTGAAACACTATTATAAATTAATCTTGATCTTTAAGATTTTCATAAGAATATAAATATGTATATGTATATGTATGTATATGTATATGTATGTATGTATGTATGTATGTATGTATATGTATATTTATATATTGAAGAGTTCTTTTGTTTTATTTGCATTGTTTTGAAGATACTTTTGTATATATTTAGCTTTATCTATATACTTTTTAGCTATAAACAATGTATAAATATTACACATATATACACATATACATGTATACATTATTCATTGCATATTTATAAATAATATTACTCTAAGAGTAATTTTACTTACATATATAAAAGTAATATTACTATTGTAATATTTTCTTTATATTATGTTTTTATAATATATTGTTTTTGGATAGATCTATAATATTTAAGTATGAAAACCTAATATACATTTATTTACCATTTATTTATTTATATGTGATATTTGAAATAAATTATTTATTACATATTTAATTATATAATTATTTACTATTTTATTTATTAAACATTTTTTATTCACTACATATCTACATGTATACATATACATTGTATTGGAAAAAAAAATTAATTTTAAAACAAATTATTTATTACATATTTGATTATATATTTATTTCAAAAGTATTATTTACTTATATAATTATTTCAAAAGTATTATTTACTGTTCTATTTTATTTAGCCATTTTAATTGTGCCTATAAGTACATTAAAATTTAATACATTTTTGTTTTAAAATATTTAATCACTATGTATTTTTTTGTTTTGTTTTTCTTTAAAAAACTTAGTAAATATTATATATTTGTATGAAACTTTTAATAGTTTTATTTGTGGTTTCCTAATTTTGTTTAGTATTTATTTTATTAAATTTTCATTTTATTAAGTTTTTTTATCACAAAATTATCACTCTACTTAAATATCATGCATTTGAATGGTTAAATAGTCAATAGTAATTTTACACCTCATTCACAACAAAAAGTGGTAAATATTTGACCTCATATTGAAGCACAGTTAGGTTCATCCTTCAATACTAGTGGGAGTATGAGGTAGTCCCATATGCTACAAGCTGCATATAAGTTAGGTCATGAGGCATCCTGGACTATAAAATGATTCCATTTCCATTAAAAGTGGATGATGTTTAGGAATAACAAATTACACTCCACCCTTTACTACCATTATAAGTTATGCCTCTAACACATAATAAAATAAAAGAGAGAACTATTTGATGTGCTCTTATAAAGTATTATTTGCCTGATCTCCTTAACAGTACATGTGAAGTGTGAATATTTGGTTATTTTCATGATTGGAGGACATTATTCATCCAACACTGTAGTCTGTCATGTGCGAATCTGATATCATAGATTATTATCTGACATTGTAGCCGAGGTCATGTGCAAATCTGATATATTACATTTATCTACCCTTGTGTCAGTAATAAAAGGCAAACTTAGCCATGTTCTCTTTATCCTTAGTTCAAATAGATAACAGATTTGTCCTGGAGGAATACCAAATTGGCTAACAAGGAATAATTGAACTTGAAAGCAAGTGAAATATTTTATGCTGCAACAACATTATTTTATTGGTTATATGGTCTGTTTCAATTTGAGCTAGGGCGCGTGAAGAACTTGACGTGAAAATTGATGTTATAGAATGATATTAAAATGGCAAGAGACAGAAAGCAGCCGCCTTATGCGTGTCCTTTGTAAATGGCGTCTACAAAGCTCTTATATATTTATAATGCCGGCCCCCTTGTGTACAGATTGTATCGCCATTTCTTCCCTTTTTGTTGTTTCCCTGCACATGAATGCAAATGATTTCCTTGTTCCCAGACCAGAGTACTCTCATTTTTTCCTCACTACAATAGAAAAAGGAAAACAAGAACCAGTGGAGTTAGTGTCATCTTTCTGTTAGACAAAATTATCTACGTCTTAGTGTTTTTTGGCTTTTGTTTTGGAGTTTAGTTTTTGGGTATTTATCTGTGTGGTGATTGAGTTCAAGCAATCATTAGTTCTTTTTGTTTTCTTTGCATAAGCAATTTTTTTCTGGTCTTTCCCTTCACTGTAAGAGCTTTTAGGCACTGGAATCCATTAATCAAAGCCCTTCAAGAACTTACATAAGGTTGGTCTTCAGGGAATATTAGCTGATTTCAGTGAAGTTGGTGGCACACCAAAATCTCTGAGAAATTTAGTATCCATTAGTTATTGGGTATTTATCTGTGTAGTGATTGAAATCGAAATTATATTGTCTGTACCGTTTTCACACAGTTGTGATTTGTTCTTGAGTGTGTTGTTGCCTGAACTACTAGTCATCTTTGAATCTGGCCAAAGACACCAAATTTGGTGATTTCAGGTTGGTTTCAGATTTTATTTGATAACCGATTCTTGTGCAAGTTGGTGATTTCAAGTTTGCCCCCAAATTCTCTCTAGGACTTTTTCTGCAAATTAGCTACCAGTTCCAGTTGAACTCTGTGTATCACAATCAACCACTAGGGATTGTTATCCAAAGCTGGTAATCCAAGATTCCATCTTGTGTTCAATCAGCAAACTCTTGTCAGTTCAGATTTCACCAAATCACAGCGTAAGGTGCTGGCTTACTTGATCCCACATTTTCATCAGCAAAATTTTGTGATTCAAGATTACAACAATTTCAGGGTTTCATTCATCAAGAAGAAAAATCCTGTAGTTCAAGACTCTGAGAACCTGGTGATCAAGATCACACACCTGTCTGTTCATCTAGAGTAGCTCAAAGCTGCAAGATAATCTATTCAAGAGCTGAAGATGGCGGAAGCGCAAGAAAAACCAGCTCAGGACGCCAAACAGAGTGCTCAGACGAATCTCAGCGATCAATCGAAAGAAAGCAGCATTGATCAATCCAAAGACAGCAGCAACGACCAGCAAGAAAAATCAAGCAGCAGCGGCGCAGAAAGTGATCAGTCCAAGTCAGGGGTTCGAGTCCCGCCGCGCCGATATGTAGGCGTGAGGCAGAGGCCGTCAGGGCGCTGGGTGGCCGAAATAAAGGATTCCTCACAGAAAGTTCGTCTATGGCTGGGCACCTACGACAGCGCAGAGGATGCAGCCAGAGCCTACGATGAAGCTGCTCGAGCTCTGAGAGGCGAAAATGCCAGAACAAATTTCCCCACCATTAACAAACCAGACACAAGCTCTCGCCTCCATTCAATTCTCCGAGCCGCCAGCAAACCCCAGCAAAGCTTCACCTTTGAAAACCCTGAAATTCCCAAATCTGCCGATGGCGTCTATGGCGCGCTCAGAGCAAAGCTTTACAGAACAGTCCTTAATGGCGCCGGCGCAGGTTCGAATCTCCGCAAAGGCAACCCCAAGGCCCGCGTTAGCGACCACAATGTTTTCGCCAGGGCTTTCCACAGGACATACACCAGTCCCTCTGGTTTCTTATTTCCTGAGAAATCAGTCCAGCCCAGCTTCGTTGTCCCCGAAGCAAAAATTTCATTCCCCGAGTTCGAACCCGCGTCGGCGGAATTCAAATTGCCAACCCTAACAAACTTCCCCGCAGGATTCAGCTATCTGAAACCCCAGCTTATGAATATGGATATCCCGTACTCATTCGATGCTGCCACGCCGCCACAATTTGTTCTTCAGGGATTCGAACCGAGGCCGATTTATCACAATAATTCTTTTCAGTCTTCTTTGATTGAGAGACCGTATTTGAACCCGCTGCCATCTAAGAGGTGTAAAGTGGCGCCTTCTTTTAATGCTTCTTCGTCTAGCTGCTCTTCTTGTTGTTTGAATGAAGGAGAAGAAGAATTTGGAATGGAAGTGGTGCAAAACCAAGGTTCAGATGAGGAATCTTGCTGCAGCCAACAACAGGAAGGAGGTGCTAATTACAGTTTGATCAATCGAGGTAAACTTTGCAGAGTGGCTTAACAAGTTTAGCGTCCTACTGTCTTGGATATGTTGGCCTTGCTGTTGTAATGCACTCAGATTTCAGGGAAAAAAAAATGGAAGATTTATTTGAACTGTGTTGCTTGTTTTAGAAAAACAAATTTGGCTTTAATGGCGTCAAATTGTTCTTTCCCTGTAAAGGTTTTGTATTATGAATTGAACGGCAACTATTGCCTTTCTTGTTTACTCCTGTGTCACACGTCAAAGCCGCCATTACAAAGGACTGTGATTTTTCTTATGACTTTGTTTCTCATCTTTAAGAGTAAATGTTCTATTTCTGGATTTCCTTCCTGTAATGGATTTAAAATGATTAGATTTTTTTCTGGTACTGTGATTCGTCAGGAAAGTGAAGAAAAGACATGCTACATCATATCTTCGATTATCAGATTTTGGTACAGCTATTTTATAGATATACATTATAGACATGATATTTATTGTAAATGAATGCTTCTGGATTAAACTGTGATTGAATTTTTCCCTTGCCGTTTAGGATCATACTCCATGATTCATCATCAGAAGAATAAAAAGTAAGAGAAGAGAGCTTTCATGGAGTATGATCATGAGGGAAAAATTCAAACACACAGTTTAATCCAGAAGCATTCATTTAGAATTATCATACACTGTGGAAATCTGATGTCTATTATGATATTTATTTCTACAATTTATATAGATGCATTTGAATCTATATTTTTTAATACAATTTATATAGATGCATTTGAATCTATATTTTTTAAGGTAGAAATAAATTATAGACTTGATATATGTGGATAAATTTGAATGTTTT
Source organism: Cunninghamia lanceolata (assembly GCA_027924645.1). Lineage (NCBI taxonomy): Eukaryota > Viridiplantae > Streptophyta > Pinopsida > Cupressales > Cupressaceae > Cunninghamia > Cunninghamia lanceolata. The sequence continues at coordinate 2,124,219 of BSBN01000725.1, forward strand.
TTTAAGGTAGAAATAAATTATACATCTGATATATGTTGATATATGTGATAAATTTGAATGTTTTTTAAAGCTAGAAATAAATCATAGACTTGATATATGTGGATAAATTTAATGTTTTCTTAGAATTGTATAAAAAAAAATTCTCACATTTTATGATCTATTTTTTTTTTAAATAAATTAATTAAATACTTATTACAATTTTTTTTAACTCGTCACAATTTAAAAGAAAGAATTTAACAATTAATTTTTGAACTAAAAATAATGGTGCCTATCAACTTTTCTCTTGTTCTTAAAAATTTATTTTAGTTTTATTTTATTCTCTGTACTTATCAACTTTTCACTTGTTCTTAAAAATGTTTTTCTAATTTTATTTCTACCTTAATTTAATATTATTAAATTTATTCTTCTAAATTGTGATTGGTGAAGAAAATTGTTATAAGCATTTGATTCCCACCTAAAATAATAAGTAAAATTACAAACAATACTTATAATTCTTATAGGTGTATGTGTAAAGATGATGAGCACCTTAAAAATAATTGTTTATAGTTATATTGTAATGGTAAAATTATATATTTCGTTTCAGTTATTTTTTATGCAATGACAAGTGGCACTTTTTTTTTCTAAAAGTTAGCATATAACTTGAACTTTACATGTTTTCATTTACACTCACTTTTAGGAATTGTTTAATTACTTTATTCTAGGTTTCATGTAAAAGGATTATATTCTGACTTTGACATATCAAAATAACCTTGCATGTGAAAAGATGAGCACCACTCCTTATAATGTTATTGATATTAACTTGTCTAATGCCTATAAACTAACATGTGAAAAGTTGTGTTGTTTTTTTTGTTTTTTTTTTAAAAAGGGGTAAAAATTTATTAATAAAGAAACGGCAAGTTGTGTTGTTAAAACTAGAGTAGGAAATAAAACAAAAATAGATTTAATCAACAAATATAGATTAGTGTTTACCTTGAAATTGATGCAATGGACTTTGAGTGCTATGTTATTATGATAGAGAGACAAACTAAAATCTGAAATTGAATCTAGTGTAAGAGATTAGAGACAACTAAAACCAACCTAATAATTTATTAAAAAGAATTGTGTTAATATTTCCCACATTTTATGATTTATTTTTTTTTAAATAAAAAAATTAAATACTTATTACAATTTTTTTACCCAGTCACAATTTAAAAGAAAGAATTTAACAATTAATTCTTGAACTAAAAATAATGGTTCCTATCACCTTTTCTTTGTTCTTAAAAAATCATTTTATTTTTATTTTATTCTTGGTATGTATCAACTTTTCAATTGCTCTTTGAAATGTTTTTTTATTTTATTTCTACCTTAATTTAAAATTATTGAATTTATTCTTTTAAATTGTGATCTGTAAAGAAAATTGTTATATGCATTTGATTCCCACCTAAAATAATAAGTAAAATTACAAACAATACTTATAATTCTTATGTGTAGGTGTAAAGATGATAAGCACCTTAAAAATAATTGTTTATAGTTATATTGTAATGGTGAAAATTATTTATCTTGCATTTTTAAAGGTTTATTTTGGTTCCCTTATTTTTTATGCAATGACAAAGGACACATTTTTCTTTTAAAGTTAGTATATAACTTAAACTTTACATGTTTTCATTTGCACTCACTTAGGAATTGTTTAATTACTTTATTCTAGGTTTCATGTAAAAGGATTCTATTCTCACTTTGACATATCAAAATAACCTTGCATATGAAATGATGAGCACCACTTCTTATAATCTTATTGATATTAACTTGCCTAATGCCTATAAACTTACATATGAAAAGTTATGTTGTTAAAACTATAGTAGGAAATAAAACATAGCCTATAAATATATCAAGGAGATAAATCAATACAATTTAAATCTTAGATAAATTATTGGGTTGAGAATGATAATTATGTAATTTGAGACAAAAATAGATTTAATCAACACAGATATATTAGTGTTTACCTTGAAATTGATGCAATGGCCTTTGAGTGCTATGGCATTATGATAGAGAGACAAACTAAAATCTGAAATTGGATCTAGTGTACAAGAGATTCAAAACAACTAAAACCAAAGAATTTGAGGATATTGGATAGAAATACACTCGTGATCCAATCCATCTAGCATGGTTATGTCCTAGTGGCAATGTCTCATTCTATGTAGAAACAAACATTTGTTACCTACAAAAGATGTTTGCCTAATTTATATCTATGTAAGCAAAAGTGGGTGGTGATAAGAAGCATTGTTGGGACCTACTCTGAGAGAGGGGAAGAGTGGTCAACTTTCTTGCTAGTATTAAGGCCCTTGGATTGATTCAATAATATTCAAAATAAAGAATCTTCTAACATTGAGTGTGTAATCTATAAAATGATAATTGATAAATACTTTATCCAATTTATTCAATGAAGCTCTCTTCTATCTTTTTTAATTATTGAAATAAATTAAGAAAATGCCTTTAAATACACAACTATAGACACACAAAATTTATGGCCTTTTAAGACCTTAGGCCTCGTAAGGAAATAAACATGTGTAAGGAATGGTTAATCCTAGAAGGGTTCACTTAAGATCATAAACATATTTGTGCAAAGTGGTGTAAAACAAAATGAGAAAAATATAATGTACGTGATATGCTTTGTCTGTAGTATTTGAAGCAATAAAATAGACCATGACACACACACAAGTAACTAGTTTCATACCTTATATAATGTTCTCCATGAATAGTTATTTGTCCAATTAACTATTCTATTTTATTTCAAAGATGGATTTTGTTGAGAATGATGTCTCATTTATAAATTTTGTTATAGATTATTCACTTCTAATCATCATAATGTTCATTGATACCAATTCAATACTTTTTAAAATGTCATCTACATTTTATATGGGAATTTGTCAAATCATATGCATGATTATGATACATGTTGTGTTGTGTACCATGATTTTGACAATAAATTATGGACTAGTAAAGGAGCTTACTTAATTCAAACATTTAATCCTTAACACCTTAAGATATAGGACATGAGGCAATAGATACTAGAAAATATTGGTTAATAGATACAAGAAACTGAAGTTAAAAACATGTATAAATGGAAGTTATTATAGTTTGGATAGTACACAACTATACTTGATTATTAATATTGACATATCTATCCAAAAAGTATAGGAAGCTTAGAAGTCTTAACCAAATCATCAACTTGAGTATATTGTTTGACTTGTAAATTTACTAGGCAAAGTTTATCCAAAATAGTTAATACAATATTGAGGTTTTAGGGGGGTTTTATAAACTTGATTTGGCCATGGAAGATTGGAGAAAATAACATATAGGCTTTTTCATGATGAGTGACATAAAAGTAGTTTAAAAATGACATAATTATTTGGGAGGATTATCTCTACCTTCTTAGCTAAAAATGTACATATGAAACATGTTAAAAAATGTGGTGTATTTTTGTACATCATGGAGCTAGAGCTTGTTTTTTTAAGATTAGATATGGAATAATTATTCATGAAAATAACCTATCTCATGATTAGATAGTCTGAAAGTTCATGAATATTGAATTCATAGGTTTCCTAAGCAACAAGTTGGAACAAAGCACTTCTAGGTTCTTCTAGAAATAGGGTTTGTGATGTTGAATAAGACACATAGAGGAAGGCTTTGCTTGGTGTTGGAAGAGATATATGGTACATCTCATGTTGAGTTCCCTTGTTGTGTGTTACGATTTTGAATAGATGGTAGCTAAAATTAGCACTATATGTATGACTTATTGAATATATGGGTTTGTTTGATTTTCTTTTCATTAGTTTCATACCTTGTTTCAAATCCTAAACAATTACCTAGTCCATAAGTTTAGGAAGGGTTAGATTATTTGCCACTTTTGTTGGCTTTAACAAGGTCTAGAATTGGTCAAAGAAATCCAACACAGGTAGATATGGATAGAAGGAGATTCTTTATTAATAGTTAACACCCTGAGAAGTAGGAAAGTACACAATTGGAAGTTGAAATACATATTTCAATCTATATGGAGTATCCTAGATACATTTGAAATATACCGGTGCCCTCATTGTTATCATGAGGCAAATAGAGTTGTCGATCTATTAGTGAATATGACCATAGATCAACATGAAACATTCAAACCCCTGTTAATGGGGGTGAGGGAGATAAATTCCTCTTAGCAAGGTAGAATGCCAAATGAACTCCATCAGATAAGGGTCGGTTCAAATTAAATTTTGATGGGGCTTCGAAAGGTAACCTGGGCCCAACAGGGGCACGAAGTATTGTAAGAAATTGGGAATCAAAAGTAATGGGGAAAGTATTAAAAAGACTTCATTCATCAACCAATAATAATGCAAAATTTGAAGCACTTCTAATACCTATCTTCAGGCTTGTAAGGTCCTTGGCATTAAGAAATTGAATATAGAAGGAGATTCTCTTCTAGTAATTAATGTAGTGAGGGGAAACTTTATTCAAAGTTGGAAGTTCAAGGCCTTACTAGAACAAATATTAGATATTTTAACCTTCCTTGAAGACTATACAATAAACCATATTTATAGAGAAGCTAATGGAGAGGTAGATAGTTTGGCAAATTTGGCAGTAAATTTAAAGGAGGATTTGGTGGTAGATTTAGCCGAACATGAACTTGTATATTAATCATTTCATGTGAGGCAAGTTGATGGTTGCCACCCGAGATGGTAGGGTTGAAGTAAATATAATGATGAAGCATTCATTTCAAGCGATGGTGGTAGGCAGATTAAAGCTAGTGAAGGGAAGGAAATATTATTACATGTGGAGTTGTAGGTAACAGATAGCTAAACCAGAGTCATGGAAATGCCTATTTGCCTCACCAGTACTCATAGACAAATGGCATTTCTCGGGCTTGTCTCAGAGAAAAGACTTTAGTCTATTTTTAAAACTAAGAATGGGATTTTGATGTTAGCTTTCCAATGGGTTTTGGGAGATGAATTTTTATGGGCAGATCATTGGCACAGGGTTAACACAAATGTAGCTTCAATGTTCATAGCAGCGTTGTTGGATGTTGGCAAATTAAAGGGGGATATTGAAGTGTTGGCGAGAGCATTTATAAAAAGTGAATCTTCTCGGTGGTTTGGAAGAGGTGATTGACATTGCTAGGTATGGCAATGGCATACCGAGGCCTAAAGATTTTGCAAAGGTGAAATAGGACGGGGAAATTGTTAAATGGTTGTCGTTTATAATGTCGGAGAGAAGGGGAGGTGAAATGAGCAGGAGGAAAAAGGTGGAGAAAGTTGTGAGCTTTCTTAAGCAAGTGGCGGGTTTGCAATAGGCAAAAGCGGGAGACTAGTTTGAAATAGCATAGGCAAATGACAAAGCCGATGGAGGAGAATGGAAAATTCAGTAAGATATGATAGTTTGGTTTATAAAGTTTCTTGTTTTGATTAGTATGTTAATGTATATTTGATAAAAACAATATGTTTAAAGTAGTATATTACTGGTTAATAGGCAGGGGAAAGGATTTTGGGGTGAATTTCTGAAGGTAGGCCTGCATTTGGATGTTATATGTAAAAGGATGGATGTAATACTCTGTTAATATTTTTGTTATTAATATAAAAGAAGCATCCATAAAACATTAAAAAAAAAATGATTCCATCTCACACAATCAACCCCCTTCCCTTCACCTCCGGATAGAAATGGAGAAACCTCAAACCTCAAACAATTTCACATGAAGGATCGGATATGTATCCACATGATTCAGACATTTTAAGGCAAGATTACACATAGAGAACTATCTATAGTTCTTGGGTCTTTGTGATAGATGAAACGGGAGCATGCATCAATATCCAGCATGGACATCCACCTCATCCAGTGCATAATGGTTACTGACACATCATCCATAGGCATATCCTGTTAGTCATTTAATCTTCAACGATCAACTCCTTTTAATCCCATTAGCAACACACAACCAATTTAATGCTATGTATTATATGTGTGTCGCAGTAGTGGGATCGAACCCAAATAGGAGCGGGCTATCATCAGAAGATCGAACCCCAAGGACATTCAATACATCATACAAACACCCCTTTCCATAAATTCTCACTAGGTGCCACCAGGCAAGTAGTTATGAGGCTCAAGGTGGATTGCCCCTAAATTAGGGAAATTTTAATGAGGCAATTATTTCTCACCGCCTCCCCTTGTACTTCGAGTTGGAGCTCTCTATCCCACATTAATTCCTATCATCCTCCCAATTCTATATTAACGCCAAGCTTTTCCTCTGCTCATTCCATTTTCTATCCTTCCTTTTATTGGTCTAGCTTCTCTACAATGTCCATAGCAAACTGGGTCAAGAATCTCTGAGTGTTTTCCCCACCTCTAAAATAGGAATCGATGGAGCGTTTTCTCAGGTAAGTTTTCGACATTGATTGTCCCCATGTCGAATTTGCCATCAGAACTATCACTAGTGAATCCTTGTTGCGATCATGTTCCCATGTTTTGGTGTTTTCATAGGTGGCCTCCATTTTTCTTTCCAATATTATGGGTTTGGTTCAAGACACGGAGTTTATTGAAATGGTGGGTTATGGCTACATGCATGAATACCTGATATCTACAGAAAGGTCGAAGAGCATCCTAGAGGAAGGACTACGATATGCACGTGGGTGAAGCTCCTATCGATGGACTATTCGGTGTTGAATTGTTGCGCTCCTCACCGGCGGCTGCTTATATTTTTCATGCGATGCAGAAAGGGTTACGAAGTGGTTGTGCCAACACCTTGAACAATGCCCTAGAGGCACACTGCTTCTGGCTCCTACCTGGCTTGGACATTAAATCTAAAGATATATATGGAGCTATTGGATTCCTCAGGGTGCATGCGTTAGATCAGGTTCCCCATCCACCGGCTATGGATCACTATACTTAAATATCATCCACTTTAATGATCAAACAATCAATAGCAACTTTACACTTTTCACAATAAAGTGTGTTATGTTCTTTTTTTTTTTTTGTTAATTCAGAGGTGTCCCCACGACTCTTAGAGCGACCCCTCTCGTCTTATCTTGGTCTTATAAACTGCCAAGTTGGGGTCCGGGAGGGGGCGAGCAGAGGTGAGACTAGTCCTCTGGGGATGAGCACAGCAGCCCGCAAGCCACACTCATTAGGTGAGCTCTGTGGGCTTCAAACTCGGAACCTTGAGGGAGCAAACCCCAAGTCCAAGTCGTTACGCCACCGTGCGGGCTCAGTTCAAATGTTATGTCCTACGTTTATTTGCCAAATTTAACCTTTGACTATTGAAGTGGATGATATTTAAGAACAGCCGCTATGGATCCTCCTAGTCCTCCCATTGGTCTCCCACCCATAGCAAAATTATGTGATTCCTACCCAAAATAAAGGCCTATTTTAATGTTTTGGTCACTCCTTTTGTTGTTATGTATCTCCTTCATGTCTGACCTAGCTTTTCGATAACTCTTCAGGCAATTTTTTATATATCAAGCTCTCTATTACCTATATAAATCATGTAATTTTGAACTCCTCATTTATAATACTAGTATGGATGATTTTCACTTTTAAAAAAATGAGAAATATATAATTTAATAATGATTACATTTTGATTGCATTTCAATCCTCACAAATCATGTAAACCCTAAAGGCAACAAAAGCATGAGATAAGAAATTTTTGATCCTTGTAGAGGCACCTTAAGAATGAATACTACGAGATTTTACTCTCTTTGATAAATGATAATGGTATTGATTATTGTATTATTGGATTTAGTGGAATTCTCATTTGAATTATATCTTTAAGAATTCTTGATACTTGAAGTGCTATGGTGGGATAATTAGTATTCTTGGAAAATTTGATGTGATAATAACATGTTAGAATGAAATTGGGTCAGTCCATAATAGTGTGTCCCATTTTTGGGCCAAAGTGGTACATTGAAATCAACATTTTTAAACAAATTTTCACTTTCTAACACTTATAGCAATTAAACCATTAAGAATTTAAAAATGATGTGAACTAGTGATTTTGAGATTTTATGTGTAGATTCTAAATATTTTTTTTTAATTTTAAAAAATAATTTGTGAATTTTTTTACATAACTTTGAATAAATTATTTTTTATACTTAACAGTATTTTAAAAAGTGATGTTTATACCATACAAGATAACTTTTTTTATAAAAAAGATAAAATTATAAATTTTTGAACATAGATTTGTAACACCAATATCTAGTGCGTAGATATTTTTTCATAATTTTGTGTTGACTATTTTTTTAATTAATTTTTGAAGTGAGATTAATTATAATTTAGACACAGGTTTATACCATACAACATAAGTTTTTATGTATGTATCCAAATTAACTTCTTCTTTTGTTGAAACAGGACATCAATACATATTGTGCAAATATTTTTCACAGTTTTTTCTATATGTGGGGAATAGAGACCTTAATGTTCGATGAAAAACCTATATTCACAATAAAATTGAAAATAAATATAATAATCAAATGAAATGTATTCAAAATAATACTTTTTAGAAATCTTATACTAAGGGCTACATACTTATAGAATGGGTAAAAGTTCAAAGTTGTGTCACACTTCAGGACAACTTATCAACATAAATGAATTTAAGTATTTCTAAGTAAAAGTCAATTTTGGTGAAACATATATTCTATCTAGATTCATTCTAACTAAATTAGATCTAGGCCACAACTTTTCCAACTGAAACCATCCACTAAAAACACACTTCAGGCCAACTTATCAACATAAATGAATTTAAGTATTTCCAACTAAAAGTCAATATTGGTGAAACATATATTCTATCTAGATTCATTCTAATTAAATTAGATCTAGGCCACAACTTTTCCAACTGGAATCATTCACTAAAAACATGTGTAGCATCACTTTGGGGCTAATTTACCCAAAAATGAAATTATTTAAAAAATTTGATGTTTTAACAACTCCTAGTTGTGAAAATAATCATTTTAAAAGAATCTAAAAATATCCTTTTATAAATCTATAAGTCTACTTTGTAAAAATATATTTTTTAAAACATTTCAATTAATGTTTATATTTTTTTTTTATTTTTACTAAAAGTAGGTCATCAACACCAGAATATTGTTAGGCCTACTCTTACCTCACCTGTATTATTTTGCTTATGGTACTCTTTTGATGGATTTATTGTAGTCTTGTGTATTTTGGGGACTGTTGATCCCGCACTTAGACCTTATTACCTTATCTTGTACTGGATTAGATAGATAGATTGTGCTTTATGGTTGGTTAGATGGCATGTTAGATTCCTTTGATGATATGTTGTTATATGCTAGGATGTCATTTGATGCTATTGATATGTGCTTAGTTGTCAAGACTGATATTATCTCTTACCTTATGCGATCCTGATATATACTTGTGAGTAATGGATGTTTTAAGAGACATTATGTTACCTTGGATTATCTTGATGTTGTATATTGTGATCATGTGTGTGTAATGTATGTTTTTCATTTGCTTTGGCTATTATATCATGTACTATTGATGTGTGCTTGGAAGTATGCAGGTTACTTTTCCATACCCATGGAAATTCGGAGGTCGGACAACAACCATATGTTTTTCCCTATTCAACCGACCTAGTCCTAAGTAGGACTAAGGTCACATGTGTTTGAAAATGTTGATAATTGTTGTAATTGATTTATGACATTTTCTATAGTTCATATCTTTTCAATTTATCTCTTGAGGTGTTGTACAAATGTATTGTTGAGTTTGCACTAATTTAAAGTGCTAAATGTTGGAAGCCACTTTTATGTGATTTTATGTGTTTCTAAAGGTTCCTAATGGTCAAATTTTAACCCTAGGTCATATCCCTAGGGTCTAGGACCATTTCTAGCTTATTTAAACTTGATTTGGACCTTATATGGTAACCCAAACTTGATCCTAAAGTCAAGTTACGAGTTTGAGAAGTGTGAGGATGGTTGGAAGGTCACCATCCCACTTAACCCCAACCTCACCCACTTGGGTAAGGTTACCCTTGCTTCTCATTCTTTAGAAGCTTCTCACATGTGTGAACCTCTTCCCCATGCTCTCACACGTGTGAGAGCACTTGTGGGGAAGAGTGTAGCTTTGATGACTTGTCACCTCCCCATTCATAAGAAGCTTCCCTTTGTGTGCTCACATTCCCCTATACTCTCACACATGTGTGAGATCACTTGTGGGAGAATGTGTAGCTTTGTGAAATGGGGAGGTGACAAGTATCACCTCCCCATTCATAAGAAGCTTCCCTTTGTGTGCTCACATTCCCCTATGCTCTCACACATGTGAGAGCACTTGTTGGAGAATGTGTAGTTTTGTGGAAAGGGGAGGTGACAAGTGTCACCTCCACATTCATGTGGGGTTGAGAGAAGGGTTATGTGGATGGAGGAGAAGGTGACAACTGTTACCTTCTCATCCATTAGGGTTTGAGAGCCTTATCTTTATATCTCCCTCATTTTGATGAGAGGAGGGTTCTTATTTTCATTTCTTTTAGGAATTTTTGGTCTTGTGTTGGGACAGTGAAGGACTTGGAGATTTCTCAGAGGACTTGTGGAAGCTCTTCACCAAAACTCACTCCATTATTGAAGCTTTGAGGTATTTCCCAAGTTTGAACCATTGCTTTTGTTACTATTGCTATGTGAGTATGCATGTTTTATGATTATGTATTTTGGTTTTTTATGTTTTAAGGGTTTTATGGGTTGTTTGGGTGACTCTCCTTATGAGAGAGATCACCTTAGTGTTGGGTGAGAGAGGATGAGAATATCCTTAGTTCCCCTCTTGGTTATGGTGTTTATTTTGTGGCCAAGGGCCTTATTTTGGAGTTTGGAGAACTTTGGGTTATGGCATGAGTGCCTTGCTTTTTGTGATATGTGAAGTCTGGCAAGAGGCCAAGTGATTCATGAGGATGTGTTTAAGAGTGTGGGTCTCCTTGAGTAGAGTGACTTCACTCTCTCACCCTTTTCAAATACATCTCTAAGATGGGTTAGTTATGTGATAAGCCTTGGGTTGGGTGTTGGTGTTCATGAAATAAGTGTTGTTTGTTGTGGATTGAAACTTGGTTGCTTGGAAGACCTCCAAGCTTGGGGGTGGCCTATTTTAGGCCTAAGTTGGGAGGTGAGCTTCCCATGAGTATGGATATCTTATTTTTTTTTGTTGTAGGTTACTTGAAGGCTTGGAGGAGTTGGCTTGTGGAGAAATCATGAGTTTTGTGTTTTAAAATTGTGTTGTAAAAGGGAGTACATTGAGATGCCTCAGCTTCATTGAATATTGTAAGAGTTTTGTCACCTTTGAAGAATTAAACTCTTAAGAGACTTTGGATACCTTGTCTACTTGTAAATATTGTTGTTATCATGAATAAAAAGAGTTATCAAGTTTGTGTTATTTCATTTGTGTAAGAAAAGGAAATATTAACTTGTCTTTCTATCTCTCTCTATATGTTAATCTTGATTTAGTCTTAAGAAAAATGTGAAATAGATGTAGAGAGTAAAGTTTTCAAATAAACTATTCTTGTGAAATATTTACCATTTTTACCCTTATGCTTATAGAAAAAAATAATAATAATAATTAATCATATCTATGTTAGTTAGTTGTGAAAAAGTCGTATTAATTTCATATATTATGTTCTTAGTTTTGGTGTGTATTTACTTGCCAAGTAATTAAGTAATAGAGAAATTTTAAGAGAAAAAGATTCTGGTTAGTATTATATATATATATATATAGATGTATATGTGGTAATATACATCTATATATAAAAATATAGATATAAATATATTTAAAAAAAAATTAGGGTCTCTATATTTTCTTGACAGTGAATGAAAATTTTCATCAATAATAAAAGTCAGAGTGTAAAGCCTAATCAATGACATGTATTTTATTTTTATTTTCATCAAATACTAAGCTAGGGCACGCGGTGCCCATCCGCAGGTTTCTTTTTACTAAGGAAGGCAGAGTAGGGTCGCAGGGGGCCGAAACCCCCTGTGGCTGCCATGCTTTTGTTTACACTGTATAGAGTGATGGGGATGGGGATGGGGACCCCATCCCCCCCATAGAGTTTAAACTCTGTGGGGAGGCGGAGCCCCCCCCCCTTTTTTGTTTCCTTAATTTTCAAAACGCAGCCAAGCCGCTGCCAGAGAGTTGTTCGGCCCATCTTCTTAAAACTATTAATAACCTTTGAACGGCCATTAAAATGGCTCGACTCTGTGTGCCTTATCGACTGTGTTTTCCACAGTATATTTAATATTGCTAAGTGTTGAGGATATATATATAAACTTGAACATATTTGAATAATATCATTCTCTGTGTAAACTGTGAAAGGAGAACAGTGAGCTCCATTTCTTCATTTTAATTTTAAGGTGTGTGTGTGTGTGTGTTTATATAACCATATTTATCTCTAGTTTTTCTTCCTTCCTCTATGTATAAAAAAAATCAAAGAGTTGCATAAATGTAAAAAAAATGCAAATCAGTATATATATTTAATTCTGGTTCATGCTTTCAAAATATAGAATTAACTAGATTAGAGGACTATAGTAAGAGAAATTTTGAGAACTTAGGAGAATGGAAAAATAGGTTAAGAGCAACCTGTAGGAAAATAAGAGATTAGAACAAGTTAGAAAATTATTAAACCATGCTTGGATGATACCTCCTACTCAAGGAGGTACCATCCATCCACTTACTCCTCAAAACCTGCAAACCAACCAGAAAACATTAGCTTTGTAAATAAGCAAATAAGAGAAGTGGGGTACTTTTATAAAATAAACTTAAGGTTTGGTGCCCTAGTCTTAGTGAGTGTTTAGTCCTAAACTAGAATAGTGGTAATTAAACCCAGTTGGTTGAGTTGACCCCTTTTACCTTGGAGTGTTTTTTTTTTTACTTTATTCCTTTATTTATTTTATTAAATGTATTTGGGTTGTGCACTATAGTGGTAGATTGATTAATTTATACCTTATGTTTTAGATTATGGGTTGATTCAAATTATTCGCATGATTGAAATTAAAGCCTTATTGAGAGTATTATATCCTTTTGAAATTGTTATTTAAAGGGAATTATGTCCTTTAGTTTATTTTAAATTAAGTTAATGAAGTTTATTTAAATCTCATTATTTAAATCATTCATACTTTTATTATGCTTGTAGGAATTGCTTATCAAATAATTACTTTTCGAAATGTTTGGGATGGGATATTGTCGAAATAATGCTTTTAGATTTATTTAAAGATTGATAAAAGGGTTAGGTAGGAATTTTATTTTAAATCAATTTTGTACCCTCCTATAGTTGATGAGGTGACGTTATGCTACCAAATAACTATAGGAGGCTTCCTATTTCATTTTGCACCGTTATACTAGCAAAATTTCCCTGGACTTTGTGTGGGTTATTTTTGTTTAATTTTAGTTTAATACTTCCTGCCTTATGTGATTAGAGTGATTTAAATGGATTTCAAACTTTATTCGAAATCGACCCACTTCATTAGGGTTTATCTAGGGTGGAATTTTGTGTTGGATTCCAACCCTCTCAATGTTGTCTTTCGTAACGTAAACCCCCTAGTGGCTAGCATCGTAGGGTTACGATTGGATATCGTATTAACCTAAACTTGATTGACTTTCCCGCCTATGGGCGTTGCACATAACATTGGTTGCAGAGTCAGCTGCATTGCAAGCTAGTGTCACCGAGCACACATGTTGCGTGCGAGGGGGTTTTGTGGTGTCAAGGGGAAAAAATTTTGATATTTCATGTCATGACCACATGACATGTGGTTATCATGTCATAACCACATGGCGAATGTTGGCATGACAACTATGATGTTGATTGTCCTCTCAAGAAAAAAAAATAAAGTTTATTAAAAAATATTGAAAAAATACGATACACTAAAGGAGAGATTCCATGTTGATATGATATTTTTTCTTCCTATTTTGGATAAATAGTTAAGACAAAAGTTGACGTCCTGTCGAAACAATTGTGTTTTCATTACACACAACTTCTAAGATTTATTTTAAAATATATATTTTTCAAAATGGAGAAAAAAATAATCCATGAACTAAAGTTTTGAGTTATGAATACACAAGAAAAAATAGAAGGAAAATAAATGAAATTTACTATATAAAGTGCAATGTCCCATTCAACCTTATTTTTCATCATTTTATCAACAACTAAATTATAGTGTCAATTTTATAAATAAAATACTACATTTAAATAAATTTTTTAATTCTTTATTTAAAAATATAAACATAAAATACACTAAAAAATATACATTTTATTAGTTTACATCATTTTAAAATTCAAAATATATACATCACTTTGTATTGATTCAAGTTAAAAAGTTAGATCAATGTTGGTTGTTTCATTTATAAAAGTGTAATATGGATATGAACTTTCATCCAAATAGAATTTCTAAAAGACTTCATTTGATCCACCCAAAGGTGAAGCAAAATTGGTTTTTTGTCACCATTTTGATAGGTGTAGAGGAGACTCCATCAAGGGTTTGATTTAAGACTAGGGGGCTCTTTCCAAGGGGGTTTGATATAAGGGGGTTTTATCTAACACCCTTCAATTAAACCCTTTTAGATGCAATCTCTCAAAGATTAAATCATTATTTTTCTAAAAAAATATATGAATTCAGTTAAAAACCATGATGTCCCATAAATGGGACACACTATTGTGGCAACACCCAATTGTATCAAAAAATATTATGGTTCTCTGATATTTTAGCTATACCTTATATTAATTTATGTAAATCCTTTTAGTTTACATACATGAGACTTGGCATGTCTATACAATGTCAATATCTTTGTGTGTCTTGAGTATAGACTATTGAATTCATGATTACCTTGGTTGTACAATATTGTAAATTATTTTTAAATCTTTATTTAGTGATGATGTATATTAATATTCTTGAAACCAAGACCAACAAATTTATTATTTAAAGGAAACTAGGAATCCAAAGGATTTATGATGTGAGTTGTTTTAAATGGAGGGAATTTGAATGCTAGGATGTCTCATGGGTTTTGTGGTTAGGACATGCCTATAAATGTTTGGCCAAAGATCAAATAGTATGTAAAATATCAGGTTACATGTCCAAGTTTTTTCGTAATTGCCATATGATTGCATAGTTGTGCATGGGTGTTACAAATTGTATACATCATCTTTTCCTTGTCAATTCTCAATATTGAATCCCATTGTAAAGAGAAAGGATAAATCTCATTAAAAATATTAAGTAGGAATTCTATAATTTTTTTTATGAAGGATCCTATAACTCTTTGTTGGTGGAAAATAACCTTTCATGATTATATTATTTCAAAGGTTTAGGCATTATAAGATCTATCTTTTTTTCTTTGTAGAAAAATTACAAATGTTAACAATTGGGGACATTTCTATAAATTTAATTATTGAATTACTAAAGGATGTTCATCTACAAATTAAAAACTACTTGTCTCTATCTATAGTCTCATCATCTCAATGATGCATCCAATGAATTAAATCCTTAATTAAAGTAATGATGTATGTGTTGAAGATAGTCATAAATCTATGGTTAGAAACAAAGAAAATAGTTTTTTAAAATAATTAAAAAATTGGATTATGAATCATTTTTTATATAAAAAACATAAACCTTAAATACACTCTTGTGTATTGTTGTAAACATGTGATCACACTCTAATGCATAATATTTCCTCACAATAATAATCCTAATTGTTACAAACTCATTGTGATAATAAATAACATCATTAGACAAGACTATTGAATATTGCTCGTATGCATAAATGTAGTGTAACAATTTTATTTAAACATGTTTAAAAATATGTAAGAAATAGTAAAAGTAACTGCTTCCTTTCTTCAATACAAAATTGAATTTTCTAAGATGGTGGATGTTACCATTAAACCCCATATTAAAATACTTAAATAAGCATATCAAAATTATTATTAAAGAATAAAAATTAAAATAAAGCACACCATAAATATAATTAAATATATCATTTGAATACAAAGTCACTCAATACGATCACAGTAGATTATAATATCATATACTCTAGATTAAAACATTTGTATCACACAAATCAACTAGTATTTGCATTTCCTTCAAAATTTAAATCTATCCTTAGAACATCATTTTAATATGTTACATGATAAAGTTTATCAAAATTGGTTCACATATAAAAAAAATAATGCTAATTTGTAAGAATATGATGCCATGCAACTTAACTATTACATAGGAACATAACTAAATCACATGAATAACCATTTATTCTAATTTTAAGTTCAATTCTTATGTGTAATTGTAAGGGGTAAAAGTGCATAGCCTACAAATTTATTCTATCATTTTATGTCACTTTGTACATATGTCATAAATATATAATTATAATACACAATTTGACCTATTTGGTACACAAACTAACTCTTACATAGAACCCATCAGCCAAATGCAATTAAAAATGGCCTTAGTCCAAATCAATCAACATCCTAAGTTCACTTGCCACCTTGGACTAGGATGCATGGCACAACCTAATCCATCACCTTCAAATTTTAAAATTCTATACTCTAAAAGTGATCATATCAAAAACTAGTCATACTAGTTAGTCAACAACAAAGTCAAACTACCACCACACCAAAATAGCTAAACATGTACCAATTCTTCAATTACTCCAATTATTCAACCTTTTATCTAAATTTGATTCATTTTTTATGTTGAGATATTTTAATTAGATCAATAGTAGAGGATTGTTTATATTTGCATATAGCAATATATGCATGGTCTAATCTCTCAAAAGGAATGTGATTTACTTATGTTCACCCATAATTTATCACATCTATTCGTAATAAAAAATAGCACACCATAACAAGCTAAAATAACTTTTACAACTAAATTATATTGTTGTGTTGATGAAATTAGCATACCCTTGCCAATTCAAAGATCATTTAGTTTTGAGCCCATTTTGATCGAATATATTAATACAATTATATATCAACAAATGAGACACTCTCGTGATAAGTTTGGCTCATGGATCAATATTTCTTCCTATCTATTCTGAATTCATTTACACCTACTTCTACATATTCAACCTTATCCTATTCCTATTCACACATGTTCCCTCGTGTCAATCATCTATTATTCATTTATCACAACTATGGTGGCTCCCATATCTATATATATTCACTCCCCACCTCAAGACATTTACTTTCTTTCCCAAGTTAAATCTTATTCCACTTGCTCAAGATCAACCCTAAGGTGCTTGAGGATGAACCCAAATTTTAAATTTTAAGTTATAATTCTAAAATTATTTCCCTTTCTTACTAGGCATTATGAGTTGACTTGGCACAAGTTTTTGTGAAATGTTTCTATGTTTTGGTATTTGGAGTTATTTAATGTTTTATTAATTCATATAGTTGAACAAGGATTAGTAATTACAGGAACATTTGGATTTGGGTCTTAAAAAGAACACACTACATTGGAATCATATAGGCCATTTACATGCTTTAGAATTTTATATATGATTTTTTCATTCTGAAAGAACCTAAAAGAAAAGATGAACCTTTTTATTTAAAATAATAAGGTGTAGGTAAGGATATTTTTAGAGTGTTGTGTGTGTGAACAAAGAGTGCAAATTCAATTTACCTAAAATTATCTCCAACTAGCCTAGCCTTAATTAAACACCATGAAAACTAGGACTAGCAACTTGACAAACTATGCTAATTGGACACATGTAAGACTTGGAAAATGGAAATGAAATGTAAAACAATAGTGGAAAAGTGGTATCAAATGTACCTATACAAAAAAGTGGCCTTTAGGAAAGTCACTTCTAGAGTGTTGTTCTACAAATGCCTATGAAATTTGAAGGTGTTTGGAGAAAAGGACACGGTTTCCATTAGGCAAAATGGCATGTCTAAATGTAATGTATAGTCCTAATAGATCCATTAGGGGGTGGTCTTTTCTAGAGAGAAGATAGGGACTTGAGATTTGACATAAAACTTGTCAATAATGTGTCTTAGATTCTTAGAAATGCCCACCTATTAGTGACAACTAGAGAACCTATAATTAACAGTAAACTTAGAAAGACCTATTGAACTTGAATGAAACAATGCATGTGGAATGTAGGGCTGGAATGGTTTTTCTTGGAACATGAACCAATGGAGGTCTAAAATTAGATTGGATCAATGATGATAGTGTGATTATGCATCCCTAGAGTTTCCAAGTCCTAATCTGTAATAGAGACATGGAAATCATCTGAAAAGATACAAGTCCTAATTTTGATTTTAAAAAGATGAGATAAATTGATCAAAATATAGCAATATCACTTGGTAAATGTCTAATTTATAAGCATGGATCAGTCTATAAATGTATTGAGGACCTCGGGTATCAGTCTGGATGGAAAATCACTAGTTTTGGCCTAATATACATAATTTATAGCATATAGGGTGGCCTTGTCCACTTCAAGTAGCCAAGAGGGTGGCCTTCTTTTTGATAGATAGATCTCTACAACCTCAAGAGGTTGAATTAGTAAATTTCCTACTCTACATATTCTTCATAAATTGGCCTACAATCACAATTTTGCTAATGGGAACCCTATAAAAAGAAAGGTTAAAGGAGGAGTCTACTTCAGTTAGTCCCCTTGTGGACTTTAAAGCATAGATCCACATTGAAAATATAATAAAATAAACTCATAAAAAATAATCTATGAAATGAAATAAATATGAATCATTTTATAGCCATTAAAACCTACAACTTCATGGTTAAGGGTTCATAGAAACACACAAAGCCAAGTAGGAGTAGAAAAAGGTTTTCAACAAGACTTGGGTTGGCTCAAAATGAATTTTTGGGTGTTAACAAGGTGTAGTGCCCCTCATTTTGGCTTTCTGATAGATTGTTAGTTGTTCCTTCATATCTAGACATTATGGCATACCATTGATGATGGATTTACTGTTTTGATGTAGTTGATGACACTCATTGATATTTCTATGATGACACTGCTGATGCTTTAAGATTGGTATATTATGTTTATGAGGTGATTAGTTATGGGTTTAATTGATTATGTGGATTAATTTTACTATGTGATTTATGCGACTATCTGATGATGTGTTATCTGGTTGTTTAGTTATTTATGAACTTGCCTGATGTAGATATTTGTGATGTGTTTGTGAAGGGACAGTGTAGCATTACTCATGTTTAGTACCCTACTACGCTGTGATTCCCTATCATAGTGTGCCTATTGGATGATTACATATATATTTGTACTCAACCGTTTCATTTGTTGCGGGTTGCAGGTACCAAGCATCGACTCCACCTTAATTGGCAAGTTTGAGCCTGCCTTCATACCAATGGAAGTTGTGGAATGGAGATAACATGAGGTCCCTTAGTTGACATCATTCTCATTGAGGATGAGTTCTCAGTTTTGGGTTCTGTCAGTTTGGTCATTTTGGAGCATGGTTATGAGTCTATGTTGTTTGTAATGAGTTGTCATCTGGTAATGTTGGTTGTAGTTTATCGAGGTGAGTTTTGTTTTGGTCTATTGTTTCATCCAATAGAAATTATTAATCTATTTTGTTAAATAAATAATATTAATTTTTTTAGGTATATTAAGTATTTGTTAGAAATTAAATTAATAAATTCTAATAGTTAATAATAATAATAGTAAATAAATAAATTATAAATAGCCAATATCTTATTAAGTGAATAAATATTTTATTGTGTTATTATAAATATCCTATTTTGTAATTTAAGATTAGTGGATTTTGTTGAGTTGTCATATTTAATTAGCGTGTGTTTATATAGAATAAGAAGGAATATTGGGTGCTCTGGGAAAGTAAATGCAATATCTATTTTTGTGGCTAAATGGGGAATTATGGAGAGGGTGGATGGTGAGGTAATGGGAGACAATTGATGGCATTTTACTATTTTATATTTCTGAGTATATTTTTGGGGGGGCTGACGGGACTTGGACTGCATGATTATGGAATGGAAGGAATTCATGGAAGTGGCTATCAAAGAAGAATGAGACAAGAGGGGACCCAGTCAAGCTAGGGATTTTGGCACCATGAAACTATTGCAGTTGTGAAAAGATCAAGTAGCCCTCTATCCATCTGGAATTTAATATTCTAATACATAAACTTGCCTATTTCCTTGCATATTTTGTAATTGTATGATTTGAAATATGTTTAGGTGCTTTCTTTTTGTATTTCTGTATTTTGCAAGTACATAAATCCAAATTATATCTACCCTATCTCTTCCCATTTCTCTGAGAATCATATGTTGTTGTGATTGCTGAGTCCCATTTTTATTCACCCATAACATCATTTCGTTTGCCTCTTCACCAAATCTATTTTCATCATATTTTGCAAGACATGGTAGTCCTTGAGGCATAATTTATTAGGCAAATCATTAACAGTCCTCATGCCTTGTTTATGCTTCTATAAATTTGCTTGCTATCTCTTGATCTATAGTGAAATTCCTGTTGGCAGCATCAATGTAGTACTTCTTCACCTACTTGCATGACGATGACATCTTTGAGACATTCTATCAAACAGTTCGTGTGGAAATATCCATACCCTGTATCAAGGCATGTTTGGGCATAGTCGTGTTTTAACTTTACTTTTGTTGCATGTCATATTTGTTGGCTAGAAGGTTACCCAAGACTGCTCTTAAACCCTTTGTGCTTATCCTGGGAATTTTTCCTTCATGTTTGGTTCTCTGCATAAGGCATTATGTTTTGGCCGTGTGTCATGTTTATGCTTGCACATATCACATAAATATTTATCAGCAATTTTTCACAACTTTCAAATCTGTCAGCAATTAGAAATTGGGTTGTGGCAAATAAGGCATTAGGCCAGAACTATATGGATGTTGCCTTTAAATATAATAAACTCTTTCTCCTATGACATTAGAGCTATTTGTCACTTTTAAATCTATTTACCTTGTTTTGGCGTTGCTGAATTGAGACTCACTAGGTCATGGAGTCTAGTTCTTTGTCCGGCTGCTGCATTTGTTTATAAGTTTCTTAAACCTTTATATCGAATCCATTCTGTGAATTTCACAATCATAACAACATCCTTCGAGGCATTCTACCTAACCTCAATCAGATTCTTATGTGAGTGTTGGTGATTTCCATCGAATTCAATCTGTGAATTGCTACAATTATATTGGCATAACTTGAGATATTCTAAATCTGAAATTGCCTACTTTGGATTATGCATGATGCCTACTATCAATGTGAAATTTGATGTCATCATAATATCTTTTTGAGGCCTTCTGAGTTTGCATTTATTAATCATTTCTAGATGTCGTTCAACGAATTCCATCTTTGCAAGTTGCTATTATCAAACGATGCTTTTGCTTGAGTATTTCTAAAGTCTTTTGATGGATCAATTTATATCAAATCTACAATTATGGCTTCTATCAACCGTATGCCGTCGTGCCTTTGTATTTTACCATTGAGGATGTTATTTAGCCATCATTGTAGATTATGTGGGAGGTCACCTATAATTTTGGAAAGAAATTTAGAAATGATAATCATTAGGAAATAAATCTAGCAGATTTGAAATGAGAAGGCTTCTATTGGTATTTAATATTAGAGAAATCTATATTGAAATTTGAGAAGTTTCCTTAATTATAAACAGTTATATAAAATGATTTTTGATACTAACTAACGTTGTGTTTAAGCATATAAATGATTATATATATTAATGTATGGGTTATAATTTATATAAATATATGTATTTTATTTTATTTTATTTATATATATATAGAAATATGTTCCTTATTACTTGTGTATTATACTAAAATATATAATTATGTCTTTTGATTTATGTGTTTGTGATTTAATGGGCTGAATGAATATGTACTTAAATTAATTGCATAATTACATTGGAAAGGAAAATAGGAGTTTTAGATTAATTTAAAGTTATTTTAACATTGAGATTTGTCATAATTTTCTTATTATGGAGTTATGGAGTTAGAATATTGTGTTATCATTTTGAATTGAAAGATGGTGTTGTTTACTTGATTTATCAATGTAGAATTCTGATAATAGGATCTACAAGTGAATTTTATTAATGGTTGGGTTAGGGGTCTTGATACAAGTGTTAAGTTGATATCCTGAGGTCTAGACTGTTCATGTATTTAATTCAGCTAATGTTATTATGTGTTTTGAAAATAATGTGGTGTGAGAGTATTATGTCTCTTGTATGACAACCTTGGTTTCATAAATGGGGAAAAATAGTGCATTGGACAATGATTTTCTGAGTTGGTTCTTGTAGTTATGTTTTGGATGCAAGAAGGGAAATGCCTTGCATTGATTATGTATACCTGTTGTTTCAATGATGATTCTTGTCTTGTTTGATAGGGTCTTCTAGATGTAGATAGGGGAGTGGCTTCCAATGTGGGGTCGGTGCCCAAAGTGGCTGTCAGCGTAACCCATTAGAGGTGATTGACAAGTGATAACCTAATAATAAACCTAGGGGGTGGGTAGTCATTCACAGTAACCTAGATAATTGAATTCCTCACCCATGCCTATAGTGCTAGTTAAGACTAAGGATGGGATGAGAAGGCTTGGTTGGCAAGATCAACTTCCTTATCTTCATGAAAGGAAGGTTGATTCCACATGTGTCACCCTATGGGGCCAGCGTCTAGTGAGAGACTATCAGGGTAACCATAGATGGGGGTCGGCGTCTAGTGAGAGACTTTCAAGGTAACCCATGTAGGACAATGCGATGACACTCCATCCTACTGTAGTCTAGTTTTTCCCTCTTGTGTTCTTCCTCATTGTTCATGTTGCCTCTGAGAGCATTGTTTGAGCTACTTGTGTTATATATTTTAACTATGTTGTTAGAATTTGTGTTAGTCTTTTATCTGTTTATATTTGTCATCTTATCTGTTAACATTGTGGGACCTCATTGTTATCTCCTAGCATAGGGGGTGGACCTTAGGGTTCCACATGGTCAGGTGGTTGTGCATTATTCCATTGGTTTTCTGGTCCCTTGGTTCATGGATGTATCTCTTGTAGCAAATTCTAATTTTGCACCTGAATTTGAAGACAGATATTTGTACTATTTGTATCTAAACCTATGTATCAGTGGAATTCCTTATGTAATTTGATGTATTTAGAAAAAGAGCTTTTGTATCAATGAAATTATGTAATTCCTCTTGTAAGATAAACTATTATGCACTTGTAATAATTATTGCAAAAATGTTGATGTATTTATCTGATGATGTAATAAAAGTTGTTAGTTTGACTCCTTTGATTTATTTGAATAAACTATGTATGTAGTTGAATATTTTTTAATTGCACTAATGCACCTATGTAATCCTTAGAGATGTTAGTTTAACTTGTTGCTATTAGACTATGTTATGTTTAGTTATCATTACTTCTATTAATAAAAATTGCCCTTTTTTTTTAAGTTGAACTTATCTCTAGGGTTGCATGGTGGGGTATTACATTTGGTATCAGAGCCAAGTTTTCAAACACTAGGTACCCTAGTTTAGTATGAGCCCTTATGTTGTCCTAGTTGCTAGACTCTGAAGATTATGTTTTCCTTTTGTTTTCCTTGTTTTGCGATCTAAGGTTGTCCTTTGGTGGTGTGTGTGTAGGAGAATGCCTAGAGGTCAAGGTCGACGTTGGGGTCGAGGTAGGGGATGCAGAAGAGGTGGTGGCAGTAGCCCTCCTCCAAGTTCCCCTCATGAGAGTGCTCAGGGAGGTGGGGGTCAGAATATGGAGAATCAGGGTCAGCTGGAGGGAGCTCAGTTGCGTCAATTGCTTGAGGAGGCCCTTGTCCGTCTAGGTCCTAGACAGGAGGTTGATCAACCAGGAGGGAGGTAGGAGATTAATCAGCTGGAGGTAAGGGAAAGAGAAAGGTCTCCTAGAAGAAGAGAGATGAGGGTGAGTGCGAGATCATGATGGGCCAAATAGTGGCAGTGGAGAAAAAACTTGCTGGATGAAAAAGTGCTAACATTTAGACTCATATTTAAATTTGAATGGAAAGGATGTTAATATTTCTAGCTCAAATATGGATTTACTCTAAAAATTTCTTAGGATTACTTCATATTTAGGCAAGTGGGAGTCCCAAAACTTGCCAAAGAAACTTGAAAAACCACCCATTTAGTGTTATCTTGAAATTTTCATAATTTCATCCTTCAAGCTAACAAACTTTTTTTTTAACTAAATTTAATCAAATGAAAAGGGTTTATAGATGAATCTATTAAGATTCTAAAAATATAATATACACCTCATAATAATTTTAATAGGTAATTATTATTAATTTTCTACATATGCTATGTCTGATTTCCTAATAATATAGATATTGAAAAAATATTCATAACTTTCAACATGTTAATCCTTTTTTAAATCCAAATGATGTGTCACATTCTACGATTTATTGGGTATATATTAAAATCTAAAACTTTTGATTTTCATATATTTTTTACCAAGTTAGGTTATCTAGAAAATTAATTTTTAATATTTTAAAAAAGTCACAGTAAAAAATTTATAAATAATTATTTATTTACTTAAAAAATTCAAAAAAATATGCATCACATCCACTCATGTGTCCTTTACTTAAATCCAAATCATGGAGGAAAAATATTATCTTTTTCTCATACTTAGGTTAGCCAGAATGACACCTACTTTTTATGTTTTTCTAAAAAATTTAGTAGTGCTTCATTGAAATATCCAATTTTCACCAAACTATTTTTAAAAATTTCAAAAAAAAATTAGTAGCTTGTAAACTACATTCAATTTATTACAACTTTTATTACTACCTTATTTCTAGATTGTGTAGATAAATCATTTAATTTTTGACATGACGTTACTTAAGTCTGTTTTTCACATTTACATTGCCACTTAGGGGTATTGTCTAGCTCATCATGATCCTGCACTCACCCATTACAACAAAACAAGAGGCTACCTTGGCTAGTCACATGAGAGATCTATTGAGGGAACGCCCTCCCACTTTTGATGGATCTGGTAGTGGTTTGGATGCAGAGACCTAGTTGTTGGATTTGGGTAGGTGTTTTGCCATGCATCTATATGGTAGTAACACCAAGGCAAGATGTGCCATCTTGTATCTCAAAGGCTTTACGTCCACATGGTGGCGTTTGGAGGAATAGAAGTTGCACTTGGATATTGGTATAGTTTCTTGGGAATTGTTCTTGGAGAGGTTTAGAGCTTGTTTCATATCAGATCACTAGAAGTAGTGTCGTGTTGATAAGTTCCATGAGTTGAGATAGATGGCCATGTCCATAGAGCAGTATGAGCATAGATTCTATGAGCTTAAGCAGTATGCTGGCATTGGCGATGATGAGGCTATGTTAGTACAACACTTCATTAGGGGCTTGAATGCCCGTATCAGTGGAGGATTTCATATTTTTGAACCTAAGACCATGGAGGTGGCAGTCGAGAAGGCTCATTTGGTGGAGGAGAATTTGACTATGGATTTTGGAGGTCATACCGGTGTGCATATTGGTCGTGCACCCTCTACAGGCTTTAGGTCTCGTGGTGGTCATTCTCAGGCAGTAGTTTCTTCTAGTGGTCATCATGCACCTGCGAAGGTGGACCACAGTAGCAGCAGCAGCAATATTCCCAAGAAAAACCAAAGAATTCTCAGCCTCAGCAGGGTAATAGATTTCAATCCAGAAAAGATTGGTCTTGGTAGCGAAACAAGCGTAATCATACTGATCAGCTAGCTCAGAGCACACAGTCTACAGTTAGTAGAGGTAGTTTCTAGCAATCTAATGCTTTTCCAAGTGGTGGAGGATTTGGCAGGGGTATAGGATGTTTCTCTTGCGGCCAACAGGACCACATAGCTAGGCAGTGTCCTCAGAGGAATGCTACATGATTTGGTCAGAGGCTGGAAACTTCAAAGCCAATCGTAGGTGATGCAGGTAGGTTGTACATGGTATTTGCAGTGGTTGATGACCACCAGGCAGAGCATCAAGGCACAGTTGTGGAGTCTTCTGGATTGATGCGAGGTATTGGTATTTCCATTCTTTTATATTCTGGTGCTTCTGATTCGTTCATTTCTCCTTCTTTAATGGAGCATTGTAGATTAGTGATAGCAAAGAAGGATGTTAGGTGGCAGGTTGAGTTAGCCTCTGGGCTAAGGTCGCAGTAGAGTCTCTAGTGCATGGTTGTGATCTAAGGATTGGTCCTCTATCTACCACGATAGATCTCCACATCATACCCCTTGGATCATATGATATAGTGTTGGGTATGGATTGGTTAAATGCTCACCAAGTAATGATTGATTGCTGGTGTAAGTCAGTGAAGTGTGTGGATGATTCTAGTAGTGAGGTGAAGGTAGTTGGCATAAAAAGACCCATTTCCTTGCGTATGATCTCTGTTATGCAACTGAAGAGATGTATGCGTCAAGGTTGTCAGTTGTTTGCCATGATAGTTAATGACCTAGAGTCAGAGGAGAGTTGAGAGACATCTCTTGATGATCACCTACTCCTTAGAGAGTATGCAGATGTGTTTCCTAGTGAGATTCTGGGGATGCCACCTAAGCGTGACATTAACTTTAGGATTGATCTTGTTCATGGAGCAGAGCCCATTTCATGAGCTCCATATTAGATGACCACTCAAGAGCTTAAGGAGCTTCGATTGTAGTTGGAGGAGTTGTTAGCAAAGGGGTTCATTCACCCTAGTGTCTCTCCTTGGGGAGCACCTATGATTTTTGTGAAGAAGAAGGATGGATCCCTTCGACTATGTATAGATTATCGGCAGCTTAATAAGGTGACTGTGAAGAATAGGTATCCCTTGCCATGGATTGATGATCTTTTTTACTAGATTAAGGGGGCTAAGGTGTTCTCAAAGATTAACCTTAAGTCAGGATATCATCAGATGCATATTTTTGAGGCAGATATTCATAAGACAACATTTTGCACCCGCTATGGACATTATGGGTTTACTATTGTACCATTCGGGTTGACGAATGTACCTTCTGTGTTTATGGGCCTAATGAATAGTGTGTTTTACACCTATCTCAAAAGATTTGTCCTTGTGTTCTTGGATGACATATTGATTTATTCAAGGACTATGGAGGAGTGTGAGGAGCATTTGAGATAGGTTTTTTAGTGTCTAAGAGAAAATCAATTATATGCAAATTTAGCGAAATGTGAATTCTTTCAGACTGAGGTGAGATATTTGGGTCATGTCATTTCTAGAGAGGGTATTGCGGTGGATCCTTCGAAGATCTAAGCCATTATGGATTGGCCTGCACCTACTAATGTTTCTGAGGTTCACAGTTTTATGGGTTTGGCAGGCTATTATCATCAGTTTGTTTAGGGTTTTTTGAGGATAGCTCACCCCATTACTTCTCTTCAGAGGAAAGGGAAGAAGTTTGTTTGGTCAGAACAGTGTCAGGCAACCTTTCAGACTCTTAAGGAATGGTTGACTAGTGCACCCATTTTAGCAGTTCCTGACCCTACCAGCGACTTTGTAGTGTGTACTGATGCATCCTTGGAGGGTTTAGGAGCAATTCTGATGTAGGATGGTCACATGATTGCCTATGAATCTCACAAACTCAAGGATCATGAGTTGAACTATCCCATGCATGATCTAGAATTAGCCGCAGTTGTGCATGCCTTGGTAAGATGGAGGCATTTTCTTTTGGGACATCGGTTTGAGCTGCATAGCGATCACCGCAATTTACAGTATATATTTATGTGCTAGAGCCAAACCTGAATGTGAGGCAAAGGCAGTGGATGGAGTTCTTTTGTGAGTATGATTTTGAGGTAAAGTATATCCAGGGTAAGGAGAATGTAGTGGTAGATGTTCTTAGTCGGCAGAGACATGAGCTTTCAGTAGTCACTCTTGCAGTAGATGTGAGGTTAGATTCTTGGAGCACTTCCTACTGATAGCTGGTATCAGGAAGTAAAGTCAGAGGTTGAGTCAGGTAGACCCTTAGAGGGTAGATTTGCCGGTTACCCTCTTGAGTTAGATGGTCTTTTGCGGCATTTGGGTCATATCTATGTTCCTAGTTCAGAGGGTCTTCATACCCTAATCATGTCAAAGGCACATCGGGCACCCTATTCAGCACATCTGAGTGTCAAGAAGATGCATGCAGATCTCTGTCAATTGTATTTTTGGAGTGGAATGAAAAGAGATATTGTTGATTTTGTTTCGAGATGTCTTAAGTGTTAGAGAATTAAGGCGGAGCACCAGCATCCTGCAAATCTTTTGCAGCCGCATCTTGTTCCAGAATGAAAATGGGACATTATTTATTTAGACTTTATAGTCAGTTTATCTGTATCCTCTTGTCATCATGATGCTATTATGGTCACTGTGGACAGGTTGATGAAGGTAGCACACTTCTCTCCTATTCAGTCATCGTATAATGCTTCTTCTATGGCTAGAGTATTCATGGAGGACATAGCTAGATTGCATGGGATTCCTCACAGGATCACTTCCGATAGCGATCCAGTGTTCACTTCAACTCTTTGGACTTCTTTACAGTATGCTTTGGGGACTCAGTTGAACTTTAGTTCAGCTTACCATCTGGAGACTGATGGGTAGACCAAGAGGGTTAATCAGGTCCTCAAGGATATCTTCAGAATGTATGTTATGGATCAATAGAACCATTGGGAGGATTATTTATACCTGGTGGAGTTTGCATACAATAATGGATTTCATAGTTCTATTAGTATGTCTCCATTTCAGGCTTTGTATGGTCGTCCTTACCAGACCCCACTAAGTTGGGATCGTCTTGAGGATAGAGTTCTCCTAGGACCGGAAATGCTTAGGGAGATGGAGCAGCAGGTTGAGCATATTAGAGAGTATTTGGTGGCAGCGCAGATAGACAGAAGAAGTATGCAGATGCTCATAAGGTCGATCGGCATTTTTCGGTTGGTGATCGGGTGTTCTTGCGGGTGTGTTTGCGAAAGAGTCTAATCCATTATAGAAAAGGATCTAAGCTTGCACCACACTTTGTTGGGCCATTCAAGGTGTTGGAGAGGAACGGTCCTGTCACTTATTGTCTTGCTTTGTAACCCAATTTATCATGCATCCATGATGTGTTTTATGTTTCTGTACTCAGACCATATTACCCAGATATTGCTCATGTTCTTGATTAGAATGCTCTATAGGTAGAGGACAAGTAGCTGGCTTTGGAGCCCGTAGGTATTTTGTAACACAAGAGACTCACACTTAGGGGCAGAGACGTGGAGCAGGTTAGGGTCCAATGGGATCCTAATGATGAGACTTCTACTACCTAGGAGGATGCACACAGGATGCGGGAGTTATATCCATACTTGTTCACAGGCTTCCAAGAGTAAGCTTGATTCTGGGGGGAGGATGTAGTGCCCCTCATTTTGGCTTTCTAATAGATTGTTAGTTGTTCCTTCATATCTAGAGATTATGACATATCATTAATGATGGATTTACTGTTTTGATGTAGTTGATGACACTCATTGATGTTTCTATAATGACACTATTGATGCTTTATGATTGGTATATTATGTTTATGAGGTGATCAGTTATGGGTTTAATTGATTATGTGGATTAATTTTACTATGTGATTTATGCGACTATCTGATGATGTGTTATCTAGTTATTTAGTTATTTATGAACTTGCTTGATGTAGATATTTGTGATGTGTTTGTGAAGGGATGGTGTAGCATTACTCATGTTCAGTACCCTACTATGTTGTGATTCCCTATCACAGTGTGCTTGTTGGATGATTACATATATATTTGCACTCGACCCTTTCATTTGCTGCAGGTTGCAGGTACCAGGCATCGACTCCACCTAAATTGGCAGGTCTGAGTGTGCCTTCATACCAATGGAAGTTGTGGAATGGAGATAACATGAGGTCCCTTAGTTCACATCATTGTCATTGAGGATGAGTTCTCAGTTTTGGGTTCCGTCAGTTTGGTTAGTTTGGAGCATGGTTATGAGTCTCTATTGTTTGTAATGAGTTGTCATCTAGTAATGTTGGTTGTAGTTTATCGAGGTGAGTTTTGTTTTGGTCTATTGTTTCATCCAATAGAAATTATTAATCTATTTTCTTAAATAAAAAATATTAATATTTTTTTTAGGTATATTAAGTATTTGTTAGAAATTAAATTAATAAATTCTAATAGTTAATAATAATAATAATAGTAAATAAATAAATTATAAATAGTCAACATCTTATTAAGTGGATAAATATTCTGTTGTGTTATTATAAATATCCTATTTCATAATTTAAGATTAGTGGATTTTGTTGAGTTGTCATATTTAATTAGCGTATGTTTATACAGAATAAGAATGAATCTTGGGTGCTCTAGGAAATTAAATGCAATATCTATTTTTGTGGCTAAATGGGGAATTATGGAGAGGGTGGATGGTGAGGTAATGGGAGACAATTGATGGCATTTTACTATTTTATATTTCTAAGGGCATTTTTGGGGGGACTGATGGGAATTGGACTGCATGATTATGGAATGGAAGGAATTCATGGAAGGGGGTATCAGAGAAGAATGAGACAAGAGGGGACCCAGTCAAGCTAAGGATTTTGGCACCACAAAACTATTGCAGTTGTGAAAAGATCAAGTAGGTCTCTATCCATCTGGAATTTAATATTCTAATACATAAACTTGCCTGTTTCCTTGCATATTTTGTAATTGTATGATTTGAAATATGTTTAGGTGCTTTCTTTTTGTATTTCTGTATTTTGTAAGTATGTAAATCCAAATTATATCTACCCTGTCTCTTCCCATTTCTCTAAGAATCATTTGTTGTGATTGCCGAGTCCCGTTTTTATTCACCCATAACATCATTTCTTTTGCCTCTTCAACAAATCTATTTTGATCATATTTTGCAAGACATGGTATTCCTTAAGGCATAATTTATTAGGCAAATCATTAACAGTCTTCATGCCTTGTTTATGCTTCTATAAATTTGCTTGCTACCTCTTGATCTATGGTGAAATTCTCGTCAGTAGCATCAATGTAGTACTTCTTCACCTACTTGCATGACAATGACATCTCTGAGACATTCTATCAAACAGTTCATGTGCAAATATCCATACCCTATACCAAGGCTCATTTGGGCATAGTCGTGTTTCAGCTTTACTTTTGCTACATGTTGTATTTGTTGGCTGGAAGGTTACCCAAGACTGCTCTTAAACCCTTTGTGCTTATCCTGTGAATTTTTCCTTCATGTTTGGTTCTCTACATGAGGCATTATGTTTTGGTTGTGTGTCATGTTTATGCTTGCACATATCACATAAATAGTTATCAGTTATTTTTCCTAACTTTCAAATTTGTCAACAATTAGAAATTGAGTTGTGGCAAATAAGGCGTTAGGCCAGAACTGTATGGATGTTGCCTTTAAATATAATAAACTCTTTCTCCTATAGCATTAGAGCTATTTGTCACTTCTAAATCTATTTACCTTGTTTTGGCGTCGCCGAGTTGAGACTCACTAGGTCGTGGAGTCTGGTTCTTTGTCTGGCTGCTGCATTTGTTTATAAGTTTCTTAAACCTTTATATTGAATCCATTCTATGAATTTCACAATCATAACGACATCCTTTGAGGCATTCTACCTAACCCCAATCGGATTCTTATGTGAGTGTTGGCGATTTCCATCAAATTCAATCTGTGAATTGCTGCAATTATATTGGCATAACTTGAGATATTCTTAATCTGAAATTGCCTGCATTGGATTATGCATGACGCCTACTATCAATGTGAAGTTTGATGTCATCATAATATCTTTTTGAGGCCTTCTGAGTTTGCATTTGTTAATCATTTCTAGATGTCATTCAGCGAATTCCATCTTTGCAAGTTGCTATTATCGAACGATGCTTTTGCTCTAGTATTTCTAAAGTCTTTTGATGGATCAATTTATATCAAATCTTTAATTATGGCTTCTATCAACCGTATGCCATCGTGCCTTTGTATTTTACCATTGAGGATGTTATTTAGCCATCATTGTAGATTATATGGGAGGTTGCCTATAATTTTGGAAATAAATTTAGAAATGATAATCATTAGGAAGTAAATCTAGCAGATTCGAAATGAGAAGGCTTCTATTGGTATTTAATATTAGAGAATTCTATATTGAAAATTAGAAGTTTCCTTAATTATAAATAGTTATATAAAATGATTTTTGATACTAACTAACGTTGTGTTTAAGCATATAAATGATTATATATATTAATGTATGGGTTTTAATTTATATAAATATATGTATTTTATTTTATTTTATTTATATATATATAGAAATATGTTCCTTATTACTTGTGTATTATACTAAAATATATAATTATGTCTTTTGATTTATGTGTTTGTGATTTAATGGGGTGAATGAATATGTACTTAAATTAATTGCATAATTACATTGGAAAGGAAAATAGGAGTTTTAGATTAATTTAAAGTTATTTTAACATTGAAATTTGTCATAATTTTCTTATTATAGAGTTATGGAGTTAGAATATTGTGTTATCATTTTGAATTGAAAGATGGTGTTGTTTACTTGATTTATCAATGTAGAAATTTGATAATAGGATCTACAAGTGAATTTTATTAATGTGTCATGCCCACATTTTCCTTGTGGTCACAACACACATCGCACGTGTCATAGCCACATCTGTCATGTGGTTATGACACGAGATATGAAAAACTTTTCTCACACCGTCCTAAAAACCCCTTTCGCATGCGTACGCATGCTCAACGGTGTTCTCTCATGGCGAAACACTATACTCATCGGCGGAATACAAGTACAATGGCGTGCAAACGGAAACATATAGATCAACAAGAGGGTCGCTACGACGCTGCTAACGTCATTGCAAGAGTGAGATTACCCAAGTTCTTAAATCGAACCCTCGGCAATGTTCGGTAGCAGAATGCCTTACGGCGTTAGTGGGAATTACGCTGCACTCATTTACGCACGTGGTTCGCTGATAGAGGAACCACTCCCTTCGACGCCTTGTTCCAACTAAACCGGCTAGTGATCTCCCTATTTAGTCATTTTTCAGCCAGGCACGGTTGTCTGTCTCCTCTCTTGTTTCCTGAAACATACCCATCCTATGACTTAGCATTTTCAACAAGGCGGTTTGGTTGCCCTCTCTTCCCTTTCCACAAGTTCTTAAGTTGGATTATATCTTTATCGCCCTTACCTTAACTATCTCTTAGTTCATTTAGTGTGTTTATATTTCGGTCTCTCTCTCTCTTTCATTTTCTATACTTTCTTTATGTGCATCCTGTCCTTTCTTCGTGATTTACGTCAATCAGGGTTATTACTGCAGCTATTGTTGATATTAAACCTAATTTCAGGATGATCTCGGTCACATAGGCTGGTTTACTATTTCGCTGGACTCGGTCTCCTAATCTTCCCCGATCTAGGTTCCTCCTCTTCGTAAATACTTAGTCAATTTGTTCCAAAGCACAATTGACAGAAGGGTCCGTCAACTTAGTTCTCTTATCCCGTGTGAGATATGTCGCGCATTTTCTCCTCTGTATTTTCTAATGTTAGTTTTTCCTTCTTCGGAACCTCTTACAGGTTTACATATGAGATTGTTTGCTACAGTTGAGATTAATATGGCCACAAGGATCGTCAGTGGTGGCTTCTTAAGTTTATTTCCAGTGTTCTTTTGAGTAAGGAGTTGTGTAATTTTCCTCTTCATTTTCTGGGTGATTGTTAGTATGTTTTTAGTTGAAACTTCCGAGAATCTCTTTCCAGAGTATCACTGAATATTCCTAAACTCTCTTTACATTATAATTTTATTTTCTCTTGTTTAGAATTACTATTGTTACTGTTACTCATAATTACGATTCATACACTGTTTGTAACTCGTATGACGTTGTCAACAGGTGTAGGTGGTTCACCACTTTATAAAACTCTGTTCAAGGTAATATAGCTTCTTTGGTAGTTGTGTTTGAAACTTAATAACATCTCCTGTGTGAATATAATTGTTATTTATATATATATATATATAATTTTTTTTTTTTTTTTTCCATATCCATGAAACATAGTTATTAACGATTTTTAAACGAGGGCCCAATAAATATATATATATATATATATATATATATATATATATATATATATATATATATATACATAAAATATATTTATTTTAATATCTCAATAATGAACAAATTGGTTTCCCACAACTTAAACCTTTATATATATATATATATATATATATATATATATATATATATATATATATATATATATATATATACATATATATACAGATGTATCTAATCATTCTTATATTATATATATAGCTATATACATAGACATATATAATATATATATATATGCCTATATATAGAGCTATATAAAAATAAACTGAATTTATTTACCAAATCACCCATTCATATGTTAGGGCCCAAGCCCTACATTTTTTTTATGGCTTTCAACCCACAGCAGATGGCGGCCATGGGCGGCGGTGGCCGCAAAGCGGCGGACGGGGATCTGAGGTGGCCGCAGAGCGGCGGACGGGGATCTGAGGTGGCCGCAGAGCGGCGGACGGGGGTTTAAGGTGGCCGCAAAGCGGCAGCCAAAATCCGCGGGAGGCATAAGGGTATGGAGGAGGGGGGAGATGTGGAGTGGGGCGGAGCCCCACCCACATTCCCACGACGTGGGGTGTGGGTGGGGCTCCGCCCCACTCCACACCTCCAAATATGACGAAAAACCTGCGGTGGGGTTTTCTTCCCCACCGCCCATAGTAAATAACGACTGTGTAATTTGTTACCCGCGGCTTAATTTTTTTTTTTGACAGTCTTTCTCCGTTCGTTGATTATTATCAATAATAAAATATCTTCAAATATATATATATATATATATTTATATATTCATATATAAATATATATATATATATATATATGTATATATATAACAACGATAATATATTTATATATATATATATATATATATTTCATATTTATATATATATATATATATATATATATATATATATATATATATATATATATATATATCCCCTTTTTTTTTATATATAACAATTATAATTACTTTCAATTTCTCTATTATTTTCTAAAATGATAATTACTCAAAATGAGAAATATATATATATCTCTATATATATATTTATAAAGTATTTAGAGAAAAATATTATTTTTGTATAATTCCAATTTCGACAATTTTTTTTTTTAATTCACTACTCTATGCATTTTCTCCAAATCAACATAGTATAAAGAAATTGTCATAACAATTAGATATAAATATTTATATATATATATATATATATATATATATATATATATATATATATATATATCCCAATTTCACCAAATGATAAATAGCTCTTCCCTTATTATAAGTATAAATTTTCCATTGTTATAACCATATAAGACTTGTAAATTTACAAACAGATTATATTTACGTGCTAGATTTCCTCTAATTCTTCTAAATTAACAGAATCCATTATTATGGAGAAAACTCAAATATTTAAAAAAAACTGTCTTTTCCATTTCAACATTAAAAGGAAACTAGCATTTCAACTAAAGAAGCAATTCCAAACTTTCAAATGTAAACAACTCAGATTAAGTTGCAAAAACGAATTTATTTCTTTCAGTAATACTTGAAACACAAAAATTGCTATTGAACAAAGGTTGTAAACATCAACTTAAAAATTTAAGCACATTCACATTACAGTTTCACAATCATGAATACCAACTTCCCAGATATGAACTTTCTCCTCCCAAACCGTATACAACTGAAAACTTATGACAACCAATAAAAGTCCAATAATAACAAGACCAGGGAGGTGATTTTCTTCACTCCCAGAATATCAGTAATTTACAACAATAACAAGAGAGGTGTTCCCTCTTCATCTCTATGAAATGAACCAGGCCTAATTCTCATGACAAGAAGATAATCTGTTTCTTCATAAATAGCCAACCAGAAGCTCCAAGAGAAAAACCTGCGTATCAAAGACAAACAAAGAAGACAATACCACTTGTCTAGCTCTCCTCCCTACCGTAGACCCGCAAGAGGGTCACCCCCGAGCTAGGGAGACCATACTCACACCTGGGTACTCAAACACTCCACTTCACAACAGAAACAACAACAATCCCAAAGCACACCTACACCCGTGGCTATTTTACACAATACGGAAACTCAACTACAGTGAGTTTCATAAGGGGCAGGAGAGTGGATACACTCGACTCCAGAGTGTCACCCTGACAGATAAATGAACTCATATAAATTTCTCTTGGTCTCAACCAAGTGTGATCACAATTTGTAAGAAATCTGTATTTGACTCTCAAGTCAAAATACAGTCACAGATACATGCCCTCAAGGCTTTCAACATCCCAAAAGATGGAACAGGTATGCACCCGAGGAGGATCTCTCCTCCCCTACCCCAAACTTGATGAGCATTTCTCCCAAGTGGGAGACGCTCTGTCAAACACCCGACAAGAACCCCACAGAAAACAAATTTAAACACATATTCCAAACACATTTCATACACATTTCAGTTCTACCAAAACAAAGGTAAAATTCAGACCAACCTTGCAAAGCCCTCCTGGAATGAAGTTGTTGCAGAGTCCACAGAGTTCACTTCCAAGCTTAGCCACCAACTCCCTCTCCCTTCTCTATCTTCCAAACTAACTTCTCTATTTTTGGTAAGGCCAAAGATGAAAGATTTTCCCCAAAATTCAACTAACTCCCTCTCATCCCAAAATTTGAAAATAAATAACCCAAAATTCTCTTTCTTTCTAATTTTGAGAAATGGGGAAGTGACACTTGTCACCTCCTCACCCTTCCCAAAAATCACTATTCTGTCCAGGTGGCTTATGTCACTCTCCATTCCCAAGGGTACTCCTTATTCCTTTCATGTGACTCCACTTTCTCATGGGAAAAATAAAAAAAAAAGTTAAATGGGAACAAGACAGGTGACCCATGCCTCTTTCTCCTTTCTTCACATGGGTGTCCCCATAGTACATGGGGGAATCTTACTAAAGAAGAGGTAACTTTTACTAATGGATGGCATCTCTTATCTAGGGTAAAGTAGAGGGGATGGGTTGAGTGTTGGTACAACCCATCATGTCCCCTCCTACCTCCAATTTTCGCCACTTAACTTCAGGGGAAGGTTAAGTTGACTAGATGGAGGTTACTCAAGGGTTACCCATGCCAAATGGGCCCCTGGACCCATGGGGTAGAACCCAGGGTCAATTTTAACCCAAACAAGACACCCCAGGTCAAGGTAAAGCACAAGAAAAAGGGCCTCATAATTTAAAGAAAAATAGAAATTTCAAATTCAATCTCTTAACAACACTTACTTATAAAAATAATGATACATGAGGGTAACCTAACCCACTCGACCATACGAAAGACCACATTACATCAAGACATCAAACACAAAGAGATCTTGGTTCTTCGTGGAACCAGATCGGCTTAACAGGGAATAACAATTAACAAGGTGTGGAATGATCTCCGAAATCTGTGGTTTGATTAGTAGTCCCTGCACACTCAATTACAAGATCAGTAACCACATAAATTCATCATAGCCGAAGCAACTTAAATAACACATGCATTCTCATGCCTTAGTACAATTTAACATAATTAAAAAAATCATATTACAATTTTTCCATCATCCCTAATTCATTTTTCTGAAAAGTAACTTATCCAAACATCACCCAATTAGTTTTTCCGAAAACATAATAAAGTTAAATAGTCTGACAAATTCCGGGAATTGCTATCCCACAAATATGAAAGTAACAATAACAGTACTGTAAATAGTCATAACAATAGTAGTAGAAAGGGCGGTCCTCACATCCTCTCCCCCTAAGACGGTACTTCCTCCTGGAAGTCGTCAAAAAGGTGAGGATACAGGGTCTTCAATCGCTCTGCATCTTCCCATGTTGCAGTGACTTCGTCGTATAAGTCCCATTGGACTCTAACCTGGTCCAGCTCTCGACCTCGAAGGGCCAGCTTCCGTCGAGCCAATATGCGAATTGGCTCCAACGCCAGTTGTCCGTCTGCCTCTACCTGAAGAGCACTCCAATCCAACACATGAGATAAGTCAGAAATATATTGACGTAAAACTGATACATGAAATACATCGTGGATACGTGACAGGCTAGGTGGCAAGGCTAGACGATAGGCTACTGGTCCTATCCGCTCCAAGATTTCGAAAGGTCCTACAAATCGAGGTGCGAGTTTAGAGCCTTTTCCGTAACGGATTGGACTTTTGTGCGGCTGCACTCTCAAAAATACTCTTTCCCCCACAGAGAAGCTTCGGTCTGTCCTTTTAGCATCAGCATACTTTTTTTGCCTGTCCTGTGCTTTCAGAAGCCTCTGTCTTATCTGTTTAACTTGCAGTTCCATATTCTGAACTATCTCTGGGCCGATGACTGTTCTGTCCTCTATACGATCCCAACTCAAAGGTGTTCTGCATGGTCTGCCATATAATGCCTGGAAAGGAGGCATACCCAACGAGCTATGATGCCCATTATTGTAGGCGAATTCAACTAGATACAGGTACTCCTCCCATCTAGACTGGTGATCCATCACATACATGCGAAGCATGTCTTCTAACACCTGGTTAACTCTCTCTGTTTGTCCATCAGTTTCCGGATGATATGCAGAACTGAAGTTGAGCTGTGTGCCCAACGCCTGATGTAAGGCTTTCCAGAACGATGAAGTGAATACGGAGTCTCTGTCAGATATAATGCGGCGAGGTATCCCATGAAGTCTAACAATCTGATCAAGAAACACCTTTGCCACTGATGGTGCATTGTATGTTGTACATATTGGTGAAAAATGCGCCACTTTGGTCAGCTTGTCAACTGTCACCATAATAGCATCATGGCGACGTGATGATATAGGTAGACCAACGATAAAATCCATAGAAATGGTATCCCATTTCCATTCAGGTATCTCGTGAGGGTACAACAGTCCCGCTGGATGCTGATGTTCGGCCTTAACCCTCTGACATTCCAGGCAACGAGCAACAAATTCGGCAATGTCACGCCTCATCCCAGCCCAATGATAAAGCTGTCGTAAATCAGCATGCATCTTCTTCACTCCTGGGTGTGCTGCGTAGGGTGCTCTATGAGCCTCTGATAGGATTACTGTACGAAGATTACCCGCATGGGGTACATAGATGCGTTGCCGATGTCGAAGCATTCCATCAGAATCAAGGGTATATCCTGTAAATTTGCCCTCAAGGGCCTTCTGATTTAGTACTGCCTGCTGCACTTCAAGAAACCATTCGTCCTCCGGCAGATGCTGTAAGATGCGATCCTTCAAGTCCATCTTCAAGGTCAGGGTCTGG
This sequence comes from Cunninghamia lanceolata, assembly GCA_027924645.1. NCBI lineage: Eukaryota > Viridiplantae > Streptophyta > Pinopsida > Cupressales > Cupressaceae > Cunninghamia > Cunninghamia lanceolata. The sequence continues at coordinate 2,163,410 of BSBN01000725.1, forward strand.
ATCTCGTGGCGTCTTCGACTCAGAGCATCAGCGACCACGTTCTCCTTCCCTTTTATATAATGGACATCGAAGTCATATTCGCATAGGAATTCCATCCAACGTCGTTGGCGGGCGTTCAAATTAGGCTGTGTAAAAATATACTGCAAACTATGATGGTCTGAATGGAGTTCAAAGCGTCGCCCTAAGAGGAAGTGTCTCCAGCGAACCAAGGCATGAACAACAGCTGCAAGCTCTAAGTCGTGCGTAGGATAGTTTAACTCATGTGTCTTTAGTTTCCGCGATTCGTATGCGATCGCTCGTCCATCCTGCATAAGCACGGCTCCCAAACCTTCTAATGATGCATCCGTGCAAACTACAAACTCTTCCGAAGGATCTGGAACTGCTAAAATAGGAGCGCTCGTAAGACGCTCTTTGAGGACTCCAAAAGCCTTTTCACACTGCTCGGTCCAAGTGAAACCCTTCCCTTTTCGCTGAAGGGAAGTAATGGGATGTGCTATCCTGGAGAAACCTTCGACAAACCGACGATAATACCCAGCTAACCCCATAAAGCTTCTGACCTCTGTCACGTTCGTGGGTGCCGGCCACTCCTGGATTGCTCTAATTTTAGATGGATCTACAGAGATGCCATCGCCTGATAAAATGTGTCCCAAATACTGCACCTCTGTCCTGAAGAAGGCACACTTCGCCAAGTTGCCATAAAGTTGCTGCTCTCGTAATTTCTGCAAAACTTGACGCAAGTGCTCTACATGCTCCTCCTCAGTCCGTGAATAAATCAGAATGTCATCTAGGAATATGATCACGAACCGGTCTAGGTATGTACGGAACACCCCGTTCATGAGACTCATGAATACTGCAGGAGCGTTCGTCAACCCGAAAGGTACCACTGTGAATTCATAATGGCCATATCTGGTTCGAAAAGCAGTTTTATGAATATCTGACTCCGTGATGCGCAATTGATGATACCCAGATTTTAGATCGATTTTCGAGAACACTCTGGCTCCCTGCATCTGATCAAAAAGGTCGTCAATCCTAGGTAGAGGATAACGATTCTTCACCGTCACCTTGTTCAACTGCCTGTAGTCCATGCATAGACGAAGAGACCCATCCTTCTTCTTCACGAAGATCACTGGTGCGCCCCATGGTGAAACGCTAGGTCGGATGTGTCCCTTTTCAAGTAATTCTTCCAACTGCAGCTTAAGTTCTGTGAGTTCATGGGTCGTCATTCTATAGGGTGCGCGGGATATCGGCTCTGCACCTGGCACTAAGTCGATGTGGAAGTCCACTTCTCTACGTGGAGGCATACCAGGTAGTTCTGGTGGGAATACATCGGCAAACTCTCTAAGGATAGGGTGATCATCTAAAGTAGCCTCAGGTTCATCCTCTGCTCTATCACTGACTGTGATGGCAAACATCTGACATCCCCTCCGCATACAGCGCTTAAGCTGTTGTGCGGATATCATACGAACCGCCGTGGGCTTTTGAATGCCCACTATCTCAACCGACGAACCATGATCATCTAAACAGCTAATCGTTCTCTGGCGACAATCAAGCTTGGCTCTATGTGCCGCAAGCCAATCCATACCCAGAACTACTCCGTAAGACCCTAATGGCATAATCCTAAGGTCGCATATTGTGGTGAAGGGTCCCAATGTGATCTCACAGTCTTTAACCAAGGTATCTACTGACATCCTGGCCCCTGAGGCCAACTCAACTTCCCACCTAATGTCTTGCCTAGAAACCACCAGCCTGCAACGCTCCACTAACGATGTAGACAAAAAGGAGTCAGTAGCTCCTGAGTCAAAAAGGATCGAGATGGGAAAGTCTCTAATCGTACCTGCTGCCTCGATGACAGAAGCCTGGAAATCGGCCTGGCGGTTATCAACCGCTGCAAACATGTGGTGAGATCTGCCCACGTCACCTACGGTCTGCTCAGACCCTCCTGATCGGGGCTGACCCCCTGCAGTAAATCCCTGTGGACACTCTCTAGCCAGATGCCCCGCCCCACCACATACATAACATGGTCCCCTAACCTGTAACTGCCCTGACTGTGTTCTGCCCGACTGTTGTTGCCCGGTCCGTCCGGTGGATCCCTGTGAGCCTCTGTAAGACTGCTGGGACCTTGCGGGTCCTGCCGATGAACCCTGCTGTCTCTGATCCCTGCGTGGTCCCTGCTGCTGCCATCCACGGTTTTGTCCTCCCTGTCCCCTCTGTTGAAATTTGGATTTTTGCTGATGTTGCTGTTGCTGTGGAGGCCTAGGAGGTAATGATGAAGCATTATATCCTCCTCTCTGTGTTGTGTTTTGAGGCCTTCAGAAATTTTGTTGTTGTTGGGGATTTCGTTCCTGGTACTGTGAGCGTGAATTCTGTCCTCGTCCCTGAATTTCCTCTGATATAAGGGCCTTTTCAACAGCCTCGCTCATGGTTTGGGGATTTGCCATACGAACTGGTCCTGATATCCCGTGATTTAGCCCCCTGATGAATTTGTGTATTAAGATTTTCTCGTCATGGAGGTATTCCGCATAACGAGAAAGTTCTATAAATCGGCTCTCATACTGAGTAACGGTGAGTCCCCTCTGCTGTAGATCATGAAACTCATCAATTCTGCGCTGTCTATAATGTTCGGACAAATACCGCGCATTGAAGCGCTCAATGAAGGTGTCCCATGTGAGTGTATCCACGGAGAGTCGGCGCTTGCACTCCTCTGTGCGCCACCAGGTGGCTGCTGCATCCCTAAGAAGATGAACTGCCACTCGTGCTTTCGTGTTGCTCTCATACGGTCGCAATGCGAAACACCTGTCTAAGCTAATTAGCCAAGCCTCGGCCACAGCTCCCTCTGTAGCTCCTGCGAAGGTGGGTGGGTTGAGCCTCAGTAGATCTCTGATAGGGTCCCCTCTGTCTCTAAGTCTCCCAAGTGGCTCTTCCACTCCATCCTCATATACTCCCTGCTGAACCTGTTCTTGTCTCAAAAGTCTCGGAGGACTCCTGCTCCGTGCTCGGGAGGCCGACCCTACCTCCTCTACTGTTGTGTCAGGAATCTCAACGAAGGGCTCCACACGTCTCACCGCTAGTGGATCAACGCGGGGCTCCATACGTGGCTCAATACGTGACTCGGCACGTGGCTCCTCTCGCGGAGCAACACGAGGCTCTATACGTGGCTCAGGAATCACTGGTGGTAACCTGTCTAGCATAGTCTGTAGTGCCTGTAAGATCTGTGGACCTATATCCGCTACTGGTGTCGTCTGTGGTACTAGTAGTGCTTGTGGCACAGGTGGGGCAGGTGGTGCTGCTGAATCTGCGGGTGCCAGTCCCTCGGCTGAGGAATCGCTGTGCACCTCGACTGACGCTGTGTGGCGTGATCGCGCTCGTCGAACACGTCGGGGAGGCATCCTACAAAACAAGGTAGAAACTAATTAGCCAAAGTTGCGGAATAATAACGTGCCCAAATACGCCCAGTGTTTACAAACTGTGCTCTGATACCAAATGTCATGCCCACATTTTCCTTGTGGTCACAACACACATCGCACGTGTCATAGCCACATCTGTCATGTGGTTATGACACGAGATATGAAAAACTTTTCTCACACCGTCCTAAAAACCCCTTTCGCATGCGTACGCATGCTCAACGGTGTTCTCTCATGGCGAAACACTATACTCATCGGCGGAATACAAGTACAATGGCGTGCAAACGGAAACATATAGATCAACAAGAGGGTCGCTACGACGCTGCTAACGTCATTGCAAGAGTGAGATTACCCAAGTTCTTAAATCGAACCCTCGGCAATGTTCGGTAGCAGAATGCCTTACGGCGTTAGTGGGAATTACGCTGCACTCATTTACGCACGTGGTTCGCTGATAGAGGAACCACTCCCTTCGACGCCTTGTTCCAACTAAACCGGCTAGTGATCTCCCTATTTAGTCATTTTTCAGCCAGGCACGGTTGTCTGTCTCCTCTCTTGTTTCCTGAAACATACCCATCCTATGACTTAGCATTTTCAACAAGGCGGTTTGGTTGCCCTCTCTTCCCTTTCCACAAGTTCTTAAGTTGGATTATATCTTTATCGCCCTTACCTTAACTATCTCTTAGTTCATTTAGTGTGTTTATATTTCGGTCTCTCTCTCTCTTTCATTTTCTATACTTTCTTTATGTGCATCCTGTCCTTTCTTCGTGATTTACGTCAATCAGGGTTATTACTGCAGCTATTGTTGATATTAAACCTAATTTCAGGATGATCTCGGTCACATAGGCTGGTTTACTATTTCGCTGGACTCGGTCTCCTAATCTTCCCCGATCTAGGTTCCTCCTCTTCGTAAATACTTAGTCAATTTGTTCCAAAGCACAATTGACAGAAGGGTCCGTCAACTTAGTTCTCTTATCCCGTGTGAGATATGTCGCGCATTTTCTCCTCTGTGTTTTCTAATGTTAGTTTTTCCTTCTTCGGAACCTCTTACAGGTTTACATATGAGATTGTTTGCTACAGTTGAGATTAATATGGCCACAAGGATCGTCAGTGGTGGCTTCTTAAGTTTATTTCTAGTGTTCTTTTGAGTAAGGAGTTGTGTAATTTTCCTCTTCATTTTCCGGGTGATTGTTAGTATGTTTTTAGTTGAAACTTCCGAGAATCTCTTTCCAGAGTATCACTGAATATTCCTAAACTCTCTTTACATTATAATTTTATTTTCTCTTGTTTAGAATTACTGTTGTTACTGTTACTCATAATTACGATTCATACACTGTTTGTAACTCGTATGACGTTGTCAACAGGTGTAGGTGGTTCACCACTTTATAAAACTCTGTTCAAGGTAATATAGCTTCTTTGGTAGTTGTGTTTGAAACTTAATAACATCTCCTGTGTGAATATAATTGTTATTTATATATATATATATATAATTATTTTTTTTTTTTTTCCATATCCATGAAACATAGTTATTAACGATTTTTAAATGAGGGCCCAATAAATATAAATATATATATATATATATATACATAAAATATATTTATTTTAATATCTCAATAATGAACAAATTGGTTTCCCACAACTTAAACCTTTATATATATATATATATATATATATATATATATATATACATATATATACAGATGTATCTAATCATTCTTATATTATATATATAGCTATATACATAGACATATATAATATATATATATATATGCCTATATATAGAGCTATATAAAAATAAACTGAATTTATTTACCAAATCACCCATTCATATGTTAGGGCCCAAGCCCTACATTTTTTTTATGGCTTTCAACCCACAGCAGATGGCGGCCATGGGCGGCGGTGGCCGCAAAGCGGCGGACGGGGATCTGAGGTGGCCGCAGAGCGGCGGACGGGGATCTGAGGTGGCCGCAGAGCGGCGGACGGGGGTTTAAGGTGGCCGCAAAGCGGCAGCCAAAATCCGCGGGAGGCATAAGGGTATGGAGGAGGGGGGAGATGTGGAGTGGGGCGGAGCCCCACCCACATTCCCACGACGTGGGGTGTGGGTGGGGCTCCGCCCCACTCCACACCTCCAAATATGACGAAAAACCTGCGGTGGGGTTTTCTTCCCCACCGCCCATAGTAAATAACGACTGTGTAATTTGTTACCCGCGGCTTAATTTTTTTTTTTGACAGTCTTTCTCCGTTCGTTGATTATTATCAATAATAAAATATCTTCAAATATATATATATATATATATATATATTTATATATTCATATATAAATATATATATATATATATGTATATATATAACAACGATAATATATTTATATATATATATATATTTCATATTTATATATATATATATATATATATCCCCCCTTTTTTTTTTATATATAACAATTATAATTACTTTCAATTTCTCTATTATTTTCTAAAATGATAATTACTCAAAATGAGAAATATATATATATCTCTATATATATATTTATAAAGTATTTAGAGAAAAATATTATTTTTGTATAATTCCAATTTCGACAATTTTTTTTTTTAATTCACTACTCTATGCATTTTCTCCAAATCAACATAGTATAAAGAAATTGTCATAACAATTAGATATAAATATTTATATATATATATATATATATCCCAATTTCACCAAATGATAAATAGCTCTTCCCTTATTATAAGTATAAATTTTCCATTGTTATAACCATATAAGACTTGTAAATTTACAAACAGATTATATTTACGTGCTAGATTTCCTCTAATTCTTCTAAATTAACAGAATCCATTATTATGGAGAAAACTCAAATATTTAAAAAAAACTGTCTTTTCCATTTCAACATTAAAAGGAAACTAGCATTTCAACTAAAGAAGCAATTCCAAACTTTCAAATGTAAACAACTCAGATTAAGTTGCAAAAACGAATTTATTTCTTTCAGTAATACTTGAAACACAAAAATTGCTATTGAACAAAGGTTGTAAACATCAACTTAAAAATTTAAGCACATTCACATTACAGTTTCACAATCATGAATACCAACTTCCCAGATATGAACTTTCTCCTCCCAAACCGTATACAACTGAAAACTTATGACAACCAATAAAAGTCCAATAATAACAAGACCAGGGAGGTGATTTTCTTCACTCCCAGAATATCAGTAATTTACAACAATAACAAGAGAGGTGTTCCCTCTTCATCTCTATGAAATGAACCAGGCCTAATTCTCATGACAAGAAGATAATCTGTTTCTTCATAAATAGCCAACCAGAAGCTCCAAGAGAAAAACCTGCGTATCAAAGACAAACAAAGAAGACAATACCACTTGTCTAGCTCTCCTCCCTACCGTAGACCCGCAAGAGGGTCACCCCCGAGCTAGGGAGACCATACTCACACCTGGGTACTCAAACACTCCACTTCACAACAGAAACAACAACAATCCCAAAGCACACCTACACCCGTGGCTATTTTACACAATACGGAAACTCAACTACAGTGAGTTTCATAAGGGGCAGGAGAGTGGATACACTCGACTCCAGAGTGTCACCCTGACAGATAAATGAACTCATATAAATTTCTCTTGGTCTCAACCAAGTGTGATCACAATTTGTAAGAAATCTGTATTTGACTCTCAAGTCAAAATACAGTCACAGATACATGCCCTCAAGGCTTTCAACATCCCAAAAGATGGAACAGGTATGCACCCGAGGAGGATCTCTCCTCCCCTACCCCAAACTTGATGAGCATTTCTCCCAAGTGGGAGACGCTCTGTCAAACACCCGACAAGAACCCCACAGAAAACAAATTTAAACACATATTCCAAACACATTTCATACACATTTCAGTTCTACCAAAACAAAGGTAAAATTCAGACCAACCTTGCAAAGCCCTCCTGGAATGAAGTTGTTGCAGAGTCCACAGAGTTCACTTCCAAGCTTAGCCACCAACTCCCTCTCCCTTCTCTATCTTCCAAACTAACTTCTCTATTTTTGGTAAGGCCAAAGATGAAAGATTTTCCCCAAAATTCAACTAACTCCCTCTCATCCCAAAATTTGAAAATAAATAACCCAAAATTCTCTTTCTTTCTAATTTTGAGAAATGGGGAAGTGACACTTGTCACCTCCTCACCCTTCCCAAAAATCACTATTCTGTCCAGGTGGCTTATGTCACTCTCCATTCCCAAGGGTACTCCTTATTCCTTTCATGTGACTCCACTTTCTCATGGGAAAAATAAAAAAAAAAGTTAAATGGGAACAAGACAGGTGACCCATGCCTCTTTCTCCTTTCTTCACATGGGTGTCCCCATAGTACATGGGGGAATCTTACTAAAGAAGAGGTAACTTTTACTAATGGATGGCATCTCTTATCTAGGGTAAAGTAGAGGGGATGGGTTGAGTGTTGGTACAACCCATCATGTCCCCTCCTACCTCCAATTTTCGCCACTTAACTTCAGGGGAAGGTTAAGTTGACTAGATGGAGGTTACTCAAGGGTTACCCATGCCAAATGGGCCCCTGGACCCATGGGGTAGAACCCAGGGTCAATTTTAACCCAAACAAGACACCCCAGGTCAAGGTAAAGCACAAGAAAAAGGGCCTCATAATTTAAAGAAAAATAGAAATTTCAAATTCAATCTCTTAACAACACTTACTTATAAAAATAATGATACATGAGGGTAACCTAACCCACTCGACCATACGAAAGACCACATTACATCAAGACATCAAACACAAAGAGATCTTGGTTCTTCGTGGAACCAGATCGGCTTAACAGGGAATAACAATTAACAAGGTGTGGAATGATCTCCGAAATCTGTGGTTTGATTAGTAGTCCCTGCACACTCAATTACAAGATCAGTAACCACATAAATTCATCATAGCCGAAGCAACTTAAATAACACATGCATTCTCATGCCTTAGTACAATTTAACATAATTAAAAAAATCATATTACAATTTTTCCATCATCCCTAATTCATTTTTCTGAAAAGTAACTTATCCAAACATCACCCAATTAGTTTTTCCGAAAACATAATAAAGTTAAATAGTCTGACAAATTCCGGGAATTGCTATCCCACAAATATGAAAGTAACAATAACAGTACTGTAAATAGTCATAACAATAGTAGTAGAAAGGGCGGTCCTCACATCATGGTTGGGTCAGGGGTCTTGATACAAGGTGTTAAGTTGATATCCTGAGGCCTAGACTATCTGTTCATGTCTTTAATTCAGCTAATGTTGTTATGTGTTTTGGAAATAATGTGATGTGAGAGTATTATGTCTCTTGTATGAGAACCTTGGTTTCATAAATGGGGAAAATTATTGTATTGGACAATGATTTTCTAAGTTGATTCTTGTAGTTATGTTTTGGATGCAAGAAGGGAAATGCCTTGCATTGATTATGTCTTCCTGTTGTTTTGATGATTCTTGTCTTGTTTGATAGTGTAACACTACTTTTTCCCCATAGTTAATTAATTAATTGCAGCAGATTTGTTATGGTTAATATTTAGAGTTAAGATAGAATAATATATTCAATCATGTTAAAAGAGATGTAATAACAAATGTAAATTATAATAGATGATAATTTAATAAGAACTCTTAAGTAATCATTAGATAACATAATCATATTAACATCAAAGCCCAGCAATATCTTTTATATAAGTTCAGTACTTCATTAATTTTCATCATAGAAATGAATAGATACATATCTTTTGGATTTGACCCGAGTTCTTCCAAATGTCACTTCCGAGAATAGATTATAGACTCAACCCCCTTTCAGCAAGTGAGCACTTCCAGAAGGAATCCGGTTCTTATTCAGAACCCACAAGTTCTTATGCAGAACTCACCGTGCTTTGCAGCACACACAGACACAAGTGCTCCAGAGCCATGTTCAACAAAACATGCTCAACACAAGTGCACACACAAGCCCTGGCCAGGACAATCCTGGGTGTACGTTGTACCTCGAGTTGGACACATGTTGTGTGCCCCTTCTCCAATGCTCACTGCCTGTCAAATCTATAATCCTTTTCCTTCGTGATTTCTTGCCTTTCTTTCCTTATCTTCCTTGAGTTTTCTCCATCTTCTTCTTTCTATTTTGAGTGATCTCTTCATGCCCATTCCAAGTCTCTCACAAATGCCTTATATAACCTTTTAAGGGATGGTTTCTAAACCATCACACCCTTTCACAAAGGTTGTTATTAACAATTAGTTAATAAACTTAATAATTCCTCCCTTTTAAAAGGGGTTTTTTCATAATAATTATTTATTTATCTCTTTTTTTAACCAAAGGATCATAATATCCTTTATTTTTCCATCTCCCTTTTAATTATAAAGGGTAAATAAACTTTATCCTCTTATAATTTCAAAGTCTTATTCATAAAATAGTCTTCTTTTTCATTTTGGGGAAAAAGTCTCATAACAGATAGGGTCTTCTAGATGCAGATAGGGGAGTGGCTTCCAATGTGGGGTCAGTGCCCAAAGTGGTTGTCAGGGTAACCCATTGGAAGTGATTGACAAGTGATAACCTAATAATAAACCTAGGGAGTGGGTAGTCATTCATAGTAACCCAAATAATTGAATTCTTCACCCATGCCTACAGTGATAGTTAAGACTAAGGATGAGATGAGAAGGCCTGGTTGGCAAGATCAACTTCCTTGTCTTCATGAAAGGAAGATTGATTTCGCATGTGTCACCCTATGGGGCCGGCGTCTAGTGAGAGACTGTCAGGGTAACCATAGATAGGGGTTGGCGTCTAGTGAGAGACTATCAAGGTAACCCATGTAGGACCATGTGATGACACTCCATCCTACTGTAGTTTAGTTTTTCCCTCTTGTGTTCTTCCTTGTTGTTCATGTTGCCTCTGAGAGCATTGTTTGAGCTACTTGTGTTATTTATTTTGACTGTGTTGTTGGAATCTGTGTTAGTCTTTTATCTGTTTGTATTTTCCATCTTGATTGTTGATATTGTGGGACCTCATTGTTATCTCCTAGCACGAGGGTGGACCTCAGGATTCCACATGGTCGGGTGGTTGTGCATTATTCCATTGGTTTTTAGGTGGCTTGGTTCGTGGATGTATCTCTTGTAGCGGATTCCAGTTTTGCACCTGAATTTGAAGACAGATATTTGTACTATTTGTATCTAGACCTATGTATCAGTGGAATTCCTTATGTAATTTGATGTATTCAGAAAAAGAGCTTTTGTATCAATGAAATTATGTAATTCCTCTTGTTTAAGATAAACTATTATGCACTTGTAATAATTATTGCAAAAATGTTGATGTATTTATCTGATGATGTAATAAAAGTTGTTAGTTTGACTCCTTTGATTTATTTGAATAAACTATTTGTGTTGTTGAATATTGTTTAATTGCAATAATGCATCTATGTAATCCCTAGAGATGTTAGTTTAACTTGTTGCTATTAGACTATGTTATGTTTAGTTATCGTTACTTCTATTAAAAAAAAAAATTGCCCCTTTTTTTTGTTTAAGTTGAACTTATCTCTAGGGTTGCATGGCAGGACATAAGACAAGGACTAAAATTGGGTTTGGAAACCTTAAGTCCAAAGCACTCTAATGGAGGTATGGTAGGGTTATTGTAAGTTGCAACTTCAAAATTGTGGCAAAAGGAGGCTTGTACTCACAAAATCTTAATAGAAAACATACCTAAATGATGGAATGACACCATGATAGCAAAAGGAAAATAGTAGAGAAGGGTTTGGAGGTTTACAATATTGAAGCACTAAGTGGGTTGATGGAAGGTTAGAAGAAATTGCATCGAAATGACTCAACACTATGGCAAAGGCATCTACAAAGGCAATAGAGAGATGGGAAGATGGAAAAATGGAACAAAATGATGATGGAAAAGGATGGTAAAGGCTTGGAAGGGTGTGGAGAAATGGTAGGAAGAGGTCCCTATATAAAACTCAAAAAAAAATCCATTTTCATTAGAAAATAAAAACAAAAGGAAAATCCTCACCTAGTTGAAAACCTTAGGAATTAGCCACCTAGTCCGAATATTCTTTTTGTAGAAATATCCAATTTGGCAAGATAAAAATTATTGGAGACACTGGGATTGAAACTAAATAACTCTATCCTATGTTTTTTGAAGTAGTGTTGTAGTGTCATGCATGAAAAAATATCAAAAACCTTACAACTATTGCAAAATTTCACTTTTCCTATGTTAAAATGAGGCAAAGGTGGCCAATTATTCAAAAATTAATAAAACTTACACATGGCCCACTAGCAGGTTGTAGATTCCAAAGGCATGGGACTACAAGTTTTCTATGTTACCTTTAAAACACTTGGACATTAATATAATCTGCACACATGCCATACATAGATTTGATGTAAAGACAAATTTATCTCCTTACTAGTATGACAAAGAAAAAAATATTACGTAGGAAAATCTTATGCAAAATACTATTGTAAATTTACCTCTACATATAGGCTCCACAGTTTATAACAATTCTTAGTCTATGAAGAGAGGATATAAGTTCCTTGTGAGGAGTGAAAGAGGCATTTTCTACATAATGAATGGCCCCACCACCAAAGTGGGAATAATGCTTATAAGATGAATGTTATTTTCTTCTACAAAATCTTATGCAACCACAAAGTACATCTTTAACAGATTTTATGCATACAAATACCATGTTAGGCAGTGCACAATTGAAGATTAAATAGCAACGGCAAGTATGGAAGAGAACTACCATATTGTTTTCCTCTTCAAATCTTTATTTTAATGTAGAAAAGTGAGAAACAATTAAATATATGATTAAATTTACAAATTTGAAACATAAAGAATTAGAGTTAAATATGTAGTGTTAATCATATATTACATTTTCATAAGCATGAAAAAAAATCTTGTTTACATTTCTTAAATGTATCAAAATATATAATAAAAAATGTTATAAAAATAAAGGTGTAGAATGAGATATTAGGTATATTTTTAAAAGTGAATAAAATTATGAAATTATTTTTAAGATAATAGTAGTATTAATGGAGTGTAGCAAAAAATATAAATAAAATTTAATTACTTGAAACTTAAAATTAAAAAAATCTTTTTTAAAAATTAAAAATTTCTTTTCAAATAATATATATAAAATAAAGAAAAGAATTAATTAATTTCATATCAAATGTAGTGCATAGATATTAAAATAACTATTGTATATAAAAATGTCAATCATAAAAGAAAAAGTTTTAAAAATATATTTTTTATTTATTTCTACCTAAGAAGTTGTGTGTAAAAAGAGAGCCTGGTTGATCCTAAATAATAGGTCATGTCGTAATGAAGTAGGGCTTGCTATTTTAGAAATAGCCCTATTTTTTAACCTAGACTTTTCTTAATATATAAATTGATATAAAAAACTAATACTCATTAAAATTTAAAATAAAACAATAAAAGTCTTGATAATATAAAAGACTAACAATTTAATAGCAAAATTTGAAGCATAAAATATAGTGAGAATAATAAAACACAAAAAAGTTTTGAATTGTCACTGAGAGCCAAAAGATGAAGACAATGGCAACAACAGAAAGGATGAGGCAAATGGAGATTTTGAGGATGAGAGGAATGGTTCATTAGATGAGGAGGAGAAAGACTATTAGATATTTGGATGGACACTTGTCAAAAGTTGTTGATTCTTCTGAAGCTCAACAATCAGGTGAGAGCTTGATTGCTCTTTATAATCATAACACAAATACTCCATAACAAACATAAGTCTCAAAGTGGCCTTTGACACAATCTGCAATAACCACATAAATAGGCAACCAAGGCATGCTCTCCTCCATACCTAGGATTGGTAAACCAATCCACCCCTGGGAGATCCTCCAAGAAATGTAGGATTTACAAATAGACTTTCCATGGTAAAAAATCACACAAAACAAGCTCACACAAAACCCAAGGCAAGACTCACAGGTAAAGAATTTTAAGAGAATTCTTTAGAAAAAAAGATAAGAGGAATAAGCTCCCTCTATAACTTTTTTTCCCAACTTCCACACACTTCCACAAACCCAACTACATATTTCTTCACAAAACTTTAATGAAAATCCAACCACAATTTCCTTCATACTCCTTCCCTTGGTCTAATCCTTGGTGTTGTACCTATATATTATTTGTTGGACTTTATTGATATATATGTTTTGATCTTTGGAACCCTTTAAAAATACCTCTTTTATCTTTATCAAAAATATCCCTTAATTTTCAATTTTAAAATGAATATTTAAAATAAATAAATTAAAAATAAAATTAAAATATCTAACCTTGATCCTAAATTGAAAAAATTCAATCTTTCATGCTACCTTAAACTTATAAAACTACTATTTTAAAAAATCAAAAAAATAAATAACACAATAAATGTAATGGAAGGCAATTACTTAAAATTAATAATACTTTTAAAAGTATGATATTACTTAGAAAAATAAAAAATGAAAATTTAAAGTTCTTAAGTCATAATTAATTATAAAAATGACCCAAAAAAAAAATTCTTTAAATAGTTCAAATACAACATACATATGTATATGTTAAGGATTGTTTTAGCTGTAAAAGAAATAGGAGCCTTTCAAAAACCCATTTTTATCTAATACCAAAAATTTATACATAAAACATGTTCAGATAAATATCTAAATATGACGATCAACTATATCATTAAGTACATCATGTGGATGCCTAAAAACAACTACCTTTAATGATGAAGATAATATATTCACTCACCTAAATTGTAGATCAATTTGAGTCTTCTAGATTTGAAGTATGGTGCATTACCAAATTAACTCAATTATTGATTAATTTTTAAGAAAAATAAATTTATATAAAAAAATTAATAGGGAAAAATATAAAATAAAAACTTATATTAGAAATATAATGAAGTGTCTTTTCCATTTGCCCTCGGCTTTCTAATGGAGTTTATAAGGTTGCAAACGGCTAAACGAGAAATGGCTTTCAAAGGCAAGGTTACAAAGCATAGGCTTGGCCGAATCATTGCAAATTGTTCAGGCATGATTCATCCAACTATAGCTATTATTCTCAATGAGGATTTCATGCAGTCAGAGGATATGGTTCAATGGGCTCAATATAGATAAGTTATTTTTAAACATCATCTATTTCAATAGTTAAATGTCAATTTTGGTCAATAAAAATAGAATAAATATTTACCTTTTTTGTGTGGATGAGATGTAAAATCTGTTTAACCATTGAAATAAATGATATTTAAGTAAAATGACATAGACATAGCCACAGAATTCATCATGAAGTTGCACCCTATCTTCATGACAAGGCCACTATTCACATGTTTGTTGTGTGCTACATCAAACCAAACTTCAACCTGGGAATCCTGAGCTGGTCCTTAATTTTGCTGAAATGGTGGCTAGCAGCTCAAACCCACAAGCATCCATACCAATGGGGGTCTCTCAGGAGCTCATGGATAGGTTTTTTTCCTTAGTCTATCAGGTGGAATCATGGGTGTCTCTCCATCTTGCCCTTTGTAGGGGCCCTCTTCAGCCTAGGGTAAATTTCATTGCCATGAGGGCTCCCTTGCGAATGGCTTCATAGGTGGCAAGTCTGAATAATATGTATGAGGTGAAGGGGGCAATTAAGACACTGATTCGTGTGGCTAATCTTGAGCTGTTGGTGGTTGGGGATGCTGGCAATGTGTATACACAAGTGACTCCGAAGGCTAAGCCGATATAGCTATGTTTGGGTTGGGTGGTAATACTCAGTCATTTTTTTTTGTTTTTGATATCTAGAAAGTATATATATTAAGATACGTTGCACAGTAGCAATCTGGGCTTTGGGTTCTTGTCCATCTGGTATTGGTATGTCATAGGGTTTGTATGTCCTTGGGCTTAGGGTTGAATCTATTTTGGGATAGGGTTGGTTTTTCTCTTCTGGTTTTAGGTTTGGGTTGGTGCAGACTATTGCTGTGAAGCCATTTTGTAAACTCTGTCCTCTCACAGCTAGGCTGTGGCTTTTGTATTTGTTATATCTATCTACAATTTGTGGATTAAAAAAAAAAAGAATGAATGAGGTTTTCACTTTCTGTGGAAATGAGTATCAAGTGTTGTTTGAAAAAACTATAATAAATTTTGTATCAATATTTTAAATCACACTCTATGGTTTATCATCAAAATAAAAACTTACATTGATCAAAATGTTGCAAATTTACTTAGCCAATTGGTCATCTTAAACTATTTGACAATATTTAATGTTGTTCGAACACTTTTCATGGAACATCATGTGTGGGTCATAATTCTCACTATAAATCAATTGTACCTACTAAGGATGTAAAAACAACAAGCCTTACAAACTTGACTTTCACACTCTCTCAACACCTTTAGAACCCCATTAATATACGGCTTTATCACCTTATTACACACAATAATACTATATAATTACAATTACATCACAACCATGGGTCCTTTCAACATTACCTATGTAACATGTTGAACCAACTGTGGTTTCAAAGACCCAACATGACCAATGACAAAGAAAACTAAATAAATTATATGACTATTCTAAAGACAAGTAAATAACTTGCCTCAGGGTCCTCATCTCAAAATCCATGGGAGTGGCCATGTGAAAAATGCCCTCACAACTATCAACTTGAGCATCAAAGCTACCTTCATGTGAAAAATGCCCTCACAACTATCAACTTGAGCATCAAAGCTACCTTCATCATCCAAATCAGATTTTCAAAGACGCAATCTCTTCATAGTATGGAGAAAGTCAAAGCAGGTGCTTGGTCTTTATTAGATTTGCTATATCACACACTTGAAATTTTAATTAAATAATATAGAATGTTATATAATAATATCTGGTTTTTATATAAAAATTATTTTTACATATATTTTTAAAATATTTAATAAATTTTAGAAACAAACTAATAAAAAATGTAAACTCAAATATTAAATTTTTAGTAGACTGATCTAAAATAAACAATTTTATAATAAAAATTTAGTTTGCTAAATTTTTTTAATTAATTATTTTATTTTTATTTTTTTAAAACAATATCAAAACTTAGAAATTATATTAAAACAAACAATCTCACAGATAACAAAAGTTAATTAATTAATACAAAATTAAAATAAACAAATAAATTTATTTTAAAAATTTGTAAACACCAAAATTCTACTTTTATGAAATTTGGTTGGAACTGAATTAATCTTCAAATAACTTCAACTAAATAAATTCAATACAGGCTGAAAGTTCACCATGACACCTCCACATTTTTTTTAATTACCAACATTTACTCATTAAATAAAATTTGAAAAACTACATTCTATTCCTAACCACAACAAATTACTTTTTATATATTTTAACATTTATATACAAATGTGTTTCCTGTGCTACTCTAGTTAATCATCTTAATTCTGAAGTAACTAACAAATTTCTTTTCATACCATGTGCAACCAAAAGAAGCCAGTTATATGTATATAATTAATTATGTGAAAATATTTAATAATTAGTCCTTGATGAAGCCCCATCTGTTACTGAGTAGTTATTTGCAATTATTCTTCTCTATATGTAATTCAAAAAACTGCAATCAAAATTTATTACATAAAACAAATACAAATACACATTTAATGAAGTTTGAGATCAAAAACAGACAAGAAGTTTCAAGAATGTTATTTAAAACTTGGGCTCACATAAAAACAATCCTCTATGAGTTAAGATAGAGTTAAGTAGAACAACTACAGGCATGCGTAATAAACAAAACAAAACATACTGGATCTATTACTGTTGCTCTAACTGTATACCCTCGTACTGTTGCTCTAACTGTATACCCTTGTTCCAGCAATAGTGAAAGCCCTAAAAAGGATCCATTTAGATTGTTTTTGAGATCATATCTTCTGCAATATTTCCAATTTGATATGTTCTACTTGAGCTCCATACAGAAGCATTTATTCTAACAGTCCTATAACATACCATTAAATTCTTTCTTTCATTTCAAAATTTTACTTTAGAGGAGTGTTGGGTTGCACACTACAGTTTAAATGCTGACAAGCACAGATGAAGTAAGAAAGGAAGGCCTGGATCATTCACTTGGACAATAATAGTATTGTGGCTGTTTGAATTCATAAGTAAAAATGCATCAGCAAGCTAACAAAACTCATAATAATCCATGACCTCAGCTGCTCCTGTAACACACAATGGACCTACATTTTTCAGTCTCTTCTGAGTTTTGTACATGGACCTACATTTTCAGTCTCTTCTAAGTTTTGTTAGCTTGTTGATGCATTTTTACTTATGAATTCAAACAGCCACAATACTATTATTGTCGGACTGAATGTTCCAGGCCTGCCTTTTTTACTTCATCTGTGCTTGTTGGCATTTAAACTGTAGCCTTCAACCCAACACTCCTCTAAAGTAAAATTTTGAAGGGAAGATGAAAAAAGAATTCGATGGTAGGTTATAAGACTGGCTGGTAGAATAAATGCTTCTGTGTGGAGCTCAAGTAGAACATACTAATTTGGATAATGTGCAGAAGATATGGTCCAAAAAAAACGATCTTTCTTTTTAGGGCGTTCACTAATGCTGTGTAAATTTGCAGATTCAATCGAGAGAGCTTCCAGTGCATTCCGTAGAGCTCGGAGTGCATGTACACCGTCCCATACAATATCTTTGACAGGAAATTTGCGCTCTTTTTTCGTGTGGGGTTAGCTAGGTGGGAATGTCATAGCTTTGTACGCTCACCTACTTATATCATTTAGGGTTTTCCCTATATATATGTTTCAAGTCCATGAAGCCCAAAGTGAACTTTGCTAAGCTAGTAAGTCTAGAGACATTACTCCACCTAAATTGCTTAGTAAGTAGAGAGAAACTTTAGCAGATCATAAGAGTAAAGTCCACCTATTCCAGTAAGCATTTTTGGGTTTTTTAAATAATGATTGACTATGCTCACATTTTGAGACTTTTTACTTATAGTCCACCTTACTAGGCTAATAGAAACTTATAGTCCATTCGTGGAAGGAAAGAGGGATTCTCTACAACAATGGAGTATACTCAAATTTTGGTGGGTGCATACTAAGGTAATTACCATTCTTTCTTGGTTGTCTTCCATGCACATGAGATTTTCTCTAATGTATATTATATTTTAATAAGATAATAGTAATTTCTTAATGAGTAATTTAGGTTAATTAATTAATATGCTGTGTAAACAAATAATTAATTTAGTTAATTAAAGTTGAGTGGGAATAAGTGATTGTTAAATGAGGGAAATTAAATATAAAGAATTGAGATAATTTTGGAAACAAGGGTGAAAAATAAATATGATGTAACACTAAAATCAATGGTCACAGTATGGGAAATGAATGGTCTCAATTTGATCTATGCCTTTGGTATATAATAGTCTTTAAATTTGTTGTGGGTCAAATTGACATCTTGTAGGATCGATCCCACCCACCACAAGGATGTCCTAGAATGATTGAGACCTTGACAATTGATATGAATGAATGAACATTTAATGTCTTTAAATACCAAGACCTAGAAATTAATCATGCCAATGTGTACCAAGTTGGCTAATAATGGCTAGTGTAGGTGAGAGTTCACAAATTTTGAATTTGAAAAATGAAATTCTAGGGGTCAATTTTGCATGGCATGGGATTGCACTTATAGATCACAAGATTGACATATGATAAGGAAATGTGAATATTGTTGGGGATTTACACTACTATTGAAAATGGAAAATCAAGTGAGATTAATGAAAATGCAAGAAGAAAATGAGCCAAAAGAACATGATGAACAAAATCCCCTCCGACTTCTTCTACAATTCCCATGCATTCTCCTAAAATACAAGAAAATATTTTAGGGAAAATTAAAAATAATAAAACTAAGCTTAAAATGTTGATAGAAATGTTAAAAAATCCTGATTCCACAAGCACGCACCACAAAGTTCTTGTAGTGTCATTGAATTGTTTGATATATCACATTGATTTAGTGACTGGACAAAGAAACACGTGGGCAACCCATAGAGAAAAATGTCATTAATTTTATACCAAAAAATTGTCTTATTATATGGTCAAAGATAACTAATTACTAGAGATAAATTATGTACATTATTTACCAACCCAAAAACTAATGCACCTTTGAAAATAAATTGCAAAAGATTCCCAATCCATTGGTGCAACCATGAGCAAATCAAGAACAACTTTTTAGATAGGTGGTGGATGGTATTTGATCAACCCCCATGTAATAACCATGAGGTACCTTAGTATTTCTTGAGAAAACTCTATTGTGAGTTTGTCCTTAATGAGATCCTAAACTATTTTTATATTTGAGATTTTTAGGGTAGATGCAAAGGCTTTACATAGTATATAGACGAGGCACATCATGCACAAGACTGGATGGTGAGAATCCTTTCTTGGCCATATGTTTGCCATGTCTTAGTCCCTTTAATTATGAAAGACAATGTAGATGTTCAAACACTCCATTCTATTAGTTTACTAACACAATCCTTAGTTCAACATAGCATGCATCTATCCTAGGGTATCAATGAGGGTGAGCCTTTAATACATTAGGTATCACCACACATTTTTCATGCTTGCGGGGTTGTATGTAGTTATGAGTTAGAGGACTTGGTGATGAGGCATAAAGCATAGGATATATATGCTAATGAGGTTGATATGCAGGCTAAAGAGGATGCTCCACAGACCACATAGGGTGAGCCACATCCTCCTTCTATGTTAGAGAGTATGGTCATGAAAAATGTTTTACTGGAGCTGACCTTGAGTATTGAATCATAGGTAATTGTACATAAAGTTATGCAATTTAGTATATTTTCTGTCAAAATTTAGAATTAACTATATTAATCCATTATGAATGAAAATTAATTAAAAAATTGTATATTTTGTTATAAAATTTTAGGATCAAATAGTGCATCCTACATCCCATGCCACTTGTTCACATACTTTTTTGGGTCTAACAACTCCTTAGGTATATTTGTAATAAATTAGTAAATATAGTAGGTGCCAATTTATTTTCCATATAGAAATCTTAATCTTAAAATAATAATTTAATGTTGAACAAGTGGATGTTGGATCTTCCACATCTAGACATGATCCAGTGGTAGTAGTCATTTCTCAAGTTTCAATAACGTAAGTTTTAGTATTTAATCATCATGTATGTAGATAATGAACTGTGTAATATATGTAGACAACCATATATATTGTATTTACATAGGTTTCATTATTTTGTTTAGATAACCTTGTCTTTAATTTTAGTTTATGAGTTCATTAGAGACTCCTCCCCCATCTTTGTAGATCACTAGAGATTGATGTTACTACAATAGTATCATCTTCTATTCCTCTTACATAAGTGTGATCCAATAATATAAATGTCATTATAAAATTTCTTGTATTAACCAACATCATTTAATGCAAAATGGCATTCATCTTCACTAGAAACTAATTCTTCATGCTTGCCATAGGAGGAAGTGAGAACTCAAGTTCTTGCACACTTTCCCCTTAGGTTAATGATAAGAAGAAGATGATGATTGGGAAGGATTATGAGCTTGCAATAAGTGATTATTTACTTATGTCATGTTTTGTATACTAATCTGTATATTATTTATTTGTATTAATAAGTGGAGCTACAATCTAGTCTTGAGCATAGGAGGTCTGATTAGTATAGGGTAGTCATCAATTATTAGATTGGTTCTTGATCTTCCTATTAGGCCAAGAGAGATTGATTGTTTGATGAGACTCCATAGTTTTATGTATAGACATTTTGTTGTGTGCCTATGTGGCATGTAGGTGTAGATTTATATTTTTTAATGTATGTCATTGTAAACCTGTATGGATTTGAGGCATAAATTTATATTTTTTTTATGTATATCATTGTACACCTATATGACTTTGTTTAGACATTCATCGTATGTCTATATGGCATTGTAGGCTTAATGGAACTATATGGAATTTTCATGAAATTATGTACACCTTCATGGCTTTATTGAGATCAATATATAAATATTTTGTATGTATTCATGGCTTAAATGGTTTAAATGGTTTGAGTAATAAGTACTAAGATTATTCATTGTTGAGAGTGATTATAAATGTTTTAAATTATTTTAATACTATTTCAAACCTAATATTGTTTCCATAGTTGATTGTGATCAAAATATGATTTTTTGCTAGAACATGTACATGTAAGGCTTATATTTGGTATAATCTAACATAAACATAAACTTTGCTAACACCTGTACATTTAATGTCTTCTCCACATGCCTTAATTGAGGAGAAAAGAACTTTTGTGTCCTCTTACTTGGTGATTTTAACAATTTTATTATTTCCCTATCTTTTGAAGCAATGCTACATCAAGTCTTAGAATTTCACTGCCTCTAGTCCAATTCTTTGTTCGAGTAATCATATTTTTAACTAAAGTCAAAGGGGAAAGGAACTAGCTGAAAACTAATAGCTTCTCTTCATTTACATTGCAAGTTGAAAGTAAATCAAGAATGAATTAAGTCTTCACACCATCATTGGAATATTCTACTATATCACTAATATTGCTACTATTAGAATCCAACTGGCCAAAAGTATTGTCTCTTGCCCCAATACTTATTTTCTGCAACTAAGGATGTATGTAAAATGCATAAGACTATTTTTATTGAGTCTTAAACTTGTATAATCTTTGAAACTATTAAGTCCTTCTCATTATGATGCATTGAGCTTTAAATTCACTACAAACTATGTAAGTGCAGGCAATTTTTCAAGAATTCCTCCCTTGTAATAATGGATGAATGGTGAAAGAAAGTAATGAATATTAACCATGAGAGGTGCTTTCATTTTCTTATTACCACTCTATAAACACTGCTCCATTTCTTCATAGAAGATCCTTAGAGTCATATAATGTTTTATGTGTGTTATTTTGAAATGTTTTTCACCTTCCAATATTTGTTTATAGATGCTTTTAAAAGGTTTGCAAGGGCTTTGTAGTATTATTATGGAGGAGGGTACCTAATAAAAGAATCGTATGCTCCGTATGTATCTATATATGCAAATTCAATAAGTTCAACTATTTTGTGGGAATTAAATATGTACATATTGCAAGATAGCACTCTCAACACCCTAACAGTGAAGCAAACTAAAAATTATTGTAACATTATTTTTGTTACTATCACAAAAAACCATTAGGATTTCAGAGAAATTGGGAGAGGATTTTATAGATTGACCCATTATCATTACAGGTTCAAATAGAACATTCATAGGTGCCACAAATTGCAAGAATGTCCTTGTCAAAGTTTGATAGTTGTTTGCTCTCAGGGCTCTTAAGAGACATTATAGGATCAATGTATCTTGGAAGGATCAAGATTCCTAGGGAAAAAATAATACCTCTAATAGCATCTACCATCCCACCCAAATGTATTGGCAAGTTTGGTGCCAAAAGGACTGGATTGCAAGATAGTACTCTTGACACCCTAACACTAAAGCACCACCACAATAGATAAGCCACCACATCTAGAGCTTTCTATGTTATTAGTAGAATATAGTGGTCCATTATTTTTTATAACCTACTAGAAGGGTTACCACTTGTGAGAAGTATAATTCATCATATGTATTTGATCCCAATAGAAAGTTTAGCTAACAAGGCAACTCATAGACTGACACCAACTACAAGTGAAGAGTTAAGTAGGCATGTTAAAGAGTTGTTAAAGAAAAATTAATTAGAGAAAGCTTAAGTCCATGTGTGGTACCAACAATACTAGCACCAAAGAAAGGATTGGAATGGAGGATACATTATACAGACTTTAAATCAGTTAATAAAGTTACCATCATGTACATATTTATATTTCCAAGAGTGGATGGCCTTGTGGATTGTTTGAGTGCTGCAAAGTACTTCAACAAGATAAAATTAATGAGTGGATATCATTAGATCAGAATTAGAGAAGATGGATGGAAAACTACATTCAAGATAAAAGTAGATTTATATGAGTGGTTGGTAATGCCATTTAGATTGAGTAATGCACCTAGTACTTTTATGAGGCTCATGAATGAAGTTTTGAAACCATATCTTAGTAAATTTATTGTTGTATACCTAGATGACATTTTCATTTTCAGCAAAAGTAAAGAACACTTAGATCATATCTGACTATTATTACAAAGATTAAGGGAAGAAAATTTACTAATGAATGTGAAGAAATGTAGTTTTATGATACTTGGGTTTTGTTATTTCTATTGATGGACTGAAGATGGATCCAAAAAAATCAAAGCTATTTTGGAATGGCCTACACCAAAGAGTTTTTGTTTAAATTAGGTCTTTTCATGGTTTAGCAAGTTTTTATAGGAATTTTATCAAAAAAATTAGTGAAATATGTGCGCCAAGTATTGAAACTATGAGGGGAGATAAAAAGAAGACAAGTAGACTATTGAAACTAACAAAAGTTTTGAGTTGTTGAAGAAAAACGTAACTAAACAATTTGTGTTAGTTTTGCCAGATTTTGAGAAGTTATTTCTAGTTGATTGTGATATAAGTGGGACTATAATGGAAGCTATTTTAAGTCAAGAAGGAAGATCTGTTTATTACTTTAGTGAGTAACTGAATGATGCTAAGAGAAAATATTTTATTTATGATAAAAAATTCTATGTAATTATGTAGGCACTAAAGAAATGATATTATTTGTTGGCAAAAGAATTTGTTGTGTATTAATCATTAGGTATTGCAATATCTAAACAGCCAAAATAAGTTAAGTTAAAGATATATCAAGTGAGTTGAATTTATACAAAGTTATTCATTTGTGTTAAAGAATAGAAGTGGTAAATCCAATAGAGTATCTAATGCATTGATCATAAAACATAATTTACTATTGGAAATGAGAATTGAACTTATTGGTTTTGATGAAATGAATAATTTGTATAAGATTGATACTAATTTTGTTGAGGTGTGGAAAATGTTAATCACAAAATCTACACCTGATTGTGCACTTGCATGCAAACCTATGCCAACATGAGAAACTTCGCAAGCATGGGATGCAGCTTGTGAGATGACCTCCAAAATTTTAGAAGCTATCTCTTTTTAGGATATTTAGTGAGTTCCACTTTGAAATTTGGGAGAAAAGGGAAGAAGGAGACTAAAAATAAATCCTAATTAAAATGGTGAAATGCCAAAGACAGAACATTCCCACTAGCATATGACTAATCATGCACAGTATTTGCAAACATAAAACAAAAGAAACATAGATGCAACAATGAAAAGTGGAAAACACATAGTCATGAATCTGCAAAAAGTTTGAGAGTCTCAGATCTACAAATAGAGGTTGCATATGCCAGACAAGAATAGAGGAAAAGATTGATTCAATACAAACAAGAATAGTGCATAAATTGATAATTTTCCATTCATGGTTGAACCAAAACAAAGACGCAAGAGGCCAAAATGGTACAGTTCACCAATATTCATTTGATTCTTTGAAACACCCACAAAGGCCTATGTCTACTACTGAATCGCCTGTTCTGATGGCTCAATTACCAACCCTTAATACATCTTCAAAACACTAGTATCCTTAAGCATCCATTAGGCATAGAATTCATAGAGAGCCTAAAATAACCTCTCAAAAGAAATAAAATAGTCCCAAATAGAAAACAACATAAGACAACACAAAATGTGTTCATCAAAAAGAAAACAAAACATACATTCTCCTAATGAGAATGCAACATGTGCAAAAGCATTTGTAGGAAAAGAAAACCTACACAAACCTAGCCTAAACTAAATTAACCAACAAGTAAATGACTCAAACAAAGCCATTTACTAGTTTTTCAAAATAAATGCCTTTTCTAATCAACTTAAAATGATTTCCATGATTGTGGGCAGCTAACAAGAGGTGGAGAAAGATTAAGTGTTTAACAAACTAGTGAGATGTTTCCCCAAGGATGAAAAAAACTCACTTACCCACCTAAGTTGACTGTGAATGCAGTTCTCTTGAAATGGATAGGTGGGTTAATTTTGCCCTTCTTGATGATCAAATTCATGATTAGAAGTAAGCATGACAAGTGGCACAACTTCTCCTTGTCTATCTCCAACTGGGCTAGATGTCAGATAGGGCATCTTCTTAAAGTGGAATCCAAATTTACAACCCCAACCTCATGCTTATGCTTTGATTCTTCACCATCTTGCTAGTTGGGATGCTTTGGCTCCTGTGACTCATCTCAAAACATGGCCACCTCATCCTCATGTTCATTCTACTTATGGATTTCTTCCTTAAGAGATGTTAGCATGATGTCAAATCTTGAGAAGAAGTCCTCTGGATCATTCCAAAAGAGGTCTAACTCAAGTTCTTCATTATCCTTTTATGTGAGAGGACTCACCTTAGCTTCATAGTAGCTCTTTTGAAAGTTTGAAGAAACATCAAGATCCTCCTTCTTGAGCATAGGTTCTTGTTTGATGTATGGTTCAATGTGAGAAGCAAGCTCATGTACATCAACCTCTCCATTCCCAAGAGTAGATTATCCTCTACAAAATGTGGAAGCTCATCAAATAATTCAATGCCATCACTCCTTGCTACCTCCAAGATAATTTCCTTTGCAACTTCTTCCTCTGAATGAGAAATAGATCTTTTCTCATTGCTCTTGACAAGTGCTTATTAACTTCAAGGTATTCAAGAAATCATCATTATCAGAATATGTCTCACCCTCTGCATTCAACTACATCTCTTGATATTGTACAAGATGCCTATGTGCCTGAATATCCTCACCATTCAATCTTTGCATTCTGCACTCATTGATCTCATCAAAAGCATCAGAAATATCCTCAAATGAACCATAATCTAGAGGATTCATTATTGAGCATGAAGATCAACATCTTGAAAGGAAGCTAGGTGTGAGGAAATCGCTTCCTAAACTAATCTAATGAGGGGAGAGGTATGCAAATTCATTTTAAACTTTACAGTTGCAACAATATTAAACTTATATTAGAGATATTATAGTAGCAAACACAAAATAAGAATGTAGACAGATAGAAGTAGACACAAGATTTATCGTGGGGAAAACCTTTTCAGGTGAAAAACCCCACACTCTAAAACTTGCACAATGTATTATCTGAAACAGTTACAGTTTATAGTACACTTGCAATACAATTTCTTCCAAGAGTCTTCAAATGTTAAATCTAGAGTTATTCTAGTAGCATAATGGTACCTATAAAAACACTAAGCAACTACAACTCCAAACTATGCAATATATAGAGATTACAAGGCAAATATTGGAAGGATCTTGGGATAGGCGTCCACCTTGGCCACATGGATATTATCCCACATCAAAGGACACTTGTCCTTGTTGTAAATACATCCCTTACATCTTTCATACATGGTATATTTGACTTTCCCAATATGGGAGCTCTCCATGCTAAAAATAGACTATGACAGATGCTCTTACGCATCTTACAGTTGTCATAGATTTTCCCAACATAACAACCTTAAATGTTGTAAGAGAATCCATCATACAATGCTAAATATAGCATATTCTTCTTACAACATGTCATAGCCCAACTTGGGTGCCCAAATATGCCTTTCCCTCGTGCAAAGATACTCACCGACACTTGTCGCCACTTGTCATAGGAATCTCCAAACTCAGCTCTTACGCATCATAGATTCTATCATAAGGAATATCCTCTTCCACATACCACAAGATGCCAACACATGGCATAATAGTGCCACCTCAAATGGGACGCCCAAATCCATGTAGGTTTGACTTGACCATCCAAGTCACATTCCAAGTAAGATGACATGTCACCATGCCACCTCAACTAAGTAACCAAACTGAATATGTAAGTAATTACAACATTAGGTAACAAATTAATAAACAAATAAATAAATAATGCTAGGAATTTGCAAAGGTTGAGACACCTTAATTCCCAACATTCTCCCACTTGTCGAACACCTTGCAAGAGCCAAAAGGACTTACAAGATTTAACTACTAGGGACCAAGAGGCCATAGACTCCGAACACCATCTGAACTTCTCTATGCCCACTGGTTTCGTCAATGCATCTGTAACATTCTTCAAAGTGTTTACTTTCTCCAATATCACCTTCCCATCCTCTACCATGTCTTGCACAAAATGAAACTGTACATCAATATGCTTTATTCTGGCATGGAAAGTTAGATTCTTTGCTAAGCAAATCGCACTCTGACTATCACAACAGATAGTAATTTATCCTACATCAACACCAATATTTGAACACAACCTCTTAATCCAAATGGCTTCCTTACAAGCATGAGTTACTGCCATAAACTCAGCTTTTGTCATGGACAAAGCAACCACAGGTTGTCTCTTACTCATCCAACTAATTGCACCACCAAACATAGTAAACACATAAGCATTGGTGGATCTCCTGCTGTCAATGTCACCTGCCCAATCAAAATTCACAAATCCATGAATACATACAGAATGCAGAGGTCTTGTAAGATGACCATGATAACATAGGGAAAACTTGAAAGTACCCCACAAATATCTGAACACTTGCTTTACTGCATCCTAGTGTACCTGTCTAGGATTAGCCATAAACTGACTAAGGACTCCCACTGCTTGGGTAATGTCTGGTCTTGTACAAACCATAGCATATATCAAGATGCTAACAACACTAACATAAGGTACTTTGCTCATATCCTCTGTCTCAGAAGGAGACTTTGGAAAATCATTAACAGATAACTTTGTCCCCAATGAAACAGGAATAGTCAATGGTCTACAATCTATCATGTTGAATCTATCCAACATAAGCACTAGTGGATCTCCTGATGTCAATGTCACCTACCTAATCTGAATCCACAAATCCACGAATATCAATAGAATGCAGAGGTCTTGAAACATTACCATGATAGCAAATAGAATACTCAGAAGTACCCCTCAAATATCTAAACACTCACTTAACTACATCCCAATGAACCCGTCCAGGATTAGCCATAAATTGACTAAGGACTCCCACTGCTTGGGCAATGTCTAGTCTTGTGCAAACCATAGCATACATCAAACTGCCAACAGCACTACCATAAGGTACTCTACTCATGTCCTCCACCTTACTAGGATATTTTGGACAATCCTCAACAGACAACTTTGTCTCCAAAGAAATGGGAACACACAATGGTCTACAATCTGCCATGCTGAATCTGTACAACACTGTCTTCACATACTTACTCTGGCTTAACCAAAGTTTTCTGTTGGTTCTGTCTCTTCTGATTTCTATTCCTAGAATGTACCTAGCTGCCCCTAAGTTTTTCATCTCAAAATATGCTGACAACTAAGACTTCAAATCAAAAATCATATTCTTACTATTCCCAATCAGCAACATATCATCAACATATAGTGCAATAATGAGAATACGATCATTGTCAAACTTATAATACACACAATGATTTGATTTTGATCTCAGATATCATGTACCACATCCTAGGAGATTGCTTCAAACCATACAAAGACTTCTTTAACTTGTAAACCAAATTTTCTTTACCTTTTTCTATGTAATGCTCTGGTTGTGACATAAATTGCTTCCTCCAAGTCACCATGAAGGAAAGTTGTCTTCACATCCATTTGTTCCACTTCTAAATCATAAGCAGTTGCAAGAGATAATAGGAACCGAATAGATGTCAGCTTTGAAATGGGAGAGAAAATTTCACCATAATCAATTCCCTCCACTTGTGAGTACCCCTTCGCAACCAATTTGGCTTTATACTTCTCAACACTGCCATCTGCACCAAATTTCTTCTTAAACACCCATTTGCATCCAACAGGTTTATGTCCATCAGGCAAAGGCACCAAGTCCCAAGTTTTACTCTATTCCAAAGAAGTCATCTCATCTTCCACGGGCTCCTTCCAAGAACCTACATCTTTCATGCCCATAGCCTTTGTCACAGTTCTAGGCTCATCGGCATTAGTAAGCAAAGCAAAAGCACAACTAGAATCAAGCAATGTATAACCAAACCTCTCAGGTGCTTCCTGATTCATGTGGACCTCCTCAAAGGATGAGGTGGAGGTTCTACTTCATGTTCTGAACTTTTAGATCTATAAGAGCTCTCCTCATCATTAGGTCCAATAGGGTCTTCTGGTTTAGACTTTTCAGGGGTAGAAGGAAACTAAACCACATCCTCTTTCTTTTCTTTTTCTTATGGCTATAGAATAGTGGAAGAAGGTGTTAGGTCTCTAAAAATAACACTTCTTCTATACAACACTTTTTCAGCCACAAGATCCCAAAGCTTGTATCCTTTCACACCAACACCATAGCCAATGAAGATGCTCTTAACAGCCTTGTTCTCCAATTTTGACCTCTTCTTCCTAGGCACATGAGCATATGCCTCACAACCAAAAACACAAAGATGTCTTATTGAAGGCTTCTTACTAGACCACACCTCCATGGGTGTCTTACCAACAAGAGCTAATGTAGGAGACCTGTTTACCAAGTAGCAAGCAGTGGCAACAGCTTCAAGCCAGAACTTCTATTCAAGGCCGGCGCCACTAAGCATACTCCTAGCCTTCTCCATCAATGTCCTGTTCATCCTCTCTACAACTCCATTTTGCTGCGAGGTGTATGGAGTTGTCTTTTGTCTTTCAATCCCATGTTCTTTGCAGAACTTATCAAATTTTGTGAAATAGAACTCACCACTGTTGTTAGTTCTCAAACACTTAACCTTTTTACTAGTTTGATTCTCAACAAAAGCTTTAAACTCTTTGAACTAACTAAAGACTTTAGATTTGCTTCTAAGAAAATAAATCCATGTCCTACTGTAATCATATATGAAAGATACAAAATATACAGATTTAGAGATTGAAGGAACATTAACTGGACCAAACACATCAAAATGAATAAGATCCAATACACTAGAAGACTTATGAGAACTCAAATAAAATTGAACATGGTTTTGCTTTCCATATATAGAATGTTCACAAAAGTCAAAATTGAGATTACAATCATCTAACCCCTCAACGAGGTTTTTATTTTTTAGGGTTCTAAGACCCTTCTCACCAATGTGGCCAAGTCTCTTATGCCATAACATTGTCTTCTTAGCAGGAAGCTTAACTTCCAAAGCATGAGCACCCTTAGGTGCCCAAAATGCACTACCATTAGAATTTGATACAACAGATCTTTTAGTTGTTGGTTCCAATGGTGAGGATGAAGTAACTATAGCTCTTTTCTTCAAGTCAGAAGAACTATTGCATTGTGAAATGCATGCCTCCAACTAAAATAGAGTACCTCTCTGAGTACCCTTCACAAGCACCATAGCTCCTCTAGTCATCTTGCATCCTTCTTTTGAGAAGACAACTTGCACACCTGCATCATTCAATTTACTTACAAAAAGTAGGTTCTGTGCCAAACCTCAGATGTGCATAACCCCTGAGATCCCCTTCACTCATCTATCAGGGAATCAGATTGTGACTCTTCCATTGCCAGCTATCTTTAGATGAGAATCATCACCCAGGTACACTCTTCCACCATCAAATTCTTCATACTTTGTAAACCAGTCTCGATGCAAGGTCATGTGTTAAGAGGCACCAAAATCAATTAGCCACATATCATTAGATGCATGGGTGGCCAAGGCTGCAATGAAGGCATCACCATCATCTTGTGACTTGTCAAAATCTGAATCTGGGACATTCTTTTTCTCCTCTTTGCATTCCTTTCAAAAATGCCCAGTTTTCCCACAGTTCCAACACAGTACCTTGGACTTTCTAGGAGATTTGGATCTCCCATAGGATTTGGATCTACCCTTCTCATCTTTCTTGTCTTTCTTTTTCCCTTTCTCCTTGGGTCTTCCACAAACCACAAGAGCTTCTTTGGTCGACTTGGATGACTTTCTCCGCATCTCTTTAGATAACAGTGAGGACACCACATCATCCATTTTGAAAGTGGATGTGGTACTCCAGATGGCCATAACAAGATCCCATGAATCTGGTAAAGAACAAAGCAGGGTCATACATCGATCCTCCTCCTCCATCTTCACACCAACGGATTTCAATTGCAACCAACATATTAAAGGTATTCATGTGATCAACAATAGATCATCCATCTTCCATCCTCAGAGAATATAGCT
Organism: Cunninghamia lanceolata; assembly: GCA_027924645.1. NCBI lineage: Eukaryota > Viridiplantae > Streptophyta > Pinopsida > Cupressales > Cupressaceae > Cunninghamia > Cunninghamia lanceolata. Next base: position 2,194,838 of record BSBN01000725.1, read on the forward strand.
TCTTCTGTAGGAACAACTTGTTTACCAAGGATTTAGCCTGATAAACATCACCAAGTTTCTTCCACATATCCTTCACAATTTTCTCTTCATGAACATTTAACAGGATGGAATCAGCCAGACAGAGTCTCACAAGACCCTTGGTTTTGCAATCTTTGAGATCCCAATCATCTTGGGACATTGCCGCTAGTTTTACACTAGAAATTGCTTCCCATAGGTCTCTATCAACGAGCATATCTTCCATTTTGAGTTTCCACAAATCAAAATTGTTGCCATTAAACTTTTCCACCTCTATTCTTCTAGATGTGCCTGCCATCTCCTTCCTGCAACAAGATTACATAATACTTTGCACAAACTCCCACTCAATCTAATATTAGTACAAAAAACCCCTACCCAGCAGCTAGGACCAAAATTGGTCATGCTCTAATACCAACTGAAAGGAAGCTAGGTGTGCGAAAATCGCTTCCTAAACTAATCTAATGAGGGGAGAGGTATGCAAATTCATTTTAACCTTTATAGTTGCATCAATATTAAACTTATATCAAATATATCATAGCAGCAAACACAAAACAAGAATGTAGACAGAGAGAAGTAGACACAAGATGTATCATGAGGAAAACCTTTTCAGGTGAAAAACCCCACACTCTAAAACCTACACAATGTATTATTTGAAATAGTTACAATTTACAATACACTTGCAACGCAATTTCCTCCAAGAGTCTTCAAATGTCAAAGATGGAGTTATTCTGGCAGCATAATAGTACCTGTAAAAACACTATGCAACTACAACTCCAAACTATGCAATATATAGAGATTACAAGGCAAATATTGGAAGCATCTTGGGATAGGCGTCCACCTTGGCCACATGGCCATTATACCACATCAAAGGACACTTGTTCTTGTTTCAAATACATCCCTTACATATGTCATACATGGAAAATTTGACTTTCCCAATATGGGAGTGCTCCATGCTAAAAATAGACTATGACAGATGCTCTTCTACATCTTATAGTTGTCATAGATTTTCCCAACATAACAACCTTAAATGTTGTAAGAGAATCCATCATACAATGCTAAATATAGCATATTCCTCTTACAACATGTCATAGCCCAACTTGGGTGCCCAAAGATGTCTTTCCCTCATGCAAAGATACTCACTGACACTTGTCATGGGAATCTCCAAACTCGGCTCTTACGCGTCATGGATTCTATCATATGGAATAGATACAACAAGATGCTGACACATGGCATAATAGTGCCACCTCAAATGGGATGACCAAATCCATGTAGGTTTGACTTGACCATCCAAGTCACATTCCAAGTAAGATGGCATGTCACTGTGCCACCTCTACTAAGTGACCAAACTGAATGTGCAAGTAATTACAACATTAGGCAATAAATTAATATACAAATAAATAAATAATGCTAGGAATTTGCAAAGATTGAGACACCTTAATTCCCAACACATCCCCAACATGTGCATGATAATCAACAAATGCTTCTTCCTTAGACTCAAAAATCTCCTTCTCCTACTCATCCAGACAAGAAGGTTGAAGAAGAATAGGTTGATTTTGCAGAGGAACAAGGTCTTGCAAAGGATGAGGAACTCTAAAAATTGGAACCTTGAAGTGAGGAGACTTACTTGGGGGATCAGAAGGCTTTCCTTGCTTGAAGCTTGGCATTTTTAAGTTGAAGCCTCCTCTTGTATAGGCAAATCCATAGTTGCAGGAGATGATTTTTTGAAACTAGGAACGAAGGAGGTTGATTGGGCTTCCAACCTTTATATTTGTGCAAGCACTTGCCTCATCTGCTTATCCTTAGCTACAATTTGCATAGAAAGACATTCTTGTCCATACCTTTATTATGCCTTCATCTCCTGTTGGTGAGGATAAGCTTGATAAACAAGCTCTTCTTGTTGCAAGTTATACTCCCACTCTCGTTCAATCCCATTTTAATCTCTTTGAAAGTTCAACATAATATCCTTGATACTCATGTTGTCAATATTTTGGGGTTGTCTAGGAGGGTAACCATACTGATTAGAAGCATAGTCTTCTTGGGGTTGATTATAAGCATAGGCAAGTTGCCAAGAAGGTTGATTAGGCATGGGAGGGAGGTACACACCATGAGAATGTTGATATCTTGTTGTGGAAAGGGTATTTGGGATGAAACTAAGAGCATTCTCAATTTGATATGACTAATAGGGGGCATAAAAATTGCATTTTTCTAAAATGGAGGGGAAGAGGCATAACCCCCATGATAGTTAGACATACTAGGGAATTCAAAGGAACCAAGAAATCATTCAGACATCCTTCGAGATAAAAGCAATCATATCGGCTTCTTGAGCACCAAGTGCATACCAGAAGAGTCACCAAATGCAAGATTCATGCTCCTTTGATTGGATATTTTTGTGATTCTCCACCAAAATCACAAAATGTAGAATAGAGATTAGTGAAACATAGACCGAAGTCTCTAATTCAAGTCTCACTGGGCATTCCAGAACTGTTGATCATAAAATCTGCACCTAATTGTGCACCCACATGCAAACCTATGCTAACATAGGAAACCTTACAAGCATGGGATGTGGCTTGTGAAATGACCTCCAAGATTTTATAAGCTGACTCTTCTTAAGAGATTGAATGAGTTTCACTTTGAAATTTGGGAGAAAAGGGAAGAAGGAGAATGAAAATAAATCCTAATTAAAAATGGTTAAACATTAAAGAAAAAATGTTCCCACTAGCATATGACTAATCATGCACGGTATTTCCAAACATGAAACAAAAGAAACATAGATGCAATAATGAAAAGTGGAAAATACATATTCATTAATCTATAGAAAGTTTAAGAGTTTCAGATCTACAAATAGAGGTTGCATATTCAAGACAAGAATAGAGGGAAATATTGATTCAATACAGACAAGAATAGTGCATAGAGTGACAATCTTTCATTCACGACTGAATCAAAACAAAGATGTGAGAGGCCAAAACGGCGTAGTCCATCAATATTCACTTGATTCTTACAAATGCCTATAAAGGCTTGTGTCTTTTACCAAATCGTCCTTTTTAATGGCTCAATGGCCAACCATTAATACATCTTCCAATCATGCATATTTAGCACTACAAATTCACTATTACATCTTAGACATGGATTGGAGCATTCAACACATTTGTAGGTCATCCATAAATGTTGCAAGAGCACCACATGGGTTGTAGCAAGAAACCATGCTGATTTAGAGTGTTTGCCCATGCCTTGGTACAAAAATTTACAATGGAAGGGTCCATAGTGGCCTTGGGGCATGAAGAACTCACCTACCATGCCAAAAGGCTCTGAAATGATCACTAATGGCACCCCAAAGGGTCGTGGGAGTATCTTTTTGTGAGTTCAACAATCAATTCACTAGGAGGGAAAATTTGTCAGACCTCAACAAATTGAGCCTCTTGCAAATATCCTTCGTCTTGATTAGGAGTATGAGACTCCTCATAACTTTGACAAACATGAAGGGTGCACCAAACGGAAAGGCCAAAGTATCGAGCTTCAACAAATTAACCACCGTTGAACACCCTATCAACTTTCAATTAGGAGAACAAGCACCTCCCCGAACTTTGAAGCCCAAAAATCACAATACAGGCAAATTGGTTACAACAAATTAGTTACAAAAATTTAGCCTCCACTTGAAACATCGGACCTAGTATCTCTTCAATGAACAAGTAAAAAGTATCAACCCATGGAGACTTTCAAGCTTCAAAAATTGGGCTTCCCAGTGAACCATCTTCCATCTTTCAGGAGAAATAAGCACCTCCCAACTTCACAATTTTGAAAGACTTAGGAAAATGTGTAGTACCGAGGATCGAGGCTATCACATAACACTTTCCTAAAAAAATAGAAAACCAAGAATGCATGACACTGTGATCTCAAAAGACTTAGACAAATATGGAATATAGGAGATCGGGGATGCTACAAAACACATGCTACAAAGGCAAAGGAAAAAGAGAACGCCCAACACCATGATTCCAAAAGACTTAGAGAAAATAGGAAAAGTCAGGGATCAAGGATTAGGCAATTTCCTGAGCTCATGCCTAATTGTCATTTAAGGGAAGTTAGAAATCTTGACACTATGATCCCAAAAGACTTAGACAAATAGGAAAGAACCAAGGTAGAGTTTGGAGCTGATAAGTATGGCAAGTAGGGATGGATAACCTTGAAACTCCAAAAATCTGACAAAGGCACAAAACTTAACGAAAATGCCAGAAACCTCTCAAACTTAGATTTTATAGATTTCTACTTGCATCTTGACACACTTAGAAACCATTTAGGATGGCTAGATTGGTTATCAATAATGGGTCAAAGTAGGCCAAGGCAAAGGGAAGGAAAATAGAGGCACATACATGAAACTTTTGATGAACAAATGCCTCCAAAGATAACAAAAAATTATTTGAGCCTAGAAGACTAAACTAAGTCAACAATCTGGCAACCTCTTAGGGGAAGTGTGCATACACACATCAAATACCAGCAGTCTTAAGCATCCATTGGCCATAGGAGTCATAAGAGCCTAAAACAACCTTTCAAAAGAAATAAAACTACCCCAAACAGCAAACAACACAAGAAAACACAAAACACCAAAAAGATAACAAAACATACATTCTCCTAATGAGAATGTAGCATTTGCAATAGTACTTGGACAAAAATAAAACCTACACAAACCTAGCCTAAACTAAACTAACCAACAAGTAAATTACTCAAACAAATCCATTTACTAGTTTTTCAAAATAACTACCTTTTCTAATCAACTTAGAATGCTTTCCATGCTTGTGGGCAGCCAACAAGAGGTGGAGAAAGATTGGGTGTTTAAAAAACTGGTGAAATGTTTCCCCGAGGATGAAAACAAACTCACTTACCCACATAAGTTGATTGTGAATGCAGTTGTCTTGAAATGGATAGGTGGGTTGATTATAACCTTCTTGGTGATCAACTTCATGCTTAGAAGTAAGCATGACAAGTGGTGACTTCTCCTTGTTTGTCTCTAGCTAGGCTAGATGTATGATAAGGCATCCTCTTGAAGTGGCATCCAAATTGACAACCCCAACCTAATTCTTATGCTCTTATTACTGACCATCTTATTTGTTGGGATGCTTTGGCTCCTGTGACTCATCTCAAAACATGGTCGCCTCCTCCTCATGTTCATGTTGCTTATGGATTTATTCCTTAAGAGATGTTGGCCTGATGTCAAAGCTTGAGTAGAAGTCCTCTAACTCATTCCAAAAGAGGTCTTCTTAAATCTCTTCATTATCCATCTATATGAGAGGACTCATCTTACCTTCGTGGTAGCTCTCTTGAAGGTTTGAAGAAACATCAAGATCCTCCTCCTTGAGCATAGGCTCTTATTTGATGTATAGTTCAAACTGAGGATAAAGCTCATGCACATCAAACTGTCCATTCCTCAAGAGAGGATTGTCCTCTACAAAATGTGGATGCTCATCAAATAAGTCAATTCCATCACTCTCTACACAGCCTCTAGGATAATTTCCTTTGCAATTTCTTCCTCTGAATGAGAAATAGAGCTTTCCACATTTCTCTGCAAGTGCTTCTCAGCTTTAGGGGTAGTTAAGGAATCATCATTATCAGAATATTTCGCACCCTCTACATTTAACTGCATCTCCTCTTGATATTGCACAAGTTGCCTATGTGCCTGAATATCCTCACCATGCAATGTTTGCATTCTTCTCTCATTAATCTCATCAAAATCATGAGAAAATTTGTCAAATGAACCATAATCTAGAGGATTCATTATTGAGCATGAATCAACATCCCTAACATGTGCATGATACTAAATAGATTTTTTTTCCTTAGACTCAAACACCTCCTTCTCCTACTCATCCAAACAAGAAGGTTGAAGGAGAACAGGTTGAGTTTGCATAGGAACAGGCTCTTGCAAAGGATGAGGAACGCTAAAACTTGGAACCTTAAAGTGAGGAGATTTACTTGGGGTGTCAAAAGGATTTCCTTGCTTGAATATTGGGATTTTTAAAGTGGAAGCCTCCTCTTGTACAGGTAGATTCATAGTTGCGGGAGATGTTTGTTTGAAACTAGGAACACAAAAGGTTTATTGGGCTTCCACCTTTGTATTTGGACAAGCAACTTTCTCATCTACTTACCCTTATCCATAATCTGCGTAGCAAGACATTCTTTCTTGTACCTCTCTTATGCCTCCATTCCCTGTTGGTGAGGATAAGCTTGATAAGCAACCTCTTCCTGCTGCAAGTTATACTCCCACTCTCTTTTAATCTCATTTGACTCTCTTTGAAAGTTCAAAATGATATCCCCAATACTCATGCTATTAATATTTTGGGGTTGTCTACGAGGGTAACCATACTGATTGGAAGCATAGTCTTCTTGGGGTTGATTATAAGCATAGGTAGGCTGCCAAGATGGCTGAACAGGGGTGGGAGGGAAGTAAACACCATGATAATGTTGATATGACATATCGTGAGGCATAGAAACTACATTTTTCCAAAATGGAGGGGAAGAGACATAACCCCCATGATAGTTAGACATACCAAGGCATTCAAAGGAACCAAGAAATCATTTAGACATTCTTTGAGACAAGAGCAATCAGATCCACTTCTTGAGAACCAAGTACATACTAGAAGAGTGACCAGATGGATCATTCATGCTCCTATAAGAAGATATTTTTATGATTTTCCACCAAAAACATAAAATGTAGAATAGAGATCAACGAAACATAGACCAAAGTCTCTGATGAAAGGAAGCTAGGTGTGTAGAAAATGCTTCCTACACTAATCTAATGAGGAGAGGGCTATGCAAATTAAAATTTATCCTAACTATTACAGTAATGTTAAACCATTAACATGAGATATTGCAGCAAAACATAAGAGCCAGAAAGTAGACAGAAGAAGAGAGACAAGGATTTATGGTGGGGAAACCCTTATCGAGTGAAAAAAACCCCACACTCAGAAACCTGCATAATGTATTAACAAATCTAAAAGAATGTTTATAATACACTTGCAATGCAAGCTTCAATGGTCTTTGACACTCATGTCTGAAGTCAATCCGGCAACATAATAGTACCTGTAAACTTGTGATACAAACTCCATCTCCAAGCACCTGTATATATAGGAAATACAAGGCAATATTGGACCTATCTTGGAATGGGCGTCCAACATAGCATCTTGGACCAAAACCCATGCCTAAGGACACTTGGTCAACATTGTAGAATGTGCCTAACACTTGTCCATAGCTCCCATCCCAAAGAGGTTGCCTATTTCCCAAATGGGCTATGACAGATGCTCTTATGACACTTACGATCGTCATAGAATCTGTCATAGCGGTTACAACTTACAGTTGTAAGAGAATCTATCATACACATGCTATAAATAGCATATTCTCTTACAACATTTTATATTCTACCTTGAGGCGCCCAAATATGCCTTATTCAAAGATGCTTCATGACACATGTCATCTCCTATCTTACAACCTTCTATTTCTAACTCTTACATGTCATAGATTCGTCATAGGAATCTGTCATAACCGTTTCGGTCAAACATTCCTTACATAACATGGAGGATGCTGACACATGGCAAAATATTCCTACCACTAAGTGGGATGCCTATCTCCTCGTGTGAGGACAAAATAACAAGTTGTCATATTCCATGTAGGATTGACACATCACCGTGCCACATCCCAGAACATGACAATATGGAATTTCCAAATATTTACAACATAGGTAATTAAATAATAAATACAAACATTACAAATGTAGAGAATTACCAAGGTTGAGACACCTTAATTCCCAACATTCTCCCACTTGTCGAACACCTTGTAAGAGCCCATAGAAAAATAGGATTTAACTGCTATAGGCCGAGAGGCCCATAGACTCCAAACACCATCTAAACTTCTTTGTGTTCACTGGTTTCGTCAATGCATCTGCAACATTCTTCAAAGTATCTACCTTCTCCAAATTTACCTTTCCATCATCAACCATGTCTCTCATGAAGTGAAACTGAACATCAATGTGCTTGGTTCTAGCATGGAAAGTTGGATTCTTTGCAAGGCAATTTACACTCTGACTGTCACAACTAATCGTGATCTGACCTGCATCAACACCAATATTAGAACATAATCTCTTAAGCCAAATGGCTTCCTTACAAGCATGAGTTGCTTCCATGTACTTAGCTTCTATTGTGGACAAAGCAACAACATGTTGTCGCTTACTCATCTAACTAATAGCACCACCAAATAGTGTAAAAACATAAGCACTGGTGGATCTCCTGCTGTCAATGTCACCTACCCAATCTAAATCCACAAATCCATGAATATCAACAGAATGCGGAGGTCCTAAAACATTACCATGATAGAAAATGGAATACTCAGAAGTACCCCTCAAATATCTAAACACTCACTTAACTACATCCCAATGAACTCATCTAGGATTAGCCATAAATCAACTAAGGACTCCCACTGCTTGGGCAATGTCTAGTCTTGTGCAGACCATAGAATACATCAAACTGCCAACAACACTCTGCTCATGTCCTCCACCTCACTAGGAGATTTTAGACAATCCTCAACAGATAACTTTGTCCCCAAAGAAACGGGAACACACAATGGTCTACAATCTGCAATGCTGAATCTATCCAACACCGTCTTCACATACTCTGGCTTAACCAAAGTTTTCTATTGGTTCTGTCTCTTCTAATTTCCATTCCTAGAATGTACCTGGCTACCCCTAAATCTTTCATTTCAAACTATGCTGACAACTGAGACTTAAAATCAGAAATCATATTCTTACCCTTCCCAATGAGCAAGATATCATCAACATACAGTGCAACAATGAGAATATGATCACCATCAAATTTATAATACACACAGTGATCCAGTTTCAATCTCACAAATCCAATTGACAACACAAAGGCATCAAACTTCAAGTACCATCTCCTAGGGGATTGCTTCAAACCATACAAAGGCTTTTTAAGTTTGCAAATCAAATTTTCCTTACCTTTCACCATGTAATGCTCTAGCTGTGACATGTAGATTTCTTCCTCCAAGTCACCATGAAGGAAAGTTGTCTTCACATGCATCTGTTCTACCTCCAAGTCATAAGCTGCTGTGAGAGACAATAGGAATTGAATGGATGTCAACTTTGCAACGGGAGAGAAGATCTCACCATAATCTATACCCTCCACTTGTGAATACCCCTTCGCAACCAATCTGGCCTTATACTTCTCAACACTGCCATCTACACCAATTTTCTTCTTGAACACCCATTTGCATCTAATGGGTTGCCATCCAGAAGGCAAAGGCACCAAGTCCCAAGTTTGATTATTTTCCAAAGAAGCCATTTCTTCCTCCATGGCCTCCTAGGAACCTGCATCCTTTATATCCAAAGCCTCTGATATAGTTCTAGGTTCATCACTGTTAGTAAGCAAAGCATAATCACAACTAGAATCAAGCAATGTAAAACCAAACCTTTCAGGTTGCTTTCTTATCCATGTAGACCTCCTCAAGATCTGAGGTTGAGGTTCAACTTCTTCATCTAAGCTTTCAGAGCTGCTAGAGCTCTCCTCATCATTAGGTCCAACATTGTCTTTTTGTTCAGTCTTCTCAGGGGTGAGAGGAAACTAAACAACATCCTCTTTCTTTTCTTTTTCTTCTAGCTGCAAAATAGTGGAAGAAGGTGTAATCTCTCTAAAGATGACACTTCTTCTATACAACACTTTTTCATCCATGAGGTCCCAAAGATTGTATCCTTTCACACCAACACCATAGCCAATGAAGATACACTTAACATCTTTGTTCTCTAACTTTGACCACTTCTCCTTAGGCACATGTGCATATGCCTCACAACCAAAACATGAAGATGCCTTACTGAAGGGTTTCTACCAGACCACACCTCCATGGGTGCCTTCCAACAAGAGTTGATGTAGGAGATCTGTTTACCAGATAGCAAGCAGTGGCAACAGCTTCAGCCCAAAACTTTTGTTTTAGATGAGCTCCACTAAGCATACTCCTAGCCTTCTCCATCAGTGTCCTGTTCATCCTCTCTGCAGCTCCATTTTGCTATGAGGTGTATGGAGTTGTCTTATGCCTTTCAATCCCAAGTTCCTTGTAATACTTATCAAATTTTGTAGAACAGAACTCACCACCGTTGTCAGTTCTCAAACATTTAATCTTTTTACCAGTTTGATTTTCAGCAAAGGCTTTAAACTCCTTAAACTTGCTATATACTTTAGATTTGCTTCTGAGAAAATAAATCCATGTCCTTCTATTGTAATCATCTAACCCCTCAATGAGGTTCTTATTTTTTAGGGTACGCAGACCCTACTCACCAATGTGGCCAAATCTCTTATGCCATAACATTGTATTTTCTGTAGGAAGTTTAACTTCCAATGCACGATTACAACCATCAAGACTAGAAACAATAGATTTCTTCACTGCTCATTCAGATGGTGGGGATGAAGTGACTACTGCCCTCTTCCTTGAGTCAGAAGAACTATTGCATTGTGAAATGCATGCTTCCAGCTGAAATAGAGTACCTCTCTGAGCACCCTTAGCAAGCACCATAGATCCTCTAGTCATCTTGCATCCTTCTTTTGAAAAGAGAACCTGCATACCTGCATCATTCAAACTACTTATAGAAAGTAGGTTCCATGCTAAGCCTGGGATATGCATAACCCCAGAGATCCCCTTCACTCGACCATCAGGGAATCAGATAGAGACTCTTCCATGACCAACAATCTTCAGATGAGAGTCGTCACCCAGATACACCTTTCCACCATCGAACTCCTCATACTTAGTGAACCAGTCTCGATGTGAGGTCATGTGGAATGATGCACCAAAGTTGATTAGCCACACATCATTAGATGCATGGGTTGTCAGGGCTGCGATGAAAGCATCACCATCGTCTTGTGACTTGTCAGAATCTGAATCAGGAGCTTTCTTCTTTTTCTTCTTCTCCTCTTAGCATTCCTTTTAGAAATGCTTGGTCTTACCACAGTTCCAACAAAGAACCTTAGACTTTCCAGGAGATTTGGATCTCCCACAGGATTTAGATCTACCCTTCTCATCTCTCTTGTCCTTCTTTTTCCCTTTCTCCTTATGTCTTCCACCAACTGCAAGGGCCTCTTTGGCTACCTCAGAAGACTTTCTCTGCATCTCTTCAAACAACAACAAAGAAACCACTTCTTCCATTTTGAATGTGGATGTGGTGCTTCCGATTGCCATGATAAGATGATCCCATGAGTCTGAAAGAGAACAAAGCAGGGTCATACACCGATCCTCCTCCTCCATCTTTACACCAATAGATGTCAATTGTGTAACCAACATGTTGAAAGTATTCATATGTTCAGCAATGGATCCTCTGTCCTCCATTTGAAGAGAATACAACTTCTTTCTCAGAAAAAGTTTATTAACTAGGGATTTGGCTTGATACACATCCCCCAACTTCTTCCAAAGGAGTTTTGCAGTAGTCTCCTCGTGGACATTTAACAACACAAAATCGGCAAGACTAAGTCTTATGAGACCCTTATCCTTCCAATCCTTGAGATCCCAGTCAGTTTGTGACATTGTAGCTGGTTTAGTTCCGTTCACACTATCCAAAAGGTCTCAGTCAACTAACATGTCTTCCATCTTGAGATTCCACAACTCTAAATTACTGCCATTGAACTTCTCTACTTCAAACCTTCCTGATGTGCCTATCATCTCCTTGTTGCAATAAGATACAGAATGCTCTGCATAGTGATGCAGAGTGGCACAAAGGAAGCAACTAGGAATTCTTCTCTGCCCACTCACCCACTTCACTATTTCATTCAACCAAGGTCACAACCATGGCAAATTAAGGATTTTTTATCTAGGCTATTGTCCAACCTTCAAGACTCCTTCCACACCTTAAGACAGGTCTGCAAACAGCTTCCCCATAGTTGGTTTGATCCCCAACTTCTCACAACTCTCCAACCGTTACTTGGCCTAGTGAGGCTACTAGCCCTCCTAATCCAGTTTTGACTACACAACTTGACAAAACCCTTAAGAGTCAGGCAAACAAATGGTGGATTCAAATACCCTTTAGGGAACTCCAATAGACTTCCAAGCCTCCAGTTCCAACTCTACTCCAGCAACTCAACACACCCACTAGGTCTCTAGGCCCAATTGATCAAGTTAGGTCTAGTTTACAAAGCAAGTGGTCTAATTTGGGGTCATAAAACTAGAATAGGAATTTGGATTACTTCCGCAACACCTAAACATCTCAAAACCACCATCCATTCATTCACCGTATCAAAATTTTGTCATTTACATCACCAAATTGCATAATTTCAATCAAATACATAGAGATATTTGACCTAGGGCATCACTCCAAAACTTGAAGACTATCTTTCCCAACAAAATGCTTTTTGAATCATGTAATATACATCCCTAGCCTACATTTCACCGAGTGGCATGAAGTTTCATGGGTTAGAATGCATTCTAGGGCAAATTTTGTATGACAAACCCTAGGAATGAGGGTTTTAGACCAGTTTGCATTCAAAATCCAATATCTTCCTACTGGGATCACTTCAAGACATCAAATTTGATGCTTTAGAATCTTGACTCAAACTAGTTTCAGAAAAACCACATCGATCCACTTGACCAATCCATACAGGCCATACAATAACAGGAATTCTTGGAAAAATAGTCAGTTTTATTGGGTTTTGTGCCCAAATCTCCATACAGAATCTTCTCCTCCCTACTAGAGTAAGAAAACAACAATATGAACTGATCCAAGTCAATAGGTAACTCCCAAAAATAGTTTCAATTGTCAAAAATGAGTTGCAACCGGCCAAAGGTGTCATGACAACATTGACAACCTTCGACAACTATGGCATTTGGCATTAACACAAAATCTCGATTGGTTTAGCTTGTCCAATGGAGTCCAAACAACTACCATACTCTCTAGAACATGCCAAAACATTAAAACTACCAAATAGACTCAAAAAAAACCATCATTAGACCTACTAGGCCTAAGTGACACAACTAGGGTCCAAATGGACTAAGAAGGATTTGAGGTGTATATGGTTACCTCAAACCTCTTGACCATACAAAAGGGACCTTACAATCATGGCTAGAAAGCCTTATTACAAACCATACTGAATAAGAAAATCAACTTATCAAAAATTCTCTTAGGAATCAAAAATGCTCTTAGGTGCCCTACACCACATAGACTCCCACTCAACCTAAGATTAGCTCAAAAAACCCTTACCCAACAACTAGGACCAAAGGTGATCAAGCTCTGATACCAACTGAAAGGAAGCTAGGTGTGCAGAAAATGCTTCCTACACTAATCTAATGAGGAGAGGGCTATGCAAATTCAAATTTATCCTAACTATTACAGCAATGTTAAACCATTAACATGAGATATTGCAGCAAAACACAAGACCCAGAAAGTAGACAGAAGAGAGACAAAGATTTACGGGGGAAAACCCTTATCAGGTGAAAAAAAGCCCACACTCAAAAACTTGCATAATGTATTAACAAATCTGAAAGAATGTTTACAATACACTTACAATGCAAGCTTCAATGGTCTTTGACACTCGTGTCTAGAGTCAATCTGGTAGCATAACAGTACCTATAAACCTGTGATACAAACTCCATCTCCAAGCACCTGTATATATAGGAAATACAAGGCAATATTGGACCTATCTTGGAATGGGCATCCAACATCGCATCTTGGACCAAAACCCACACCTAAGGACACTTGGTCAACATTGTAGAATGTGCCTGACACTTGTCCATAGCTCCCATCCCAAAGAGGTTGCCTATTTCCAAAATGGGCTATGACAGATGCTCTTATGACACTTACGACCGTCATAGAATTTGTCATAGTGGTTACAACTTACAGCTGTAAGAGAATCTATCATACACATGCTATAAATAGCATATTCTCTTATAACATGTCATATTCCACCTTGGGGCACCGAAATATGCCTTATTCAAAGATGTTTCAAGACACATTTCATCTCCTGGCTTACAACCTTCTATATCTGACTCTTACATGTCATAGATTTGTCATAGGAATCTGTCATAATTGTTTTGGTCAAACATTCCTTACACAACATGGAGGATGCCAACACATGGCAGAATATTCCTACCACTAAGTGGGATGCCTATCTCCTCATGTGGGGACAAAATAACAAGTTGTCATATTCCATGTAGGATTGACACATCACCGTGCCACATCCCACAACATGACAATATGGAATTTTCAAATATTTACAACATAGGCAATTAAATAATAAATACAAACATTACAAATGCAGCGAATTACCAAGGTTAAGACACCTTAATTCCTAACATCTTATTCAAGTCCAACCAGATGTGCCAAAACTATTGATCACAAAATCTACACTTAATTGTGCACCCGCATGTAAACCTAGACAAGCATGGGAAGCCTCGCAAGTGTGGGACACATCTTGCAAGATGACCTTCAAAATTTTAGAAGCCAACTCTTCTTAGGATATTCAATGAGTTTTGCTTCGAACTTTGGGAGAAAGGGGAAGGAGGAGATTGAAAAGGAATCCTAATTAAAATGGTGAAATGCCAAGGATAGAATGTTCCCAATAGAATATCACTGATCATACATAGTATTTGCAAACATGAAACAAAAGAAACATAGATGCAACAATGAAAAGTGGAAAACACATAGTCATTAATCTACAAAAAGTTTGAGTCTCAAATCTACAAATAGAGGTTACATGTGTCAAATATGAATAGAGGGAAAGATTGATTCAACACAAACAAGAATAGTGCATAGAGTGACAATCTTCCATTCATGGTTGAATCAAAACAAAGATGCGAGAGGCCAGAATGGCACAGTCCATCAATATTCGCTTGATTCTTAGAAATTCCCACAAAGGCCTATGTCTGCTACCAAATCACCCTCTTTGATTGCTCAATGATCAAACCTTAATACATTTTATGTTCATGCATATATAGTACTACAAATTCATTATTGCAGCTTGGACGTGGATTGGGGCATTCAATATGTTTGCAGGTCAACCATAAATGTTGTGTTAGGATCACATGGGTTGTAGTAGGAAACCATGTTGATTTGGAGTGTTCACCCATGCCTTGGTACAAAAATTTACTATCGAAAGGTCCCCAATGGCCTTGGCGTGTGAAAAGCTCACCTACCATGCCAACATGCTCTGAAATGATCATTAATGGTAGCCTAGAGGGTCGCTGAAGCATCTTGTTGTGAGTTTAATGGCTAATTCACTAGGAGGGAAAATTCGTCAAGCATCAACAAATAAAGCCTCCACCAAATATCCTTCTTCTTGATCAGGAGTATGAGACTCCTCTTAACTCTAAAAAATGTAGAGTACACCAAACAAAAAGGCCAAACTATCGATCTTCGAAAATCAAGCCACCATTGGACACCCTATCAACTTTCGAGCAGGAGAACAAGCACCTCCCCAAACTCTAAAGGCCAAAAACCATAATATAGGAAAATTAGCTCTGGTAAATCAGCCTCTACTTGATGCATCAAACATGGCATCTCTCCAATGAACAAGTAACAAGTATCATCCCATGGAGACTTTCAAGCTTTAATAATCGGGCCTCCCAACAAACCATCTTCCAACTTTCAAAAGAAAAAAGTACCTCCTGAGTCTGTGATCTCGAAAGACTTAGGCAAATGTGTAGTATCGGGGATCAGGGATCAGGGCTAACACATAAAACTTGCCCAAAAAACAAAGAAAACCAAGAACACCTGACACCACAATCCTGAAAGACTTAGACAAATACGAAATATCAAGGATCGGGGACACTAAAAAACACACGCTACAGAGGCAAAGGAAAATGAGAATGCTTGACACCATGATCCTAAAAGACTTAGATAAATAGGAAAAGTCAAGGATCAAGGATTAGGCAAGTTTCTGAACTCATGCCTAAATGTCAAAGGCAAGTGAGAAATCCTAACACCATGATCCCAATGGACTTAGACAAATAGGAAAGAACCAAGGTAAAGTTCAGAGACGATAAGGATTGCATGCAGGAATTAATAACCCTGAAACTTTGAAAAGTCGATAAAGGCAAAAAACTTAAGGAAAATACCAGAAACCTCTCAGACTTAGATTTTATAGATTTCTACTTGTATCTTGACACACTTCGAAACCCTTTAGGATGTCTCAGATTGGTTATCAATAATGTGTCAAAGTAGGCCAAGGCAAAGGGAAGGCAAACAGAGGCACAAACATGCAACTTTTGATGGACAAATGGATCCAAAGATAACCAAAAATTATTTGAGTCCAAAAGACTAAAATAAGTCAACAGAAAGCATGCAAGTTACTAATTGTTGGGAATTAAAGTGTCTCAACCTTGGTAATTCTCTACATTTGTAATGTTTGTATTTATTATTTAATTGCCTATGTTGCAAATATTTGGAAATTCCATATTGCCATGTTGTGGGATGTGGCACGGTGACGTGTTAATCCTACATGGAATATGACAACTTGTTATTTTGTCCTCACATGAGGAGATAGGCATTCCACTTAGTGTTAGGAATATTCTGCCATGTGTCGGCATCTTCCATGTTGTAGGGAATGTTTGACCAAAACAGTTATGACGGATTCCTATGACAAATCTATGACATGTAAGAGTTGAAAATAGAAGGTTGTAAGACAGGTGATGACATGTGTCATGAAGCATCTTTGAATAAGGCATATTTGGGTGCCCGAAGGTCAAATATGACATGTTGTAAGAGAATATGCTATTTATAGCATATGTATGATAGATTCTCTTATAGTTGTAATTTGTAACCGCTATGACAGATTCTATGATGGTCGTAAGTGTCATAAGAGCATCTGTCATAGCCCATTTTGGAAATAGGTGACCTCTTTGGGATGGGAGCTATGGACAAGTGTCAGGCACATTCTACAATGTTGACCAAGTGTCCTTAGGTGTGGGTTTTGGTCCAAGAAGCCATGTTGGATGCCCATTCCAAGATAGGTCCAATATTGCTTTGTATTTCCTATTTATACAGGTGCTTGGAGATGGAGTTTGTATCACAGGTTTACAGGTACTGTTATGCTGCCGGATTGACTCCAGACACGAGTGTCGAAGACCATTTAAGCTTGCATTGCAAGTGTATTGTAAACATTCTTTCAGATTTGTTAATACATTGTGCAGGTTTCTGAGTGTGGGATTTTTCACCTAATAAGGGTTTTCCCCACCGTAAATCTTTGTCTCTCTTCTTCTGTCTACTTTATGAATCTGGTGTTTTGCTACAATATCTCATGTTAATGGTTTAACATTGCTGTAATAGTTAGGATAAATTTGAATTTGCATAGCCCTCTCCTCATTAGATTAGTGTAGGAAGCGTTTTCCGCACACCTAGCTTCCTTTCAGTTGGTATCAGAGCTTGATCACTTTTGGTCCTAGTTGTTGGGTAGGGGTTTTTTGAGCTAATCTTAGGTTGAGTGGGAGTCTATGCAGAGCATTCTGTATCGTATTGCAACAAGGAGATGGCAAGCACATCAGGAAGGTTTGAAGTAGAGAAGTTCAATGGCATTAATTTAGAGTTGTGGAAGCTCAAGATGGAAGACATGTTAGTTGACCGAGACCTTTGGGATAGTGTGAATGGAACTAAACTAGCTGCAATGTCACAAACTGACTGGGATCTCAAGGATTGGAAGGCTAAGGGTCTCATAAGACTTAGTCTTGTCGATTCTATGTTAAATGTCCATGAGGAGACTACTGCAAAACTCCTTTGGAAGAAGTTGGGGGATGTGTATCAAGCCAAATCCCTAGTTAATAAACTTTTTCTGAGAAAGAAGTTGTATTATCTTCGAATGGAGGATGAAGGATCCGTTTTTGAACATATGAATGCTTTCAACATGTTGGTTACACAATTGACATCTATTGGTGTAAAGATGGAGGAGGAGGATTGATGTATGACCCTGCTTTGTTCTCTACCGAACTCATGGGATCATCTTGTCACCGCAATCGGAAGCACCACATCCACATTCAAAATGGAAGAAGTGGTTTCTTCATTGTTGTCTGAAGAGATGTGGAGAAAGTTTTCTGAGGTAGCCAAAGAGGCCCTTGCAGTTCATGGAAGACTCAAGGAGAAAGGGAAGAAGAAGGACAAGAAAGATGAGTAGGGTAGATCCAAATCCCATGGGAGATCCAAATCTCCTAGAAAGTCCAAGGCTCTTTGTTGGAACTATGGTAAAACTGAGCATTTCTGAAAGGATTGCAAAGAGGAGAAGAAGAAAAAAAAGAAAGCTCTTGATTCAGATTCTGAAAAGTCACAAGATGACGGTGATGCTTTCATCACAACCCTAGCAACCCATCCATCTGATGATGTGTGGCTAATCAACTCTGGTGCATCATTCCACATGACCTTGCATTGAGACCGGTTCACTAAGTATGAGGAGTTCGATGGTGGAAAGGTGTATCTGGGTGACGACTCTCATCTGAAGATGGTTGGTCATGGAAGGAGATAGGCGTCCCACTTAGTGGTAGGAATATTCTACCATTTGTCAGCATCTTCCATGTTGTGTAAGGAAATGTTTGACCGAAATAGTTATGACGGATTCCTATGACGAATCTATGACATGTAAGAGTTAGAAATAGAAGATTGTACGATAGGTGATGACATGTGTCATGAAGCATCTTTGAATAAGGCATATTTGGGCACCCCAAGGTGGAATATGACATGTTGTAAGAGAATATGCTATATATAGCATGTGTATGACAGATTCTCTTACAGCTGTAAGTTGTAACCGCTATGACAGATTCTACGATGATCGTAGGTATCGTAAGAGCATCTGTCATAGCCCATTTTGGAAATAGGTGACCTCTTTGGGATGGGAGTTGTGGACAAGTGTCAGGCACATTCTACAATGTTGACCAAGTGTCCTTAGGTGTGGGTTTTGGTCCAAGAAGCCATGTTGGATACTCATTCCAAGATAGGTCCAATATTGCCTTATATTTCCTATTTATACAGGTGCTTGGAGATGGAGTTTGTATCACAGGTTTACAGGTACTGTTATGTTGTTGGATTGACTCTAGACATGAGTGTTGAAGACCATTGAAGCTTGCATTGCAAGTGTATTGTAAACATTCTTTCAGATTTGTTAATACATTGTGCAGGTTTCTGAGTGTGGGGTTTTTCACCCGATAAGGGTTTTCCCCATCGTAAATCTGTGTCTCTCTTCTTCTGTCTACTTTCCAGTTCTTGTGTTTTGCTGCAATATCTCATGTTAATGGTATAACATTGCTATAATAGTTAGGATAAATTTGAATTTGCATAGCCCTCTGCTCATTAGATTAGTGTAGGAAGCATTTTCAGCACACCTAGCTTCCTTTCACTAATAAGTATTGATAGGACTAAGTGGCTTGATTATTTGATTCAAGATGATTTATTATTTGAAAAGGAAATTAGTTGTCTTCCTAAGAGCTCTATTAGGGAGAATCTTATCAAAGAAAGATATAGTGGTGAGTTAGTATGATGTTTTAGTTCATTGATAAATCATATGCTTTGGTAAGTGAAAATTACTATTGGCCTAAGTTATATATGGATGGGTGATCCCAATAGTGTGTGCCAATTTCCATGATTTGTTGGAATTGGACTATTAACTCCATTGTCTAGTGCATGGAATTTTTTTGGTAATTTTTATTAAATATTTTATTAATTATTATTTTTTGAGTTAGTGCTAACAAAAATTTAGACCTATAATTATTTTGTAGCACATTTGTCTTAGCATATATATTAAAGTTA
Source organism: Cunninghamia lanceolata (assembly GCA_027924645.1). NCBI lineage: Eukaryota > Viridiplantae > Streptophyta > Pinopsida > Cupressales > Cupressaceae > Cunninghamia > Cunninghamia lanceolata. The sequence goes on from BSBN01000725.1 coordinate 2,214,597, forward strand.
TTTTTTTCTTTTTCATTGAAACAAAGACATTTATGTGGAGTGCAGTGTTTTTTTTTCAAATTTTTTCTAAGAATGTTTATTATTTTCTTAGTGCCTTGAATAGAGATCATTGTTTTTTCTTATTTAACCTACATTCATTATAAAATTTAGAAAATATATAATATTAAAGAAAACATAATACATATTATAGTTTTTGGAAAGCCAATACTACATACTTACAAAATGGAATTTTCAAATGACTTCATTTGATCCCCCAAAAGGTGAAGTAAAATTGTTTTTCATTAGTATTTTGATAGGAGTAGAGGAAATTCTGTCAGGGGTTTTATTTAAGCCTAGTGAGGTTCTATTGACCTATTTTCTCCTTCCCAAAAAAATAGCTCAACTTGAAAATATTGAAAATCTTGTTGAAATCCCTTAAGTGCCTAGTATTCTTCAAATTTATAGGTGTTTTCCTTGTAAAAATCCCTGAAATTCCCTAAGGAAAATCCTCTGAAAAAACCCAAAAATTTTAAGTCTTGTGCCTTAGTTTTTCTACCTTAGTCAGCAAAAAGTCTAGTTCACGAACCTGCCAGTTCACCAACTAAGGAGAGGAAGGCTCAAAAAATTACTAAAGGCAAAAAACAAGTTTCCCTTTATCAGCAATTTTCAAATTTTGTAAACTCATCCAATGGTTCAATTTTTCAAAGGTTCTTCAATCAAGCGAATTACCGACTAAAGGGCCTGTTGGTACTCAATTTTGATCTAGAGCTAAACTTGGATGTTTGGAGGGTTTCTCATTTAAACCCTAGGTTTTCTTATCCATCAGCTTATGTTTGCATGTGTCTTGGTGATCATGTTGAAAGCAGTCATATCTTCTTCCATCACTGAGACTTTGCCTATCGGCAAGGGAGCTTATTGTCATTCCGACAGTTTAGGTCTCACCGATGGGAATGTGGTGTGTTCTTTGTATATTTCCATGACTTTATGTTATCGGCGAAGGAAATTTTTTGTTCCACCGACGGAGATACTCTCACCGATGAGGGGCATTGGAGTGCTATCGGCATGATGAAGGCTATCGGATGAGCGGGCAGGTGTTGGGCTAATGGCATATGTTTGACTGATGAGGAGTCATCGGCGTGTGTCTTGCCGAAGGAGATGTTCATCGAAGTAACACTCTTCATTAGCGAAGGAGATTCATGTTAGGCTGATAGTTGGAGGTCAGGGTGACAGTTGGAGGTCAAGGTGACAATGGTGATTTTCTTGCCGATTGGGAGGCATCGCTGTGACATGGTGTATCGGAGGTGTATGCAAGAGCTAGCCTGATGGTGTTGGTTACACCGACAGGGGATTGCGAAGGTTTCATCGGTATGACACTTGATGTCAGCAGGAGAATTTTTGACTAGGCCGATGATAATGGTCTTATCGATGAGGTGTGTTTTGTTTGTGCCAACGGAGAGACTTGGTAGATCGGTGGGAGTGTGGAATGCTTGGCCGATGGTCTATCTCTGGCAGATGAAGGGGAATGTGGTGTAGCGATCGGCGAGACTATTGAGGTTAGCCAGAGGATTTGTGGGTGTGCCGATGGTTTGGGTCTTGGCGATGGGAATTGGTGAAGGCTTATTTGTCGAGCGGGGCAAAAGTGCTCAACACTTGGTATGCATGCAGCCTCGTTTATAAAATGCTAAAGTGGTCTCTGCACCATGCATGTGGGACTAATCTCCCTGCATAATTTGAACCTTCAGTGAAATACATTTTGGCGGGAAGCTCCAATTTGAACGCTGCATCTGTTTTCAAGTGATGTGCGGGTGGTTAAGCCATCAATGACGGTCGTGCAGAGGTGTGGGCGATGGCGTGAACGATCAAGCTGCCCGATTATGGATGAAGACTTCCAAGTGGCGGTGCAAGGCTTGAGGCCTCCTCTGTCTCTTCCCCTGCCAGTCGCATTTAATCTTTGGAGGCCATTTTCAAATGGAAGGAATGTATCTGGAAAATTTTGATATCTGTCATGTAATTAATGCTGAGTACAGTTCCCTGTGGTATTAGAGGGACTCTGTTACTCATTTCTAGGTTGTTGAAAGTTGGACATTTTGGCTCTGTAATACAATACAATTGTTCTTGGTTGCTTTGTGCATGGTAAACTTGTGAGTTTATGTATCTCCTGTTGTATGTTTCCTGCATGAATTTACTAATTTCATGATTAATCTTATATGAGTAATGCTATATTGGCATGTGTTTTGTTAATTCTATCTCCAGTATTGCATGTATCCTTCTTCTAAGTCTAGATGTTTAAGGAATGTCTGAGATTCTAGAATATAAAATTCATGTATTGAATATTTGATCTTTTGACTTCTACTCAAGGGGTAGATTAAAATGTTTTTAGATTGAGTATTGGGAAGGGTATACTGCAATAGGGATGCCATAAGTATGGATAGCTTAACACTCTGTATTGGGAGATATCTATAAGGCAGATATCACATATATCCCCTTGAAATCCAGTTTTAGTTGTTCATGCTGATCATTCACAGGTGTATGTCTACTGACTCCAAGCCTTGGATAAGCACCAATCTAGCTCTTGTTGAGGTTATACACCAGGTCCAGCTCTGCATCCAAATACAAAATTAAAATCAAACTCCAAAACAACCATTAGGACTCTAGAAGTAGTTTAGGATCCAAGTCCTCTGTCTACAACTGAACATAGGCCCAAAGCTAGCCCCTTTGCTCTTATCTTACAGTTTTGGTCTACTTATAGGAGGACTTATCTGCTTTGTGTTAGCATCTCAGCCTTTGTATGCATATTCTCATGGATGTTGAGTAGGGAATACCCCCCTAGGTTTTGCAAAGCCTGAAGAAGAAGAGGAGATAAAATATAGAGTCTATCTCCTATACTGTTGGCCCCTGGCCCAGAGATCCTGTTGATCATTGATGGCTACCTTGTAGGGAAATCTAGGAATAAGCATCCATTCTGGGAAAAAACCAACAGAAATTGGCGACTCTACTGGGGACATTGTGAAAGAACCCTGATTTTAAAAAGAAAATAGTTCCTAAGTAATAGGTGGCGACTCTGAAGTAATCTCCCAACCGGTCAAAGTAAAATTTATATGCAAGGGAGAAGATCCCAACATAATCCTCTATTTGAAGAGTTACCAATAACAAGAAAGATGATGTATAGAAGAAAGGGAGCTGTCTCAGTCAGTCATGAGGGTACCCCCAGGAATAATGATGATATTTAGGATAACCCTAGGCCGTCAGGACAGCATGTGCCTTATTTTTCAAATGCAGAAGCTGATATTCAAGGTGCATATGAGAGGCAACAGGGTGGTAGCATAAGGATGAGGTCAGAGGTGTTCCAAGAGTGCCCTTTCTTGGACCCTCGTGAAAGGTTTGAAGAGGTAGAATCTCTGAGGGATGATGAAGATGATGACCAGGATGGTATGAGACCATCTACCTCCATGCCTAAAGAAGAACAGTTAGCTGAAGAAATCAAAAGCCTAAGAGCAGAATTAGAATATCTACAAGCTATGAAGGTCAGAGATGACATGAGACAAAAAGTGCAAGCTCTGAGGACTGCTCAGAATGATTCAATCCCTACCCTTGAAAATGCAAATATACAGACATCAGCAAATAAATGAAGTGCAACATCAGCATAATGATCAAAGACAGAATGTAAATGATGCTAGGATGCCATTAAACAATGTAAGAAATCAGAATGCAAACAGAAATATCAATGTTAATCAGTTTGATAGACAACCCATGCAGTTGGATAGATTCAGACAGCTAGTGTTTGATGGTATTCCTGGGTATCCAAACCCCATTGACAAGCATCTAAGGGTGCAAGTGCCTAAATTTTTAGGAAATAACACTGTCAGGAGAAGATCATCTGAAGGCTTTTCAAAATGTCATGGATAACTTTGAGGTTGAGCATGAGGATATTTTCATGAAGTCATTCATGTAGTCTTTAGTAGATGAGGCTAGAGAATGGTATAAAAATCTGCCTAACTAGAGTATTTCATCATGGGATGATTTCAAAAGGATATTTAAGGAGCAATATGGTGAAAAAACTGACCCTAGCTTTTTTGTAAATGAGTTCACCAGTATCACCAAAGGGTCAAATGAACAGGTTGCAGATTTTAATGCAAGATTTACTAAAGTGTTGAACAAACTGCCACATCACATGAGGCCAAATGAACCAATGTGCATAATGTTGTATATCAATGCTTTTGATGCAAAAACTGCATATGGGTTAAGAGATAAAGGTCTTGCTACTCTTAGGGATGCTTTCAGAATTGCAGTGAATATTAAGAACAACAGAAAAGCATCAGGCAAGACAAACAGGAGGGATGATGTGAAAATTTTGTAGAAACCAAACAAGCCTCAGAACACTCAAGGTAATACATCTGCCCCTGAAGATAAAATAGACAAATTGGCAAATGTTGTTAAGGACCTAAGCTATAGATTGGCTAGAAGTGAAAAAGGGATAGGTCCTGATAGGCAAGTTTACCAAAGGTAGGAAAAGAGACCATCATTGCATGATATGCCATATAATACCAATTGGCATAATGGTAAGCCTGTATTTCCACATAACAACACAAATCAAAGAGTTCATCATACCAAGGAAACTCCTGATCCTTTGAAGAAAGCTGTAAATATTGCTGATGATACTCCATGGTGCATAATTTGTCAGATGCCACATTCATAGTCACAATGCATGATTGCTCAGTCTTTGTATGATAATGTTGTATCTTGTAATGAATGCAATGAGCCACATTATGTGCAAGATGATGATGTTAATATGTTGTCCATAAGCAGTGGACATCCTCCTCATGATACAGATGAGAATGCAGATGATGGGATTCAGGCCTGTCAACAGAATTTTTATGATGATGATAATGAAGATAGCTATGCATATGCTCAGAGCTCACACAGTTTTCTGAGTAACCTAAAAAGACCTTGTGATGAGGAAATTAGGGCCCTCACAGCTGCAGCAGTGGCCCAAGTCAAAAGCAATTACAATCTCAGAGGTAAAGTCCAGATAAGCAACCCACATCAGCCAGAAGGCATTTCTGCAAGTCAGCCAGTGCATAGTCATAAGGGGATTGAACCACAAAAAAAGGCAGTGGGGTAATAATAAACAAAATTTTAAGCAAAAAATAGGTCATGAATCTCAAGGACCAGAAAATAGAATTCCCCAAGTTGAAGATCAAAGCAAAGGTTCCCAAAACAAGAATGATGATCAGGGAACTATGAAGATAAAAGCTAAATCAGTCCAAGATAAGAATAAGACCGTGGAACAAGCTACAACTGTCATACAAAATTATGCTCCATTTGATATCACTCAAGTCCTTTCTCAGGTAAAGGTTTCTGTCCCATTGATGGAACTCATGAAAGTTGAAGAAATCAAGAATAGGACAGTATCCCTACTTTCAGGAGTGCCTTGTCAAGCTAAGCAAAGTGTTCAGATCCAAGGTGAGAAGCATGTCTTATGTAATGAAGAAGATGAAGCTCCTGAGGTCTATTTAGGAGTGACCATGACAAAGTGCCCTTCACAAGTGGAACCATTTTATGTATCCCTGGTTATAAATGGAAAAGTAATTAGAAATTATATGCTTGATTCTGGTGCATCTACAAATATCATGCCTTTAGCCATCATGCAACAAGCTGGATTGAAAATAGACAAGGCATGTGGAAAATGTTATGTTATGGATGCCAGAGAGGTACCGGTTATTGGAATCATGAAGGATGTGGATTTTAGACTGGCAGCATTTCCTGAAAAGAGCTACAAAATGAATGTAACAGTGGTTGACATCAAGCCACAGTATGGTATGTTGTTGTCAAGAAGATGGGCAGCACTAATTGGTGGAAGTATGTAGCTGGACCTGTCATATGCTATGATTCCAATAAATGGCAGGGATGTTAAGCTAATCAGAGAAGGAAGATCATCAGAGACAGTGGAAGACCAAGAATCAGAGGAACATGTATGCTTTGTGAATACTAACTGTGATAACTTCAATGTTGTCTCAGATGATGGAGAGGATAAGGAGAAACAAATTTGCATTGAAGAGCTTGACTAGCAAGGTCTGTGGACTATATTTTTCGATGGAGCTTGTGCAAAAGAACGTTCTGGAGCTGGAGTTGTTTTCCTATCTCCAACTGGTAAGCTCCTGCTGAGGTTTGCTTGTACAAACAACATTGCAGAGTATGAAGCCTTACTCTTAGGCCTAAATATAACTCTCAAACATGGAATTAAGATGCTAAGGGTATTTGGGGATTCTGAGCTAATTGTATCCCAAGTTAGAGATAGATATGCTTCAATAAACAAAAGATTAAAACAATACAAGCATGCTATCTGGGATACCATTGAATTATTTGATGCATTTTCAATACGCTGGGTACAGAGATCAAAAAATGTCATGGCTGATTTCTTAGCTAATGTGGCAATAAGGCCAGATGACATCACTTTATCAGATGTTACAAATGTGGAAGTTAAAATCAGACCTGCAGTACCAGAAAACATATGCAGTTGGCAAGTGTTTAATGATGATAAGGACTTGTTAAAAATTTTGCACTGCATAGATGAATATGAGAATCAAGAAATTGATTTTCAAGCTTTTGTAGAAACTGTAGATGGAAAAGAAACTCTTATGGGGAAAGAAATAATTCAGTTGAAGACTAATAAAATCCCTAGAGGGTTAGTAGCTTTAGAAAGAGCTTTTGACAGTAGAGACCAATTGGTCACAAAGACATCTCCCACAAACAAAGATGGTTTAGAAGAGATAAATTTGGGGACATCTCAGGCCCCCAAGAAGGTGTACATTGGTAAGCAGCTCAAACCACACATCAGGAGCATGCTGATTGCATTACTGAAAAGATATAAACATGTTTTTGCTTGGTCATATGAAGACCTTAAAGCTTATAGAGAAGAGCTATTCTAGCATGAGATCCCATTGAAGCCTGGAGCTAAGCCATTTAGACAGAAGCAGAGGCCTATTAATCCTACCTTAGCTCCAAAATTGCAAGAAGAACTCAAAAAGCTTAGGGAGGCTGGAATAATTGTGCCAATTAGACATTCAACTTGGGTGTCTAACCTTGTCCCAGTCAGAAAAAAGAATGGTGACATTAGGCTTTGTGTTGACTTTAGAAATTTGAATGTATCCTCCTTAAAGGATAATTACCCATTGCCTAATATGGAAACTATGTTGCAGAAAGTGACCGGTTGTGAACTCCTATCCATGATGGATGGATTCTCAGGTTATAACCAGGTGAAGGTAAAGGAATCAGAACAGTACAAGACTGCCTTCATCACCCCATGGGGAACATATGTGTATGTTAGAATGCCATTTGGACTAACAAATGCAGGTGCTACATTTCAAAGAGCAATGGATGTTGCTTTTGCAGGATTGATTGACCCAATTCTGGCTATATATCAGGATGATCTGACTACCTATTCAAAGAAAGAAGAGTAGCATTGTATGCATCTAGAGCAGATTTTTATAAGAGCACTAGAGTATGGCATTTCTTTAAATCCAAAGAAGTGTGCTTTTGGGGTAGTTGAAGGAAAGCTCCTAGGGCACATTGTTTCCAAAGATGGAGTTAGGATTGATCTTGAAAGAGTAGCTGCAATTGACAGGATTCAGATGCCAAAGACAGTAAAGGGAGTTCAGTCCTTCTTTGGACAAATAAATTTTGTTAGGAGATTTGTTCCCAACTTTGCAGAAACCACAAGGAACATTTCTAAAATGCTGAAGAAAGATGAAATTGTGAGTTGGGAAGGTGAAGCATGCAAGTCTTTTCAGGACATCAAGGAAGCAATCAAGATGGCCCCTGTTCTTAAATCTCCTAATTTCTCTAGGCCTTTCCAATTGTTTTCATTTGCTTCTTTTCACACTATTGCTGCATGTTTGTTACAGAAAAATGAGGATAGTTTTGAGCAGCCCATAGCTTTTTTCAATATGTCCTTGCAGGATTCTGAGTTAAAATATGATATCATGGAAAAACAGGCATATGCACTAGTCAGAGCAATCAAGAATTTCAGGCCATACCTGGTAGGATCCTAGATAGTTGCATATGTACCTCATGCAGCAGTCAAAGACATATTCACTCAGCAGGAGGTGACAGGAAGGAGGTGCAGATGGATAAACAAACTGCAGGAGTTCAACATAGAAATACAAATTACCAAGTTGGTAAGAGGACAAGGATTAGCCAAGATGATGGCACAAGCAAACTTGGAAGCATGCCAAGTTAATGCAGTCCAGAATGAGACTGTCAATGTATTTAAATCTGAATGGTATTAGGACATCATATATTACTTGCAAAATCTGAATTGTCCTTCTCATTTCAGTGACAGTCAAAAGAGAACTTTAAAGCTACATGCAATTAGGTATGTTATTGTTCAAGGTGAGCTGTACTGGAAGAACCCTGATGGTGTGCTGCTAAGATGTGTGGATGAAGATGTAGCTAACAATGTTTTAATTGACATGCATAAAGGATTATGTGGTGGACATTACACTGCCCAAACAATAGCTCATAAGATTCTCAGAGCAGGATATTGGTGGCCCACTCTCTTTTTAGATGCACAGAGGTTAGTGAGGAAGTGTGACCCTTGCCAAAGATTCTCAGGAAAGTTGAGATATGATGGTGCACTGCCCCTTAGAACTGTAACTGTGGAGGCTCCATTTCAGCGGTGGGGAATTGATTTCATAGGGGAAATTGCAGAGAAATCAAATGGGGGACACAGTTGGATTTTGGTAGCAACTGACTACTTCACCAAATGGATTGAGGCCATTCCAACTAAGAGAGCTACAAGTAAGGTGGTTATGGATTTCATACTAGAAAATATTATCATCAGGTTTGGAGTACCATTCAAAATAGTCACAAATAATGCTATGTGCTTCAGATCAGGTGAATTTGTTGATTTTTGCAACAAATATGGGATAAATCTATCATATGCATCACCATACCACCCACAGGGAAATGGTCAAGTAGAGTTAAGCAATAAGAGCATCATGAAAATTATCAAGAGAATACTGGATAAGAACAAGAGAGCTTGGGATTCAAAATTAAAGTTGGCAATATGGGCTGATAGGGTGACAGTGAAAAAGGCTATTGGAATGTCACCTTTTGAACTAGTATATGGTGCATCGGCCAGGCTGCCTGTAAACAATCTCCTACCAATTTACAAATTCATCTAAGAGAATGATGAGGAGATTGAAGACTCCATGACAGGAAGAATAAACCAACTGGTTGCACTGGATGAAAGCAGAAGGAAGGCCCACCAGATCAATCTCAAGAGACAACAAAGTGTGAAGTATCTGTTTGACAGGAGAGCTACAGAAAGGAAGTTTCAAATCAATGATCTAGTGCTCATCTGGAATGCAAAAGGTTAGGACAAGGGCAAACATGGTAAGTTTGAACTCTTATGGATGGGCCCATATCAGGTTTGCAATACTCATGGCAAGGATTCTTACTTCCTCCAGGCCCTAGATGGTGAAGTACTGGAATTTCCTATGCATGGTCAGTTCCTCAAGTTTTATTTTGCATAAATGGCCTATCTCTGTGCACATTGTAAAAAATATGTATATATTGTAAATGTCTTGTACATATTTATGCTTTTTTGCTTTTTGCCTGGTCTGCCTGGAGATCTGGTTCTCGCTGCAGTTTGGCACCTGCACATCCCCATTCAAAGCTAGTGTTGGTACTCAATTTCGATCTAGAGCTGAACTTGGATGTTTGGAGGGTTTCTCATTTAAACCCTAGGTTTTCTTGTCCATCGGCTTATGTTTGCATGTGTCTTGGTGATCATGTTGAAAGCAATCATATCTTCTTCCATCGTTGAGACTTTGCCTATCGGTGAGGGAGCTTATTGTCATTCCGATAGTTTAGGTCTCACCAATGGGAATGTGGTGTGTTCTTTGTATATCACCATGACTTTATGTTATCGGTGAAGGAAATTTTTTGTTCCATCGACGGAGATACTCTCACTGATGAGGGGCATTAGAGTGCTATCGGCATGATGAAGGCTATCGGATGAGCGAGCAGGTGTTGGGCCGATGGCATATGTTTGGCTGATGAGGAGTCATCAACGTGTGTCTTGCCAAAGGAGATGTTCATCAGCGTAACACTCTTCATCGGTGAAAGAGATTCATGTTAGGCTGATAGTTGGAGGTCTGGCCGACAGTGGAGTTGATGTTCGGCATGTCGGGGTGACAATGGTGATTTTCTTGCCGATTGGGAGGCATCGCTGTGACATGGTGTATCGGAGGTGTATGCAAGAGCTAACCCGATGGTGTTGGTCACACCAATAGGGGATTGCGAAGGTTTCATCAGTATGACACTTGATGTCGGCAGGAGAATTTTCGGCTAGGCCGATGATAATGGTCTTGTCGATGAGGTGTGTTTTGTTTGTGCCATCGAAAAAACTTGGTAGATCAGTGGGAGTGTGGAATGCTTGGCCGATGGTCTATCTCTGGCAGATGAAGGGGAATGTGGTGTAGTGATCGGCGAGACTATTGAGGTCAGCCAGAGGATTTGTGGGTGTGTCGATGGTTTGGGTCTTGGCGATGGGAATTGGTGAAGGCTTATTTGTCGAGCGGGGCAAAAGTGCTCAACACTTGGTATGCATGCAGCCTCGTTTATAAAATGCTAAAGTGGCCTCTGCACCATGCATGTGGGACTAATCTCCCTGCATAATTTGAACCTTCAGTGAAATACATTTTGGCGGGAAGCTCCAATTTGAACGCTGCATCTGTTTTCAAGTGATGTGCGGGTGGTTAAGCCATCAATGATGGTCGTGCAGAGGTGTGGGCGATGGCGTGAATGATCAAGCTGCCCGATTATGGATGAAGACTTCCAGGTGGCGGTAAAAGGCTTGAGGCCTCCTCTGTCTCTTCCCCTGCCAGTCGCATTTAATCTTTGGAGGCCATTTTCAAATGGAAGGAATGTATCTGGAAAATTTTGATATCTGTCATGTAATTAATGCTGAGTACAGTTCCCTGTGGTATTAGAGGGACTCTGTTACTCATTTCTAGGTTGTTGAAAGTTGGACATTTTGGCTCTGCAATACAATACAATTGTTCTTGGTTGCTTTGTGCATGGTAAACTTGTGAGTTTATGTATCTCCTGTTGTATGTTTCCTGCATGAATTTACTAATTTCATGATTAATCTTATATGAGTAATGCTATATTGGCATGTGTTTTGTTAATTCTATCTCCAGTATTGTATGTATCCTTCTTCTAAGTCTAGATGTTTAAGGAATGTCTGAGATTCTAGAATATAAAATTCATGTATTGAATATTTGATCTTTTGACTTCTACTCAAGGGGTAGATTAAAATGTTTTTAGATTGAGTATTGGGAAGGGTATACTGCAATAGGGATGCCATAAGTATGGATAGCTTAACACTCTGTATTGGGAGATATCTGTAAGGCAGATATCACATATATCCCCTTGAAATCCAGTTTTAGTTGTTCATGCTAATCATTCACAGGTGTATGTCTACTGACTCCAAGCCTTGGATAAGCACCAATCTAGCTCTTGTTGAGGTTATACACCAGGTCCAGCTCTGCATCCAAATACAAAATTAAAATCAAACTCCAAAACAACCATTAGGACTCTAGAAGTAGTTTAGGATCCAAGTCCTCTGTCTACAACTGAACATAGGCCCAAAGCTAGCCCCTTTGCTCTTATCTTACAGTTTTGGTCTACTTACAGGAGGACTTATCTGCTTTGTGTTAGCATCTCAGCCTTTGTATGCATATTCTCATGGATGTTGAGTAGGGAATACCCCCCTAGGTTTTGCAGAGCCTGAAGAAGAAGAGGAGATAAAATATAGAGTCTATCTCCTATACTGTTGGCCCCTGGCCCAGAGATCCTGTTGATCATTGATGGCTACCTTGTAGGGAAATCTGGGAATAAGCATCCATTCTGGGAAAAAACCAACAGGGCCAAGTGAGAAAGTTTTCTTCAAAGTAACCAAGGCCAAAGGTGACTTGGAAAAATGACTAAGGAAAGGAAAGGCCTTATCAGGAATTCAGCAAAATCTTGATCTTGTCAAAAAATTTAAAATTTCTTGGGTTTGTCGATAAGAGGAATCGCCGATAAGGTAAAAAGCAGGTATGAGGACAAAGGCAATGCAAAAATTAGCTAAGGTAAAATGGTTCACAGAAGCAAGGTTTCCCCAATCAAAGGGAAAAGGAAGAAGTCAAAGTTTAGGAAAAGGGACCTTTGCCGAAAAGGTAAAGAACTTGGTGAACAAGGCAAAGTTTGTAAAATTAGTAAATCGCCTACTAAAGGCAAAAGTTGACCAAAGAAAAGAGTTCAAGAAATGGTGATTTTCCGATAAAGGTGAGAACAAGGCAAAGTTCACGAAAGATAGATTTTGTCAATAAGGCAAAATAAGAAGCTCCAAAAAGATTTAGGCAAAAAAAGGAAAAGCCTTTTTAGGAAATCAACAAAATCTCAAACTCATCCAACAGTTCTAAATTTCCTAAAAATGTTAATAAGGTGATTCTTCAGTAAAGAAAAGAGGGAAAAAAAACCAAAGCCAAAAGTTTGGAAAAGTGAAACTTTTCCAATAAAGAAGAAAAAGAGGTGAATATAGAATAGTTCATAAAAGTTGAGATTTGTTGACAAGGCAAAAAGAGACATAGAAAGAGAGAACAAAAATAAAAGAAAGAAGAAGGCAAGGTTCAAAAAAATGAAACTTTTCCGATAAAGGGGAAAAGTAGCAAAAGCGGCCAAGTTTGAGAAATTAGGAAATTTCCAACAAAGAGGAAAAGCCAAAGTAAGAGTCAGTTCAGAAAAGTGGATTTTTGCCAACAAAGGGCGGGAAAGAGAGAAACAAACCAAAGTTCAAAAAGGTTAGATTTTGTTGATAAAAGAGAGAAATACAGAGAAGAGTTAGATAGTTCACAAAATGGTGATTTTCCCAACTAAAGAGAAAAGATGAAAACAGAAACAAGCAAAGTTCGAGAAAGAGAGATTTTGCCAATAAGGCAAAACAAAAGTCAGAGTTTTAAGTAAAATGAAAATCAATGAAGTTAGAGCTTGTGATATACTATAAGCTTTAAAATATTTGAAATTAAATATTTTAAAGTGTTGTAAAAGCTTTATAAAGGACTTTTGGCGGGACTATATATTTGAAATATCTTCTTCAACAATTAACACAAAATCAGATCTGCCTAGCTACTTCACCTCCAGATATTTTCATATTTATTATTGCAAGTGGATGAATCAGTTGTTTGCATTCAAGACAGTGAATATCTCCCAGCTACTTCATCCTCAAGATATTTTCTACATTTAGGAAGACAGACATTCCTTTTGGCAAAAATATCTTTTGACAAGCCCATGGGGCAAATTTATTATAATGAATGACTTAGGTCAATGCATAGAATAATATAAATTGATGAAAATCAATCTAATGAGTGTTGGATGCAAAGATTTATTTTTTGTGTTGAAACAAAACTCTCCTCTGTTTTAACCATGCCTTTTAATTAATACAATACTACATTTTACCTTTTCATGTTGTTCTTTAACTTTGTGTAATCTAGAACTGGTTTTCTTGTGAATGTTTATTTCCATGTGATCCTTTTATGTTCTTTACCTCTATTAAGCTCTATAGGATTTGTGTGAGTTATCAGTTGAATTTCATTATTTTGTGCATTTTTGGCTCTGTGAGTGTTCTATATTCAAACCTAGTGAATAACCTTTAATTTTTAGTTTCTCTTTCTTCCCCTTTACACAGTAGTGATTAGATTAGGTTTATTCTTAGCACACTCTGAATTTCACATTCAAAAAAGGAACCATCCTTTCTCTAGAGGTTTGATTTTCTTTGCAGGGTCCCACACCTGGAAATCACTCCAATGTTTAACTGGATTGTTGCAGCATAAGCACTTCAACATAGGGTGCAAATCCAAGTGACAATAGCTTTTGGCATGCTAAGTGGGACCATTTTTAATCTGAATTAAGAATTAGGCTAAGAAATTGGTGTTATTCTTAGTATTCTACAGTTTGGCAGACAAATTTCATGCATCAGGCAACTCTATAGACTCTTAGTTTAGATCAATCCAACGTTATATGCCTGTATAGACGTGAGCTTCTTCGAGAGGTGATAATTATTAGTTTGTTGAATTGCTTGTTGTTGCTTCAAGGAGAAGAACTAAGTTATCTAGATCTTCTACAAGAAGGAATAACAATGTTGTCGCATCTCACCATAGAGCTCAATCTACACCTCCTCCTATTAGGTTTCAATACTCAGAAAGGGGCTTGCACATACCTAGAATAAATTTGAATACCCTAAATATGGCTCTACCAAGAAACCTACCCTTTGTGACCTTCAATGGAGGTAGCTCTTTAAACTTGGCTGCACATAATGATATACCTACATCAGCCCTAAAAAGTATCTCATTCTTTTTGGGTGATGGTTCAACCACACCTGCTAAACATATCAAAGACATCAAATGTATGTTCAGTCCAGCATATTCAACATGAGGATGTAGTTGTTAGACTCGTGGTTTCATCCTTTAAGGGGAGAGCTCTTTAATGGTTTAGGAGTTTACCCCCTACTTCAATACACGATTGGGATGAGCTAGGAGAAGTAGTCTACAAGTAGTTTGGAGAAAGAGAAGATAATGTTTCTCTGTTGGAACAGTTGACAACCATCAAGAGGGCTCCCAGCGAGATGATGGCAAACTTTATCTTCATTTTTCAAAGGAAATAGGAAAGAATCCCTGCTCTCCTCAAACTGTATCCACAAGGTGCCATTTTATATTTTCGAAGAGCTTTAAATTCTTATATTGCTGTTATGATGCAATCTATGGGTGTTGTTGCCTTACCCAATGAATATGAAATAGATTTAAGAGTTGAAAATTGCTTGATACAGGCTGGGAAAATTTCTCCCAAACCTCCTATACCTAATTTCCTAGAGTTGCATTCACAAGTTCATCAACCTGCTATTGACCCCATCCCAAATCCTAAAGCATCCACATCTTCTCTTTCACAAGAAGAGAATGACCTCAAAACCCTCATGACCAAGCTGACTAATAAAGTTAATAGCATAGCTATTCAAACTACCCCTAAACCCCATCAAAATTATAACCAAGTGCAGCCTTCAAATCAAAATTAGAATCAGGGTTATAATTCCAGTAGAAATCAAAACTGAAACTAGGGTTAACAGCCAACTAGGTACCCAAATAATAGCCCTGCTCAGCCTTTGCAAATAGTTAGACCCATCAAACAAATACCAGATGTTAATCTAGTTAGGGCCTTGGTTCCTACCCAAAACAATCTGGCCCAAGAGGTAGATTGGTGTTATCCTTGCAACCAACCTCACAATCAATCTACTTGTGCATTTGGAGCACAAGAATGAGTCTTGATGGTGCAAAATTTTTCACACTCAGCAAGCATCATTGGTAGAAGCATCCAATAGAAACCCTGAGGTACCATCTTCTGATTCTAATTTAGTGCTTTGGACTCTTGAGGACTTCTGCACTATTAATTAGCTTATGGACAGTGTGATCATGCCTATTAGTAGCATTGCAGATAACGCAAGGTCCAAAAAGAGGTAGTTAGAGGATAACCCTGTGCCTACTATATCACAAAAGCAACCTATCCCAAAGGCAAAAGGGGCCAATGTTGCAAATTCAACTCAGAATAGCAAGCCTATTGCTACAAAAGAGGTTCCATTAGGCCAAAAAGTGTTTGAATTTGAAAAAGCTACAAATCAGTCAAAGAGGGGAACATGGATTACTTCCATGCACAAAACAACAACTTTTCCCTTGAATATTATAGAACAAATGAAAAATACAAGTCTAAATGTGTCCATGTGGGAAGTACTTGTTAGACTTAGGGCACACAACTAAGAGGGGGCGGGTGAATCAGTTGTGCAAAATTTTTTATCTATTTAAACACTTAATTGCATTTTTCAATTCAACAGCTTAATTATAAATTAGTCATGGAAACATAATGCAACAAATCAAGAGTTGATACACATCAATGCATGAGACACCAAGATTTTGATGTGGAAAACCTGATTAAGGGAAAAACCACGGGGTGATTAACCCAAGAATGTATTCTCTATTAGAAGAATAGAAGGAACAAAATGGCACTTGCCAATTAGGGCTCACTGCCTGAGCACACTACTCACAAGAGGCTCACTACCTACAAGAGACACACTGTCTACAAAGAAATAAGTATCACCTACTTGAACTAGAAAATAGCATCTTCACCATGGTTGAAATAGTTCCATTAAGCCCAATACTTCTACTATGCCTTTCTCTCTCCTCCTTTCTACCACACACTCATCTCCACAAGAACACCTTACAAATGACTTCACAATCCTTTATTTATACAAGACATCAACTTAGGAATGATCATCTAAGTAGGAAAACATCCATAATAACATCCGCAAGATGTATAATTCATTCAGTCAGCCTGTTTTAGGAAGAACACCATCATCCAGAAGTTGTTCTTCAAAAGCGAACTCCAACTTCAATGCGGACCACCAACATGAACTGGACACGATCCAAAGACCACCATAAACTCTCTTGAATAACCAAGAACATCCACACTGTTGGTGCCTGAATTGACTGTCAGTTTCTGAGCAATTTTTCATGCAGGCACCTTCCCAAAAAATCCAAAAAAATTTAAGTGTTGGCACCCCTTCAGTGTTTTGCAGCATCCACATTATCTTTCTTGAGGAAGGGGTCATCATTTTCTGCCCATCGGCATAAGTTTACATGTGTCTTGGCGATCATATCAATAGAATGGTGTGTTCTTTGTATATCACCAAGACTTTTGCCTATCGGCGAAGGAGATTGTGGTTCCGCTGACAGTGTTGGTCATGCCGATGGGGGTATCTCAAGTGTTCATGGGCGAGACTTGTATTATCGGCCAGTGTGTTTTGTGGTTCACCGATAGAAGGAAGTCACCCCGATAGGGAATGCCATCAGAGTGAGATTGCACATCGGCCTGATCGATGGAGGTTCTGCCGACGGTGGAGTTGACGTTTGACACATCAACGAGACTATTGAGATCGGACTAGCAGTTGGAGGGTCCACCGATGGGGTAGTGTTTGGCTGATGTGATGTCATTGGCGTAGATCTCGCCGATGGAGGGATGCGGAGGTGAGCATCAGGAAGACTCTGTGCTTGGTCTAGCCGAAGGAGGTGTTCGTCAGTGTGACTAAGGGTGTCGGCGGGAGGAATTTCAGGTTGGCCGATAGTGTTGGTCTTACTGACAGGGGAATGTAATGTAGTGGTCGGGGAGACTTTTGAGATCGGCAGGAGAATTATGGGGTGAGCCGATGGCCTATGTCTTAGCAATGGGCTTTTGGCGAGGGCTTGTGTGTCGAGCGTGGCAAAAGTGCTCGACACTTGGTATGTATGCGACCAAGCTTATAAGGTAATAGAAGGCTCTCCGCGCCGTGCATGTGGGATTAATCTCCCTGCATTATTTTGAACCTGGGGTAAACGCATTTTGGTGGGAGCTCCATTTTGATTGCTGCGACTGATTTCTCGATGGCTGCAGGTGGTTGAGCCATCAATGGCAACTATAGCAGGGGTATGGGCGATGGTACACATGATCAGGTTGCCCCATTATGGATGAGGACTTCTAGATGGCAGCACAGGGCTCGAGGCCACCCTTGTCTACTCTCCTGTCTATTGCAGCAATAACTTCTGAGCGCCATTCCCTCTTATGGATGTATCTAGCAAATTTTTGACTTTTGGCTATGTAATTAATGCTGAGTACGCTTCCCTCTGGCTATTTTTAAGCAGGAAGTGTTACTCATTTTAGAGGTTGGATGTTTTTTGGGCCTTCTGCTCTAACTCTAAACATAAGGTGTTCACATTTTGAAAGGCATTTTTTGCTACAGACTCGGTCCTTAGTCTGGTGTACCAATCTATCTTGTCTTGTAAATGATAATTTTCTCTATGATGACTTTCTATACAGATTGATTTTAAGTGAAAAATGCCTGGTGTGTGTATTATTTCTGATTGTCTCTTGTATGTCATTTGTTTTCCTTTCAAACAAGGTTGTCAAGGGCTTCCAATTTTTCCAGTATATGCGTACTGTGTGTCTAATTTATTGCATCTACTCAAGGAGTGGTTAAATAGGCTTTTGATCAGATACAAAGGAAAATAGATTGCATCATAGGATCTGTTAAGTATGATCATAAGTAATACTCTTTCTTGGACATGTTGCTGTTAGGTAGTAGCATTCTTCTCAGGTCCTCTGGATATGAATTAGTGTTGTCATGGGGAGACATTTACGTTCTTAGATATGACTCTGCTGCCCAGATAGGGCACTGGTTTGGGAATCTGTCTGTTCAATGGGTCTAGGAAAGTCCCATAACTCCAAATATCAATTCAAACCATTTCATCCTTCCACCTGTTAGTTGTAGGATTAGGAGTAGGAAACCCCTGCATGCTCTCATCCCTAACCAGACACATATGTCCAAGAATGTTGCCAATCTTGTGATTTGTTACCTAAATCTTGGTCCTTACATGAGAGTATTCTGCTTGTTGCTGTCAAGTTATATCCTTCTGTCATTGAGCTAGTCAAGGTCATACTTTTATCAAATAGGGACACCCCCTTGGTGCGGCAGAACTAGAAGTGAAGGGGAGGAGCTCATGCAACCTCCTGTATTTAGTTGGTTGAATCTACCTATGCATTAGAACTGGCAAACCCTAATGCTAATTCAGAAGAAAAATCAACACACACTTCATCTGCTTACTTAAATCCTTCTCTCCTTCATCTGGAACCTCGAGAACATAGTCTGTCATCACTGTCACAAAAGAATAGATGCTTGCGGACCTTCAAACCACAAACCAATATAGTTGACACTCCAAAAAGACTTCCTCAGCACTCCCTCAAATCTGCAAAACATTATAATGTAATTGTGGATCTCATCAGACCTATCTGTCATACTCTGTCACCCCTGAACACCTGCCCGGAACCGGTTTTACTTGAACAGTCACAACTCCTTTAGATCTTCATGTAGACCTCTGAAATCTCTACTAGACCACCTTAAGACACGTATCTACAAACCCTTTAAACCGCATCCTCTGATCCTCATCCTATCTTGGACTTTTACCTTACTATCTTCCTTGTTCTTCTCTGTTTCTGATTTTCTCAATATCCTTAGCACACAGCTCATCCAATCCTTATCATTAATGTAATAGGAGTATGTTGACATCAATGACAACACCGTTTAGGCCCATACTTGCAACAATCTCCCCCTTTGTCATTGATGGCAACATATGATGTGAAAAAACTGTTTTAACCATCAGGACAAGAACTTTTCCTTACTGTCACAGCTCCCCCTATCAGCAACATCCATTCACATGTCTTCTCTCCCTTAACTGCTCCCCCTTTGATCAGCAACCATTTGTTTTTCACATGTCTTCTCTCACCCTTTGACATCAATGGCAAAGGGCACATACTTGCAATTCTAATACTTCAGAATCATCCCTGCTGCTCCCCCTGAGTAGCAGCTCCCCATCATCAATCTAGATCACAAGATATGACTGTGATAACCACCAGACTGATACACCTCAGTGCACCTTAGTTCATCATCGAATGGGTAATGACCCCTAGCTTCTCCCTGAGATAATCAAAAGAATCCTTAAGTAGAGGTTTAGTATATATGTTTGCAATCTGATCCTTGGAAGGCACAAACTCTAATCTGACTTCATTCTTGTTCACTTGCTCTCTCAAAAAGTGAAACTTGATGGATATATGCTTAGTCTTTGAATGCAACACCGGATTCTTAGATATATTTATTGCACTTGAATTATCACAGAAGATTGTGATAGGTTCCTCATAATCTACTTTGATATCTCTTAGCATCTGCTTCATCCACAAAACTTGAGTGCAACTACCTACTGTTGCAATATATTCTTCTTCAGTTGTAGACAGAGATATTGCCTCTTGTTTCTTGCGTAGCCAAGAAACCAATCTCTTCCCCAAAAAGAATGCTCCACCACTGGTACTCTTCCGGTCATCCACATCTCCTGTCCAATCTGCATCTATATAGGCATGAAGAGAGAAATCATGATCTCTAGGATACCACAAACCATACTCAACTGTTCCTTTAAGATATCTAAAAATCCTCTTAATTGCCATGACATGAGATTCTCTAGGATCAGCTTGGAATCTAGTAACAAGACCAATAGCCTACATAATGTCTGGTCCGGTTTGAGTGAGATACAACAATCCTCCAATCATTGACCTATACTTTGTCTGATCAACCTTGGGAGGGTCATCATCTTTGCTCAACTTACATTCGGTTGCCATGGGAGTGTTCATTGTCTTTGAGTCTTCCATCCCAAATTTCTTCAATAATTCTTTCACATATTTGGTCTGAGAAATGAAGATTCCTTTTTTTGTTTGAGTGATTTGCAAACCCAAGAAGAAATTCATTTCACCAAGCATGGACATCTCAAACTCAATTTTCATTTGATTTGCAAAAGTTTTACACATACTATCTCTTCCTCCAAAAATGATATCATCAACAAACACTTCAACAATCAAGATGTTTTCATGATCAATTTTGAAATACAAGTTACTGTCAGTAGTACCTTTGTTGAAACCAATCTTCAAAAGATGCTTATCCAATCTTTCATACCAGGCTCTTAGGGCTTACTTTAGTCCATACAGAGCTTTCTTCAATTTGCAGACCATATCACCATGATCAGACAATTGAAAACCATCTGGTTGTTCAATGTACACTTCTTCTTCCAAGTCCCCATTTAGGAAGGTAGACTTGATATCCATCTGATACACTTTGAAATATTTGAAGGTAGCAAATACAAGAAATAATCTGACTGCTTCAATTCTTGCCACCAGAGCAAAAGTTTCTTCAAAATCAACTCCTTCTATTTGAGAATAGCCTTTGCAAACCAATCTAGCTTTGGTTCTGATTACTTCACCGACTTCATTCAGTTTGTTCTGGAAGACCCATTTGGTTCCAATCACATTATTATTTCTAGGTCTGGGAACAAGATCCCAAGTGTGATTTTTCTCAATTTGCATTAGTTCTTCCTCCATGGCCTTTGACCAATTTTCATCATTGCAAGCTTCATTCACTGTCTTAGGTTCAATCTTTGAAATCAAACAACACTCTTCTGAATCTTGAGCAATTATTCTTCTTGTTTGTACTCCTTTGTTTTTATCACCTATAATCTGATCTTCAGAGTGGTTCAATCTTACATACCTGGGAACTTTGGGAGTTTCTTGCACTTCTAATTCTTGACTAGACTCATTAAAGTTCAACTCTTCTTCCTGATTTGCCGAATCAGTTTGAATCTGAATTTCAGAAGGGGCTTGGGCTCTTTGAAACATAACACCATCCTGATCATCTTCATCATATTCATAAAACCTTGAAAGTTTTTGAATTCCTTCATCAACCTTCACATTTGTACTTTCTATAATCTTTCCTAGTCTCTTGTTATAACACTAGTATGCTTTGCTTTGAGTAGAGTAGCCCAAGAATATTCCATCATCACTTCTAGCATCAAACTTTCATAGATCTTCATCTCTTTTAATGTAACATTTTCTACCAAAAACTCTGAAATACCTCATAGTAGGAGTGATGCCAAACCAAAGTTCATAAGGAGTCTTACCGGTATTGCTTCTGATTTGAACTCGATTAAGGGCATAGACTGCAGTACTGATAGCTTCTCTCCAATAGATCTGAGAAATAGTTGCTTCCATCATCATGGTCCTAGATGCTTCCTGGATGGTCCAGTTCATTCTCTCAACTACTCCATTCTGTTGTGGAGTCCTGGGAGCAGACAACTGCCTTTTTATTCCATGTTTCTCATAGAACTCTATGAACTCTCCGGATGTGAATTCTCCACCTCTGTCAGACCTCAGACATTTCAATTTTAATCTAGTTTCATTTTCTTCCATGGCCTTGAATATTTTGAATTTCTCAAGAGCTTCTAATTTCTCTTTCAGAAAGGTTACCCACACCATCCGGGAATAGTCATCAATTAGCAACATGAAATATCTATCACCTTGCACACTTCTGATCCTTGCCGGACCACAAAAATCAGTATGAACTAGGTCCAATAAACTAGTAGAAGATTGTTCCTTGCTTTTAAATGAGACTTTGCTTTGTTTACCCAACTAACATTCTTTGCATAAACTATTTGTAGGTTTCACTAATTTTGGAAGATCTCTTACAACCTGAGTATTACTTATCTTGATGATATTATCAAAATTCACATGACACATCCTCCTATGCCATAACCAACTCTGATCAACTTGAACAAATAAGCAATTTTTACCAGTACCAACCAAGTGGAAGATATTACCTTTAGTTTGAGTACCGGATGCAATCTCTGTTCCGGAGCTTTCAAAGATCTTGCATTTTCCATCCTTGAACTGGAGATCATAGCCTTTGTCCACCAACTGTCCAACACTGAGAAGATTGTGCTTCAATCCTTCAACATACAGTATATTATTGGTTTTGTTTCTTCCATCAAAAGAAATAGTTCCTCTACCTCTTATTCTACCAACAGAATTATCACCAAACTTTACCATTCCTCCTTCATACCTTTCCAAATCTACAAACTTATTTTTGTCACCTGTCATATGGTGAGAGCATCCACTATCAATGACCCAATCATCCTTTTCTTCAACTTGGGCTGCCAGAGCTCTTTCTACAACTTTATGATTGACAGATTCAAAGAATATAGGTTCTTCTTCCTTGATGGCAATAAACACCCATTCATTTCTAGATTTGTTTCCTATCTCTGATTCATCATCTGTTACTCCTTCATTGTCATCTTCTTCATGAACATAGTAACAATTCTTTTGGAACCTTGATCTATTAGGATTTGGCCTTGAAAATCTTTCCGGACACTTTGAGGCAAAATGACCAATCTTATTGCAGTTAAAACACTTAAAAGGCAGTTTCCCTTCAGACTTGCCAGATCCTCTAGGCAATCTTTTTGCAATAAGAGCTTCAAGGTGAGCAGTTTCATCTTCTTCTTCCAGGTCTTTTCTTGCTTTTTCATACCATAAAAGTTTCTTTGAAGAGTTCTCTCTCATATCAAACCTTTGTTTACCTTTTACAGAGGCCCTGACTTTGAATGCAAATTCAGTCTTGGGGGGTCATCTCTAAATTTTGTCATTTCAAATGCAGCCAGTTTCCCAGCCAATTGATCTCTTGTGATAGTTGTATGAGCTCTAAATTCCTCAATAGCAGCAACCTTGATTTTGTAAGATTTAGGTAGAAATCTGAGAATTTTTCCAACAATCTCATTTTCATCCAAGACTCCACCAGCATTTCTAATTCCACAAACCAGCTCATTCACTCTTGGCATAAAAGTAGTAATATTTTCATCATCTCTCATCTTTAGTTTTTCAAATTTCCCTTTTAGACTCTGTAATCTTGCACATTTAACATACTGGTCTCCTTCATGCAAAAGTTCCAATTTATTCCAAATCTCAAAAGTAGTTGTTAGGTCAATAACATTTGAGAGCTCTGAGTCAGATAATGTGCTTAGAAGAGCCTCTTTAGTCCGCGGATTGTTTTCAGCATCTGTAATTTCATTTAGGGTTGTCGGACCAGCCTGTGGAGTTACATACTATTTTGTAACCATGGACCAGTACGCCATTCCCATACACTACAAGTGACATTTCATGCAACCTTTCCAAAGAGAAAAGTTGGTTCCATCAAACTTCGGACTATCCTTCTTGTAAGACGACATCCTGGATCTCCTCAAGTGGTTAAGCTCCTTTTAGAGGAACTTAGCTCTGATACCAATTGTTAGACTTAGGGCACACAACTGAGAGGGGGGGTGAATCAGTTGTGCAAAACTTTTTATCTATTTAAACACTTAATTCCATTTTTCAATTCAACAGCTTAATTATAAATCAGTCATGGAAACATAATGCAAAAAATCAAGAGCAGAGACACATCAATGCATGAGACACCAAGATTTTGATGTGGAAAACCTGGTTAAGGGAAAAACCATGGGGTGATTAACCCAAGAATGTATTCTCTGTTAGAAGAATAGAAGGAACAAAATGGCACTTGCCAATTAGGGCTCACTGCCCGAGCACACTACTCACAAGAGGCTCACTACCTACAAGAGACACACTGTCTACAAAGAAATAAGTATCACCTACTTGAACTGGAAAATAGCATCTTCACCATGCTTGAAACAGTTCCATTAAGCCCAATACTTCTGCTCTGCCTTTTGCTCTCCTCCTTGCTACCACACACTCATCTCCACAAGAACACCTTACAAATGACTTCGCAATCCTTTATTTATACAAGACATCAACTTAGGAATGATCATCTAAGTAGGCAAACATCCATAATAACATCCGCAAGATGTATAATTCATCCGGTCGGCCTGTTTAGGAAGAACACCATCATCCGGAAGTTGTTCTTCAAAAGTGAACTCCAACTTCAATGCGGACCACCAACATGAACTGGACACGATCCAAAGACCACCACAAACTCTCCTGAATAACCAAGAACATCCACACTTCATCTGCTTACTTAAATCCTTCTCTCCTTCATCTGGAACCTCAAGAACATAATCTGTCATCACTGTCACAAAAGAATAGATGCTTACAGACCTTCAAACCATGAACCAATATAGTTGACACTCCACAAAGACTTCCTCAGCACTCCCTCAAATCTATAGAACATTATAATGTAATTCCAGATCTCACCAGACCTATCTGTCATACTCTATCACCCCTGAACACCTGCCGGAACCAGTTTTACTTGAACAGTCACAACTCCTTCAAATCTTCATGTGGACCTCTGAAATCTCTACTGGACCACCTTAAGACACATAGCTACAAACCTTTTAAACCACATCCTCTGATCCTCATCCTATCTTGGACTTTTACCTTACTGTCTTCCCTGTTCTTCTCTGTTTCTAATTTTCTCAATATCCTCAGCACACAGCTCATCCAATCCTTATCATTAATGTAACAAGAGTATGTTGACATCAATGGCAACACCATTTAGGCCCATACTTGCAATAGTACTATCAATCTCCTCTTAAAGAGATTTGATGCAAGAGGCCTTAAGGCAATTCTTAGCAGTTGAATCAACAATCCAAAAAGAAAAGGGCCCAGTTAATCTTATACAACCAAGTGAAGATCAAGAGGGTCCAACAAAGAAGCCATCCCCTTTCTACTTGTCCCTGATCATTAGGAAATTCTTGGTACATAACTGCATGATTGATTCAGGGGCTAGTATTTTAGTTATGCCAAAGAAGAGAGCATATGCATTAGGCATCAAATATACTCTTATTTCATCAGGTGTGTTGCAGCTAGATGGTACTTCTATCAAAGGAATGGATTTGATCTTACATGCCTATCCAAACTTGACTATTAGTCAAGATATTTCATTCATTGATCTTCCTCCTTTCTTTGCTATCTATTTGTCAAGAGATTTCATAGCTAAGGTAGGTGGCTACCTTTCTTTTGACTAGTCTCACATGTTGCTAAGGATGAGATATGGCACAAGGTTCACCATTAAGGCTAAACCAATTTCAAATTATCATGTAGAGAATTATGATCATAGCCTGGTGAACCCTTATTACATGATCCAAGGTGAGGAAGTGCATGATGCAGGGTCTCTTGAGACAGTATCTTCACCCTGTTAGTGTGAATAGGGATATTTCCTATCTAGTTTCCCTTGTGGTGAGATTAATTCATATTATTTAACTATTTATTAGTTAAATCATATTCTCCCACATAATTCACATGTTAATTTGACATAGTGAGTCTTCTAGATTTTTCTAGTTGTTCCTAGTTGTGTCTAGTTGTAGCTAGTTGTTGATAGTTTTCTAATAGTTGTCTTATCCTCTACATGTGCTATAGTTGTCACATGTCATAGGATTAACACAATTGTCACATGACTACAACATCTTGGCTCTCATCCTTGTCTTTATAAGCAAGGCTTTCTTACACGTTGTATCATAAAGCATTCATTGATAGAATACATTATTATTCTTTCATATTGTCTCTCTTGTGCTTTCATGAAGTCCTAGATCTTGGGTGGCTCCTATCTAGCCAACTCTTACATGGTATCAGAGCTCTCTAGGTGGAATCTCTTCTTGTTAGCCAAATTCTTGAGAGATTGAATGCAAATTCATGGTGGATCTTGATAGTTTGGTATGCTCTTCTCTTGCATCAAATGATGACCTGGAGAATCAGAAAGACTTGATGGAAAAGCCAGATTTGTGAGGGTTTCATCTTTGTGGCCTTGTATTGTAGGTTCATTTTGGAGCATCATGATGTAACTCTAAGGTCACCATTACATTCAAGAGGTCCAAGATAGTCAAGATCGGCTTTTGTTTCGTCCAAATCGAACATCGTATGCCAAATCTATGAGGTTTTCAATTTGGGGAATGGATACCTGATCTAGGATGTAGCTGCAATTTTGAAGAAGTTTGGGCAAAATTAGGCCTTGCCATCACATTTAGGACGCTCAAAAACCTATAGATCAACTGTCAAATCGATCAAATCGAACGAAGTTGAAGCAAAAGGAAAAAATTTGCCCCTCGGTCGTACAGAATTGTCATAGAGATTATTCTCTACATTAGCAGAATATTCTTTCAGATTCCTGTGTAGGCATCAACAAGATCCAGTTAGTGGAAAAGATCCAATGGGTATTAACATTATTCACAGGTTAAATCTTTTGTTCGTTGATTTAATTTATTACTTTTTGCAGAGTTTTTATTAATTGTAGAGTACAGAGTACCCTACGTGTACAAGGTACCTTGTACCCACAGTTTCTAGGGCAATAGTGGGGTGTCACATGGTGCGGGCCCCCACTCTACTCTCCCTCCCCTGGCAGCTTCATCGATCTCTGGCGGTTGGTAGTCTTCATTCAATGGCAGTCTTCATTAAACATTTGCAGATCTTCAAATAAAATCTTCGTAGGTTTTAATATATTTCTGGAGGCCTCTGACATCTGAACCACAGTCACCAATAGCCTTTGAAAAACTGCTAGAAGTCTTCTAAACTCGTTGGTGGTTTCTATAGGCATAGTCCTTAATCCTCTGCGAGTACATCTAAAGTCTATGGCCTTATTCAATAGTCAAATTCAAAGCCCACAAGCTCTTTAACCCAGTCGACGGTCTTTTATTCCGCCAGTGGTGAACTCATGCCAGGAAACTATCTAAACCTACCGACAGACACACAAAGGCAGTTTCTACCAACTGAAGGTGATTTTGGCAACAAAGAAGTGGTTTTTCATTTCCAGATCAGTGGTTTTACCCAACACTAGTGGTTTCAGCCGATCAAAGACGGTTTCAGATGCACATATAGTGGTTTTGCATCCCTATGACAGTGGTTTTTTCTCAGACTAGCAGTTTTCAGATCCTGACAAAATATTCCATCTAGACAGGGTATATGCCGATTGTTGATGTTAGTAGTGACATCACCAGGGGTCTCTTTGGCCCCCTTCTAGCCCTAATACGGTGATTTTTTTCTGAGAGCCATAACGTTTCGCCACAGTGTCAGATTTTGGCAAACAAAATATTGTCAGAAAGCTGATTCTGAGCTCTTCACGGTGGTATAGGATTTTTCTAAGATTTTACAGTTTGATGTCATATTTTACTATTTGAATCCAAAACTTGCATTTTACACTCTTGAGCTCATAGCTTTCGCTCACTTCATCAAAATTTCAACTTCTTATAGGCGTTGGAAAGGTAATTCTGTGCTCTTTAGTTCTATCTATGCCATTTTTTGAGATTTTTCCTTTTACATCAGATTTTCAGTTTGAGGCTATTTGGGTACATACACTCATTAATTGGAAAAACAGTTGAAATTGGTGATTATTTTTGCTTGGGGGGCTTCATTTTCAATCTTGATTCAAATTTTGGGAGGTTTAATATCATATTACATTTCAATTTTGCTCTATTGAGGTTGTTTTACTCATGGCTAATGCAAATTCATTTGATCTACTCACACCTCACAACTATCATTCATGGAAACAAAAGATGTGTCATTTGCTTCAATCTAAGGGTTTATGGTCAGCATTGGATGATGAACAACTTGAATTCACAAAAGAACATGAGAAATTTGAATTTAGGAACAAACTTGATCAAGCCATGGGATCGATTGCCTTGCATGTTTCTGATAGTTTGTTATTTCATATTGAGGGATGTGAGACACCTAAGCAAGCATGGAAAAAATACAATGATCTATTTGGGAAAATTAGTGAATTTTGTGCTTTGCAAATAGATGCAGAATTGACTTCCCTTTCTACTGATGCATTTCTTCCATTGAGGATTATTTGGTTAAGTTTAAAGGGTTAAGATCTTAATTGGTAGGTTGTGGGAAAGATAAATCTGAAAAGGAATGTGTATTCTTGATTTTGTCTAAGTTAAAAGGCCCATATGCAATTTCTCTTCTACCTTTTATTCCACCATGGATGCCCTAGGTGTTGCATTTACTATGCCTTCTCTTGAGGTGTTTTGTGAACGATTGACTAGAGCGCATGCTAAGCTAGTTGAATTCAATGTAGTCCCCAAGAACCATGCATTAGTAGCTCAATCGTCAAAAGGCAAAGGTAATAATAAATCTTCTCCTAAGACATAATCAAAATCACCTAATGAGACTCCCACCTCTTCTAAAGAGGATAAGTCTAAAAAGGAGAAAGTTGTTCGTGCTTATTGTAAGAGAACTAGACATGATGAACATAATTGTTATAAGAAATAGATTGATGAGTTGAAGAATCTTCTTTAAGAACCATATTTAGTTGCCTTCAAATATAACTTCTAGTTCATCTTCTCCTTCTACTCCATCATCATCTACACAGCTAGAATTTTATGAACTAGTTATTGCAAGGAAAACTAAGGAACCCAAACATAAAGGTAAAGAACTTTGTGCAAGTACAAGTTCTACATCAGGTCTATGGCTTCTTGATTCAAGTGCTTCTCATCATATGACTTCTTCCAAGGACATGTTTTCTTCATTTGAGCTATGTGATATGCCACCTATTTTGATGGGTAATAACACATACATGAATTTAATTGGAAAGGGAACTGTTGATATTGGTGAAGGTGCCTTCAATGATGTCCTTTGTGTGCCTTCTTTGACCAATAATTGTCTTTCCATATATCAAATTACTCATAGTGTTATAGGGAAGACAGTGGAATTCACATTTGATTTGGTTATTATTAGAGATTTGGAAAGCGCAGAGATAATTGCTACTAGGGTGGTTGATCATACATCTCAGCTATACACCTTTTATGGTTTCACTCCTAATGATGATTCAGATCCTTTGGTTGGCATTCACACTCCTTGTGTGAATCATATTTTTGAAGAGAAGTTTGGTCACTTGAACCTTGGTATTATTGCCTCTTCATCAGTTCTTGAGACTTGTGCTGCACATCCATCTTCTCCACCTCTTGCTTCTTCAGAGTTGGGTGAAATGAGTACTTGATAGGTGTTCCAAATTTGTTTTGTGAGTCCCATCTTGCAGATTTGGAGGACACATTTGAGGGGTTCTCTCTCCTTTTTGATGACAGTCATAGCACAACTGTTGTCAACCCATCTTTGTCTTTGGAGGTTGATGATTTTCAGTTTTCACTAGATCCTGGATTGTCACTTTCATCAGTGAGGCCTAAGACTCCTGATTTGATTGTGGTATCATTCGACATTCACATGGAAACACGTGATCAGCCTTCAAAGATATCATATTTCATGAGACTTCCTTCCTCATCTCTTGTTTTGCAGGTGGATTTTCTCCATACACCGGTGGATTGGTTTCTTCCCAAGGGAAGATATGTTGTTTGTACGTTCTAGATCATCTTTGGTCTTCTTCTTCTAGCATTCACCATTGGCACTAAAGCTTCTTCATTATGAGGGGGACATCTTCTCTCATTCTTTCCCTCTTATGGGGGGCCATTGATTGTATATATGTGATGGGTGTTGTATTTGGGGGTTGTTAATTATTCCATCACTTGTACTATTTTATGCATTCTCACTTTTGGAGAGGAGTTTTTTCCCATGAGGTTTTCTCCTTTACTCCACTTGAGATTTGTTTGTACATGGGTACCTAACATGGCCTAGTAGCCAGGACCCATTCATCTTTGCATCTTGCATTAGTCAACTTCTCCCTAAGTTGCACTTAAGGGGGGGTGTTAGTGTGAATAGGGATATTTCCTATCTAGTTTCCCTTGTGGTGAGATTAATTCATAGTATTTAACTATTTATTAGTTAAATAAGATTCTCCCACATAATTCACATGTTAAGTTGACTTAGTGAGTCTTCTAGACGTTTCTAGTTGTTCCTAGTTGTGTCTAGTTGTAGCTAGTTGTTGATAGTTGTCTAATAGTTGTCTTATCCTCCACTATACTTGTCACATGTCATAGGATTAAGACACTTGTCACATGACTACAACATCTTAGATCTCATCCTTGTCTTTGTAAGCAAGGCTCTCTTGTACATTGTATCATAGAGCATTCATTGATAGAATACATTATTATTCTTTCATATTGTCTCTCTTGTGCTTTGATGAAGTCCTAGATATTGGGTGGCTCCTATCTAGCCAACTCTTACACACCCCTTCTGACCTAGATCTTTTCCTTGATGAGTGGCCAAAAGAACACTTTGATTTTGATCCCTATGACACTACTGAAACAATTGGATTATGCACCTACATGATTCATGAGGAGAATTCCTTATTCCCCTCTATATTAAAACTAGATGATGATTTTGATGGCTTATGGAAAATGTTCTTTGATGGTACCAAGAGTAGAAGTGGAGTTGGTGCAGGGGTGTTACTCTTCTCTCTGATGGGTAAGAAACTACATTTTTCTCATAGACTACATTTTTCTTGCACAAATAATGTAGCAGAGTATGAAGCATCGGTACATATCATGTTGACTGCTAAAAAGAAGAAAATCAAACATTTAGAGATCTTTGGAGATACTGAACTGGTGCTCAACCAAGTCAGGGAAAGATGTGCAACAAAGAATTAGCTCCTGAGAGCTTATAGACATAGAGTTCGGGGCATGTTTGAGAGTTTTGATGCTCTCAACCTACAAGTGATCCCAAGGAAATTAAATACTGAGGTAGACCAATTGGCAACTGTTGGTGCCCACTTTTCTCCTCCTATAGACCTCTTTCAAGGTCCTAATCAACATGTTAAAATAGTGGTCAGGCCCTCAGTCCCTGACAATGATGTGAACTAGTAGATTTTTTATAGCAATGAGAAAATTGTAAACTTCAACCAAAATGAAGCCAAGTTCTCATCAATGGCACGATCCAGGCTACAAGAAGGGTACGATGACCAAATTATGCAACTAAAAAAATAAGTTGCCAAAGGGATTGGTCACTCTTGAGGCAATTTTCAGCCATGATGATGAATTCAAAGGCAAAGAGAGAAACATCACATGCAAAAGGGAGGATTATCAGAATGTTTCTATCACCCAGGGCAAGGATTTATTGCTGGGAAAGGTATGTTGTGATGTTGAACAGCAAAATTTTATTCACCTTTCTTTCAAATACAGTGATATTTTTGCATGGAGTTATGAAGTGTTTAATAGGAAAAGAGGGACAATGGGGTTTTAAGGGTTTGTGTTGATCCTCCTTTCACCACTAAACATTCAAGGACATTCAACCGAGTAGAGAAATCTACTACATATCTCCTATCACTTGGAACATAGGGGAAGATTGGAATTGTGTGAATTTGTTGTTCAATTAAGCCTAATTATGCTCAAAACCCTAATTTCGTGAAATCATAAACAAATAGATAAATCATGGAAAATGATCACACAGAGGTATCAAATGACAACCAAATGCATACCAGACTTCAAAGTTTGATGTGCAGAAAATTTGGGGACTAATGAGCGGGCACCCTAGCCCAATGTACCTACATTTGTCTGGATCTCTGAAGAATGTCTGCAAACTATTCCTACTATCACAGAGATTTCACCACTTCAGAATCTAGAGGATTAATGAGTGGGTGCCCAAGTCCAAGCTCTAGTTTTCTTATTAGATCTGTAATTTTGATAGTCAGCACTGCTCTCCCGCAACTCCACTTCTTTCGCTTCTGCAACTTGTAACCTACAATCATAGAAAAGTGGGTTGGGGTTGTGGTGTTTAGAGGCTTGCCTTAGTCAAAACCTAGAGAGACATTCAAGTCTTATAGTGCAAATCTCACATAAATGAATGCTCTTTAATCACATGAGAAGATGAAGCCAAATCTGTAATCACAAACACAATAACAATACTCTACTCTTGCAACAATGAATATCTTGAAATCACAAGTATGCCAAAAGTTCACACTCATCTTCTAGTTTACAAATGAATCACTAATCATGCTTTATATACACAACTACAAATATTCCCACTAAGAATTTCATAATTCAAACTTGAGATGTTGGTATAGGACCATGATAATGGTCATAAAACTGACACCCAAAAATAGGTCCTGACCTAAAATAGGGCAAGACTAGGGTGCAGGACCCTACATCCTCCCTACTATTTCAAGTAGGATTGTATGATAAACACACCCCCTAGGTCCCATTTGCCATGAAACTTCAAGGTTTTCTCATCGGGACTCACCATTAACATGCAAGATGACTAAATGCATTCTAAAGGACCCAGGGTTAAAACTTAAGAGGGAAAAGCCCCCAAGGGGACATTTTCTGACATAACATTTAGCCCCCACTTTAATGTATGCATAAACACAAAGTCAATACATGCATTAAAGTATGGTCAACAAACACAACAAACACACCAGGCACAGAGAAGACATGCCAATCACAATGAAAACAGTAACAAGCACGCAAATCACAAAGAAGATAGTTACAATCACGCAAAACATGGAGAATACAGCATTGAAGACATGTAAAACATAGTGAATACAATGAATGCAGTGATTATATCTTTTTTATTTTTCTCATATACATATGAAATGCAAATGCAAGTACAAGGAAAGTAAACACACCACCCATAATGCAGGAGGGACTCATTGCCACTGATCATTAAACTGCATATGGGGCAACAGACACGTAAAACAAATCTCAAAGTGTAGGAGGGACTCATTGTCACCAGTCTTTAAGGTTGCACTTGAGAACAAACACACCACACAAATCAAGCACGCCATACAAATCCCAAAGCATAGGAGGGACTCATCGCCATTGGTCTTTAGACTATGCTTGGGAACAAACACGCCATATACACACACACATGGAAGACACGGAGAAAAAATAGTAGACAAGTGATGGAAGAAACCTATTGCTAGGTTCACATCCATCTCAAGCACATTATAGACACACACCAATGATTGGGCTTCGCCACAACAATCACCGAAGACACGCTTAAGGGTTAGGATAGTCTCATATCCGCTCCCCGCCTGCTCGGAGGACTTTTTGAAAATGACAGGATTGTGCAATCTCCTCAAGAAATACACCATCCTCGCCTCGTATGGAGGTCTTAAAATAAAAAGGATATGCACAATATCCCGCCTCCGCAGAGGGCTTAAGTGATTGCAGTAGATTCAAGCTTTACAAACACACTTTGCTAGCATCTAAATTAGACAACTTACCTTATATATGCCCCCACCTTAAGGTGGTTGATATCATGTAACAATATCAAGCATGTTAAGGTAGGAAGAAAACACACAAGGGAACATGAGCTCTCATAAAGCCCATGCCCCCCGGAGGTGACATTATTAGGGTTAGCTGGCAGAAGATATCAATTAAATGCAAATAAAGATTAAACAGAGGAATGAAAATACACAAAAATAATAACAACGAGAGACAAGTTTTAACGTGGTTCACCCAAACCCGGGCTACATCCACCAACAGAGAGTCCAATATTATTATCCAGTAAATCAAACTTATTACAACCAGCAATCCTTGCAACTCAATACTACTGCAAAATGCTACAATACATCATAAGAAACCCTAACCCTTAGCTTCTTTTATCAAGCCTTATGTCGGTTACAAAATAGGGTTTTTTTATGTCAGCCAATAGAAAAATAACTCTTAAAACCTTTATAAAATGATAAAAATCCATTTGAGGTTTTGGGGCCACTGCCCCTTGACCCTGCCTTATATCGCAATAGGGAGCGTGCCAGGGGCACTGCCCCTTGACCCCATTAAATAATTTGGGGGGGAAATTGCACCAATAAAAGTGGGGTAAATTTAACCTCTGAGTTTGATTAGGCTCCATATAACAACAATCTCCCACTTGGAGACTGATCAGACTCCACACCATATCATCTCCCACTTGGAGACTGGCCATAACACCGCTGACCCTATAGCTCCCACTGGAAATAAGCACCCTAGACTTTGCTTTTCTATTTTTGTTGTTTTCAGTCTTGAAGACCAACCGAAGCTGAAGAGGAGCTTAGCTTCTCCCTTATCACTGCCTTTGTAAACATATCCACTAGATTTTCATCTGTATGTATATTTTCCAGAATTAACTGTCCATCATCCAACACTGACCGAATGAAGTGATACCTCAACTGTATGTCTTTGGTCTTTGAATGTAAGGCAGAATTCTTTGCAAGATGTATGGCACTCTGGATGTCCATAAACAAATAATTGTTAGACTATTATTTGCCCAATTCTTCCATGAAATATTGTAGCCATATCATCTCCTTTCTTGCCTCTATTGCAACTACATACTTTGCCTTCGTGGTGGACAAAGAAACCACCTTTTGCAACCACGAGATCTAACTCACCGTTGTCCCACCTATAGTAAAGACAACCTATAGTACTTTTCTGGTATCAATATCCCCTGCCAAATCTAAGTCTACATAACCTGCTAAATCAGAATTAGAGCCCCCAAAACATAAGTGTTTATTGGATGTACCTCTCAAATATCTAAGAATCCATTTTACTGCATTCCAATGCTCCAATCCAGAATGACTCATATACCTACTTAAGACTCCTATAGCATATGCAATATCTAGTCTTGTGCATATCATGGCATACGTTAAACTTCCTATAGCTGAAGCATATGGTACCTTGGATATTTTTTCTTCCTCCTCTTGTGTCTTAGGACACATCTCCTTAGTCAATTTCAAATGACTAGGCAAAGGTGTGTTGACAGCTTTTTCATTCTCCATATGGAATCTCTGCAACACCTTTTCAACATAATCAGCCTAAGATAGAGTCAACTTTCTGTTTTACCTATCTCTACAAATTTTCATACCAAGGATTTGTTTTGCTGCCCCCAAATCCTTTGTAGCAAATGATTGTGCTAACTATTTTTTTTACTCTCTTATGTGATCCATGTTAGACCCTGTTACAAGCATGTCATCAACATATAAACATAAAATAATGTAGATGTCATTATCTAACCTCTTAAATTAAACACAATGGTTAGAATTACACTAGCTATAGCCTTGTACAGCCATAAAGCTATCAAATTTCAAATACCATTGCCGAGGTGCTTGTTTCAAGCCATACAAACTCTTCTTCAATCTGCATACCAGTTTCTCCTTACCTTTGAGGTCTCAAATCCTTGGCATTGTTCCATATATATCTCCTCTTCCAAATCACCATGGAGAAAGGCAGTTTTCACATCTAGTTGTTCCAAATGCAAATCTTCAGCAGCCACAATACTTAAAACAGTACGAATAGAAGTCATCTTAACAACTAGAGAAAATATCTCATCAAAATCAATGCCCTTTTTCTGTGCAAATTCTTTTACAACTAACCTAGCTTTAAATCTTTTCTTACCTCCATCTTCCTCTTTCAACCTATAAACCCATTTGTTTGGTAAAGTCCTTTTACTTGCAAGCAACTTACATAATTCCCAAGTCTAATTTTTCAGCAAGGAGTCTGTTTCTTCTTTCATTGCAAGCTCCCACTAAACCTTTGTATCCACCTGCATAGCTTCATCATACCCTTCCGGTCACCAGCATCTGTTAACAAAATAGAATACAAAGAGGGAGAAACCCTTTTAGGAGGTCTACTTAGCCTTGTTGACTTTCTAACATTCACTAGAGTTTGTGGTATTTCTTGTTGTTGTTGCCGAGCATGTGGAACCACTGGAACATCATTATCTCAAGTATCATCCAGCACCACATAATCCTTTTCTTTCTTATCATGCGGCTACAACTAATATTTATATAGCACCTTCTCATTGAATACAACATCCTTGCTTCTCACAATTTTCTAATTTTCAAAATCCCAAAGCCTATAACCCAATTCATTAATGTCATATCCAACGAAGGTACACTTTTTTTATTTTGCATCCAGCTTGGTTCTATTTTTAGAATCTACATGTCCAAATGCTTCACATCTGAAGGTTTTGATAAAAGAATAACTCACCTTCTTGCCTGTCCATGCTTCCTCTAGAATACCACAGCCCAAAGGAACTGAAGGAGCTCTATTAATTAAATATACAGCAGTGTTGACAACCTCTGCCCACATGTTTAAAGGCAGCCCAGCATGCAATCTCATGGTCCTTGCACACTCCATTATTGTCCTATTCATGTGCTCAACCACTCCATTCTCCTATGGAGTACCTGGAACTATTTTCTGCCTACGAATTCTATTAAAGGAACAATAATCCTCAAATTCTTTGCTACAAAACTCACCACCATTATCAGATCTGAGACATTTTAATCTTTTGCCTATCTCATTCTCAACCAAGCTTCTCTATTTCTTAAATGTTTCAAATACATCAAATTAATGCTTGAGTAAATAAATTCAAACCTTCCTAGTTGCATCATCTATGAATGTAACATAATACTGAGAGCCACTGAAAGAAGATACTTGAGCTAGTCCCCATACATCTGTATGCACAAGCTCCAACTTTTCATCTATCTTTTGCTTCCCATCCTTGAGAAAACTAACTCTCTTTTGTTTTCCATACACACAACTTTCACAAAAATCCATATTAATACATTTTAGACCTGGTAAAATTTTTTTAGAATGAAGTACTTTCATACCTTTTTCACTCATAGGACCAAGTTTGTTATGCCACAGTGTTGTCTTAGAACCTGCAACAACTAGTTCAATCTCTTCCTGCAAACCTGCAGCAACTATTCTTGAACTTATTTTTTTTCTCTGCAATAGCTAAAGTAGAAGGAACGGTACGACCTATACAAAGATATAAGGTGCCTACTTTCACACCTTTTGTTACTATTAAGGCACCTCTTGAAACCTTCCAATTTTTATCAGTAAATGTAACAATCCAACTTTTATCAGCTAGTTGCCCTACTAAAATTAAATTCCTACTCAACCTTGGAACGTGTCTTACCTCTTGTAGTAGCCAATGATTCCCATTCTGCAACTTAATCTTGATTCTTCCCTTTCCAACAATCTGACAAGGTTCGTTATCTCTCAAATAAACCTGCCCAAAATCCCCTTGGACATAATTAACAAAATAACTTCTATGGGGCGTAGCATGAAATAAGGTGCTAGAATCTAAAACCCACGAATCATCAGCATTATCTAGGGAAAGAATCAAAGCATCATCTTCAAATTTATTACTTACCACATTTGCCTCCTTATTGCCTTCATGTTTGTCTTCTTTATTCTTCTAAGACCAGCAATCTTTCTTTAGATGACCTAGTTTCCCACAGTACCAACAATCCTTCTGTCCTCTAGTTTGGGACCTCTTGTCCTTTGATTTTCTTTGTGACTTCTCATGACCTCCAGAACCTTTTCCTCTATCCTTTGATCTACCCCTACTTTCTACATTCAAAACACTACCTAATGTGGACCCTCCTGAGCTCTTCTATCACATTTCCTTGCTAAGGATAACACCAACAACTTAATCAAATTTCAAAAGTATTTGAACCAGAGACAGAATTACTTACAGCCATTACCAAGCTATTCCAGCTTTCTGGCAAAGAACACAATATCAAGAGAGCCCTCACCTCTTCATCAAATTTCACTTTCATAGAAGTTAACTAACTAGTAATTGTATTAAACTCATTTAAATGATATGTCACAGATCCACCTTTAATCATTTTCAAATTAAACAAATGCTTCATGAGAAATATCTTATTTGAGACTGAGGGTTTTTCATACAATTTAGCCTAACCTTTCATCAGTTCACTTGTTGTCATCACTTCTATTATATTGAACGCCACTAATGGTGCTAGGCACAACTGAATGGTTCCCAGTGTCTTTCAATCTAGAAGATTTCAATCCTCATCAGTCATTGTTGCCAGTTTCTTGACTATTCCTTCTAAGGGCCTCCATAAATCCTTTTCATAGAGATAACCCTTCATTCGCATCTTCCATAATTGATAGTTTTGTCCATTGAATTTATCTACCTCCAATTTACCCTCATCCGCCATTGCTCCCACTCAATCGTGAGACTTTCCTGTAGATGATAATCAAACACAACCCGCTCTTATACCACTTGTTAGGGTTAGCTCGCAGAAGATATCAATTAAATGCAAATAAAGATTAAATAGAGGAATGAAAATACATAGAAATAATAATAGCGAGGGACAAATTTTAACGTGGTTCACCCAAACCTGGGCTACATCCACCAACAAAGAGTCTGATATTATTATCTAGTAAATCAAACCGATTACAACCAGCAATCCTTGCAACTCAATACCACTGCAAAATGCTACAATACATCATAAGAAACCCTAACCCTTAGCTGCTTTTATCAAGCCTTATGTTGGTTACAAAATAGGGTTTTTTATGTCATCTAATATAAAAATGACTCCCGGCGCCTTTATAAAATAATAAAAACCATTTGAGGTTTTGGGGGTGCTACCCCTTGACCCCGCCCTGTATCGCGACAGGGAGCATGCCAGGGGCACTACCCCTTGACTCCGTTAAATAATTTGGGGGGAAACCACACTGATAAAAGTGGGGTAAATTTAATCTCTGAGTCTGATTAGGCTCCATATAACAATCGACATGTTCTTTACGATTGCCAAATGTTCCCACAAACACACAATTTCCTACAAGAAAAGGTGTTAGCATCCATATAATCAAGATAAACAACAATACATATGATCATTCACATAGAGAGCCAAGGTTATACTGTGGATTCAAAGACCGAGTATAACCGTGGGGCTATACCGCAGAAATATCAAAACTGAGTGTAACCAAGTGAGATTCAAAGATAAACAAAGTGCACAAAGCAAAAGTATTGTTATGTTTTGTAAGTGCGATAAGACAACATCAAGAGTATCACATGAAGTGATTCTACTAGCCAAGTGTCAGATAATATATATCAACCTGATCATCATGTATGGACTAGGTCCATTTTTTTATTTCACACTAAAGGGACACTAGGTCTGTATCGGTATAATATAGTTTTTCGTCATCTGCCATCTAGATAGAACCACTAGAAGAAGATAAACAATAAATCAAGAGAGTAGAAATAAGTGCCTTAGGGACAATAACGTAGGAGGGTACCCCAAAGTCACCAACTGTAATGCTATGTCCATAAGACAACACACAACAGTGAAAATAGAGGAGAAGCAATATAGAAGAATGATGATACAAATAGAAGAAGGTCACAATAGAGGCGGTCTCCCAGTATCCTTGACCTTACAAGAGAATCAAGGGTCATCCTGAGAGGCCTAAACAAAACATAACACATCATAGGGGAAACACCACACGGAGGGGAGATCACATACATGAGCTGATCATGCTACCGCATAGATGACCACCAGGGTTAGAGATACTTACCTGTAAGGACAACCAAACTAACAGTTGTCATCGAGAAAATCATCATCTTCCCATTCCTAAATGTTAGAGGAAAGTGGGACATAAGGTACCATAGCCCAACTTTTATTCTTGTCTTCAAGTTGTCCATTCTTAAGGTCTTCTTGGTTTGATTCAATGTTAGGTGAGATGTTTTCTTGTTGAGATGTGTTTCGTTGGGCAAAATCTTGTCATCTCCTTCTCCTTTCTCTTTCTTGTCTATTTATTCTTGTCTTACCACTTATCTCTTTTAAAATAGTGTCTTGTTCTTCCATATGTTTTTGTGTTTTAGAGGAGGAAGCACCAAGATCAAATCTCATTTGTCTAGGTGGAATGTTTTGCTCATGACGACTACCTACCAATCCTTGTAAAGATGGTGAGGGAGGAATCTCAGCATAGGTTCCTTTTCCTTTTGGTCTAGGAAGTTTTTCAAATGTGGGTTGTTCCTCTCTTGTTGTTTCTTGAATAGAAGGACCGACCACTCGATGTAATAATTGTGTTTTGTAGTTTCTATAGTTCAAGAAGTTAAAATTTGTTCGTGGCTCTGATTCCACTTCAGATCGTTCCCAAAAGTAATCAAGGCTAAAGTGTTGTTTTGTAACCAAAGTTTTATACCTATTACGAGGAATAGTATGCACTTATCCATTCAAAGGAAATTTTACACAATTATGAATTGTTGAAGGGACAGCTTTCATAGCCTTTAACCATGAGTGTCCTAATTTTATGTGAAAAAGGTCAGATACGGGGACAACATCAAATAATTTTGTTCTACAGATTTCTCAAATACAATAACCAATAAAGATATCTTCCCAAAAGTGTTTATAAAGGTTCCCTTATGTGCCTTAATCATCATGTCCGAAGGGTCATAAAAGCCTTATATCAATCCATGTGAATAGAGGAACTCTTCCATTGCCATATTAGTCATGCAATTAGGATCAATAATAGTTCCATACACTAGATTTTCCATTATCTTCATAGTGATATAAAGAGGTCCTTCAGTGTCTCCAATTGTTCTATCATGAGGTGTAAACACAACTTCAGGTTCGGGGACCTTGCTTTTCATGTAAGGCCTAGGAGGGAACCTATTGTTATTTTTGCAATTACAAGCCATGTTTATATGTTTTCAAATCAATGTAAGATCATATTTTAAGATATTTTCAGAAGTTATGCAAGAAACAAGTACAAAACTATATGTGAAAATGAACTAAAATGCTTGATCAACCTTTTTTTTAATGCAAACAAGTGAAAGAAGAGGTGTTGTAAGGAAATTAGTCAAGGGAAGAAAGTAATATGTCCAATATGAGTCCAATAAATCAACAATATCCTTCACAACACACCTTTGATGCAATCCTAAAATGATGACAAGTCAAAACCTAGTG
Organism: Cunninghamia lanceolata; assembly: GCA_027924645.1. Lineage (NCBI taxonomy): Eukaryota > Viridiplantae > Streptophyta > Pinopsida > Cupressales > Cupressaceae > Cunninghamia > Cunninghamia lanceolata. The sequence goes on from BSBN01000725.1 coordinate 2,255,590, forward strand.
AAAATACACTAAAATATGCATTTTTTTCACCAATTTTTAATGCAAAGGCCCAATAAAAGGGTGTTGTGAGGAATTTGAGAAGGGGAAGTAGATTATAACCCTGATAATAGTCAATTAGTGGATAAAAATCCTTCACAACATGCCTATAGATAGAATATAAGGCCAAATCTAGTGAAAATGTAAAGTTTTCAAACCCTAGACATGAAATTTTGCAAGAAAACCACTATGATGAAACACTACAGTTATAAATCAGTCCTAATGAGTGTTTTGAAAGGGTAGTAAAATCTGAAACATGATTTTGACTACAAACCCTAGCTAATGCAAAACTAGGTTATATGGAAAAATGCACAATTTCAAGCAACTTTTAACAATTTAATCATAAAAAATGCAATGTAAATGAATGATGAATGATGAATTTCTGTATTTTAAATTAGATCAAATGATAATGACATAAATTATATGAATATAAATGCAAATTAATTCAAATTATTTGAAACTACAAGCTAAAAATGCCAAATTTTTCAATTTTTTTTGTAATTTTTCAAATGCAATAAGGTGAACAATGAAATGAATGAATGAAATGAATGTAAATCTAAAGTACAACACTGATCAAGGTACAAAAAGTCCAAAAACATGGGTTCACCAAAATTTTAATAGAAAAAGAGGGACAATGGTGTTTTAAGCGTTTGTGTTGATCCTGTTTTCACCACTAAACATTCAAGGACATTCAACCAAGTAGAGAACTCTACTACAGATCTACTATCACTTGGAACATAGGGGAATATTGGAATTGTGTGAATTTGTTGTTTAATTAAGCCTAATTATGCTCAAAACCCTAATTTTGTGAAATCCTAAACAAATGGATAAATCACATAAAATGATCACACATAGAGATATCAAATGACAACCAAATACATACCAAACTTCAAAGTTCCATGTGTGGAAAATTCAAGGACTAATGAGTGGGCGCCCTAGTCCAATGTACCTGATTTTCTCGGGATCTCAAAAGAATGTTTGTAACTTGTTCCTGTTGTCACAAAGATTTCAACGTTTCAAAATCCAGAGGACTAATGAGCGGGTGCCCAAGTCCAAGCCCTAGTTGTCTTCTTAGATCTGCAATTCCAATAGTCTACACCACTCTCCTGCAACTCCACTTCCTTTGCAAAAAAGTAGGTTGGGGGTTGTGATGTTTAGAGGCTTTCCTCAATCAAGCCCTGGAGAGACATTCAAGTCTTGTAGTGTATATCTCACACATTACAACAGAACAGGCAATTAGCACCTAAAATAGTGCCAGAATTTAGTGCATTTGAGTACATGAATTGGACAATTCTGTCGATGCAAAACTTAGCGCCAATAGCGTCTCACTATTGCACCAGGTTTAGCACTGGTTTTAGCACCGATTATAATGTCGGGTTTTGAGTCAGGTTTAGCGCCAGTTTTAGCACCGGATTTTAGTGTCAGGATTAACGCCAGATTTAGCACTAGATTTTGTTGCTTCCAGTTTAGCTTCCAATTTTTCTTCTTGTGTTGCTTCCAAGTTTGCTTCCGGTTTTGCTTCCAGTTTTACTTCCAATTTTGCTTCTAATTTTACTTCTAGTTTTGCTTCCACTGTTGCTTCCGATTTTGCTTCCAGGTTGCCTTCCACTTTTTCTTCCAATTTTCCTTTTGGTTTTGCTTCTGGTTTTGCTTCCAGTTTTGCTTCCAGGTTTGCTTCCAATTTTGCTTCTAGTTGTGCTTCCAGTTTTGCTCCTAGTTTTTCTTCCAATTTTGCTTCTAGTTTTGCTTCTAGTTTTGCTTCCAATGTTGCTTCTAGTTTTTCTTCTAGTTTTGCTTCCAGGTTTGCTTCCAATGTTGCTTATAGTTTTGCTTCCAGTTTTGCTTCCAATTTTACTTCTAGGTTTGCTTCCAGTTTTGCTTCCAGTTTTGCTTCTAGGTTTGCTTCCACTTTTGCTTCCAATTTTGCTTCCAATTTTACTTCCAGTTTTGCTTCAAGTTTTGCTTCCAATTTCACTTCCAATTTTGCTTCTCGTTTTGCTTCCAGTTTGGCTTCCAATTTTGTGTTTGGTTTTGCTTCTAATTTTGCTTCCAGTTTTGCTTCCAATTTTGCTTCCGATATATCGTCACTTGTTGCTTCCATTTTTGTGTCTTTTGTTGCTTCTAAAAATGCTTATTGTTTTGCTTACATTTATTAATTTAATATGTTTTATTTCAATTTAATTAGTTAAATATATCATGTTTCTTTAATAACTCATATGATTATAAAGTAAGTAATTTAATTATTTAACTCATGATTAAATAACAATATATTTATTATAACATGATCATCATCTATAATTAAAACAAGTGAGTCAAATATCTATAATTTAATTGAATTTGACAACATCCATCCTCTGAGCAGTAAATTAAAATCATCATACGTAATAAATATCCATCCAAAAATCATTGACCACTTTCAATATATATAAATTGACAAGTCAATACAGATAAGATCATCATCATATATAACTAAACAAGTGAAAGTTAAATATTCCAGTAGATCAATAACATGTCTAAATGATACATGTACAAATGATATAAGTAAAAATGATAAATTACGTAACTCAAAATGATACATAAATTTATGATACAACTCATTAATATGGCACTGCGGGCCGTGAAAATGATACATATGATAGCTAGAAACTATGAAAAGAGGCATCATAATGATATATCAATAATGATCAATGATGCAATCTATATAATCATGAATGTCATTGGATACTATGAGCAACTGCCTCATCATCATCATCACCATCGTGATCATCATCATCATCACCATCGTCGTCGTCGTCGTCATCATCATCAGCCTCAGTGTCTTTTGTATCTGCGTCATCATCATCCTTTGCCATGTGATCTATACCAAAACCAACATAATCTGGATCTCTATCATGAGGATCATCTTGATCTTCTGGAAGACCCGTGTTATGCAAAAAAAAACATTTAAAATGAAAAGTTGTTATTTATTTCATGCAATAATTTATTTTTCTGTTATATATCTAATATTACAACATGTGAAACAAAACCATAATCATATTACATCATATCAAAGTGCACATGCCATAATAAAATTTCAAAAAAGTTACAGCTAATATGTCATTCCAATGATGTAAAACATGCAACAATTCTAATAAACGTTAGTAAAGATCATAAAAAAAATTGTTATAAATTTAACTATCCACTATAAATTCGATTACATAACCTTAAGTGCTACAAATTGCTTGGTCGAAAGCTCCCATTTTGACACAGGTAGGGAGGATGGTGGCAAAGGTTGTGGAATTTGGCTTTACACCAGCCAATTGCATTTGCTTTAAAATTTCTGAAGACTTTTCAATAAATCATTTTTGTGCATATACTATAGTCATTATAGTCCATGAGACCACATTTCTTTGAGACATTTTGTCAAACAATTCACGTGCCTTGTCTATGCTTCCACATTTTGCATACATGTCTAACAGGGCAGTTGCAACTACAACATTTGACAAAATTCCTCTATCCTTTATGTATTGATGGATGTCCATACCCTGTTCCAAAGCTCCCATTTTGACACAAGTAAGGAGGATGCTAGCAAAGGTTATGGAATTTGGCTTTACACTAGCTAATTGCATTTTCTTTAAAAATTTTGAAGCCTTTTCAACAAATCCATTTTGTGCATATCCTACAGCCATTGCATTCCATGAGACCACATTTCTTTGAGGCATTCTATCAATTAGTTCACGTGCCTTGTCTATGCTTCCACATTTTGCATACATGTCTAACAAGGCAGTTGCAACTACAACATTTGACAAAATTCCTCTATCCTGTATGTATTTATGGATGTACATACCCTATTCCAAAGCTCCCATTTTGACACAGGTAGGGAGGATGGTGGCAAAGGTTGTGGAATTTGGATTTACACCAACCAATTGCATTTGCTTTAAAATTTATGAAGCCTTTTCAACAAATCCATTTTGTGCATATCCTGCAGTCATTGCAATCCATGAGACCACATTTCTTTGAGGCATTTTGTCAAATAGTTCACGTGCCTTGTCTATGCTTCCACATTTTGCATACTATCTAACAAGGTAGTTGCAACTACAACATCTGACAAAACTCCTCTATCCTTTATGTATTGATGGATGTCCATACCCTATTCCAAAGCTCCCATTTTGACACAAGCAAGGAGGATGTTGGCAAAGGTTGTGGAATTTGGCTTTACACCAGCTAATTGCATTTGCTTTTAAATTTCTGAAGCCTTTTCAACAAATCCATTTTGTGCATATCCTACAGTCATTGCAGTCCATGAGACCACATTTCTTTGAGGCATTATGTCAAACAGTTCACGTGCCTTGTCAATGCTTCCACATTTTGCATACATGTCTAACAAGGCAATTGCAAATACAACATCTAACAAAATTCCTCTATACTTTATGTATTGATGGATGTCCATACCCTATTCCAAAACTCCCATTTTGACATAGGCAGGGAGGATGGTGGCAAAGGTTGTGGAATTTGGCTTCAAACAACTCATACTCATAGAGTCATGGTTTTAGGTCACGTATTTTATGGTAACAACAAGGGATTCCAACTATGGTTACAATAGCTAAGACTACCCTCATTTGTGACCATAATAAGGTTCTTGGATAACACTATCTTGCTCTTCACACTAGATACTATATAGGCCAAGATTGGGTCGAAGAAATCACTTGATGGTTACCTATATAGTGATACCACACCCTAATACCCCATGCATTCTAAATAGCTTCAGATTTATACAATACTAAACCAAGATGAAATTGTATCACTGTACCACACTTAACTATGGCAGTCCTTTCTTGACAACAATTTGTAATCTTTAGACTATTGGGATACTTGCCACAAATAAATATTAGGTCAATGACACAAGGATTTTAAACAAAAACCATAATCCCAACTCTATATCCATCCCCTTGGTAGTCTCAATGGCCACCTTGAGATAAAAAAATGCTAATGTACTATTATGACAGTTATGATTGTCCTCCATCATTTCATTGTGCATTTGAAACTTGAGATGAGGAATTGGGAGGTCTCCATTTGTAAAAGCATGGAAAATACTCATGGCAAGATCTTCAAAATAGGCATATTCAACTTCAGGCATTTTTGTAGACCCTAGGAATGTGGATGTAAACTTAGTGACTTTAATTACCACCACAAAGACTATCCCCTTTGTGACTATGACAAGGTAACACTGTCATGCTCTTTATGACAATCCCTTCTCCATTGGGTGATGGCCTAATAACATTTATCTCCTTTGTTATTTTAGTGCCTCTATAATGCACTATCATAGGAGTCTTGACAGTCCTTATGTATTAGTGAAGAAGGCTTCCAACAAATCATAAAGGAGGGCTTAAGATTACATACAAAGTCCTAGTCTTCATACCCTAGTCACATATTACCCCTCTAAGAAGGCCTCAAGACAATTGCCCTTTAACACAGGAAGTCAATACAGTTTTAAAAGATAAAGTGTAAGAGGCCAAAGGACAAGAAAACTTAAGGCCTTAAGGGGTTTAAAGGAATAAAAATATAGGCTTGCAAACTCGACTTAAAACCCTAACCCTAGGTGGGTATCACCAGATACCACCAGAACCCTTTAATTTGGCACTGCAAAACTTTGTCCAATCTTATCATGGGAAGCCGAAATCAAGTAAGTACACTCACATATGATAGATAAGTATGCCTACCAAGTGGTTTGACATAAAAGTGAATAGGCTTCGAATTATAACCCTTCAAAGTAGGCCACTGAAGTATATTGTACAGGTGCATTTCTAAGTGTTGCAGGCAGATTTTTCATCATGGGAACCTAAATGTTTTGCAAAAAATGGTAGAAAATTTTAGGTTCCAACAAGTCCATTAGTTGGAGGTAGGCAAAAAAGGGTTTTTTTGTTTATTATTAGCCCATTAAACTTAAGCATATGAGATAGCATGGCACACACAAAATCTTGTGGATAGTGACCACAAGATTAGGTTAATTGCGACCACTTTTTGTAAGCAAGCACAAGACTAGTATACTCATTATGATCCCAATGGCACCAAGAAGGGTCCCCAAAGATATAAGAGTAATCATTTGTCATCTAAGAGAAATCTTACATTTAAGGGCGCTAGGGCCAACAAAGAAGCACTTTAGAACTCATCCTACGCATCAATAAACAACTCAACACAAGAAATTCAAATTGACATATTAACACAACAATATCCAACTAAGTTATTGAAAGTCAACTATTGATACCTCATTCTCCATCTAGATTACAAAATTGGTCCACTTTTTTCTTTGTAACATTTCCTTTTCAAATTGGCTTGGATGCCGGCCATATTTCTCCTCCTGTCAAAACATGGCACATGGACTAGTTAAACTAATTAATATGCAATCATTTACTTTTTTCTAGGAAAATAAAAAAATATATCATTTAACTTATTAAATAAACTTACAAATGTACAGATCAAGGCTTGTAAACCTTTCTGGCCACTCTGATGCGTGGCACAAAGTTTGTCAAGCCTAGCCTTGGAGGCCTTGTCCTGAAACATATACTAATTCAATTTAACTATGCACAAATAAAATTTAAAAATCATTTAATAAATTTTATATAATCTTATGAGAAAATTCAAATACCTGCGTACTCTCCTCACCAGACTTCCTCCATGCATCAGACTTCTCATATGCTTTTACAATCTCTTTCCATACTTTGAAACTTACATCAATTGACCTTTTTTTGAGCCTTTGCTCGGGAGGGAGTTTTTTTATCTTCTTTGTTTGGTTGCACCAAAATCTCTTGTAGTTTTGAGACATTCATACCTTTATCTTCTTTACAGACCAACCTGTGCCAAATTTAGTCTCCATGTCTTGGATAACTACTTTTTGCAGGTGCATGGGTATCTTTGAGAATGGAAAATGTAGATGGTATTTGAACCATTGAAGGCATGATTCCTTCAACCTATTCACAAATGTTTTTCTAGCATCCATCATTCCAACATCCCCTAAAACCACATCGTATTCTATCTTGGTATCGTAGGTACCAATGCAAGATGCAAAACATGGCATGGTGGTCAAAGAAGTCGGTGTCCCAGGAGTGGGTGGGACATTGGAAGCCTCTGTTCCCTGTTCCACATTCTTAGAGGTTATTGTTATTGATTTCCTCTTAGATCTTTTGCTCGATCCATGACTAGTTGGGGAATCAATTTATTTCCTTTGACACTATTGATTTGGTTGTAATGTTTCAGGGGCTTTACCAGATTGTTTTTCTATGTATCTGGCAAGCATTGTCAAGTCCACACCATCCAATTTGTTCACTACCTCTACCCCCAATATGGAAGCCAATGCCTCTTTATCTTTGTCAGTATCATGTTCCAATAAAATAAATTTCTTCTTTTAAATTTACAAATAAAAAACTAAAAACTAAAAATCAAAGAAACAATGGAAACATTTACAAATCTATAAATTGACAATAAATTACCTCATTGTGGCCAGAGTTTGCTCCCTTTACTCTCTTCCCTCTATTGCTTGACATTTTGAGGTGACCTAGGGAAAATTATTTTCGGTTAGTCTATGGAGGCAAACGAAGTACACACTGCTAGGTATGAAAGTTTTTGTCCATATTTTATGTATTCCTCAAGGTTTTTGACCCTTACTTTGTAGAGCAAATCATGAAGTTGTTTTCCTATGAATCAATTGGTGCCTTGGGAGGGAATCTATAGTTCCTGGCCTAATTTTAGCTTGCTCACCCTCATCTCAAAATCCCTATCTCCTCGTATTGTCTCGACCAACCTCTAGTTTAGTTTGCTCACCCTCGTCTCAAAAGCCCTAATTTTAGTTTTCTCACATTCGACTTGTCTTAAAGCACTTGACTACTTTTTTAGGAAGGAAGCGAGAAAGTTGTGTTTAGAGAAAGGTATTGATGGTAATGTTAAGTGAACCTAGGCATTGGGGTTTGAAAACTTCGTTCATTGCTCTCGGATGCAAAGGAAATAATGCAATGTCTACAATTTTACCCTCCTCCTTTGCAACCACATGAGACTTGAACGATTCTCCTGTAAACAAAACAATATTTACAACCCTTTCTTCACAATCCTCTCCATTTAATCAAAACAAAAATATATTTGGGAATGAAAAAAATTATTGTAATTGTAACCTTGCCTATGGTGTCGAAAACTAAATCAAATTTCTCATCTCTTCGCGCGGCATTTTTCTCCTCTCTTCGCGTGGCGTTTTTCTCCTGTAATTATCAAATTTCTCATATATTAATTCAGGCAGGACTCCAACCCAAACGCTCAATCTCCGAACAAAAAATGAACACCAAAAATCAATAAAGTTTTGTTTTGTTTTGTTTTGTTATGGGGTATGTGCAAGCAGGAATTTTTTAATTTTTTTATCCAGTAGTTGGCGCTATAGTCGGAGTAGTTAACATCAACTTTAGTGCTAACTTTTAGGCCAAAAATGTAATCTATTTGGGGCACCAAAGGCTACACAAGGTGCGCCTAATTCAGCGCCAATCAATGCAAAATGATGTATTTTTCTTGGAAGTTGATAAAAACGTAACCTCGCCAAATTTGGATTGTCCTTATAGTAAGTAACTATATCTTGTTTCCATGATAGCATTTTGACTTCATGCTTCTCTTATGATTATCTCAATAATGACTCACTATTTCATGACCTTACACAGATGGTTGGTGACAATCCTTATGCAAGTGATATGGCTTTGGAAAAACCAAACAACTCTTCTCTTACTATCATGATGATATGATATTGGGACTATATTGGCAGCTTATCGAGTGTGCTTATGGTATTGTGATTTTCATTTCTATGTTCTCATTAACCTATTTTAGGTTGAATCATGGTAACTAACCCATTAGCTATTATGATAGTCATACAATGACTAGACAATCCTCTCCACTTTGACTATAACAGTCCTATGCATGGTGTTTTCTTCATGATAGTCCCCAATAATGTGAATTATTGATAGTAGCTAGTTCAAATGGAGTTTTGGATAGTGTAGTAAGTTGTCCCTATGGCTCATGATATTGCATGCCTTGGTTATGTCCTTATGAAAAGTGAGTGTATTAACAAGATAAATTCAAGAATATTATCTTGGTGCATAGCTGTTATGTGACTATTGTCATTGTTGTGTATTGCAGGATCCAGAGGAGGCCATAGAGAGAGGACATGGATGGCGTAGAACTACTAAATCGTAGAGAGGAAAGTGGGTGGAAATAGATATGACAACGAAATATGCAGATACAATAGAGGTAAGAAGAGAAAACAATATCAACCAAAGGAGGAAGGTGTTTATGAATTCACAAATGCTACAACATAGAGGAGATAAAGTCATTTTTTTGTCCACAAGGCCTCTGAGGTCAAACTTATTGGTTGAAAATGCATAGGAATGATGATTAAATGTGATTCTATGATCGAGGAAAAAGTTTGAAAATTAGGATGGCCAAAACATGATATCAATATGTCAAATATATGACTAAAGTGAGGTTTTGTGTTGGATAGCATATTCGTTGAAATGATATAATTGGTGTAGTAAACATTATTTACTATATTGTGTATTATAGGGGCTAGACGAGGCCATGGCAATAGATCGTGTCATATCAAATGAGGACACAACAGATGAAGCGGGAAATCAGGTACTCAAATCCAATTTCCTTAGGAAAAAATGATCTGATTGTATTTTGTGATATGTCCATCTTTTTTCACAATATTATTGAAATTTATAATGTATTATCCAATATTGACATAAATTAATGCATGTTGTTGATTATTTTAGAAGGAGATTGGAGCAAATGCAGACCTGAGCATTCAACTACAAAACAAAAAATATATATACATTGATGTGGACCTAAAACTGTTAAATCACGTAGATGATAGTGGGTGGAAGAGGATATGACAATGGATCCTATAAACACAACAAATGATTGCACTGAACAAGAGGTTGGTCAGGACTATAGTACATGGGATGAATACTTTGAGAAAATTGTTGTTTGTGGATGTTCTGTATATATGTTCATACAACCAATATTTTTATTTTTTAAGCCATATTTGATTATATTTCTTTGAAATTGATACATTTATGATTTATCCAATTCTTGCCAAACATTAAATAATGATTGTGTTTGTTGATAGGTAGAAGATGTTGATGAAACACATACTAATACCCAAGATCCAACTGGGTTATTAAGATTTGGATGTGATGATCCAAACCATCCTTTAAACAATACCAGGGCAAAAAGAGCATTATTGAAGAGAATACTATCAACTAAGAAATTTGAAGAGTTGATGAGATCTGCATACACCGATGACATGCCACCTAGCCTTAATGATGATGATCATGGTAGTGAAAATGTAGTGTATGAAGAAGGATTAAATGAAATGCTTACAGATTTCTTTGGGGATGAAAACAATGATGACAATAATGATCATATGGTTGACAGTAATGATGATAGCAAGGGTAATTACCACCAACATAATGTTGATGATAACAACCTAAAAGACTCCATCAAGCAAGCAGTGAAGACACCCGTGTTCAAATCGGGTGCAAGTAGAACCTCAAAACTGGCATACACATTAATATTATTAGAATAAAGTCACTATTTGGTTGGTCAGACAAAGGATTCACTACCCTACTGAAGTGAGTTGAAATCTATTTCTTACTTTGCAATTGTCAATTGGTGTACATAATTCGTAAACATTCATCAACTTCGTTCATATTTCTTTAAGGGGATTTTAAAACCATATATTGTATATAAATAGTCCTAGTATAGATTGACATATCAAACATGTTCATCATAAGTCAAAGCATTCAATTGATTTAATCTCTGGCAATCTTACAGGGCACTAAAAATTAAAATATTCCCTAAAGATAATATGTTGCCATCAACTTCTAGAGAGGCGCATCTGTTGTTGGTTGAGTTGGGGATTGAATATAAGCAAATTCATTCATGTAAAAATGATTGCATTTTATACAAAGATGATTATCAAAACAAGGTAGAATGCCCTATATGCAAAGAGAAGAGATATCATACAGATGTACAAGGTCCTACAATTCCAAAGAAGGTTTTACGTCACATGCCAATTATACCTAGACTTCAACAAATGTTTTGTTGCAAGTCACTTGCACAATTGATGGACTGGCATGCAAAGAACATGAGTAAAGATGGATTCATGTGAATTCTAGCTGACTCTAAAGAAATGAAACACATAGAGGAAATATGGCCAAGAAAATTCAAAGATGAACCCCGTAGTATCAGGTTTGGTCTTGCAATTGATGAAGTGTGCCTATTCTCTTTCCTGAGCTTAAATTATAGTGTTTGGTCAATCGAATTGATAGTATACAATATTCCCCCATGGATGAGTGTTAGAAAGGAGCACCTTATGCTAACTCTCATTGTTCTAGGAAAACATCAAGTTAAAAACATGGATGTTTATCTTGCGCCTTTTTATTGATGAGATGCAACTGCTATAGAAAGGCATAAGAATGTATGACATATCACATCCCCCATCAAATAGGTCCTTCATGTTGTATGGTGTGTTGTGTTGGACTATTCATCATTTCCCATGACTTGGTGTTTGTTTTGGTAAGATAAAATATTTACGTATTTACACTCATAATTTATTTTCATCCCAACTTTCATACTTAGTTTTATACTATTTTTTTTATGTTATTAACATTACTTATTGAATTGTAGGGCTTCAAACAATGGGGATATGTGCATGTCCAAGATGTGCAGAACAATTTCAAGGGTGGTATTCTATAGATCTACATACATTTATTTACGCAAACAACAAGGTTTTTCTACCACTAGATCATAAGTTTAGAAATCACCTGAAGAATCAATTTGATGGAAAAGTTGGAAATAGAGGCCCTCCCATGATTATGGGTCTAGGTGATTGGCTAAAGAAGTATGAATATGTTGAATTGAAAGGTTGGGAGGATTTTTTTGATTCGGTGATTCAATTGAAGAACCAGAACAAGTTGTAGTTAATATGCCAGAAGGAATGAAAAGGAAATCCATATTTTATGAGCTCCCTTACCAGAAGGATCTATTAATATCTCACCTATTAGATCCTATGCACGTCTTCAAAAATGTCCCAGATTTTATATTTTGACATATATCGGGGAAATAGGACACCTTGTCTTCGAGGAGAGATATTACTCTTTTGCGTACCAAAATTGATAGAAAACATTTGTGGCCAAACAGGGAAAATGAAACATATGCAGAAGCTCCATGGATTTTGAAAAAAAAAAGAGCTAGACCAACTAAAAAATGTCATCCATTCAATAAGGACACCTACTGGCTATGGGTCATCATTGGCTAAAGCTTTTACAGTTGTTGGACATATCACAGAATTTAAAACACATGATTTTCATAATTTTATGAAGGTATTATATATCATCATTTAACATTTACTGGTAACATTGATAAAGTACTAAATATATTTTTATATCGTTATGTTGTGTGAGAAAAAATTACTAATGAGCTTTTCATAAATGTGTTTCATAGCATATCATGTCATTGGCAATTAGGGGGGATTCCTATCTTACAATTGACTTAAGGAATGCCATAAGTCGATTGTCAGCATTTACAAGGTATGTGGTTAATGTGTGAGAGACATAGATATACTATATAGCATTTTAATTTTTGACTAAAGGTTCATACTAATTTACTATTCTTATATTAGGTGGGTGACCTCCAAGGAGATCCACGAATGTGAAGTGCCAAAATGGAAGAAGGAAATTGCAGAAATTATATGTGTATTTGAGAAGGAGCTCCCTACAAGTTTCATGGACCTACAAGTCCATTTACTTATATACCTAGTCGATGACATTGAATTGGCGACTGTCATATCAACGAGGTGGATGTTTTTCTTTGAGAGGTATATGAAAACTCTAAAAAGATATGTCTGACAAAAGGCACATCCAGAGGGTTGCATGGCTAAAGGGTATGTATTAAATGAAGCATTTTTCTTCCTGTGTGAATTCCTTGGTAAGGATTTTGAAGATGGGCCATGCTTCTAAGATGAAGAATGAGCATCAGATATTATTGATGGAGAAAAACCACAATCTAATGGTGTTCAAGTAGAAATTAGCAAGTAATTTCATGATCAGTGTAGTTGTTTTTCTTGCAATCATTAATTTACTCTGTAATTTATTTGTCAAATTAACAGCATGACATTTGGAGTTTGAAATAAACATGTTGACATGTAATAGGTGTAGACGAAAGTGCTATACTCGACAAGTTCATTATGTACCACATGGACTTTATGAACAAATGGATTGATCTATATAATAAAAAGAGAGAAGTGTTAGAAGAAAGGAGAGAATTTAAGAGATGGAACCCAAGGAATACTCCACTTCCCACTAATCTTCTTGGGGAATGGGGCAAAGATTGCACACTAGAATGGGTTACTAAATAAATTCAAAATCAAACAGAAGATGCAGGTATAGATTCAAACATAACAGAAGATGAAATCAACATGTCTAGAGGTTGTGAAAGAAAGGTACAGTTGGAATTTTACAAAATGTTGTTTCCTTACAACTTTGACACTATTACCTATTTTAATATTCATCATTATATTTGTTTTCACTTAAATAAATGGTCTTTCACAGGTGAGGAAATATCCAACAATGTGGGCATATTGTCGACATTATCGTGTAGAAAGTGTAGATGTAAAGAGACGATCCTTCAATTGTGGCATCATGGTTGACTTCAAGCAATCCAGTTGATCAATCTCAAAAGATAAGAATATAATTGAAGGGAATCTACAATATGTTGGGAAAATACAAGAAATTATTGAGTTGGATTACCACTCTTTTAAATGTTGTATTTTTAAGTATAGATGGTATGAAGCATTTGAGAGGACACGAAGACATGATACCCATAGTGGATTGTTTTCTATAGATTCCTCATGTTTCCTACCAGAGGAGAAGGATCCAATACCATGTTGAAACTGAGAATGCTGACATCTCCATCCTTCTTCAAAAAAATCCATAACTTGGAATACTGTTTGGCCGAATTCTATCTTCCATGTGTCAAGACTTTTGATTTTCTCTTCTTCTGTCAGTATGAAAGGAATAAATTTATGCTTGAACGTAGTAAAAGATTCAACCCTTTCTTGCATATTACTTTTCAATGTAGGGATGATGAGCATATTACTTTTCAACACCATTTGTCTTGCATCCTCTGGACTCACATCAATTCATCTACTTTCAATTCTTTGAAAGTTTGTGTAATGATTTGATCATGTTGTGTTTCATTAGCACCCATTTTATTTATTGCAACTTTTTCATTATATTCTTTCATTTTCATTTTTAGCTAGATGTCCTTCTATTGACCACCCAAAAACAAATGTTATGAATGACTGTCATGGAGCGGCGGGGGTGAAAACTAATTACATTCTCCTCTTGTCGCTCTACCATGGGCCTCAGTTGAAACCCTTGCTGGAATGCATTAAGTGTTATTACCACAATGCCGCCAGTTACTTTTCAAACCTCCGCGACCAAGCCGCAAGCGTCAGATGAATTGTCCACGGGGTAGCGATAGCTTCTTCATATCAACCACTTCCTACCGCCAAGCTACAAACTATTCTTTTATGCTCTATAGGAATGCGGTATTTGCCATATTTCATTCCTCTTGTTCTCGCATAATCGCAAAAGATAATCAATTAACCTGTGGGACAGCAGTAATAAACAAAAACACTCATATGGTAAAAAATAGTCAAGATTGTTTCACAATGGCCATGATATATATGTATTTATTTAGTTTTGGGGGAATGTTGGGGGTGATTGATTTAATTAAATACATGTGGATTTATTTAATTAAGGATGAGACTTAGAGGAAGGGTTAATATTTAATTAATGTTAGAAAAATGGTTAGATTTATTAATTAAATAGTGTGACTTATTAAACTGATATTAGGAGGAATGATCAAAGTGGTTAATTAAATAAATACGATTTATTTAATTAACATTGTAAGAAATGTGGAATAGATCTGGTGTGATGTTAGGCCATGGTAAGATTTAGGTGTCTACATTTCTAACAATGCATTAGTTTTTGGGTCAATGAATAATGATCACAATTTATCTTTGGTAATTGTTTCGTTCACCATATCATGAGACAATTTTGAGGAACAAAATTGATGACAAATTTCTCTATGGGTTGCCCATGTATTTAGTTTCCTTCACTATTAAGATAGATTGAATTAGGAATAGGAGAGCATCAAACAAGGATCAAATTAATGAGTGCAATCATGATTATGTTATTGGATTTCAAACTTTGTCAACAAAGAATAGTAGATGATATCAACTTGGAGATAGAATGCCAACCCTAATTAAGTGATTCTTCTTACTGATCCAATTAATACTCCCAGATTACTGTGATTAACTAGAAGGATTTAATTCCTTTGAGGAAACCAACTAATAATATCACACAAATACAGCAAATGTACATTGATAAACTGAGTATATACTTGATATATCAATTTTAATAATAAGCACTAAAATGGAGACAACCAAATAATTGAATAACTTCAACAAACAATTGATATATCTATGTAAATGAGGCAGACTTAAACTATGTGTTTCCTAATCTAGCAATCTATCCACAATGGCAATTGGAAATGGAAAGATATAGTTCTAATTTGGTATAAATTGTATAAGAAATATCAAGGTAAATCCTATGTTTAATTGATAGAAAGTTTTAAGTAAAATGAAACGGGTGAGACCAGTGCCTTGTTGGGTAAATGGAGTCAAATGAAAATCTGAGATGAGTGGCTTATACTTGGTAGTAATTCTAACTGTTTGGCACACTAATATTGGTTAATAACTTGTATAAATGTGCAAGGAAATAATTGACAGACTCTTCTTAATAATCCAACTAACACAACCAGGTTACTTGTAATTTATCAAAAGGATTTTTAATCCCTACTTGAAGGAACCAATTGAATAAATCAAACAAGAATAGTAGATGATATCAACTTGGAGACAAAATGCCAACCCTAATTAAATGGTTATTCTTACTGATCTAATTAATACTCCCAGATAACTGTGATTGACTAGAAGGATTTAACTCCTTTGAGGAAACCAATTAATCATATCACACAAATACAACAAATGTGCATTGATAAACTGAGTATATACTTGATATATCAATTTTAATAATAAGGAAGCACTAAAATGGAGACAACCAAATAATTGAATAACTTCAACAAACAATTGATATATCTATGTAAATGAGGCAGACTTAAACTTTGTGTTTCCTAATCTAGCAATCTATCCACAATGGCAATTGGAAATGGAAAGATATAGTTCTAATTTGGTATAAATTGTATAAGCAATATCAAGGTAAATCCTATGTTTAATTGATAGAAAGTTTTAAGTAAAATGAAACGGGTGAGACTAGTGCCTTGTTGGGTAAATGGAGTCAAATAAAAATCTGAGATGAGTGGCTTATATTTGGTAGTAATTCTAACTATTTGGCACACTAATACAGGTTAATAACTTGTATCAACATGCAAGGAAATAATTGATAGACTCTTTGTAATAATCCAACTGACACAACCAAGTTACAAGAACAATAGATGATATCAACTTGGAGATAGAATGCCAACCCTAATTATGTGGTTCTTCTTACCGATCCAATTAATACTCCGAGATTACTATGATTGACTAAAAGGATTTAATTCCTTTGAGGAAACTAATTAATCATATCACACAAATACAGCAAATGTGCATTGATAAACTAAGTATATACTTGATATATCAATTTTAATAATAAGGAAGCACTAAAATGGAGACAACCAAATAATTGAATAACTTCAACAAACAATTGATACCAATATGGCACCACAGAATCAGAGATTTTCTTTTAACTTCTTCAAAATTATGCTCGCAACATGGTCTTTGAGTTTTGTAAATATTATGGAATTTTTCTACTATCTACTACTACTACCTTCTCCTCTCTCTCTCTTTTACTTTATCGGGTCTTGGTCTCTCTTTTTATAGAAGAGGCAAACAAGCTTCAAACCCATTACAATAGAAAGGACATAGCTGTTCATAACTATTAAGAAAACACTTTTAAACTAACAAGATTTAAGAAAATATTATTAATTAGAAAGACCAATCAGTTATTCACCGAATAGAAACCCGTGACCATCCAAGGCCTAAGCAAGGCATATATTTTCTGTTGTGGTATCTCCTCTTCACATTCAATCCTCTTCAGGACCCAAATATGTTTCCTGCCATTCACTTATTTTTAGATCACTAGGCCACTTAAATTCCTATGCGGTTGCAAAGCTTACAAGATGGCTTTTCCATCTGTTGTCCGAGAGGTTCCTGATGTCCACCACAAACTTTGTGTATCCATTGTCCAACATGATAATTCCATCGAGCAGAGTATGGAACTTAGTGAGTTTAATTTCTCCATCATTCTATACATGTGCCAAACATTTAGGAATCATCTGATCAAACTCTTCTCTCCATTCATCTACACCCTTCATTTGGTTATCATCTTTGAGGATTGATGGGCTAAAATGGCATTTGATGGAGTCAAATATACTCCTCTTACCTTCCACTTTCTTTTTCGTATCTACCAAATACTGATACTCCTCAAGTATGCTTTTCAACATTTCTTGTGTAGCCTTGAGCTTTGATGGGGCATCCAGATCTCTGTGTGCAGCTTTGCATAAACTAGTCAGTGTGTGGAAGGTAGGTTGCCATCTCTTTTGAAGCTTTTCAAGAATGGAAGAATTAGTGTTTATCTGTTCCAAAGCTTTGATCAGATTGTTGAATTGTTTATGTACCCCATTTATTTTGTCTTCCAATATATCAACTCTGTGCTTTAATATCCTACTCAGGATCTCTATGATGCGAATTTTGACATCTTCCTCATTATGCTTTTTCAGCTTATCAATTTCCTCTTTTATTTGTTGGATTTGGGGATCCTCTATATGGACTGGTCAGTGATAGACAATTAATTCATCTCCCCTTACTGTGGTGGCTTGTTGCAAGTATTGTTTCAACTTTCTATTCTCAATGAACAATTTGTTCACCTCATCATTAGATAGCTTTAACCTTTTCTCATATTCATTAATTTTCTTTTCCATGTTTTCTACCACATCTCTAGTGAACATTGCAGAATGCATGGTTATGGTGGCAACTTCAGTAGGAGTTGTGTCTCTCATAGTTCTAATCATGGTTGACCCCCTCATTTCTTGTACTACATCAAGGAGCTGAGGCTTCCTTGTGTTCTTATGCTTTGTCCATAGGGCAAGTGTTTGGGTAGTAGGGTTATACCCTACTCCTGAGACACCTTCCTTTGAATCAAACTATGCAACTAACATGGGGTCATCTTGTGCTCTGATCTTATCTAAAAGAAACATTTTGGACAACTCCATCCCTGGTGTAATCAACATATCACTTTTCAACACCATTTCTCTTGCCTCCTAGGGAGTGACATTAATATTATCAATATTCAATTCTGTAAATGTCTAAGCCTGGATCTCAGCCTGGTTTGACTCATCAGCTCCTATAAGATTAATCTTCAACTTTTTATCAAATTGTTTCATTTTCATTTTGATCCAAAAATCTTTGAACTCATTTTTGTGTATAAAATTATCATCCTCTATGAATCTCAGAGAGGCCACTACCCTCTCATCCTCTTGAATCTCATCAGTTCCCTCCTCTGACAACCTAACCTTTGGATCATGAGGCTTTTGACTTTTTTGTTGTTCCGCTACCTCTTTCAGTTCAGTCAAGGCTAAGACTAATTCTTGTTCTTCATCATCACTTGAATCATATTCCATTAATGGCTCCATCTTCTAGTTTTTTGGTTAGTGGCTCATGAGTGGGAGATGGAGGGGATGGACATGTAGGTGATGGGGGTGATATCTGAGATGTGGATGTTTCACGTGGTGGTTGGTCGGGTATGGGCAATGGAATGAGTCTCTCATCTTGGGCCATTTTGTATAATTCATCAAATTTACTAAAAATTATTTTGCATTCTTTTTAGAAGGTTGGGTTCATCTGCAAAAAAGCCTTTGAAGCTTCTATCTTTTTCCTTCTTCTGATTTTCCCACCTCATCATTGCATTTCACCTTTTTTGGCCTGCATTACATCAACAAAATGCACCAAATTCCTTATAACATCCTCTTCAGAATGAAATTCATGTAAAATAGCCTTCTTCGTCAATAGGATTCTTCTGATCATATTAATGTCACCCTCTGGGTCACATACTCTTTCCGTTCTAGGTTTGAGGGAGTAATTGACCCTTATAAACCTCTACACTTCTTTAAGCATATCTGACCCAATGGCCAGCGCTTCAAATGTAGTCAGGTCAGGCAAAAATGTGCCTTTCCTCTGATTTCTCATCAAATCATGTTCCATCTAGAGCATCTGCCACATATATAAACCCTAACCCCTAACCCCTAAAATAGGTGCTACATCAGGTGCTAAATTTAGGGGCTACATAAGGAGCTAAATAAGATGTTAACGCGGGTGCTAAATTAGGCACTAAACTAGGTGTTAAATGTGGCTCTAAATTAGGTGCTTCAGTAGGAGCTAAAGCAGGCACTAAAGTAGGTACTAATTTGCACCATGTTTAGTGTCAACTTGTTTCGGTCAGCGCAAAAAATGCCAAAAATAGCGACATCCCGATAAATAGCACTGACTTTTTCAAAAAAAATAGAGAAAAATACATTAAAACAGTGGGTAGAAGAAAAAAACAAAGAAAAAAAGGGAGCTAATCATAGGGATTTGTTGTAGTGACATAAATGAATGCTCTTCAATCACATGAGAAGATGAAGCCAAGTCTACAATCACAAACACAATAACAATGCTCTGCTCTTGCAACAATAAATATCTTGAAATCACAAGTATGCCAAAAGTTCACACTCATTTTCTAGTTTACAAATGAATCACTAATCATGCTTATATATGCAACTACAAACATTCCTACTAAGAATTTCATAATTCAAACTTGAGATGTGGGCATAGGACCTAATAACAGTCATAAAACTGACACCCAAAAATAGGTCCTAACCTAAAATAGGGCACAACTAGGGCACAGGCACTCAAGTCCTGCCCCCCCACCTATTTTAGGTAGGATTTATGATAAACACATCCCCTAGGTCCCATTTTCCATGAAACTTCAAGGTTTTCTCATTGGGAAAAACATGCAAGATGACTAAAATGCATTCTAAAGGACCCGGGAGCTAAACCTTAAGAGGGAAAAGCCCCCAAGGGGAAATTTTTTGACATAACATGAAGATATGAAGGGCTTCAACCCTCATATTGCCCAGCATGCCATAGATCTCGACCCAGGCACTAAACTCATCTGCCAAAAGCAACAGCCTATAAATCCCAAAATCGAGCCTCTAATGAGGAAGGAGCTTACAAAGCTCATTCAAACTAGAATTATTTTCCCCATCAAGTATTCCACTTGGGTAGCTAACTTAGTACTAGTGAGGAATAAAAATGGTGAGATAAGGCTATGCATGGATTTTTGGGATCGGAATCACACCTCCTTGAAAGACCATTATCCTCTGTCATCCATGGACCAAATCTTGCAAATTGTTGTAGGGGCAGAAAGATTTTCATTGCTTGATGGTTTTTCTAGTTATAACCAGATATTTGTGAAAGAGGAGGACAGATTCAAGACAACATTCACCACTAAGTGGGGAACTATGGCGTATGCAAAAATGTCATTTGGGCTCTCCAATGCTAGCGCCACTTTTCAGAGGGAAATAGACATTACTTTCAAGGGCTTAACAAGTTCATCCAAATCTATTTGGATGATATTACATTCTTCTCCACATGCTTCATCTAGAGAAGGTTTTTGAAAGATGTAGGGAGTTTGGGGTGTCTCTAAACCCCCCAAAATGTATTTTTGTTGTTTCGCAGGGCAAGCTTCTGGGCCATTTGGTGTCCGGTGTAATCATGACCAGGGGACATTATCAAGCAACCCAATCATGTAGCTAAAAAACACAATAGAAACATGAACTCATTAACAAATCTGAAACTATTTTATTAAAATTCACAACACTGGAAATTACAAACATATTGGCCTTCTAAGCAACCTCAGGCTTTACAATGCAATACTCAACTAATTATGTGCTTACAACACCAAATCAATTTTCACCAACACTGAGATCAAATCTCCCACAATCTCGTAGCCTCACACCTTATCTTGCATTCTCTACAAGTTTTCTCCTACTCTCAGGCCAAGCCTCTCTTCCTTCTCTCGATGGTCGACTCCCCATAATATCCCAAATGTTTCCAATTTATACATCAACTAGGGAGAGAATTGACAAGGCGACAGTTTCACAAGAAATTGAAGAAACAACCATTTCTTAACTGAAACTTAACATTCGTCAAGCAGTTCAATGGTTACCAAATAGATTACAAAAGTTTCCAAGTGGATGGTTGCATAATAACCACATAATCTTTAACTGTTGCCAAACAATTAAACGGTCGAAGAATTAGATTGTTGCCTCAAACATCCGCAATTTGTACAACAATCAACACTATATATGTTCAGGCTCTAAGGAAGTTATCAGCAAAATAATGATTTCATAGATTACCTGCTTGTTGGTGTAAGCCTTTAGCTATCAGCAAATTATAATATCCTCAAACCTTGGAGTCCTTTATCAGTGTTGCCTTTGAAACCCTAACTTTGTCGGCAAAAAGTCCACCTTATGGTCTTAAAATTTGTCGCAACATATGTTATCAACAAAACTTAACTTTCCTAAACTACCAAAGTCTTCAATTGCCATTTATCAACAAAATTCAGCTTTCCCAAACCCTGTCGCCAAATCAGCAATTTTTAGAAGTCACGAACTTGTTCAAAAATACGAAGGTTTTCCGACTAAGTGATCCACTTCTATTAGCAAAGTTTAACTTTTTGAAACTTGGGATTGGTCAACAATTTGACTTCAACATTATCAGCAAATTTGGGAAAACATGAACTTCATTCTTAAATAGCTTATCGGCCATTGCAGAACCCGCGAACTAATCATCTTGTATCAGCAATTTTGCATCTCCATGAACCAGTGAACTTTGACTCCATCTTGGCAAGGATTGTCGATGAATTGAAGCATTGGCACACTTGTGAATTCAAAAACCTGTGATTTTGCCAATAAGGTTCTAAAACTTGAAACTTTGTTGATAATGATTTTCTTCAACACTGGGAGACAATGGCAAAGTCTTTGTATTTGAAAAATGAACTTGTATATAGGCCTATCAGTGAAGTCTCCCATCAGAAAACTGAGACATTGGTGAACTGAGTCATCAGCGAACTAAAAAGTTTACAAACTCAATATTTTTCTAACTAGCTATAACTTAGCCAAATTTTAGCCAAATTTCACCAAATTAAAATTGGAGATACCCAATTGGCTTTTCTACATGATGATGCTCTTAACTTCACCAAACAAGTCTGTATTTTCTCCATAAACACAAAACCAACACAAAAAGAAGCCAAAGCACAACAAAAATTGAACAGAAACAAAAACTGAAAACCTGAAATGTTTTTTGGGTGATGTTGATTGCTTGTGGACTCGAATGCTCCTACATCAATGTCAAAGGTGTTGGCAAGAGACACTATATAGATTCATGGTTGTTGTCATTGATGGCAACAAAGGTCATCCCACATATCCGCAAGTCATAATGTGTCTCTACCGGAAGTCAGAATAAAGAATGTTGTGGTCTGGTGAAGAAGAACAGAGCATGTGGCAAGGTCCGACAGATTGGTACGGATCTCTCAGAGGAAGTGTCTTGGTGCAGTGCGGATTTGGGGAAGTCAAGAGGACTACCTTGAGTGGTATATTCCAAGGATTTAGCCTCCGGTGATGGACAAGGAAAAAGATATGAATGGTTGAGTAACGGATTCCTGAGAGACAGTGAAAACAGAGGAAGAACTGACTGGCAGAGTATCAGACTGCTTTCCGAATGTGTTACTGTTGATGACAGAGGTTGTGAAGGCATGAATCATGTTTGGCCGACATGATTAATGATATCTACAAGTATATGCTTGATCCGCATTGCTTGGTGAGGAAGGATTCAGCCGACAGAATGAGAGTTTGTAAGAAACTAGACTGTTCCGGATGCCGACTAGAAAAGTGATGAAATTACTTATGCGGATATATATAGAGGATGGATTTAGTTGTGAAGGGTGTGATGATGTGTAGATATATGCGAATAAGTCTAGATAAGAGCAGAGGTAGCAAAAAAAAGGATCCGGTATGTGAAAGATAGCAGAATAAAGAACAGAGGAAAGATGAAGTGTAGCAGATCAGTGTACTGAGCCTAACTGGAACTGAACTCCAGCATATGCAGATGCTTCCAATCAGTTCAAGACTGTGATTCTCATCACTTTGTAGACAGTGTGTCTTCTTGTAGGCAGTGGGCCTCTTGTGAGCAGTGTGCTCGGGCAGTGAGCCCTAATTGGCAAGTGCCATTTTTGTAATTTCCTATTCTTCTAACAGAGAATAATTTTGGGTTAATCACCCCGTGGTTTTCTCCCTTAACAGGGTTTCCACGTCAAAAATACTGTGTCATGTGTTTCTTATTTCATGATTAATGTTTTTGTGTTTGATTCTATGCTGCATCAATTAAAAGGAAAGTTCAATAAGGGAAATAATTAGGATAACTGATTCACCCCCCCTCTCAGTTATCAACAATTGGTATCAGAGCCAAGTTCCTCCTAATAGAGCCTAACAGCTTGAGGAAGATCTTGGATTTCAAATGGATGCATATGGTTTAAGGGAGCAACTCAAGACTGCTCTTGAGGATCTTGAACAGTCAAATTCTGAAGTCAGTGAATTAAAGGAAAGACTCAAACAGGCTGATGAATTCATGAGAGAATTAAAAGACAAATTAAGTCTCTCTATGAAAAAGAGAAAGGAGCTGCTTCAACAGTTGGCAAGACAAAGTGAAGAAAGCAATACAAATGAAGAATTGACTGAGCAAACCAAGTTATGTGAAAAGTTATCAAAAGAAGTCATTATGTTAAGACATGAAATGGAATCAGGAACTATAAAGTTTACTCAAGAGATTGAAGAAAAAAGAAAGGCTGAAGACAATCTAAGACAATATCTTAAAGAAAAATCAGAAGAATGCCACCAGATGGACAGGATTATCAGACATCTTGAATTTGATCTTGAAGATGCCAAAGATAATGAAGGAAAACTTGAGGATCAAATTGCCTCTCTCAAAAGAGACCTTCAAACAGCAAATGAATATAAAGAGAAATTCAAGATAAGTTCTGCTCAACTTGAAGTTCTTCTTGGAAGTCAAAAGAGGACAGATGACAAGTATGGTTTGGGATATGAGAAAGGAGAAAGCTCCGGATCCGGTCAGAAGAATCTTGGATCAGAAAATCCAAGGAGCAGGCCTAGAAGACCTCCGGTAAGACAGCCAAATGCTCAAAGATATCCATCCTTCAATGGATACTGCCACAGCTGCAACCACTTTGGTCACAAAGCTAATCAGTGCAGAATGAGAATGAATCAGATTAATTCATCCTTCTCCGGACAGTGCTTCAACTGCAAAAGGTATGGACACAAATCCCATGAATGCAGAATTATGCAAGTAAACAAATCATTCAAAGGTAGATGCTTCACATGCAATAGAGTAGGTCATATGGCTAATCAATGCAGATCAAGAGGATATCAGTCAAATATGCAAAGAAATGTTATTTGCCAAATCTACAATAGGTCCGGTCATAATGCTAAAGTCTGCAAAAACAAGTATCAGGACAAAAGAGGTCTGGTGTATAATCAGAATCAAGACAAGGGTAAACAAAAGATGAATGCGGATGAAGTTAGGAATCAGATGAGCAAGATTTGGGTGAAGAAAAGTTTAGAGAATGTAGAGGTTGGATCCGCACCAGACTCTGGTGCTGATATTTCTTCCGGAAATTAAAAAGTGAGCTCAGGCTCAGGGGGAGACTCAAAGAAAATCTTGTTCCCCCAGCCAAACAAGTGGTGCCGGATGTGGCACAAGATGCGGATCAAAGGGTTTGTAGATATGAGTCTTGAGATACTTCAGTCAAGTTTTCAGAGGTCCGCATGGAGTTATGAAGAAGCTGTGATCGATCAAATAAGACCTGTTCAGGGAGATGCTCCGGTATGATAAAGGATTACAAAAAGGTCTGGAAAGATCCGGAAATGCACTATCTTGTTCTGCGGATTGGACAGAGTGTTTGGGATGTTCTTGTAATATGTTACCTCGATTTATTCATGATTGAAAGATCCGGATGATATCCACAGATCAGGACTAATCCATCCAGACAAGGCAAACCGGAATGATGTAGGTGAAGCATTTATTGCAGACAGATATTAGGGTTCGCGGAGCAATTTAAGGGACTTTCTCAAAGGTCATTTGCTCATTCTGCACTCAAGAAGAAGCAAATAGTGGAGCTCTGCAACAAGATTCATCAAGCACACCAAGGATCTCCTGCCGAAGTCATTGCATAAAGAAATCAATCCAATCACTCCGTGCAAGTCGAAGGCGCATAAGGTATTCTCCGTTTTTCATTACCTCACTGCAAATCTTTGAAGAATGGCTACTCCAAACATAGTTAAGATCTCTGATAGACCTCACCCCTCATTCAAGAAACATCCCTACAAATCATTGGAGGTAGATCCACTAGGAGCCTTCTCTAGTGTTCCTCACGGAGTTTTACATACTGAAGACATTAGGGTTTACATACATGCAAGCATTGAGGAATTTGGGGAATTCAAATTAAGAGACCTCTATCACAAGCAACTGATAGACAATGCTTTTGAGCTTAAACCAGAGTATAAGGATATCCAGAAGAAACAATTTGAGCAATTTATTCATTTCCCCTGCTTTGAAGAAGATGAATGGGTCCGGTATGTACTGAGCAGGATGCATGACAACTTTCTATGGCTAGATAGACCCTGCAAGATCACAAAAGAGGCAATTAGAGCAGTAACTGGTCTATACTCTTCCGGAGGGGTACCTATCCTCAAATCTGTCAAGAACAACATTGTAACTGAGGCCACCGGATCAAAATTTGATAAGAGGGCAATGACCATTGAAGATATTTCGGATCTAGATATCAAATATGCATCAATGATAATAGGATACAAGATCTATCACTCCAGCAGGGAGAATTCTGTATCCGGAACTGCAGTATACACTGCCTATGAAATGCTAAGAAAGAATGCAGAATATGATCTCTGCGAACTACTGCTAAGCCAATTAATGGAAAATATACAGAAAATCAAGAAGGATAAGAAGAATTCCTTTAAGTATGGTACTCTTATTGTATGTCTATTCTTCTACTTCATGAATGAGCTACCCGGATCAAGTGGATGGGTATGGCAGAATGACAAACCTGTTGCAATCCAGATAAGAGACTATTTGCATGGACTTGGGGATGCAAAAGCGAGAAATTCAGCTCTATGGGGATACTTCAAAAACTTTCAGAGCATGATGCAAGCAAGAGAGAGAATTCCCCAGTCTCTTGTTGAAAAATACAAAGACTCAGTGTGCTTTATGGTTGACACTGATCAGTGCCTAATGGAGGCAGTGGAGCCAAGGACTGTCTGGATCATGCCCATGGGGTATGAAGTGGATGAACAGATAGTGGAGCTGCATGTTCAACACATGCTAAGTCAGCCCAAAGATCCTAAGGCAGAAAGGTTTGGAACCTTTGAGGAGCTGAGTGTAAAAATACATGTAGAACTCAGGGAACCTGAGATTAAAAGAAAGGTGAGAAAAGAAGTAGAGCACATTGCTCAAGGCCTAGGCATCTCAAAAGAGGCACTTGATGCCAGCCGGGAAAAGAGGAGGAAGGCTGAGGAAGAAGAGAAAAGTAAAGAAAGTGCTCCGGTTGAAGCTCCCACCCGGACCAGATCATCAAAGAGATCTGCACCTCCCACAACCAAAAGTTCAAAACCGGAAGTTCAGGCATCCGGTAAGAGATCCAAGACAAAAGCCACAAGGGCTTATGGAAGCCAAAAGGATGAAGAGGAAACAGAGTCAGATGAGGGAGTAAAAGAAATAAAGAAACAGAAGAAGAAAGGATCCGGTAAGCCCTCCACAGGCCAAGACAAGGATGAAATGGCAGAGGTATCTGTTGAAAAGCCCACTCTGTCTCTGGAGAGCATAATCAAGTCGGTCACGGTGGATGGAAACCTTCAACCAATGACTGAATCTTATGATGACTTCAGTGAGGCCGACCAAAAGACTCTGCAGGAGGCCACAGTCAAATATCTTAACATATATAATAAGGCTTTCATTGAAATCATATCTCTTATTCCTAAAAGCCTAGAAAAGGAATTGGAAGTAAGAAAGAATAATGCTCATGCTAAAGATCTTGAGATCCGGGAGCAGATAGCTATTCAGCTATATCCTCAAATTGATCCCAAGACAATGAACATTATCTTCAAGGACTGCAAAGATGAGTTCAGAAGCAAAGCCAGGATGAATCAACTCATGCTTGGTGAGACTGACAAAGTGGCCCAAGAGACAGAAGAGATCCTCCGGAAGGCCTTCAAAAGGTTCATTCTTCCTGTTGTAGAGGACTTAGGTGCAGAAACAGCTGCTGATTTGGAATCATCTGTTCCGGAAGAAGTGAGCCCTGAACAGACAAACATCTCTCCTCCGGTTTCCCCTACAGTCTCCGGATCCAAAGAAGAAGAGCAATTACAGGAGAAGGAAGCAGTGGTGAAAGACAAAGAGGTTGACAGCTCCAAGACTGCAGAAGAAAAGAAACATCTGTCTCCGGCAAGAGACACTGCACAAACTGTTCAACAATTTTTGAGCAAAGAAACTTTAGAGATTGATGAACCGGAGCTTCTAAAAGGCCCATTCGACTTTGACTCTCTCTCTCCGGTACAAACAATGAAGATAGCTTCATTTGCAAATGCCAAGGCAAATGAAAAGCTCCTGAAGTCTCATATGGAAGACTGTGAGTTGATAGAGGCTGCTTCCGGAGTACTTGCAGAGATTATGCCATCAATCCAAATAGATCCGACAGCCTCCACTTCCGGTAATCTAAAAACCTTAGTCAGCAGTGTTGATACACATTTTGATTCTCTAGAAAAATCAGCTGAAGAAAAGGTCCGGAAGGAATTTTTGGATAAGAGATTTTCAGAAATATTAGAATTAATCTCTAAAGATAGGAAGATTGTAAGCATTGGAATAAAGAGCTTAGAGAATGCTCTTAAGGATGGCGGTGACATCTATAAATTTTGTATATCCTGGTCAAAGGCAACAGCAGCATTTGACAAGAAAATAAAAGAGGAACAGGATAAGCTACAAAGCTTATCTCAAAGTTTTGA
Source organism: Cunninghamia lanceolata (assembly GCA_027924645.1). Lineage (NCBI taxonomy): Eukaryota > Viridiplantae > Streptophyta > Pinopsida > Cupressales > Cupressaceae > Cunninghamia > Cunninghamia lanceolata. The sequence goes on from BSBN01000725.1 coordinate 2,283,940, forward strand.
TCCTCTCTCTTCCTCCATAATAAATCAAGAATGTCAGACTATTGCAGTCTTGAATGAAATAAAGAATCTTGAGAAGGAAAGGAAGAACATCACCAACCGGATGGGAGAACTTAGAAGGATTATAATCCCTAAGTTGGAAACTATGCATGAGGCCATCAGTGATGCTCAGACCACCGCCCAAACAAAAGATCCGACAGATCTCAAGCGGGCAGAAGCGTTTGCATTTTTGTTGAGTGGTCACATTTCAATTTTGGACAGAATGAAGCAAAGCTGGGCTATAGAAATGATCCAATTGCAGACATCCTTTGCAGACATTCTTCAGTATATGTGAGTATGAAAATATGCGGCTATGTATAGAAAATTTTTGAAAATTTTGGTGTGCGGACCCCACCCTTTGCCATTGATGTCAAAGGGGGAGTGAGGAGCAGTGAAAAATGAGGAATCCAACTAAGGGGGAGTTCCGAAAATTGTATATAAAGACAGAGCATCAGCAAAGGGGGAGCATAGTGTAAACACTTAGTCATTTTTCACTAAGTGTTGCCATCAATGCCAAAGGGGGAGATTGTTGGCAAGAGACACTATATGGATTCATGGTTGTTGTCATTGATGGCAACAAAGGTCATCCCACATATCCGCAAGTCATAATGTGTCTCTACCGGAAGTCAGAATAAAGAATGTTGTGGTCCGGTGAAGAAGAATAGAGCATGTGGCAAGGTCCGATAGATTGGTCCGGATCTCTCAGAGGAAGTGTCTTGGTGCAGTGCGGATTTGGGGAAGTCAAGAGGACTACCTTGAGTGGTATATTCCAAGGATTTAGCCTCCGGTGATGGACAAGGAAAAAGATATGAATGGTTGAGTACCGGATTCCTGAGAGACAGTGAAAACAGAGGAAGAACTGACTGGCAGAGTATCAGACTGCTTTCCGGATGTGTTACTGTTGATGACAGAGGTTGTGAAGGCATGAATCATGTTTGGCCGACATGATTAATGATATCTACAAGTATATGCTTGATCCACATTGCTTGGTGAGGAAGGATTCAGCCGACAGAATGAGAGTTTGTAAGAAACTAGACTGTTCCGGATGCCGACTAGAAAAGTGATGAAATTACTTATGCGGATATATATAGAGGATGGATTTAGTTGTGAAGGGTGTGATGATGTGTAGATATATGCGAATAAGTCCAGATAAGAGCAGAGGTAGCAAAAAAAGGATCCGGTATGTGAAAGATAGCAGAATAAAGAACAGAGGAAAGATGAAGTGTAGCAGATCAGTGTACTGAGCCTAACCGGAACTGAACTCTAGCATATGCAGATGCTTCCAATCAGTTCAAGACTGTGATTCTCATCACTTTGTAGACAGTGTGTCTTCTTGTAGGCAGTGGGCCTCTTGTGAGCAGTGTGCTCGGGCAGTGAGCCCTAATTGGCAAGTGCCATTTTTGTAATTTCCTATTCTTCTAACAGAGAATAATTTTGGGTTAATCACCCCGTGGTTTTCTCCCTTAACAGGGTTTCCACGTCAAAAATACTGTGTCATGTGTTTCTTATTTCATGATTAATGTTTTTGTGTTTGATTCTATGCTGCATCAATTAAAAGGAAAGTTCAATAAGGGAAATAATTAGGATAACTGATTCACCCCCCCCTCTCAGTTATCAACAAAAGGATGGGATCTTCATAGATCCATAAAGGACTTCATCTCTCTATGCTCTTCCTCTACCTACTCATAAAAAAGCTTTGCAATCATTTATGGGGCAGATTAATTTTTTTAGGAAACTCATTTCTAACTGTGTTGGTTTGGTCAAACCACTAACCCTTATACTTAAAAAGGATGTTGTTTTTAGGTGGACTAAGGAAGGGAAGGATGTTTTGAGAAGATAAAGGAAGAAATTGCCTAGAATCCTACCCTCATGAATCCTAATTATGAGGACTTTGTCCTTTATGCCCATGGAGGAGAGAGCAGCATTGTAGTTGTCTTGATGCACCAAAATGACCAAGGTATGGAGCAACCCCTGGCCTTTTTCAATCAAACATTGAAAGATTATGAAGTCAGGTATAGTCACATGGACAAACAAGTTTTTTCCATTGTACGAGCATTGAAAAAGTTTAGATATATGCTAGTGAAAAACCATATCAAGGTATTAGTTTCTCATTCTAGTGTGAGAGACTACATAATGGGTATTGAAATTAGTAAAAAGAGAGCAAGCTGGGTCACTAAGATCCTAGAGTATGATGTTACTATCAAAGCCACTAAGTTGATTAGAGGTAGAGGGTTATGCGAACAGCTAATTTAACATACAGTGGATGAGGTGAATTTAGATCATATCACTTGGATGAGGTAGAACCTATAGCTAACCCAGTATCTATGAGTTCTTGGATAGAAAACATGGCCAGGTTCCTATCCACTGGTGAGTATCCTTATAGATTGGAGAAGAATACTCTAGAAGATATTCCAGGTTGCAGTCCATTCCTTATGCTTTGGTAGATGGGGTTCTTTTTAAAAGGAATCTAGATGGAGTCTTATTGAGATGTATTGAAGAATATTAGGTTGACAAATTGCTCGGTGAGTTCCATGCTGGTCCAGCTTGAAGCCACTTCTTTGCAAGAGTTATAGCAATGAGAATAATGAGGGATGGTTACGTTTGGCCCACATTGTTCAATGATGCCATGTATGGGTAAGAAAATGCAAAGAGTGTGTTCTCTATGCTGGGAAGAAAATATTAGCAACTCTTCCACTTCATCCTATTTAGGCAGATCAGCCTTTCTCACAGTGGGGTCTAGATTTTATTGGCATGATCAACCCTACATCCAGTGTTGGCCACAAATAGGTTTTAACTGCAATGAACTACTTTACTAGATGGGTTGAAGTTGTCCCACTTAAAGAGGCTACAGAATCAACAATCATGGATTTCTTGGCAAAAATCATGACAAGGTTTGCAGATCCTCACACTATTATCTCTGATAATGCATGAGCTTTTACTAGTTTTAGGACAGTTGATTGGGCTTTGAAATATAATGTGTTCTTGAAGACTTCATCTAACTATTTCCCCCAAGGTAATGGTTTAGCTGAATGTACTAACAAGAACTTGATCAGAATCCTGAAGAGAACTATGGAAACAAACCAAAGGCAGTGGCATAATAAGATCCGATTAGCTCTTTGGATTGATAGGATCGCCTATAAAAGAGCCATTGGTAGCTCCCCTTTTGTTCTCATATATGGAAGAGAGACTAGATTTCCTAAAGCTTTGGAGTTTCCTTCACTAGAATTGGCTCAATAGTTGGAATTAGAAGGTGAAGATGCTAGGTCTATAAGGATGGTTAAATTAGCTGAATTAGAAGAACATAGATAGTCAGCCATGGCTACCTTGGAAGAACACCAAATGTAGACCAAGAAATACTTTGACAAGAAAGCCAAAGATCAATTTTTCAAAGAAGGAGACCTTGTTCTAAAATGGGATGCTGACAGAGCCAAGCCTGGAGGCCACACTAAATTTGATGCTATCTGGAGTGGCCCATATATCATCATCAGTTGCAAGCAAGCCAATGCTTTCAATCTTTCAAAGCTAGATGGTGAAGTTCTACTAATCTCAGTTAATGGGATCCATCTCAAACCTTACTTCTAAGGTTCATCTAAGATTTTGCATATATTGTTTTATTTATTTATGCTTTAGTTTTTCCTTTTCCCTAAGTGTTGTTGCACAGGCTACACTATCATTAGGAGAATACAAGCCTCATTTCCCTTTTTGGTGTTGTTTTAAAGGCAATGTTTTAGTTGTTTTTGGCATATTATGGTCCCTGTTGACTCTATGCCCAATGGATGCTTAAGGCTACTGATTCTTTGTTTAGCAAGCAAACATCCTTGAGAGGTCACCAAAATGTTGACCTATTTTCCCCTTCCCATAAAAATTGCCTAGCTAGAAAATATTGAAAATCTTGTTGAAATCCCTTAAGTGTCTAGTATTCTTCATATTTCAAGGTGTTTTCCTTGTAAAAATCCCCAAAATTCCCTAAGGAAAATCCTCTGAAAAAACCCAGAAATTTCAAGTTTTTGCCTTGGTTTTTCTGCCTTAGTTGACAAAAAGTTAGGTTTGCGAACTGACCGGTTCACCGACTAAGGTGAGGAAGGCTCCAAAAATTGCTAAGGCAAAAAACAAGTTTACCTTTATTGACAATTTTTAAATTTTGCGAACTCATCCAATGGTTCAATTTTTTAATGGTTCATTGATCAGGCAAATCGCTGACTAAAGGGTTAGGCGGGAAAGATTTCTTCAAAGTAACTAATGCCAAAGGTGACCTGGAAAAATGACCAAGGCAAGGAAAGGAAAGGCCTTATCGAGAATTCGGTCAAAGCTTGAACTAGTCAAAAACTTTGAAATTTCCTGGGTTTGCCGATAAGGCGAATCACTGATAAGGTAAGAAGCGAGTATGAGGACAGAGGCAAGGTGAAAATTGGCTAAGGTAAAATGGTTCACGGAAGCGAGGTTTCTCCGATCAAAGGGAAAAGGAAGAAGGCAAAGTTCAGGAAAAATGAACTTTGCCTTTAAGGTAAAGAAAGGCGAACAAGGCAAAGTTCATAAAATTAGAAAATCGCCGACTAAAGGCAAAAGCTGACCAAAGAAAAGAGTTCAAGAAATGGTGATTTTGCCGATAAAGGTGAGAACAAGGGAAAGTTCATGAAAGATGGATTTTTTTAATAAGGAAAAATAAGAAGCTCCAAAATGACTAAGGCAAAAAAAGCAAAATCCTTATCAAGAAATTAGCAAAAGCTCAAACTCATCCAACAATTCTAAATTTCCTAAAAACACCAATAAGGTGATTCTTCAGTAAAGAAAAGAGAGAAAAAAGCTAAAGCCAAAAGTTCAAAAAAGTGGAACTTTTCTGATAAAGAAGAAAAAGAGGAGAAGATAGAATAGTTTGTAAAAGTTGAGATTTGCCAACAAGGAAAAAAGAGACATCAAAAGAGAGAACAAAAAGAAAAGAAAGAAGAAGGAAAGGTTTAGAAAAATGAAACTTTGTCGGTAAAGGGGGAATGTAGCAAAAGAGGCCAAGTTTGAGGAATTAGGAAATCACCAACAAAGAGGAAAAGGCAAAGTAAGAGTTAGTTCAGAAAAGTGGATTTTTGCCAACAAAGGGTAGGAAAGGGAGAAACAAGATAAAGTTTGAAAAGGTTAAATTTTACCAATAAAAGAGAGAAATATAGAGAAGAGTCAGATAGTTCGCAAAATGGTGATTTTATCGACTAAAGAGAAAAGATGAAAACAGAAACAGGCAAAGTTTGAGAAAGAGAGATTTTGCAGGTAAAATAAAAGTCAGTGTTTTAAGTAAAATGAAAATTAGTCAAGTGAGAGCTTGTGATATAATGTAAGCTTTAAAATATTTGAAATTAAATATTTTAAAGTATTGTAAAAGCTTTATAAAGGACTTTTGGTGGGACCATTAACATAGAATTAGATCTGCCCAGCGACTTCATCTCTAGATATTTTCATATTTATTATTGCAGGTGGATGAAATGATTGTTTGCATTCAAGATAGCGAATATCTCCCAGCTACTTCATCCTCAAGATATTTTCTGCATTTATGCAGACAAACATTCCTTTTGGTAGAAATATCTTTTGACAGGCCCATGGGGAAAATTTATTATAATGAATGACTTAGGTCAATGGATAGAATGATATAAATTGATGAAAATCAATCTAATGAGTGTTGGATATAGAGACTTATTTTTTGTGTTCAAACAGAACTCTCCTCTGCTGTAACTATGCCTTTTAATTAATACAATATTGTGTTTTACCTTTTCATGTTGTTCTTTGACTCTATGTAATCCAGAACCAATTTGCTTGTGAATGTTTATTTCCTTGTGATCCTTTTATGTTCTTTACCTCTATTAAGGTCTATAGGAATTGTGTGAGTTATTAGCTATATTTCATTATTCTGTGCATTTTTTGCTCTGTGAGTGTTCTATATTCAAACCTAGTGAATCACCTTTAATTTTAAGTTTCTCTTTATTCCCCTTTACACAGTAGTGATTAGATTAGGTTTAGTCTTAGCACACTCTAAATTTCACATTCAGAAAAGGAACCAGCCTTTCTCTGGAGGTTTGATTTCCTTTGCAGGGTCGTACACCTAGAAATCACTCCAATATTTCACTAGATTGTTGCAACATAAGTGCTTCAACACAGGGTGCAAATCCAAGTGACAACAGTTTCTATATAAGGGAGTTTGATCTAATGGGGTTTGATCTAACCCCCTTCAATCAAACCCCCTTAGATGGAACCCCTCTAGGCTTAAATCTATAATTTTTCTAAAAAATGTGTGATTTCAGGAAAAATGAGGATGTCCCACAAGTGGGACACAATATTGTGGAATCAAACAAATGTCAAGAAATTTGTTCAAAATCATAAAATTTGTCAATTTTCAAAAGGAAGTAGCCAGAATTTAGATTTATATCAATAATTACTTGTACCAAAGAGACCATGGGATGATTTTAGTATGGATTTTGTGTTAGTTTTTCTAAGAACTCGAAGAGGAGTTGATCATTTATTTTTTTGGTTTTCGATAGATTTTCCAAGATAGTGCATATTATTGCTTGCAACAAGACTAATGATGTTGTGCATATAGTTGACTTATTTTTTAAAGAAAGTATGAGATTGCAAGGGTTACCTAAGAGCATTGTTTAAATAAGGATGTGAATTTTGTAGGTCATTTTTGGTAGATATTGTGGAAAATTTTGAACACTAAATTAATGTTTAGCTCATCATATCATCCATACATTGATGGACAGACTGAAGCTATGAATAGGAGTTTGGGAAACTTGTTGAGATGTTTAGTAGGTGATAAGTTAGGAAGTTGGGATTAACATTACCACAAGTTGAGTTTGCTTATAACAATTCAATAAATAGAAGTACAAGTAAGACACGATTTGAGATTATGTACAAACAAAGTCCAAAAATGTTTCAAAATTGATTGATCTCACTACAAACCATAAGAGAAGTGTTATAGTTGAAGATTATGTAAAACACATTAAGAAGCTACACCAAGAAGTGAAAATAAAATTAGAAAATATGAATAGTAAATATAAAGAAAATGTGGATCTAAAGAGGAGACATAAGGAATATTAATTTGGAGTTTTAGTCATGGTATATCTAAGAAAGGAAATCTTTCCTACTGGAATGTTCATATAACAAGCTAAAAAAAAGAAAGATTGGACCATGCAGAATAATCAAAAAAAAATCTATAATGTATAGGAAATTGAATTACCTAAGGAGTATGGAATTTCATCTATATTCAATTTTCATATTTGTATGATTACAATGGAGAAAATGTTGAATGATTGGCAAGAAAAGATTGGATGTTAGATATGAAAGAACAAATTGATTAGATTGAAAATACTCTAAGCAAAAGGATAGTGCAAAGAACCACAAATAAGAGATGAATAATACTTGGTGAAGTAGAAAGATAAACCAATTGAAGACTCTATGTTGGTGTCTATAGCTAAGGTTAACCATTATGGTTTTCCCTTAGCTCAAAGCCTTGAATGAGAGTGAGACGTTCACTTTTCAATCATCCAAGGTGTTTGATGTAGAATCCAAGGTATAAGAGTAGTATTACATCACCCAAAAGTATTTTCTTTTAATATTTATTTGTTTTGCAGGTATCTTACAAGTTTTCTAGTTGTTTTCCAATAAAGTGCGCCAAGTTTATGGCACTAGACCTCACCAAATTTGTATTTTGTTTGTTCAAGATTCATATCATTCATAGTAGGCACAAGAAAATGCATTCCATGTCACATTTCATTAAATTCATATATTGCATGTTGTATTTTAGAACATAAGATATCTTACACATTCCGTTTAAATCTCATGACATTTGGATCACTGCATTTATGTTTGTTACCATGAGGACCTTAACTAGACTATTCCTTGTATAACAAAACTATTAATGGAATTTGTGGAAAGTATTTGAACCTCACATTAATTCTTAATTAAGGTTACCTATTTCATTTTTGTTCCTAAAAGGGGTCATATAGATAAAATTTCATCAAATTTAGAGATTCTTAGCTTGAGGTATATTGAAGAAGGTGAATCTAATTTTAATTATCTTATGCATAATCAAAACCCTTAATTGTGTTACCAATGCCCATACTGCTTTTGTAGGATATTTTACATCTTGCCTACATTTATTGTAGTTTTGCATATGTCACTTAGTTTGCAGATACTCTCTGCCCACTTTATATGGTCTTGGCCTTACATTCTTTTGCAACTTCTTTTCTTGGAGTTGAAGTTTGATGACGACTTGCAATGGCTCCCCTACTCAAATGCACTTGACAATTCATCCCCAAGGTGTTCCATTAAGTACGTCCCCTAAAACACCTCTGGATGCTATTCTTCCCATTCCTAAATTTGATAATGCTTGAAAACAGCTAGAGAATTTCACGCTGATAATGTATTTTGTGGGTAGAGTCCCCCCTGAAATAATGCTTAGATAATGGGTCAGCAAGATCTAGAACCTGAATGGAAGCCATCTTGATGTTGTACAAAAGGATTTTTTCTTTTCTGTTTCACCAAGGCCAACCATGTTGGGGCTATTCTCAATCGAGGCCCTCGGCTTGTCCATTCCTCCCTATAGGTTTTTTAACCCTAGACCTATGACTTTGTCATCTCTGATGATAAGTCTATTTGGATTCCCATGTGGGTTGTGTTTTCACATGGATTTGCATCTTGTGTTGAAGGATTTTAGGGCTCCATCAATCCAGTGAAACATTAAGATGATCTCCAGGTGTGGGACCCTACAGGGAGATCAAATCTCCAGAGAGAAGCCGGTTCCTTTGCTAAATGAGAGATATAGCTATTCCTAAGACTAAACCTAATCTATACACTATTGAGGAAAAGGGGAAGAAGGATGAACTAAAAATGGAAAGAGGGCAATACACCAGGTTTGAATATTAGTAGGCCCTCAAAACAACCATGTATGCACAAAATAACAATAAACAGACCAACATACACAAATCATGAACTACTTGCAGAGGTAAAGGAAACTAAATGAAATCCAAGATGACAGAAGCATTCACAGATGGAGATCAAGCAGAAAATACACAAAGCAAAGAATAATTCATGAAAAGGCAAAAATCTAATGTTTATTCTCAAAGAGGCATGATTACAATTGAAAAGAGATATGGTTTTTTAGACTAAAAAGCCAACCTGAATACATTACATTTCATGCCTTATATAGCATTTACAAAGAAGCACCATTACCTACTGTAATTAATGTGCCCATGGGTCTATTTGAGATATTTTACAAATGAAATAAAAAAAAAAATCTGATTGTCTAGACATAAATACACAAAATATCTCTAAGAAGTGGTTGAACAAATATCTGCGATGGAAAACTACACCTTGAACTACCTCTTGCAACCATAAATGCTCAACTAGAATCTTCCAACTGGAGCTAGAGATTATACTTTCATCTAGACTGCATTCCTACCTTCGAAGTAAGATTTCATCATGTGTGATCATGACAGACCCTTGGTTTTACCTTCTTGCTTTGGTTTCTAAAGATCACAAAAGTCATCAGAGATCAGGCCTCAGGCCTTTGGTGTTCTTCCTTCTAGGAAGGAAGAAGGAAAGGAGAAAGAATCGTTCCTTGAGCTCTATTTTGCAAAGGAGTATTACATTATCAATGGACTTTGGGCCTTGGGCCTTCCATCTTCTACCTTCCCAAGGAAAGAGGAAGAAGGAAAGTTCAAGCCCCAAAAGTCAAAGACTTATCCGATCATTTAAAAAATTTGGCAGAGTTCAAAGCTCAGGCCTTCTATCTTCTACCTTCCCAGAGAAAGAAGAAGAAGAAAAGTCTAATCCCCAAAATCTGAAACACTTAGCATTATTTCTCAAAGAAAGAGTAGGAGCTCGGGCCCCGATCATTTTGCCTTTCACTTTCCAATTGTCCACGTGGTAGCATTCCATGGCTCTACCATCACCTTCTGTTCTATTAAAATATCCTTCGTGGAATGGTGGAATGCCTTAGAAAAATTATCACTCAGTGGGGGTCGGGCTTTGGACCTTCCGCCTTCTATCTTCCAAAAGGGAAGAGGGAAGAGGAAAAGTCTGAAGTCTAAAAAGGTTAAAAATACTTAGTCATTTTTCAAAGGGAAAGGATCAGAGATCAGGCTTCGGACTTTCCACATTTCTCCTTCCAAAAGGGAAGGAAGGAGGAAGAAAGAAGGTCTGACTTCCGAGGTCTGAAAGGTACTCCATACTTAGAATATTTTACAAAGGAAAGGGAGGAATTCAGATTCAGTGTAGGATGGAAGGACAAAGGGTAGAACTCCAAACTCTAAAACTTTGAAAAGGTAGAAAACACAAGGAAAACTCAAAGTTTTGGGACTTAGTTAATTTTGGATGTTTTCCCTTGCATCTCTAAAGGGGAAAACACTTAGAGATTTTATGGATTTGGACTATTTGGCTGGGAAGAAAAATAGGACAAAATTTTGGCAACTTCTCAGGGGTGTTTTCCTGCTAAACAAATGGAAACTAGTGGCCTTAAACATTCATTGGGCATAGAGTCAAAAGGATTAAAGCATTTTGGAATAGCTGAAACCTACCTCAAAACAACACCATAAAAGGAAACAAGGCCTACATTCTCCTAATGACAATGCAACCTATGCCAAAGCATCTAGGGAAAGTAAACCTAAAGCAGAAATAAACTAAAATAATATGTACATAATCTTAGATCAACCTTAATGGTAAGGTTTGAGATGGATCCCATTAACTAAGATCGGTAGAACTTCACCATCCAGTCTTGAAAAGATGAAAGCATTGGCTTGCTTGCAACTGATGATGATATAAGGCCCACTCCAAAGTGCATCAAACTTAGTGTGGCCTCCAGGTTTGGCTCTATCAGCATCCCATTTTAGAACAAGATCACCCTTATTAAAGGTCTGAAACTTGGCCTTTTTGTCAAAATACCTTTTGGTCTCCCTTTGATGTTCTTCCAAGGTGGCCATGGTTGATTGTCTATGTTCCTCCAATTCAGTCAATTCAGCCATTCTAACCGACCTGGCATCTTCTCCTTCTTGTTCCAATTGTTGACCTAATTCCAATGTAGGAAGCTCCAAAGATATAGGCAATCTAGCTTCTCTTCAATACATAAGAACAAAAGGAGAGTTTCTATTGGCTCTCTTGTATGTGATCCTATCAGCCCAAAGAGCTAATTTGATCTTATTGTGCCATTATCTCTAGTTTGTCTCCATGGTCCTTTTCAAAATTCTAATTAAGTTCTTATTGGTGGATTCATCCAGTTCATTACCTTGGGGGTAATAGTTGGATGAAGTCTTCAAGAACACATTGTATTTAAGAGCCCAATCAGCAATTCTAAAACTAGTGAATGCTCTTGCATTGTCATAAATAATGGTCTGAGGAGTTCCAAACCTTGTCATGATTTCTTCCAAGAAATACATGATTTCTGATTTAGTGGCTTCTTTCAGTGGGACTTCTTCAATCCACTTGGTGAAGTAGTTTGTTGTGGTCAAAACCCACTTGTGACTAGCACTAGAAGTGGGGTTTATCATGCCAATGAAATCCAATCCCCACAATGAGAAGGGATGATCATCCTGAATAGGATGGAGTGGGAATATTGCCAACCTTTTCTTTCCTACAAAGAGAGAACACTCTTTGCACTTTCGTACCCATACATGGGCATCATTGAATAATGTGGACCAAAAATAACCTGCCCTCATTATTTTCATTATTGTAGCTCTGGCAAAGAATGGCCACCAACTGGATCAGCATGAAAATCACTGAGGAGCCTACCAATTTGGTCTTCTTCTATGCATCTCAGTAAGACTCCATCTAGGTTTCTCTTGAAGAGAACACCATCTACCAATGCATAAGGGATAGACTGCAGCCTGAAGTGTCTTCTTTTAGTCCTATCCAATCCATAAGGATACTCACCAATGGATAGGACTTTGGCCATATCTATTGTCCAAGAACTCATAGCTGATGTCTCAGCTATAGGTTGTTCCTCATTCAATTGGTAAGATGATCTCACTTCATCTACAGAAGTATGAGCTAGTTGTTCACACAATCCTTTACCTCTAATCAACTTAGTGGCCTTGATGATCACATCATACTCCAGGATCTTAGTGACCCAGTTGGCTCTCTTTTCACTAATCTCAATCCCCATTATATAATATCTCACACTAGGATGAGAAACTAAAACTTTGATATGACTATTTTCAACATATATCTAAATTTTTTTAAAGCTCTAACAATGGCAAATACATGTTTATCCATGGGGTTGTACCTAACCTCATAGTCCTTCAAGGTCTAACTGAAGAAGGTCTGGGGTTGTTCTATTCCTTATTCATTCTATTGCATCAGAATAGCAACAATGTTGTTCTCTCCTCCCTGTGCATAAAGGACGAAGTCTTTCTCATAATTTGGGTTCATGAGAGTAGGGGCATGGGAAATCTCTTCTTTGATCTTCTCAAAACCATTTTTCCCTTCCTTAGTCCATTTAAACACAATATCTTTCTTAAGCAAAAGGGTTAAAGGTTTTACCAAGCCAGCACAATTAGGAATGAATTTCTTAACAAAGTTGATTTGTCCCAAAAACGATTGTAGAGCTTTCTTATGAGCAGGCAGAGGAAGAGCAAGAAGAGTTGATGTTCTTCCAAGATCTATGGAGATCCCATCCTTAGACACTATATGGCCTAGAAGCTTACCCTGAGCAACAACAAAAATACATTTTTTAGGGTTTACTCTCTGCACCTTTGGAAAAATTTATCCAGGTGCTCCATATGATTTTCTCCCTTCTTGGAGAAGATTTTAATATCATCCAAATATATTAGGATGAACTTGTTTATAAAACCTTTAAAGATAATATCCATTGCCCTCTGAAATGTGGCACCAGCATTAGACAAACCAAATGGCATTTTTGTATATGCCATGGTTCCCCATTTGGTTGTGAATGTTGTTTTAAATCTATCCTCCTCTTTGACAAAGATCTAGTTGTAGCCAGAAAAGCCATCCAATAATGAAAACATCTCTACCCCTGCAATAGTTTGCAAAATTTGATCCATAGAGGGCAAAGAGTAATGATCCTTCAAAGAGGCCTGATTTAGGTCTCTGAAGTCTACACAAAGCATTATTTCGCCTTTTTTCTTCCTCACAAGCACTAGATTAGTAACCCAACTATAATATTTAATGGGGAAGATGATCCTCGCTTATATGAGCTTAGCAAGCTCTTTTCTCATGAGCGGCTCAATCTTAAGGTTTAGAGGCCGTTATTTTTGGCGGACAGGCTTGGCATTTGGATCAAGGTCAATTGTTAGACAACATCTAGTTCAAAACCCTTTAGGTATTCATAACTCCATGCCAAAACATCACAGTGTTTCTGAGAAAGGCGTATAAAGTCTTGTTGTTCAACATCACTACATACCTTTCCTAGCAATAACTCTTTGTCTTGGGTGACAATAGCCTTCCGGTAGTCTTCCTTTTTTAACTTCATGTTCTTCTGCTCACCCTTGAACGCATCATCATGACTAAAAATAGCCTCAAGAGTAACTAAACCTTTAGGCAGCTTGTTGGTTTTGAGTTGGATGATCTGACCACCATAACTTTCTTGCATCCTGTGTTGTGCCATGGAAGAAAATTTTCCTTCATTCTGAATGAAGTTTGCAATCTACTCATTGCTATCGAAGATTTGCTAATGTATATCATTGTCTAGAACAGAGGGCCTAATTACCATTTTCACACGTTGATTGGGGCACTGAAACAAATTTATAGGTGGAGAAAATTGGGCCCCCGCTATTGCCAACTAATCAACCTCTGAATTTAATTTTCTTGGGATTACCTATAGGTTGAGAACATCAAAACTCTCAAATAGGCCCCAAACTCTATGTCTGTAAGATCTTAGTAGCTAGTTTTTCATAGCATATTTTTCTCTGACTTGGTGGACCACCAGTCGGTGTCCCCAAAAATCTCCAAATGCTTGATATTTTTCTTCTCAGCAATTAGCAAACCATGAACCAATGCCTCATACACAGTCACATTGTTGGTGCAAGAAAAATGTAATCTATGAGAAAAATGCAATTTCTTACCAGTCAGAGAGACTAGTAAAATCCACACACCAACTCCATTTTTTCTCTTTGCACCATCAAAAAATATCTTCTATGGGCCATTGGATTCATCACCTAGCTTAAGTAAAGAAGGGACTAAAGAATCCCCTTCATGGATCATGTAGTTGCCCAAGTCAGTTGCCTCAGTGGTGTTGTAAGGATTGAAATTATAGTGATCCCTTGCGCACTCATCAAGAAAGAGATCAGGGGTAGGAAGAGGTGAAGATGATGCCTCTAGAGACTCTGAGTCGTGCACTTCCTCACCCTGAATCATAACATGAGGGTTCACCAGGTTGTGGTCATAGTTTTCTACATGATAATTTGAAACCGGTTCATCCTTGATGGTGAACCTTGTTCCATATATGATTCTCAACAGCATATGAGACCAGTCAAAAGAAAGGTAGCCACCTATTTTGGCTATGAAGTCTCTTGATAGACAAATGTCAAAGAAGGGAGGAAGATCAATGACTAAAATGTCTTGTTTGAAAGTCAAGTTTGGGCATGCATGTAGAGTCAAGCCCAATCCCTTGATCACTCCTATAGTGTTTACAGAGGTGCCATCAAATTGTAATACTCCTAATGAAACAAGGGTAAATTTGATGCCTAATTCATCTGCTATCTTCTTGGGTATGCCTGAAACACTAGCCCCTGAGTCAATCATATAGTTGTGCACTAAAAACTTGCCAATGATAAAAGACAAGTAGAAAGGAGATGGTTTCTTAGTTGAACTTACTTGTTCTTCCCTTGGTTGTACAAGACTGACATGGCTCTTTTCCTTCTATTTTGTTGATGAGTCAGTTGTTGCTGATTCATCTGATGGGAAATGCCTCAAAGCTTCTTGTAACAAATCCCTCTGAGAGGGGATTGACATTACTTCCCACATAGAGACATTGATATTTGTTTTAGTCATCTATTCTATGATATTTAGTGGAACAGTAGCTGCCTTATACATTGAGGGAACCCATGTTCCCTTCTTTGATTGATCTATAGCTTGTTCAGGCACTTTTGAGCCTAATAGAATTTCTTTTATAGCAGTAGATTTGCCACTCTGAATTGGTATTGTGGCACTGGCCACCTTTGCCTTTGAAACAAGCTCTTTTTGTAACACAGTAGGCATGGGGTTGGCCTCCAACTGCCACTTTTTTGACCTGATGTTGTCTGCAATGGGCATAACAACACTGTCCATGGGCTGATTGACAGCACAAAAGTCTTCTGATGTCCATAGCATCATATTAGCATAAGAGGTAGCCTCATTTGATACCTCAAGGTTGTTATTGGTTGCCTCTAATAATGATGTCTACTGGGTGTGAAAGTTCTACACCATTAAAGCCCTTTCTTGTGCTCCAAAAGCACATGTGGATTGATTATGAGGTTGGTTGTAGGGGGTAGCACCAATCTGTCTCTTGGGCCAGATTATTTTGAGTAGGGACTAGGGTCCTAACTAGATTCACAGCTAGGATTTGTTGGATAGGCCAGACTATTTGTAAGGGTTGAGCTGGGTTAGAGTTTTGATATCTATTTTGTTGGTAGCCCTGATTCTAGTCTTTTGGGATTGAAACCATGATTCCAACTTTGATTGGATGACTACCCCTGATTCTAATTCTGATGGGGTTTGGGGGTAGTCTAAATAGAAATATTATTTACCTTGTTGGTCAAATTGGCCATTGGGTTTTAAAATCACTCTCTTCTTGAGAAAGAGAGGGTGTTGAAGCTTTAGGCTCTGAGATGGGAGCAATAATAGGCTACTTGGATAATGAGGGTAGCTCTAGAAAAAGGGGTGCAAGAGGTCTAGGAGCAATTTTCCTAGCCTATATTAAACAATTTTAAGCTATCAAAGCTGTCTCATAACTAGTGGGTAGTGTTTCAGCACCCATGGATTGCATCATTATTGTAATATCAAAATTTAAAGCTCTTAAAAAGTATAAAAAAGTACCTTGTGGAGATGGCATGAGGGTAGCTAGAATTCTCTCCCATATCCTCTAAAATTTGAAGTTGAAATCTATCAGCATCTCGCTTGGGGCTCTTTTTATTATTGTCAGTTGCTTCAGCAATGAAACATTATCTGCCCTCTCTCCAAATTACTTGTAGAGGGATTCTCCCATCTCGTTCCAAGTATGTATTAAAGTAGGGGTCAAGCTCTTAAACCATTGAAGAGCTCTCCCTTTAAAAGATGAGACCATGAGCCAGACTGCAACATCTTCATGTTGTATATGGTGGACTGAGCACACATTGGATATGTTTTTGGTGTGCTCAGCAAGAGTTGTAGAACCATCACCTATAAAGGGTGAAACACTCTTAAGGGTTGCAGCTGGTATGTCATTGTATGCAGCCAAGTCTAAATGACTACCTCCATTAAAGGTCACAAAAGGTAAATTTCTTGCCATCCTAGGGATATTCAAATTCAATCTAGGAATGTACAAGCTTCTTCTAGTGTATTGAAACCTAACAGGAGGGGGTGTAGATTGAGCTCTTGGATGAGGTAAAATAGGGTTGCTATTCCTTCTCATAAAAGACCTAGATAACCTAGACCTTCTCCTTGAAGCAGCAACAGATAATTAAGTAAACTGAAAGTTACCTCTTGAAGATGCCCTCGTTTGCACAGGCATAATTAAAGATGATATTGATCAAAACTAGAAGCTCGTAGAGTCACCAGGTGCATGAAGAGTCTGCCAAAGTGTAGAGTACTGAGAAGAACACAAGATTCTCAACTTGATTCTTTGTTCACTATCCCATCGGGCATGCCAGAAACTATTGTCACATAGATTTGCACCCTGTGTTGAAGGCTTTTAGGACTCCAATAATCCAATGAAACATTGAGATGATCTTCAGTTGTGGGACCTTGTAGGGAGATCAAATCTTCAGAGAGAGGCCAGTTCCTTCATTGAATGATAGATTCATCTATTCCTAAGACTAAACCTAATCTATGAACCATAGAGGAAAATGGGAAGAAGGATGAACTAAAACTGGGAAGGGGGTGATACACTAGGTTTGAATATTGGTAGGCCCTCAAAACAACCATGTGTGTACAAAATAACAATAAACAATAGACCAACATACACAAATCATGAACTACTTGTAGAGGTAAAAGAAACTAAATGAAATCCAAGAGGAAAGAAGCATTCACAGATAAAGATCCAGCAAAAAATACATAGAGCAAAGAATAATTTGTGAAAAGGCAAAAATCTAATGTTTATTCTCAAAGAGACATGATTACAATTGAAAAGAGATATGGTTTTTTAGACCAAAAACCCAACCTAAATACATTACATTTCATGCCTTATATAGCATTTACAAAGAAGTGTCATTACCTACTATAATGAATGTGCCCATGGGCCTATCAGAGATATTTTACAAATGAATATCAGAAGAAAATCTGATTATCTAGACATAAATGCAAATAAAATATCTCCAAGAAGTGGTTGAACAAATATCTGTGATGGAAAACTGCACCTTGAACTGCCTCTTGCAACCATAAATGTTCAACTACAATTTTTCAGCTGGAGCTAGATGTTTTACTTTCATTTGGATTGAATTCCTGCCTTGGAAACAAGATTTCATCATGTGTGATCATGGTGGACCCTTGGTTTTTCCTTCTTTCCTTTGTTTCTGAAGATCACGAAAGTCCTCGAAGATCAGGCCTCGGGCCTTCAACATTCTACCTTCCAAGAGGGAAGAAGGAAAGAAGAAAGAACCATTCCCCGAGCTCTGCTTTCGAAAGGAGTATTACATTATTGGTGGACTTTGGGCCTCAGTCCTTCTATCTTCTGCCTTCCCAGGGAAAGAGGAAGAGGGAAAGTTTGAGCCCTAAAAGTCAAAGACTTAGTTGATCATTTTAAAGTTTCAGCAAAGTTTAGAGCTCGAGCCTTCCATCTTTCACCTTCTCAGAGAAAGAAGAAGAAGAAAAGTCCAATCCCCAAAATCCAAAACACTTAGCATTATTTCTCAAAGAAAGAGTCAGAGCTCAGGCCCCGATCATTTTGCCTTTCGCTTTCCCTTTGTCCATGTGGCAACATTTCATAGTTCTACCATCACCTTTTGTTCTATTAAAATATCCTCCACAGAATGGTAGAATTCCTTAGAAAAATTATCACTCAGTGGGGGTCGGGCTTCAGGTCTTCCACCTTTTCCCTTCCAAAAGGGAAAAGGGAAGAGGTAAAGTCCGAAGTCCAAAAAGGTTAAAATACTTAGTCATTTTTCAAAGGGGAAGGATTAGAGCTTAGGCTTCGGACTTTCTGCCTTTCTCCTTCCAAAAGGGAAGGAAGGAGGAAGAAAGAAGATCAAAATTCCAAGGTCCGAAAGGCGCTCCATACTTAGAATATTTTACAAAGGAAAGGGTGGAGTTCAGAGACGGTTTAGGATGGATTAGTCAATTTTGGATATTTTTCCTTGCATCTCTAAATGGGAAAAGACTTAGAGATTTTATGGATTTGGACTATTTGGCTAGGAAGCAAAATAGGACAATAGGTTGAATTCCCTGGCCTACCCTTTCCTTACTAGAATTTTTTGCAATAGATTGCCTCTTCCTTAGGAAATGTAGCTTGTGTGGAGCCAAAAATATTTTATGTAGCTCACCCACATTGATGAGTTTGCATTGAGATAGACCTCTCTGAGGACCTCAAGGATTCCATGGACATTCAATTTGAATAGACTCACTACTCTTAGTGAGTTCAGTACATCAACTTGACCAACACCTATTATAAGTGCCACTCCTCTAAGCATAAAATTTAAGATTTTCCTTTGACCTCTCCATGTCCAAATCCCTCAGCTCAACCCTCGTTAGCTCTGACATCACCTGCTAAAAAAGAAGGCTCATCCATTATGACCAACATGCAAAATAAGAATTTGGGTAGCTCTAAGCCTACCCCTAAACCCTTGAAGCCTACTTCAAAACCCCTCAATAGTTTAAATTCATCCATCTCCCCTCCCATGGAGTCATCTAGATGGGTGAATGTTATCAAATCCCTATGCATGGTTACGAGGGTCACAGCTGTCAATCATCTCAGCCTGTCAATTTTCCCCTCCTCTCGCTAGTTAGAGATCTTGCAGCCCATCTAAGCACTTGGTAGAAGGTGAGTTTGTGCCAGTGAAATGGCAACCTGCTCTACTCAGCTTCCAAATTGGAATCTTTGATGCAAACGAGGTGTTATTACAAAATAGTTATTTAGCTCTTGGTAAGCTCAATAATGAGGAGATGACTTGACATTGTAAATAAATTGTATCTCGTGGAATGTTAGATGTCTTAAAAACCTCCCACAAAAATATTATGTTAGAGATGCAAGGACTCCATTCTCAAATTTAGACTTCCTTTGCCTTCAAGAGGTCAAAGTGTCATATTGTCTTCTTTTAGTTAATTATCATGTTATTTGTCCAGCCAGCCATTTTCTTTGCAGTAACCATGAAGTTGGTCATAGATGGGTCATCACCTTCCTCTCTTTGACATGGCATCAATTATTTTTTGATCATGGATGTGACCCCACTCAGCAGGTACTATGGATGCTTTTCAATGTCAACAATCATTTATTTATGGTTTTTTAATGTTTATGCACCCAATGATGTCATGGAGAGATCTTCTTTTTGGAAATGGATTGCTCATTCAATGTTGGCTGCCACTTGGTTTTTTTGAGGGGATTTTAATATGGTTTAATGTACTTATGACAAGTGTGGTACCTTGCCTATGTGATGGATAGCTAGTGAAAGAGAGGCTTAGTTTATTATGCGTAACAAATTGGGCCTTTTCGATCCCAATGTTGGCTACCAGCAAGATAATTCACCCTAGTATACGTGGAGTAATTTAAGGGCAAGTCCTAACAAAGTTTTAAAGAGGTTGGATCATGTGATTATTTCTATCCAATCTTTCTTCTCTTTTTCCAATTGTTATTCCTTGCCATTCAAGCTGTTAGTGTACCTTGTCTTGTCAGACCACTCCCTAATATGGTTTCAGATTGATTGGACCACTTTCATGGCCAAAGTAGTGAAAATGCATTTTTTTAATGCCTATCTCCTTCACCATAAGGTCACATTAGCCTATATTCAACGTGTTTGGAACCTCGATCCCCGCTCCTTGCAAGGGATCGGCTGGATAACCTAGTGGAATCATGCTATCACTTGCACTTTACACTTTCTCCACATTTAGGGGAGATAGCTAGCACAGTTTCATCATTGCTCTTATGAAACCACCACCAAAGAGCTCTTCTCCACCATTGTTATTTTGGAGGCACAGCCTTTTGATAGCACCACTCAACTCTGGGTGGTGCAACATCGACAATAGAAGCAAGTTGTTGATGTCTACTCGGCCCAAGGAACCTAGATCGAATCTTGGCACGACTGGCTTAAGATTGGGGACACCATTTCCAAAGAATTTTTTAAGCCTTGAGATTCTGACATTCCTCGCAATCCATTCAGTAGATTACAGAAGGATAATAATTGCTTCATGAGTTTCCAGACATTTTGCAATCTTTTTTTAGACACTATGAACAAATCTTTACAGCTCAGGCCTATACCCCGAATAGAGAGACTGCTTTATAGCAATGTCTTGTTGTTGTCCCATGCCAAATTTTCAACACTCAATACATTTTATGTGATCAAATTCTCACTCAAGATGAGCTCAAGCAAGATTTCTTTTCAATGGCCAATGATAAGGCCCCTGGCCTCGATGGCTTTCCCTGTGAGTTCTACAAAACTTTTTGGGACACTATAGGTTGTGACTTGCATAGAGTCTATCTTGAAGCTCTACAAATAGATCTTTGGGGAATCTAATAAACAAGGGAAAAATCAAATTAATACCTAAGATCGAGGATCTCAAGGATTTATAAATGGTGTCCCATCATGTTGCTTAATGTCTTTTACAAGATCATTTCCAAAGCTCTTGCACTGAATCTTTGTTCCATGCTCCCTTTACTTGTGCATCCCGAACAAATAGGATTCATCAGATCTCATTTTATATTAGACAACATTATCGTTGTTTGGAAAGGGATGAAATATGCATGCCACTCTTAGCAGTTAGCCTGCTTCCTTAAAATTGACTTTGGTAAAGCCTATGATCACATCGAATGGTCATTCATCCTCGCCATGTTGTAAGCCCTTGGGTTTGGGTTGTGCTTTATTCAGATGGTTTGGATGCTTTTTGCTAATGCTTTATCTTGAATCACCATTGTTGGACAATATTCTACCTCCTTTTTGCTTCATAGATCCATCTGGAAAGGATGACCCCTCACTCATGCTCTATATGTTCTAGCTGTAAAAGTATTTGGATATTTGGTTTCTGAAGAAGTTTTCCAATTTTGAGTCAAAGGGATTTATTTCCCCAACTCTTCAAATCAACTTGTTAATGGCCACTTTGTCGATGAATCTTTTCTCACTTTTTGAAGAAGAGAATAATTTTAAGAAAGCTCTCCAATTATTGGACATCTTTTACCAGGCTTCAGGCTCCAGTATCCAATGGCAAAAAACCCAATGTTATTGGCAATCCTTTTTTACTATGCCCGCCTAGATTCATTCCTTTGGGTGGAAATAGATTTGATCATGGAGAAATTTTTAGATTCCTAGGGATCCCTTTTTCTTTTCAAGCTTCTTCAATCGATCTTGGGCAGGCTTTGGTTCATAGAATTGAAAAGAAGCTTCAATATTGGATTATCAAGCCTCTTTCTTTGGCTGGTACATTTCAAATTTGTTCAAAAGTGCTCGCAGCCATGCATGTTTACTACTCTTCATGTTGGGTCCCTTCTGAGGCTTCCTACTCTAAGATTGAGAAGATCCTTAGAGACTTCCTTTGGGCTTCCTACAATGGACATAAAGGTTTCCATTGTGTAGCATAGTAATTTTGTTGCATTCCCCATGAAGCTGGGGGCCTCGGCATCATTTATATTCGTCACTAGGGCATTACACTTTGTGCCAAATGGATAATCAGAGCCCTTGAGGGCAATGAAGCCTAGAAAATTCTTGTCTAGCATTGCATCAACATTGGATTCCCTTCAAGTCATCCTATGTGGAAAGGCTTGGACATGGGCATGCTTCTTACTATGCAAGATCCCATCACTATTCATGGTACTTTTGTCATCAAAAGCATTTAGCGGGCCTGGGTAGGGTAGGTGATGACTTCCATAATGGTTTATCCATTAACCAGTAATCTATTTGGTGGTCCCATGTTCTTAGTTCTCAAGGCTGACCTTTGGTTAAGATGCCTTGGGTTCATGCTTTACATTTTTTCAAATGTGGAGTGTGGGTGCTACCTGACTTTATTCATAGAGCCACCAAGAATTTTTTTCCCTGGCTAGAGTTTAAGGTCAAATTCAAGCTTAACAATTAGGACCAAGAGACTTTTCAAGTTGTCATTAAATCTATCCCCCTCAAATGATTTGCAATATCGAGGTTTGATCCCTAAGACCTTTGTGGAAGGATTGGAAATGATACCTAGATACCCCTTTCAAAAATAGGCCTCGTAAAGGTTATTTGTGGATTTTGCTACATCCGCCCTTGGTTGAGCAACTCAACCATTGTTGGTAGCTTCAATCCTCTATTGGAACTTGGCACCACTAATTCCAGTGTATTTGGTCTATTATGTTGGAACCCAAGCTTTCTCATTTTGCTTGGTGTATTCTTTATCAAGGGCTCCCTTTGGGGGCTCGGCTTGTTCATATAGGCATTGCATGCCCTCACTGTCCTTGTGGGCAACTTGAAAGCATGAAGCATTTATTTTGGTTTTCCCCCTAAGCCCAAGAGGCCTGCAGTTGGATTCATACTTTTTTCATCCATTTAGGCCCTACCCCTTTCTCCTGGCACATGGTTTTGTTAGGTGACTAGCCTAACCTCCCATACAAGTACACCCAAATTTTGCATGCTTTCAAGGTGGAGATTTTATTCAGTATTTTAAAGGATAGAAATGTTGCCTTATTTTCAAATTACACTGCAGATGTTCATTTCTCTCTATATACTAAAGCTATGATTTTCTCTAATGTGTTAATGCAGATTCAAGTGCAAGCTCACAAAGTTGCACTTGAGGTTACTCATTTACATGAGTTGTTGGATCACTGGGGAAATTTCCCCTACATTGTGGCCAGGATTCCACCAGATTCTAGTTCTCCTCCTAAAGGTCGAAGGCTTGGACGCACCCAGTCTGCCAAGTAGGACCGTAGCTCCCACTCTTGTGGGGCTCAGTCTCAACCCTCACGTGACCCTGCCACTCGTGGATGGTCTCATCCCTTCAGGTTTCCCTCAGCTTCTTTACATGGGCATGAAGGGGCTAGTTGGCCTAGTTTAGATAAATTCTCGTGCCTCTAGTTAGCTATCTCTCCTTTTCATTCCCAGCTAGAGGAGGAAAATCTAGATTCAAGTGCTCTCGATGGTTGGGAGTCGATCGATGATTCTACCCTTTCTAATGTATGGGGAACAATCCTAATGATCAAGGTCCACCTCTTGTTTTTGTTTCTCTAGTAGCTTAATGTTATTTTGTTTTCATCTATGGTTTGGCCATAGGGCCTACTAAGACTTTTGTTGCTGCTTTAGTAGCTTGTTATTTTGTTTATGTCTCTATTTGGTCATTGGGCCCGCTTAAGACTTTGGGGTGTGCCTTTTCCACCCAATCCTTTTTTGTGGATATTATACTCTTTTATATATTTTATATATAGAATAATGGGAATATTCATTGAAAAAAAAGGTGAATCTACATGTTACCAATGAAACTACACACTACAAAGGTGATGTGCCCAATTCCAAGGCTGAATGATGATCAAATCATTGAACTTTGGTAGTGTTGATCCTTATCACATTCTCTATGATGGTGTAATACATTTTCATGTGACACATATCATTTTACAACCATCTATATAAGATAAAGTATAACATCATTTAAGGACAACTAGCACAAGATTAAAAGATCAAGGATAGAAGGATAGCTTAGATTATGAATATTGAATATCTAAATTCTACAAGGTCTCATTAGATCTATTTTGTAATCAAATTATTTAGGCCTATCATGTATCAAGCTTTCTAAAGATTATTTGTAATTTTATTTTTTGAATAATAAAACAAGTCATTGTTGTGTTTTCTATTATTCAATTGTGTAGTTGTTTAAGTGTTTGCATTTTATTGTGTGGTTAGATACTCCTTAACTGGGCCCTCCAATCATGACTATATTCACCTAGAATTAGGAAAAAATGCAAATATAATTTGTTTAGTACTCAAAAATAATATTATTTAAATTATCACCAATCTTGTCTCTTTAAGAAACCCTATATATAGTCACCTAATAATTGTCTCTGTTCTTATCTTATTGATTTCTCTTTTGAACATACCTATGCATGATTCCTTCAAATGCATTTACAACATTTTCAATCACTAGAACTTATCAATATTGAGTCACTATTTTGCTTCATATGTCAATCAAAATTACACAACATTCCATAATTAGGTCCTTACTCTAACTCCAACTACCAATGACATTAATAAATTTCCATAATTTTTTAACAAATGTATGTTTCATATCTTATTCCTTCTTAGTATCAACCTCTAACAACTCAAGAAAGGGATATATCCTTTGAGGAAAAAATTTGGTATGAAGTGAGCTCTATTAATTAGTAATTTGCCTTTGAAAAATTCCCTAAAATATTTATTGATGTGTTTTAATTATGTTATCGATAACGGTATCACTCTTGAGAATGCTAAAGAAGTATGCTACCTTGTTCATATCCATGAGATTCTCCATATTAATTAGTGAGCTCCTAATATGTTTAATGTACTTTTTCTATATCCTTTTCAACTGCTTCTGTGGCTTAGGAAACTTCAACTCTTGAATATCTATATAATTTGAACAAAAAAGGGTAAATTTTCTATAGGAATTGGAAATCCTAGATTGAATCAAACAAATTCAGCTGGTCCAAAAAATTAGATCTAGCCAAATTTGGTAACTATGCTTTCAATTACAAAAGAACCAGAGTGCATATATTATCTAAAAGATTTTCCAACAGAATTTTAGCAAACAACATTTCTACAAGATTGAAACTTATGCCTTAGCAAGCACTTACACATCATCTCTATAATATTGGAATTTGCATCTCTATCATGATAAACGCCCCCTACTTAGAACTCAATCATAGACCCAAAGTTAGAATTTAGTAGGTAATTTTTATGTACCTATGGATATGATATTATAATGTATTTAGGTGGATGGAGATGCTGACATGTGGCACACATCCCTTAAGCTAGTTATATTGGGTCTTATGGGTAACATGTGTAATTAATTATATTAGGTGTTGAGTAGGCCTTCATTAGGATTACCCTCCCATTATGTAATTAGGAGGTGGTATATATAGGTGAATATCATTGTAAGAGATATGTGTAGGGTATGATATTGTATTGGAGATCTATTAGAGATATAGCATGGAGTGGCTTCTTCCATAAGGAGTGCTATATGGTGTTACCCTACCTCAAGGGTTTATTCTATTTCCACATATATTAGATATTAGGGTATATTGGCCCACAAACATCTTGTTGGTTCTCAAATCTGCATGCATCAAATCCTAAAGACTTGCCACTTCTTATACTCAAATTCAATGAGACTTGGCCAACAGAGTGGGAGATTATCTCTTATATCCTCTTCACTATGGGTTCTACCACACCTAGGGGGGTTATTCAGAATCAATAAATATAGCTTTTCCATACCAAGAAGAATGTTCTTATGTATGTAAATCAAGATGTGTAGGATTAAAATCAGACTACCAATACTCCTGATTTATCTTCACAGTTGAAATTGGAGAACATGCAAGACCTAAACTAAAACAAAACATAAATTGATTTGAATGATTTATCATTAAGTTTTATTCTCTTCTGGACCTTTGGGCAAATAAACCTTAGACCGGTGCTTTATCAGGGTAATAGAGTCAAATGCTACCATGCAAATGCTTTCTATCTGACATCTGAAACTCCATATTCAAAGGGTTGGAATCATCAATACTACCTAATAGTAATGGCCCAAGAAATATTATCACCTGTGACTCTTCTTTAATTATCCTTCAATACAATATACTTTCCCCTATATTTGATTTTAAAGTAGTTTTAAATCCATTCCTTGAACAAATACAATGAATCAAATATACAACATAGCAAATGTATGCAGACAAGCTTAGAAACCCTTGGCAACTTTACTTGAAAGAAATGTTGAAAGTATGGGCCTAACCAGTGTTGACATTGATGTCAATATACTCCTATTGCATTGATGTCAAGGATTGGATGAGTTGTGTGCTAAGGATATTGAGAAAATTAGTCCTATCAGAAATAGAGAAGAACAGTGAAGACAGTGAAGATCCTAGCTAAGATGAACATCAGAGGATACGAATCAAAGGGTTTGTATATATGTGTCTAAAGGTGATCCAGTAAAGATTTGAGAGGTCCACATGAAGATTTGAAGAAGTTATAGCCATATGAGTATAACTGGCTCTGGCAGATGTTCAGAGGTGACAGAGTGACACAAATAGGTCCGATGAGATCTGAAAATGCAATATCTTGTTTTGCGGATTTGGTGGAGTGTTTAGGAAGTCAATGTGAATTAACAACTCAATTGGTTCATGGTCTGGAGGTCCACAAGCATCTATTTCAATATGACAGTGATGACAGACTATGTTCTTGAGATTTTGAATGAAGAAGAGAATGAGTTTAGTTATCAGAAGTGGTGTGGATGTTCTTGGTGATTCAAGCAAGCTTGTGGGGGTCTCTGGAATGTGTCCAGTTTGTGTTGGTGGTCTGCATTGAAGATTGAGCCTGTAATTAAAGAATTACTTCCGAATGATGATGTTCTTCCTCAACTTGGCCGACCGGATGATTTACACATCTTGCGGATGATCTTGAAGATGTTCTACGAAGGATGGCGTGCTCCTCAAAGATGATTGAAGTCCCAGATATGTGTGGTCGACAGAGTGGTGATTCACATAAAGTCTTTTGTAATAAGTCAAGTTGTATTTGTGTATTTTCTATGTAATAAAATAAAGTGTGCTGACTTTGATGATTATCTCAAAGTCGATATCTTGTATAAATAAGAGTTGTGAAGTCATTTCAAATGAATCCATGGTGAAGATGAGAATGTGGTAGAGAGGAGAAGAGTGAAAAGCAGAGCAGAAGTACTGAGCTTAAATAGTACTGACTCAAGCATGGTGAAGATGTTATTCTTTAGTTCAAGTATGTAATACTTATTATTCTGTAGACAGTGTGTCTCCTGTAGGCAGTGGGCCTCTTGTGAGCAGTGTGCTCAGGCATTGAGCCCTAATTGGCATGTGCCATTTTGTTCCTTTTTTATTCTTTTAACAAAGAATACAATCTTGGGTTAGTCATCCCGTGGTTTTTCCCTTAACTGGGTTTTCCACGTTAAAATCTTGGTGTCATATGTGTTAATGTGTTTCAACTCTTGAATTATTGCATTATGTTTCCATGATTGATTTATTATTATGCTGCTAAATTACAAGAAGGATTTAAGTGGTTTATAAAAGGAAATTTTTTGGGACAACTGATTCACCCCCCTCTCAGTTGTCTGTCTTGAAACTAACAATTGGTATCAGAGCTAAGTTCCTCTAAAAGAAGCTTAACTACTTGAGGAGATCTAGAATGTTGGCCTACAAGAAGGACAGTCCAAGGTTTGATGGTTCAAACTTCACTGCCTGGAAAAGCCACATGGAATGTCACATACAATGCATGGGATATCAGTATTGGAACATGACCTCAATTAAATATGTTCCCCCAACAAATGGCCCTACAACTCTAAATGAAATTAGAGATGTAGAGAATAATCTTCAAGCTAAAGAAGCCCTACTAAGTGCTTTATATGATTCAGAGCTAACAAATGTTATGGGTTTGAAGACTGCCTATGAAATTTGGACAAAGCTTGAAAATCTATATGAAGGAGACAAATATGTTAAGTGTGCCAAGCTACAAAGTCTAAAAGGAAAGTTTGAAAACTTAAAGATGAGTGAATATGAGAATATCACTTCTTACATGACAAAAGTAAATGAGCTTGTTTGTGGCATCAGATGTCCTGGTAAAGTTCTGGATGAAGATGAAATTGTTGCTAAAGTTCTCAGATCCTTACCCCCTGCTTATAAACACAAAGTTGTTGCTATTGAGGAAATCAAATCCTTAACAACCATCACAAGGGATCAATTGGTTGGTAAGATATCTACATTTGAGTTAGCTGAGTTTGGTGATGCACTCCCCAAGACTGAATCTGCATTCAAAGCTAGTGCCTCTATAAAAGGCAAACATAGATATGATCCAGGAGAAAGTTCCTCAAGAAAATCATCTTGGTATGAGAGCAAGAAAAGATCTGGAAGAGGATGAATTAGAAGCTGAACAACTTGAGGCCCTCATTGCAAAGAGACTGGCAAGAGGATCTAGTAAGTATGAAGGAAAATTACCTTTCAAATGTTTTAACTGCAACAAGATTGGTCATTTTGCCTCAAGGTGTCTGGAAAGATTTTCTAGGCCAAACCCTAATAGATCAAGATTTCAAAGGAAGTGTTACTATGTTCATGAGGATGATGATGATGAAGGAGTAACAAATGATGAATCAGAGATAGGAAACAAATCTGGATGTGACTGGGTGTTTATTGCCATCAAGGAAGAAGATCCAATGCCCTCTGAATCTGTTAATCATAAAATGATAGAAAGAGCTCTGGATTTCCAAGTTGAAGAAAAGGATGATTGGGTCATTAATAGTGGATTCTCCCACCATATGACAGGTGACAAAAACAAGTTCATAGATTTGGAAAGATATGAAGGAGGAGTTGTAAAATTTGGTGATAATTTTGTTGGCAGAATCAGAGGTAGAGGAACTATTTCTTTTGATGGAAAGAACAAAACCAGTGATGTACTGTATGTTCAAGGTCTGAAGCACAATCTTCTCAGTGTTGGACAGCTGGTGGACAAAGGCTATGATCTCTTATTCAAAAATGGAAAATGTAATATCTTTGAAAGTTCTGGAACAGAGATTGCATCCGGTACTCAAACAAAAGGTAACATCTTCCACTTGGTTGGTACTGGCAAAAGTTGTTTATTTGTTCAAATTGATTAGAGTTGGTTGTGGCGTAGGAGAATGTGTCATGAATTTTGATAATATCATCAAGATAAACAACACTCAGGCTATAAGAGATCTTCCAAGACTGGTAAAACCTACTAATAGTTTGTGCAAAGAGTGTCAGTTGGGTAAGCAAAGCATAGTCACATTCAAAAGAAAGGAACAATCCTCTACCGGATTGTTGGACTTAGTACATACTGATCTATGTGGACCGGCAAGAATCAGGAGTTTGCAAGGTGATAGATACTTCATGTTATTAATTGATGACCACTCCTGAATGATGTGGGTGACTTTTCTGAAAGAAAAATTTGGGCTCTTGAGAAATTCAAAATATTCAAAGCCGTGGTAGAGAATGAAACTGGATTAAACATAAAATGTCTCAGGTCTAATAGAGGTGGAGAATTCACATCCGAAGAGTTCATAGAATTATGTGAGAAACATGGGATAAAGAGACAATTATCTGCTCCAAGGACTCCACAGTAGAATGGAGTAGTTGAGAGAAAGAACCGGACCATCCAAGAAGCTTCTAGGACCATGATGATGGAAGTAAATATTCCTCAGATCTATTGGAGAGAAGTTGTAAGCACTGCTATCTATACTCTCAATCGAGTACAAATCAGAGGCAATACTGGTAAGACTCCTTATGAACTTTGGTTTGGTATCACTCCCACTGTGAAGTATTTCAGAGTCTTTGGTAGTAAATGTTACATTAAAAGAGATGAAGACCTTGGCAAATTTTATGCTAGAAGTGATGAAGGAATATTCTTGGGTTATTCTACTCAAAGCAAAGCATACCGGTGTTATAACAAGAGATTGAGAAAGATTATAGAAAGTACAAATGTGAAGGTTGATGAAGGTATTGAAAAACCCTCAAGGTTTTATGAATATGAAGAAGATGATTAGAATAATGTTTTGGTCCAAGAAGTTCAAGTCCCTTTTGAAATTCAGATCCGGACTGATCTAGAGAATCAGGAAGATGAGATAAGTTTGAATGAACCTGTCCAAGAAATAGAAGTGCAAGAAATTCCCAAAACTCCCAAGTATGTAAGACTAAATCACTCTGAAGATCAGATCATAGGTGATAAAAGCAAAGGTGTTCAAACAAGAAGAAAGATTGCTCAAGACTCAGAAAAGTATTGTCTAATTTCAAAAATTGAACCAAAAACTGTAAGTGAAGCATGTAATGATGAAAGCTAGACTAAAGCAATGAAGGAAGAGTTGATGCAGATTGAGAAAAATCACACTTGGGATCTTGTTCCCAGACCTATAAATAAAAATGTGATTGGAACCAAATGGGTCTTCCAGAATAAACTGAATGAAGATGGTGAATTAGTTAGAAACAAAGCCAAATTGGTCTGCAAGGGTTATTTCCATGTAGAAGGAGTTGATTTTGAAGAAACTTTTGCTCTGATGGTAAGAATTGAAGCAGTCATATTATTTCTTGCCTTTACTACCTTCAAGGATTTCAAAGTATATCAGATGGATGTCAAGTCTTCTTTCCTGAATGGTGACTTGGAAGAAGAAGTATACATTGAGCAATCAGATGGATTTCAACTGTCTAATCATGGTGATATGGTCTGCAAGTTAAAGAAAGTACTTTATGGACTCAAACAAGCCCCAAGAGCCTGGTATGAAAGACTGGATAATCATCTTTTGAAGATTGGTTTCAACAAAGGTACTACTGATAGTAACTTGTACTTAAAAATTGATCATGAAAATATTTGATTGTTGAAGTATTTGTTGATGATATCATTATTGGAGGAAGAGATAGTATGTGCAAAACTTTTGCAAATCAAATGAAAAGTGAATTTGAGATGTCTATGTTTGGGGAAATGAATTTCTTCTTAGGTCTACAAATCACTCAAACAAAGAAAGGAACCTTCATATCTCAAACCAAATATGTGAAAGAATTGTTGAAGAAATTTGGGATGGAAGATTCAAAACCAATGAATACTCCCATGGCAACTAGATGTAAACTAAGAAAAGATGATGAATCTCTTAAGGATGATTAGAAAAAGTACAGGTCAATGATTGGAGGACTACTGTATCTTACTCAAACTAGGCCTGACATTATGAATGTTGTTGGTCTTGTTGCAAGATTTCAAGCTGATCCTAGAGAATCTTATGTCATGGCAATCAAGAGGATTCTCAAATATCTAAAAGGAATAGTTGAGTATGGTTTATGGTATCCTAGAGATCATGATTTCTCTCTTCATGCATATATAGATGCGGATTGGGCAAGAGATGTGGATGATCGGAAGAGTACCAGTGGTGGAGCATTCTTTTTAGCAAAAAGATTGGTTTCTTGGCTAAGCAAGAAACAAGAGGTAATATATTTATCCACTGCAAAAGCATAATATATTGCAGCAACAAGCAGTTGTACTCAAGTATTGTGGATGAACCAAATGCTAAGAGACATCAAAGTGGAGTATGAGGAACCTATCACAATCTTCTATGATAATTTAAGTGCAATAAATATATCAAAAAATCCAGTGTTGCATTCAAAGACAAAACATATATCCATCAAGTTTCACTTTTTGAGAGAGTAGGTGAACAAGAATGAAGTCAGATTGGGGTTTGTACCCTCCAAGGATCAGATTGTAGACATTTTTGCTAAACCTCTACCTAAGGACTCTTTTGAGTATCTCAGGGAGAAGTTAGGGGTTATTACCCCTCCAGTTCTGAATTAAGGTGCACTAATGTGCATCAGTCTGGTGGATCTCACAGTCATATCTTGTGGTCCAGATTGATGATAGGAAGCTGCTACTTAAGGGGAGCAGTCTGTATGATTTTGAGTGATGCAAGTATGTGCCCTTTGCCATTGATGTTAGAGGGGGAGAGAAGACATGTGAAAAACAAAAAGTGGTTGCTGATCAAAGGGGGAGCAGTAAAGGAAGAGAAGACATGTGAATGGTTGTTGTTGATAGGGGGAGTTATGTCAGTCACTAAGGAGAAGTTATTGTCTTGATGGTTAAAATAGTTTTTCACATCATATGTTGCCATCAATGACAAAGGGGGAGATTGTTGAAAGTATGGGCCTAACCGGTGTTGTCATTGATGTCAATATACTCCTATTGCATTGATGTCAAGGATTGGATGAGTTGTGTGCTGAGGATATTGAGAAAATTATTCCTATCAAGAACAGAGAAGAACAATGAAGACAGTGAAGTGAAGATCCCAGCTAAGATGAAGATCAAAGGTTACACATCAAAGGGTTTGTAGATATGTGTCTTAAGATGATCTAGTAAAGATTTGAGAGGTCCGCATGAAGATTTGAAGAAGTTATGGCCACTTGAGTAAAACTGGTTCTGGTAGATGTTCAGAGGTGAAAGAGTGACACAAATAGGTCCGGTGAGATCCGGAAATGCAATATCTTGTTCTACGGATTTGGTGGAGTGTTTAGGAAGTCAATGTGAATTGACAACTCAATTGGTTCTTGGTCTAGAGGTCCGCAAGCATCTATTTCAATATGATAGTGATGACAGACTATGTTTTTAAGATTCTGGATGAAGAAGAGAATGAGTTCAGTTATCAGAAGTGGTGTGGATGTTCTTGGTGATTCAAGCAAGCTTGTGGGGGTCTCTGGATTGTGTCCAGTTTGTGTTGGTGGTCCGCATTGAAGATTGGGCTCGTAATTGAAGAATTACTTCTGGATGATGATGGCCGACCGGATGATTTACGCATCTTGTGGATGATCTTGAAGATGTTCTATGAAGGATGCATGCTCCTCAAAGATGATTGAAGTCCTAGATATGTGTGGCCGATAGAGTGGTGATTCGCATAAAGTCTTTTGTAATAAGTCAAGTTGTATTTGTGTATTTGCTCTGTAATAAAATAAAGTGTGCCGACTTTGATGATTATCTCAAAGTCGATGTCTTGTATAAATAAGAGTTGTGAAGTCATTTCAAATGAATCCATGGTGAAGATGAGAGTGTGGTAGAGAGGAGAAGAGTGAAAAGCAGAGCAGAAGTATTGAGCTTAAATGGAACTAACTCAAGCATGGTGAAGATGCTATTCTTTAGTTCAAGTATGTAATAATTATTATTCTATAGATAGTGTGTCTCTTGTAGGTAGTGGGCCTCTTGTGAGCAGTGTGCTTAGGCAGTGAGCCCTAATTGGCATGTGCCATTTTGTTCCTTTTTATTCTTTTAATAGAGAATACAATCTTGGGTTAGTCACCCCGTGGTTTTTCCCTTAACTGGGTTTTCCACGTTAAAATCTCGATGTCATACATGTTAATATGTTTCAGCTCTTGAATTATTGCATTGTGTTTCCATGATTGATTTATTATTATGCTACTAAATTACAAGAAGGATTTAAGTGGTTTATTAAAGGAAAGTTTTTGGGACAACTAATTCACCCCCCCCTCTCAGTTGTCTATCTTGAAACAAACAAGAAAAGCATTCATACTCAAGGAGACAGTCACAGATAACACACACAAAAGTGTTTTTCATATATTGCAATCTGAATAGAAAATTGTCATACAAAAATTTATTCACCTACAGTAGCATTCTCCTCTAAAATCCATACTCCACAGCCTTCTACAAATATCTATTTCCCAAACATGTGGATAACTTGTATCCAAAGCCTAGAGAAAAGACCCCCAAGATATCTCTCCTAGATCCCCAATTATAATACTACCAGCTCTATATATAGGAAAAGAAAACAATGTCAGACTATGAGAGTCAGTTAAAAATTTTGATTATACATTTAATTCTCCCAACCCTAGGAATTTGCATCTTTGTTTTGATTGGATTATGTTGGTAATACATTTTCTCGAGTCAATCTAGTCTATTGAGTTAAACTGAGATTAATACTACTCTTAAAATTTGTTTTCCTTCTCTACCACATCCACATCTTGTTTTGTAGTTGCCAATGCCTGTCATTTTTCAATGTATTTATCTAGTCACCCTCTAAAAATCCTGGTCAACTAAATGTCCATTTTTTTTGCACCAAGGAGTCCTCTATAGTATATTTAATAGGGTCCACTTTTGGTTACTCTTGATCTTTGGTTTGGGTCCCACATATGCCTCTTCTTTTTCTTTTATTGCGAGGATCATGTAGTCTCTCTTGTTTGACAATTTCATTTTCAAATCCACTGGGAGATCAATCAGGAAGGTTGTATTCCCTTACCAATTCATCATGAACAGCCTTACCAAGTATACTATAACCTACCAACTTTATAGTAAAGACTTAAAGACATCATGTACATCAAGAGGTTTCTCCCACAACCTTGACATTTACTCCTCTATATTTTAGCATTTGTTATGGAATCTAGATATTCAAAAGCTCCACACCTATGTGTAGCAGGTCACTTGATGGAGAGTTGACCATAATCTTGAACATCTTTGGAAACGCAATTTTATTTGATCTGTCAAGATAATAGGTAAACACTCCACAAAGGAGACCTCAAAAAACAACGTAGAGTTCAAAATGAATATCCTCGTGGAGCTGAACAACACTTGACATTTGATAGATTCATTCTTTCCATACTTCATAGGACCATTAAATTTCAACTCTGGTGCCTTCAGCTGCAATAAGATCTTTAAAAGTTGAAATCGACTTCCCTTGCGCTCAGCCTAAGAAATTTGCAATATACTTCCTCATTGATAAGGGAAACCATATCACTATTTTCATATTTCTGCAATGTTGTATTGCCTTCAATGTTTCTAGGGATGATGCACCTATGTCACGTTTACCTGTGTAGACCCCCTCTAGCATCAAAACTATGGACTGGTTCAAGCATATTGCCCATGATTTTTGGAGCAAGCATTGGAGGCCAATATACACCCCTACCATCAATCTCCTAGGTCACCTTTTGAATATCACAAGAGATTAAAGAATCTATAGTTCTACTTGTGACATCCGCACCATTCTTTAAGACTTTGGCACATCGTGCAACAAGCTCTCTTAATCTCAGTATGCCAAACTGGACATTTCATAAAACTAATTAAATCACCTCCTTTGGAAATAGTTGAATCTTCTATGTTGCATAACGTTCTGAGACAAAAGCCTCTTCGTAAGTTAAATTCTTCTTTATAGTAACTTCACATACCCATACTCTTTGGCAATAATGATTTATTAGCAGTCATTTCAAGCAAACACATCATTAGCCAATGCAAGCACATCTACACAAACAACAAGTGATGATATATGCTCCAGATGTATACTTTAACTTGACATACAATGCTACTCATTTTATCAATTGCTAACCAAAAGGTGAAAACTTGACCATTTTGTTGTGTCTTCTCTCGATTTTCCCAAGCTTCTCCTGCTTCTCCCCCAAAAGCCATCAACATTAGTTACAAGCTAACACTTTTCTGTACTTTTGGTCAAAGGAACAAAGGGATAGTATAGCACACAAGCACACCCCCTTTTTTCTATTATCTCCTCCCATGATGCGCTCATGTGCTATTTTGATATGTAGCATCAACATTAAATTACTTCCCCTGAATCTTGATTTATCACATTATCACAGTCAATATTAGAGGGTCCCTCATCCTTCCGCAATGTTGTGCTATGAGGCCACGTGACACTTCATCAATGGTGCTCCTTCATTGCACTCAGCTAAGGATTATTTAGTCAAAAAACTTTATCAAATATGCATTAAAAATAGAACTTATCTTGCACCAACTAATTAAAATGGAGACCAATCACCTTCATTGTTGAGTTGTTTATCTCATAAACCTCACATTTGTTTCTTCTTACCTCCCTTTAGTGATATTGCATAGATGTATTGCCATCTGGAATAGTTGCCATGTTAAATTTCCTCACCAACCACATGACTGAATCTTATCGGGGGTACAAATAATATCTAGAGGCCATGAAAACTTGTAGAAGACCATAATCAATTATTTAAATCCTTTCTACATAGTTGTCATGCACTGAAAAGATCAACTTCTGGGACTTCCTTTGTAAACTGGCCTATCCGACGTGTTCACCGCAATTAAAACACATTAAAATAATGCATCATATGGACTCCGCTTTTGATGAAAATGGAATTGGAGATGTTTTAGACCAAAAAAAGAAATAGGTCACCTTCAAAATTGTGAAATTTGCAACTTTTCATAACACCAAATCTAGCCCAGTCGTAGTCAGAAAAGCATTAAATAGCCCATCAGAACTCATCCAGGAAGCACAAAACTGAACAGGTGCACTACCATATGTACCAAAAAAATTTCTACCATACGGATCTACAAAATGGCCACTGAGTTGTAAAATTTTAATCGGCAAAGATGGGCTCTAGGGTAGATTGAACAGTATGTTGACCTAGCCTCTGTCGACACATTGAAAGGAGATAGGCACTTCAAATATGCAAAATTTTGAAGGTGCCATCAGTGGCTCATGTTTGGGGATGCATGCCTCTTGTAGGCATGGTGAGATTCCAATGATCTCTGGGGTGTAGACCATGTGCCAAATCCATTGGGCTGCTTTGTAAATGTTTCATCTTGCATCAAAATTTATACCTTCAATTTTCATTTGGTGGCCCTAGGCCACCAAAAATGAAGAACCAATATTTTCATCAGACAGACCTGAGCTGAATTTGGAAGCACTATATTCAGTGTTGCTATCAAAGAAGCATACCACCATGTTTTTTATTGTACCACTGTCAATTTTACTCATATCAACATCAAAAAATGATAGGCACAATAAATATGTGTCAAATATATCATTCCTATGTTTATAATGCCTTTGATCAATAAAATCACTACTATCCATCCTTAGATATCCATCACTCTGATTTAAGAAACAAACTATTTCCTGGTACACTAAGTGACTAGTATCATAAAATTTGGCTTCATCTCTTACTTCCATATCAAATCTGAAGCAACCATAAGATATCTCTAATGACCATTGTTGCATGTTATCTCTATCACATATCAACTCCAAATTAGTGAAAGAATTATACACAACCAATGAATTTATACTTGGAGTTTCCCTTCTTTCAAGCAAGAAGTCACCTTCTTTACTGAACATAAAATACTCATACACATGCATCATTTTCACTTGTTTTGTTGAACACTTTCATATAAATATTTCAATCCTGAAGTAAAGATTTGCAAAGCATGCTCATACAAGTAATCATAATCAAATGGGAATTGATCATACTCATAGTTATTACAACCAACAGGCTGAAGGAGCTCACTTTTAGAAACATCCTCATATCCATGATTATTGTGTTCAACAAGTGCATCATTAAACTCCACCTGGAATGCTTCAAAAGAAGGGTTGAAAATTTTAGAATATGGCCCATTATCAAAAGCTTCATAATTACCCTTACCACAGATATCACAGTCAATACTATCCTCTGATGTATCAATATGAACATCTGAAACTTGTCCACCCTTAACAAAGTAGGTAGCTTCATTAATGTATTCATCATTGAAAGCAAATACTTCCATCTCCATATTATGGCCATGATCAACATCAATAGTAGAACCAACATATTCATCATCCATACAAACTTGATCACCTAATGGATCCTTCACAGATGAGAAAGTATCTTGTTCATGCTAGACCAAAAGCCCCATCTCTGCTTCATACAAACTATCAAGAACAGATGAGACATACTCACTTATGAATGTATCATACCTAGTATTTGTGTAATCCTTTGATTCTTCAACAACAACACTGCTAAAAGATACATCTTCATAGATATCCTTTATCTAATGATGTATGCAACCTACATATGCATATCTCTCTCCTATGGGCTAATCACAACCTTTATTTTTATCATTGCAGGATGTGGCTTCATTTCTTGCCACAATTTCTTCATCTTTATGCATTATGTCATGACTTTTCTCAATAACATGACTGCTATCAATATTCTGAGACATAACTCTTCATGTATAATCACCTTTGGCTCTTTCCATAATCCCAATCCAAGCAAATATCTGATCAATATTTTAAAGCTTCAATTCCTTTGGCAAAGTGCTCAAACCTGATTCATAAACTTCACAGAACAAATCAACATGCAAAGAATCCTCAGGTCTGCAATACTTTGGGATTTATAAAAAAATATTTATGAATCATGTATATAGAGCATAGGAAGATTCTCCTTCTTGTCTCAAGTCAAAAAACAATTGAACAAAAAACTTAGGATCAACAATACTTGCATTCTATTCATGAGTTGCTTGAAACTCCCCGTGATTCACATGAGGCAATGGTGAACAAACTAGAATAGCATAAATACATTCGTCTTGAAAACCATTCTGATTCTGTGATTTACATTGCCTATCTGCATAGGATACTTTACAATAACCAACACTTGCAGACATGTATCCTATTGGCATCCCATATTTCTGATTATTTTCAATGTCCATTGCAATTTTATAAGCTTGATGAAGTGTAGTAGGTTCCTTATCTCTAGCAAATAACTCATTTCCTCATCAAATGCACTGAGATAGAGTGTCAAACATAATGCATCATTCAGCATCATATATTCTAGAATATGTTTGAGCAATTTTGAAAATCTTAGGTTGAAGGCTGGAACCAACTCATCATTTTCTTTTTGA
Organism: Cunninghamia lanceolata; assembly: GCA_027924645.1. Taxonomy (NCBI): domain Eukaryota; kingdom Viridiplantae; phylum Streptophyta; class Pinopsida; order Cupressales; family Cupressaceae; genus Cunninghamia; species Cunninghamia lanceolata. Next base: position 2,322,615 of record BSBN01000725.1, read on the forward strand.
ATGTTCATGAATTGATTAACTAATGAAATCACATTATTCCTTTCATCAAATTATTCTAAAAATGCAATCTCAAGATCTAGCCATGAAGAAATAGAACACAAAGGTAAATTTGAAAACCAATCCCTAGCATCATCCTTCAATGATTAAACAAAAGCTTCATGACAACATTGTTAGCCTCAACCTCATAATCTCCTATCAAATCATAGAAATCTTACAAATGTTGATTTGTTGATTCAGAATGCTTTCCACTATATATTCATAAATACTTTCTGATTTCACTAGGGATAGCATTTGGATAACCATCAATACCATTGAAATTCAAGGCTTTGTATCTTTCAATAGAGAATAACCTTTTCTGAGGACATGACAAAGATTGTTGTGCTAATCTAATCATATTGAATGAAAAGATGAAGTACCTAGCAATATATTACAGCTTCAAACAGGCTCAACAACAAAGTCGCCACCTCTCCAAAGAGGACAAAAGATCAAGAAGCTAAAAGGTCCTACCTGGGCAATTATATTCTAGATTCACTTCACCAGCAGAGTACCTTTTAAAAGTCTATAAACATGCTACAACAAACTCTTTCTCCAGGTATGAAGACCTTCAATATCTAACCCTGATGATCAGATCATGATAATGGCTTGACTCTTTTCAAATGGATAACTAAGCCTTTTCCCCAGTAGAGTCGTCAATTCTGTTGGTTCCCAAATATGCATTCATCAAATCCTTATGACTTGCCACTTCTTATACTCATATTCAATGAGAGACTTGGCCAACGGAGTGGGAGATTATCTCCTATCTCCCCTACACTTTAGGTTTTGCCACACCTAGGGGGCTATTCCCTTATTCACAATCAATAAATATAGCTTTTCTATACCAAGCAGAATGTTCTCATGAATGCAAATCAAGATGTGTAGGATTAAAATCAAACTAGCAATACTCCTGATTTATCTTCACAGTTCAAATCAGAGAACATGTAAGACCTAAACTAAAACAAAACATAAATTGATTTGAATGATTTACCACTAAGTTATGTTTTCTTCTGGACCTTTGGGCAGAATGTTCTCATATATCTGCACCAAGATTGTTAAGATTAACCCTAGACTGGCAACATTCTTGGATTATCTTGACTATCCAAATCTGAGAACATGCAGCACCTAAACTAAAACAAAACAAAAATAAAATGACTCAAATGATTTGTGTAGACACCTAGATTTGACTATATCTTATGACATTACATTTTGACATATTTTGTCCTAGGTCCTCTTCCATGACCCCTTCCATTACTCCCATTAGTTAAATAAATTATATTTATTTAACTAATTCCTCTTATCTATTTATCCTCTTCTTGCATCGAATTAAATAAATCTTATTTATTTAAGCTCATTTTCCTCCATCATCCAATTTAAATAAATTAAATATTTAATTAAATGCCACTTGTCTCTCGTGATTTAAATAATTTTATTATTTAAATTACTTATTCCCACTCACATCCCTATTTTTATCCTCATTCATTGTGCATCATAAGCACTTCCTCTCCAAAATCAATTAAAAATTCCATTTATTCCCACTATTCTCCTAATTTTGGCCTCCTGTCATACCCATTTTGTTGGCAAGAGATAGTGTCCTGATGAATGATTGAATGTTGTCATTGATGGAAACAAGGCAAAGAGATTCCACCAACAAGGAAAAGAGACTTTACTCTGGTAGATCAATTTGGCTTGACAACAAGGCATAAAAGGATTCTAGTCTAGAAGCCTAAAATGACTAAGTATGGGCAGTATACAAAGTAAGTGACAGAGATTGGGTCAGTATGCCTCTACAGTTAAAGATCATTACATGTAGTTCAGATATGTTAATCATAGCTATTTGGTAATGATATGTTCCAATGTTCAATTCATGACTTCCTCCAAAAGTCATATGGTGAAATGCCTAAGTCCGGGTGAACAGAGTTAAGACAAAGGGCATAGTACCAAAGTAAAAGGGTTTGCATTCCTCTACTATTACATATTTTGTCTTACAGTTTTGAGGCAACAAAGATACTTATTATGACTACCTAAATCTAAATTTATAGCTTCCGAAGTTCCTTTGATCACTTTCTACAAGTTGTTCTTCATCAGCTTACTGTCTGACAATGTTTCATAGTGACTAAGTGACAGTTCGGAGATCTGCATTTGCCTGTAGTTGAATACTATATTCTATAATTCTAAAGATATGACAAGAGATCTATAATAGGTATTAGATATGATTTTTAGAATCTCATATGGTCCCCATTGGAAGTTATGATGTGACAGATGAATTGGTCAAGTGTGTACTTAAGGGATAAGCCGACAAGCATGTTAGATCTATATGCGGTGAAGATATATTGTTTGAACAATCAATCTAAGTGAATGAATGATTGATCCTGACCTATATGAAGACAATTGTATGTATTTTGGGTCCACATTGTTGTTTATGCACAAGATCAATCCTACAAGGTATAACACTTGTATACACATTTCATGTTTGGCTTGATGACCTAATTATGAGATGAATCTTGTTGTGGATTTATATACTCGATGGATTTTGATGTTAAAGAAAGGAAGAAGTGTGAATAGAGTGCAAATTCATGATTATGCAGCCTAAAGCAGTTTGGTGATTAGCGAAAGGAAAGTAAAGGCTAAAGAACAGAGTATATATGAAGTGGAGTAGAAAAGCAAGGAAGACACTATGAAGACCTTTGAATCTATATACTGAGCTAATTCATACTGCACCACACATTCTATAGATGCACATGTAGCAGTCCTCTCCTAGAAGTGAGCCATTTCTTTCTATATTCTCTTCTCTTCTATTTGGTAGTGAGCCTATTGTAGTGAGCACTTCTTTTGGATAGTGAGTCCTTGGGTAGTGAGCCTTCATGTAATTTGGTATTGTTATCATAATATATTGTTAGCTAACACTCACCGTGGTTTTTCCCTTTTGGGTTTTTCCACATAAAAATCATGGTGTCTATGTCTTATGTCCTTATGGTTGTTGTTCTTATGTTTATTCTGCTTTCATGTTATTGGATTTGGTAATTGGATTAATGGACATGTAAAGAAGTGGTTTTGTGGAATATTGATTCACCCCCCTCTCATTATTCTTTGTTTTCAACAATTGGCACCAAATCAAGGTTCCTTGGAAGAAGTTTAACAGCTTGAGGAAGATCTAGAAAAGAATACTCATGGCAGCCAGAAGATATCCTACTCCAGGCAATGTCACAATTGATCAAGAATTAAAAGCAGCTCTTGAAGATCTTGGCAAGTATGAAGTAGAAATCTAGGATTTGAAGGAAAATGTCAAAGAAGCAGATGAATGCATCCTGAAGCTAAGAGAGCAAGTTAATAGATCAAAGGATAGGAATAGAGAGCTAAGTGAACAATTGATTGAAGCAAATGAAACTCTAAATAATTTATCAAGGTTGGTTGAAGAGAAAAAAAAAAGTTGAGGAACATTTGAATCAAATGTTGAAAGATAAGTCTGAGGAATGTGAAAAATTGGGAAAAGATGTGTTACTTCTTAAATATGATCTGGAAGTAGCTAATAGCTATAAAGAAGATTTCAAAATAAGCTCTGCAAAGCTTGAGGAGTTGATTGAAAGTCAGAAGAATTCAGATGACAAGAAAGGCTTAGGATTTGAAAAAGGAGAAAGTTCTAAAACAGGTCAAGAAAACAATGAGATGAAGAAAAACAAAGGCAACCAATTCCAGAATCAAAGAAGAAGACCTAGAAGACCTCCAGTCAGACAGCCAAATGCTCAAAGGTACCCATATTTCAATGGCCATTATTTTAATTGTAATAAGTTTAACCATAAGGACTCTCAATGTAGGAGTAGAATGAATCAGAATGTTCCATCATTCTCTGGTCAATGTTTCAATTGCAAGAAAATTGGTCATAGATCAAATGAATGTAGAAGTCTGGTAAGGAATGGTTTTAACAATAAAAGGAATATTCAATCCTTCAATGGAAAGTGTTTTGCATGCAATAGATTTGGGCATATGGTTAACCAATGTAGAACAAGAATGAATTTAATCAATAGAAGAAATCAAGGGCAGAGAAATATGGTATGCTACAATTGCAATAAGTTCGGACATATTACAAGGTTCTGCAGATCCAAGAATGAGAATAGAGACTATCCTACAAAGAAGAGGAAAACAAAATAGAGAGAAGATAAAGGTAAGAACAAGATTGATCCAGTGGAAATCAAGAAGGAAATGAGCATGGTCTGGATGAAGAAGGAGATTAATGATGTCAGGGATGGATCCGCACCAGTCTCTAGTGCAGATACTTCCTCTAGGAAGTAAGTTGGGAGCTCTAGCTCGGGGGAAGCTGTATTGAAAATCCAAATCCCCTAGCCAGATATTCAGTGTTGGGATCCAGCACAAAGATATGATGAAAAGTTGTATATGACAGATCTTTTGAAAGAAATTCTGGTAGAAAAGGATCAAATGCAGAGCATTGCAGAGAAATCTTGATTGACTAGGCTTAACAGAGAAGTGTTTGACAGCTTTTTGAAGGACTACATTTATGATGATTAGGTTAAGGCAATCAAAGGTTAAAAGGCTCGGATGCAAAAGGATAATCACTTTACATTCAAACTATCAAGTGTCTAAGAAGAACTCAAGTGAAATTTCAAGCAACTATAGTGATTTCCAAAGTGATTCAAAGCAAGCCAAATTGATCTCAAGCGAAGCCCTAATTCAGCAAAAGAGGTATTTTCAGTTAGAAACCCTACTATGAATTTATTTTAGTCTTTACGGAAATGGCAACACCATAAGTGATTGATATAATTAAGAGAGCCCAGCCAAAATTCAAGAAGCATCCATTCAAATCAACAGAGGTCAATCTAAATGGTGAATTTTCAAAAATACCATACGGTGTAATGCACGTGAGGGATGTTGGGGCTTACATTCATGTTGCCCTAGAAGAACATGGTGACAGTAAATTCACATATTTATATCTAAAACATTTAAGTGGTAACCAACTTGAGTTAAAGGAAGAATATAAGGCTTTGGAAGTAAAGAAATTCATTTAGTACAAAGACTTCCCAACATTTGCAGAGGATGAATGGGTCTGGTATGTTCTGAGCAGGATCCATGATGAATTCATGTGGCTAGAGAGACCATTCATGATCACAAAGGAGGCAATAAGAGTTGTGACTGAATTAAGCTCCACCGATACAGTACTAGTATTAAAATCTGTAAAGAATGAAATAGTGATAGCAACCACTGGAACCAAATTTGACAAAAGGGCATTGACAATCAATGATATTGAAGACCATGCTATAAGGTTCACATCCATGGTGCTAGGATATAAAATCTACTTCACAAACTAGGAGAATTATGTCTTTGGTACTGCTATATACACTTCTTATCAAATGGTTAAGGAAAATGCAAAGTATGACCTGTATGAATTGCTACGACAGCAATTAATGGAAAACCTGAAGAAGACAAAGGATAAAAAATACCTCTTCAAGTTTGGTAAGTTGATCATCTGCTAATTCTTCTATTTCATGCATGAATTACAAAGTATGAAGAATTTGATCTGGTTAAATAGTCAACCCGTTGCAATTCAAATTAGAGATCATCTAAGCAATATAGGAAGTCATGATGCACAGACTACAGTCCTATGGCGATATTTCAAGAACTTCCAAAGGGTAATGCAATCTAAGGAAAGGATCCCAAAGTCAATTGTAGAAAAATATAAAAATGATATATGCTTCATTATCAACAAGGATCAGTGCATGATGAAGGCTATTGAGCCTAGAACAGACTGGATTATGCCAATGTGGTATGAAGTAGCAACTGATGTGTTAGATGGATATGCTGAACACATGTTAAGAAAACCTAGGGATACCTCAGAGGAAAGGTTTGGCACATATGAAGAGCTATCTATAAAAGTTCATGTTGAACTAAGGAAGCCTGAAATCTAGAAAAAGGCTAAGAAAAATGGCAGAAGAATATGCACAAAGAAAAGGATTCACCAAAGAACAAATATCAGCCACAAGAGCTAGAGCTGAAGTAGAAAGAGCAGCTAAAGAAAAAGAGGAGCAAGAAAAGGAAGCTAATAAAGCTCTGAAAGTTTAAGAGGTGCAACAAGAAGCACCTGTTGCACCAAAAAGAAGAACAAGAGGTGCAAGTTCCTCTGGAATAGCATCTAAATCCTTAGGTATTCCCTTCTCAACAACTACAGAAGCACAAATAGGCAAGAGGAAGAAGACCAAAAGTTAGAGAGTGTATGTCAATGTTGGTGTAGTTGATGATGAGGCTGAGACTAATGAAGAGGTGAAGAAGATGAAGGCACGGAGTGCACCATCCTCTAGTTCTCAGCAAGGCAAACCCTCTGGTGTCACAAAAAGGAAGACCTTCGGTAAGGATATAGGGAGAAAGAAGGATAATACTGAAGCACCTGTAGAATACCAGACTACAATGAGTCTAGAGGAAGTATTGAAAGCCATTACAGTTGATCCAGAAATCTAAAACCTATTGCCCAACTATATGATGACTTCAACGATGCAAATAAAAAGGTCATTGAGGCTATTGTCATCCAATACTTGGACATATACAATAAATCTCTCATTGAAATAATTACTGATCTCCCAGAAAGCTTGGGACGTATAATGTCTACAAGGAAAGAAGTTGTTATGGCTAAGGATGTTGAGCTTAGAGAGAATACATTAATAAAGTTGTCCTAAAATCACTTGAGAAGAAAGGCAAAAATCTCCAAAGCACTTCATAAAGAATTCAGAACAAAGAGGAGAATGAACACTCTAATGGCAGACGATATTAAGAAAGTAGTCAAAGAAACTGAGTGATCACCCTAAGAATGTTGAAGGAATTTCATCTCCCAACCATATATGAAAATGAAGAAGCAAAGGTTGAAGATGACACAACTATTCCAGAAGTGAGCCTAGACCAAGGGTTAGATAAACATGACAAAGAGCCAAAGGAGAAAGAAGCCCCTGCTACTGATACAGCTACAAGAACAAAATTGAGAAGGGTCTTCCTTTGGAACAACAAACTGATGACCAAGAACACAAGGAGAAGACTGGGGAGCATAACAAAGTTGGTGATCAATAAGCTAAGATGAGCCCTGTATCAGAGCAAATTGTTGATGGAAATGAGGCTATGGATCTGGATCCTCCAGAGCAAAATAAAGAAGAAGTCTCTGATATAGAAAGAGACACTGTTAAGTCTGTCAAGGAATTTTTGGAAAGAGAAAAACAAGTCTTGGATGAGCCTAAGTTTTTGCAAATAATCTTGGATTCAATGTCCCCTATGCAGATATTTAAATTGGTATCAATTGTGCAAGCAAAAGCATAGGAAGAAATATTGAAGCCACACATAGAGGATAGTGAACTCATTGGTGTGGCATCAAGCATTTTGGAGAAGCTGATGCTATCATATCAAAAGGATACATCAATATCTTCAACAAATCAACTCAAGGGACTCATAAACTTAGTAAGTGTGTCTAACGAAAGTGGCAACCCTGCCGTCTTTTCTCCCACAGAGAAACTAAAGTTTTTCTCACATTTTTGCTTCATTTTTGCCCTTTTTTCTTTCGGTTTGTATGATTTTTGATCCTTGATATAGAGTTAACTATTTCATGCACCCACACATGCATAATTAGATCTATTTGATCTATAATTAACTCTCCAATCAATCTCATGCACTTCTCCTAACCCCTCTTCTTCTTCAGTGATAAGCTATCATTGCTTCATCACTCTTCTTGCTGAGTCCACTAGGCAATCAACCTTGTTAACTCCCCAATCTATTCTTGTTAACTCATCAATAAAATGAGTTAACTCTTGAATCTAATCCCTTCTTCAAACCTATAAATACCCCCCTCCCTCAAGCACAAAGGGAGGTAAATTCATTTTGCACCAACTCTTGCCAAGTTTGCTCTCCAACCTAGCATCCATATGCTCAATACAAGACATAAGTGCCTTTTATTTTCTTTGTTTCAATCAAGCAGCATCATGTTGCTCCATTTTTACCCCTTGTGCTCAATTCAAAGCTCACTTTGAGCTCATACAAGCTTCACAAAAGCTTCTTTTTTGCTTCTTCAGGTCATTTTGTCATCGAGAGAACCAACTGCTGTCACAAAAGGATTCGAGGTTGCCTACACAAGGATCACTGAGGGATAGTGGAGTCTTCAAATCTTCATCTATTTAGGTTCTTTTGTTTCTTTCATAGTAATTAGACAATCATCTTGCTCTTAGGAATAGTAACATTCTTGCTTCTTCCTTGATAGATTAGATCTTGCATGCTAGATTAGTCATTTTTGCATTCTTAGATCTACTTTGTTAGAAAAAGCATCTTTCCTTTTTGTTAAGATTAAATTGCATTTAAAACACCAAAAATCCAAAAACATAGATTACACATTGCATTTGAAAAGACATATAGGATTGCATACATATTTCTTTCATAGATAAGAAGCATTTTCCTTTCCAAAATATTCTAAAAAAATACCAAAAAGATGTATTACATGTCATTTAGTTTGCATTCATATAGAATAGACAACATTGAAAACCCTTGATTCCATCATGAGGTAAACATGGTTTAAAAGATCTCAAACAAACCCTTGATTTTATCACAAGGTACAAGCAAAGTCAAAACATAAGTCAAATCCTAGGTCGACAAACCCTAGGTCAAAACCCTAGATCTGGTTAGAGTTAGAAATCACACGACTTCCTCTATCCTAATTCACACGTGTTTAGAAGTGAGAGGAGAGTGGGTGAGAGTTGTCCAAGATAAGATCGAGGAGATTCATCTGTGACCACAGAAATAGACACACATTCCACCACAAGACGATCCATTTGTTCTCTTGTTGATTGAGGAAATTAGACAATTGTGACTACACAAAGCATTTCTCAGAGACATAGAGACAAGAGAAATCATCAACGAGAACAACCGTCTGCCCACACAAAGGTGGAATTCAAGGAATCCAAATAGAAGAAAAGAGACTAGTGACCCTTCGGGTCATAGGGTTATCTCAACCACCACAACAATTGAACGAAACATACAACAAAACACACAAAAACAAAGGCCACAGAACTTGTTGATCCCCCTTCACGAAGTCCAACTCTCCAATGAGCTAGACCCCCTTCGTGTCTCGCCTCCTCTTGACTAGATAATTCCACATGAGCGAGAGCGACGTGGTAGATCGCCTCGTGGCAAGGAGGGAAAGGGTCCATGTGCGTGCTAAGATCTAACCCAACAGCCTTGTTGATGATTGTTTTGAGACAGTCATAACAATTAGTTAAAATTCACATAAAATGAACCAAAACTAACTTGAAAGATATGAAGGAATCGGTTAAGATTCGCTTAATCCCAAGTTTAATATGGTCAGGTCTTGACCTATTGGGAAAATTTAGTTGGTCGATGTGAAGCTATAATGTTTAAGGGGCCTTACGTAATTTAGGGTTTCCTGTTGGTTAACTGGACTCAAACTATGCAAAAGATCATAAAAAATCAGCTTGTTGTTCATTCTTTTTTGCATAAAAATGTTGCTGTGCTGCAAAGCTTTAAATGGTTTTCTTGAATTATTGCAGCCTTCTCCTCTTGAATACTATGAAAACTGTCTACTTTCAACTCAACTATACATACTTCTTTCAAATAGGAGACAATTTCTTTTAAATTTCTACGTTTCCAGCTAAGTATTTTCAGATGGGTTGGGAAAAGTTAGAAAGATCTAATCTAAACTTCATTCATTCTACCAAAGGATCTAATTGTTCTATTATGCACATAAATCATACATTAACTTGATCAAATCCACAGACAAAAACCTTAAATGTAAGTTCTGAGCATTTTCACAAACATACACTTAAGATTGCAAGCTCTAAGAGAAAATGTTTCAAACATAATGAAGAGCAAGAAAACACTTAGAAGATAGATGCAGAATTCCAAATTCAATCGTATTAGAAACAAACAGTCATATAAGATTTACAATGTCTGAATGACTCTTAGCTTCAGTGATCAAACTACAGAAAACTTACAAGCTTTATAGATACAGTAAGGAAGCTAGATGTTCCACGCATTCCTTATTGCAGACACAGGCGACCTCCTTCTTCTATTCCTAAACTAAAAGGTTTATCTATTCTAAATGTTATGCTTTTACAAATCTCTGCTGCTACAAATCTCTATGTAGCCCCTGTGTAAAGTATTACAATGTAGAGAGGCACAATATATAGACTTTGATTGTCCTCAATACAACTCAAAACCCTAGTTTAAACCTCAGTTCAAACCTCTGGTTACAACAATAAATGCTGGAGAACAAGTCTCCCAAATTATCTCTGAGCAAACATCCAATCTAGGCGAAATATGCCATTCTGGAAACCCTAGCAGCTCAATAATAACTTATGTGGTCTGCTACAATAATGTCTCCATCTACATTTTGCCTTTATCAATAAAGACCCTTGACTTCCTCGCCCTTCATCCTTATCTTCCTCTGCTCCTGAAATCAGATTTCCTCCTCCGTGATGTCCTTGTCATCAAGTTTCAGCCCCTTCCTCAACTGCAAACCTGCAAAAATGGATAAGCAATAAGTATCATCATTTAATAAACCTGCAGGAAGAAAAACAACTACCAAATCTAGTCGTGACCGTGTGAACACATCAATCGGGCCCTGAATCCGTGAAAATCACAAGTCAAAAATGCATATACAATGCTAAAACCAGTTGGGTAGACTATCGTTGACCAGGACCATGCATTCGGGCTTCAAAATCGACCTCAAAATTCCAATCGCTTAGTTTTCCTACCCATTTCTTTGTTTAAATCTTTGTATATCGCAATGTATGTAAATTATATACAAGCCAGACGCATACATCGATCTAACTCTTCTTAACCTTCCTTCGCATCCGCGCAATGTATAAGTGCATTTGTATCTTTTAGATATTCAACTCGGACGTGATACAAGCACTTAAATCTGACTTTAGATTCATTTGGATTCCGGTTTGTATATATCAAAAGCAATGTATGTAAAAATATACAATCCAGAATTTACAATGAATTAACATTGTTTGAAATTGTAAGTCTGCGTTGTATATAGCGCTTTGTATCTTCCGATATACATTTGGGTTTGATACAAGCATTAAATTGGTTTTGATTTTCCTTTGATTCTGCCATGTATAAGTGCAATGTATATTGGCTTGTATATAAAAATATACAAGCCCGATATACATTGAATTAACTTTGTTTCATGAAATTTCAGCTCCAGGCAATGTATATTCACTTTGTATGTTTCGGGATGTATGTATATCGAAACATACATACAAGTCGAAACATACAAAGGCTTAATCCAAATTTATAAATGCTTCGGGTTCAGCCGATGTATAAAACACTTGTATCTTTTAGATATTCAATTCGAGTTTGATACAAGCATTAAATTGGATCATATTTCATTTGGATTCTGGCCCTTGTATAAGCTGTTGTATATCACGATGTATATGTAAATATACAAGCTGGAATTTACAATGAATTAACATTGTTTGAAAAACCTTTTAAATCCGCGTTGTATATCAGGCCTTGTATACTACGAAACCCTCTTTTCAAATCCACGGATATACAACGAATTAACCATATTTAAAACCCTTTTCATGTCCGCCATTGTATATTTGCATTGTATATAATTCTAACATACAAGCCTGTGGATATACAACGAATTAATCGTGCTTCATAAGATTTGAATTCCGCGTGATGTATATTGCCAATGTATGTTTTACCTTGTATATTTTGACCTTCCAAAACATACAACGTGAGATACATGCAACGGAACTCAGACATCAATTTATTTAAACCTAAAACCACTTCAACTCCATCCTGTATGTGTGCATAGAACCTTTATCAAAAATGCATACAAGGAAAAAAGATATACAATTGCCCTTGTATATGAAAGTGATGTATAAAGGGCAATGTATGTAACATTACGACCCAACATGCAAACAAATAATGCATATGCAACCCGATAGCCCACGCGACTAAGTACAAAAACAAAACCCTTTGCTTATACAAACAACCCTGTATATGCAAAGCGATATACAAAACTGAATGTACATTTTACCAAAATGATCATATCTTGCAAAATATGGCAAATTTTAAGATGGTTCAAAAAGCAACCCTAGCTCATTTTTCACAAGGAATCCAACCATTTTATGCACTGGTACTGAAAATGCATTTTTTCTCTATTTTTAACAAAATTTGCAATTTTCACTCTCTTTTCCCCTTTACCACCAAACAAAACAACACACACAAAAGCAACAGCCACAGTAGGGGTCCTCATTTTGCTAAGGAGTAAAATGGGGCGTGTTGTGAACATCACAACAACTAGCAACCAAACAAAACAATTAAATTCAAAGCATTCAAGAAAAAACAAATGAAATAAATCCATAACTTCCAGCTATCCTTCCTGCAAATTATTATTCAACTTGAGACGTAAGGTATTCAATAAGGGTGCATGAATTTTCATTTTTAGTTTAAATGTGTGCACGTGATTAATTATCCTCATCTTGAAGATCAATTGAACAAACCAGTGACTAACATTAGCCTACGTAGTTGAGGATATTCCCTCATAGCCAACTGGATAGAGCCTTGCTGCCAGCGAACGTCTATAGCCCCGACAAGGTTATCGTTACAATTCTCCTAAGTAGAGCCCCACTGCCAACGAGCATCCATAGCTCTGGTAGAGTTACTTAGATGGCTTAATCTGGATTTTTAGTATAATCCGCTTTATTATATTTTTATATTTTTATACTTTATTGATTTTGATGCTTGATAGAAATTTCACAAGATATAGCAATTTGTAACTTTATGATGCAAGGAGTGAGCACTTGCTGAAATTAAGCTGAGAATTGTAATGGTAGCAAGGGTGACCTCAGATTTTTCACCTAATATCTACACTGGTAGGTTCAACAAACCCAAGGATTTTAGGTGTGTCATCGTGAGAAACTTCCCTTGAATTCTCAATCACTATTATTGAATACGAAATTTCAGAAGCTAAACAACTCTCTACATTCATGACAGTCACAAAAAGTTATGCATAAATTGCAAATGGTTAACCTGAATATTTTGAATTTTATACTATTTTGAATGGTTGTTAGCTTGCTCCTTAACACTCTAAAGAAAACAAAGATCCCTGTTGAGGAGAAAACAACAAACCAAACAACAGACTATACAAAAAAAAAACAAAGCAAAAAAAGACAGTACAAACAAAAGAACAAAAACAAAACAACAAACAGAAAGAAACAAAAAAAAACAAAACTATACAAACAACTAACCTACAAAATAAAACAACAGAAAGCAAGACAAACAAAGAAACAAGAAACAAAACAACCACCCTACCAAACTATATACAAGCCTCTACAAGGCAAACAAAACCCAGGAAAAGATCCCAAAACAACCCTACTTGCATATTTCCTTAGATTGTGTAGGAGTATCAGGGCACTGGTTATGGTTCTTAACTTAGCAAATATATCTTTGAATTCTGAAAAATGCTCTTGTACTCTAAATTCACTGCATTTATCAGAATAACTCTCAACAACTAGCAACTAAGGCAGCCCATCATGTTCATGATTAATCCATATGCACGTCTTATCTCTTAAATTTCCATAATCAAAGCAATATTTAACATTATTCACTGAGGAAAGGAAAGAGACAACCTGATGTATTTTTAGCTCTGCTGGACATGCTTGTTTATTGACAACTGGCTCTCCATTTAACCTTATACTTTAATTGCCTAGCTCCATGTCAGGTCTTTCTTCAAATTGAAAGATGAATGACTCTAGATGTATCATTTCTTCATCTTTATCTAGCTTTGTTCCTTCATTCTGGATGTTCAGTTTATCCTCAAATTCAGGAAATCTCTCAATGTTCTCATCAGTTCCCTGCACATCAGCACTTAAGTGAGTATATTCATCATCATAATCTGATATACAGAAATTAATCATTTCTAGATCACTTGAGAGTAAAGGTGGAACAACATCTCTTGATTGGTAGGAATACTCCCCTATTTCACTTTCAAAATAATGCTGGGGTGATGCTTGATTATGCACAGCAATAGCATAATCCTCTGTATCCTCCATTTTCAAGAATTGTTCATCAAATAATTCAGATTTTCTATCCAGTGTGGAGTCTAATTTCATCGATCTGCAACAATCTTGAATTTGACCATTTAACTTAAAGAAGTCAGCTATAACACTAGGATTTACTTTCTTTTCTATGACTTCATTAGTTGCTATAATAGGAACCTCATCATCAGTAGTGCATTTAAATTCTTCCATCTGTTCACAGTTCTCTTTACCATAGAATGACCCAAGGAAAGATGTTTTGCTATTATTCCCCTCTAGGACTAATTTAGCTATTATATTGTCCAACCAACTGATAAGTTCTATTGCCATATCCACTTGTTGCTCCAGGATCTCTTCATTTGCCTGCCAGACTTCAGCCCTGAACACATCTGAGAAAAGAATTAGTCCTTTCAAATATGCATCTATCCTGGTGAGGAAAGTTAAACAATTAATTTCACTGTGTTCCATGGACTGGTGTATCCTGCAACAACTGGATAAACCAAAGTTAGATAAACCTTGAGGATAAAGTTGCCTATTCAAAGTTTCCTAAAAGACAGGAATGCTAACTTGAAAATTGTCCCCATATGAGTCCATTGAAAATGGGACCCTATTTTCAACCTTTTAGTTTTTTGAAATTTTATGAGATCTAACGTATCTCAGAATATAGCATTTAAACTCAGAAAATTAACCTTAAATCCTATTAGGCCCTCCTTCTAGCGCCAAAGAAACTGTTGATGATTGTTTTGAGACAGTCATAACAATTAGTTAAAATTCACATAAAATGAACCAAAACTGACTTGAAAGATATGAAGGAATCGGTTAAGATTTGCTTAATCCCAAGTTTAATATGGTCAGGTCTTGACCTGTCGGACAAATTTAGTTGGTCGATGTGAAGCTGTAATGTTCAAGGGGCCTTACGTAATTTAGGGTTTCCTGTTGGTTAACTGGACTCAAACTATGCAAAAGATCATAAAAAATCAGCATGTTGTTCATTTTTTTTGCATAAAAATGCTGTTGTGCTACAAAGCTTTAAATGGTTTTCTTGAATTATTGCAGCCTTCTCCTCTTGAATATTATGAAACCTATCTACTTTCAACTCAACTATGCATGCTTCTTTCAAATAGGATACAATTTCCTTTAAATTTCTACGTTTTCAGCTAAGTATTTTCAGATGGGTTGGGAAAAGTTAGAAACATCTAATCTAAACTTCATTCATTCTACCAAAGGATCTAATTGTTCTATTATGCACTTTATAAATCATACAATAACTTGATCAAATCCACAGACAAAAACCTTAGATGTAAGTTCTAAGAATTTTCACAAACATACACTTAAGATTGCAAGCTCTAAGAGAAAATGTTTCAAACATAATGAAGAGCAAGAAAACACTCAGAAGATAGATACAGAATTCCAGATTCAATCGTATTAGAAACAAATAGTCATATAAGATTTACAATGTCTGAATGACTCTTAGCTTCAATGATCAAACTACAGAAAACTTACAAGCTTTATAGATACAGTAAGGAAGCTAGATGTTCCACGCATTCCTTATTGCAGACACAGGCGACCTCCTTCTTCTATTCCTAAACTAAAAGGTTTATCTATTCTAAATGTTATGCTTTTACAAATCTCTGTTGCTACAAATCTCTATGTAGCCCCTGTGTAAAGTATTACAATGTAGAGAGGCACAATATATAGACTTTGATTGTCCTCAATACAACTCAAAACCCTAGTTTAAACCCCGGTTCAAACCTCTAGTTACAACAGTAAATGCTGGAGAACAAGCCTCCAAAAATATCTCTAAGCATACATCCAATATGGGCGAAATATGCCATTTTGGAAACCCTAGCAGCTCAATAATAACTTCTATGGTCTGCTGTAATAATGTCTCCATCTGCATTTTGCCTTTATCAATAAAGACCCTTGACTTCCTTGCCCTTCATCCTTATCTTCCTCTGCTCCTGAAATCGGATTTCCTCCTTCGTGATGTCATTGTCATCAAGTTTCAGCCCCTTCCTCAACTGCAAACCTGCAAAAACGGATAAGCAATAAGTATCATCATTTAATAAACCTACAGGAAGAAAAATAACTGCCAAATCTAGTCGTGACTATGTGAACGCATCAATCAGGCCCTGAATCCGTGAAAATCACGAGTCAAAAATGCATATACAATGCTAAAATCAATCGGATCAACTATCGTTGACCAGGACCATGCATTCGGGCTTCAAAATTGACCTCAAAATTCTAATCGCTTAGTTTTCCCGCCTATTTCTTTGTTTAAATCTTTGTATATCGCCATGTATGTAAATTATATACAAGTCAGACGTATACATCGATCTAACTCTTCTTAACCTTCCTTCACGTCCGCACAATGTATAAGTGCATTTGTATCTTTTAGATATTCAACTCGGACGTGATACAAGCACTTAAATCTAACTTCAGATTCATTTGGATTTCGGCTTGTATATATCAAAAGCAATGTATGTAAAAATATACAATCTGAAATTTACAATGAATTAACATTGTTTGAAAACTCATGTAAGTCCGCGTTGTATATAGCACTTTGTATCTTCCGATATACATTTGGGCTTGATACAAGCATTAAATCGGTTTTGATTTTCCTTTGATTCCACCATGTATAAGCGCAATGTATATCGGCTTGTATATAAAAATATACAAACCCAATATACATTGAATTAACTCTGTTTCATGAAATTTCGGCTCCGGGCAATGTATATCCACTTTGTATGTTTCGGGATGTATGCATATCGAAACATACATACAAGTCGAAACATACAAAGGCTTAATCCAAATTTATAAATGCTTCGGGTCCGGCCGATGTATAAAACACTTGTATCTTTTAGATATTCAATTCGAGTTTGATACAAGCATTAAATCAGATCATATTTCATTTAGATTTCGGCCTTTGTATAAGCTGTTGTATATTGCAATGTATATGTAAATATACAAGCTAGAATTTACAATGAATTAACATTGTTTGAAAAACCTTTTAAATCCGCATTGTATATCGGGCCTTGTATACTAAGAAACCCTCTTTTCAAATCCGCGGATATACAATGAATTAACCATATTTAAAACCCTTTTCATGTCCACCATTGCATATTTGCATTGTATATAATTCTAACATACAAGCCTGTGGATATACAACAAATTAACCGTGCTTCATAAGATTTGAATTCCGCGTGATGTATATTGCCAATGTATATTTTACCTTGTATATTTTGACCTGCCAAAACATACAACGTGAGATACATGCAACGGAACTTAGACATCAATTTATTTAAACCTAAAACCACTTCGGGTCCATCCTGTATGTGTGCATAGAACCTTTATCGAAAATGCATACAAGGAAAAAAGATATACAATTGCCCTTGTATATGAAAGCGATGTATAAAGGGCAATGTATGTAACATTACAACAACCCAACATGCAAACAAATAATGCATATGCAACCCAATAGCCCACGCAACTAAGTACAAAAACAAAACCCTTTGCATATACAAATGACCCTGTATATGCAAAGCGATATACAAACTTGAATATACATTTTACCAAAATGATCATATCTTGCAAAATATGGCAAATTTTAAGATGGTTTAAAAAGCAACCCTAGCTCATTTTTCACAAGGAATCCAACCGTATTATGCACTGGCACTAAAAATGTATTTTTTTTTCTCTATTTTTAACAAAGTTTGCAATTTTCACTCTCTTTTCCCCTTTACCACCAAACAAAACAACACACACAAAAGCAAAAGCAACAGCCACAGCAGGGGTCCTCATTTTGCTAAGGAGTAAAATAGGCCATTTTGTGAACATCATAACAAGCCTCTAGGCAACCGGAGTCACGATTTCGAGCATACAACACCAGGTGGAGAGGATTTTTGAGGTTGGAGACATGGTGTATTTAAGGCTCCAACCCTACAGGCATTCCACTCTCAAGAAGAGTGGAGCAGAGAAGTTAAAATTCAAGTTCTATGGTCCTTTTAGGATTGTCAGACGAGTGGGTGAGGTGGCTTATGAGCTTGAGCTTCCATTAGATAGAAGAGTACATAATGTGTTCCATGTTTTGAGACTGAAGAAAGCTCTTGACCACAATATAGTTCCTTCTGTAGAGCTTCGTCCATTGGACGAGGAGGGTAAGTTGATCCTAGTACCTGAGGCTATCATTGACACCCGAGAGAGATATTTGAGGAAACAGGTTATCAGAGAGTACTTGGTTAATTGGAAGAATCTGCCAGTTGAGGATGCCACGTGGGAGGGTGAGCAGATATTACAACATCTAGAGTTGAGGTTGCTTGAGGACAAGAAATCTTGGGGAGGGCGGACTGTAATGTCCCCCACTTAGCTCATCACTCCGGGAGATTAGGGTTAGCCTATCACAAGATTCCCATAGGCTAACGGTAGTGTTTAGGGAGTCAGTTTGAGGACTTACTATTTATAGTAAGTTGTGATAAAGCTGCTTTCCATTTTTGGCAGGGCAGTGTAGGAGCTTAGGCACAAGATTTAGGAGTCGAATCTTCTAGAGCTATGTCGATTGTATATAAGTTAAATTAAAGATTTAACTTATTACATTTGGTGGTTACTTTAAGTTATAGTATAATTTAATGTTATAACCTTAAGTTATATTATAATTAACTTAAAGTTAAAAAGGTGTTGTGCCTAGGAAGGAGCACCCATCCCATGAGGAAATAAGGGGTTGTTTTAAAACTAAAAATATTATATTTCCCTCTCTTTCTTAGGCGTTGTGTTTGAGGGAGTTATAAGGGCAAAAAAGAGAGTTCATTTCTGGATGCTTGCTAATGTGATTTTACTCTAATATTGAGTTGCTCGAGCACTTGGGGTTTTGAGCTTGGCTCTTTGGCTTTAATCTTTGATTTACAGAGATTGGAAACCTTTGCATTTTGGCTTTCCTCATGTATGAGAGAGTGCATCAGGAAAGGGTTGAGGAGGCTTCATCCAGGAGTCTTAGTTGTGCTTTCAGGAAACCATTTTTTAGGAGATTCGAGTATGAAATGACAACATCTTTTTAAAGTTCTGATTTGCAGCTGTAGTAGTATTGTTATGGAGCAGATTTAGTGTTATGGAAGAGGGTTTTGACTGCTGTGTGTGAAGTTTCACTCTAGCCTTACCATTAGCCTGCTGGTCGTACCACTTGCAAGGCCGTACTTCCTCTTTCCTTACATTTTGTCACTTTACAATGGCTGATATCATTCCCATGGAAGTCGATTAGGGGTTGAGGTCATTTGCTAATCAAAACAAAGAGGAAAAAGGTGTTATTTTCTATTTTGTATGAAGTTTGTTGTTGTTCCAAGGCCGTACTATGCTAGGAGGTGACGTGGGCTTTCTAGAAGGCTTCCTATTTCATTTAGCACCTTTACATTCTTCCATTCTTGGCAATTTGTGACTGTTTCAACACTGCAGCAACTGGATTTAGCATTGTTTATTCCATGTATGCGTTTTGAAGTGATTTAATGGCCATGTAATGCTACTCCAATTTTTGACAATGAACAAAGTTGGAGTTTTCCAACTAGGTATTTCATTTTAATTAGTTTTGGTACATTTTGTGATCTGGGTTATCTTTCATTTTTGCAAAATAGTTGTATATTTTCTAGGGTTGTTTATCTACTTCATATTATGCACATGCAATGCAAAAAACAAATATGCAAAACAACCCATAAAACATAAACAACAGAAAACACAAAAATATCCAAGAAAATCAGTTAGGGGAAACACATTCAGTGGGGTGTATGTTATAGAATTGACCACTAGAACATATCATCACCAAATAGATATCATTAACATATCTGAACCACATGTAATGATCTTCAACTATGAAGGCATACTGACCCAATCTCTGTCACTTATTCTGTATACTACCCATACTTAGTCATTTTAAGCTTCCAGACCAGAATTCTTTTATGCCTTGTTGTCAAACCAAATTTGATCTACCGGAGTAAAGTCTCTTTTCCTTGTTGGTGGAATCTCTTTGCCTTGTTGTCATCAATAACATCATTCAATCATTCATCAGAGTAGTGTCTCTTGCCAACAATCTCCCCCTTTGGCATTGATGGCAACACTTAGTGAAAAATGCTTGTCTGCTCCCCCTTACTATATACACCCTATTTTTCTTCTCCCCCTTAGGTGTTTGCCCATTTTTCACTGATTCTCTTCGCCATCTTTGACATCAATGGGAAAGGTGTATGTACAAGAGTCAAAATTTTGTCAAGACAACAAAAACTACAAAAATTGTTATATTTTGTCGCATATGTATAGGCACAATCTTCAACTTAATTTGTTGTGGGTTGTAGGATGTCATTAAAAATGGTCTTGATTTGAACTAACTCTTCATACCAAATCTTTGCATTTTCTAAAATTTGAATATGGCCATTTATTAGGAAGACTAATTTCTCTGCCTTTTGTATATCAGAGGGTGTGTTAATTAGTGCATCTACTTGTAGTGCTTCTATTGCAAGATTTGACATTGAGTCTAGCTTAGGACTTATTAGTCCTCTCAACTGACACATTCTATTTTTCATTTGATCCCTCTTATTAATTAGATTACTTAAGTCATTATGAATATTGATAACTTGTATCTCTTTGCTACATACTAACTCAACTGCCGGATCAAATGACTTAGAGATATTTGTCAGCTGCAGTTTTATATCCTTGATCTTTTCTTCTAAGTCCTTTGTGGCTTCTAGCCATGATAAACGAAATTTGTACAAATCACAAGCTTCTCTAATAGCACTCTGTATACATTTTATTCCATCATCCAATAAAGTTTTATCATTGATCAATGTGGTCTTCAACTCAGTTAATCTTTTCTCTTCAAACTCTTTTCTTACTTTCAAAATATTCAAAATGTAGAAACGACAGCAGGGTTACCACTTTCGTCAGACAGGGTTGCTCAGGGAGATCATGGGTCACCCAGGGAGATCCGGGGTGAAGCAAGGAAGAATGCTGAAATCAGGGTGGCAGAAGGAAAAAAAGAGGAAAAAGATGATTTCTACATCAAGAAACAGGTCAATCATGTGGAAGAATCCAAATCTCCACTTGTGTCTATAGGATCACTCAGGGAGATCTAGAAATAATAGGGGGAGATTTGGATAGGAAGGTCGAAACTAAAAATAGAAAGCGAGAGAGGGATCGGGGGACCTCTAGAAGGCTTCTGTGAGGTGCATTAGACGAAATACAAAGGGAAGAGGTGAAAACTCACCTACAAGACACTCACAAGGCTTAGGATCAAGGTCAAAAGCCAGAAGACGCAAGTCGACAAGTGTTGCAACAAGCGTTGAAAATAGGGAAGAAGGAGAAGAAGGAGAATTGACAAAGCAAAAATGAAACAAAACAAGAGGAGAGGACACGTCGTCAAGAGGCATGCTGCGCAAAAGATTTATTTTCACGCTTACATGTATGTGACAAGGTTCTAACTCATCATAGGGGTCCTCATGGAGGCAGTGCATGATTTTTATTCTTACATATTTGCCCCCTTCGAGGACAATAGTCTACATGAAAGGTGGACAGTGTTCCCAAACTAGGCCTTACCTGTTATCGATTTTCCACAATTTGTACCTGCAATAACTAGTATCAGTCCAGCATCTAAATATATCGAAACAAGTAATGAAAACTAAAATGATGAACTTACCATGGATCGTTTGAGTTTGACTAGTCGCTTGCTTTTGTTGGTTTGGACTTGTAGGCATGAGAGCACGCAAAACGATGCATGAAAAAAATGCACAAAAGCAAACTAGACTAAATGCATAAAATGAAACTAAGCTAAGGGCAAACGAAGAGAGCCAAATTGTGAGATCGAAGTGAAACGGTGACGGAATCATTCGTGTGAGTAGTCGATAGAGAGGTATCATCGAGGGGATCGCAGAGATGGCCACCTCTTCCTCAGCCGCAGAGAATTGGGTAAGTAATCAATGAAAAACTCTCCTCTAAACCCTAGGTTGAATTTTGCAAAAAATAACTTGAAATCGTCTGTTTTTGATGATTTTTCTTGTTGCACTATGTTTGTCTTGCTGTTTAGAGCAGGATTGGTCTTTTGTTCTCTGAAATCGACAGAGAAACAAAGTTTTTGGACCAATTTTTGCTTGAGGGGGTCGCTCATAGGATTGCCTCTTCTGGCAGGCAGGGTCGCCCAGGGGGGTCCTGACTGACAACAGGGTCGCCCTGGGGGGATCCTGCTTTGCAAATAGGGTCACCCAGGGGGATCCTGACTGACACTTGTGTCACCCGGGGGGTGACCTTGTAGGACTGATTTTTGGATGCAATTGATGTTGTTTAACACTTCTTTCGCTCTGAACTGACATGAACTTGGTCACTTAATCTACCTGTTTATTACAATTTTTGATGGTTTATACACTTTTTTGTGTGTTTACGAGTTTATGAGGTCTAATCTAAACTTCTCTTTTGATTTCACAGGAGGGGCACATTCAATGGAATGCGGGCCGAGAGCAAGGGTGGCTTTCAGGGATGTTTGCTTCCCTAAGTGCAGAGGACCATACCCTATTGAAGAGGACAGACCTTGGCAGAGTTTGTCATGTTCCTATGATCCATCTTGTATCTCAGATATGTTGTGATATTCTGACTTATTGGGGTCCAGATAGGAACACATTCAGGTTCCTATAGATTTCAGGAGAGTGGACTATCACTCTATATGATGTATATCGTATCCTTGGGGTCCCTGTGAGAGGACGACCTTTAGCTCTTCCAGTTAGTGAGTCCTAAGAGGAAAAGACTTCTTGGGCTACTTTCATGGGGGTTAATCATCCTGAAGACCAGACAAGAGTTCTACTTTCTTCAATGCCTCGACGCTGTATCCCACTTCTGAGGAGGTTTATGATTGGCTTGATTGCTTCGAGGCTATCGGGAGACAAGGCCTCGGCTCTTTTGAGATGGTGTTGGGCACCCATCATTCACGGTCTAGAGGAGGGCACAATTTACGCATGGGGACCTAACATCCTGGCTATGGTATACAAAGATTTTTATCAGATCTCTCGGCGAGGGGCTCTAGCTTTCAGCAACTCTTCTTTGATTATGACATGGATCTTTGAGCATATGAGGCCCTATCAGAAGCTTATTCCTCTTTCCAGATAGGCAACTACCGAGAGCAGTGAGGTGGGCACATATTGGTCATTATGATGCTACACTTCCCACTGTTGCCACCCTCATAGATGATGATGTAATTTTTTATCCTTATTGTGACATGGAGGGGGCTTGGCCCCAAAATGGTGAGGTGAGAACATACTGTCATGAGGTTCTAAAGATCACAGATCGCAATGGTCAATTTAAGACTCATTGAGTAGATCAATCCTTGTAGCAATTTGGAGAGGATGTCCCGAAGGACTTGCCCCCAGTGTCCACTTGCTATAGGATCGTTCAGGAGATGGGGGAGATTGGATAGAGGAGCGTTGTCTAAACACCCTTGACTCCAAGTGTTTTCATTACTAGAGCTTCTAGAGGAGGACGGAGGGGAGGGAGAGGGACTCCTTCCCGATCTGTGACTGTGGTCGTTGATTCAGAGTCTACTGACAAGGACTATGTTCCTGATAGTGATGATTTGTCAAATGAGGCTCCTCTCAAAGATGAGGATTTTGAGGACATTGACGTCTCACATGAGGTTACTAACATCCCTGAGAGTCCTCCTATTCTTCCACAACCTCCTCACTCAGATGAGGTAATGCGTCAATTTGACCCTAACTAGTAGCTTGGAGGTCCACGTGAGTTCTGCTCTATAAGCAGTTTACTTTGGCTTCTATCTTGTCTTCTCTTTCTTTTTGGCACTGACTTGATGTTGACTTTGGTTTTGGCCTTTTAGGCAATGTCAAAGAGTGGCGGGACTTGGTTCGCGAGGTTAATGTTGGATTAACCTTCCCTTTTACTATGATGACTAGCGATTGCCTCTTGGATGATCCTGATGTGTCCCTTGCTATAGGGCAACACAGACATTTTTTCTCATGTTTACCATGGGTGTGAGATGATCACAAGTTTGAAGACCCAGGTTAGCATGCTTCAGGGTGAGAACAAAGTGCTTCGGGATATGGCCCGCCTTAATGTTGAGCGTTCTGGTACTAGCATGGTGGGATCTTCACAAACGCATGTCCACAACATAGCACATCACTCTCATAGGTCTTATGGAGCAAGAAGTGGTACTCGTAGATGGAGGAGCCGAAGCCCCAAGGGCTCTATTGGAGGGAACCAACTTTGACTTGTTTTTTCTCGAAATCATGCCCCCTTGTATGGGGAGCCTTTACTTCTCTTGAGAGCATTTTGTCTTGGCTGTGTGATACCATTTGTATGTGAAAACTTCAAATATATCTATGAAAGCTTATCTTTTTCTATGGGTTTTCCCTTGTGGAACTCTGTACTCATCTCTTGTGCAAGTTTGGAAGTTTTAAGGAAGTTTTTTATTATGTTTGACCTTTGCAACTCTTTTACCAAATACAATTATGACAACGATGATATGTTTTTGTAATTTTAAAGGACACATATATGATATGCAGTTTACGATATGATAATGCAAGCACACAAGAAATGCAGTAAATGAAACTACAATACTTTACTGAATGTCATGAGATATGACACTTGACTTTATTGCTTTGTGACTCTTTTTTCTGATTTTGATATGAATGTGATATGGGATAAACAGAATGATTGCTCTTAAACACCATTTTTAGTTTAGGGGATTGTGGGTTGTCCTAATATAAGGAATCTATTCAGGGTTGTGAGATGGGATTTTAGAAAAACTCAAGTGAGGAGTGAAAATGAATTATGGAGTGCTTCTAACTTCTAGGCTTGGCTAAAGGCTAAACACTGATCCTTATCTAGATAAGATAATTTGACAGGCTTTCAACTTAGATGATCATTAAGTTTTATAGGTGTTTGCTACACTTAGATCAGAGATGGCAAGCAAGATAGACCTGAGGTAAAGGATAAAAATGGGAAAGAACAAGGGTGCCTAGATAGAAGATGATCCTAGAGACAACTAGACTCTTTAGCTTTACTCAGCCTAGTGCGTGTGTGTGCTTTGTACCTTACTTTCTCTATTAGAATGTCACTCTTGAGGCTTTGAGGTTAGACTGATTTCCACTCTAGAGTATGAACATTCAGAAATCTTCTCTCTTTTACTCTTTTTTTGTATCTCTCTTTTTTTGCTTTTCACGTTTTTTTTGTATTTTTCCTCACTTATCTTTTCTCATTTTTTTGGATTTTCTGACTTTTCTAGAAATGAATGCTTTTGGAATTTTTGCTATGCAATGATTTGATCTCTTAATTCTCACTTTTCTACACTCTTATTTTGTTCACTCATTTTTTTATTCACTCGTATCTTAGATTTCTTCCTTCAAAGTTTTGATCTTCTTGACGTTTTTGGCCAAGAAAGATAAGGGGCTGAGTGCACCTAAAGCTTTTGTAATCTAGTCGGACTTCTCTTCTACTAGGGAAGAATTGGGAAGGTCTACTTGCAAGCTTCCTTTGAACACTGTAGGTTTGAATATTGACTTTGCGTAGACCCAACATCTTGACTCATTAAGACTAGGATCAGTGTAAAGCTAAGAGCTAGGCTTTGATTTTAGATTCACTGGGAGTGAAGGGGGATTATGGCAGATTGTCAAGGAAAAAGTGAGGGATCTCTAGGCCCTGAAAGGATGACATATATCTAAGTAACCTTGGACTCACTACTAAAAGGAAAATAGCATAAGAACAAGTCATGAACAGTAATGCAAGATGAACAGAATGATGCAGAAATGCAAGAAATAATTTTTTTTTCTACATTTTTGAGTTTTATAAAAAAAAAATTATATTTTCATGTTTTATGATTTTTTTGGTCTTTTTAGACATAATATTTCTTGAGGTGAAAGGCATTGATTGTTTCACCAAATTTCTCCCCTCCATTGTGCACAAGAGATAAGCACAGTTTCTGATATCTTCTTTAACCATGTATGGGCCTTTCCAGTCTTCCCAAAAGGTTCTCTTTCCTATTCGGTATGGTTTATCGCTTGAGCTTATTGTTTCCAATTTGGTGGTTTCTCTGGGCATCGTGAGCCGTAATAGATCCTAAAAAGCATGTTGGTGGGAGGGGGTTCAATATAGGACTCCTTCGCAATTGAGTAATTCCATCAACAGATCAAACTATCCTTGCATATAGATTTTTATTTTTGGCCTCTTTTGAATTCTTTGTAAGAATTGGAATAACTCAAGGGAAGTTTGTGGTTTCCTTTGCTTGCCAGGAGGAACAAATCTTATACTCCTCCCATTGGGCTCTAGTCTCAAATCCATGGCATACCCAATATAGCTTTTTGGTAGCTCAAAGATGACAGCATTAGAAATTAATCTTTACTTAGTGAAGATTATATTATAATTTTGTATTTTATTATTTTTGGTGTTTTATCCTCACATGTTGGGTAACACCTCTTATACCATCTGGAGGAATAATCTATTTTGATAGATTCCTCGTGGCACACACCTTATGCAAGGTGGCATATTGGAGTTACATATAACTCCATTCTTCACCTCTATTTAACAGGTGTTTTTTTCTCTCTTTCTTGACATATCCTCTGAAGCTTCTTACATCTGTAATCTTTCTTTTTGGCTTCTTGCCACTTGCATATTCACGGGGGTTTTTCTTTGCTTTTCCCCCTTTAAAAACTTGTGTTGGTCTCTGGTGCATCTTACAAATCTGGTAATATCTTTCTTGTGTTGTTTATCTACTTTGCATGTTTTGATTAGTACTTCGATCCTACAATTTTCCTTTCATGGTATCAGAGCATACTGCTAATCATTGTGCAAGATTTTTTGCTAGATCTGTTGTAGGTGACATTAAAGACCTGCACACATCAAAACAAAGACAAGAAGCGTTATCTGGTTCATTTTTTTTCAAAATCAATTTCACTTCTAAGAAAAATTACTATTCTTGTTTGTTCAATTTTTTTTTACAAAAATTTAGGTCTGTGTGAAAAAAAATTCCAGCATGTTTGTTTTAATCAATATCTAGGGTTTATATAAAATTCATGTTCAGAAATTTTTTACAGAATTGTTGCATGGTCTGTAGCATTTCTAATTTTTTACAAAATTTTCGACATAGTTTGTAAAAAATTTAGATCTATAAAAAAATTCTTCTCTTTAAAAAAGAATTAATTTTTTTTCATGCTACAAAAATTTCTATTTCTTTTCAGATTATAAATCATTTTTTTTTTAAATTGCAAAATTTTCAAAAAAAAATTCTATAGTTTTTATAAACTATATTTTACATTTTTCATAGTTTAAAAAAATTAAACAAATTTTTTTTTAATAAAAATTAAAAACTTAAAAAAATAATTTTTTGGGGGGACTTCACTAGCCCTAAAGGCCTCGGCCCATGTAGGGTTCAAATTTTAAAATTTCTAAAATTAAAATCTTTAAACTTTTTTTTGTTTGCAGGCTAGGGCCTGCGGGGGAAGTAACCCCCGCCAGACCCCTCCCTGTGCAGTTCTCCCACCATTGGCCTCTGCCACCACTGCCATGTGCTGCCGGTCTATGCTTGGCCCCTCCTGCTTCTGCAATTTCCCTACCGGCCAAAACCCCTCTCGGCTCCTCTACCCCTCCTTATGCAAGGTGGCATATTGGAGTTACATATAACTCCATTCTTCACCTCTATTTAAGAGGTGTTTTTTTCTCTCTTTCTTGACATATCCTCTTCACGGATATCTTCTTCTTCATCATCTTTTCATTGAGAAGCTTCTTACATCTCTATAATCTTTCCTTTTGGCTTCTTGCCACTTGCATATTCACAGGGGTTTTTCTTTGCTTTCCCCCCTTAAAAAACTTGTGTTGGTCTCTAGTGCATCTTACAAATCTGGTAATATCTTTCTTGTGTTGTTTATCTGCTTTGCATGTTTTGATTAGTACTTTGATCCTGCAATTTTCCTTTCAGTCAGGGTCATTGATACCAACTGTCACTCTCATTTTCCACTCTCTGTGAAAGATTCCTTCACTTTATTCATCTTCGTCAAGCAATATCTTCACCATTTCTATTTGTACCCGAGGTGCTTCCCATTCACCAAGTTCGTTTGATTGAACCGAGGCAAAAGTGGTTGGTTTCTCTTGTGGTTTGGACACTACAAACATCTTAGGTAACACCCCTATAACATTATTGATTCGTTGTTCAGAGAATATTTCTTTTCCATGTGTAATATCGATTGATGCGAGTCCTATGTTGGGGTGAGGGGCTCCTAATTCTTTAGGTGTATCGAGGAGATGTGACTCACTCAGTGGTGATAGTGGCGTGTACCCTTCTGTCATGTCTTCTTCGGCATCCGAGAAAGCATGTGAGGCCATATCTCTCAGATCTAATGTGGCGATTTGAAATACCTGCTCTTCGGTTCTATGAGGCTTTTCCCCTATGCATGCGAAAAGTTTATAGACTTTGTGGAAGCCAATGGTGAGTATCTCTAGGGGGAATTGAAGTGGTCCATCCCTTTCAATCAACTCCATGATTTCGATTGTCTTTTGCTTGGGGACTACTTCTTTTTGCTTTGGTGACGGCTTATTTTCTAGAGTTTTGATGTATGTTGTATTCACGGTCTTTTACAAGGTTCCCATCCTTTTGATACATATCGATTGCGGTGTTGGACTTGGGATTGTTAACTTGTTGATAGGGAGTTTGTAGTCTATCAGAATTCCTATGTGTTTGTTTGGGACGTTAGACTTTACCATGCTAAAAGGTTTTGGATCTCCCTGCGCAACATACACTTTCCCTAGATGTAGGAATCAAACTTCTTGAAAAAGCGTAGATGGCACAACTTTCATCCTGTGTATCCATGATCTTCCAAGAATTAAGTTATAACCTATGTCTTTGTCTATGACATAAAAAGTAGTCGAGATGGTCTTGGGACCTAAGGTCACTGGAAGAGTGATTTTTCCTATGGTGGCGACTTTCAAATTATCATATACACTTAAGGTGTCCCTTGAAGTGGTGATGTTGGTGTGTCCGTAGCCCATTCTCTCCAAAAGGGAAAAAGGAAGTATGTTCACTCTAGCACCATCATCAACTAACATTTGTTTGATACATGTGTCGTAGACCCAAACTTGAAGATATAGCGCAGGGTCTCCTTTTTTTGTTAATTCTGCCTCAGAGGGCATCTGTTGTAAATCAAAGAAGAACCCTAGATCTTTAAGTTCTAAGTTTGGTGGGGTAAGGTCGTAGTCTATGTGATTGATTTGTTCACTTGGCAATGGCATGATCTGGTCAAGATATCTCAGGCCTATGGCTTTTAACAAAGCTGAACGATGTGAGGGGTAGTTTCTAAGCAAATCAATGAATGATATGTGAGCATATGATTTCTTTAGGTCTTCTATGAGCTCATAAGGTCTGACTGGAGTTGGTATTGGTTCAATTACCAAAACGGTACCTTCACATGCTTCAACCTGCTCATTGTCTTCCTCATGACTCTCTTTTTCTTCATCATGCATGATCTCAACCAACCCCATCAATTTAGTTTCTCCTTTTTATCTTAGTTGAGGTGGGACTTCGGTGTTGCTACTTTGAGTTGACTTATCTGTATTTGGTGTCTCGGTGTTCTTGTGTGTAGGGAATGGGTCCTAATAAATCCTCATGTTTGCATTTTGAGGTGCTCTGGGAGCTTGGTTTTCCCTTGTATCTTTAATGCCAGGGGTGATCTGTTGCGGGTTCAAGAATATTTCTATGCACAAGTGTTGTTGATCCTTCGGAAGCTTTTCTATGAATCTATTGTATTCCCTACAAGATTCTATGATGTGTCCTTTTGCTCTATGAAAAGCATAATATTGATTATATTCATAAGTGGGTCTTTCATACCTCCCATCATTTGCATTCCCATTTTTGTCGCGGTTCTAGCCTTGATAATTATCTCAAGGGTAATACCCATTGTTCCTAGGCCGATCTATAGCATTTATGTTAGGAGGGTAGTAATCTCTCCCATTGTAATCATCTCTTATCCTTTTGATTGGGGCTTGATTTGTTACCCCATCTGTGGTTGCATTCCTATTGTTTTTGAGAATTTTGACAATAGAGATATTATTTCCAATGTCTTCTTTTGTTGTTTTTCCATTTGAACTGTAGACCTTCCTACCACTATCGATGGCGGCTTGTTCAATTCTTAAGGCACTTTCCAACGCTTCCTCATAGGATTTGTATGGTAGTTTTTGGACATCTTCTCTCATGTCTTTGTTAAGGGCATGCAAGAAGAGGTCGCACAGTTCTTGATTGTCCATGTTAGGAGCAATGGTTGAAGAGTAGAGCACTTTTCTCCATTGGGTGATGAAATGTGTTATGGATTCATTCGGTTCTTGTTTCATCGTGAGGAACTCTCTAATTCTTGTCTTTACGAGTTTGTTCATGTCAAATGCCATGACAAACTCTCCAATTAGTTGTCTGAATGAGTGGATAGAAGCCTCTGGAAGACAATAATACCAATCCAGTGCAATGCCTTCAAGTATTTTTGGGAAGATCTTCGCGACAACTCCATCCCAAGGAGTTCCCTTATAGCTGTAGTATAAGCTTTGATGTGGGAGTTTGGGTCATCCTCTCCCTTGAACTTCAGGAGCTCGGGTAATGGCTAGGGTAGTTGTGCACTCCTTATGCTCTGATCTAGAGGTTCCTTTAGATATTTGAGGTATGTTCCCAGGAAAGCACTCTGAGATTACGGGGTTAGTAACAACCCTGTGGGTGCGCTTTGATAACCCATCATTGGATTTGCTAGACTATTCTAAATAGGAGGATTCCCATTTAGACAAGTCTCATTGCTAGCATGTCATGAATAGTAGTTGAGGTAAGGAGGATTTTTTGATGCCCCCTGGTCCTGTTCGTGAGATTTTGTTCTTTTCTCTGGAGCATCTTGTTCTGCTTCTAGGATCCTAATTCTTTCTACTAAGTTTTTGATTACGTCTATGGGAGTTGCAGTTCTAGGGTTCTCTACATTTCTAAGATGTTCTCTTTGACTAGTTTCACAGCGATGGGCTTCCTCTCATGCGGCCCTCTCTTTTTATTCTTCTTCCAAGGCTATCCTTAATGCTTCTTGAGCATCCTTGGTTTATTGTAAATGCCTTTCTAACCTGCTGACCTCTCCATCAAGGTGCGTGTTCAATGTACTTGTGGAAGGTTATTCTAGTCGATGTATTTCTAATCTTACCCTTCTAGCTTTATCGGGAGCATTTGGGATGGCTGAGTCATTTTCCCAAGCTAGGTTATTGAAGGATAGAGAGTGCCTGGACTCTCTCGGCTCATGTTCATAGTCGTAATAGTTGGTAACAAGTGCATCTGGATGAGGCGGCACATACTTATCAAAAGAGGGGGTTTCAGGTTTGTTTGAGGGAATGCTTCCCAGGTTCAAGTCTGGTTCTGTCATATTCAGGGGGTACCATAAACATCACAGAATAAATAGAATAAATGGTGGTGCAGATGATGGAAGTTGAAAAGGCTATAAGAAGCAATGAGAGAATGTTTGAATGTTTTCAGAATGTTTTAGCAATGGGAATGCAAAGTACAAGATTAGAAGATTATGTATTTCACGTCGGGTTCACCAAAATATGTACACTCAAAATCATGACTCCAGTTGCCTGGAGGCTATCAGGTCAGATCTCAGCATGCAAACGGACCCTTTCCCTCCTTGCCACGGAGTGATCTGCCATGTCACTCTCACTCACGTGGAATTAGCCAGTCGAGAGGAGGTGAAACACGGTGGGGATCTAGCTCATTGGAGAGCTGGACTTCATGAAGGGGGGTCGGCAAGTTATGTGGCCTTTGTTGTTGTGCATTTTGTTGTATGTTTCATTCAGTTGTTGTGGTGGTTGAGATAACCCTATGACCCGAAGGCTCACTAGTCTCTCTTCTTCTATTTGGATTCCTTGAATTCCATCTTTGTGTGGGCAAACAGTTGTTCTCGTTGATGATTTCTCTTGTCTTTGTCTTTGAGAAATGATCTGTGTAGTCGCAATTGTCTAATTTCCTCAATCAACAAGAGAACAAATGGATTGTCTTGTGGTCGAATGTGTGTCTGTTGTTGTGGTCGCAGATGAATCTCCTCAATCTCATCTTGGACAGCTCTCACCCACTCTCCTCTCACTCCTAAACACATACGTGAATCAGGATAGAGGAAGTTGTGTGAATGCTAACTCTAACCATATCTAGGGTTTTGACCTAGGGTTTGACTTATGTTTTGACTTTGCTTGTACCTTGTGATGAAATCAAGAGTTTGTTTGAGATCTTTTGAAATGTGTTTACCTCGTGATGGAATCGAGGGTTTTCAATGTTGTCTATTCTATATGAATGCAAACTAAATGACATACAATGCGTCTTTTTGGTATTTTTTTTAGAATATTCTGGAAAGGAAAATGCTTCTAATCTATGAAGAAATATGTATGCAATCCTATATGTCTTTTCAAATGCAATGTGTAATCTATGTTTTTGGGTTTTTGGTGTTTTAAATGCAATTTAATCTTAACAAAAAGGAAAGATGCTTTTTCTAACAAAGTAGATCTAAGAATGCAAAAATGACTAATCTAGCATGCAAGATCTAATCTATCAAGGAAAAAGCAAGAATGTTACTATTCCTGAGAGCAAGATGATTGTCTAGTTACTATGAAAGCAATAAAAGAACCTGAATAGATGAAGATTTGAAGACTCCCCTATCCCTCAGTGATCCTTGTGTAGGCAACCTCGAATCCTTTTGTGACAGAAGTTGGTTCTCTTGATGACAAAATGACCCAAAGAAGCAAAAAGAAGCTTTTGTGAAGCTTGTGTGAGCTCGATGTGAGCTTTGAATTGAGCACAATGGCTAAAAATTGAGTAGTGTGATGCTGCTTGATTGAAACAAAGAAAATAAAAGGCACTTACGTCCTGTATTGAGCATATGGATGCTAGGTTGGAGAGAAAACTTGGCAAGAGCTGGTGCAAAATAAATTTGCCTCCCTTTGTGCTTGAGGGAGGGGGTATTTATAGGTTTGAAGAATAGATTGGATTAAAGAGTTAACTCATTTGATTGATGAGTTAATAAGAATAGATTGGGGAGTTAACAAGGTTGATTGCCTAGTGAACTCAGCAAGAAGAAGAGTGATGAAGCAATGATAGCTTATCACTGAAGAAGAAGAGGGGTTAGGAGAAGTGCATGAGATTGATTGGAGAGTTAGTTATAGATCAAATAGATCTAATTATGCATGTGTGGGTCCATAAAATAGTTAACTTTATATCAAGGATCAAAAATCATGCAAACAGAAAGAAAAATGGGTGAAAACATAGCAAAAATGCGAGAGAAACTTTAGTTTTTCCACGTGATAAAAGATGGTAGGGTCGCCACTTTCATCAGACAGGGTTGCCCAGGGAGATCATGGGTTGCCCCAAGGGCAACCATGGGTCGCCCAAGAGATCCGGGGTGAAACAGGGCAGAATGCAAAAATCAGGGTGGCAAAAGGAAAAAGAGAGGAAAAAGATGATTTATGCATCAAGAAACAAGTCAATCATGTGGAAGAATCCAAATCTCTACTTGCATCTATAGGATCTCCAAGGGAGATCTAGAAATAATAGGGGGAGATTTGGATAGGAAGGTCAAAACTAAAAATGGAAAGCGTGAGAGGGATCGAAGGACCTCTAGAAGGCTTCTATGAGGTGCACTAGACGAAATACAAAGGGGAGAGGTGAAAACTCACCTACAAGACACTCACAAGGCTTAGGATCAAGGTCAAAAGTTAGAAGATGCAAGTCAACAAGTGTCGCAACAAGCGTCAAAAATAGGGAAGAAGGAGAAGAAGGAGAATTGACAAAGTAGAAACGACATAAAACAAGAGGAGAGGACATGTCATCAAGAGGGCTGCTACCCAAAGGATTTATTTTCACACATGTACGTGACAAGGATCTAACTCATCATAGGGGTCCTCGTGGAGGTAGTGCATGATTTTTGTGCTTACAGGTGCTGATCAGCATACAACTTCTATTGATTTTGTGTCTGCTGTATATTCTCCTTAAGCTCCCTAAGAATGTCCTGGCTATCCTACAAAAGATCCTTAGCCTTAGGCACACAACTGTCACAAAGCAAGAAATCTGTGAAGCATGGGGCCTCATAAAGGA
Source organism: Cunninghamia lanceolata (assembly GCA_027924645.1). Taxonomy (NCBI): domain Eukaryota; kingdom Viridiplantae; phylum Streptophyta; class Pinopsida; order Cupressales; family Cupressaceae; genus Cunninghamia; species Cunninghamia lanceolata. Next base: position 2,356,797 of record BSBN01000725.1, read on the forward strand.
GTCATCTGGATAGACATGTGATGTGTAGTATTATAACAATACTCCCCCAGGTGCAACCATCTGATCCAGGCCTTTTGCTGCTCCGAAACATAGTTACTTAGGTCCCCTTCTAGCCATTTATTTACCACCTATGTTTGTCCATCCGTCTGCAGGTGGTAGCTTGTGCTAGGAGTCAACTCTATACCACACAACCTGAACAACTCCTGCCAAAATATACCTAGGAACTTGTTGTCCCTGTCACTGACTATACTCCTAGGTACCCCATGCAATCTGAATATCTCCTTGAAAAATAAATCAGCCATATGAGCAGCTGTATAGGTTGTTGAAATGGCAAAGAAGTGTACAAATTTGGTGAGTCTATCGACGACCACATAAATGCAATCCCTACCCTACACCTTAGGCAACCTTGTAATGAAGTCCATGGAGATACATTCCCACTTCTGATTGGGAATGGGTAATGGTTGTAGTAAACCTGCAGGAAAGGTATGTTCATGCTTATTCTGTTGGCAAATTAGACATTCACGAACATACTTCTACACTTCATCTTTCAGTCCCTTCCAGGTGAACCTCTCTTGAATCTATTTGTATGTCTTGAAGAATCCAGGATAGCCAGCCATTGGTGTGTCATGGAAAGTTTTGATAATCTTCTACTTAAATTGTGAATTGGGCACCAAAAATATTCTATCTTTGTACATAATCAAATCACTCACCACATAATATCTATTATCTCTGACTATGCCCTCAATGACTCTCGCAGCCCAAGAGTCCTTAACATACTCTGCCATGATCTCCTCTTTCTAATCAGTAGAGATCTCCCCAACCAAACACAAGTGAGGTCGTCTTGACAAGGCATCTGCAACTACATTTTTCTTTCCTTTAACATACTTGATGTCAAAATCATATGCCTGCAATCTGCTAACCCACTTTTGTTGTCTGTCATTCAGGGCTTTTTGGTTCATGAAGTATTTGATGTTGTTATGATCTATCCTGATTATGAATCTACCCTCAACCAGATACTGCCTGAATTTGGCAAATACATGCATAATGGCCAACATCTCTCGGTCATATACCGAGTAGCTCCTCTCCACACCCTAAAGTTTTCTGCTCTCAAAAGCTATCGGGTGCTTCTCCTACATAAGCACAGCCCCAATCCCCTCTCTAGAAGCATCACACTGTAACTCAAACGGTTTAGCAAAGTTAGGGATCGCTAATACCAGACATGTAGACATCAAGTGCTTGAACTTGTCAAAGTACTACTGGGTTGTGTCACTCTATTCAAAGGCTCCCTTCTTTGTCAGATCAATCAATGGTGTTGCTATCTGTGAGAACCCCTTAACAAACCGTCTATAAAACCCACAAAACCCAAAAAACCTGTTAAGTTGTGTAAGGTTTGTGGATGGAAGCCAATCAAGTACCACCTTAATTTTCCCTAGATCCACTCTGACTCCATCTGCACTGATAATGTGGCTAAGGTAAAACAATTCTGTCATACCAAAATCACACTTAGATTCCTTGGCATAGAGTGAATTACTCTCCAAGATTCTCAGCCCCTCTTCTAGATGTCTCAAGTTGTCCTCTCAATTCCTGTTGAATATCATAATATCATCAAAGAAAATCAAAACAAATTTCTTAAGCTGCTGCCTAAAAATTTGATTCATACAACTCTAAAAAGTAGCAGGTGCATTAGTCAAACCGAAAGGCATAACTAAAAACTCAAAATGACCGTAGTGGCATCTAAAAGAAGTCTTCTCAATATCCTATGCCCGCATCTTGATTTGATGGTATCCATATCTCAAATCAATCTTAGAGAAATAACAGGCACCATGCAGCTCATCTATCAATTCATCTATCATGGGAATTGGATACTTGTTTTTTATAGTTTTCTTGTTCCTATAGTCTATATACATTCTGATTGTCCCATCCTTCTTTTTGACCAACACAACTATAGAAGTGAATGGCCTTTTGTTGGGCCTAATATGTCCCATCTTTAGAAGCTCCTTAATGGTTTTCTTAATCTCATCCTTTAGTCTCTTCAAATGGTGGTATGGTGTGATCATGATGGGCTTAGTCCCATCCTCCAACTCAATGGCGTGCTCTATGCCTCTGTTAGGAGGCACTCCAGGTGGTATGTCCCCAAACACCTTACTATGTTTAGTTAGCAACTTTTGGATGTCTGGATGATAGCTATCCTTCTGTCGTGGTGGGGACTCTGGCATAATAAGGCACTCTACTGCCCACTTGACCTGGTCATGTCTCAAGAGCCTCTCCATTCTCTTCAATGATACAACTCGAGGTCCACCATCTGAAATACCCCTAAGGCATATTTTCCTCCCGTTATACTCAAATCTCATCTCCATCTTCTTAATATTCATGGTGAATTCCTCCAACTGGCTCATCCACTGCATGCAAAGTACCACATCTGTATCCCCAACACCAACTACATAGAAGTCATCGACTAGCTCATAATCACCCATGATTATTTTTAGCCCTGATATTCTCCTAGTGCAATGCATTTTGAATCCTTCAACTACCATTACCTTAAAGCCTTTGAATTCTTCTATTTTTAGTCCCCTACGAGCAACTAACTCCTCATCAATAAAACTGTGAGTGTTTCCTGTATCAATAAGGGTGATAATACGCTACCCACCTAGTACACCATGCACCCTGAAAGAGTCAACCTTCTAAAAACTCGACAACTAAGCAATAACACCTCCACTATCAGCACTGTGATGTGAAGCTCTCTCGTCCCCACTGTCACCATGCTCTAAATGCTAATATGACTCTATGTCTGATGCCTCTAATTGTGACTCCTCAGCTGAATACTACTCAATTAGTTTGGCCTTAGCCTTATGTGAGCACATATGCGAAGGATCCCGTGGTTCTTTGCAATGAAAGCACAACTTCTTCCTTCTGCACTCATTCAACTGATCATTTGCTAACCTGTTGGATCTATCCTTGTGCTGATCAACATCTCTATGGAAGGGTTTCTTCTCCTTCTCCTTGTCCCCCCTGTGAGAAAATCCCTTAGACTAGAATTTACTCCTCCACACTGATGACTCCATGTCTCGAGCCTTTTTCATGGCCTCCTGGAGTGTAGCAGGGTCAAAACCCTTAACCCAACCATGAAGTGGGTCTGATAATCCATCAATGAAGAGAATCCCTAACCTGCACTCAGATAAATCTGGGACCATTTAACAAATAGGTCCTAAAACTCATAGATATAGGAGTCTAACGATCCACTCTACCTTAGCTGTGCTAACTCCTTAAACTGAAGTTCTAGATCCTTCTTTTGAAATCTGTTGATCAAACGGGTTGTAAACTCCATAGACGAAGTGATCTGATCATGCCCCAATGTAACCTTCCCATTACTCCACCACTTGTGTGATACTCCCTCCAAATGTAATGCAGCATAAGTGATGGCATCCTCCTCAGGCATAGGACTGATCTGCAGGTAACTATCCAACTTCTGCACCCAAGCCCTAGCAGTGGTCTTTCGTGATCCATCAAAATAGGGAAGTGTCATCTTGCTTACTTTTTTCTGCAAATCTTGGTTCTAAGGTCTACCTCCTCTGTGAGGTCTATTTTTTATCCTAATGTTAGAGTACTCCGCAAAAGTTATTTCTGCTATGAACTCTACACTAGAAGCTCTCCAATCCCTCAGAAACTCCTCCTGAAACTTGGCATGTGTGGGATCTTGTTCAGGAACTTGGTTCCTAGGAGCAAATATAGGGATATTGGATTGGTCACCTATTGTAAGCTGTGAAGCCCTCCTATGAGTCACTGAGGCCTCATCCTCATCATCTCTAAACCTATATCTACCACCATGGTTCCTATCTCCATTGTTCTTGTCCCCCTGGTTCCTGTCGCCATTATGTCTATCACCCATGTTATGCCTGTTCCTGTCTCCGTCATTGTTCCAGTTCCTGTCTCTATCATTGTTCTAGTTCTTATCACCATTATTGTTTCTTTTCCTATCACTGTCATTGTTTCTATTCCTATCACCATTGTACCTATTCCTGTCACGGTGATTTTCCATGTTATTTAATCCATCAAGCAACTGTGCAAGGGAGTGTCCTATCTCAGCCTATGTCTCCATCATCTCCCGCCGAGAATCCCTCAACTCTCTCTCTAAATCCATTGAGCTCCTAGTGAGCACATTCAAGATCTCTCGTAAACTAGTCTCCTCAACCTCCCTGTCACCCATTTCTTATGTGGGTTCCGTAACTGGTGGTAACTCTCCTGAAAATGGGTCTGTGCGTGAAACTAAGGAATCTTTGTCAGTAGCTACAACCACTATCTCTTCCTCAAATGGATCTACAATAGGCACTGGTTGCTCAAGTGCTACAAACTGTGGTATTTCTCTTTCTTGTGTTCCTTATCTTGCCCTAGTATTTCTAAAAGGATATCTATCTATTGGTCGCATGTCTCATTTTTTCAACTGCATGTCATATTAACCCCACTGGATAGCAAGATTTTCTACTCTGATACCACTGTAACATACACCCCACTGTATGTGTTTCCCCTAACTGATTTTTTGGATATTTTGTGTTTTCTGTTGTTTATGTTTTATGGGTTGTTTTGCATGTTTTTTTTTTGCATTGCATGTGCATAATATGAAGTAGATAAACAAACCTAAAAAATATACAACTATTTTGCAAAAATGAAAGATAACCCAGATCGCAAAATGTACTAAAACTAATTAAAATGAAATAACCACTTGGAAAACTCCAACTTTGTTCATTGCTAGAAACTGGAGCAGCATTACATGGCAATTAAATCACTTCAAAACTCATACATGGAATGAACAATGCTAAATCCAGTTGTTGCAGTGTTGAAACAGTCCCAAATCGCCAAGAATGGAAGAATGTAAAGGTGCTAAATGAAAGAGGAAGCCTTCTATAAAGCCCACATCACCTCCCAACACAGTACGGCCTTGGAACAGCAACAAACTTCATACAAAATAGAAAATAACACCTTTTTCCTCTCTTTTTTGATCAGCAAATGACCTTAGCCCCTAATCGACCTCCATGGGAATGATATCAGCCATTACAAAGTGACAAAATGCAAGGAAAGATGAAGTACGGCCTTCCAAGTGGTACGGCCAGCAAGCTAATGGTACAGCTAGAGTGAAACTTCACACACAGTAGTCAAAACCCTCTTCCATAACACTAAATCTGCTCCATAACAATACTACTACAGCTGTAAATCAGAACTTCGAAAAGATGTCTTCATTTCATGCTCGGATCTCCTCAAATATGGTTTCTTGAAAGCACAACTAAGACTCCTGGATGAAGCCTCCTCAACCCCTTCCTGATGCACTCTCTCATACATCAAGAAAGGTTTCCATCTCTACAAATCAAAGATTAAAGCCAAAGAGCCAAGCTCAAAACCCCAAGTGCTGGAGTAACTCAATATCAGAGCAAATGCAAAGGTTTCCATCTCTACAAATCAAAGATTAAAGCCAAAGAGCCAAGCTCAAAACCCCAAGTGCTGGAGTAACTCAATATCAGAGCAAAATCACATTAGCAAACATCCAGAAATAAACTCTCTCTTTTGCCCTTATAACTCCCTCAAACCCAACGCCCAAGAAAGAGAGGGAAATAAAATATTTTTAGTTTTAAAACAACCCCTTATTTCCTCATGGGATGGGCACTCCTTCCTAGGCACAACACCTTTTTAACTTTAAGTTATAACTTAAGATTATAACATTAAATTATAATATAACTTAAAGTAACCACCAAATGTAATAAGTTAAATCTTTAATTTAACTTATATAAAATTGACATGTAGCTCTAGAAGATTCGACTCCCGAATCTCATACCCAGGCTCCTGCCCTGCCCTACCAAAAATGGAAACTGGCTCTGTCACGACTTACTATAAATAGTAAGTCCTCAAACTGACTCCCTAAACACTGTCGTTAGCCTACAGGAATCATGTGATAGGCTAAGCCTGATCTCCAAGAGTGATGAGCTAAGTGGGGGACATTACAAATTCCTTACTTCCTCTGGAAGTCATATGGTGAAATGCCTAAGTCCGGGTGAACAAAGTTAAGACAGGAACAGTGCACAATACCAAAGTAAAAGGGTCCACATTCCTCCACCATTACATATTTTGTCTTGCAGTTATGAGGCAACAAAGATACTTATTATGACTACCTAAATCCAGAGTTATAGCTTCTAAAGTTCCTTGGATCACTTTCTACAAGTTATTCTTCATTGGCTTACAGTCTAACAATGTTTCACAGTGATTGAGTGACAATTTGGAGATCCGCATTTGTCTGTAGTTGAATACTATGTTCTGCAATTCTAAAGGTATGAGAAGAGAGCTATAATGGATATTGGATATGATTTTTAGAATCTCATATGGTCTGCATTGGAAGTTATGATGTGACAGATGAACTGGTCAAGTGTGTACTTAAGGGATAACCCAACAGGCATGTTAGATCTATATGCGGTGAAGATATATTGTTTGAACAATCAATCTAAGTGAATGAATGATTGATCCCGGCCTATATGAAGACAATTGTATGTTTGTTTGGGTCCGCATTGTTGTTTGTGCACAGGATCAATCTGACAAGGTATAACACTTGTATACATGTTTCATGTTTGGCTTGCCGACCTGATTATAAGATGAATCTTGTTGTGGATATATATACTTGATGGATTTCCGTGTTAAAGCAAGGAAGAAGTGTGAATAGAGTGTGAATTCATGATTGTGCAACCTAAGGCAGTTTGGTGATTAGCGAAAGGAAAGTAAAGGCAGAAGAACATAGTATATATGAAGTAGAGTAGAAAAGAAGGGTAGACACTATGAAGACCTTTGAATCTATATACTGAGATAATTGGTACTGCACCACAACATTCTATAGATGCACCTGTCACAGTTCTCTCCTGGCAGTGAGCCATTTATTTCTATATTCTCTTCTCTTCTATTTGGCAATGAGCCTATTGTAGTTAGCACTTCTTTTGGATAGTGAGTCCTTGGGAAGTGAGCCTTCATGTAATTTGGTATTGTTATCATAATATATTATGAGCTAACACTCAATGTGGTTTTTCCCTTTTTGGGTTTTCCACATAAAAATCCTAGTGTCTATGCCTTGTCTTTATGGTTGTTGTTCTTATGTTTATTATACTTTCATGTTATTGAATTTGGTAATTGGATTAATGGACATGTAAAGAAGTGGTTTTGTGGAATATTGACTCACCCCCCCTCTCAATATTCTTTGTATTCAACACATTTAATGTGCATCATAAGCACTAAAATTGCCTTTTAATCCTAGCCATCCACATCACACAATTAGCTTTCAATCCTAGCCATTCATTTGATTCCCTTTCACTTTATAAATCAAACTTCATTTTCCATTCCAAACCCTCTCTCACTCACACTTCCTCATCAAATTTGCATACTTAATGACTCACTCACTCACTCACACAAGTCATTTTCATGCAATGCTTGAACTTTGTTATGTTGCAACAGTGAGCAATCAACAATCCTTCGACATCCTACATTCTTATGTGAGATCAAGAAGATCCATGGAGATGAATCAAACCTAGCCTAAAGATTGGTTTTCTTTATATTTTTGTTTTTGATGTAGAGCATGGAGGATTCAATCAAACAAACATAAACTCTTCTTCAATACAACCTAATTACAAGGCCTACAAATGCACTGAAAGTGGTTTCAAGACACCAAACTCCCACTGAACCTTCACCACACCTTGAACATCCCAAATATTATAGGATTAAACCAATAAAATGGTTTCCCAAACCTAATGTCTTCAAACAATTGTGGTTCCACACAAGAGGCAAACCTTCCTACTAGCTTTCAAGAAATGAAGTCCTTTGTAACTTTTGAATAAGACTTAATATCTTGACTATAAAAACATATTTGAGTACCCATTTGGCTTCTTTAAAACATATCTTGAAATGGGTATAGGTTGCTTTGGAAAGTATGGCTCAAAACTTGATTGTTACTGTTGTTATAAGGCCTAATTAGGCTTGTTTTGCAAAGCAAGTCTATGATATTCGAAACACACAACACAAAACTCAACTCCAAGGTGCTCCACACATTGAATGGGGTCTAAATCCACCAATTTTTTTGATTGGGACAATACCCATATCACCTTTTATCAAAACACTACCTCAACCAATTCAAACAAGCCAAAAACATAGGAAAATCAGGCTAGGGCTGCTTGGAATTTGCCCAAAACTCCATTTCCTGCAATACCCACTTTCAAAATCTGAAAGAACGTGTTAAAACCTTCCATTCCACTGATTTTCAAAATTTTTCAATGGTGGCAAGTTCTTCAAATCACGTTTTTGCCATTCAAGCTCACAAACCCTAGGTTAACATGCAATTTTTAGTAAAATTTCCATAACTTTCTCAAAACATAATAAAATTTGATGAAACCAATGCCAAATGAAAGAAGATTCAGAGAAATATCAAACCCAATTGGTTTCATGTCATTATCAAGTTGTACATGTCTGTACTAGCCTCAGGAACAGCAAAAAAAAGTTAGAATTTAGAAAAAAAATTGAGTTTTCTTTCATTATTTGATCTTCAAACGTCTTCCAACCACTCCCCCACCATTACAACAATGGATTCAGGCTATTTATGCATTTTCAAACTTGTCCCAACATCTACAAACCATCTTTTCAACTACTAACCGTTCATCTTCCACCCTATGACAAAATTGCTAAATTACACTTGACAACTTTGTGTCAATTTGACAATTTTTACAATGTTTGACAAATGATTCCAAAATGACCTTCTAAGACCCAAAATAGACTCATTCAAGTTCAAAATGGTCTAAATAACCTTATTACAACATCAAAACACCAAAACTAAACTAACTTTAGCAAGATTGCCTCATGGAGGCATGCCATCACTAGGTGCTCCTGCACCAGTTTTCATTTTCATGCTAGTTTGTGCTTTATGTTGTTTGTTAGGGTTTAGTTTAGTTTGTTGTTTTTGACACTAAACCTAATTTTCCCTAGCTACAATTTGTCTTTAAATTTCTTTTTTTGGACCTTTTGGGCAAGCAAATCCTCAAATCGATGCTTTATTAGGTTAACAGAGTCAGACCCATCAATGTAAATGTTCTCTTATGACAACAAAAACTTCATATCCAGAGGACCCAAAATAACAATATTACTGCCTTACATTAATATGTCCAAGAAAGAGTATTATCTATTATTCTACTTCACTAATCCCTTGACACAATACACTTTTCCCTATATTTGATCCAAAGCAATTTAATCTATTCCTTGAATAGATGCAATAAACTAGACATACAATATAGCAAATGTATATTGATGAGATCATAAAGCCTTGGCAACATTACTTGAAAGAAAATCATTCATACTCAAGGATACAGTCACATAACACAAACAAAAGTGTTTTTCATATATTACAATCTGAATAGAAAACTGTCATACAGAAATTTATTCATCTACAGGAGCATTCTCCTCTGAAATCCAAACTCTACAGCCTTCTACAAAAATCTATTTCCCCAACATGTGGATAACTTGTATCCAAATCCCAAAGAAAAGTCCCCCAGGATATCTCTCCCAAATCCCCCAATTACAATGCTACCAGCTCTATATATAGGGAAAGCAAAACAATTTCAAACTATGAGAGTCGGTTACAAATTTTGATTATACATGTAATTCTCCCAACCCTAGGAATTTGCATCTTTTTTCTAATTGGATTATGCTGGCAATACATTTTCTCGAGTCAATCTAGTCCGCTGAGTTAAACTAAGATTAATATTGCTCTTAAAATTTGTTTTCCTTCTCTGCCACGTCCACCTCTTGTTTTGTAGCTGCCAATGTCTGTCGTTTTTCAATGTATTTATCTAGTCACCCTCTAAAAAGCCCAGTCAACCAATTGTCTATTTTTTTTGCACCAAGGAGTCCTCTACAAGATATTTAATAGGTTCCACTTTTGGTTACTCTTGATCTTTGGTTTAGGTCCCTCATATGCCTCTTCTTTTTCTTTTACCGCGAAGATCGTGTAGTCTCTCCTGTTTGACAATTTCATTTTCAAATCCTCTGGGAGATCAATCGAGAAGGTTGTATTCCCTTACCAGTTCATCATGAACAACCTAACCAAGTATACTATAACCTGCTGACTTTATAGTAAAGACTTCAAGACATCGTGTATACCAAGAGGTTTCTCCCACAGCCTTAACATTTACTCCTCTCTATTTTAGCATCTGTTATGGAATCTAGATATTCAAAAGCTCCACACCTATGCATAGCAGGCCACTTGATGGAGAATTGACCATATTCTTGAACATATTTGGAAAGGCAATTTTATTTGATCTGTCAAGATAACACGTAAACACTCCATAAAGGAGACCTCAAAAAATAACGTAGAGTTCAAAATGAATATCCTCGTGGAGTTGGACAACACTTGACATTTGATAGAATCATTCTATCCATACTTCGTAGGACCACTAAATTTCAACTCTGGTGCCTTCAGCTGCCTTAAGATCTTTAAAAGTTGAAGTTGACCAATTTTCCCTTGTGCTCGGCCTAAGAAGTTTGCAATATACTTCATCGTTGATAAGGGAAACCGCATCACTATTTTCAAATTTCTGCAATGTTGTATTACCTTCAATGTTTCCAGGGATGATGCACCTATGTCACACTTACCTGTGCAGATCCCCTCTGGCGTCAAAACTATGGACCAGTTCAAGCATATTGCCCACGACTGTTGGAGCAAGCATTGGAGGCCGATATACACCCCTACCATCAATCTCCTAGGTCACCTTTTGAATATCACAAGGGATTAAAGAATATGTTATTCTAATTGTGACTTCCTCACTGTTCTTTAAAACTTTGGCATATCGTGCAATGAGCTCTCTTAATCTCAGCATGTTGAACTGGACATTTCATAAAACCAATCGAATCACCTCCTTTGTAAATAGTTGAATCTTCTATGTTGCATAATGTTATGAGACAAAAGCCTCTTCGTAAGTTAAATTCTTCTTTATAGTAACTTCACATACCCATACTCTCTGGCAGTAATGATTTATTAGAAGTCATTTCAAGCAAACACATCATTAGCCAATGCAAACACATCTACACGAACAATGGGTGATGATATATGCTCCAGATTTATACTTTAACCCTGACATACGATGCTGCTCATTTTATCAATTGCTAACCAGAAGGTGAAAACTTGACCATTTTGTTGTGTCTTCTCTCGATTTTCCCAAGCTTCTCCCAGTTCTCCCCCGCAAGCCATCAACATTAGTTACAACCTAACACTTTTCTGTACTTGCGGTGAAAGCAACAAAGGGACAGTATAGCGCATCCCCTTTTTTCTATTATCTCCTCCCATGATGGGCTCATGCGCTATTTTGACACATGGCATCAACATTAAATTACTTCCCTTGAATCTTTATTTATCACATCATCGCAGTCAATAGTAGAGGGTCCCTCATCCTTCCGTGATGTTTCACTATGAGGCCACGTGACACTTCATCAACGGTGCTCCTTCATTGCACTTAGCTAAGGATTATTCAGTCAAAAAACTTTATCAAAAATGCATTAACTAGTAAAAGCTCCAAAGATGCTATCAAATGGCCGAAAGGCACAAATATTTATAGGCTTAACACTAAATAGTTTATATTTTTTATTTTTATGGAAAGTCATTACATGTAGTTGTTGGTAGACAAGGCTCTAAATACAATAATAAATTCAATTTTTTTATGCAAATAAAAATAATTGAGTGGTATTAAATGATTAAGCCCATCAACTAAAGTAAATCATGAATGAACTAAATAAATTATAAGCAATCAAGAGATTAGGTGAACCGTGCAGTACCTAAATGTATGAAGTGTGTGTTTGAATCGACTATGTGTGAAGTGATTAAACTAACATTGTGTGAAGAGTGTGTTTTAACTTCGGCATTCACTTTGTATGTGTTTGTTCTTTGGCATATTTGAACTCGAGTGTTTACTTGTGTGATTCGACTAACTTTGCATGGAGTATGTTTAAAATTTGACACATATTCACTTTTTATGTGTGAAGTGTGTGTTTTAACTTTGACATTCATTTTGTGTTAATTGTGTGTGTGAAATTTAATTTGGGCATTCACTTTGTCTAGTCTGTGTATTTGAACTTTACCATGTTTTATAAATTTGGCACCCACTTTATGAGTGTGTTGGGAGTTTGGAATGTTTGAACTTAAGTTTTAATGCATGCTTGTACTAAATTTGTGTGAATGAATTATGTTTGAACATTGGCATATTCAATTTTTATTTATGTAAATTGTGTGTGTGTGAAAGTTAATTTAGGTATGTGTTTGAACCAACTTTGGAATTTGTTGTGTATCTATGTGAGCTTGAAAAAACTTTTACTTTTAATTTTTCTTTATTTATGAATGAACTTAAGCTAACACATTTTGTGGAGTGAATAAATTTCAACTATCACATTTTGTGGAGTGTATGAACAAACTTTGATATTCACTTTGTGTAGAATGCAATTGAAAGATTTGAAATTCTTTATTTTGTGTGTACAGATGAGTCTTGGATATCATTTTGTGTAGAGTGTATGAATGAACTTTGATGTTCACTTTATGTGGAATGTGCTTGAAAGAATTAACATTCTCTTTTTGTGTGTGTAGAGTGTATGAATGAACTTTGATTCACTTTTTGTGAAATGTGTGTTTGAATAAATTTTAACTTTCATTGTGTGTATGAATAAACTTTGACTTTCATTGTGTGCACATATTTATGTGAATGAACTTTGACATTTATTTTATAAAAAATTATAAAATTATAAACTCTAACCCTAATTATAAAAAATAAAACAATCAAATCAAATCTAAAAACTAAACAAATTATCAACACATCATATGAAATATTTGCAATTATGTTAAATACTAAAAGAAAAAGAAATTTCTAACTAATAGATTTGATAAAAAATAAAAAATTCTATATTTTAATCATTAAATTAAATTAAATCCCCATCTACACTTAAAATCAAATAAAAATAAAAATATAATTAAAAATAAATGCAATATCCATTTTATTAGAAAAACATAAATTTCCATTAATATAAATTTAGAATAAAAAATCAAATATCTAAAATACATTTTATTATAAAAAAACATAAAAGTTAATTTCCAAAATTTTCACCCTTTTTTTCAAAAAATAAATGTCTAAAATACATTTTATTAAAAAAAAAAGTCTCCATATATATATATTTTAATTTATCAATAAATTAAAATATTTTTTATAATTTTTTTAAATTATATAAATTAAAAGAATTGGATCCAATTTTAAATATGTGCCTTAGGATAAGGAACAATGAAAATCTAATGAGGTACAAGTTGTCTGTCAACTCTTATATAGAAATACACAATTTTGACACTAAATTAATATATTTTTACACATTACTATTTTATTATACAATCAATTTTTATTTTAATGTTTTGTAAAAAGTTTAATACAATTATAAAAACAATGTTTATAAAAATATAATTAATTAACATATGAAAAAAAATATATATTTAAAGTTAAATTGGTAAGCATGCATTCAAAAGTGGAATTAGAGCATATAATCCATTACCATCATTTAAAGAACAAAAAAATAACATTCTTGTGGAGATAATTGGAGAAGTTAAATTCCTCCATGGCAATTTGATGTTAAAGGGATCTAAAATAAGGTTAGCATATAATACACTTTTCACTCTTACACATTACTATTTTATTATAAATTTTTATTTTAATATTTTGTAAAAAGTTTAATACAATTATAAAAACAATGTTTATAAAAATATAATTAATTAACATATGAAAGAAACAAAAAGAGACTTAATATCTTGATATTATTTGTATAGTTCTTTATATCTTTCTTATTTATATAAGAGTAACTAATAAGTTAGTAATAAAAAAATATTAAAAATTCATATAATTTTTATGTTACACATAAATAATAAACCACTAAACTCTTATTTATATAAGAGTAACTAATAAGTTAGTAATAAAAAAATATTAAAAATTCATATAATTTTTATGTTACACATAAATAATAAACCACTAAACTCTTATTTATATAAGAGTAACTAATAAGTTAGTAATAAAAAAATATTAAAAATTCATATAATTTTTATGTTACACATAAATAATAAACCACTAAACCCTGTATCAGCCCAAAATTTTCATAGAAGATAAAATTTATTCTCAGCAAAATTTTGGTGGAAGAGAAAATTAATTTTCAAGGAAAATTTTGGTAGAAGAGAAAATTAATTCAGAAATCTATTCTTGGCAAAATTTTCATAAAAGCAAAGAATTGTGGCTTCTAGAGGGCTCTATTTAAATATCATTTTCTTTAAGGATAATTTTGCCAGCTTAAAATCAAAGAATTGTGGTTTCTAGTAGGCTCTACTTAAATATTATTTTCTTCATGGATCAAACAATTAATTGCAATTTTACACCTGACCATTGAATTAGGTGATTTTTATTAACAATACAATAATTCTTTTATTAACTAATATTTATTTTTGATTGTTAAAATGTGGGCTATTTTTAAATATCATCCATTTCAACAATTAAAAGTCATAAGACAAATATTCACTACTTTTTATTGTGGATGAAATGTAATCATTGAAATGGATGATATTTAAATAGTGTCAAAAGATTTCCTATTTAAAAAAATAAGAGTAACATTTAAACTAAAAGACAATTAATTACCTAAATATTAGAGCAATCACAAAAGTCGTAGCAGGAAGCAAGATATTCATGGCACCACCAAAAGTGGGAGAAGTAAATTTCAAACCCAGGTAATAGAAATTTTGATCCAGTACAGGCCTGCCAATGTTCCATGATCTTCAATTAGAAGAAACTATAATAATGAATAAATCAGGGATACCCCACCAAGCCCAGTCCAAATATCTGACAAAATATTTGAAATGTGATTTTGGGTCACACCTTCCTCCAATTCATGGAGACAAAATTGATTAATTATATATCTCTCAAGATAAAAAAGAAATAAAAATGTTTACCTAGTGTAAAGTCATGGGTTTAAAGAAATTACTAAATACCTTTCAATGAAGAAAGCAAAAGGAGCAAGGACAATGGTAGCAACCTTGTGCCTATACACTACCAATTCTAGCTCATTCCATTGTTAAGAGAAATCTTAGTAATTATGGCCATTCATGCATACCCAAACTGCAGGGACGTTATTGCTATGTAAGGCCTTGCTTTCTGAAACATCTCCATTGCCATTGAAATAAGTTTCTCTAAGTACACTCTTTCAAAAGTACTACTGCAGTGCTTCACTTGATAACACAATGTGTGCATGTTTAATAAGAAAGAACCAATATTTATAAATAATGAAAATACACACCCATGAATGTAATAATGTTGGTACAGTCATGTAATTTAAGAAAATCTTATCATGGCAAGTATTTCACCACACATAAATTTCTTTACTGTAGTGGGTTGCTTTCTTAGGTTTTGTTTCTCTGTGACCTAACATTTGAACTGAAAAAATATTTAAATATTGATGGAAAGAAAAATATATAAAAGGAAAAGCAATGAGAGCAAAAGAAAATGAAGATACGTGCATATGATTCAGTTAGCATTTAGAGTGTCATAAGGAATTTTGAGTATGGTTTCGGCTCGCCAAATGGAACAAACAATGGGGCGTGAAAAGAATGTTCTAATGGTTTTCATTTGCTAATTATTTTCTATTTTAATAACATTAAATTACAAAGATAATTGCAGAGGATAAACACAAATGGCACCATAAGGAATTTTATCTTTCTTTACTCATAGAATATGGTTTTCTCGATCAAACTTGGAACTAAAGTGCATTGTGGTGGAGACACATGTTTCAAAATTGCGTCAAGCAACAGACGTATTTCTCTGGTTGGCGGCTATGTTTGCTCTCTCATTGGCTTTATACTTGGCAATATCAATCAATCATTGCCTGGAGACCTTTGTACTATTTCCCATCGATAAATAATTCTCCTCCTCAATCTTCATTAGTAGCATCAATGTATGAATCCTGCAATACAAAGTAGGCTCCATGAAAACTTATGTTTTAATGGCAAACAAATATTCCTCCTCAAGCTACGATTTTCATCTATGCTTCCACGTTTCACACATATGTTCACCAAAACTTTTCCAACTATAATATCTAATAGAACATTATAATTTTAGCTCTAAATCTTCTATTTTGGCACATCCAAAGAGAGAATACTGGCGAAAGTTAAGGGAGTTGACGTTACTTCAAGACTCCACGTTGGCCTGCAACTTTAACTATGCTTCCATATCTTGTGCACCTGCCCACTGGAGCATCTCCAACTATATTATCTGCCACATCGAATTTGGAGAAGTTTTGGAGCTTCCTCAACAAATCTCTTTCGTGCATATCCTCCAATCATTTGATTCTATTAAAAATGCTCCTCTTCATCTAAAACAGGCTGCGGCTTATCTTCTTTGTGCTTTCACATTTGCATGCATTATTGCTATTTTGGTGCTCGCAGAGAGGCGTTACATCTGCCCAATGCATTTGCTATAAAAGCTTCTTTTTAACAATTCCAATTTGGACATATCCTTATTGCTCAAAAGAACAATATTTCCTCTTAGGACCAAACTTGAAACTTTCTGTACGCTCCAACATCTGCATGTGCACCGTCAAAAGCATTTCTAATCATCGTACCTGCCAATTGCATCAGCTTGAAAGTTTCTATCCTTTTCAACAACTCCAACGAATCCAACTAGTGCATATCTTGGGCTTGTGCATCTCCTAAGAAAATATTTATATTCTCATAAATGAGCCATAATTTTGTGGAGCTCCCACATCTTGCATTCATACTAATTCAAACCACTTCCAAGGAGTCCATTTTGTGCCTATCCTACAAACTGTATCAAAAAGATAATGTTTTTTTTCAACATTTATAATATTTCATCTTTAATAGACTACTGCCTTCCTCATTTGTGCTTTCACCTTTGTATATCTTGTAAAAATTTAAGGGAATGGTTTGCATGTTAAAAAAATTCAAGTAAGGAGGGTTTTTCTGTGGTTAATGAAATTGCAGCCAAAAAAAATTTAGTTTTTGTGCTAGAAAAACAAATGGAAATACCTTTTTAGAAGAAAAAAAAATAGATTTCTTCCATGACGTTGGATGGATTTCTCATAAGGTGATTCTTTTGTTCGTACTCCCCCTTAGATCGCCTCAAATATTGCAATTTGATACGCTCACCTTAGTTATTTGCTTTCAACAATTTTAAGATGGATTAATTTGTCAAGAAGAAACAACCCGTAATTTATTAATCCCTACCAACAAAGAGGATTTCTCAAAAATTTGAAAAAAACAAGCAAACCCACATGCAAAATTAAACAAATGAAACCCTGACATTGAGCATAACAGAAAAAAAACTAACCTTGCATGCCCTGCCTTTTATGACAATGTGCCATTTTTATGAATGGTACCGGCCTGTTGAGGGTACATCTTTGAGGCTCTTACATCGGCCTGGTGCTCTGAATCAAACATCTTTGCCCACCCTCACACACAATGGAGAAACAATTTGAACCCTTTTTAAAAAAAAATCCACTCTCTCTACAATGATAGCTATCGTTATTTTTTTGAACTATCATTTTTTATTGTTTTATGGATGACAAACTACCAAATTTTTGGCAGTTACAAGATGTGTACACATATAGAAAGAAATGTTTGCATTTTGAAATTGAAAATCCAAACCTTCCTAAAATTCAGAACAAAATTGAAATCCATTTTAAACAAAAAAAGTACAAAGACAGATTGAGGGAAAATTTATGCTGTATCATGGCCGGCCCCAAGAGGACGAGGAAGCCATGGTCATTTAATCCATTGCAGGGCTTGTCCATTTTGTGGTTTTCTGTAATATATGGCGTACAGTGTCAACTGAGATTCTCCTAGGTCAACTCCCAATCCATTTGGAAGCTGCATGCAAACATTAAATACTCAACAAAATCAACAAACCACACTTTAATAACAGATCCAGCAGAATGAGAAAATACTGAGAATATTAATCTGTACCACAAGATTTATGTTGAAGTGTATGCATCCATAAGCAATCTAGATGAGTCCATTGGCAAACATGGCAAGAGATAGAAAAAAACAATATGCACCAGACTATATACAAATGTAATGGTGAAGGAAATAAATGAAACACCATGAATTCTAAAGTAACTGCAAGAGAAATATATTTTTTTAATGTGTATATTTGTCATCGTAATTAAAACCTAAGCCTATTTTTAGGAAATAACTACCAAAATAAAATATATTTTATTAGGAAGGACTATGAACTACCAAATTTTTTGGCAGTTACAAAATGTGTGCACATATAGAATGGCCTATCGGCCAAAAAATAGAACTTATCTTGCACCAACTAAGTAAAATGGAGACCAATCACCTTCATTGCTAAGTTGTTTATCTCACAGACCTCGCATTTGTTTCTTCTTACCTCCCTTTGGTGACAATGCATAGATGCATTGCCATCTGGAATAGTTGCCATGTTAAATTTCCTCACCAACCACATGACCAAATCTTTACCGAGGGTACAAATAATATCTAGAGGCCATGAAAACTTATAGAAGACCATAATCAATTATTTAAATCCTTTCTACATAGTTGTCATGCACTGAAAAGATCAACTTCTGGGACTTCCTTTGTAAACTAGCATGTCGGTCATGTTTGCCGCAACTGAAACATATTAAAATAATGCATCATATGGTCTCCACTTTTGATTAAAATGGAATTGGAGATGTTTTAGACCAAAACAAGAAATTGGTCACCTTTAGAATTGTGAAATTTGCAACTTTCCAGAACACCAAATCTACCCTGGTCGCAGTCAGAAAAGCATTAAATAGCCCATCAAAAGTCATCCAAGAAGCGTGAAACTAAACATATGCACTACCATATGTACCAAAAAACTTTCTACCATACAGATTTGCAAGATGACCACTGAGTTGCAAAATTTTAATCGGTGAAGATTGTTGTTATATGGAGCCTAATTAGACTTAGAGGTTAAATTTTCCCACTTTTATTGGCGTGGTTTCCCCACAAATTATTTAAAGGGGGAGTGTGGGGGTGGCAGAGCCCCTCCTGTGGGCCCGGGGGGCCATCCCCCCGACGGGGGCCCAGGGGTGGAGCCCACGGTGGGGGTCTAGGGGCAACGCCCCTAGCGGGAGCTGCTGGGGGTAGCACCCCCTACCAAGAGCTCGGGGGCAATGCCCCTGAAGCAAAAATTGTCTATTATTTTATAAAGGTGTCGGGAGTTATTTTTTCTATTGGCCGACATAAAAAAACCTATTTTGTAACTGACATAAGTCTTGATAAAATAGATAAGGGTTAGGGATTCCATTGATATTGTATTGTAGCATTTACAATGGTATTGAGTTGCAAGGATTGTTGGTTGTAATTGGTTTGATTTCCTGGATAATAATATTGGACTCTTTGTTGGTGGATGTAGCCTGAGTTTGGGTGAACCACATTAAAAATTATCTCTCGTTATTATTTCTGTGTATTTTTCATTCCTCTGTGTAATCTGCATTTGCATTTAATTGATATCTTTTGCATGCAACTCCTAACAAAGATGGGCTCCGAGGTAGATTGTGTAGTATGTTGACCTAGCCTCTGTCGACACATTGAAAGGAGATAGGCACTTCAAATATGGAAAATTTTGAAGGTGCCATCACAACTCTTGCGTTGTGTGAGATCTATCTTCTACATTATATTATTTCCATTATTATATGTTGGATCCTATCAGTAACCCCCTAATTGTTGGAATTTCTTCAAATGGTCTAAGATTTCAAATTTGATGATGATAATGATAATGAAATTTGATGTAGTTGAAACCAAATTTCTGTATAGGACCTATCAACGTCTATAGGCAAATTCATTCATCATTAGTCTCACTACAAAGTATGTTGCATGAAGCAAAATTCCCTTCAATATATAATGAAAGTAGCCCTAGTATCACAAATGGGTATTGCACAGCGTGGGGTTTTTAGACCTCTATCCTCTTATGAAGATCAAAATTATAATAATTAATAATGATGATAATGAATTTCAAGGTGTCATAAATCAAATAGGTTTATAGGACCCATCAAAGCATATAGACAATATAATGTCTTTTGCCTCACTGCAAATTATATTGAATGAAGCCACATTCTCTTTGATAAAAAATAAATCTAGATATAATATTACAAATGGGCATGCATGGAAAGGTGGTTTTAAAACTCTATCCACTTAAGAAGTTCAAAATTACAACAATTTGATGATGATAATAATTATGACTTTGAATTTGTTCTAAACCAAATTGGTTTATAGGACCCATGTAAGTGTACAGATAATGTTCATATTTTGATATACTACAAAGTTTATTGCATGAAGCCAAAATCCCTTTGGTAAACAACAAAATTAGCCTTGATATCACAAGTTTGGGTGCAAAGCACAAGGCTTTTAAACCTCTATCCCCTTAAGATGCTAGTAATTACAATAATTTGATGATGATGATGGTAACAAATTTTAACATATTCTAAAGGAGATGCATAATATATGCTCTCATGAAATGAAAAATAGCAACAAGCAAGTGTACTTAGCGATAAACTTGATAGCCCTAGATGATTGTTCAAAAAAGGAAGAGGGGTCTTCCCAAATCGATGTATGAATCTCATACCTAGGTCAAGGGTGCGCAAATTTCCCGATAGAGGTCTAGTGTTGTGTATGATGGCCCATTATGCTTTGGGAGTTTCTATTCTTTGGGGTAGCTTAGCTGCATCTTTGTAAGGTTTCAAGTCTTATCAAAATTTGATGATGGTTGTTTTTTATGTAACTTTTGCTTTTTACATGGCTTATGGTCCCTTTAAAACCAACTTATTTTAAACTCGGCAGCTAGGTGATGTGTCATTAAAAAGATGTCCTACAATTTATAATTTATTTTTTAATATTAATTTATTTAATGTGACTTCAGTATAAAAATAAATGTTGCTTTAAAGTTGAATGTAGTTGTTAGAGACGATGTTGATTTTAAAAATAAATGTTTCTTTACAAATAAATATCCTTAATTTAAAATAACTATTGAAAAAATTAAAAGATATAATTTTTATGTGTGATTTTTTAAAAATTATAGTGTTTATATAAAATAAATATGATATTAATTTAAAAATAGGCATTGAAAATTGAATATATTAATTTTAAAATTGATTTAACGTAATAAGTGTGACTTCAATTTTAAAACTAAATCTATTATATTAATTTTAATTTATATAGTTACTTGGGGCTTAGGGGGTCGTTGATATGCATGAAGTTAAGATATGCATGGTCAATATGAGTATCAAAAATGGGGATTAAGATAATTCAACTGAATCTATTTTTGGTTGATCATGTCAAGTGGTATATAATGTGGGAAATGCATTGCACCAAAAATAGCTCCAAGGTGGATACGATGGGCCATCACAATGTATATTCCACTTTAGACCCCAAAAAATGGACTAGATGACTATGGAATTTATTTTCGATGAATATCCTATTTAACGTATATTAAAGAAATAAATAATAAACATTCACAAAATAAATGTTGCTTTAAAGTTGAATGTAGTTGTTAGAGACGATGTTGATTTAAAAATAAATGTTTCTTTACAAATAAATATCCTTAATTTAAAATAACTATTGAAAAAATTAAAAGATATAATTTTTGTGTAATTTTATTTTTTTAAAATTATAGTGTTTATATAAAATAAGTATGATATTAATTTAAAAATAGGCATTGAAGATTGAATATATTAATTTTAAAATTGATTTAACGTAATTAGTGTGACTTCAATTTTAAAACTAAATCTATTATATTAATTTAATTTATATAGTTACTTGGGGCTTAGGGGGTCGTTGATATGCATGAAGTTAAGATATGCATGGTCAATATGAGTATCAAAAATGGGGATTAAGATAATTCAACTGAATCTATTTTTGGTTGATCATGTCAAGTGGTATATAATGTGGGAAATGCATTGCACCAAAAATAGCTACAAGGTGGATATGATGGGCCATCACAATGTATATTCCACTTTAGACCCCAAAAAGTGGACTAGATGACTATGGAATTTATTTTCGATGAATATCCTATTTAACGTATATTAAAGAAATAAATAGTACACATTCACAAAAAAAGACAGGTGGTCAAAAGTCACACCCACACAGTCATAGCCTCAAAGGATGAATAAAACATAAGCGTCAAAAGGTGAAAAACATAGAAGTCACAGCCTCAAGGGCTAAGCATAATGTCTAACAAGAAAAGACAAAAAAAACATTAAACTGCAAGGGCAGCACCAACAAATGGAGGAGGATCCTTATCATTAGGTTTCCCCCAGAAGTCCCCAGGGGTAACATCATTAATAGGCTCCCATCCATCAAGAGCAGTAGTGGCATCTTCATTCTCCTCCTCCTCCAGCTGAGTGCAAACCAGGGAAATGGCAAGCTGGAGCCAAGGAAACCTGCTAGTGTTTGGCCAATTAGTATCTTGCCAAGGAGATGGTAGCCTGGAAGGCAAGGACTAGCCATGGGAATGAGAGCCACAATCACGGTCACCACAATTTCCTCCACGGTCCTGTTGGTCACGGCGAGAAGTCTGACTGTGGCCACGTTGATGCCCCCGAGAGGAGGAAGAATTAGGCGGGAACTGGGCAACAGTGTAGGGAACGTTGCCCCAACGGTCCAGCAACTCCTAGAGATGAGTGACTTCAAGTGCAACTTTTCTAGCTTGCCCTTGAATCTACATCAGAACATTAGAGAAAATGAGAGCTTTAGTGTATAATGAAAAATGCTTATCAGCAGAACAATGATTAAAAATAGTAGCATTTCTATCTTTCCAAATGCTAAAAATAATTTCCAGCCTAAAAGTGTGCCAGATCTGGGCATATTGACGGGGAAGATAGGTCCAATCTCCAAGTAAGACCATATGCCAAGAAAAGGTATGAGGTCTAAAAGGTCGAAAGAAATCATGTATCCAATTCCAAGCTTCCTAAGCTCAAGGGTAAAACCAGAAGAGGTGTTTGAGATTCTCAAGCTACTCGTAGGATGGGCAATGAGGGATGGTAACGCCCATGTGAGCCATGCGATCCCCCAAGGGAAGGCCTTGTTACAACAAACACCAAGAAAAATTCACCAAATTAGGCTCAACCACAACAAACCAAACACATTGAAACCATCTGTGCCAAGTCTCAAGAGAGGATTGAATATGCAAATGGTGATTAAGTTACTCTACCATATGCAAATGGAGAGACAGCCAAGAGTATCCTATGCAAGGTTTGTAACTCCGAAAAGGAGTCTTAGGATACCACTTCCAATCTTTCCACCACGGCTTGAGAGTGCAGAATCCCACCTTATGAAGCATGTGAGGAGGAATGGCCTCAATGAAAGCCTGATAGGTATCATGATCTAAATTAAGAAGCCTAAATTTATGCTTGAATTCAGGCCAAGAAAGGAAATTCTTAGTGGCTGGATTTTGAAAGTCAGGCAGAACATGAATCCCATGCTTAAAAAAATTGAACACCTAAACCCAAGGCATCTTAGCAAGCAGTCGATCTTGATTGCTTAAAATAGGGGACCACCAAATCAGTTGTTGGATAATAGATAGACCATTACGAGACTCATCCCCAACCTAGTGAATCCAAGGCTTGAGAGCTTCCTAGGCTTTCCAAATGCTTTTGATCACAAAAGTGCCTTGAATGGAAATAGGCTCTCTCATGATGAGAATGGAGCCTATATCCAGACCTTTCAATGCCAGTCGGCCAGTAGGAATGCCAGTGCTGATGCAATGCCTAACAAGAATTTTCCAAGCCTTGTTACCTTGAAGGGCTCGAATGATCCATTTAGCACACAAGGCAAGGCCTTAGTGGTGAATGGAGATCAATTCAAGTCCTCTAGCCTCACAAGGGAGGCAACATAAATCCCAAGTAACTCGATGGAAACCTTGAGTGTCATCATGAGAGGCCCACAAAAAACTCTAAGCAGCTTCTCGATTTTCAAATAAGAGTCTTTGGAGGGAAACCAACATGAAGAATAATAAATGTGCATGGCAGCCAAGATTTTAGAACAAACTTGAAACATACCTGCCAACAACATGGGCTTGGTAATCCAATACTACAACTTTTTTCAATTCTAGCAATAATAGCTTGTCATAGCTCTGAAGGAGAGGCCTGAAAATTAAAAAAAAAAGGAATGCCCAAGAAACAAAAGATTTCCCCAGGATCAATCCATTTCCAGCTGAAAGAATCCAACCAGCCTGGCTTAGGGAGGAAGGATTGTTAGTAACATAAGGTTTTTTGCCACTGAATATTGGAGTTGGAGGCCTGGCAAAAAATATCCAGGTAGCGAAGTGCCTGTCTGATATTCTCCTCATCCTCAATGAGAGTGAGGAAAGAGTCATCAACAAAATGACCATTCATAAGTTGCTGTGAGGAATTGGGAAGGGAAATCCCCTTCACACGGGATTAAGAAATGGCTTGAGAAAGCAAGTAACCAATGTCTTCTGTAGCAAGAACATAAAGAGTGAGGGCAAGAGAGAAACCTTGTCAAATCAATTAGAAAAGCCCAAAAGAGTTGGACTATCTGCTAGAAATGGTGATGCATGTTGAAGCATTAGAAAACAACATATGAACCATGTGAGTGAATCGAGGTCCAAAGATGAGAGCCTGAAGCATGGAAAGAATGAAAGGTCACTCAATATGATCATAAGCCTTAGCAAAATCAATCTTGATGAACAACAGAGGCTAATGAGAGTGTCAAGCTCATTCCATACCTTCCCAAACTGCAACAATATTATCCAGGACAAACCTAGATTTAATGAAACCTGTCTCTTTAGGTTGAAAGATGAGAGGCAACATTGAATGAAGTTTGAGTGCCAAAGCCTTGGCAATGATCTTATAGGAGACATTCAGCAGCGTAATGGGGCGCCAGTTGTTGATATCCTCAGGATCGCCAACTTTAGGTATGAATTTTATATTTCCATTGTTTATGAGAGGACCTAGGGAACTAATTTGCATGGCTTCAAGATAGACATTATGCAGTTCATTGCCCATCGTAGCCCAAAAAACTTTATAAAATTCACACGGAAAGACATCCAAACCAAGGGCCTTATCATTGGTCATGGAGAAGACCGCTTCCTTAAGGTCACCTTGAGTAAGAAGTTGGTTGCATAAAACCGTCTGAGCATTTGAAAGTTAGCAAGGGATGGTTGCAAGGCGTCGTTGTAGAGTAGTTTGCCTATCCAACGTAGCATTTTGAGCTACAAACACTTCTTCATAGTGACGAACAAAGGCTTACAATATATATGGAAGCTCATGAAGGGTTTTCTGTCCTTCACAGATTATTTTAACCAATTAGGAAGTATGACGAACTCGGAGAGCTTGAAAATTTTTCTTTGAAACATTATCCCCAATCTTGAGCCAATGGAGGCGAGCCTTGATCTACACTTCGTGAGTTGAATGAGCATCTAAAACTTGCTTCTGCTGCCTTAGCTGAGCCAGTCAGAGCTGATCGAAGGAGTCAAATGGTTGCACTTCCAGAGTGGTGGTGGCGAGGTGAAGCTCACAGGTCGTGGCATCATATGACCGACAACGAAATTGGGCAAGTTGCCTCCCATAAATGTAGAGAAATTGCACGAAGTATGGGTGATTGCATCATTCCACTATGAAATCCAACCATGCCACTCAAAGGTCATGGGGCTAAGTTCCAAACACATTGAATGTGTGTCGACATGGTAGAATGGTTAAGAAGAGACGTGTTTATAAAAAACTATCTTTTTGGCAGTTTTGGTTGTGAAAACTACCACCACTCAATACGGAAGCGTATCAGAAAGTGATCTAACAAGACCACATCTGCTAATGGTTCTACTGGTAAAGGAAAAAAAGATTGAGCGAATATCATAGCTCTATCAAGCCTTTTTAAAACCGTGTTAGGACTAGCCCGCAAATTTCTCCAAGTGTACCATTGCGAGTTAAGAAGGCAACAGCCAGCATTGGGATCAAAAAGACCCAGTTTATTACACATGTGGAACCACGCCTCCCTTTCACAAGTTGTTCATTGCATAGGCAAAGCACCACATATTTCATAGGCCATTTCAATCATATTGAGGTCCCCGCACAAAACCCAAGTGGCAGCAGGCATTGAATTTGCAATCCAACTCCAAAGAGAAGATATTTCTATGGTGATTGGGAGAATAAACATTAATCATCCCAAAGGAATAATTATCAACATTGAAAAGAGTCCACAACATGCGATTACTGGGGTCACATCCATGATCAACTAGCAGCTATTGTCATGTAGGAGAGAGAAAGGTGACAACTCCACCACAACCAACCTCATGGTTACTACAAAAAACATGGCTAGAAGGGCAAATAACATGGCAGGTTGCAGGTAGCAAAAAGCTAGCAACTTTAACTTCCTGGAGGCAAAGAATGTCTAAACCAAGGAACTGAAAACAAAAATCTTGAACTGCATATTTCTGAGGTCGGTAAGACCTCGTGCATTCCAGGAAATACAGTTCATTTAATGATTGTCGAAGGGCGTATCTTTGCTATCCAACCTGTCAAGGGTAGAATAACTATTCATATTATGGAACACTGCCTCCTCAAAGATTCCAATTTGGAAGTTGATAGACCTGTTGGTGAGTGCGAGGTATAAATTCACCTTCCTCTAATCTCTTGGAAGGGCTACAAGACCTCCTCTGCCCAATGAGCAGGCGAGAAGACTTTCAGGCATTAAAACATGGTGGTTGAGCCATACCTACAGTGGTAGGTGTTGCTTTAGATGTTTTCAACATGCTCAACATACCATTGTCAACTAGTTTTGAAACTACCAGAGCCGAGCTTATCGATTTAGCCATAGGTTTGGAGGTGCTAGTATTTTTATCTTTTCATCTAGCAACAATAGACCATCCTTCATCTTCTTTAGCTGGAAATGCTGCCCCGGAAGGAGGCTGAGCTATGAGCTTAGGTTGTTGGGTGGCCAGAGGGCAATCCTGAATCTTATGATCGAATGACTGGCATCGATAGCAAGTATTAGGGAGATTGATGTACAGAACCCATTAAGAGTAAAAAGTCGGTCCTATTTGAATATCAACTAACTCCTTGAGGTCCTTTAAGAGGTCCACTTTGACACAAACGTGTCATTGTGGGCAAGCAGAGTAAAACTTCTTTGATTCTAAACAGACAACAGAACTTAAGGAAGAGGCTATTTGGCTGAGAAAATTCCAACACGGCAAAGGCAAGCCAAGGAATTCAACACAAACAGGGATGTAGATAGACTTCTCATTAGAGATAGAAAATTCTCAGTTCCAAGGTTTTAAAACAAGAAGGGACGAGCGGACTGACCATGGGCCCCGAGAGAGGATAGCTGTAACATCTATACTCTAAAAACATAGTAAAACCAAAAATTTCACCATAAGGTAACTTACAAGGTAAAAATGAGACAGAGAAAAAATTTTATTTTATTCAACATAAAGTCGAGTAACTACAATTACAAGATACCTCATTACAAATTCAATAAACCATATTGACTTTCTCAAGTACAATGTTTACAATAATAAATCAATCATAAATACCTGAATCAGATAATGTTTTACTTAGTCTCAAAAAAAAAAAACACAAGTCTCAATAATATATTGCTTCCGGAATTCTGACATCTTTATCGCAAGCCTCGGCATGTCTTCTGCTAGAGAGAGAGAGAGTATCTTCCCAGTGATTTACCTCCAACCACAGACCGTCGGTCTCCCGCACTCCTTCCTAACCGGAAGTGGCCCTTCCCTTCACGAGAAGTATAGACCAAGGAGACAAGTGGTAATTTGCCTTTCCGAGTACATAGTGTTGTATCTTACACAATATCTATCTATCATACAACCCTAGATACCCTCTAGCTAAGTATGATTCCTGATAGGATGTGCAATCCAAATACAGTGAACCGACAATGCATGCAGAGACATATGCATTACTATGGCCATAGTTTCATTATAAATTGACGTTCACAAAGAACGATGTCGTATTGTTCACCCACTCCAACTCGACTTGGATACTATCATATTCCTACAGTTTGACTTGATCATCTTTGTTTAACTTAAGAAGTATGATGTTTGAACAATTGAGTTTTCCCGACCCATACATGTTTTCTTACACTGTCTAAAATCCATAGACCTGTTCAACTTTCTTTCTTTATGAGGACTCTCGTTGCTTCATCGCAATTCCCGAGGTCCATGACTTATTGACTCATAATATAGATAGATTAATTACGACTAAGATGATAACCTTACCTAGGTTAAATAATATGGTCTTGGAAACTAATTTCCCTTCTTGCAAGTAAGACTCATTACCCATAGTCAAGGCACAAGACCCTTCAATCACGATCTAAATAATGATCTCAAAGCCTTAATAAAATAATTACCATCTCTAGGATTTAGATTTAATTTATGAGTTTGGCCTAACTCGAACCTAGTCTTTCTGACTTAGGTAAATTCCCAAGACACTGTCGTTGCTCTAGAATTCATTATGGATTGATTATCCATTCTAAGGTTTCTTTCTTTGCATCTTTGCAACGTTGAGATTTTATCCCCCTTGTCGACAAGTAATAGCTTAGGGAAGTTGTGATAAAAAGGTTTAATGAATAATGTTTGACTTAACCATTTAACGACACCTCTTGCATGCTTGCAAAACTCGAGGCTTATAACTTGTATTTCCAGTTGACTTGTATCCCAACAAGTAGTTTACCCTTACCTACGGTTAAACATTCTTGACTAGAAACATACCTCTTTTCAATAAGATAGACATGAACATTACTAATTTAGGATTCTCTGCCCTTTAATGACTTCCCACATAAAGTACTTAAAATGGTTTATCACTAGGGAAGTTTTTTTTTTTAAGGTAATTCTTAATCCTTCGAGGTTATACTAGGGTTTTATTTATCCTATTCCAATCCAATGGAATAACAAACATACACATTCTAAGAAGTAAGAATATCGCAATAATAATAATTATCTATTAGTCTTCTTTCGACAAAAGAGTTAAATATATCTCTCCATCTATGGTTGGATTATCAATCCTTCGATACTTACAACCTTAAGTTGTTCTATCAAATACGGAATAGGTTTTCAACCCAACTCCGAATGTTATTATGTTGAGATAATTATTCCCACATGACAAAAGTCAAATGTAACTTGAGTTCCCATATTCTCATAAGATAACTAAAACGAGTATAGTTCCATAAAGGTGTCTTCCAATAATTTTTAACCCTTCTAGGTTAAACAAAGGTTTTACTTAACCTATCTCAACCCAATGGAATAATGAACATACTTATTCTAGGACGTAAGAATATTTTATGAGAGAGATTATTCCCTAGTCTTTCCCGACTACGAAGCCATTAAATCTCATGAACTAAGATAGTTCTTTATACAAGTGTAACCTTAGATTTACCTAAACCAAATGTTCTACTCGAGAATAAACTTAACTAAATCTAGTTTGATTCAAAAGATGTAAAGGATTGAATCAAGTTGTTTTCGTCATAAGTTCAATGTCACTTACTACTCTTCTTATTTATCCAGTGTCATCTTTGAACAATGTCAACTACTTCATTTCATACAACCCTTGAAAACTAACTTGTAGATTTTCAAGCTTGATAACTTTTCCATTGAACGTTTACATAAAACAATGTACTTTCTACTTCACAAAATCAATATAAATATATATATGCATATATTCTCGTGAAACACTACTAATACTTGAGTGTCTATAATCTCAAAGAATAGGTTGAAAGGTTTATATTTACCTCAAAACAAAGATGGAAGATGACTATCACTTCTCCTCGTATATCAACTACCGAAAAATAGTTCTTTCTGGTTAATGAAAACAATGATTCACTATCATCTCCGGGTTATACCATCACTATCTCTTTTCCTTGGCAACGGATTAAGAGTTCTTCTTTGAAAATTACAGAGCTTCTGCCTTCTATGAAAATGATGCTCTTCTCTCCTCGATTCGAGATTTTTGTCAAAATGAGACACCAACAATAATTATTCTGTTTACATGCAAAGATTGTTACTCTATCCCCTGTGTTACATTAAATATTTCCTTCTATAATGTGAATACTCTCCTTCCTCATGCTACGCTCACCCACGATAACAAGTTCCCTTCTCCCTCTCCACTCATGTCCAGTCAAAATCTGACTCATGAACTTCTCTCCCCCGCCGTGCCGATAAACCGCTGCTTCTCACCGAAACAAACGACAGTAGGAGTCTCCCGCTTCAATTCATCATTCAGCACAACGTTAATACCGCGCTACCTGGCCACGGCCACAATGCAACTCTCATTGCCAACATCGAATCCCACAACGCTCAGAGGTCCCTTATCCTCCCGTAAATGGTATCCATCCCACGTTACATTTAAACATCAAAACCCATAACCTCCTGCACGACCCCCCGCCAAGAAGATCTCTCCCGAAGACCACCACCAACTCACGGCGAAGCTCTGTCTGCCCCACAACTGTCCACCATGCCTCATAAGATGGCCCATCTTATGGCATGTATGGTTGGCTTTTAACCATCCGTCGACACTCTCCCCATTTTCCTCTCCGATTTTCAACTATCCTCCACCGAAATAACAAACTCTCTCCCCAAAATCGCCCACAATGATGGAGAATAACTGGCATTTATCTCACCGTTAACTTTCCCTTCTAGATTACCGCCTCTCTAGTTTGTACTCCAAAAAGTGGAAACGTGGGCGTCTAACTGCCATCTCCTCCTACAGCGAAGAAAAGTAGCTCCTCCAAACCGTCGACCATATCTATTTAGATGGAGATTCTGTTCGGCATGTAGAAAAACTTTCCACTTTACGCGACCACTCTATAGGATGAAGCTTTTCGAAGCGAGGTGGCATAACATCCTTAACAAACTGTCCCCTAATCGAGGGCAAAGGCTTCATTGTCTCTTACTTCGCCACTACACAGAAATGCAGGCTTCTAAACCTCTAAGTTAGCAACTACACCGAATAGTGGTGCTTTAGTTCTAGCAAGGTGGTGGATTATAGTAGAATGATGTGTTCCTCTACCCAAACAGTTTAGAGTGAGTTCTTCCCACGCCACGGCATTCTCTCCAGAGTTTTGTTAAAATAATTCCTTATGCAACGTGAGGACTCCCCGTTCCCCGCTACATTCAAAATAACTACTTCCAAAAATAGAAAAGACGTGCTCCAAGGCAACAAACAAAATGCCGCAGAAGAATAAGAATTTTCCATTAAAATGATAGGTGTTCGTGGTTTAGAAGTACCGCTCAATTGGTTATAAAGAACTCACCACTATAATATTTAATACAACTCTAATTGAGCCTAACCACTCTTGTCCACTCAGAGTTGGTTAAAAAACAAGTGCCCATAATCGTGTACTCCTCCATAGTAAAAAGAAATGCAATACTTATGAAGAAAGTGTGGGTAGTAATTGCCTCCTACTCCACGACCAAGGTGAAGGAAAAACAAGCATTAAACTCTCAGTTCCACTTTTATCTCAACAGCATAACTTCCTCTCTCTCGCACCCACGGTGATGGAAGATCGAGAATTTAAACCACAGTCGGCACATGACTTCGTAAAAGGAGGTCGACATAACTGCACAACAGCTGTCTTCCTCCCTTGCAACGTCCACTACAGAATGAGGGTTTCTTTATAGCGACGTGGCATAACAACCTCGTCAATTCTTCCACAAGAAGACTTCTAGCCTTCAACGAAAGCAACCTAACATTACTAGAGGAGTGAAACTCACACAAGGTGATATCTGATAAGTGCAAAAGATGACTCCAAGGTCGTCAAGAACAATTAAAGCATAAATCAACTTCCCATTCGACTTCCGTCGATTAACAAAAGGAAATAATTTTCAACGCATGATTAACGCGGTTTGACGACAATCACGACGGATTGGTCATAACGCTTCACAAGGTTTCTTAATCATTTGATGCACAAGACGACTTCTCGCATCCTGCGACTACGGGGCGTGATCCACAATCCACCACAAATAGATTCATCTATTGACGTTAAACGTCGACAATATTAGCATCATCTAACTTGATGGAAACGCCTTGATGTTCAAGAGGCGACAATAAAACCTTAAGTAACTCAAGGAGATAAAACAACCATTCTATGTCAATGATGTTGTTTACTTCGCAAATGACTATGTCGACCCACCATCGATTTGAATAAATGATAATCAGGATATCGACTACCTGTCGATTTAGATTCGAAAGAAAACTGGCAAGATAAGACTTACCTCATACGACTCATTGGTTCACATTATCGTTTAACACTAGACTCGTTTGGCAAATTGACCACTCGTAATCCAAGGTCTATCTCTCTCTTCTCGAAAGATACTCTCTCTCTCTTCTCTGAGAGTCGATAACCTGTAATCCTGTTTTCACTTGTCATCAAACAATATGTAATCAGTGCATCATTATTCAATAAATTCAACTAGTAAATCGAATCTCATCATATAGATATTAAATCGACAATAACATAATCATTTCCATGATTTCATAAATGATATGAACAATATAATTCCATGTCATATCCTGTCGTAAGTCTATAACATCACAACAAATTTACTTATGCCCAAGTAAAAAGTAAAAGTAAAGCAAGTTAGAAAATAAGGATGTAACATATCCTTCCCCTAAAGATTCATCGTCCTCGATGATATAAAGTATCAAAACGCAACTTAAAAGCATATTTATCGTTTAATTGCTATCAGCATAAAGTAAATGAGGAAATTTCTGCTAGAATTCATGGTAATTTCTCCCCATGCAAAACTATTCTATGCATACTGGTCCCACTGGACCTCACACTTCATAACCTCTATGTTACACAAGCATTGCTTATGATCTTCAAGTATTTCAAAAGCTTGATCATAACCTCTCCTAGGTTCTTGTACTTTTAAATCATTCATAGATTATAACATTTATATATTACATGAATATATTCCTCATGTATAAATCACAAAAAGCATGTTGCCTCCTGGCAATAATTGATAAAATATAGATTCTAGATATCAATAAAATTTCTAACCTTAAAGTTTAGAAGGGTCCTTTATGCTTAGGAATTTGGTTTAGAATACTTTCCATTCTTTAGGAAACGTTTTCAGGGGTTTAACCCTTAAAAGAATTTTCCTTCTCTAACCGAGAATTGTCTTGGTGTACGTTTAATCATTAACGTAACCCCCTTTTTTTTTATTCATTAACCATTTCCTCTGATCTTTCTTGATCAGCTAAATCTTTTTACACATTCTAATAACATTTCTAGACTAATGCTAATCCTACCTTCTAGCTTACCCAGCTTATAGGAGTTCGGCATCTTTCTGTCCAATGTTTTCAATTCAAGCCATCTTAATAGCAAAAGTTAATTATTGTCAAAGATTTCACGTGATAAGTAGTCTCCCTACTCGTATTGCTAATCCATGCACATGTTTGGGGCAAATCTACTAAAACCTGGTTAACTTCCTTAGTTTAACCATATGTTCACAGGATAATAAATTATACTCTTTTAAATTTCAGTCCTTACAATAGAGGAAAAGTTTGCCAAAACCTTGACATTACACACATATTTCTATCTGAGATAACCTTCTCAGGAAATCAAGCAGTCTAAACACATCTTGCACAAAATGTGTGCTAACACTGATGCTCCATCAGTCCAATCTCCTGATATATAATGTGCTATCTTCGAGAGTTTATCATCTCAAAATGGCATTGTGTCTTTTCCCAGACATAGAAGGTCTTCGTACAATATCCATGCAAACAACTTGCCATTTCCATTTTGGTATGTCATGCGGGTACATCAATCCTACAGGAATTGATGTTCTACTCTTTCCTTCTGGCACTCTAGACAAAATGATACAAATCTCGCAACATCATTCTTTATTCCTTAAAGAATTAAAGAGGTTTTATATCTGTTAGTAGTTGGTTAACCCTAGATGTCTTGGGTATGGTGGAGTATGAACTTATTTCCACATCAGTTTTCTTATTTTAGAAGAATTAGAAACACACATTCTTTCTCCGAAACTCAATAGTCTGTGAGACTTAAAATGAAAAACCTTTCATACTTTGAATCTTTTAAATTTTACCACAAGAGCTTTCTAAATTTACTCATCATGTAAAGGTACACCCCTTAAACCAACTCCTAAGGCATCAATTTTCCCTCAACTATCCTTCAGAACAGGAATTCATAGCATTGGTGCTATTGTAATTTCTCTTAATCATTAAAGAATCACTTGCACATAATGATTTATGTTTTCATTCATGCTCAAAATAAATAAGTACATCTTCTAGAAGACTAGAACAAATATATCTAAACAATCTCTAGACACACTACTCATGAGATTCATGAAAATGACAAGGCATTTGTACGTCCAAAGGACATCACTGCAAACCCACAGTGCCCATTCTTATCCAAAGGTTGTTTCAAGGGTACCCTCATCCTTCAATCTAGGAAAACATAACAACTCAACCCATCTAATCAAAGAGGTCATCGATACATGGTGAAAGATTTTTGCTCCTTATCGTGGTTTTAACGAGCATAAGATACTCAATACACAATTTTAGAGTTATGTCCTCATTGACAGAAATAATTCCTAGTGCACCCTAGGTAGCATACTAGATCAAATCAAACCTTTTAGCCAATAATTCTTATAAAGGGGCTCTTGATTCCCTTAATCTTTTAGTTGTCATAAAATAAGATACTTTTCTAAGTAACTCATCTCAGATTTCTAAGAGGAAAAAGCTTATCCGTTGATTTAAACACTGTTCCATCAACTTTGGCGGAAAGGCTTTCTTTTCCAAAATACTAGATATCTCCTAGTTTCAAACATGGTTGGGATTGCTCTAATCCGATCAAGGGATTAACTAAGGATTTGTTCTCTTTTAGACCTTCACCCTGGTTCGGTTCTAGTATGATACATGCCCTCATTTTCCTCATACCAGATAATTAAGTTATCTAGTAGTTTTTCTAAATCTAAAGCAACTCAAAACATCAAGACACATATTTACCTCATAATAATCCAAAGATTGATATAAAACATTGTCATCTTTATTATAAAGTATTTAGGAGTAATCACATCCATATTAATATAGTTGATACGACAAGACTATATGTCACTGTCATTTTACAATCTTCCAGTTTAACGAACATAGAGGGTCGATGTACACACAAATACTCCAACACCTTTTTCCTAAAACGGAAGTATCACATCAACCTTTGAGTGGCATGTTGTACTGACTACAGTTCACTAGGTTTTACTACACCAACAGAAGTAGTAGGATTCTTGGCCAGTTCAAAACGTTGTTTTCTTTCTAGCCGAATACGCTTAAGTGCATCAGCAAAAGTCTCTGAATCCTCCAGCCATGCACCTTCAAAGTAACCATCATGCTCTTTAAGTTCAACCTCCTCAATAGGTTTCTTCTTAACCACTAATCTACGCAAATGCTGGGGAACAGATTTCTTAGCTGTTTTCTTTGTTCTTCTCCACGTCATTCTAGCACAAGAAAATTTGAACATTAGCTAACCGCATAATGTTGACTATAGATTAGCACAGTGGACTCATAAGCCCTAGTGTCGAACCTGATAGCTCTGATACCATATGTAACATCTATACTCTAAAAACATAGTAAAACCAAAAATTTCACCATAAGGTAACTTACAAGGTAAAAATGAGACAGAGAAAAAAATTTATTTTATTCAACATAAAGTCGAGTAACTACAATTACAAGATACCTCATTACAAATTCAATAAACCATATTGACTTTCTCAAGTACAATGTTTACAATAATAAATCAATCATAAATACCTGAATCAGATAATGTTTTACTTAGTCTCAAAAAAAAAAAAACACAAGTCTCAATAATAAATTGCTTCCGGAATTCTGACATCTTTATCGCAAGCCTCGGCATGTCTTCTGCTAGAGAGAGAGAGAGTATCTTCCCAGTGATTTACCTCCAACCACAGACCATCGGTCTCCCGCACTCCTTCCTAACCGGAAGTGGCCCTTCCCTTCACGAGAAGTATAGACCAAGGAGACAAGTGGTAATTTGCCTTTCCGAGTACATAGTGTTGTATCTTACACAATCTCTATCTATCATACAACCCTAGATACCCTCTAGCTAAGTATGATTCCCGATAGGATGTGCAATCCAGATACAGTGAACCGACAATGCATGCAGAGACATATGCATTACTATGGCCATAGTTTCATTATAAATTGACGTTCACAAAGAACGATGTCGTATTGTTCACCCACTCCAACTCGACTTGGATACTATCATATTCCTACAGTTTGACTTGATCATCTTTGTTTAACTTAAGAAGTATGATGTTTGAACAATTGAGTTTTCCCGACCCATACATGTTTTCTTACACTGTCTAAAATCCATAGACCTGTTCAACTTTCTTTCTTTATGAGGACTCTCGTTGCTTCATCGCAATTCCCGAGGTCCATGACTTATTGACTCATAATATAGATAGATGAATTACGACTAAGATGATAACCTTACCTAGGTTAAATAATATGGTCTTGGAAACTAATTTCCCTTCTTGCAAGTAAGACTCATTACCCATAGTCAAGGCACAAGACCCTTCAATCACGATCTGAATAATGATCTCAAAGCCTTAATAAAATAATTACCATCTCTAGGATTTAGATTTAATTGATGAGTTTGGCCTAACTCGAACCTAGTCTTTCTGACTTAGGTAAATTCCCAAGACACTGTCGTTGCTCTAGAATTCATTATGGATTGATTATCCATTCTAAGGTTTCTTTCTTTGCATCTTTGCAACGTTGAGATTTTATCCCCCTTGTCGACAAGTAATAGCTTAGGGAAGTTGTGATAAAAAGGTTTAATGAATAATGTTTGACTTAACCATTTAACGGCACCTCTTGCATGCTTGCAAAATTCGAGGCTTATAACTTGTATTTCCAGTTGACTTGTATCCCAACAAGTAGTTTACCCTTACCTACGGTTAAACATTCTCGACTAGAAACATACCTCTTTTCAATAAGATAGACATGAACATTACTAATTTAGGATTCTCTGCCCTTTAATGACTTCCCACATAAAGTACTTAAAATGGTTTATCACTAGGGAAGTTTTTTTTTTTGAAGGTAATTCTTAATCCTTCGAGGTTATACTAGGGTTTTATTTATCCTATTCCAATCCAATGGAATAACAAACATACACATTCTAAGAAGTAAGAATATCGCAATAATAATAATTATCTATTAGTCTTCTTTCGACAAAAGAGTTAAATATATCTCTCCATCTATGGTTGGATTATCAATCCTTCGATACTTACAACCTTAAGTTGTTATATGAAATACGGAATAGGTTTTCAACCCAACTCCGAATGTTATTATGTTGAGATAATTATTCCCACATGACAAAAGTCAAATGTAACTTGAGTTCCCATATTCTCATAAGATAACTAAAACGAGTATAGTTCCATAAAGGTGTCTTCCAATAATTTTTAACCCTTCTAGGTTAAACAAAGGTTTTACTTAACCTATCTCAACCCAATGGAATAATGAACATACTTATTCTAGGACGTAAGAATATTTTATGAGAGAGATTATTCCCTAGTCTTTCCCGACTACGAAGCCATTAAATCTCATGAACTAAGATAGTTCTTTATACAAGTGTAACCTTAGATTTACCTAAACCAAATGTTCTACTCGAGAATAAACTTAACTAAATCTAGTTTGATTCAAAAGATGTAAAGGATTGAATCAAGTTGTTTTCGTCATAAGTTCAATGTCACTTACTACTCTTCTTATTTATCCAGTGTCATCTTTGAACAATGTCAACTACTTCATTTCATACAACCCTTGAAAACTAACTTGTAGATTTTCAAGCTTGATAACTTTTCCATTGAACGTTTACATAAAACAATGTACTTTCTACTTCACAAAATCAATATAAATATATATATGCATATATTCTCGTGAAACACTACTAATACTTGAGTGTCTATAATCTCAAAGAATAGGTTGAAAGGTTTATATTTACCTCAAAACAAAGATGGAAGATGACTATCACTTCTCCTCGTATATCAACTACCGAAAAATAGTTCTTTCTGGTTAATGAAAACAATGATTCACTATCATCTCCGGGTTATACCATCACTATCTCTTTTCCTTGGCAACGGATTAAGAGTTCTTCTTTGAAAATTACAGAGCTTCTGCCTTCTATGAAAATGATGCTCTTCTCTCCTCGATTCGAGATTTTTGTCAAAATGAGACACCAACAATAATTATTCTGTTTACATGCAAAGATCGTTACTCTATCCCCTGTGTTACATTAAATATTTCCTTCTATAATGTGAATACTCTCCTTCCTTATGCTACGCTCACCCACGATAACAAATTCCCTTCTCCCTCTCCACTCATGTCCAGTCAAAATCCGACTCATGAACTTCTCTCCCCCGCCGTGCCGATAAACCGCTGCTTCTCACCGAAACAAACGACAGCAGGAGTCTCCCGCTTCGATTCATCATTCAGCACAACGTCAATACCGCGCTACCTGGCCATGGCCACAATGCAACTCTCGTTGCTAACATCGAATCCCACAACGCTCAGAGGTCCCTTATCCTCCCGTAAATGGTATCCATCCCACGTTACATTTAAACATCAAAACCCATAACCTCCTGCACGACCCCCCGCCAAGAAGATCTCTCCCGAAGACCACCACCAACTCACGGCGAAGCTCTGTCTGCCCCACAACTGTCCACCATGCCTCATAAGATGGCCCATCTTATGGCATGTATGGTTGGCTTTTAACCATCCGTCGACACTCTCCCCATTTTCCTCTCCGATTTTCAACTATCCTCCACCGAAATAACAAACTCTCTCCCCAAAATCGCCCACAATGATGGAGAATAACTGGCATTTATCTCACCGTTAACTTTCCCTTCTAGATTACCGCCTCTCTAGTTTGTACTCCAAAAAGTGGAACCGTGGGCGTCTAACTGCCATCTCCTCCTACAGCGAAGAAAAGTAGCTCCTCCAAACCGTCGACCATATCTATTTAGATGGAGATTCTGTTCGGCATGCAGAAAAACTTTCCACTTTACGCGACCACTCTATAGGATGAAGCTTTTCGAAGCGAGGTGGCATAACATCCTTAACAAACTGTCCCCTAATCGAGGGCAAAGGCTTCATTGTCTCTTACTTCGCCACTACACAGAAATGCAGGCTTCTAAACCTCTAAGTTAGCAACTACACCGAATAGTGGTGCTTTAGTTCTAGCAAGGTGGTGGATTATAGTAGAATGATGTGTTCCTCTACCCAAACAGTTTAGAGTGAGTTCTTCCCACGCCACGGCATTCTCTCCAGAGTTTTGTTAAAATAATTCCTTATGCAACGTGAGGACTCCCCGTTCCCCGCTACATTCAAAATAACTACTTCCAAAAATAGAAAAGACGTGCTCCAAGGCAACAAACAAAATGCCGCAGAAGAATAAGAATTTTCCATTAAAATGATAGGTGTTTGTGGTTTAGAAGTACCGCTCAATTGGTTATAAAGAACTCACCACTATAATATTTAATACAACTCTAATTGAGCCTAACCACTCTTGTCCACTCAGAGTTGGTTAAAAAACAAGTGCCCATAATCGTGTACTCCTCCATAGTAAAAAGAAATGCAATACTTATGAAGAAAGTGTGGGTAGTAATTGCCTCCTACTCCACGACCAAGGTGAAGGAAAAACAAGCATTAAACTCTCAGTTCCACTTTTATCTCAACAGCATAACTTCCTCTCTCTCGCACCCACGGTGATGGAAGATCGAGAATTTAAACCACAGTCGGCACATGACTTTGTAAAAGGAGGTCGACATAACTGCACAACAGCTGTCTTCCTCCCTTGCAACGTCCACTACAGAATGAGGGTTTCTTTATAGCGACGTGGCATAACAACCTCGTCAATTCTTCCACAAGAAGACTTCTAGCCTTCAACGAAAGCAACCTAACATTACTAGAGGAGTGAAACTCACACAAGGTGATATCTGATAAGTGCAAAAGATGACTCCAAGGTCGTCAAGAACAATTAAAGCATAAATCAACTTCCCATTCGACTTCCGTCGATTAACAAAAGGAAATAATTTTCAACGCATGATTAACGCGGTTTGACGACAATCACGACGGATTGGTCATAACGCTTCACAAGGTTTCTTAATCATTTGACGCACAAGATGACTTCTCGCATCCTGCGACTACGAGGCGTGATCCACAATCCACCACAAATAGATTCATCTATTGACGTTAAACGTCGACAATATTAGCATCATCTAACTTGATGGAAACGCCTTGATGTTCAAGAGGCGACAATAAAACCTTAAGTAACTCAAGGAGATAAAACAACCATTCTATGTCAATGATGTTGTTTACTTCGCAAATGACTATGTCGACCCACCATCGATTTGAATAAATGATAATCAGGATATCGACTACCTGTCGATTTAGATTCGAAAGAAAACTGGCAAGATAAGACTTACCTCATACGACTCATTGGTTCACATTATCGTTTAACACTAGACTCGTTTGGCAAATTGACCACTCGTAATCCAAGGTCTATCTCTCTCTTCTCGAAAGATACTCTCTCTCTCTTCTCTGAGAGTCGATAACCTGTAATCCTGTTTTCACTTGTCATCAAACAATATGTAATCAGTGCATCATTATTCAATAAATTCAACTAGTAAATCGAATCTCATCATATAGATATTAAATCGACAATAACATAATCATTTCCATGATTTCATAAATGATATTCAATATAATTCCATGTCATATCCTGTCGTAAGTCTATAACATCACAACAAATTTACTTATGCCCAAGTAAAAAGTAAAAGTAAAGCAAGTTAGAAAATAAGGATGTAACAATAGCTTCAGCATGGTTGGCTTCAAAAAATAAAAAAAAAAGGAAAAATCCCTTAGTGAGGTTTTGCATGGCCTCGAGGTGGATCCCATTTGGGGACTAGGCCCAGCTAACCCAGTCTCAGAGCATGCTTTTAGGTGGGACTCGACCCACAAAATACCCAATTAAGGTAAATTTTTCAAGCCATTTGCAAGCATTATCAAACTCTGGAATAGGGAGCACAATATCAAGGGGTGATTCAAGTGACATACCTCATGAAACACCTTGGGAACAAACTTCTTGG
Source organism: Cunninghamia lanceolata (assembly GCA_027924645.1). Lineage (NCBI taxonomy): Eukaryota > Viridiplantae > Streptophyta > Pinopsida > Cupressales > Cupressaceae > Cunninghamia > Cunninghamia lanceolata. The sequence continues at coordinate 2,398,010 of BSBN01000725.1, forward strand.
GATGCTTGGGTGGCGAAGTAGCCATTGTTGTTCATCGTCAAACCTTCATCTCCAATAGCAGCAGTTGTAGAGGAATGAAAGGTTGAGGCCATATAAAGGGAAAGAAAATGCCCTTAGTCCTAGAGAATGGAAGTGTACCGCAATAAATGCAGGCATGCACAAGGAAACTCTTGTGGGTGACTTGTGATTTTCTTGCCTACATTCTCAAAATATAAATTGCTATATATAGATTTATTATTTTTTTTCAATGTATAAAAATTATTGGTCTAAGATCTAAAATGGGCACATATGAGTGACTTGTTAATGTAAGTGAAATAGAGCTATGGTCTAGCTTTGGTACATATTAAGGTTTTCTATTCAGCCTTTTCTTTTTGCACACTTCTTGTGTGATATAATTTACAGGCTTCTATGATAATTTCTCCTTTAATCCCTGATCCAAAAATGGATCCATTTTTTGAACTTCTTGGTATGAATTAGGATAGTGGATTAATTCTTTAATGTTGGAGAATGTTTAGAGTGGAATGGGACAATGTTGAATTTGGTTGAAAAGATCAAGCAATAGAGTTTTTTTCCATTTTGGTGAAATTGTTGGTCTGCACAGCTAGAGAAAACACAAACACCATGTCAAATTGGCCATATACCATGGCAAATGCATTAGCTACCTGAATGATCTCTTTGCTACCATGGAAAATGAGTGATCACCCCTGGCAAAAGAAACAAATTCGTCATGCACAATTGCACACATCCAGTGACATTTCAAATCTTTCATTTTTTGACTCGCTCTTCTACATGGAGAATTGTTTTGGCTTCCAAATTTCTATAAAAGCATGTATATGATCATGAAAAAAGTAGAAAAATGAGTCTTGTAAGTAATATTTGGGAGCTATAGTTGGGGTTTTGTGTAGGAAACCTTGTGTTATTTATGACGATTATAAGTTGCTAAGACAAGGGAGTGCATTATAGAGTGAGTTGGAGTGTTATTTGAAGAGTTTCTTAGAGTGTGTGAGCTCTATAATCATCTTGGAGGCTATAGAATCACTCTCACTTCTATTGGAGTAATTTTAAGTGGATTTTTAGCCACATTTTAGCTAGAGTTTTTACCCACAATGGGTTTCTCCATGATATCTATAGTGTTTATGGGTCTTTACTCTTTGTTTTTCTTTCCTTGATTATTTGAATAGCTTACATGCTTCATCATATTGCTCTCACAGTTGTATAAGACTTAAAATCCATTTAAATTGGTGATAATCTAAAGAGTATCCTTAGTATTTTATAAATCAATCTCACTCTGACAGCAAATTAAGGCTATTAATGTGGCTCTTACCTTGCCTTTGGAATTTTTGTTGCAAATGGCAGAAAAGATGCCACCTAAGTGAGCTAAAAAAATTGTTCCCAATGTAAGAAAATTGATAACCCTATAAATGTTTCTCTTTTGATAGATGTATTAGATTTTATTTTCCAATGGTATGAAATTGTAGTTTGATAGCTTATTATGTTGGTTGTATCCTATGAGAGCAATCTTCAACTACAACTAATGTGTTTAGCATGCTTCTGAACCCTATAGCATTATGCTCACTAAGGTTTAGAATCTCACCAAGGGTCTTTTCTTTATTTTCTTTCAAAGACCCCTAGCAAGTTCATATCCTTTCAAACTAGTTTAGTTGCTAGTTAGTTCATGAGGAACACCCTTTTGATGCTGTCTTGAAGCAACCACAATTTTAAAGTTTCTAGGCAAGCTTCACCCAAGGTGTTGCACATATGTTGCCTAAGGTTATCACTGATGCAGTTGTGTGGTTATCATTGATGTCAACACTCTATTTGGAACACTCAGTTTGGACACTCAACTTGGATGCTTATGTTGATGATATACTATGATGGTGTGCTAATAGTGATGATTGTTGATGTTCATGGCTAGATGTCATGCCTTGTTCTATGTCAATTGAGGTTGTATTGAGCAAGTTTGTGGTCAGCAAAGATGAGAACCATAAGCATTAAGATGATTATTAGAAGTAATGCTAAGGTTGAAGAGATGTTGATGATCTGTAGCATGTTGTATGCTCTCTCCTATTGTTCCTAAGAAAGTTTGTGCTGCTACAAGAAGAATCCGGTCTCTAGATGTTGGTGGAAGTTTCTGTGCAAGAAGTTGCTTGGAAGGCTACCTGGTAAAATTCTCCGCATTTGAAGATATGGTCATGTGGTTCAGAAGTTAAGTTTAGTATGTTGAGAAGGTGCTAAATCCAAAGTTTCATATCATTTGCTCCTCCATAGTGAAAGTTATAAGTGACAAAGTTTCGGTCTGTGCTCTAGCAAAGTAAAGTGATAATGAAGGCTTATTGGAATGCTCTGCATTCCTCTGAATGTGAAGATTTGCTCATACAGTTTTGTGAACATGATCAAAGATGTTCAATGCATGCTATTTTGTAGTATCAAGTGATTTTGTGGTCCGCAAGTTCAATTTCTCAAACAACAGTATACTACAAATGGTTCTGTTAGACTTAGGGTAGACAACTGAGAGGGGGGGGTGAATCAGTTGTCCAAAACTTTCTTCCAAATCAAATACTTAACTCCACACAAGCATAATAGTAAATCAATCATGAAAGCATAATGCAACAAGTTAAGAGCAGATACACATTAACACACATAACACCAAGATTTTTGACATGGAAAACCCGGTTAAGGGAAAAAACCACGGGGTGATTAACCCAAGATAATATTCTCTATTAGAAGAATAGAAAGAACAAAATGGCACATGCCAATTAGGGCTCACTGCCCGAGCACACTGCTCACAAGAGGCTCACTACCTACAAGAGACACACTGTCTACAAAAGAATAAGTATCACATACTTGAACTGGTATATAGCATCTTCACCATGCTTGAGTCAGTTCCATTTCAGCCCTAACCTTATGCTTTGCCTTATGCTCTTCTCCTCGCTACCACACCCTCATCTCCACAAGTCCATCTCTGAAATGACTTCGCAATCCCTTATTTATACATGACATCAACTTAGGAACAAACATCTAAGTCAAAAACATCCACAAGAACATCCGCAAGATGTATAATTCATCCGGTTGGCCAGTCACAGAAAGAACACCATCATTCAGAAGTTATTCTTCATTTCTGGGACCCCAATTCTAATGTGGACCATAAACACAAACTAAGCACGATCCAAGGACCTCCACAAACTTGCCTAAAACACCAAGAACATCCGCACTTCCTCTACTTACTGAAATCCTTCTCTCCTTCATCCGGAACCTCAAGAACACAGTCTGCCATTACTGTCATAAAGGAATAGATACTTTCAAACCTTCAAACCACAAACCAAATGAGTTGACACACCACACAGACTTCCCCAACACTTCCTCAAATCCATAGAATGGGATAATGCATTATCGGACCTCACCGGACCTATCTGTGTCACTCTGTCACCTTTGGACACCTGCCAGAGCCGGTTCTACTTGAGCGACCATAACTTCTTCAGATCTTCATACGGACCTCTAAAAACTTGATTGGAGCATCTCAAGACTTATATCTACAAACCCTTTAAACCACATCCTCTGATCCTCAACCTATCTTGGACTTTTACCTTGTTGTCATCATTGTTCTTCACTGTTCCTGATTGAGACTAATTTTCTCAATATCCTCAGCACACAGCTCATCCAATCCTTCTCATTAATGCAACATGAGTATGTTGACATCAATGACAACACTGGTTAAACCCATACTTGCAACAATCTCCCCCTTTGTCATTGATGGCAACATATGATGTGAAAAACCATCAAGACAAGAACTCCTTACTGTCACAACTCCCCCTATCAACAACAACTATTCACATGTCTTCTCTTCCTGTACTACTCCCTCTTTGATCATCAACCACTTGTTTTTCACATGTCTTTTCTCCCCCTTTGACATCAATGGCAAAGGGCTCATACTTGCAACTTCAGAATCACACATGCTGCTCCCCCTGAGTAGCAGCTCCCCATCATCAATCCGGATCACAAGATATGACTGTGATATCCACCGGACTGATGCACATCAGTGCATCCTAGTTCATCACCAGAGGGGAAATAACCCCTAACTTCTCCCTGAGATACTCAAAAGAGTCTTTGGGAAGAGGTTTACTAAAGATATCTGCAATCTGATCCTTGGAGGGCACATACTCCAGTCTGACTTCATCCTTGCTCACTTGCTCTCTCAGAAAGTGAAACTTGATAGATATATGCTTAGTCTTAGAATGCAACACCGGATTCTTAGAAATATTTATTGCACTTGAATTATCACAGAAAATTATGATAGGCTCCTCATATTCTACTTTAATATCTCTTAGCATCTGCTTCATCCACAAAACTTGAGTGCAACTACCTGCTGCTGCAATGTCTTCTGCTTCAGTTGTAGATAGAGATATTGCCTCTTGTTTCTTGCTTAGCCAAGAAACCAATCTTTTTCCCAAAAAGAATGCTCCTCCACTGGTACTCTTCCGGTCATCCACATCTCCTGCCCAATCTGCATCTGTATATGCATGAAGAGAGAAATCATGATCTCTAGGATACCACAGACCATACTCAACTGTTCCTTTTAGATACCTAAAAATCCTTTTGATTGCCATGACATGAGATTCTCTGGGATCAGCCTGGAATATCGCAACAAGACCAACAGCCTGCTGTTGCAAGTATGAGGTTATCCAGTGTTGTCATTGATGTCAACATACTCATATTGCATTGACAAGAAGGATTTGATGAGCTGTGTGCTGAGGATATTGAGAAAATTAGTCTCAGTCAGGAACAGTGAAGAACAGTGATGAGAAGAAGGTAAATGTACTGTATAGGATGAGAACCGGAGGATGCGGATTAAAGAGTTAGTAGATATGAGTCTTGAGATGCTACAGTTAAGATTTCAGAGGTCCGCATGAAGATCTGAAGGAGTTGTGGCTGCCGGTATAGAACCGGGTCCGGCAAGTATCCGGAGGTGACAGAGGATCACAAAAAGGTCCGGTGAGGTCCGGAATTGTATTATCCTAATCTGCGGATTGGAAGGAGTGTTTGGGATGTCCTTGTGATGTATCATCCTGATTTGTGTATGATTTGGAGGTCTGGAAGTACCTCTTGCATTATGACAGTGGCGACAGACTGTGTTCTTAAAGTTTCAGATGAGGAAGACAAGAGATCCCAGTAAGCAGAGGAAGTGCGGATGTATCCGGACATTCAGACAGGCTTGTGAAGGTTCTTGGATCATGTTTAGGTTGTGTTGTTGGTCCGCATTGATGGTAGAGCCCGGAATTGAAGTTATTCTTCCGGATGAAGTTCTTGCTCTGTGTAGCCGACCGGATGAGTTGTTCATCCTGCGAATGTTCTTATGATGGCCGACCGGATGTGTTATTCATCTTGCGGATACTCCTATGGTTGTTTGCCGACTTAGATGCTTGTTCCTGAGTCGATGTCTTGTATAAATAACGGTTTGTAAGTTCATTTCAGTGAGAGGTGTGAGGATGAGTATGGTATAGCGAAGAAACGTGCGAAAGGCAGAGCAGAGATTGTTGGGCTTAATTGGAACTGATCCAGACATGATAGAGATGTCATTCTCCAGTTCAAGACTGTGATTTTTATCACTTTGTAGACAGTGTGTCTCCTTGTAGGCAGTGGGCCTCTTTGTGAGCAGTGTGCTCGGGCAGTGAGCCCTTATTGGCATGTGCCATTCATTTTTCTTTATTCTTCTAACAGAGAATAATTCTTGGGTTAATCACCCCGTGGTTTTTCCCTTAACCGGGTTTTCCACGTCAAAATCTTGGTGTTCAATGTGTTGATGCTTATCTACTCTTGTGTTTATGTATTATGCTTCCATGGATGATTATTTGATATGCTGCTAACTAACAACAGTGAGTTAAGTGTTTGAATGAGAAGAAGTTTCATACAACTGATTCACCCCCCCTCTCAGTTGTATGCCTTAGATCCGACAATTGGTATCAGAGCCAAGTTCCTCTGACAAGAGCTTAACCGCTTGAGGAGATCCGGGATGTCGTCATACAAGAAGGATAGTCCGAAGTTCGATGGAACCAACTTCACTCTCTGGAAAGGTCGCATGAAGTGTCACTTGGAATGCATGGGAAAAGCATATCTGGGTATGATTTCAAAACCATATGTACCTCCACAAGGTGGTCCGACTACTCTGAATGAAATCACAGAAGCTGAAAACAATCTGCGGACCAAGGAAGCTCTTCTAAGCGCATTGAATGACTCAGATCTCTCGAATGTCATTGACCTACCCACTGCATATGAGATCCTAACTAAACTGGAACTTCTGTATGAAGGAGATGAGTTTGTCAAAAGTGCAAGGTTGCAAAGTCTGAAAGGGAAATTTGAAAGATTGAAAATGAGAGATGATGAAAACATCACTACCTTTATGCCAAGAGTAAATGAGCTGGTATGTGGAATCAGAAATGCTGGTGGAACTTTAGATGAAAATGAGATTGTCTGCAAAATCCTAAGATCCCTTCCTGCTGCCTACAAAATCAAAGTTGCTGCCATTGATGAATTCAGAGCCCACACAACTGTCACAAGAGAACAACTGGCTGGCAAACTAGCTGCATTTGAAATGACCGAGTTTGGAGATGATCCTCCCAAGACTGAATCTGCTTTCAAAGCCAGTGCCTATGTGAAAGGCAAACAGAGATTTGAGACATGGAAGAAGAAGAAGCAGAAACAGCTCAACTTGAAGCCCTCATTGCAAAGAGACTGCCAAGAGGATCCGGTAAGTATGAAGGAAAACTACCTTTTAAGTGTTTCAACTGCAATAAGATTGGTCATTTTGCCTCAAGATGTCCGGAGAGATCTGCAAGATCTAATACTCACAGACAAAGGTTTCAAAAGAATTGCTATTATGTTCATGAAGAAGATGACAATGAAGGAGTAACAGATGATGAATCAGAACTAGGAAGCAAATCCGGAAATGAGTGGGTGTTTATAGCCATCAAGGAAGAAGATTCAATACTCTCTGAATCTGTCAATCACAAAGTTGTTGAAAAAGCCTTGGCTGCTCAAGTGGAAGAAAAGGATGATTGGGTTATTGACAGTGGATGTTCTCACCATATGACTGGTGACAAGAATAAGTTCTTAGATTTGGAAAGATATGAAGGAGGAATGGTAAAGTTTGGTGACAATTCTGCTGGCAGAATCAGAGGTAGGGGAACTATTTCCTTTGATGGTAAGAGCAAAACAGGAAATGTACTGTATGTTGAAGGATTGAAGCACAATCTTCTCAGTGTTGGTCAGTTGGTGGACAAAGGCTATGATCTCTGGTTCAAGAATGGAAAATGCAGAATCTTTACAAGCTCCGGAACTGAAATTGCATCCGGTACTCAGACAAGAGGTAACATCTTTCATCTGGTTGGTTCAAATAAAAGTTGTTTGTTTGTTCAAATTGATCAGAGTTGGTTATGGCATAGAAGAATGTGTCATGTAAATTTTGATAACATCATCAAAATAAGCAATACTCAGGCTGTGAGAGATCTTCCAAAGTTGATAAAACCTACAAATAGTGTGTGTAAAGAATGTCAGTTAGGCAAACAAAGCAGAGTCTCTTTTAAAAGCAAAGATCAGTCTTCTACCGGATTGTTGGAATTAGTACATACTGATCTATGTGGTCCGACAAGAATCAAGAGTCTGCAAGGTGATAGATATTTCATGTTGTTAATAGATGATCATTCCCGGATGATGTGGGTTACCTTTCTAAAAGAAAAATCAGAAGCTTTTGAGAAGTTCAAAATCTTCAAAGCTATGGTGGAGAATCAAACCGGATTGAAACTAAAGTGTCTAAGGTCTGATAGAGGTGGTGAATTTACATCTGGTGAATTCATTGACTTTTGTGAGAAACAGGGTATAAGGAGACAGTTGTCTGCTCCTAAGACTCCACAGCAGAATGGAGTAGTTGAGAGAAAGAACCGGACCATCCAGGAAGCTGCTAGGACAATGATGTTGGAAGCAAATGTTCCTCAAATATTTTGGAAAGAAGCTATCAGCACTGCAGTCTACACTCTCAATCGAGTTCAAATCAGAAACAACACCAGTAAGACCCCCTATGAACTCTGGTTTGGCATCACTCCTACTGTGAAATATTTCAGAGTATTTGGTAGCAAGTGTTATATTAAAAGAGATGAAGATCTAGGAAAGTTTGATGCTAGAAGTGATGAAGGAATTTTCTTGGGCTACTCCACTCAAAGCAAAGCATACCGGTGTTACAATAAGAGATTGAGGAAGATGATAGAAAGCACCAATGTAAAGGTTGATGAAGGAATTGAGAAGCCTTCAAGATTTTATGAGTTTGATGAAGATGACCAAAACAGTGTTCAAGGACCTCAATCCTCTCTGGTGAGACAGAGTCAGCCTGATCCGGTAAATCAGGAAGAAGAGATAGGTTTGAATGAGCCTGATCAAGAAACAGCAGTGCTGGATACTCCCAAAATTCCAAGGTATGTAAGACTGAATCACTCTGAAGATCAGATCATAGGTGACAGAAGCAAAGGTGTACAAACTAGAAGGAATATTGCTCAAGATCAGAATGAATGTTGTCTGATTTCAAAGATTGAACCTAAAACAATAAATGAAGCCTGCAATGATGAAAACTAGACCAAAGCAATGGAAGATGAACTGATGCAAATTGAGAAAAATCATACTTGGGATCTTGTTCCCAGACCTAGAGACAGGAATGTAATTGGAACCAAGTGGGTCTTCCGGAACAAACTAAATGAAGCTGGTGAAGTAATCAGAAACAAAGCTAGATTGGTCTGCAAAGGCTACTCTCAAATAGAAGGAATTGACTTTGAAGAGACTTTTGCTCCGGTAGCAAGAATTGAAGCAGTCAGATTACTTCTTGCATTTGCTGCCTTCAAAGACTTCAAGGTATATCAGATGGATGTCAAGTCTGCCTTCCTAAATGGTGATCTGGAAGAAGAAGTCTACATTGAACAACCGGATGGATTTCAACTGTCTGATAATAATGATATGGTCTGCAAGCTAAAGAAAGCTTTGTATGGATTGAAGCAAGCCCCAAGAGCATGGTATGAAAGGTTGGATAAGCATCTTGTGCAGATTGGATTCAACAAAGGTACTGCTGACAGTAACTTATATTTCAAAATTGATCATGAAAACATTCTGATTGTTGAAGTGTTTGTGGATGATATCATTTTTGGAGGAAGAGATAGTATGTGCAAAACTTTTGCAAATCAGATGAAAAGTGAGTTTGAAATGTCTATGCTTGGTGAAATGAATTTCTTCTTGGGTCTACAAATTACTCAAACAAAAGAAGGGATCTTCATTTCTCAGACCAAATATGTGAAAGAATTGTTAAAGAAATTTGGTATGGAAGACTCAAAGCCTATGAACACTCCTATGGCAACCGGATGTAAGCTAAGCAAAGATGATGATTCTCCAAAAGCAGATCAGACAAAGTATAGATCAATGATTGGTGGATTGTTGTATCTCACTCAAACTAGACCAGATATAATGCAGGCTGTTGGTCTTGTGGCAAGATTCCAGGCTGATCCTAGAGAATCTCATGTTATGGCAATCAAAAGAATTTTTAGATACTTGAAAGGAACAGTTGAGTATGGTCTATGGTATCCTAGAGATCCGGATTTCTCTCTTCATGCTTACACAGATGCAGATTGGGCAGGAGATGTGGATGACCAGAAGAGCACTAGTGGTGGAGCATTCTTTTTGGGGAAGAGATTGGTTTCTTGGCTAAGCAAGAAACAAGATGCAATATCTCTGTCTACAACTGAAGCAGAATACATTGCAGCAGCAGGTAGTTGCACTCAAATCTTATGGATGAAGCAGATGCTAAGAGACATCAAAGTTGAATATGAGGAGCCTATCACAATTTTCTGTGATAATTCAAGTGCAATTAATATTTCCAAGAATCCGGTATTGCATTCTAAGACTAAGCACATATCTATCAAATTTCACTTTTTGAGAGAACAAGTAAACAAGGAAGAAGTCAGATTGGAGTATGTTCCCTCCAAGGATCAGATTGCAGATATCTTTACAAAACCTCTTCCCAAGGACTCTTTTGAATATCTCCGGGAGAAGTTAGGGGTCATGGCCCCTCCGGTGATGAACTAAGATGCACTGATGTGCATCAGTCCGGTGGCTATCACAGTCATATCTTGTGATCCGGACTAATGGGGAGCTGCAACTAAGGGGGAGCAGCTGGTATGATTCTGATGTATGAGAATTGCAAGTATGAACCCTTTGCCATTGATGTCAAAGGGGGAGAGAAAACATGTGAAAAACAAGTGATTGATGATCAAAGGGGGAGCAGTAAAGGAAGAGAAGACATATGAAAAGTTGAAGTTCTTGTCTTAATGGTTTTTCACATCATTTGTTGCCATCAATGACAAAGGGGGAGATTGTTGCAAGTATGAGGTTATCCAGTGTTGTCATTGATGTCAACATACTCATATTGCATTGACAAGAAGGATTTGATGAGCTGTGTGCTGAGGATATTGAGAAAATTAGTCTCAGTCAGGAACAGTGAAGAACAGTGATGAGAAGAAGGTAAATGTACTGTATAGGATGAGAACCGGAGGATGCGGATTAAAGGGTTAGTAGATATGAGTCTTGAGATGCTACAGTTAAGATTTCAGAGGTCCGCATGAAGATCTGAAGGAGTTGTGGCTGCCGGTATAGAACCGGGTCCGGCAAGTATCCGGAGGTGACAGAGGATCACAAAAAGGTCCGGTGAGGTCCGGAATTGTATTATCCTAATCTGCGGATTGGAAGGAGTGTTTGGGATGTCCTTGTGATGTATCATCCTGATTTGTGTATGATTTGGAGGTCCGGAAGTACCTCTTGCATTATGACAGTGGCGACAGACTGTGTTCTTAAAGTTCCGGATGAGGAAGACAAGAGATCCCAGTAAGCAGAGGAAGTGCGGATGTATCCGGACATTCAGACAGGCTTGTGAAGGTTCTTGGATCATGTTTAGGTTGTGTTGTTGGTCCGCATTGATGGTAGAGCCCGGAATTGAAGTTATTCTTCCGGATGAAGTTCTTGCTCTGTGTAGCCGACCGGATGAGTTGTTCATCCTGCGAATGTTCTTGTGATGGCCGACCGGATGTGTTATTCATCTTGCGGATACTCCTATGGTTGTTTGTCGACTTAGATGCTTGTTCCTGAGTCGATGTCTTGTATAAATAACGGTTTGTAAGTTCATTTCAGTGAGAGGTGTGAGGATGAGTATGGTATAGCGAAGAAACGTGCGAAAGGCAGAGCAGAGATTGTTGGGCTTAATTGGAACTGATCCGGACATGATAGAGATGTCATTCTCCAGTTCAAGACTGTGATTTTTATCACTTTGTAGACAGTGTGTCTCCTTGTAGGCAGTGGGCCTCTTTGTGAGCAGTGTGCTCGGGCAGTGAGCCCTTATTGGCATGTGCCATTCATTTTTCTTTATTCTTCTAACAGAGAATAATTCTTGGGTTAATCACCCCGTGGTTTTTCCCTTAACCGGGTTTTCCACGTCAAAATCTTGGTGTTCAATGTGTTGATGCTTATCTGCTCTTGTGTTTATGTATTATGCTTCCATGGATGATTATTTGATATGCTGCTAACTAACAACAGTGAGTTAAGTGTTTGAATGAGAAGAAGTTTCATACAACTGATTCACCCCCCCCTCTCAGTTGTATGCCTTAGATCCTCCAATCATTGATCTGTACTTTGTCTGGTCTACCTTAGGAGAGTCATCATCTTTACTCAACTTACATCCAGTTACCATGGGAGTATGCATTGGCTTTGAATCTTCCATTTCAGATTTCCTCAACAATTCTTTCACATATTTTGTCTGGGAAATAAAGATTTCTTTCTTTGTTTGAGTAATTTGCAGACCCAAGAAGAAATTCATTTCACCAAGCATTGACATCTCAAACTCACTTTTTATTTGATTTGCAAAGGTTTTACACATACTGTCTCTTCCTCCAAAGATGATATCATCAACAAATACTTCAACAATCAAAATACTTTCATGATCAATTTTGAAATATAAGTTACTGTCAGCAGTACTTTTGTTGAAGTAATCTTCAAAAGATGTTTGTCCAATCTTTCATACCATGCTCTTGGGGCTTGCTCTAGTCCATACAGTGCCTTCTTCAACTTGCAGACCATATCACCATGCTCAGATAATTGAAATCCATCCGGTTGTTCAATGTACACTTCTTCTAAATCACCATTCAGGAAGGCAGACTTGACATCCATCTGATACACTTTGAAATCTTTGAAGGCAACAAATGTAAGAAATAATCTGACAGCTTCAATTCTTGCCACTAGAGCAAAAGTTTCTTCAAAATCAACTCCTTCTATTTGAGAGTAACCTTTGCAAACTAATATGGCCTTATTTCTGATCACTTCACCGGCTTCTTCAATTTGTTCCGGAAGACCCATTTGGTTCCAATCACATTTTTGTTTCTAGGTCTGGGAACAAGATCCCAAGTGTGATTCTTCTCAATTTGCATCAATTCTTCCTCCATTGCCTTAGTCCAGTTTTCGTCATTGCAGGCTTCATTTACTGTCTTAGGTTCAATCTTTGAAATTAGACAATACTCATCTAAATTTTGAGCAATTCTCCTCCTTGTTTCCACTCCTTTGCTTTTGTTACCTATGATCTGATCTTCAGAGTGGTTTAGAGTTACATACCTTGGAACTTTGGGAGTTTCTTGCACCTCTAACTCTTGATCAGTCTCATTGAGACGTATCTCTTCTTCCTGTCTTACCGGATCAACTTGACTTTGTTTCTCAGAAGAGGCTTGGATACTTTGAATCTAAACACCATTCTGATCATCTTCATCATACTCATGAATTCTTGAGGGTCTTTCAATTTTTTCATCAACCTTCACATTTACACTTTCTACAATCTTTCTCAGTCTCTTGTTGTAACACCGGTATGCTTTGCTTTGAGTAGAGTAACCCAAGAATATTCCTTCATCACTTCTAGCATCAAACTTTCCTAGATATTCATCCCTTTTAATGTAACATCTGCTACCAAAAACTCTGAAGTATCTCACAGTGGGAGTAATGCCAAACCAGAGTTCATAAGGAGTCTTACCGGTACTGTTTCTAATTTGAACTTGATTGAGAGTGTAGACTACAGTGCTTATAGCTTCTCTCCAATAGATCTGAGGAACATTTGCTTCCATCATCATGGTACTGGATGCTTCCTAGATGGTTCGGTTCTTTCTCTCAATTACTCCATTCTGCTGTGGAGTTCTAGGGGCAGAAAACTGTCTCTTTATTCCATGTTTCTCACAGAAGTCTATGAACTCACCAGATGTGAATTCTCCACCTCTATCAGACCTCAGACATTTCAATTTTAATCTGGTTTCATTCTCCACCATGGCCTTGAATATTTTGAATTTCTCAAGTGCTTCTGATTTTTCTTTCAGAAAGGTTACCCACATCATCTGGGAATAGTCATCAATTAGCAACATGAAGTATCTATCACCTTGGATACTCCTAACTCTTGTCGGACCACAAAGATCAGTATGAACTAAGTCCAACAGTCCAATAGAAGACAATTCCTTATTTTTAAATGTGACTCTGCTCAGTTTGCCCAACTAACATTCTTTGCATAAGCTATTAGTAGGTTTCACTAATTTTGGAAGATCTCTTACAGCCTGAGTATTGCTTATCTTGATGATATTATCAAAATTCACATGACACATCCTCCTATGCCATAACCAACTCTGATCAATTTGAGCAAATAAGAAACTTTTACCAGTACCAACCAAGTGGAAGATATTACCTTTAGTTTGAGTACCGAATGCAATCTCTGTTCCAGAACTTTCAAAGATCTTGCATTTTCTATTCCTGAATCTGAGATCATAGCCTTTGTCCACCAGCTGTCCAACACTGAGAAGATTGTGCTTTAATCCTTCAACATATAGTACATTACCAGTTTTGTTCTTTCCATCAAGAGAAATAGTTCCTCTACCTCCGATTCTGCAAGCAGAATTATCTCCAAACTTTACAATTCCTCCTTCATACTTTTCCAAATTTAAGAACTTATTCTTGTCACCTGTCATATGGTGAGAGCATCCACTGTCAATGACCCAATCATCCTTTGCTTCAACTTGGGAAGCCAGAGCTTTTTCTTCAACTTTATGATTGACAGATACAGAGGATATTGGTTCCTCTTCTTTGATGGCAATAAACACCCATTCATTACCGGATTTGTTTCATGTCTCTGATTCATCATCTGTTACTCCTTCATTATCATCTTCTTCATGAACATAGTAACAATTCTTTTGAAACCTTGGTCTTGAAAATCTTTCCGGACATCTTGAGGCAAAATGACCAATTTTATTGCAATTAAAACACTTAAAAGGTAATTTCCCTTCATACTTACTGGATCCTCTTGGCAGTCTTTTTGCAATAAGAGCTTCAAGATGAGCAATTTCAGCTTCTTCTTATTCCAAGTCTTTTCTTGCTTTTTCATACCATGATAGGTTCCTTGAAGAGTTTTCTCCCGGATCAAACCTTTGTTTCCCTTTTACAGAGGCACTGGCTTTGAATGCAGATTCAGTCTTTGGAGAATCATCTCCAAACTCGGCCATTTCAAAAGCAACCAACTTACCAACCAATTGATCTGTTGTGACTATTGTGTGAGCTCTAAATTCTTTGATTGCAAAAGCCTTGATTTTATAAGAGGCAGGAAGGGATCTAAGAACTTTGCCAACTATCTCTTCTTCACTCAGGATTCCACCTGCATTTCTAATTCCACAAACCAGCTCGTTCGCTCTTGGCATAAAAGAGGTAATATTTTCATCATCTCTCATTTTTAGTTTTTCAAATTTCCCTTTTAGACTTTGTAACCTTGCACATTTAACATACTGGTCTCCTTCATGCAAAGTTCTAGTTTATTCCAAATCTCAAAGGCAGTTGATAGATCAATAACATTTGAGAGTTCTGAGTTAGATAATGCGCTTAAAAGAGCCTCTTTGGTCCACAGATTGTTTTCAGCATCTGTGATTTCATTTAGGGTTGTCGGACCACCCTATGGAGGTACATAATCTTTTGTAACCATGGACCAGTATGCAAATCCCATACACTCCAAGTGACATTTCATGCGACCTTTCCAAAGAGCAAAGTTAGTTCCATCAAACTTCGGACTATCCTTCTTGTAGGATGACATCCTGGATCTCCTTAAGTGGTTAAGCTCCTTTCAGAGGAACTTAGCTTTGATACCAATTGTTAGACTTAGGGTAGACAACTGAGAGGGGGGGTGAATCAGTTGTCCAAAACTTTCTTCCAAATCAAATACTTAACTCCACACAAGCATAATAGTAAATCAATCATGAAAGCATAATACAACAAGTTAAGAGCAGATACACATTAACACACATAACACCACGATTTTTGACGTGGAAAACCCGGTTAAGGGAAAAACCCACGGGGTGATTAACCCAAGATAATATTCTCTATTAGAAGAATAGAAAGAACAAAATGGCACATGCCAATTAGGGCTCACTGCCTGAGCACACTGCTCACAAGAGGCTCACTGCCTACAAGAGACACACTGTCTACAAAAGAATAAGTATCACATACTTGAACTGGTAAATAGCATCTTCACCATGCTTGAGTCAGTTCCATTTAAGCCCAAACCTTCTGCTCTGCCTTTCGCTCATCTCCTCGCTACCACACCCTCATCTCCACAAGTCCATCTCTGAAATAACTTCGCAATCCCTTATTTATACATGACATTAACTTAGGAACAAACATCTAAGTCGGCAAACATCCACAAGAACATCTGCAAGATGTATAATTCATCCAGTCGGCCAGTCACAGAAAGAACACCATCATCCGGAAGTTATTCTTCATTTCTAAGACCCCAATTCTAATGCGGACAATAAACACGAACTGAACACAATCCAAGGACCTCCACAAACTTGCCTAAAACACCAAGAACATCCGCACTTCCTCTACTTACTGAAATCCTTCTCTCCTTCATCTAGAACCTCAAAAATAGTCTGCTATTACTGTTTTAAAGGAATAGATACTTTCAGACCTTCAAACCATGAACCAAACGAGTTGACACACCACACAGACTTCCCCAACACTTCCTTAAATCCGCAGAATGGGATAATGCATTACCAGACCTCACCGGACCTATCTGTGTCACTCTGTCACCTTTGAACACCTGCCGGAGCCGGTTCTACTTGAGTGACCATAACTTC
This sequence comes from Cunninghamia lanceolata, assembly GCA_027924645.1. Lineage (NCBI taxonomy): Eukaryota > Viridiplantae > Streptophyta > Pinopsida > Cupressales > Cupressaceae > Cunninghamia > Cunninghamia lanceolata. The sequence continues at coordinate 2,414,224 of BSBN01000725.1, forward strand.
TTCAGATCTTCATGTGAACCTCTGAAAACTTGACTGGAGCATCTCAAGACTTATATCTACAAACCCTTTAAACCACATCCTTTGATCCTCAACCTATCTTGGACTTTTACCTTGTTGTCATCACTATTCTTCACTGTTCCTGATCGAGACTAATTTTCTCAATATCCTCAGCACACAACTCATCCAATCCTTCTCATTAATGCAACATGAGTATGTTGACATTAATCACAACACCGGTTAAACCCATACTTGCAACAAGTTCTAGATGCCTAATTGTTATCAAAACATATGTTTAAGTATGTGTGCCAATTGGAGATTGTATAGATTAGTTATATGAATTTATGTGGACATTCTACATGTCTCTATGCTTTTCAGATTTGAATGCGGATCTTTCGTGTTTCTAGTACCGCACAAAGTTTTCAAGTCAGTTTGTGAAGAGTTGCTGTTGAGGCCGACTGAGGAATGTTGATGATGTGTGCCACAAAGTTGTTGCTATGCAGAGTTCAATGAGTGTTTGGAGATGTTGTCTGGGTCATGCCGACTCATATGGTAGAAGAACAAGTACCGGTTAATCATTCATGAGTACCACCAAGTTGTAATGGTTGATGTGCTACAAGCTTCATGTTTTCTAGCTTAAGGGAGACCTAATTCAATTGTGTGAAGCGTGCGGATGTTATTCTATGAAGGATGATGTTGTGAAGGATGTTTAGGACTGTGTTAAGCATATGTTAGAATCTACGAGGTGTGTTTCTCTTCCTGGAGTTGCGTGTAGTTCATGTTAGGACTTGCCCTCTACATGTTTCATGTTGTGTGATCTCTGGCCAACTTGTAAAATGTAATATTCTTGTTGTCTCTGACTGACTTGTAATGTAATCATTGTAATATCATGTATATATTGTAAACCTAGTTGATCTAGTTGAAGTATGATTGTGAATATGAGTGTGTGAAGAGCAGATTATGAATATGTAATGCATTATGATATGCGACTAAAGGAGAAAAAGAAGAAGCAATGAGGCTTGTCCTGATTCATCTTGAAGACATTTTTCAAGCAGGAGGGAAGTGAAGAGTGTGCCTAACTAATTGTCAGAGGTAGTGAGCCAAAGGAAAAACTTCTTGAAGGATGAAAGCAGTGAGTCAGTAAGTTGCAGAGAAGACTATTGAAGAAAGTGTAGAAGTTGTCAAAGCAGAAGAGCAATCATCAAAAGAGAAGTGAAAAGATAGAATTGCAATCATCAAATGAGTGAGCTTCATTGTCACTTTTAGGCAGTAGAAGGATTGTCATGCTATAATCATTTCTGAGTTTGTTCTCAATTCAGGGAGTAGTTGCTTTCTTGGGTTGTAGCCCTAAAACAAAGTCGGCAGGGAGTTGTAGCTTCCTTGGGAATGACCCTAAAACCTTTCTTCATGGAGTAATAGCTTCCTGGAGTTGTAGCCCTAAAACTAAGTTGTAATTTTTATAGTAGTGAGCTTCATATATTGTGAGTTAATTCTCATCGTGGTTTTTCCCCTTTTGGGGTTTTCCACGTACATCTGGTATTATGTGTTGTTGTGCATTGTGTTGATCTTTTATGTTTCTGTTAATGATGTAAAGTTTACGTTTTAATCTGCTCCGGAGGATTTGAGATTTCTTTGGATACTGATTCACCCCCCCCCTCTCAGTATCCAAGTGTGTTCAACACAAGGTCCCTATTTGGATCAATCTTCAAGTCTCCTAAAGCCTCTCTAAACTTTCATAGAGCAAATCATTCAACCTCTAGGGTGATTTATGTCACAAGTCAAAAAGGTTTTACTCAACTTGGCCCTACTAGGGGGTTTGCATCAAGGTGGACCTCAACTCTAATCTTGAGGAATCTTTGGAGATTCGAGCAACTTTCCTATACTTTTTACAAAAGGTGGCCTATATTAATCTCATGAAAGTTTTCTTTAGATGCCAATCCTTTGATCATAAAAATCAAGGACTACCCTCTTATGCCATGCATGGCTCCACAGCCTTTGATTAAAACCCCAACACCTCAAGCCAAGGATAAGGGATCAAATATTATGGGAGGGAAAAGAAACCTCTACCTTGAAAACATTAATCATATTGAGTTGAAACCTATGACCAAAACTAGCAATACATCCATAAAAAAGACCTAGTTCTTGTTAAGGGATCAGTTCCTAGTCAAAAAATTGAAATTATGATGGCTCAAATTCATCGTTCATCTATTGGGACCTTTGTTGCAAGTTTTTAACCTTCTAAGAGATCTTGTAGCTCACCACTTAGTTCAATGACAACTCACTGAGAGGAGATTATGATGGTAAATGTCATTTTGTCTTGCTTAGTATCTCCTATTAAATCAATGTATGCTTTTAGGTAATAAGCTTGTGTTTTAACAAATGAGGATGGTATCTCTACATGGAGGATCCCTCCATATGAATATCATCTCGTGGAATGTATGTGGACTTACAAAATATTATTGTAAGTTTTATGTTCAACTTGTATTCCAAAAACTTGGCCCATGTGATGTATTTTATTTAAATAAATTAAAGCCACTGGATTTCTACTTTATATCACTCTAAAGACAATATGGCCTCAAGCCACACAACTCACCACGTTGCATGAGGATAGATGTGGCAGCATATGCATTTTATTTTCCCTACATTTAAGTTCCTCTATTAATTCCTCAAGGTGAGAGTCTAACCATCATGTCATCTAAATTACACTTGCCATAAATGGCCAATGTGTTGGCATTATCAATGTTTATGTGCCTAACAATGGCCTAGAAAGAATGAGGTTATAGAGATGATTGGTTGACAACATGCCTTTTTCTAATTAGCTCATTTGTGGCAACTTTAATATGGTTGAGACAATTAAGGACAAAGAAGGAACTCTAATGATACATTGGTCCATTAGAAAACATGAGGCTCATTATTGCTTTAAAAATCATTAGGATTTATTAGACCCACATTTTTGGTGGCGGCATGCCACATCAAACCCTTGGTTTATGTGGTTAAGCTTCATATAAGTTTAGATAGGATCATCAAGCATCGAGATTGTGTCATGATTTTTAAGCAACATCTGTTCCACCTTCTTTGGGATGATAGAATGATGGAAATTCAGTAAAAGAGCATCCAAAGATCATTTTTTATGATTGTCCCATGACTTTTCAACTTGCATGGGATAATAAGCCTTTAAAATTTCAAAGCACTCAATTCTTCTTGAGCATGTCACTACTTTCTCATAAAGGTGCTTTTTAGCTTATCACACAAATGTGGAATCTTGAGCCACATCTACTAGTAGTTGTTAGCTGAGTTGAGTACAATTGTTCATGGTGTCACCTTTCTACAATAGTTTGGTAAGTGGCAAAGATCTACAAGAAAGTCAACAATGCCACCACCATGGAGTTTGTGAGGATTTCCACTCAATTGGAAAATAGGCCCTTTGATCTCCAACTCTAGAATTCAATTGTTGAACTAAAACACAAGCTTGAGATCTTTGAATGTTGATTGGACTATCAATCAAATTAAGGTGAGAACTATAGTAGGTAGTTCGCAAGATATAGATATAGGGTGCATCTTTCTTTAAGGTAGGGTTTCATGGAATGTACGAGTGAGTTCAATTCGTATGATGCCCTACATTGTCCCCAACCCCACTCTCTCTTTGCGAGCAGTAAATGAGTAGACCCATGGCTACGCTTATTATCCCAAATTCAGGAATTGAACAACTTTGAAATGAATCAAAGGATCTCAAATCAAAGCCTACATTTAATGGCTCAAAGTTAGAGATAGAGATGTTGAGGATTTTTTCAATCTCTTTACATCAAGCAAGCTAGAACCCAAATCAAAACTATCTAAACCATGGTTCATGGCTCTCCCAAAATATCCAAGACTTTATGGATCATTATACGATGGTCTTTCAAGCCTAAGAGGAAATCATTGAACGTGCTCAAGCTTTATAGTAGTGTTTGGATGTTTATTCCTACTAAGTTGATTTGTTCTACTCACGCTGCTTGCAACACATCACTCACTCTTGATAAGCTTCATGTGGATTTCATGTAGATGGCTAATGAGAAAGCCCCTAGCTTGGATGGCTTTCCTTGTAGATTTTTCAAGCTACACGGCACAACACTAGTCTTGTCCTTCTTCAAGTCTACCAAGAGGCTCTTTGTGATAAGTCATTAGGAAGTGTTATCAATTAGAGAAACATCTAATTCATCCCCATAGCCAAGGACCTAGAGCTTCACTAGCTAGCAACCTATCACATTGCTTAATGTTTCATACAAGATCTTGGTCAAATCCTTAGCCTTTCACATCCACCCCCTACTTCCTCCCATTGTGTGGCCTAAGAAAACAAGGTCCATCAAAAGCCACTATATTCTTGATAACATTATCGTGATATGGGAAGGAATGGAATGTGCTAGTGCATCTCAAGAGTGCATTCTTTTCCTCAAATTTGATTTTGAGAAAGCACGCAACTACATTCAAAGGCCTTTTATCTTAGCCATGCTTAAAGCTCTTAGATTTGGGGAATTCTTTCTGTTATTTGTTCAAACCCTTTTCTTTGATGCTTCGACCTACCTCTCCATTAATGACTAAATCTCAAATAGCTTTGGGCTCTTCATATCTATTTGGCAAGGTTGTTTGCTAGCACCTTTGCTTTATGTGTTAGCGACATAAGATTTTGGCTATCTTCTTGTCAAAAAGGCTTCACATGGGTTGTTGGAGGGGATTTATCTTCCTTTCACATCCTAATGGCTTATCAATGGGCACTTTGCCAATGATTCATTTCTTACGCTTGCAAAGAATCATACGTCTTTTCAAGAAGCCATGCCCTGCCTTGATACTTTATACAAGACTTCTATATTGAATTTTTAGTGTTCCACCTCCTACGGTTGGTTGAGCACAACTCATGGAGTAATTGATGCGCTTGGGTTAAAAAGTGAGCTTAACACCAAGTAGATCCTACCCATAACTAGTGAGTTCATCTTTATTTCCCACCCTTCCTATCATCTTCTCTACCAACCAATAAGCAGGGACATGAAGGATAATCCCAACCCTGGGTTTAATCCCACCTACCCCCAACTACCACTAGAAAGAGAGGGTCACTTGAGAGGAGAAGACTAAATCGATATTTTTCCCATATAGTTGGAAAAGTGACCCTTGTAGATAGAAGGCACCTTGGGTTTAAGGAAAATTCTCAATCCTGTATGAAGAGGAAGTGTGATTGTTCCTACTATATAAAGAAAGAGGGGACTTGCCTCTTGTCCTAGAAATTGCAAAGGTCCTTAACCCGCCACCACCCATAGTTTGAAAAGCATGTGTCAATCCAATTCCAATCGACTTGAATCAAGTTGATACTCCACTAACTATAAAACACCACAAACAAGATTTTGGTTGTTCAAACCAAGAAAGTTTCATCTAGAAAACCCCATCAACCTAGCTCAACCTGATGTTGGAAATTTTTTGTCATGGATTGATTGAATTGATGGGGTAGGGAAATGACTAAACATAACACAATACTTAACTTTTACCATCCATGGGTGTTGGAAAGCTCAGAAAGGTCATGATTCTTTAAGACCCTTTAAAAATTAGGTAAATCAGCAAAATTGTGTTATAAACAAGGTGCCTTCCCATAACTAGACTAACTAAAGAATTTTAAGTGGAAATGACTTGACAAAAGAGAGATTTTCAAATTTCTTGGCATTCTCTTTGCCTTTTATAGTTCACATTCCACTTTATGGCAATATGTCATGCAAAGAGTTGAAAAGAACATATGTTTCTAGATTCCCATCCACTTTCTTTGGTGGGCAAATTTTAGATTTGTCCCATAGTGTTGGTAACTACACATGTTTAATGTGCTTCTTCCTAGGCTCCATCTAAAGCTACTTATACATGACTTCATTTGGGCCAAATACTAAGCAAACCAAAGGATTCCATAGAGTAGCATGGGACATTTGTTGTCTTCCCTAGGATAAAGGTGGCACATACATTATTGATGTTTACAAACAATGCGTTATGCTTTGTCCTTAATGGGTGATTCGTACAATTAGGGTTGAAAGGCCTAGAAGATTCTTCTTAAGCATTATATTAATTCTAGTTCACCTTACGACAAGAAGTGTTGGCAAGGGATTGGCCTCCACACTCTTCTCATACCACCAATGCCCCTGCCAAGATTAAAGGCTCTTTATGGCTCAAAGTATGTAGAAAGCCTTTCAGATGGTTAAGCCTTTTCTCAAATGGATTGGTAATGGTTTCAAAAATGGAATTTCTTTTCAAAACCACAGCCTTTAGTGATCTCCAATTATTAATAATTCTAGTTTGCCTTTAGCAAAAATCTTGGAGTCAAACCTCTTAAGCCTTTCTACAAAAGCAATCATACCATCAAAAGATTTAGTCTCCTCTCAAGACTGGACCCCTTAACCTGCTTTGCAGCAAAAGTTTCAACTTGCTAAATTTGATTTGCCTTCCATTCTTCAAAATCAAGAGATGGTTCTAGATTTTATGCTCCACAAGTTGGGGCTTCAACCTCCTCTAGCTTGATGGAAAGACTGCTAGTGGAATTTTAACATGGCGTTTAAGAATTACACTCTAAGGCTTCTCTACATAGTGCTTAGCCCTTTCTTGTCTACCCTTTTTAAGCTCAACAATCAATGGGGATTGAATTATCCCCTCATACCTAGCTTTATAGGCTTAAAAAATTTGGCAATCCAAAATCAAGCCCAAAATTGCTAATTTTTTTGTGGTGTTTGAACTACTAAGGGCTTCCTCTTGAAGAAATACTTTTGCATACTGTGCTTACTCATCCTAAATGTCTAGCCTACAACAAATTGAATTCTTTCAAGCACCTTTTCTAGACTTCCCCTAGGGTCCAAGATGCTTGTAAATGGATTCATAACCTTTTTTCCCCCCTTCTTCCAAGTTTTTTCTACTAAAGAACTATTATGTCTAGTGATACAACCTCATGGCCAACATACATTGCTAGAATTTATAACTTTTTTCAAGCTTATATTCTATTTCAGCTCTAGAAGTCTAGAAAAAATGTTATTTTTAATGTCAAGGCTCTTGACTATTATTTACCTCTTAATGAGAGAGCTCATATGCCTACCTTTGCATTTTTTCAAGTATAGGCACAAGCAAAGAAGGTGTTGATGGACTTCTAGTGTCTCCAAGACCTTCTCAATTGTGGAGTATAGTGTGTACCATGGGCTACATTTTGCTTGATGACCATACCCAAAGATCAACACCTCCAACACCCACCATCAAAGTCACTCACACAACTAGAGTTGTTTCTTGATACCTCCTCAGTAAATGGGTTAGACTCCTTCCCTATGGGGGACAATTGTTGGGGTAGTGTTGAGTGGCATAAAGGCTACAATTATGCCTTTTCCTTTGAGCTAGGGAGTGTTGGTGTCATTTGTTGTCCAAGACATTTAAGACGGCTGGGAAGTCCCTAATCCTCCTTCTAGGGAACCTTCCGCGTAAATGGTTCCTTGACAAGATCATTTGCCTTCTCTTGGTGTAATAGCTTGTGTTTAAAGGTGAGGTGTGATATGTAACTTGGTTTGTTACTTGTGCTTTTGATTGTCTAGCGTTTGTGTTTTGATTGGTCATGCATACTCGCTACTTTTTATTAATCAAAAAATTATTGAATTTGAAATATCTAAAAGCACTTAAAGAAAATTGTTTCCACAAAAATCTTATGTAAAACATGATTTCTCGCTAAAAAAATTCTATGTATGATCAAGTTAGCCGCATAGAATATCTTTAGTACAAATAAATCATTGCAAAAAAATCATAAAATAAATGATATAATTTTATTTTTCACAAACTAAAAATTCTACATTTTATAAGTTTACTGTTACCAAATTCTAAGCAAATATATCATTTATTAGTGCTTAAAGTTGAATTACAACTTAGAAGTTTGCGTGAAGCCATCCTTTTGCTATATAAAGTTATGTTACATTGTCATGCTTTCACATTCTTATTAGTCCCTGCCCGGAAGGGGGGACTATTGTTTTCATGCAACTAAAATGGCAATAGTTTGTCTAGAAGTCTGTGCATTGGGGAATTATTAAACTCAATTCCTAAGGTTTTATTTTTTAATAGATTTTGCTGTGGTTTGTGGCCTTTGCTGATTGGAGGGTTATTTTAGCCGTACTATTTTATTGTCAGCACTGCATGGATTTTGGACGTGGCTTTGTATACTTGACCTTGGTTTGTTGAATGGCAGCTGTGCCTAGGGATGAGGCGTGGAGCAAGTGCAGATTTATGGTAGCTACACATTTTTGGGTTTGAAGCTTTTTGCACGTTTTCTCCACAATAATGAGACACAAGACCAGAGCCCTACGCCCCACGTTCCCTCTCCCTCGCTTTTCAACGGGTCTCCTTCCGAGCTCTGACCACCCTTGTTGAGATTCTAATGCGCGTACTAAATTCCTTCCATGATCTGTGCCAACCGCTCCGACGCCTCGGCTTCGCTGTCGGAGGTTCTGAGCAGCACTTTCATAGCGTCCTCGTTGCAGTTCTTCATGATCAGCCACTGCGGGGACTCGGGCATGAAGAGGACGTTGCAGTGCTGATATCTGAGCCGCTGGATGAAGGGCTGGGGCATTCGTTCTGCTACATTAGGCCGGCAGAAGAAGAGCAAGAAAATGCCCATCATAATCTGGGTTCTCTAAAGCTGGATATCCCTCGGGAGTTTAATGGCGATTCACAGGAGCAGAGAAGATTGATAAACTGCGAGAACACGATATTCAAATCAATATCTGGCGCATCTGTAAGTGCGAATACCTCGACCCCTCTTACAACAACCCCATCAAAGCAGAATGGTTCATTTTCATACTATGACAGAGCTGCAGCTTTTGAGAGCAGTACATCGTTTAGTGCAATACCCCTTATGATATAACAAACAATAGTTTAAGAAGCATTGGATTGGTAAAATTATTGGTTGAATTGTTTAAGAAGCATAGGGTAAAATAATTGTAGGAAAGCTTAAGCTTCCCCTGCTACTTCTTTCTATTTCCTTGTATTCCTCATTCATGGAATCATAAATGTCGTGCATAATAGTAATAAATTCAATTGAAAGTCCTTATCCACCACATGGATTTGTGTCTCCATTAACAATCTTGCAATTCAGTTAAGTTATATGAGCTTGAGCGAAATTGAAATGGGGTGATCACATAAGGAGTCTTTTCATCATTCTTCAAACATAAAATAGAAAATTTTCATGTTGATGTAGACTCAATTGATACAAACACAACCAGATTTTGTGATTTTTGGTTTTTTTTATCCAGTTAAAATTATAAAATATGTATTATTTTCTCAAAAGTAGGTGCATATAATCGGCTAGTTTCTCAAACAATTACATAGTTCTTATAATGTTCCCATTTTGACAAAGTGGTCTGTCAACATAGAAGTAGCATAGGTGGGTGTGTTCGTAGTTTTTGTTATATAGTTAGGACTGAAATAAGATTGGTGTGTGGTCAGTTAGTTAGGTCTATAATGGACTAGAATAAGATGGTTAGTTAACTATTTGGTTTTTTTGCATTGATTGAAGATTGGCTTTGACAGTTAACTATTTAGAAACTACCATTGATTAAAGAGAACTGCTCAGTTAAGTGCTAAACTTACCTATGATTGGGGAACACAGCTAATTCGATCACATAGCATAATGAAACCGGGGGTGAGATTCGGCTGCGTTCTTCGGAAGATTTATCTGGCAGTCTGAGGGCCCCCTACCTATAATGCTTGAGATTTGGACGTGCATAATTCATGGGGTACATGCTGGTTGTTGTTCTGTTTGGTTTTGCTCCTCACTCTATCTTATGAGTACATGTTGGTTGTAAAGGACTTGCTTTAATAGTTGAGCTGAAAATTTGTTGTAGATCTGACTTTGAGTTTGCATGTATCAATGACAGTATTAGAACCATTTGCTAAGATGTTTTGAGCAATGGAAAGCTTCTATGCTAGTTGTTTACTGAGGGCCTTTTGATTTTATATTAAGGCCCGAATTTATGATCACAAGATTTAATGGGTATTTCATGATATTTAAAATGGTTACCATGTTTTCCTGTTGCCTTGAGTTGATCTTTAAGTTATATATCAACAGTTGAAGAGTTGGTCAAAGTTTGAACAATGCAGCAGCAGAAGATACGGATTGTTTTTGGCTCTAACAATAAGTTCACATGCATCAATCACAACAATCATCCATTTGTTAAAATTCTCTGAGCAACAAAAAGCTCTGCCCTCATTTTGGGTAAGGGCTTATTTCATTCAAATTAAGGCTAGGGTTAATGCAGAAGGTTTAGCATGCATATTTCATAGCATAAAAAATGGTTGCATGTTGTTTTCAGCCCTTAGTTGATCATATGGGTATGTGTCTGTAGTTAAAGGACTGGGTTTTCACTGCAGAAGGTGTGAAACTAGGAAATGTGCTTCCAAGAATTGAGCAGTAACATGGGTTTGCTAGAGGAAAAATCTCATAATTTATTTGTCAGAGTGATGTTCTATCCATGCTAATTGTTTCCTTTATTGTTAGGGCATTTTTGGGTTTGTGTTTTATTTTTTCAGTCACCACAATATCTTGTTTGACAATCTATTAGTCTTAGCTCATTTGCAGGTCTTGGTCTTATTTGCTTGGACTTTTGTGATCTATCATTGCAGGTGGCTTGCCCTCGGTTGACTATAATAATATTCCTGCAGGATACAATGATAGCATTTAATAGTTCTTCTATGCTGATAGCGACTTGGGTCTCTATATCTTTTCCACGTTTCAGTTTTGCAACAATGATTTATGTTGTTTATACAACTTACGTCAGACTTGTATTTATCTTCTATTATGAAGAAGTACTACACTGTCTTCAGCTGAACATATTATTCTTATGCTTTCTTAAATGCTTCAGATAATGAAGTAGTTTCATAGAATGGAAGCAAGCAAGCGAATCAACACATATAAAAACAGAGATAGACACAAGGATTTAACCTGGATAAACCCCATGTAGGATAAGTCTAGAAGAGTGAATATATACTTCCTTGCCTTCACTATCATCTTGACAATCATGTTGCTCCATCTGACCCTTCAAATGCATTGTAGCTTTTGCTAGCATCCTTACAATTCTCTATAGCCTACCTTAATGTGGATTACTTGTTTATTTTACTGTTGTTCTCTACTGTTGCAGTAATCTTTGACCTCAAGAACTCCTATAGATCACATTTGGCAATGCTTCAATGCATGTCCATTAGCTTTGAATTATTTTTAGCGTCTTTTTGTGATCCTTAGATGGCATATTTATGCAAAGGGATGAGCAAATAAGTTGAAGAATCCCACACAACAAGAAACTTGAAGCGACACCATTTCCCATTGTTACTCTTATTTTTGGTTTGGAACAGACAAATCTGCCATGGAGATCAAGACACAACCACCATGGCAAATTTTTGGTTTGGAACAGAAAAAACTGCCATGGAGATCGAGACACAACCACCATGGCATATATGCAACTGCTAAGGTGTTACGTGAAATAAAAAGAAATTATAAAGCAAGATAATAGATGTAAATTATCATGTAGAGAGAAAATCAATCTCAAATCTTGGTGCTAATTTTGCTTTGCCAATTTAGGGCTCTGCCATTTGGGTGTTTTCAAGCACCAATTGGTATAAAAAAATGAAAACTCCATTTATTTTTTCCTATCAATACGTAAATAGAAGTCTGATAACATTTTGGTAACTATTGAAACCAGAGTTAAAATGTATTGTGCAACAAAATATTCCCTCTAACAAGCCAGAAATCTTCTAGGATGTCATCTTGACACTCAAGCATTTTGGATATGCCTCGGCGGGTATCAGATTCCAATTAAGATGGGTCTGTGCTAGTTAAAATCACAACTGTTTTAACAAGTTTATAAATTTTTTTCCATATTATTCTCATCTCTCCACCAGGGCTTAGATTACTGCAAGGAATTTCAGGAGCAGAGTCAGTTAAAATAATTACTCTTCAGAATTATATGAAAGTTAATGCAGTCAACACAGGAATTCCTAGCATTGCTGTTCTTAATGGTTTTCCTCAGCTTGAAGAGTTGACAATGCTTGGCTAGTGTTTCCAGGTTAGTATTTTGTACATTGAAGTTAAACATTCTTTGAACACTCTTGATGATAGTTCTATATTAGGTCTTGTATGCACTGTAGATAGTGATACTTCTATCAGCAATGATATTATCTTCTGATCCTTATATATTTGAAGGTCTATCCCTCTTTGTGATTTGTCTTTGATATTATTATAGGTTTAGAACTTTACATATATGTTCTTGGCTTGTACCATTCTTTCCTTAGCTTAGGTTTTTTTTTTTTTCAAAACATCATATTAGTGCCATGTTACAATGGTGATGTGAAAGTGGAAACACATCAATGTTAACTTATATTGGGCTACCGATCTGCTCCTACATTTGTTCAATTATAGTTTTTCTCATCTTGTGAATTATAGGTAGCTATGCTGAGCTAATCCTTTTGCTGGGTAAGCAGAGGGAGATTATTGGGGTTTTAGCATTTGCAGGACGGGGGTGATTCCTTATGTGATTAGGGGTGCTTCCCTGATTATTGGAATTGCCTATCATCTGGCAACCAGTGTGTACCCTCTGCTGGAAAATTTATCTACAGCAGAGCTTTTAACTTGGGCGTCCTGATAAGAAGCATGGGTTTGCTGTTTTTTGAGACCTGAGCCTCGCCTGCTCAAAGTTTGAAATGATAATTGAGATTGAAATTATTGGTTGGTTTCAGAACTTTAGACCCACGTTTTCTTCGCTGGGGATATTTCAGCAAAACACTTTCTTTTTTAAGAAAGATTTATCACAAATTTACACAATTTGATTCCAATACTAGTAGTTTGTGTGCATCAGAGATCAGGACTGTAGCCGATCAATAACATAAATCCTGTTTGCACACCAGTGTAAAGGGTTGCATTCAACTCAAATGAGGTACAGGTTAGTGCAACAAACAGTGTCTAGAATTGTTATGCAGTTTTAGTTGCTGGCATTTCTCTTTCTAGAACAGAGTTAAATGGACTGCAATCACAATGCACAGTTTTAGTTGCTGACACTGCCTTCGTGGCACAAGTTTCTGTCCTCGTAGAGTGATAGTGACCATATGAACAAGAAATCTTGTATGTCGTGTCTAAATTATGCTTTTAAATGAGTTTTAGTTTTCAATCCTTTCATGAACTCAACTTGCCATAGTTAAACTTTTCAGATTTCTGAAAATTTTCATTTTTTAGTGGATTTCTGGTGGTGGAAATGTTCTTGAATATTCTGCAATTTCTTTAGAGAGTAGTAGGGAAAATCTTAAGGTGTTTTCTAATGTTGTTCTATTTATTAGCAGAGTTGCATCAACAAGAACTCACAAACCGTGAAGTTTTGTAAGGAAGAAAAGCTTTCACTAAATCCCATGAAATGGTCTCTCATGGTGCCATATCTAAAACTTCTTAAAAATGTCATTGATTATATCTGGTTGACGAATGATCTGGAGAACAGTTCTTAAATATGGAGATTCCTAATGGGAGCCATAGTGGACGATCTTATCTTAGGCCATGTTGACTGTTATGGGATGGTTTTTAATATTCTTGCAGAAAAGGTATGCCCTTTGAATGGAACAGGGAATGACATGTGGTCTTTGATGATTTGAAGTTGGCAGTGCTCCCTTGTTTGTGCTGTAGACTGGAATAAGTAATTTCACTTTTGTCTCAATCCTCCTAATTTTTTTGTAATTGGCTACACAAAAGCAGAAGGCATAAAAAAGCCGGGCCACAACGTCTATTTTGTGAGCAGAAGATTGTCTGAGGATGGGGTGAATAATTTCACAAAAATGTGGAAGAGCTTGGGAATGGTGTGCATGTTGTGCAGAAATTCCAATATTATTGGCTTACTAATTACTTTGCACTTTCTATTATTGTTTACCCAGAATTTTTGTTTTTGCACCAATAAGTCTGTGATCCAATGAAAGATAAGTAGTTAGTTGATTTGCATGCAAGAATTCACCCTTAAGATTGTGGTGTTTCTTAGTAAACATACTTTGATCGTACATTGGCTCTCCCACATTCATTTAGAAGAACCTCTACATGGTTTAAATGGCAGATTCTTGGCCAAACAATTGGTCTGCATTATAGTTCTGCCTGAGTGGTACTGCATAAATGTTTATCAATTTACATATTTTCGGGCTATATATCTCTCCACTGCATTTGCTCTGTTTCAAATTTTTGATATTGGTTGTGACATTGGGTGGAGCTTGCTTACAGTATTGCATTCTTCCAACATGTTTTATGCAAGTTGTTTTTTAATAGCACTGGCAGGGACTTCAGATATCATTGTTTTCACTTGAAGTAGATTATATATCTAAACTAAAAAGAAGAACTTCAAAGTTTAAAGGACCACATTTAATGCATACTAATCTATTATACAACAAGGAATAGCTCCTCGCATCCTTCATCTTCACAATTCTTTTATTCTTATATGTCAAAGCAAGGCAAGCTGATAGAGCATTGTATAAGTGTAAAAGTCACGCTGCATTCTGAATGGCTTAATTTGAGCAAGTGGCTTATAAATATTACATGATGATAGTAGAGATGAGAAGGCAAATTCTTGTGTTGATTCTCCTTTTTAAGTTTTTTTTTAATTGTTTTACCAATTTGATTTCATCTATGCAACTACATAAATTTCTACACTTAGGAGAACATAATTGTAGGGATAATTTTGTTATTTAAACAACAATCTAAATAAGTAAAATTAAATTTCTAGCACGCTAGGATTCGTGCTGATGGATTGGGTATGTAATTCCTAATTCCAATTAAGGATCATACTCAATAAAATTCATAGAGCATAGGGTATGCAAAGAATTCATTTCCGCTCCTAACGATGCCAATGATCTTATTATTGTTTGGGCCCCATATGTCAGAACGCCAACCAACAAAGGGATTCCAAATATTGCCATTATCTTCAGCGTAAGGGTTCTTGCTTTTAAAATTATTGGCTTTTTTAAGCCTTCATGTTGTAGTGTAGGTCAATGGTGGTCATACAAAGTAACATCACTGATATTACTGGTCAACAGTGGTCAAGTAGCAGATACAATAGAGAGATTGGTAGAGGGGAAACAAAAGGCAAGTCAGGAAACATCTCATGAGGCAGCTGTCCTCATTTCCAGAACATTTCTGAATACATGAAACATCATTAGAAATAGTGTTTTCCTGCTGGTGGCATTTCCAGCCTGAAAAAAATTCCCTGACGGGCCAGAAATGCCTTCTTGCTGTTTCCAGGCTGGATTTCAAGCCTAATGGAGATGTTTACTGCAATGTTTCCAACACTCCAGAAATATCAACCGGCTATATCTGACTTCTAGAAATTTTTACAATTCCAACGTAACATTGTTAGTTTTTCCACTTTTTAGTAAATGTTTTCCTTTGAAACATCCAATATTGTAGTTTCCTACACTGTTTCCTAAATTAGCCAAGTTCTCCTCAGCACCTTGGCATAAAATCCCACTGCTACTTAAAAAAAAGGGGCATGGATAATGTGCCGAAGAAGAAAGCACATTCAAATGGGCTCAGCTGCTCAACTGAAAGGGAATCTCATTGAAAGCACAATAATTAGCATCTAGTAACATTTAGAATATAAAACCAAAGAACTATTTCAATGTACAGGGGAATAACCCCACATGCAATACATATACAAAAGCAAGCCCACACGCGCGTGCACGCACACACATATATATACCCTCCCCCTCCCGGCTACATGTATCCACTACATAGACAGATATAATGCTCCTTCGATATACCTCAAATACAAGGCAAATGCATACCCTGTCCAAATGGGGTACATATACAGTCAAGTGACATATATGGCACACTGAAAAGTCTGAGCCATATCCAACAAAAAATTGAAATCAAACAAAGAAATATAAGAAAATTGTACAAAAGAACTCTTACCGATTAAGGAGATGCAAAACACCTTTCTTCTTCCAGTCATACAGTCTCAGTCTACAATTTGTTCTTGAGTAGTATAACAGTAATTTGGGGGAAGTATGGATTCCTCCTAGAAAATTCTTAGAAAACCTCATTTCAAGTCAATGAATCCATATACCATAATGTGTACAACTATGTTTTCATGGCAACTGCAAAAAGTTTCAAGTACTCGAGCAATAGTATCAATGCTTAAAATGCACATTATTTTTCCCATTATGATCATTCTACAGCAATTAAACTCTAATTCATTGCTTGAAAGAGGTTGATGATATGTTTCCCACTACTAGAACAATACAGTCTTTTGAGGTGGCCTTGTGAAGATGATAGAATGCTACCTCCAAACTAATCCTTGTTAGGGAATGTGAGAGCATCTAGTGAAAACTTCATCCTTTATGACAGAACCTAGATGTAGCTTTAGTCCACAACATTAATTTACAATCATGTCATTTTAGAACACACCATATCCACTTGCCGTCTGTGTACAGTTGTTTGGAATCAAAAGCATGCGCTTCTTGCAACTAGCATTGTATCTACCGATGGGAATGGAAATAGCTTCTAAAACAAGTGGAACAAACCACATTAGCACATACCTAAACAAAAATTGCACACATACCCTCGAATTTGAAAGTTCACACCATTAATCCAGGAGTAAATGCAATCAAAATGCAAAGTAGGATATCTAAGTCAGGATCTGACCATTGAAATCCAAATGAACTTCCTCTAAAGCAAGATAGGTGACTGAAAGCAAATTCCTCTGCTGGGAGGAAAAAGTATGCATACCAAAAGAATGGAGTTGGCCGGCATCAGAAATAGTTTTCTTATGAACAAGGCCTTGTGTACAAAACATTTTTGGTGAATTTGTCAGAATAAGGATCACCTTTAGAATAAACAACTAAGAACAAAGTACTTGGAAAATTTAACCCCGGAAAGAATCTTTAGTCTCATCCTATTTCAGAGGTTCTACTCTTTGGAAGTCCACTTGCTTCTCGAAGACCTCATAATCATTCCCAACATAGGAGATCAATAAAGTCATCTCTGATGACTTTTGGGAAAAGACATGGTTTCTTGTCTGTCCTCTATCTTAGCATTGAGGGATTTCAGGCCATTAAGGACTTCTTGGCAAACAGATTTTAGCAGACCATGAATGGTTATGTTGCAGATCATAAAAACCTCAGAATGTGGAAAGACTTAACATGGACTGCCCTGCAGAACTTGAGATCTCAGTTACCAATAATCTACTCTCAGCTTTAGCACTTTCAAATACCCCTGGAAGTGACAATTTAAGATGGGATAGCTCCAAAACTGGGACCTAATCTGATGAAGTTGGTATGGAGCAGCTTCAAAAACTCTTCCAGATTCTGCCTCCTTTCCTGCGATCATACCTATTTAAAGGATGGGCTTCCTAAGTCTGCTTCCTTATCTTAGTTAGCTTCCCACAGAAGAATTCTATCTCAATAACCTTGCTAAAACTGGATTGATAGGACCTTAATGATTTCCTCTCTGCCTTCAGCATAGACACTGAACCATTTGCTTCCTTTATACCCCTTCTCCAAACACATTAGGTATTGGTTTTTCCCTAAGATGAGCCTATGTAGGGTTTATCCCCCTCATATTCTTGCCTGGGCTAAATCTTGGTTTATGAGAATCAGGTCTCAAACAAGTCTGGAGATTGGCCCTGTAATGTCCCTTTCTAGAACATTTCTTATTTTTGCTCTAAAACAATAATCCTAACTCAAAATGATAATTGCATTAAACTTATAAATATGATTTTATCAAAAATTATGAATTTTATTATGATACTTCAGAGTCCAGATTTGTAACTTATGAATAATTCTGAAAATAGAACTTATCTTGATTTTCTGCTATAATTTTCCTTTAAACTTGCAGCTATTCTCCTTGATTGTTTGTCCCTAATATCTATCCAAGTTAGGGGTTTCCGTCCACTAACTTGCTAAGAGAAGTTAAAGGATTTCGTCCTTAAATCTCTTAATTCACCTTGGAGGAGCTTCGTCCTCTTTGGTTGTAGCATTCACTTGTTCCATATCATAATATTTATTCCAAAATTGATGCCTTCTCTCATTGAAATGGCCTCCCTTTTAGTGAATAAATATTATGATATGGAACAAGTGAATACTACAACCACTGCCCCTTTGAATGAGTCATACCCTTTAATATACAACCGCTACCCCTTGTTCAATTATTATTTAATTTTAATTTACTAATCCTATTTCTAATCGCTAGTATGAAACTAGCGCCACTTTAAGTATTGTTTCCATCAATTTATTGGTGCCACCTTCTAAATCACCTTCTTATGCGATTTCTTTTTAACAGTGATCTCTATTTAGGCGGGGGCATGACAGATTTACTAACAATTGTTCTCAATGTTTGCTTCCATTCATAACTTCCAATTTCCTCCTTAGCGCTTGTTTTAAAGGATTTATGTTAATGACCGGCTGAGTTGATGCAGGATTTCTGCGATCTGCTCTATACAAGCAACTGTTCTACTTACACAGAATCAGCCCTTTGAGGGCAGCCCGATGGATATAGGTTCGGCTCTCTAATAGCAGCCACAACACATTCATTACCCACTTAATCAATGAGGGCATTGGACAAACTGCCTCATAATAATAAATTCAACAATATGAATCGCAACTTGCTTGGACATGTCACTATTGGCAGAAATGGAATAGATTCCTGAGAACCCTCAACTCTTCTCCTCAAAAGATGAATTTCTGGTCCGCCGTGTGGTTGTATGTTTGCTGCCCAATAGCAACTTGACTTCAACCTCTTGTTGATTTATTGGTTGCTGCACAATAGCAACTTTATTTTTAAAACGGCACATTACAGGCCCCTCAATGATAACATGAACATATGGTTAAAAAGAAACTCCTAATTTTAAATGACACTTATTACACTGCAAGAAGCATTTCCAAGATTAAGGCTTCTATGGCAGAAGTGGTCAAGGCTTGGTGCCAAAAGGATATGACTATTTTCCTTGAGGAATTAACTATAGCAAGCAATTGGTCACAGAACTGCCTATTTTCCCTCAGGAATTGGCTATAGCCACATCCAAGGGTGAATATCAGAATGGGCAACTGAATCAGGTCATCCAAGATATCTGCTAAAAACTGTGAATCAACCACCTCTTGTTCATAATCATATAGCCAAAAACAGAGTTGCAGATCATTTGGCTAACAAAGGTATGGGCATGACCACCAAGGAGGGTTTAGGAATCAAATTTATATCCTCCTACCCATATGAACTTAGAAGATAAAAAGTTGAACTCCTCCAACCAACAGATATAAATGATACCCCTGTTTCTTAAATCAAATTCTGTTTTTTGTTCAAGCATCCATTTTTAGACACACACACGTATTATGATCGCAGATGAGAAAGATGACCAGACAGAGGCCTCTAATTTGAACATTGACATCTTTCTGTGGGTATTACTCTTTCCCCTATTCCCATTCTACTATTGGCTACCTTGATTCAAAGAATTGTTATATCTAAAGCCTGGCTCCTCCAGATTGACTAGTCTCTTTATGCTTGTAATATCCCACCCCTTCCTGGGATATTTGCTAACTGCTCTCCCTTAGACTTTTTTAGAATGTTTTGCTTGTTTGCAATAGAGATGCCAGGAAATATAGAAGTAATGCAAATTTTACAAATTAAGGGAAATCTGAAAACTAATATTGAAGCAATGCACAATCTGTTATGATTAGATCTGTCTCTATCAACATGCAAATACAAATAACACTTCAGACTCAATTGCATTTATTCAAGCTTTTACATTCAATTGCATACCCGGAAATTGAGAAAGGTTATCATATAAAAATCTGGAAATGCTGGCAGCAATAGATAAGCCTGATTATGTAATCGACCAGCTGCCATAATGATGATCTCCACCCTGAAAAGTATTCAAAATGCCTTCAATGATATAGGCATCCACTTTAGTGAAAATGAAAGCACTCAACACTAGGCGTTTGGGCCTAGAGACAACAAGTCCAGGCTGGAAGATGATACGGCTGGCAGACCTGTAGCTGTACGGCCTTGGAATGTGTGCCAAATGAATATTAATTGCAGCTTCTATGACATTTATCCTCCTCACACCTAACTAGTTCAAAACCCTTGATGTAACTTCTCAAATAAACTCTATTTTGACCTCTGTATGAAGCCAAATCTCAAGGCAAACCTTCAAATGGTATTGCACACCCTCAGATTGCAAAAACAGTGAAGAAAGCATGTTCTCCAATGCTGGTTTGAAGCCAATCTGCAGAAACCCTAGGTTTCCCTCTCCTCCAAGAGAAAAAACTCTCCAAAGAACAAAGCCAAATTGTATAATGATCAAATGATAATGAATTGTGATTTTTCCAATGCTTTTATATCCTTCTCCCAAAATGCACGACTCCCAAGGAGCTTTTTTCAATCATTAATAATAAAATAATCATATTGTTTTTGTTGACTTTATATTATATCTTCAATTGGGTATAAATAATGTGCTTTATTATTGGCTTTAAAAAAAATATTATAACCCCCTTATAATATAAGGTCTATTAACCATATGATGTCATTTTAAATAATAATTAAAATCACTTATCTTCATAATTAAACATCATTTCTCAATTATGTTTGAATCTGGGGGTTCACCTTGGTACCCTCTGTGCATCCAACCACCTTACCAAAAATAGTAGGGGCCCCTCTCTACAACCAGAGTCTTACTATAAATAGTAAGTGTGTCAAACTGAACCCAAAAACCTCTGCAAAGGCTGAATCCTGAACCAACCAAAGTAACTGCCTCAGTGGACCCTCTATCCAAGTCCATTAGCCTATGAGGGTCGAAATAATAGGCTAACCCCTCTGCAACTGGTACTGGCTAAGAAGGCTGCCCCTCAAATATCTTGATTATCGTTTTTCCAGTTTGATTTATTATGTATAGCAAGCAGTTTGAAACGCAAGTTTAATAAATTTATTCAGAACAGTGCATGCTATTAGCTCTTGCTGAATGAAAAGGATTACGCTGTATACAAACTGAAAGATAATCATCTGTCTTTGCTCTGTAAATCCTACTGCTGAAGTGCAGCATGGTCTCCTCTTTCTCTTGCTCTACAGTTTGTAGTAAGCTTTTGAAGTAATTGAGGCAAATATAACAGTTGGAAAAAATTGCAATCTTGAGGCTTGTTTCTTGCTAGAGCTCGAGCCCATGTATATTATGGTACCATTGCTATTTCAGATTTTAGTGTGGCCATCCTATTATGGACAGCAGTTGATTTGCAAGTTATTTGATTCTACTGGCATGGACACAACTGCAGGGATTAAATATGTCTTATCTGAGTGTCATGTTAACTTCTGACATATTTTGAGGTGACTGCAATCTATCTTTGACTCCTTTTGATCTCACTTATGATCTTCAACATTGATGATAAGAGCAATTTGTGATCATGGTTTTCACTTTGCTTCAGCATCATCTGCTCCAAGTCAGCACCTTCATTCTACATGGGTGGCATCAATTTTTATTCCTTGACAGATTTACGGCTTCAAGATCCTCTATTTTTCATATGTATTCTGAAAGCCAGCTTATGCAGAACAATGGTTGCAGTATTTTTAAGTCTTCCTCGTGGTTTATAGTTTTTGGCCATATTCCCTAAGAAGATTGGAGTGTACTAAGTATGGTTCTTTCAAATTTCAAAAATAATTAAACCTCTTGTTTAAATCCTTTTGTGCACTTCATTTGGCAGCCTTCGATAGCCTTAATTGGCAGGTGAATGTAAATGTAATAGGAACTCTAAAAGTTTTTATCTGGGCAGGGGCCCCAAATCCTTTATGCTTACCTATAAAAAAATACATACTTCAATATTCAGAAACACGATACAAAAACATGATGATGAGAAAGAGATCCCTCCAATACTCAGGCCCGCAAAAGTACAAATTCATACCATCGAGAGTATCTACTCAATTTTTCTCAAGCACAAAACACAAGACCACCAACAAACATAGAGAAGAAGAATAACACTTCAAAGTTCAGGGGAAATCCCCCAAATCATATAGTATGCTGCCCCTCCACTTCTTTCATGGGCATAAGATCAGACAGTGTCAAGCTACATGAGTAACATAAAGAGGATCAAAGTAGCAGTAACATTTTGCAAGTTCCGGTCATAATGACTAAGTATAGTTCTTTCAATAATAGTATACCTCTTGTTTAAATCATTTTAAGAACTTCATTTGGCAGCCTTCAGTAGCCTCAATTGGCAGGTGAATGCATACGTAATCTAAACTCTAAAAAAAAATTCATCTGGACAGAGGCCCATTATCCTTTAGGCTTACCTATAGAAAAAAAAGATAATTCAATACTCGGAAACAAAAAATTAAAACATGATAATTAGAAAGAGATCCCTCCAATACTAAGGCCTGCAAAAGTACACTCAGAGCATCAAGAGCATCTACTCAATTTTTCTTTGAGCACAAAATACAAAACCACTAACAAAACATAGAAAAGAACCATAACACTTCAAAGTTCAGGGATGATCCCCTCAAATCATATTACATGCTGCTCCTCCACTTCTAGCATCAGCACAAGATCAGATAGTGTCAAGCTACATAAGGAACATAAAGACGGTCAAAGTAGCAGTATCATTTTTCCAATTTCCAGTCATAATGTACTGTATCTTTATAATATGAAATCAGTCCATCTAAGCTACTCATCATAATAACTTGAAATTTTCTGATTTAAGGCAATATGGAAGAACAATATGTGTACACAAGACCAGCCACATACGGAGATCCTCACTTTTATTGCTGTAGGGTGAAGCTTTGGGAAAATGCTTGAAAAACATAATGGCCAAAAACCACTCTCACAGAGATATTGCAAATCACCACTAGAAAACTTCAGGGCATATTTCTTCTATATAATTTATATTATCATCTTATCGGCATCAGTCTTAAGCAAACAGCAGCAAACAAATAGTTGCCAGACTGCAAAATAATTACAATAATAATGGCAATAGCAATACATGTTTCAGCCATAATGTAATATATCTTTGCCATATGAAACCAATACAAGTCAACTATTTAATATTTATCATAGTTATGTGAAACATTCTAATCTTCCTGCAATATATAGAACACCTCGCACACTCATGCCTGGCCACATTACAATATTGAATATTCACACTTTTGTTGCTCTTTTGTGAAGACAGAAAATAGAACGCTGGGAAATAATCCCAAACCAGAAAGGCCCAAATATTACTCTCACAAAAACATTGCAAACCACCAATAAAATGATTCAGCACATTTTTTGAAGAAAGTCGTTATTACCACCTTATAGGCAGCACTCTTCAAGTAAACAGCAACAACATAGGGCCGCCAAACTGCAAAACAATGGCAATAACATCAGCAACTAATCACATCAACAAAACGAATTTAAAGAGGTTCCCCCATTTTCTTTTAGGGCAACTCATGGACATATCCAAATTAAAAGAAATCCATGGCAAGCAAATATCACTGCCTGATTAATTACCCAATCCCACCATGCAGGCACAGCCTCAAAATGGTATTGGATTCTTTATTGTTTATTACAAGAGAGCTTAATTAGAGTTATAACAGTGCCAACAACTGGGAAATGCTAAACGATTGACCAAATGGCAAAAATATATAAACTGGAATGCGCCATTAACCCATTCGAACAAATCCAATTCGTCGATACAAAACATAATGCATCAACATGAAGGAAAAAAAAACTAAGTTTTGAATAAATGCTTACCATCCTTCTAAAAAGTTTCCAGAAGATGGCTGAGATTGATCTGCATAAGCATACTGTGGAGGGGGAGGGTATTGCTGAGGGGGGTAGCCCTGATTGAAATAACCCTGGTAACCCTGTTGATATCCTGGAGGAGGAGGAGGCCCATGATGGCAGCAATGTTGTTCTGGCGGAGGTTGGTAACCAGCTGGTGGTGGTGGGTATGCATACCCAGGTGGAGGGGGTCCTTGATATCCTGGCGGTGGATATGGATAGGGTGCCGCGTACCCTACAAAGCATATAGTGACAATTACAACTAATTTACATATAACCGACTGCAGTATCAAAAATTAGCACATACCAACTAGTAATTTCTTAGCATCTTTCTCATCCTAATGATGGACCACATCATCAAGGACTGTGATCCAAAATGTTTGAAGATAAATATTCTACAGAGCGTTTTATAAATTTCATGGAGCGTGAAAACCTTATGTTCTTAGTCCATAGTGACTAATCAATATATACTCAAGTACAGTATCGAAAGCAAATCAACTGTTATCTACTGTGTTTAGCAACGAAATAGGAAAACATGGCATACACCCAATTGGACCAAAAGAAAAGAGAAAAAAATAATAATTAGGGCATCTTTAAAATGCCTGATTGGGGACACAAAGCACTTGCCATTCTTCATTAGATTACAACAGAGCAGCAATCAAACAGCCACCTCAAATTTGGGCTATACACAAATAAACAAGCATACAATAGTAACGAGAAAAATACCTGGTGGAGGATAACCCTCTGCTGTCCCTCTCTCGTTTTGATAGCTCATGGCTTTGGCGATTGTCTCAACTATCAGCGATTGATGCGCAGACTAAAATCCCTTATACAAACAAAAAAAAACACAGATGGTTAAATTTCTAGGATTGAAAAACACATTTGATAAAAATAGCAATTCTTAAAACCCAAAAACAATTGAATGGAATACAGATGACAATTTGAAATGATGGTGAGGGGACCCTAGGCCTGCAAGGAGTTGGGTGTCTGGGTCATCTGCTAAGGAAAAGCTTACCTTTAGACCTTGGGAGATCCAATAGTTGCACAGTCCCCAATGTTTCGACGGTGGCCACAAAAATAGCCTTTAATATTAAATGTTTTAAAAAAGTTATTAGCAGCATCTTTCATTTTCGGAGTCCAACTATTGACCTTGGAAATTACTCCAAGGGCCATTAAAATGGTTAAAGAAATTATTACATAAGAAAATCCTTAATCTCTCATTTTTCACTAATGATGTCTCTCATTTTTTATAATTATGATATAACATTCTTAATGGAACATGCTCTTTATGGTATTATCTAACTATACTTATGGATAATAGTTTTGAAAATTATTATTGGTCCTTTCTTATAGGATGGGGACTAATGTCTTCATGTTATCGCTTTTTCTATTAGTTGTGTTTAGGAAAATGTGTCGTGTGAAAAAATATATTGTATTTCTAAAGTTTGGATTTTCATCTAATTTTTTTTTTAAAGAATCGTTGTTTTCTATTTTTTTAATTGGCTCGCTATATGAATTTTTATTTGTGAAATTGGAAGGAAAATCGTCCTCCAATCATAGATTAGGCTTGGTAAAAATTAAAGCAAGTTTCTAATGTTTTAATCACTCAAGGAAAGAAATTAAGGGCTTTTGCAAAGTTTTTGGTTTGAATGATATCATACAATTTTGAAAATTTGATTGGTTTCTAGTGTCATTTTTAGTTTTTAGTTTGGATGACTGCCAGTTGTAGCATGTGGTTTTTACTCCCTACCGCACTTAAACTATTAAACAAATCATTGCTTTTACTTAATTATTGCACTCTTGTAGGGAACATTTCATTGTAGGTTACAAATGGGTGATGTCAAGGTTTTGTGAAGGGTTGTCAACCAAACACCTGTGAATCAAGTGTGAGCCACCTATCAATGCATGCAAATGTCAGGAAAATATCTTGTAATAAATGGATTATAGCTACAAGGCGTTGAAATAACCCTGGCTATCAGTATTCATTCAATTAAACATTTCATGTGCCTTGTGTATGCTTCTACATTTTGCATAGATTTCTACTAGAGCATTTCCCACTATAATATCTGACAAAAAAACCCTTCCATTATACTTTGATATATGTTTGTACCATATTCCAAAGCGCCCATTTTAGCACAAGCAAAGAGGATGCTAGGAAAGGTTGTGGGATTTGGCTTTACACCTGCCAATTGCATTTTCTTGAATATTTCTAAAACCTTGTCAAGTTGTTTGGTTGATTTGTTTTCACTACATGTTATTGAATTAGCTAATTACTTTTTCTATGTAAACCGATTGGCCACGTGTAAACACCATTATTTTTACTCCCTTATCCACCACTTTATACTTTTTGTTATGTTTTTGGTCACATCAAATTTTTTATTGTTATATAGAAGAAAATCATGTTTTTTGGCATCGCCATACATTCAGACCCAACTTCACCCAAATCAAGTTTAGAACTACACAAAGGATATTAAGGAGAATGCAAGGCTTCAATTTGTAGTCAAACATATTTCTCACTTGAATTTTCAAAAGAAGCACTAGAATAAAATGCAGACAAGAACGTTATTTCTTCTCTGTTGAGCATATCTGTGGCATTGAGTTGACTGTAGGTGGGGCAAAGGGCACGACATTGGACTAGTTTTGCACTTGTCTCATGTTCAAAGATGCCCATCAATTTCATGAACTTTCTTCTCATCTTATCAATTTAGTTTTGCCAGATGGAAGTACCAACAGAGGTCCCCTTTTGTCATTTGTGAATGGGGAGCAGTCCATGACCTTGAAGCCCAATTATAGAGATGTGAAGAATCGGTATAATGTTGAAGCTAACTCGATAGGTTTTATCGATAAGGTATATATTTTTCCTTGATCCTCACTTTTGTGCATTCAATTGCCTTTGATGTATGGGACAACAAAGTGTGATGGTCCTATAATTCATTAATGTGGGAGGTAGAATCAAGTGATTTTAGTCTACTTTACAATTTGATTTTTTTTGAGTCCCCAATTCTATGAAAATTTATGTTGCAAGAAGTGCATGAGGTCTGCTAGGGTTTCAATCTTAGCCTTGTGTCATTTAGTTATCTAATGTCATAATGTGCCTTTGCACATGAATTTTCATTATTCTTCTACATTTATGGCAAGGGGGTTTAGATTGCCACACCTGAGGGCTTCCCCTTAGCCTTCTTAATGGCCTCAAACTTTATAAACCCAGTAGTTTATATTGGTTTTGATGGTTTGGCAACTCTCAAGGATGGCTCTATTTAACAAACAACAAAAGAAGTTTGTTCCCAAGGTGTTCCATGAGGTATGCACTCTAAGTCCCCTTCGGATGTGGCATTTCCCATCCTGGAGTTTGATAGTGCATGTAAATGGCTAGAACATTTTACTTTAATAGGATACTTTGTTGGGAGGGTTCCTCTTGAAAGCATGCTAAGAGACTAGGCCAACAAAGCTTGGGCCCTACATGGGATCTGCCTTTATGCTATCCAATAACCTCACTAAGGAGTTTTTTTTTGTTTTGCTTCATTGAAGCTATCCAATGCGGAGGCCATTCTTAAACATAGCCTCTAGTTTGTTTGTGCCTCCCTTCTGGTTTTCCAACCCTGGACTTGAGACTTTTTTATCTCTGATGAAAAGGCTCTTCATGTCCCTATCTAGGTAGAATTCTTAGGTTTATCTTTGTGATGTGGGCATTTTTTGATGACTATCACTGACTCGCTTGATAAAGTGGTTTGTATCAAGCCAAACCAGTTTTTCTCAGCTCATCCCCAAAAAATGTGTTTGTGTCAAGGTTGATCTCTCAAAGATTTAAAAGAGATTGTGGATATTTAATTTGGTCAAATGTGTCATAACCAGTGTGTCCCTTATGTTAGGATTAAGGTGACATTTACCTTGCAAATCTTGTGTATAATTTTACGTGTCTCTAACACTCTTGGAAAGTGCCCTTGGGTGCCTAAGATGTAATTGGAAGAATTAAATTATAATTTAGATTCCCTAGATTCTTGGCATTAGTTGTCATGCATTCGTGAAGGAAGTGGAGCACAATGGTGGTAGTTACTATTTTTTACTTTAGACTCATTTATGGCACTTTCCCAATTCTAGGCTCTAAGATCGAGAAATAGAAACTTGTTATGAAGCATGACTTGGCAACTCTATTTTGGAGTACTACATTTGAAGGTGTAGGAGTTACTTTGTCATAGATGTTATAATGGTTATAATTTCTAATTTGAGACTTATTGATTGAGTTCATGTGAAGTCAATGTGAAGTTATTATATTATTTATGATTCTTGGAAGACACTCTTTGAGTTGGGTATGGGTTTTTTGTAACATACCGTGGTTTTGATACCCGTTGTTTTAGAAAAACCATTTGTGGTTTTGGCCTCTTCCTTGCCTATATATTGAGAGTATGAGATAGTGGATTTGAGAGTAATGTTTTCACAGGTACACATGTGCTACCAAAATGTTGTTAGGTTTGGAGTGGTGGTGTGTTGATATTGTATTATGTACATTGAAGAATAATATATACTTGTCCTCATTTCTCTGGTGGAGTTTTTCCTAAAAGGGTTTCTCCATATAAATATTGTGTTATGTGGTTTGTTCATTTCTTATGTTGCTAATTTTATGTCCTAGATCTGATTTTGATATTCTACAATTAAACATATTTGGTTGAATAGTTTTCAATGAACAAGAAATCTTAATTTCAGGCTTTCATATAAATTTTAGATTTCCATTTTGTAGTAGTTTACCTTTCTTCTCAACACTTGGTATCAAAGCCTGATTAACTTTGGTTTGTATTGGTGAAGGATTTTTAGGTTGCAGTGGGAGTTCTAGTTATCTTTTATTTTGTAGATTTGTGTGTCGAAGCCATGGCTACATCTACATCTCAGATAGATGTTGATAAGTTCAATGGATCTAATTATGAATTGTGGAAGCTCGAGATGGAGTTTCTCCTAGAAGAGAGAGATCTATGGACAGTGGCAACAATAGAAACAAAACCTAATAAATTATACTTGAAAAGAAAGTTGTTTTCTTTGAAAATAAAGGAACGTGAATTAATAGTGAAGCATTTAAATTCATTTAATTTAATTCGGAGGTAGTTAGCCTATGTGGATTTTAGAATAAGTGAATTATGCTTTTGTGTTCTTTGCCTAATTCATGGGAGAGTATGACTTTTCCTATTAGTGATAATCTAATAGATCCCAAGATGGATGCCCTTATTTCAACTCTATTAACATAGGAAATGAGGAAGAAATCCACTATGGATAGTTCAATGGATGCTCTTCATGTCAAGGGAAAGTCCAATGAAAGAGGAGGATCTAAGGGAGACAAAAAGGGTCCTAAAGAGAAGTTTATGTCTTGAGGCTAATCTAAAATTCCTGGAAAGAACATAGTGAAGTGTTGGAATTATGGTAAAAGGGGACATGTGAAGAATGAATTTAGGAATATGGAGAAACAATGGGATTCCTCCACATAAAAGTCCTCAAATGAAGGTATTAAAAACTTAAGTCTTTATTGTAATATTATGTCTGATGATTATTGGTTGGTTGACTCAAGATGCCCATATCACATGACTCCACATAAGGAGTGATTCTCCTCATATCAGGCATATGATGGGGAGGTGTACCTTGGGGACAACAGTTCATATCCTATAGTTGTACAGGGAAAGGTATGGTTATGTTTTAGTGATGGGAGGATAAAAACTCTGTTAGGTGTTTTGCATATTCCTAGATTGGTGAGGAATTTAATTTCTATTTCTAAGTTAAATGATTCAAGAATGCACATAACATTTGATAAGATTGGTTACAGATTGGTGAGAGGAAGCTTGGTGGTAGCTAAAGGGTCAAGGATAGGAACCTTATTTAGGCTAAATGCCACTACTATTTGTAATTCCACCTATGTAACTAGAAATATATGAAAATACATGTATGTTGTGGCACCATAGGTTGGGCCATGTAGGTGAAAAAGGTTTGAAGACCATTATTACTAAAAATTTGGTTGATAGTTTTTCCTACTATGATGAGTATTTTAATTTTTATGAGCATTAGTGTTTGGGAAACAAAACATATCACCATTTCCTTCAGGGAATTATAAAGCAAAGAGAAAGTTAGAAATCTTTTACATGGATGTGTTTGGTCCTATGGATGTTGGTTCTACTGGTAAGTCTTGATATTATGTGACCTTCATTAATGATGCCTTAAGATTCACCTAGGTTTATTTTATGCGTTATAAATCTTGTAGACACCTAAAATTGTCCACTTTGTCTATTTATTAATTAAATAATATTTAATTGATAAATTCATCGTTTGTCGTAATTAATTGAATAGTCTAGACTATTTATTCAATTAATTAATATTCTTCCTATAGTCCAACCTTAGGTGAATACATATAAATACTTATGCACCTAAGTTCATTTCCCATCTCAAAATAAATTAAATACATTTTTATATTTATTTAATTTGGCATTTTGTGCACTTTCAATTAAAGGCTAAATTATGATTTGTACCCTCACTAATCATTTACACACACTTAAACGTGATTAATCAAGACTTTATTTGGTCAAGTCTTCATGGGTACACTTGTCATTCAAAAAGGTACTCAAGGGGTACTTGGAAGCATGGGAGAAGATTTGCACAACCTTCCAAAAGTTTCCTTTTTCATCTCCACCCTCCAATCTTTCCAAGGCATCATATCCACCCTTGATTCTCCTTGAATCAAGGGCACCCCTTTGACCACCTCTCATTTATTGACACTTGGAGGCTTCTCATGCCTCCAATCCTCTCAAGCAATGAGAACCCTTGACCTTTCCATTCAATCTTGACCTTTCATCCTCCATCCCCAAATCCTATAAATAGACCCTCTTGGAGGTCATTTTCATATAACTCTTGAATGTAATGTTATGTTGCCTCTTTGAGCACTCAACATATCAACCCTCTCCAGCTCAACCCTTGGACATATTTATCAACTTGCTTGATGAACCGAGGAGGCTTTGGTGAGGACTGAGGTATAATGTTTTCATTGTGTTTTTAGTCTCTTTTTAATCTAATCTTAAGGTGTCTATGCTAATTGGTTGAGTAGATTAGAATGTTTGACTTGCTCACTTGTTAGTCCATTTTCATAGGTACACATTTTGGCATGCCTGGCGGGACTCGCATCCCTAAAATCTAACATTTTTAGTGATGTTAAGCATGATTTTAGGTGCAGGATGCAGATGAGAACATGTGTTGGCTAACTAAGCGTTCGTGTTGGTTTATTGAGCACCTGTGTAGAAACCAGGTGCTTATGTTACTTTTCTAGGTACATGTGTAAAAACTAGGCACTTGTGTGTTTGGGAGCAACTCATAGACTTTTTGGTCATTTTAAGCCTATTTCTAATGTTCTTTGGGGCTAAATCTTGGTGGTTTTGTAAGGGAATAGTCATATTGTTCTTATATCCACCCTAACCCTTTTTTTTGGAACATTTAACCATCTTTTTTGTAGGGATTTTGAAAAAAATTAGAGACACATAACTAGGTGCCTATGTAAAAATTAGGCGCCTGCATAGTACATAGG
Organism: Cunninghamia lanceolata; assembly: GCA_027924645.1. NCBI lineage: Eukaryota > Viridiplantae > Streptophyta > Pinopsida > Cupressales > Cupressaceae > Cunninghamia > Cunninghamia lanceolata. The sequence goes on from BSBN01000725.1 coordinate 2,445,532, forward strand.
GGTGTCCTTGTATTTTCTGACTTTTCATGTGCTTTCTAACAAATTTGTAGCACTTTAACTCTCAGATTATTATCAAAAGATCATTTTATAGGCCATCATAATGTCAAAATGAACATGTGAAAGAAACACCTTAGTTTTTTCTAACCATTTTGTGTGTTTTTTGATGTTTTCATAACTAAGCACCTATGTTAGGTTTCTTTTATGCATAGTTGTTGCTTATGATTTTAAAATAGAACAAATGGATGTTAAAATTATATTTTTGCACAGGGATCTGCAAGAGGAAACTTATATGAAATAGCCTAAAGGTTTTGAGGTAAAAGCAAAGGAACACTTTACAATATCAAAAAACCAAAGGAAAAGATGCCAAAATACTAATACAATAATTTTATTATTCACAGAAGAATAATACAAAAAGAATATACATCCACATTTACCAATAATAGACAAAATGGAGAAGCTAGAAAAGTAATCTTATCTTGTGATACAAGTCACAAGGATTAGAAGCCCATAAAAGGAAATAAAATCCTAATTGACTTATGACAAAAGTACATAAATATAATTTTGCACCAACACCCCTCATAAGTGAAACTTGGGGAGGTTAAACACAAGCTGAAAAGGAAAGATGGATCCCGACAACAAGGTCTGATCAAGTACCCATTTATAAACAAGAAACTCTCATAAAAGGAGCAAAGGGGAAAATCCAGTGGGAGAAAACCCCTCTCCAAAAGGGATAAAACTACAAATAAAAACTGTACAAGTGATGGAAGCAAATTCAACATGAATCACATATAACAAAGTCCATCACTAATATAAAAAGCCCCCTATAAGAGGGAAAAAAAGAGACTATGAAATCCTCCCACACTATAGAATCTCCTGTACCAAAAGAGGATACCTGAACATGAATGTTGAATATGATCCAATTATGGCAAATGATATTTCTTCCCTTAGAAAGAACAACTCCAATGGTGAATGTTGAAAAACTTGTGAAGTAGGAAGTCTCATGATGAATGCCTTTGAAAATTATATAGGTGTCCACATGTCACAATTAGAAGATGCCATAATAAAATTACGAACTACATGCCTACTTAATGAGTGTGACAACTCAAAACAAAGTCAAAACTCATAATCAATAATCTCCAAAGACAAAATATAACTGATAATAGTAGTGCCATGACTGTCATCAAAGAGAAAATGCTCAACCAATGGATCACTAATACAGAATCAAAATGATGGCACAAGTTTTAGAACTCATGCTCTCATACCAATCTGATGGCATGGCTTCAAATAACTCATGCACATGCTCTGATTCTTTTAATGGCTATCTTGCCAGTCACAGCACAAAATCCACTTACAAGAATTCGAGCAATGAGTAATTCCACAAACAATGACAGGAATTATATATGTAGACTGGAGTCAAACAACTTCAAAAGACTTCCATCAAAATAAAGACTCTGAAACTATGACAGGATCTCAAGATGTATACTTTGCAATCAAACACCAACAAGGCTGGAAGTAGAGATATTCAAATTCTTATTAATATATAAATCACACAAGATAGAAAGTAAAACTCAAATCCTCTCTATTCTATTTCATTAACAAGGCATTAAAAAATCCATCTAATGGCCTGCAACAAACGACCTTTACAAAGTGCAATCAAAACAAAATTCTGCCCCCTCTTTCCTTCACACCCAAACCTCTCTTCATATCCTCCTGTCCTCCTTCTCTGTTTCCCTATCTCCCCCTTGTATTCTCCCTCTCTTTCTATATATTCGACCTCCTCCACTTTTGGCCTACTTATGTTCTTTTTGTAACTGTTGGCCTAGCTTTTCTCTACTACCGTCGATTCACCTTCCCCTCTCTCTGTCTCTACTTTATACGCAGATAACTCTTTTATTGATTGCCTTTGCTTTGCCTTTTTCTGTGAGGGTATCGATTCACCTTACCTAAAGATTCTTCAGTAACCGTCACTGCTTCCTCTTTTATTTGGCAATGCTTTTCTACCATGAATGGATGTCTTTTCATTTCCTCCTTATGACTCTTCCAAAAAGAATAATAGTTCACATTCTCGTCCCAACTTGTTTGGCCATCGACACAGAGGAATATTTGTTCTTTGTTTACATTTGTCTTCCAACCATTTCTCTCGAACATATTCACAGAAATCATGCACTCCTCCATTGGTTGTCATTTGCTCTACATTCGTTAAGTCCATGCGACTTTTTGAATTATTTAACTGCTAAAGAAACCGCTGGTTTAAGAAGAATCACCAACGACAATTTTAAATCTCTTTACCATTTGGTTCCTAGCGCTCGGGCGACAAAAGACTTCCCATTATATTTTGGTTCATCATAGCAAGCCGTAGGAACTACATGTGCGATAGGAGCTCCACATCTAATTTTAACTTTACAAAAGATCTATAGGAGTTAAGAGATAATGACAGGAGTCAAAGAGTCACCACCCACAAAAAGCTAACAAAAAAGAATAAAACAACCAAAAAGAAGAAAAAACCAAAATTGAAGGGCAAGATACCCCTGCACCACAAAAGAACATATAATATCATGCTCAACCAAAGGATCACTAATATCAAAAGAAGAAAGAGGTTGAGAAGAAGAAATAGTGGCACTAGTCTCAAAAAATTGAATCGAAAGTGGGAACACCAAGATTCAAATATCCAAATTTCTCCTTAGAAAAATTATTCACACAAGAAGTGTGATCAAAAGCCAAAGGATACGAACCATCAACAGAGGCAAAATCTAAAAAGATGTATAACTGAGATGCGTGATCAACCATCCTTGTAGCAGTAATCTATATGCTCTCAAAGTCTCTAATGATAACTAAATCAGGTGTGAACTCTGTAATGTTTGTTGCTCTGTCGTGAGAAATCTAATATATAGAAAGAAGATTGTTTGACAAAGAAGGCACACACAATACACAATTGAAAGTACCCTAATTAATATCAATAGATCCCTTCCCAATATATTCATATAAGTGTTATTACCCATCAAAATAGGTGGCATAACTCAAGACTCAAAAGCAGAGAATATGGATTTTAATGAAGCCACATGATGTGAAGTTCTAGAATCAATAATCCATTTACCTGATCCATGACTTGTACATGCACAAAGTGCCTTATCTTTATATTTATCAACCTATTAGCAATGTCTGCATGACCTTTTTAGTAGATCTTAATTATTTTGATGATGGAGTAGAAGAAGTAGATGAACTAGAAGATATAGTTGAATGCAATGTTACATTATTTTTCTAAAGAAGATGCTTCAACTCATCAATCTATTTCATGTAGAAAACATGTTCATCATACCCCTGTTTCTTACAATATGCACATATGGGTTTCTCCTTAGATTTCTCCCTTTTACTAGATGAAGATGACTTAGGGCTAGTAGCATGTGATGTTGATTCTTTGTCTTGCTCACTTTTCTTGTTTTTTTGTTTCTTTTCCTCACTATTTGAAGCCTTTTGGTATTTTGTGCTTTGATTAGAAATAAGAGCCTATGATTTTGAAGACTTCAGAGTACCCATATGTACCAACTTCTCCTATTCCCTAGTGAGTGATGTAACAAAATCATCAAGTGAAGGCATATGGAATCTACTGCCAAGAGCATCCCGTGTAGCATAAAATGTAGAGACAAAAATAGAATAATTAGGACCAAGTTTAGCAAGAATAGACAAAATCAATTGGGTGTCCTCTTTCTCAATACCACATTGTTTCAGCTACAATATGAGAGACTTAATTTTGGTGAAGAAGTCTTGGATACTATTAAAAATTGAATGATTCAACCCAATAAGTTTGTTTTCTAACTGAAAACTTGTCAAAGTATCATGCCTACCAAACAAACTCTCTAATGTAGTCCAGATTTCGTTTGGTGTTGTATAAGACTTGACTGTCGGATGTTGGTTTTGTCATTGATGTCAAAGGAAGTCCATTCATCATATGATGTCAAAGGAAGTCCATTCATCATATGATGTCAAAGGACGTTCATTCATTAAATTGATGAAAAAGGTAAAGTGACAGTTGGACTGTTAGAGTCATGCAAAGGAGTTGTATTTTGGTAGAGGAGTTGTGTCATTGGAGAGGAGTTGTGTTAGGCCTTCATTGGACTGTCATCACCATTGGGAGGTAGAGTTATGGACATGTGATCATCATGAGGTTTGTATCATGCAATGAGTCATAAAGTCACACATCCAGGAGATCTCAGTTGAATTGAATTGGTTGCTCAGTTGATCTCGGTTGATTTGATTGGCAGTATCATGCTTGAATTGCTTGTTATGAAATGTGAGCAAGTGGCAAGAGGTTGTTTGGAGGTATGCATTCATGTTTCTGATGTATACATCCATGTTTGTATGCATTCATGTTTCTAAAGTGCGAACCTTGTCATCATCAGGAGGTGTGCAAACCTTGTCATCATCAGGAGTGTGAAGTGTGAAGTCATTAATGTCAAAGGTTGATGGAGTTTGTGTGTTTGTTGGTGTTTGATGTCAAAGGTTGATGGATTTTGTCAATGTTTTCCATGATGTTTGTTGGTGTTGATTTCAAGGAACTTGTTCATTCATTTCATGGTGATTGATAGAGTTGCTCCATGACAAGGTATGACAAAGTTGCTTGCTTCATGACAAGGTATTGCGTTGATGGCTTGATGCCTCCAAAGGTACTTGTTCATTTTAGTTCACAATGTTGATGTAAACCTTCATTTCACAGTGGTGATGCAAAGGAGTATCAAAGGTCAGTGGTGATGCAAAAGGTGTATCTTTCCTTTGTTGTCATCAGATATATAAGATGGGATATGAGATAGGTGTGAACTCGGTGGAGTTACATTCTTTCAAGACTATGCACCATGTTGATCATTGTTCTTCTGCAATAGAGGTTCTTATTGTGTGATGAATTTTAAGGGAAATTTAAGGTTTCAAAGGTTTCAAAGACCTAAAGCTCATTCTACTAAACCCTAGTGACTTCTTAAAAAACCCTAGAATGCACGTTATAAAAGGCAATATTGACAGTAGTACTTATTGTTATACTTTGAGGTTGACTGGTGATAACAAGTTAAAGTGTCACTTAAGTGACAACTTAAGGGTCCTATGTCATTAGGAAACTGACCCCCTCGACCTAAGGTGACCGGGTGAGCCGAGAGTCAGTTTGTGTTTGGAGCACCAAAGATAAATCAATGGTCTGCATTCAATTATTCACTAGCGGGAAAAGGTACTAAACGGTGCAAATTGATAGATTTTCAAATGATAACGAACACTTTGAAGAGTTAAACTTTGATGGGCACACAGATGTCATTAACCTAATTTTCAATTACACAATTTTGTAATTGTATGAAGGCAGTGATGGAATTGTTAGTGATGCTAGTGCATTATGTTTGGTTTTTCTAATTGAGGCCTAAGCTCTATGTGAAGTTTTTGAAGACTATGATTCCATGTGTGTGTTGAAACAATACACAAGAAGGAAGAAATGAATAACAGTTTATAAATTGGGTTAATGGTGTCTTAGTATGACAGTATGCATGAAATGCATTATTTTCTTTACATAGATAGGTGAAGTCTGAATGAGTCTATGACTAGAGTTTGATTGAGGACAATGTGTTGTGAAGTTGTTTAACAGTGCTCTGAATGTGTAAATGTCAATGTGGAGTGTCTAAGGTTGAATGTCATAACAGGTATATAAATTTTAGTTTGTTGTCAAGGTGTGTGCAATCACGACAGAAGAAATGGTTATGTAAAAGTCATTGTGTGTCATCTTCTTGTTCATTTTAAAAGGTTCTATCAAGATGTGTGCAGAGGTTGAGGGTTTTGTTGGTATGTGGCGAATGATCATGCAAGTACTGTACACTCATAACGTATCCTCACCGGGGTTTGGGGTTGGTTGTTATTTTTTGTTAACCGACAAAAGAAAAATGACATTGTAAAACCCTAATTCTAGAAGCTTCCAAAAAGCTTGATATAAGCAGCTAGAATGTATGTCGCGGGTGTAGAATTCGCGAGATTGTAATAGGTTTGCACTACATAATAAAATCATTAGATGGCTGAGTTTATGTGGATGTAGCCCATTTTAGGTGAACCACGTTAAATTTCTATGTTGATCTCTTTTGTGTTGTTCTTCATTGTTATATTTGGGTTATTTAATTTGCATATAATTGTTAGTGTTTATTGCTTTGATCTACCTGAATCCTAACAACTGGTATCAGAGGGTGTTGTGTTTGATTATTGTCTGCAAGAAGGTCTCACGGTTGAGTGGGAGTCTCATGGTTAAGTGGAAGCAATGGCGGATGAGGGTAAATTGAAGGTAGATAAATTCAATGGGCAGAACTATCAATTATGAAAGACACATATGGAGGATTATCTCTATTAGAAGGATTTATGGAGGCCGTTGGAAGGAAAAGTCAAGAAATCGGCAGCAATGACTGATGAGGATTGAGAACTTCTGGACAGAAAGGCACTAGGAACCATTCGGTTGTGCCTGGCACCATCTGTGGTGTTCAATATAACAGAAGCGAAGACAACAGATGAACTGATGAAAGCTTTGGCAAATTTGTATGAAAAACCCTCAGCCTCAAATAAGGTATTTCTCATGAAGCATTTGTTTAATCTAAAAATGATTGAAGGTGGATCTATGTCAGATCATTTAAATGAGTTTAATACGATTACCAGTCAGTTAACTTCTATAAAAGTGAAATTTGATGAAGACGTAAGGGTTCTCTTAGTTTTATGTTCTTTGCCAGAAAGCTAGAATAGCTTGGTAATGGTTGTAAGTAACTCTGTCTTTGGTTCAAATACTTTGAAATTTGATGATGTTGTTGGTGTTATCTTTAGCGAGGAAATGCGAGGGAAAATCATAGGTGAGAGTTCAACATCAGGTAATGCTTTGACTGTAGAGAACAAGGAAAGAACAAAGGAGAGAGGAAAAAGCTGACCAAATCATGGGAAGCCACAACAGAAGTCGAAAGGCAGATCTAAATCTAGAGGAAGAATGGATTGTTGGCATTGTGGAAAGCCAAGACACTTGAAGAAGGATTGCTGGTCTCGAAAGGGCAAACAAGGAGACAAACAACATGATGACAATAAGGAGGCTAATGTTGCAAGTAATAAATTGCAGGATGGTTTAATTTTGTGTTTAGATAATGCTAATGATTCCTGGGTAATAGATTCAGGGGCTTCATTTCATGCCACACCCCATAGGAAATATTTTATAGATTATGTTTAAGGTAATTTTGGACATGTATATTTGGGTGATGATGAACCCTGTCAGATTGTTGGAAAAAGAAATATAAAAATCAAGTTGTAAAATGGAAATGAATGGTTGCTACAAGAGGTAAGGCATGTTCCAAATTTGAGAAGGAATTTAATCTCTGCAGGACAACTGGGTAGTGAAGGCCGCATAGTTACCTTTTCAGACAAAGTCTAGAAGGTCACTAAAGGTGCATTAGTAGTAGCTAAAGGTGAAAAGGTAGGCACATTGTATTTGTGTACTGGTAATACTTATTCTACCTTAGCTGCTACAGAAACAGTTGCTACTGAGACAGTTATAGCAATTGCTACAGGGACATAAATAGAATTGTGGCACCATAGACTTGGGCACATGAGTGAGAAAGGGATGAAGATCCTTTACTCCAAAAAGTTGCTACCAGGTCTAAAGAAGATTGACTTAGAGTTCTGCAAAAGATTGTGTTTATGGAAAACAAAAAAGAGTCTGATTTCTCAAAGTTGGGAAAGAGAAGAAGAGTGAAAAATTAGAGCTTGTGCATTCAGATGTATGGGGACTAGCTTAGGTATCGTCTCTTGGTGGCTCTTGCTATTATGTTACTTTTATTGATTATGCAACTAGGAAAACATGGGTGTATTTCCTAAAACAAAAATTAGAAGTATTTGAAACTTTTAAAAAGTGGAAAGCTTTGGTTGAGAATGAGACAAGAAAAAAGTTGAAGTGTCTCATATCTGACAATGGAGATGAGTATTGCAGCAGAGAATTTGATGATTACTGTTCATATAATGGAGAAAATGATTCCTAGAACCCCACGTGTCTGAGAGGATGAATAGGACCATTATGGAGTGTACAAGAAGCATGAGATTGCATGATGGACTACCCTTACACTTTTGGGTAGATGTTGTACATACCGTTGTTTATTTAATAAATAGGGGACCTTAAAATCCTTTGGATGGTGGCATTCTAGAGGAGGCATGGATGGGTAAAAAGGTAAACTATTCATTTCTAAAAACCTTTGGTTGTGAAGCTTTTGTCCACATTGATATTGAAAATAGAACCAAGATTGAGGCTAAGTCTAAAAAATATACCTCCATTAGATATGGAGTAAATGAATTTGGTTATCAATTATGGGATTATGAAAATCATAAAATCATTAGGAGTAGAGATGTTATATTCAATGAGGTCATGTATAAGGATCATCTGCAAGAAAATAAGCATGAACAGACCAAAAAGGAATATGTGGTGCTTGATGAGACTCTAGAAAATAAAATGCCAGTGGTAGCTGATGCTCAGCAACAACAAGTTATCCCACAGACTCCTGCAAGTGTTAGACATTCTAGAAGGATAACTATACCTCCAGAAAGATTTCCTCCATCATTACATTCTATATTATTAACTGATTCTGGTGAACCTGAAGATTATGAAAAAGTAATGTAGGTAGATACCAAAAAGTAGTGGGACCTAGGCATGAAAGAGGAAATGGATTCCTTGCTGCAGAATTAGACTTGGGACTTAGTCAAATTGCCTGCAAGAAAAAGAGCATTGCCAAATAAATGGGTTTACAGGTTGAAGGAAGAAGTGTTGGCAAGAGACACTATATGGATTCATGGTTGTTGTCATTGATGGCAACAAAGGTCATTCCACATATCCGCAAGTCATGATATATCTCTACCGGAAGTCAGATTGAAGATTGTTGTGGTCCGGTGAACAAGAACAGAGCATGTGGCAAGGTCCGACAGATTGGTCCGGATCTCTCAGAGGAAGTGTCTTGGCACAGTGCGGATCTGGGGAAGTCAAGAGGACTATCTTGAGTAGTATATTCCAAGGATTTAGCCTCCGGAGATGGACAAGGAAAAAGATATGAATAGTTGAGTACCGGATTCCTGAGAGACAGTGAAAACAGAGGAAGAACTGACTGACTGAGTATCAAACTACTTTCCGGATGTGTTACAGATGATGATAAAGGTTGCGGAGGCATGAATCATGTTTGGCCGACATAATTGATGATATCTACAAGTATATGCTTGATCCGCATTGCTTGGTGAGCAAGGATTCAGCCGACAGAACTAAGTTTGTAAGAAACTAGACTGTTCCGGATGCCGACTAGAAAGATGATGAAAGTACTTGTGCGGATATATATAGAGGATGGATTTAGTGGTAAAGGGTGTGAACGTATGTGAGGATATGCGAACAAGTCCAGAGTAGAGCAGAAGTAACAAGAAAAATCCGGTATGTGAAAGGACAGCAGACTAAAGAACAGAGGAAAGATGAAGTGCAGCAGATCAGTATACTGAACCTAACCGGAACTGAACTCCAGCATATGCAGATGCTTCCAATCAGTTCAAGACTGTGATTCTAATCACTTTGTAAGACAGTGTGTCTTCTTGTAGGCAGTGAGCCTCTTGTGAGCAGTGTGCTCGGGCAGTGAGCCCTAATTGGCAAGTGCCATTTTTGTAATTTCCTATTCTTCTAACAGAGAATAATTCTTGGGTTAATCACCCCGTGGTTTTCTCCCTTAACAGGGTTTCCACGTCAAAAATACTGTGTCATGTGTTTCTTATTTCATGGTTTATGTTTTGTGTTTGATTTTATGCTGCTTCAATTAAAAGGAAAGTTTAATAAGGGAAATAATTAGGATAACTGATTCACCCCCCCTCTCAGTTATCAACAATTGGTATCAGAGCCAAGTTCCTCCCAATAGAGCCTAACAGCTTGAGGAAGATCTGGGATTTCAAATGGATGCATATGGTTTAAGGGAGCAACTCAAGACTGCCCTTGAGGATCTTGAACAGTCAAATTCTGAAGTCAGTGAATTAAAGGAAAGACTCAAACAGGCTGATGAATTCATGAGAGAATTAAAAGACAAATTAAGTCTCTCTATGAAAAAGAGAAAAGAGCTGCTTCAACAGTTGGCAAGACAAAGTGAAGAAAGCAATACAAGTGAGGAATTGACTGAGCAAACCAAGTTATGTGAAAAGTTATCAAAAGAAGTCATTATGTTAAGACATGAAATGGAATCAGGAACTATAAAGTTTACTCAAGAGATTGAAGAAAAAAGAAAGGCTGAAGACAATCTAAGACAATCTCTTAAAGAAAAATCAGAAGAATGCCACCAGATGGACAGGATTATCAGACACCTTGAATCTGATCTTGAAGATTCCAAAGATAATGAAGGAAAACTTGAGGATCAAATTGCCTCTCTCAAAAGAGACCTTCAAACAGCAAATGAATATAAAGAGAAATTCAAGATAAGTTCTGCTCAACTTGAAGTTCTTCTTGGAAGTCAAAAGAGGACAGATGACAAGTATGGCTTGGGATATGAGAAAGGAGAAAGCTCCGGATCCGGTCAGAAGAATCTTGGTTCAGAAAATCCAAGGAGCAGGCCTAGAAGACCTCCGGTAAGACAGCCAAATGCTCAAAAATATCCATCCTTCAATGGATACTGCCACAGCTGCAACCATTTTGGTCACAAAGCTAATCAGTGCAGAATGAGAATGAATCAGATTAATTCATCCTTCTCCGGACAGTGCTTCAACTGCAAAAGGTATGGACACAAATCCCATGAATGCAGAATTATGCAAGTAAACAAATCATTCAAAGGTAGATGCTTTACATGCAATAGAGTAGGTCATATGGCTAATCAATGCAGATCAAGGGGATATCAGTTAAATATGCAAAGAAATGTTATTTGCCAAATCTGCAATAGGTCCGGTCATAATGCTAAAGTCTGCAGAAACAAGAATCAGGACAAAAGAGGTCCGGTGTATAATCAGAATCAAGACAAGGGTAAACAAAAGATGAATGCGGATGAAGTTAGGAATCAGATGAGCAAGATTTGGGTGAAGAAAAACTCAGAGAATGTAGAGGTTGGATCCGCACCAGATTCTGGTGCTGATATTTCTTCCGGAAATTAAAAGGTGAGCTCAGGCTCAGGGGGAGACTCAAAGAAGATTCTGTTCCCCCAGCCTAACAAGTTGTGCCGGATGTGGCACAAGATGCGGATTAAAGGGTTTGTAGATATAACTCCTGAGATGCTTCAGTCAAGTTTTCAGAGGTCCGCATGGAGTTATGAAGAAGCTGTGTTCGATTAAGTTAGACCTGTTCAGGGAGGTGCTCCGGTATGATAAAGGATTACAAAAGGTCCGGAGAGATCCGGAAGTGCACGATCTTGTCTTGCGGATTGGACAGAGTATTTGGGATGTTCTTGTAATATGTTACCTAGATTTATTCATGATTTAAAGATCCGGATGATATTCAGTGATCAGGACTAATCCGGGATACTCCAAGCTGTCCAGACATGGTAAACCGGAATAATGCAGGTGAAGCATTTATTGCAGACAGATATTAGGGTTTGCGGAGCAATATAAGGGATTTCTCAAAAGTTATCTGCTCATTCTACACTTGAGAAGAAGCGAATAGTGGAGCTCTGCATCAAGGTTCATCAAGCACACCAAGGATCTCCTGCCGAAGCTATTGCATAAAGAAATCAATCCAACCACTCCGTGCAAACCGAAGGCGCTCAAGGTATTCTTCGTTTTTCATTGCCTCACTGCAAATCATTGAAGAATGGCTACTCCAAACATAGTTAAGATCTCTGATAGACCTCGCCCCTCATTCAAGAAACATCCCTACAAATCATTGGAGGTAGATCCACTAGGAGCCTTCTCTAGTGTTCCCCACGGAGTCTTACATACTGAAGATATTAGGGTTTACATACACGCAAACATTGAGGAATTTGGGGAATTCAAATTAAGAGACCTCTATCACAAGCAACTGATAGACAATGCTTTTGAGCTCAAACCAGAGTATAAGGGTATCCAGAAGAAACAATTTGAGCAATTCATTCATTTCCCTAGCTTTGAAGAAGATGAATGGGTCCGGTATGTACTGAGCAGGATGCATGACAACTTCCTTTGGCTAGATAGACCCTGTAAGATCACAAAAGAAGCAATTAGAGCAGTAACTGGTCTATACTCTTCCGGGGGGGTACCTATCCTCAAATCTGTCAAGAACAACGTTGTAACTGAGGCCACCGGATCAAAATATGATAAGAGGGCAATGACCATTGAAGATATTTCGGATCCGGATATCAAATATGCATCAATGATAATAGGATACAAGATCTATCACTCCAGCAGGGAGAATTCTGTATCCGGAACTGCAATATACACAGCATATGAAATGCTAAGAAAGAATGCAGATTATGATCTTTGTGAACTACTACTAAGCCAATTGATGGAAAATGTACAGAAAATCAAGAAAGACAAGAAGAACTCCTTTAAGTATGGTACTCTCATTGTATGTCTATTCTTTTACTTCATGAATGAGCTACCCGGAACAAGTGGATGGATATGGCAGAATGACAAACCTGTTGCAGTCCAGATAAGAGACTATTTGCATGGACTTGGGGATGCAAAAGCGAGAAATACAGCTCTATGGGGATACTTCAAAAACTTTCAGAGCATGATGCAAGCAAGAGAGAGAATTCCCCAGTCTCTCATTGAGAAATACAAGGACTCAGTATGTTTTATGGTTGACACTGATCAGTGCCTAATGGAGGCAGTGGAGCCAAGGACTGTCTGGATCATGCCCATGGGGTATGAAGTTGATGAACAGATAGTAGAGCTGCATGTTCAACACATGCTAAGTCAGCCCAAAGATCCTAAGGCAGAAAGGTTTGGAACCTTTGAGGAGCTGAGCGTGAAATTACATGTAGAACTCAGGGAACCTGAGATTAAGAGAAAAGTGAGAAAAGAAGTAGAGCACATTGCTCAAGGCCTAGGCATCTCAAAAGAGGCACTTGATGCCAGCCGGGAAAAGAGGAGAAAGGCTGAGGAAGAAGAGAAAAGCACAGAAAGTGCTCCGGTTGAAACCCCCACCCGGACCAGATCATCAAAGAGATCTGCACCTTCCACAACCAAAAGCTCAAAACCGGAAGTCCAGGCATCCGGTAAAAGATCCAAGACAAAAGCATCAAGGGCTTATGAAAGCCAAAAGGATGAAGAGGAAACAGAATCAGATAAGGAAGTAAGAGAAGTAAAGAAACAGAAGAAGAAAGGATCCGGTAAGCCCTCCACAGGCCAAGACAAGGATGAAATGGCAGAGGTAACTGTTGAAAAGCCCACTCTGTCACTAGAGAGCATAATCAAGTCGGTCACGGTGGATGGAAACCTTCAACCAATGACTGAATCCTATGATGACTTCAGTGAGGCAGACCAAAAGACTCTGCAGGAGGCCACAGTGAAATATCTCAACATATATAATAAGGCTTTCATTGAAATAATATCTCTTATTCCTAAAAGCCTAGAAAAGGAAATGGAAGTGAGGAAAAATAATGCTCATGCTAAAGATCTTGAGATCCGGGAGCAGATAGCTATTCAGCTATATCCTCAAATTGATCCCAAGACAATGAACATGATCTTCAAGGACTGCAAAGATGAGTTCAGAAGTAAAGCCAGGATGAATCAGCTCATGCTTGGTGAGACTGACAAAGTGGCACAAGAGACAGAAGAGATCCTCCGGAAGGCCTTCAAAAGGTTCAATCTTCCTGTTGTAGAGGACTTAGGTGCAGAAACAGCTGCTGACTTGGAATCTTCTGTTCCGGAAGAAGTGAGCCCTGAACAGACAAGTGAGGACTTGGGACCCTCTGCTCCAGAAGAAGTGACCCATGAACAAGCAAGCATCTCTCCTCCGGTTTCCCCTACAGTCTCCGGATCCAAAGAAGAAGAGCAATTGCAGGAGAAGGAAGCAGTGGTGACAGACAAAGAGGTTGACAGTTCTAAGACTGCAGAAGAAAAGAAACATCTGTCTCCGGCAAGAGACACTGCACAAACTGTTCAACAATTTTTGAGCAAAGAAACTCTAGAGATTGATGAACCGGAGCTTCTAAAAGGTCCATTTGATTTTGACTCTCTCTCTCCGGTACAAACAATGAAGATAGCCTCATTTGCAAATGCCAAGGCAAATGAAAAGCTCCTGAAGTCTCATATGGAAGACTGTGAGTTAATAGAGGCTGCCTCCGGAGTACTTGTAAAGATCATGCCATCAATCCAAATAGATCCGACAGCCTCCACTTCCGGTAATCTAAAAACCTTAGTCAGCAGTATTGACACACATTTTAATACTCTAGAAAAATCAGCTGAAGAAAAGGTCCGGAAGGAATTTTTGGATAAGAGATTTTCTGAAATATTAGAATTAATCTCTAAGGATAGGAAGATTGTAAGCATTGGAATAAAGAGCTTAGAAAATGCTCTTAAGGATGGCGGTGACATCTACAAATTTTGTATATCTTGGTCAAAGGCAACAGCTGCAATTGACAAGAAAATAAAAGAGGAACAGGACAAGCTTCAAAGCTTATCTCAAAGTTTTGATCCTCTCTCTTCCTCTATAATAAATCAAGAATGTCAGACTATTGCAGTCTTGAATGAAATAAAGAATCTTGAGAAGGAGAGGAAGAACATTACCAACCGGATGGGAGAACTTAGAAGGATTATAGTCCCTAAGTTGGAAACGATGCATGAGGCCATCAGTGATGCCCAGACCACCGCCCATACAAAAGATCCGACAGATCTCAGGCGGGCAGAAGCTTTTGCATTTTTGCTGAGTGGTCACATTTCAATCCTGGACAGAATGAAGCTTAGTTGGGCTACTGAAATGGTTCAACTGCAGACATCCTTTGCAGACATTCTGCAGTATATGTGAGTATGTAAATATGCGGCTATATATAGAAAATTTTTGAAAATTTTGGTGTGCGGACCCTACCCTTTGCCATTGATGTCAAAGGGGGAGTGAGGAGCAGTGAAAAATGAGGAATCCAACTCAGGGGGAGTTCCGGAAATTGTATATAAAGACAGAGCATCAGCAAAGGGGGAGCATAGTGTAAACACTTAGTCATTTTTCACTAAGTGTTGCCATCAATGCCAAAGGGGGAGATTGTTGGCAAGAGACACTATATGGATTCATGGTTGTTGTCATTGATGGCAACAAAGGTCATTCCACATATCCGCAAGTCATGATATATCTCTACCGGAAGTCAGATTGAAGATTGTTGTGGTCCGGTGAACAAGAACAGAGCATGTGGCAAGGTCCGACAGATTGGTCCGGATCTCTCAGAGGAAGTGTCTTGGCACAGTGCGGATCTGGGGAAGTCAAGAGGACTATCTTGAGTAGTATATTCCAAGGATTTAGCCTCCGGAGATGGACAAGGAAAAAGATATGAATAGTTGAGTACCGGATTCCTGAGAGACAGTGAAAACAGAGGAAGAACTGACTGACTGAGTATCAAACTACTTTCCGGATGTGTTACAGATGATGATAAAGGTTGCGGAGGCATGAATCATGTTTGGCCGACATAATTGATGATATCTACAAGTATATGCTTGATCCGCATTGCTTGGTGAGCAAGGATTCAGCCGACAGAACTAAGTTTGTAAGAAACTAGACTGTTCCGGATGCCGACTAGAAAGATGATGAAAGTACTTGTGCGGATATATATAGAGGATGGATTTAGTGGTAAAGGGTGTGAACGTATGTGAGGATATGCGAACAAGTCCAGAGTAGAGCAGAAGTAACAAGAAAAATCCGGTATGTGAAAGGACAGCAGACTAAAGAACAGAGGAAAGATGAAGTGCAGCAGATCAGTATACTGAACCTAACCGGAACTGAACTCCAGCATATGCAGATGCTTCCAATCAGTTCAAGACTGTGATTCTAATCACTTTGTAAGACAGTGTGTCTTCTTGTAGGCAGTGAGCCTCTTGTGAGCAGTGTGCTCGGGCAGTGAGCCCTAATTGGCAAGTGCCATTTTTGTAATTTCCTATTCTTCTAACAGAGAATAATTCTTGGGTTAATCACCCCGTGGTTTTCTCCCTTAACAGGGTTTCCACGTCAAAAATACTGTGTCATGTGTTTCTTATTTCATGGTTTATGTTTTGTGTTTGATTTTATGCTGCTTCAATTAAAAGGAAAGTTTAATAAGGGAAATAATTAGGATAACTGATTCACCCCCCCTCTCAGTTATCAACAAGAAGATGGAGGCAAGAAAAGATATAAGGCCAGACTCGTGGTAAAAGGTTTTGCACAGAAAAAAGGTATAGATTTTGATGAAATATTTTCTTCGGTTGTAAAGATGACTTCTATTAGAACTATTCTAAGTCTTGTGGTTGTGGAAGACTTGCATCTTGAATAGCTACATGTGAAAACAACTTTTCTCCATGGGAATTTGGAAGAGAAAATATACATGCAGCAACCACAGGGATGTGAGGTTAAGGGTAAGGAGGATTTTGTGTGTAGGTTAAAGAAGAGTTTGTATGACCTGAAGCAAGCACCTCAGAAATGGTATTTGAAATTTAATAGTTTTATGGATGAACAAGGTTATAAAAGATGTCATTCTGATTATTGTGTTTATTTCAAGAAATTGGGTAATGGCAGCTATATTATCTTGTTGCTTTATGTTGATGACATACTTGTTGCTGGGTCTAACATGCAGCATATTAATGAACTTAAGCAGAATTAGCAAATTCATTTGCTATGAAGGATTTGGGTGCAACAAAACAAATCCTTGGTATGAGGATCACACGGGACATGACAAACAAAAAATTATTTTTGTCCCAAAGTGAGTATGTAGAGGTGTTGAAAAGGTTTAACATGTAGAATGCAAAAGCAGTTAGTACACCTTTGCCTAGTCATTTTAAGTTGACTAAGGAGATGTGTCCAAAGACACAAGAGGAGGAAGACAAAATGTCTAAGATACCGTATGCATCAACAATTGGTAGCTTGATGTATGCAATGGTATGCACAAGGCCAGATATTGCAAATGCAGTGGGAGTTGTGAGCAGGTATATGAGCAATCCAGGAATGGAACATTAGAATGCGGTAAAATGGATTCTCCGATATTTGAGAGGTACCACTTCAAAGAAACTATGTTTTGGAGGAACAAATTTTGCTCTAAAAGATATGTTGACTCTGATATGGCGGGTGATATTAACAGCAGGAGTACTATAGGGTATGTTTTTATTGTAGGAGGTACTGCAGTCAGTTGGATTTCAAGGCTGCAAAAGGTTGTTGCACTTTCAACCACTGAAGCTAAGTATGTTGCTGCTACGAAAGCTAGCAAGGAGATGATTTGGTTACAACGCTTTCTGGAGGAATTGGGGCAACAACAAGAAGATATCCCTTTGTACATTGATAGCCAGAGTGCCATTCATCTTGCTAAGAATTTAGCTCTGCATTCAAAAACTAAGCATATATAGCTTAGATACCACTTCATCCGATTAGTTTTGGAGGATGGATAGTTGAAGCTGGAGAAAATTCACACAAGTGAGAATCCTACAAATATGTTCACAAAGGCAGTTACACAGGAGAAACTGATTTCCTCATCAGTTTCTATTGGCCCTCATGACTGAAAATGGTGGACATAAGAAACCAGCCAGGCCTGTAATCTAGTGGGAGTTGTAAGTGCAGTGGTGTCGTCCAGGATCAGTCTCCAAGTGAGAGATTGTTGGTATGTGGCAACTGATCATGCAAGTACTGTACACTCGTAACAGAACATTGGTTGTTATTTTTTGTTAACCGACAAAAGAAAAATGACATTATAAAACCCTAATTCTAGAAGCTCCAAAAAGCTTGATATAAGTGGCTGGATGTATGTTGCAGGTGTGGAATTCGCGAGATTGTAATCTATTTTGCACTAGATAATAAAATCATTGGATGGTTGAGTTTTTGTGGATGTAGCCCATTTTGGATGAACGATGTTAAATCTACGTGTTGATCTCTTTTGTGTTGTTCTTCATTGTTATATTTGGGTTATTTAATCTGCATATAATTGTTAGTGTTTATTGGTTCGATCTGCCTGAATCCTAACATGTTTCTTGTTCATATCAACATCAGTTTAAGTCTTGTTCATGTTTGATGAGAGAAGGGTTTGCTTGTAAAGAGAATATCACACTTGTGTACAAGGAGGGATAAGTATTGAATGGTTGAGTGTGAATCAAGGGGGTTTGATGATCTAAAACATATTGTAAATAGAGTAGTACTCTGTATATTTGCTTTCTTT
This sequence comes from Cunninghamia lanceolata, assembly GCA_027924645.1. Lineage (NCBI taxonomy): Eukaryota > Viridiplantae > Streptophyta > Pinopsida > Cupressales > Cupressaceae > Cunninghamia > Cunninghamia lanceolata. Next base: position 2,463,798 of record BSBN01000725.1, read on the forward strand.
TTCTTATTGGAGTTGGTGCTCCTGTTGAGTAGAGTTGATGTGATTGGTGAGATAATGGTTAGAATTTTTAAGTGAGTATGACTTTGAAATTGAATACATTAAGGGTAAATAAAATAGAGTGGTAGATTATCTAAGTAGAAGAAGGCATTTAATGGCAATGGTAACCTTTAGAACTACATTTAAGCAACAAGTTTTAATGGAACAAAAAAATGATCCTTGGCATGGAGAAGTTAGTGCAACATTAGAAATTAATCCAAGTGATCCAAAAATTTTAGGGTATGTGTTTGATGAGGATGGGTTGCTAAGATATGATAATAGAATATATGTTCCTAACATTGGAGACCTTAGAACTTTTGTTTTGACTGAAGCCCATAATGTTACTTATTCTAGAGTCTAGGAGTTAACAAGATGTATGTAGATCTTAAAATATTACACTATTGGCCAAGGATGGAGAAATAAATAGTCCTCTTTGTTGCAAAGTGTTTCAAATGTCAATGGGTTAAGGCATAACATGTACATCTAGCGAGATTATTGTACCCTCATGAAATACCTCATCAAAAGTGGCAAATCATTAGTATGGATTTTGTGCAAGGATTATCAATGTCACCATATCATCATAATAGAATATTGGTAGTAGTAGATAAACTTACCAAGGTAGCCCATTTATACCATGGAATTTAATAGATGATGCACCTATTGTGCCTAGAAGGTTTAGTAAGGAAATAGTCAAGTTGCATGGGGTTCTAGAAAAAATCATTTTAGACAGGGATGCAAGGTTACTTCAAGATTTTGGACTACACCACAGTCAGCTTTGGGAACTCAACTAAATTTTAGTATAGCTTATCATCCAAAAATTGATGGGCAAATAGAAAGGACAAATCAAATCTTAGAAGATTTTTTACGAATGTATTGTATGGATCAATAGTCAAAATGGGAATATTATCTTCCATTAGTGGAATTTGCCTATAATAATTCATTTCAATCTTCTTTAGGAATAGCTCCTTTTGAGGCGTTATATGGCAGGAAGGGTCCAACTCCTTTGAGTTGGGATAACCTGGAAGATAGGGTTGTGATTGGGGACGGGAGCCCCACCCCCAGCCCGGCCACAGCGCCGCCGTCGGATCCCTAGCCTCTGTGTATGTTTAAAAACGCTTGTGTTTTATTGATCCGCCCCTGCAATACTTGATCCACCTTGCATTAAAACATTTCGACACTGGCTATTTTGCAGGGTTTTATATATATATATATATATATATATATAACCTCTTACCAATGTGTTAAATATATATTCACTGTGTGTAAAATTTATTTACTGTGAACAATACAATATTTTCTATGTATTTTAGATGCTCACTGTATATATATATACCTCTGTGCATAGATATATTCTCTATGTAAAAACCTTGTTTAAAAATAAATAGAAAACAAAGAGCATTTACAGAGAGCTTTGTATGTTAATCTTTGAAAAACTTTGGGATAGAGAATTAGAGAAAGGAGAATATTAGAAAAAAAAAGGGGTTAGCTAAGATCTTAGAAACCTATGCACACACATAAGAATCAAAAGGTTAGAGAACAAAATAAATTGTTAGAATTGAAAATATATAACTTGTAGAAAATAGAAAGGTAGAAAACATAAAACAAAATTTGGAAGACCTTAGGGAAATGCTTCCATTTGGGAAAGGACCTCCCCTATCCTTTTGAAAACTTGAACCTGCCAAATAACAAACAAAATGATTTATGAGCAATTAGGATTTTATGATGCTTTTATAAACCTTGTTTTAGGGTTTTGGTGCCCTAAAGATTAGGACCATGTTTAGTGAACTTGAACCTACTTTACTTAATTAAACCCACTTAGTGAGTGGGATGGGAATTTACTTGGACTCTAATGTTTGAGTTATTAATTGTAATGTATTTACTTTATTTTTTCTTTACAAACCCTTTAGACAAGCTGATGGATTTAAATGTTAGATTTAATTAAATTAACCCTATTGTCATTATGTCCAAATTATTAGTTAAATGTTGGAGCATTGGTGCACTTTAATTTAGTTAATTTCGATTTAAATTTTGGAAAGTATTTAGTGAATATTATATTAATTTGTTTTAAATTTGGAAAAGGCTTTTAGTGAAAATTAATATTTTAGTTATTTTCCCTTCCTCCCATAGTTGATGAGATGGCGCCATGCTGTCAATTTTTTCCTAGATTTAATTTAATTTAATTTGAATAATTACTTTTCCGTCTTAGATATTTGTTTAAATGTTTTAAATTTGAAAATCATGTTAGTTGAATTGATTTAATGCTAATTTAAGTTAGAAGAAGTTTACTTCTAGGGTTAGGTTTCGATTTAGATAGTTGCAAAGGTAAAGACAAGCACAAAGGAAAAAAAAAGAAACAACTACTACTAACTTAGTAGAACAGATTCACCAACTATGAGAATGGAGTGAGACTGACTCAAATGAATATGAATGCGATAGTCTTTTTGAACTATCTCGTGACGAGAAAGATGTTGATGTAGTTCAACAATATAGTTCTACCCATACACCTCATGAGGGACGAAGCTCTAGGTATAGACCTCTAGAGTTCGTTCCGCAAAATACTGAAAATGAGTTTTCTAAGGAAAGAATGATGTCACACTTGACAGATCAACTTGAGGAGAGTACCATCATAGACTTTGTCAATACTTACACCAATCTAGACACCTCCTCTATCTTAACTATCACTATCCTTGAACCAAACCATCCTGATGACCCATTACGCTTAGTGCATCCAAAACTCATAAACTGGGATTTGCAAGATGAACCTCCTGAGCTTGGTACTCTCCAAAATGATGATGCCATCATAGATTATCTAAACTTAGAGACCACCTACCCGTAGGGGATCACAAAACTAACTATGCTACATAACTCAACGACAAGGCTTTATTTGGAGAGAGTGCCAAGTCTTTTAGTCATAAAAATGTGAAAATAAAAGATAGATCTAATGGTGAAAACCGCTCTGTGGCAGTGTTAGATCATGAAAATAGTAAAAAAATAAAAGATGTATCTGACGGTGAAAACCTCTCTGAGGTGCCGAAGGATGAAAGGCTTGACACTCTTCCCAATCTAACACATCAAGAGAGGTCCTCAATTTTGATTGAACTGGCAGAACCTATCAGCATTGGCACAGAAGACAACCCAAGGATAATCCATATGGCACAATCTTTATCTGCACAAGAAAAGCTAGAATTCACTGAATTCTTCAAGCAGAAATAGATTAACTTTGTTTGGTCATACGTGGATATGCTAGGACTGGATCCAAACCTTATAGTGCATCATTTATCACTAGCTCCAGGAGCTAAGCTAGTCAAACAAAAATTACGGAAGATGCATCCGGATATCACACTCTTAGTGAAGGAAGCATTGAAGAAGCTACTAGATGTTGGCTTCATCAAACCAATCGATTATCTGGAGTGGATTTCAAATATAATTCTTGTTTCCAAACCTGATGGAAGGGTTAGACTATGTAATGACTTCAGAGATCTGAACAAGGCTTATCCCAAGGACAACTTTCCTCTGCCCAACATCGACATCATTGTGGATCTAATAGTAGGGCACACTATGTTGTCACTAATGGATAGATTTTCTGGCTATAATCAAATCAAAATAGCATCGGAAGATCAACACAAGACTGCATTCACATGTCCATGGGGTACCTATTGTTGGTGCATCATGCCATTTGGACTGACAAATGCGGGGGCAACATATCAAAGAGCCATGACTACAATCTTTCATGACATGATACACACCATCATGGAAGATTATGTAGATGACATTCTAACCAAGTCAATTACTAGAGAAGGACACCATCAAGTCTTAGACAAGATCTTCATGAGATTAGAGCAATTTAATGTATGCTTAAATCCTAAAAAATGTGTTTTCAGAGCAACATCCAGTAAACTCCTTGGATATATAGTGTCAGCAAAGGGAATTGAGGTGGACCCGACCAAGGTAAAAGCAATCATGGACATGCCACCGCCCAAGAATCACAGTTAGTTACGGTCTCTACAAGGAAAACTACAGTCCATTAGAAGGTTTATCTCTCAGCTGGCAGATAAGTGTCATCCATTCACACATCTCCTACACAAAAACATTACTTGCAAACGGGATGACATGTGTGAGCAACCTTTTCAGCATCTAAAGGAGCATCTAATGAACCCACCTATCTTAATTCCACCAATCCAAGGCAAACCATTGCTACTCTACATCTCAACTACACCAACAGATCTTAGAGCTTTCCTAGCACAACAGAACCACGAAGGAAAGGAGCAAGCAATCTATTACATCAGTAGGACACTAGTAGGTTATGAGTTGTAATATACACCAATTGAAAGAGCATGTCTTGTTGTTGTCTTTGCTTCACAAAAATGGAGACATTACATGCTCTCACACTCCATCAAGCTAGTAGCGAAGATCGATCCATTGAAATACTTGCTCAACAAACCTACCTTAACATGTAGAATATCGAAATGGGTCATGATACTCAGTGAATTTGACATCGAGCATGTAGATAGACAAGCAATAAAGGGGCAAGTGATTGCAGATCAGCTGGTACATGCACCTTTAATAGATGACAACCCATTAAGCTTTGAATTTATAGATGAGTCTATCTTTAACATCACAACAACAGCTTGGAAACTCTACTTTGATGGATCATATACCCAACATGGGTCTGGAGCAAGTATCTTGTTGGTCACACCTAATGGAGACACAATTCCAAAGACATTTAGACTACTATTTCCATGTACCAACAGTGTAGCCGAATACGAAGCACTGGTCATTGGTATCAAAATAGCAGTAGAATGGAAAATCAGTGAACTTCATGTGTATGGAGACTCACAACTTGTCATCAACCAGGTGAATGATGACTATCAAACTAAAGATGAGAAGTTAATACCGTACAAGCGTATGATAGACGACTTCAAAGAATACTTTGTTGTGATTTCTTTTGAGTAGATACCTAGATTGGAGAACAAAGCAGTCGACATGATGGCAACCATTGCATCTCTCCTTGATATACCTAAAAACCAATCACGTTATGAGTTCTTGGTAGAGCCAGTATCCCATCTTGCATACAACACCCCTGAAACCAACATCATATGCCATATCGTAGGATCTAATTCTCCCTTGTATGGAAAAGTATATACCTATCTGAAAGAGAACACCCTACCACCTGACCTATCTAATAATTGTTATCACTGGGAATTGCACTCGTATGCAAGGTTGGTGAAACTCTGCAATTTCATGTAACATGGGACTAATTTCAGGTTGTGGGTGCCCTATAATGAAATTAGACCTCCAGATTCTGGGTTGGTTCCCTTCAAATGTTCTATTGAGATGCATGTCTTTATTATTTTGGAAAAGGGAAGAAAGAAATTAAGTGAATGCAAAAGGGTAAAAATTAGTGATGCACCTGATTTGGATAAAAATATGCAATCTGATCCACAATGTTTACCCAGAAATATGACTTTTACACAATCCAGACTTGGCATAAATATCACAAAAGTGATTCTAAGGAAGGTTTGAAAATAAGGTTTCCATGAAGGAAATGATTTTTTCACAACACAAAAAGACTATTTCTGGTTAACACAACCTAAGACCTATGATGATTATATGCTTAATGCTGCAAACAAGGAAGTGAGACAATAATTTTAAAGGTTTAATGATAAAACACAACAAAAAATCATCAAAATCACTTCATTAATTAGCACTAAATGGAAAGGTAATTTAACTGATCTCAAAGAAACAAAGGAAAACTCTGCAAACAAGACAAAAATAGAACCTGTAACCTGTCGATCTCTCAATAAAACTATAAAAAATGAGCTGCAAGAATTCTCTAATCTATCTAAATCGGAATGAGAATCAAGAACTAGCAAAAACAAACATTTGTTTTACAATATATAGGTTTACTCTCTCAAGGAGGCATGCAAAATATGAACTTGCAGATAACTACCTCTAAAAATAATCACTCCTAAGCAACCTCCAAAATCCTCAAAATTATGGTTTAAAACTGCTACAAATTGAGCAAAAATAGCTCCAATTTGGGCCTCTCTATATGCTTGACCAAAAAGTTGATCAAGAACCCTATAAATTCTCCTAAAATCATGCAAAAAACCTCCTAGGTGGCCTAGTTAACTCAACTAATCAATTTGCATTATTTTGCTTTAGCAAAATTGATTGTGAGTAAATAATAAAGTAATAAAAATAATTACTTTATTATTAGTTTGCAATTTGTTCTAAATTTGACTTTACATTTTGTGGAAAATAATAAAGTAATTTGGAAAATATTACTTTATTATTTATTTACAATTAATATCTTTGTAAAATCATGCATGATGAGAAGAAAAAATATCACTCCTTATCACTCCAATTACAATTGCCTAATTTTGCATGATATGAGCACAAATAGGTCTTTAGAAGAAAAAGAAAATCCCCTTATATCTCCATGTGGTGAAAAACTCCTAGTTTGCATGATGCATATACATTAAGGCAAAAAAAATTACCCTTATCACTCCACATGCACTAAGGAGAAAAACTAATCCTCTCTCTGCAAAAAAATCCATAAGTCATCTTATGCATTTTAATATCTCCATGCACAAAACAGTATGCATCAATATCCTTATGACTCCCTTTGATGCCTTAGTGCATACATTTATCTTTATATTTTGAAATCGCCTTATATCTCCTTGTGTAATTTCAATATCAAGAAAACCTTATAACTCCATGACTCCATGCATCAAATATTGTACCATTATATATGCTCACCTTGTCTGCCACCTTGCAAACTTCATGCTCTGTCCTCATGCATATTATGTCTTAAAACAATACCCCTTTGACCTTGTCGGCCACCTTGCAAAATAAGGAAGGATTTTTACCTTTGAATGTTTGCAAAAATGACAAGGAATCTTGGAGCATGGGTATCATATAAAGCAGTTTTGACCATGCTATTTGTCGACCACAAAGGAGTTAAATAATTATAAGGCATGAAGCCTTGCTTTCTCATCATACCGACCCTTTTTGACTTAATAAAAATCAAGCCTCAACAATGTTGGTCAGCCACTCCATGTTATAATAGCGAGGAATCTTCAAGACTAAAGTCTTGACCACGGGCATTTTGGATAAGGTAATTATTTTTTGTCTTTTGTGAAGTCAAAAAACTCAAAAGAACCTTCGAACAAAAGCAAAAGATAATCCTAAAAGTGGACTTCATTCTTCATTTGGCATCTTCCTTCATTTGCTCTGCAACTGTATTTTGTCAGTTAGGGTTTGAATGCTTAAGCATATCTCTGTGGCTTTCACTCCTCTTATGGTCTTCTCTTGGTCAAATTTTTGGAACTCTGCATGCAAGAAAGAAGGTAACATTTGTTTTGAGTTTCATATGAGGCATTTTTGTTGACATCTGTAGCTTCTTTCTCCTTTAATGGCTGCAGCTTCCTTCTCCTTTCATGGCTATCTCAATACATTGCTCTTTCTTTAACAACACTCCTTGTCTCTGCATCTCTCTTCTTTTCAACTGTAACCTGTATTTGAGAGTTTGATACAAAAAAGACCGCGGATAGGTGTCTCTTCCTGCCAAAAAAAACAAGGTAAGCACTTGTTTCTTGTATCTCTTGTAGCTTCATTTGTCTTTTTGTAACTGAAGAATGACAAGGGTCTTCTTTTGAAGTGGGTATTGCATTTTCTTGCATAAAATGACATATCTCCTTTAGTTGTGCCTGTATGCATCTCTTTTCATCCTTGACTTGCTTGTTGGTGCAAAAACATTTTGAGGGTTTGAAATTTTATGACAGGGGTTTGTTCCTTTTGTGCATACAATGCCTCCATTTTGTTTTGGCTATGCTCCATCTGTAATTTGACACCAAATAATGTGATAACTGTTGAGGGTTTCTAAGTATAAAACAAGGGTTTCAACTTTCTTTGCACAAAACCCTTCTCACTGTCACGGCCATTCTCCTTGTAGTATTCACAAGTTGTTCTCTTTTTTACTGTAAGTGCAGGAAAGAAACAAGGATTTTATCTTTTACAGATGGGTATACAATTTTTAGCATGAGAAATGTCTTCTTCTGGCACGGCTATGGCAATAGGTACACCTTATCACTCTTTTTTGACTGTAGGTGCAAGATGGCACTAGGGTTTGAATTTTCCTAAAAGGACCTTCCTCTTTTTGTAGATGGGTATACATTTTATCATGAAAAAGTGCCACGGCTATGACATCTCCTTCTCTATATAGCAACTTCCTTGATTGATTTGTAGGAAAAAAGGAACTAGGGTTTCAAAGTATTAATAAATGAAATTTCACTTTGCTTTGTACAGAACTTTCTCCTCCTTTTCATTTTGACTGTCGTAGCTATTGATGATGATGATTTTACCTTATCTGCTTTCCACTGTAGCTCCAGGGTATCAAATGATAACAAGATTTTGATATTCAAAAAGTAAGACTGTTGTTTCTTTATCTCCATCTTGTAACTATATCATATGTTGACATTTCTGAGTAATGAAGGTTCTCTAGGTTCTCCTGTTGCAACATTTTAAATTGTTCATGCCACCTAAATACTTGATAGGATAAATACATGCATTTAAAAGAGAAGAACCTGAAGTTTCAAATGGCTCTTTTAGCCTGTTCATTCTGTATGTCATGTATCTCCTTTGTCTGCTAACTATAGGATGATTGATCATTTGTCATGTGTGAGTGTGGGATCATCTCCTGACTACCTTTATGTATGCTCTTCTTGACTGTCTTTGTTGCATTTGGATCCTACTATAGCATAGATATCATATTCTGATCTCTCCTTGGCTATCTATATTTCCTAGTCCATCTGAATTCATATGATGTTAGCTCCTTTCTCATTGCAAAGTATGAATGTTTGATGATTGTGGCAACAAGTCTAAAATTTTGTATCATATAGATTTTATCTTCAAATGCTTTGTGAATGTTGAGGCTCCTCTGTTTATTTAACTATCCATCAGCATCTGCTTCTTTAGCTTTGGCTAGCTCCAAGAGAAATGTTGCCTTATGTATGTGATTTGTGGAATCACTGTTTTCTTTATTTACATCTAGCTGTTCCATTCTTTAAATACTCCTTCTAGCTGCCTCTATGCATACTCACTGCTTATCTCATGATTTGGATCTTATAGTAGCATACATATCATGCTTTTTTCTTCTCATTCAATCCTTTATCATGGTAAATGCTTATTATGACTGTGTCATTCAGAACAATGGCATATGAGGAAAAAGACTACTTACCTTGTGCCTTTGTCAATCACCATCACTGTAGCTTTTTGCATATCATATGCCCTCTACTGATCCTCCTTTTCCTTCATCATTGATGTGGTATTCTCTTTAAAAGATGTTCTACTCTTGTTGTTGGGTATAGAAACTGTGATCTACTCCTATATTTGCTTGTATAAGCCACTTCATTGATCATTGTCATGACTAATCATAGTGAATGTGACTACACTTTGTCTTTCTTGCATGGTATCTCTCTTCTGGCATTTGCCAACTGTATCATGATGTCTTCAACTATAGCTCCAAGGTATATGAGATAAAGCTTGTTTCTCCAGTATATTACCTATATAATATGCATGGAAACCATCTTGTAACTTATCTGTAGTGACCACTTTGACTGTAATATTCTAGTTGACAGCTCAATGTCTCCACTATGGTTTAGACCCTGTGATTGCTTCCTCTTTATCCCTGATCTTTATTACCTAATATGCATCATTTCTCATAGGTATATGACAAGATATTAGGTATATGAACCTATGACTGTACTTACAGGTTAAGGATATTTGCATCTTCGTAGTACTTGGGATGTGGCATGCCTGTCACTCCACTATGTTTGATGTTGGACTCCTTTGTTTTAGACATGACTGCCTCTTTGCTTTTGACTTTATACACGACTGTCATGTCAGTTATGACCCTACAAGTATACCCTGGTATTTGTTATGCATCATGTGCTTCATCTTTGGATGTTGCCCCTCTGTATGTCTCATCTATACCTCCTTGTATCTTGATGCTTTGAAGCCTTGAGGCATTGATGATTGCCTTTTTGCAAAGTGAATATCCTTCTTTCAGATGCCTATACACTTTGTTGTTTATGAAACAACTCAAGTAACTATGTTTCCATAGATATGTACTCATGACAATTCTTTTACTTCTTCTCTGTTCCTACAAAAGATAGATGCTTCTCATTGTTTCTAGTTACTATATGACTACCCAGAATAGTCTATGACAATGATATATCCATGACTGTTTCTTTTATCTTCATCAGGCAAAGTAAAATGAACACTTGTAGCATATCCTTGTATTATGAATGCACCCTGTCTTTGTCAACTTGACTCAGTCATGTTAATTTGATTTGCTCCAATCAACTATAATAATGTCATGATGACATATCTTTTCTGTAAGTTGATTAGATGATGCATGATATAGCTTGGAATGATGCATCCTATCCTTTGTGATACTCTTTTCAAAAATGAAAAGAAACATGTTGGGCTCAAACCCTTGTGGGAGCCACATTTAATCTGCATGTTTATTTGTCTTCAAATCAGCAACAAAACTTGTCCTATACCTGCACAGTGAACAAATAAGTTAGCATAAAAATGTACCTGATAGTATTGATTGATCTTCTTCATGGTTTATTCCTAATTTGTGTCATTTATTTGATCTGATCTCTCATCTGAATGCATGATGTGATAAGTAGATGTTTTTGTTTGATAAAAGCATGTGATAACTTTAAACATTCGGAGCACTAACAGGGCTGCCCCCAAAATTTTGTAGGTTCAACTAATGATGGAGCTTGAAGTGAAGACTGAAAGCTGAAGACTTGAAGGCCGACATCAACAAGCAATCTCCATCATTAGACAATGATGGATGTTTCATTTTATCATGTGTTCATTTCTTTTCCTTTTATCAAATAGATGCATAGCTTGCATGTCTGCAATTGCTCAGTCTAGTTACTCCCACGGCTTGTGTGGGACACATTTGAACACTTCTTTTAAACATGATCAGTTAATTTCTCTTATGCATATGATGTATATGTATTTCCCTTTTCAATCAATGCACGAGATAAAGTAATAGATACTTGAATGTATGTTCAAAATTCAAGACTGATTAACTGAATAATCAATCTAACTTATAACTCCTGAAAGATCAAACTGTGTAGAACAACTGTATTTCTTGAATCTTTGATTTCTTGACAAATCTTATTCTCTTGTCATGATAACTCATCAGTCTTGATTAGACTGATGGGTTATCCTGACAACTAGATCTCCTTCTTTGCTCTGTCAAGGCATCAATTGTTCAATGAATGCAATAACTTAAAGTTTTTTTTAATTCCTTCTGAACAATTACACCTAGGTCCAACTAATTTTAAGTGTGAACAAAAAATTAGTAACAATAACCAAAAAAGAACCTTCATCCGCCAAGCCTCCTATTATACCATAATCGCTAACACCCTGTATCAACGAGGACTAGAAGGTACTCTCCTTAGGTGTCTCGATGGTGAGGAATATCCAACCGCCCTAGGCGAAGTTCACGAAGGTATATGCGGAACCCACTCTAGTGGTCCTACTTTGGCTAAGAAACTCATATGTATGGGATACTACTGGCCAACTATGGAAAAGGACTCCTATCATTTTGTGAAAAGGTGCAAGAAATGCCAAATCCACGGGAACTTAATACATGCACTGACACAAGAGCTGTAGCCATTAACGACTCGGCCTTTCTGTCAATGGAGACTCAACTTAGTGGGCAAGATACACCCTCCATCATCCAACAGCCATAAATTTAAAATCACCACCACTGAGTACTTTGCGAAGTGGATTGAAGTCGTACCTCTCGCCAATATCACAGGCAAACAAATCACCTCCTTCATCCTGAATTACATCATTTGCCGCTATGACATCCCTGTATCCATTATCACTGATAATGGAAAACCATTTAAAAACTAGGATGTCAAAGAACTATGTGACAAATTCCACATCCAACACCACTTTTCCACCCCATATTAGCCCCAAGGCAATGGCCAGGTAGAGGCATCTAATAAAACCATCTTAAAAATCCTAAAGAAGACTGTCAACAGTGCCAGCTGTGATTGGCACATGCAACTAAATCTCACTCTGTGGGCCTACTGCACAAGCATCTACACTCCCACAAGTGCAACACCATATTCACTAGTCTATGGATCTGAAGCCATCTTGCCCACTAAAGTCAAGTTACCCTCCTTGAGAGTATAATTAAAAGGTCTCGTGTCAGATGAAGAATACAGAGTTTGCAAACTTTAAGAGTTAGAGCTGCTAGAGGAAAGAAGACAACATGCCTTCAACCATATGAAAGCCTACCAACAGAGAATGTCACGAAGTTACAACCACAGAGTCAAACCCCATGTCTTTCAAGTTGGTGACCTAGTCCTCAAAGAGAATCCCATAAATCAGCAAGACAGGAAGAAGAAAAACAAATTTGAACCCAACTAGCTTGGCCCCTATGTCATCATAGTTGCGTATGGATCATGAGCTTATCAATTAGCCACATCAGAAGGTGAATTGTTCAATGATCCAATCAACAACATGCATCTTCTTGGGTTCTACACATAAAACACCAGTGCAAGGGAATTAAAAAAAAACACAAACATATATATAAAAAAACAAGTTGTGAAAACATGGCAAACATGCACCATTTGTGATCGTGTAAATAAAAGTAAGTAGTGAAAACTAGGAAACATGCGCTATTTGTAATAAACCACTTCCTCCATCTTTTAGGGTTTCAATCCTTTCATCCATCTTTTCTTCTACATCCATCAAATCACATCAGTATACCTATCATGGCTTGTTTTTCACTCACCCTTATCGCCTTGTCCCATCAGGTTGTCAATCCAATCCTTCATCCATCTTGTCATCCACCATGACCCTATCATTAGTATCATTGTCAAACTACATCGCCTCTGAGCTATCACATAGGCAAGGCCATCTTTGATGGCCCCCCGTGGCTTCCCATTCATTCCATCCCTTATCACCCATCCTTTTATCCATCTAATTCCACCTAATTCCCACCATCTAGGTCTTAGGTTCACATAGTCCACACCCCAAACTACGTTGCCTCTGCGTCGTCACGTAGGAAAGGCCATCATCGATGAGCCCCCAAGGCACTAGGTCAGTACCTTAGGGCCCGTCACAACAAGTCTACCATCAGTTCTTTCCTATGTTTCATCCATATTAACTATATCCTTTTACTTGACAGGGGGCAAAATCCTCGACCTAGTTTTGGAATTGGATTCTTGAATGTCAAAAATCTCAGAGGATAACAAAACGGATCAAGAAAATTATCTCCATACAACATGCAACAATACAAATAAACCTTTTCAACAAAATGCTTGACATAGGAACTTGACCTATATCAGACAATAATGTGCCTAAACCATCATGATTATTGTATCTATTTTCATTGTAAGAAAACATATCTATGGCAAGAAAATTTGATGCTTGTTAAATGTTTAAGTCTCAGAGTCTTGATTTTTGTTATCATGTTTCCTAGGCTACTCGAGGATGTCTAAAAACTAGAGCAACTATGATGGGGGCATGATTATTTTCCTTTGTTTTCTGTTTGTGGATTAATCTTTAGTACTGTGATGACTTTGTCTAACGATATGATCAACAAAAGATGATCAAGGACATTATGGGTCTAAGCATGAAAGGGGGCAATCCTTGTCTATTGATACATGCAAGAAATACTCAGCTCATCTAGGTTCAATTTTGACTAGATGCTTATATTAACTTGCTAAATCAAAATCCATGTAAGAGATACTTAGGTCATCATGGTTTAATTATACCTAGATGCTTGTATTTTCTTAGAACATTTTAAAAGCTCGATGATGAAAAAAGTACTTCAAATACTTGCAATACAAGATGACAAAGCCTCATTCATACATATCAGGTTCACATTTCATTTTCCTTTATTAACATCCCATAAATACCATTTATCCAAGTGTCATAAAATCCAATTTGTGTCTTTCAGTTATCCATATTGTCCATTCTGCTATGTTGTTCATCTTATCCCAATCTTTTGCCTAATTCTTCTAAGTGTTGTTACATTTATGATTGAGTATATTGGGCATAACAAAAATACATCATTATCATTTTACATTAGCCTAAGTGCATCCATCATTAGTTCATCTCATTGTAGCTCATTAGTTGCATTAAACATTTAGTTCATGATTGTTATCAACAACCTCATATTGTGATATCATCTTGCATATTATAAGCATTTTCCATCATAAAGTTCATTATCATCTTAGGTGCATTAGTTGTATCAAAACATTTAGATCATGATAGTGATGTCATTTATCCACATAGATTACATAACATTTATTATCCAGAAAATCTAAAAACATCGGTATCATTTGTCATAGCATTGGCATATTAAATCATCGTACATAAAATTGTCAAAGCACCATGTAGTACACGTAGGAAATCATCCACATATACATTAAGACATCATAAACTATAAGCATATAAGATCATTATACAATATCCATATATATTAGTCACCATGTACCATCATAAAAACATCATATCATACATGTCATAGGCATCATAGTATCAACATGATAGAAACATCGCATAATAACATAAACCATAACATCAATCATATAAATAACATCCATCCATAAGAACACATGCATGTAATCCATTGAACTCATCTAGATCATCATCATAAAACAATAATAACAATGTCCAAGTATACAATGATATCATAAAAGTGTCTGTCTCAAGCTGTCAAAAATGGTGTATACAAAAGTGATAATAAGCATGTTGCGTGTTTCCAAATGGCGGCTATGTGGAACTAGCTCCGAAAGGTACTGGATCCTATGGCTGCTGAGGAGGAGACTGAGGATCAAACCCATCCTTGGTGGCCCACGAGGAAGTGGTGGCCTCATCATCCCTACACTCTTTGTATGTGTCTGCCTCGACCTGCTGCGTGAGCTAGGATGGAAACTGTTGACCCTCTGCTCTATTGGCATAGCCTGCTCATACAACCCTCTCCAGTAGAAGATCTCCTACCCAACCCGAACCATGTCTGACATAATTTGACTGTGGGGACCCTGGGCTGCGGTCTATTGCACATGTTGTAGCAGGGTCTCTGCCCTAGTGTATCTCTGAATAGCCATGTCTCGCTCTAAAATGGCAGTTCAGACATCCCCCTACAACTGCGTCACCTGTCCTTGTATCTGAGCCACTTGGGCTCGTAAAACTGTGATATGACCATCATCCTGCCCATGCAGCTATGCAACTTGTGCCTATAGCTGAGCCACTTGGGCTCGTAGTGCTGATGTATCCCTATCACCCTACCCAACCTGGCCATGTGCCTATCCTTGTCCAATCTGCCCCTGTGCCTGCACGTGAGCCTGAGGTTGTACCTGTACCTGGGGTAATCTCCTCTATCTCACCCTCCTCTGTCCACCATCATCCCTGTCATCTCCACCACCATCTCCCCCTCCCCCACCACCATCATCTCCTCCTCCCCTACCACCTTGCCCCCCACCTCACCATCGTCCCCTCCTTTGTTGAGGGGTGTCGTCATCGTCGTCATCATCCTCCAGCCTCAGGGCCCACTCTCCAGGTCTGGAGTATCTCAGAACTGGATGGGCAGTAAAGTGTGCTACAAAAATGACTATCATACCCTTGTCCACAATATGTCACTGCAAATCCTAAGCCTGGTATGGAATCTATAAAAAGTTTGTCCTCATTGTCTCATATGACGCCATCGGACCCCACAATGGACGCTCCTTGTGCATCCAAGCAAAGATAGCAGTACCCTAGGGCATCCCTTGAATCCTACCAAACTGTTAGAGCATGTGAGTAACAATGTGGCGCTCTAGTATATAGGGAGTCCTCCCTATTAGCCATCGTGTCTGAAAACAATAGGGCAACTCTTGTTAGGGTTAGCCGGCAGAAGATATCAATTAAATGCAAATAAAGATTAAACAGAGGAATGGAAATACATAGAAATAATAACAGCGAGAGACAAGTTTTAACGTGGTTCACCCAAACTCGGGCTACATCCACCAAACAGAGAGTCCAATATTATTATCCAGTAAATCAAACTGATTACAATCAGCGATCCCTGCAACTTAATACCGCTGCAAAATGCTACAATACAATATATCAAAACCCTAACCCTTAGTCGCTTTTATCAAGCCTTTTTGTTGGTTACAAAATAGGGTTTTTTTATGTCGGTCAATGAAAAATAACTCTTGGTGCCTTTGTAAAATAATAAAAGACTGTGTGAGGTAGGGAATGCGCCAGGGGCACTGCCCTTGGACCCCCTGCCCCTAGACCCCGCAAGGGGCGCTGCCACTTGACCCCGTAGGAATTTGGGGGGGAACCGCGCCAATAAAAGTGGGGTAAATTTAACCTCTGAGTCTGATTAGGCTCCATATAACAATAACTCTGATGCATCCTCATCCCACACCTCTCAATCCAGGTATGGTCTCCACTCAACCTCATCCACATTATCTAATGTGTGATGCCAATACTCCAGCTTTCCCAGCTTGGGCTGGGAAAGAGTCTCCTGAAACCTGTAAGAATAAGGCCTTTTGTGTCCTCTCACCCCCATACCAATCAGCCGAGTCACCACTATGTGAAGCCATGCCCAAATCTAAAGAAGCGAAACTCCAGTAGATAGACTCGTAGCTCCATCATAGACAAACTGATGCAAGTCATGGTATAGATGGGCCAAAATGCAAGGACCCTAGGCAAACCATGTCCCCTCCTGCACCATCCACTCTAGTGTCTGCCCCCATCCAACCTGGAAGCCACGAGATCTCCTATCAGGGCAAACAACACCTCTAATCAAACCTGCTAGTATAGTTGGCAAGGGCTCGTAATACTCCGCCATATTAGTCCAGCTGATCTGTGCACCCTCTAGGTTTGGGTCATCAAACACTCATCTGCACTCAGCCAAACCAGCTCCAATCGTCGACTCATACTCGACTAACTCACCCTGAATTGGTATCTAGAGAATCTAATGAACGTCCTCCAAGGTCACCATCATCTATCCTATCGACAAGTGAAACGTACCCATCTCATTGTGGTATCTCTCACCCAGAGCAGTTAGTATTCCGAGACTCACCCGCATCTCAGGCATGAAGCAAACATACCATAAACCGGTGGATCCAAGCACCAAGTGATCAGTCTTGGTCAAATAGGGCCTAAGCAGCTGCGTCAGAGGGAATCTCCCCCGTGACATCAATACATGATCCAAAATCTCCTGCAATCGATAATAAAGCGCGTTAAACACACAACAACTAGGCTACACATCTATCCTACCAATCAAATAAGTTACTTAGCTATCCTACCAAGATCCTATCTTATCATCTCTTCAGAGATTCTAATCAATCTCTAAGATGACCTACCAGTTGGCCAACATCGCACTTGATGCCAACTTCACCAGTTTAGCTAAGTAATTTACCTACTTTATCCATATGTGCAGCTCTGTTTACCAGATGTGTGGCTTTACGACAAATGTGCTGAACCCCTATCCGTTTGTGCAAATTTTGGCAAATGTGTCGAATCATGAGTTACATGCGTGTGTTTATATCAAATGCGCAACATCACTATGCATGCGCATAATCCCTATTCGAATGCGTGCTTTTATTCTACAGGCGTCGATCTACAACACATATGCATGATTGCTATTTGTATGCGCCTAAGGACTTGCATGCGTGTAAACCCTATTTATTTGTGCAAGACTGCTTCTCATTTGCAAAAAAATTGTGTATGCATCGATTCTAGGCTCATATGCACCGAATTGGAGCATTTGCGCAATTTCTTGGCTTCTTTGTGCCGAATCCCTAAAGTCGCACATTCAAAAATGTAAAGTTTGACCTAGAATGTGACCGCATTAAATGCAAAAATGACCAAGTTTGAAAGTGTACATACCGAGGGTCCGTAGTCTGCTGGCCACCTGAATCATCAGATCCTCTCAAATTGGTGACTCGCTATCAGAATTTGATCCATCTCTGCTGACGACTTTGCGCTGCTACAACACCAGAGCTCCTACAATCTCTCTACAACAAACAAGTGTACAAATGACTAGGATTGTGACCTCACATCCCTATTTGTAGCTGAGTGAACCCTAATTGGAGGTGCTTAACCCTGTGAGTGTGGGGCATGTTTTCATCCATTTTCTATCCTCCGTCACCCGAACCTTTTACTTGCAGAATGTGTCGATAAATCTTGCATGTCGTGAGATTGTTCGTCCACCTTTTGACAATGTCATCCAACCTGACCAATCTCCCGAGGGGGCATCCTATCATCATTAAACCTGTACCAGGGGCAAACTGGGGTATGTATCACAGTCAGAAAAAATTTATTCTTTGAAACAACGTGATAAAACACATTGCATCAAATAGGGGCAAAATGTATACACCTAAAAATGGCTTGAGTCAAATTAAATAAATATTTTAATATTTATTTTATTCTTATTCTTCTATTAATTAAATAAATATCCTAATTTATTTAAATGGTTCACATTTCTCTTATTCTTCTAATGATTAAATAAAATTTAATTTGTTTAATTAAATACCCTAATTCCTCTAATGTCTCATCTAATTAAATAATCCTAAATTATTTAATTAATCACAAATTCCTCTATTCCAAAGTCCTAAATTCTATAATTCCACATCATCTCATCCATGTCATTCTTCCACCTCATCTTCCACCTCACCATGTTGCCCACATAATTAAATATTTTAATATTTAATTAGCTAATTGTCCTCACCCACATGTGTCCTATTATCTCTCAATCACCTTTATGCTCAAAGACACTTGTCTTTCTAATTGTAGTTCATCTCTCACATTCCAAACAGATTAAGAGTCCTTCTTCCACAATCTCCTCAAAGTCTTCCACTTTTAACTCACGGGTCATTTGTGAGCACAATGACATGTGGCTCATGGATCCACTTATTCCTCTACCTTGTAATCGTAGTAGGAACATTTCCCATGATTATCTCCCTCATCTCCATCTCAATCGTACACCTCATAGATAATTCCTCCAGTAATGGATCTATTGACACTTGGACATCCATCTTAAGCCTATATAAGCAAGGTTCTCACATTCATTTTGCATCCACTCAAGCATTTAGTAATCTTATTTTGCAGAAATTCTATAGCTCCCAAGCGTACCTTTGTCTCCATTGCATTTGCATCTAGCTTTCATTATCCTCACCTCATTATCATCACCCATGGCTGCATATCATTATCTCCATCCATCATCTTAGTTATTGCATTGTAGTCTCATTGCATAATCCTCCACATAGTCGTTCAATCTTTGTCGTCTTAACAGCAAGGAAGTACAACTTCTGAGAGCTCCAAATCATACAAGATCAAAGAAAGATAGGCAACAATGGAAGACACGAGGTAAATTTGGTTGCAAAGGTACTATATTTTGTTTGCTTGCATTTGTCTTATTTCCGTTGAAGTTATTAGATATTTAGATAGTTTCTACTATGATTCAAAAATTCAATCACAAAATCCACCTCTCATAGTGATGCTCTTTCACGACGCACACCCCCTTAGTGGCTATCATCTCGTAGGGATTGCGAAAGGAGTTTTGCATTATCCGGTACTGTGATTGACTTCCTCGCCTTTGTGCAACGTGCCTAACGTTGGTTGCGGATACAACTATATTACATGCATGTGTCATTGAGCGTGCATGTTGTGCACGAGGGGGTTTTAGAGTTGGGTGGAGAATTTTTTTGATAATTCATGTCATGACCACATGACAAATGTGGACATGACATGTGGTTATCGTGTCATAACCACATGGCAAATGTAGGCATGATAGGGAACTCAACTAAATTTTTGTATAGCTTATCATCCAGAAATTGATGGGCAAACAAAAAGGACAAATCAAATCTTAGAAGATCTTTTACGAATGTATTGTATGGATCAATAGACAAAGTGGGAATATTATCTTCAACTAGTGGATTTGCCTATAATAATTCATTTCAATCTTCTTTAGGAATAGCTCCTTTTGAGGCATTATATGGAAAGAAGGGTCAAACTCCTTTGAGTTGGGATAATCTAGAAGATAGGGTTGTGATTGGGTCATAAATGTTAAGAGAAATGGAAAATCAAGTAAAGGCCATAAGGTAAAGGCTAAAAGAAGCATTTAATAGGCAAAAGAGTTATGCAGACAGTAATAGAACATTGAGAAGTTTTATAGTTGGAGAATAGGTCTTCCTTAGAATCAGATCCCATAAAAGTTCCATATCTTTTGGAAGGGAAGCTAAATTAGCTCCACAGTATATAGGGCCATTCAAAATTCTAGAAAAGATCAACCTTGTGGCTTATCGCTTAGCCTTAACCCCAATGTTGAGCTAAATTCATGATGTTTTCCATGTAGATCCTTACTTAAGAAATACATACTTGACGATGAGCATATTTTAAATTTGCATGCATTACAGGTGCAAAACCCCAAGTTGATATTAATAGAGCCTTGCATAATCTTGGAGAAGTGCCAGTACCAATTATGCAACAGAGTGGTAGATCGATGTAAAGTGTAGTGGGATCAATATTCTAAAGATAATGCCACATGGGAAGATAATATTGAGATGCAAACTTTATACCCACAATTATTTTAGAACTTATTAGTTTATTTGCAAAACTTTTTATATGTTGATCAACATTTATATGTTTATGTTATTTTGTTGTGCATCAGGATGATGCAAAATTTAAGGGGGGAGGATGTCATAACTCTAGCCCTTGAACTTTAAGTGTTCATATTTTAAATTATTGAATAATTATAAATTGTGAATATGCAAATAATACTTATTTAGTTAAATAATTTGTTAGAAATGAAGGTGCAAACCACACAATCAAAATATGATTCAAACCTTATTAATATCCTCTAAATAATGGAGAATCAATGGAGATTGTAACAAAAATAAAACTCACTACATGGAAATAACATGCATTAAGAACTGAACTCGTAACACAATATGTAACATGGAGAAAACCCTTTTAGGTAAAAAACTCCACCAAGAAAAGAGGTTTCAAGTTTTATTATATTCAAATATGAGATTACAATACATGCACTTCCTCTTCTTCTTCGATCTTCAATCCAGCGACACCTGTTACTCTTAACTCCACTAAAAATGTAGTACAAATATCCTTATAAAAGAGGGTTGCCTTCTAGGGCAAAAAAACTGACATAATATTGACCATCAAATATGTGACCTAATGACGAACGGTCCATATTTATAGTGATAAAATATAAATAAAATGTGGTTTTGGGGGCGTTGCTCTTGAACCCCCACCGAGCACATAACCCCTGGACTCCCCATCGGGGGGATGACCCCCCCAGACTCCTCGCAAGGGGGAACCCCCCTGTGACCCCCCATCACGAATGAATTAGCATCAGATACCAGATATAAACATGTAGCTAAAACAAAGATCGTTGCTAGTGAACCTTTCATCCCTTATGAGTGATTTACAAGCAATAATAGGAATACTAAAATACATGCGATTTATAAGGTTGATGGCACCTTAATCCTAACATAATTGGTAAACAAATAAATTATAAAAATAAATAATAAATTAGAAAAAAAAATATAAAAGTAAATAATAATTTTGAATAAAATACAAATAAGATGTTTTAATTTTTAAATAATAAATAAAATATTTAAAATTTCATAATGATAAATATGGGAATAAAATTAAAACAAAAATAAATAAAAAGATAGAATAAAGCAAAGGAAATAGAAAAAGCTATTTTGATAAGGGTAAAATAAAGATAAGGATAAGGATAAAGATAAAGATAACGATAAAGATAAAGAAAAAGCAAGATAAGAAAGCAAAATTATAGTATAAATATGACTGAGCAAGAGAAAATGGGGGATGAAAAATATGGCGATCATTAATTAAAAATGTATTGGGAAGGGTTTTTGTGATAAAAAAAATAGTTCTATATAATTGGTATTGGGGAAGAGTGTTCTTACTTTTCAACAGAGATTAATAGTCGAAGTTTTGTAAGCAATAGCTAGACCACATGTATGTGATCTTAACTTGTTAATTTATGTTTTGGTATTGTTGATTTCTAATGGAAATTGAATATGTCTTTAGATGAATAATCCCTGTTTCCACTGCTTCATAAGATTAAGTTAGTATTTCAATTATGGAAAAATACGAAGTTCTTTGATACAAAATCTTGATTCTTCTTTCTATATGTTATGTTTTGTGAAAGAAAAACATTGAATGCAATATAGGAAGATCATTATCAATAGTGGTAACGTTTAATTTTAATGTTTTCTCAATCTACAAAATTGGTTCAAATCAATTTCATCTAATTCATCGTAAAAGAGAACAAATTTGGGTGAGGACAGCTTGGAGTGAGTGATCACGCAGGGATGAGAGGGTTTTAGGCAACCATTGTCGTTGGTGGGGTGCATGCAAGGCCACGAGCCTATAAGGCTTTGTTTAGGCCCTTATACCTGTTACATTTGTCATTGAGTGGGACGTATTATAGGTTTTCAGAGCATGGCTATGTAAATCTATTGTATGTTAGCTTCCAACTGCCTGTATGGCAGCCTTTGGGAGTCTCGAGAATCCCCACCTCTATCTTTTAAGAATGCTATGCTTTGAGGTGGAGCTTTATCGTCTGGTCATGTGGATGTAATTAATTTTCTCTTGCATGCTACGGTGGAATCCAAGAATACTCATAATTAGGGGTTTTGCCCTAAACCCAATGGTTGTTTAGAAAGAAGCAAGGATCACCCGATGGTGGTGATTAATCTAGATGTTGTTGCCGACAATGTTTTGTATCTGGCGGAGCATGCGTTAATCTGCAAATTCATGGGGGTTCGCATCTTGTTACAATTTTTAGAGGCTTGGGTCCACAATAACTCAAATCTGGAAGGGGATATGGAAATTATCCTTGGAGCAAATGACTTTTTCTTTGTGGTGTTCTCACAACTAGTAGATCATAATGTAGTCTTCGAGGGAGACCCCTATTTTCATAATCAAGTGGGACTTTTTATCAAGCCATGGCATATAGGGTTTGATCATACGGAAGAGCTTCTGTCTAAGATTCTAGTGTGGATTTGGCTTCCTCAGCTACCTATGGAGTACTAACGGTGAGACATTTTGTACTTTATTGTTGCGGTCTTGGGGAAACCCTTGGGTCCATCTTGTCAAACCCTTGATCGTAAGGTAGCCTCTTTTGCTCGCCTTTGTGTGGAAATTAATTTAAATAATCCTCTTCTTGAATCTTTAGTAATTAGATTGGGTAGTATGAGCTGGATCTAATAGGTTGACTACGAAGCCCTTCCATTTCGCTATCATGCATGCCATGAGTATGGACACTTGTAAAGAAATTGTCCCAAGTTAGGAGTTAATTCCCAGTAGCCTCCTCCTAGGATGCATGCAATCAATTCTAAACCAAAAGAAAAAGCCCCAGTTCAGGTTGATGGGCTAGATTCAAATGGGTTCATTGTTGTGAAAGCTTGGTCAAACACAAGGGCTCCTACCTAGAAAAATAAAGCCATTCCTAGGGGGCTTTTGATAACAGGTATGATGTTCTTGAAAACTTTGAGGATTTGGACTCAATGGAGCATGATCACATTTATGTGGGTCAGGATATTCAAGTCATCTAGGTGCAGATAGTAATATTCCACTAGTTCCTAATTCAGTGTTGGAAACACAAGAGGGTTCAAAGGTAGGAGGCATTTCTTCATCAATTTTTCGTTGAGACCAGGGTTAATGACCAGGAAGTAGTAGGGGTACCAGAGGTAGTTATGGCATCCAACCCTTTATGTGAAGTTCAAATGGAGTTAATAGAGGTTGAGGGCATGATTGATCCTGGGGCAAAGGAAGACGGTAAGAGGAAAGCTGTGCCTCTCATAGGGATCCATCATAAGAGCTTTGAGAAGGGGGTTGTTGATAAATCACCCAAAATGTGGAGGAAAAAGGATCAAGAAAATATGAAGATAGTACGAGAGTCATTAGTGGAATCAGGTGTGGTTAAGACACTGGATACACACTTTGCTGCCTCTCAAAAATGATTGTGATCTTATGGAATGCAAGGGGTTTGAATAGCATCCCTATACAAAAAGTTGTTCGTGAGTTGATTCAAGTTCATTTGTTGGATATAATTTTCATCCAGGAGTCTAAGTTGAGAGTGGAAGGCATGAATAAAATTGCTCCCAAATTATGAGTAAGAGGTTAATGTCAGTGTATTGAGGCTCAGGGTAGTGCGGGTGGTGTTGCATGCTTATGGAACCCATGTAAGGTTACTCCTCTTTGGTGGCTCATTAGTAGATTTTCAATTTTAGTGGTTGCTTCTAGCTTGGAGTTTGGAGAAGTTATCCTCTTCACCAATGTTTATGCTTAGGTTGATTTATTAGGTAAATCTTTGCTTTGGTCACATATTCATTATGTTTAGTCCTTAGTCCGTTTATATCTATGGATCTTGGTAGGAGACTTTAATGCTATAACCAACCTAGAGGAAAAGAGGGGGGTGTGGTAAGGCTAGAGCCTTCTTTCATGAGGGATAATATTCTCCACTTGAATTTAGTGGACATAAATCCTAACAATGGATTTTATACCTAGAGTAACAGGAGGTGTGGTGAAGGTTCCATTTCTAAAAGACTGGATAAGTTTTTGGTCTCTATCTTTTGCGTTGGCGACAATTGGGTAACCAATTCGGAGATCTTAGATTGGTGGGGGTCAGATCACCGGCCTATCAAAATTTCATCTTCCTTGTTTGGATTCACAAAGAATCCCTCTTTTAAATTTCAACTTATGTGGCTTTGGGATCCCTCCCTATAGGATCTTATGGTAGGATGGTGGAGCAAAGGTAAGTTTGCTTTTGGCACGACCATGTATTCCTTTGTCAGAGATTACAATTTGTGAAGTTTCAACTTAAGAAGTGGAATACACAGTGTTTTGTTAATATCTTTATGGCTAAGAAGGCTACCCAATCCCACTTGGATTCCATCACTCATCAGATTAGGGACCATGGTCTCACAGAGGGAAACCTTTGAGATGAATTTGATGCAGTGAAGGAAGTTGCGCAATGGGAATTGCGAGAGGAGATCTTTTCAAAGCAAAAGTTTCGCATTGAATGGCTTTAAGGAGATGGAAACACAACTTTTTTACACAATCGTATCAAATATAAAAGGCATGGGAACATGATTACTTCTCTTGTATCTTCCCAGGGAATTCAGTTAACTTATTTTTAGGAAATTTCTAGGGAGGCTACGTAGTTTTATTCCTCTTTGTTCACGAAGGACTCCTAGCAATGGATGAAGAAAATATTATTATGGATTGTATTCTCTTTGGTTTCTAATGAGATGAACTACTCGCTCATTAGCCCCATCTCCCTAGAAAAATTAGAGGAGATTGTGTTTCAGATGAAGAAGGGGAAAGCCCCTAGGCTAGGTGGATTCCTGATAGAATTCTTTCATGAATTTTGGGGATTATCAAGTATCACTTATTGGAGGTGGTTCAAGAGTCGCAAAGGAACAAATAGATGTCAATAGTCATGAATGATGCATTACTTGCTCTTATCCCCAAAAAAGAAGGGGCTAATTCATTGGACCTTTTTAGACCCATAGCTCTTTGCAATGTGTATATAAGATTATCACAAAGTTGATTGCGGAGAGACTTTTAAGTCATGGCTCAATGGGTTTATTTCTAAGGTACAAGGTGGTTTCATTGTAGGTAGGCAAATTTTGGATGGGATTGTAATTGTGACTGAGGCCCTCAATTAAACATTCATCAATTATCCACAATTATTATGATTTAACAATGAATGCATGAAATAAAAAACTTAACCACAAATACAACCTTAGAGACACCAGATTTACATGGAAAACCCCAAGGTGGGGAAAAATCATGGAGAGGATTAACTCTCAATATATATTGCAATCTTGAAAAAATGATGTTCAGGCTTGGTCACTCCACAGGCCTAAACATACTGGCTTACTGTCATGAAGAATAACTAGGTCTAGCAAGCTCACTACCTCAACCCTAAACCTAGCAAGATTACAATAAGGTTTGTTAAACCCTGAGGGTTGTTAAACCCTACTGGTGGCTTACTACCAGACTCACTGCCACAATCAACACCTTTCTATATTTGCGACTGAAGTATAATAATTCCCCTGCTCTACTCTTCCTCTACTTTGCTCTTCCTCTTCTTTTCTCTGCCTCTTCTTTGCTCTGCCTTTTGGACCTTTCTTAATATATTTCTATTTTCACTCAAGGACACTTTTTCCACGACTCAACTACAAGTATTTATACACTACATCAATCTTGGAATGATCATCAAGGTCGGCATCATAATCATTAACCATTGGAACAATCTCCAAGGTTGGTATTACAAACATTTACAAAATAGGTCCTGACCTATTACAACATTGTGCAAAGGAAATGAAATGCGGATCATGCCATGCCTTAGCTGGGACTCAAACATGATCTTCCATGCCACAACATGCTTCCACTAACTTCCAAAGATCTCCGCAATCACTGGGATTAACCAGGTCGTCCAAGACTAGTTACACGCTACATTGTTTGGGAATAATCTTCAAACACAATCTCAATTTCTTAATGCGAACTAAAGTCCAGATAGGAACATGATTAGGAGACATCCACAAGCACACTATAATCATCAAGAGCAACTGCATGAACCTTAACCACTTTATCCATAGGAATCTTCTGGTGCAAGAGCACCCAATCTACAGGAGCCTCCATGAGGCATTAGCTGTCTTAGAGTTGTTTTTATGTTTTCAATGTAGTCCTAAATGGACATTCAATGTAATAAGGTCTGTATTGACCGAGACATGCTATTTTTAGATAGTTGGTTAGAGTTTTTTAGAGAGTCGGTTAGACAGCTGTAACTCCCAGCCGCTGGGAGTCATTTTCTGTACTACCCCGTGAGGGGATAAATATGTAAGATCTGATCGATCTCAACATAGTGTGATCGACAGGAGAACAACAATAGTTCAGAAAGATTGTAAATCAATTATGTGAAGGAATAAAAGAAGTTTGCATACTGGTACAATCACAGTGGATATCGTTTGGGGTCATTCCACTGGAGGATTTCTCTGAAATCAGTGGAATGACCCCCCCGGGTGGTGTTAGTTTATTTTCTATTCAGTGTTGAATTAGTGATTTTTTGTGTTGTTCATTCATTTGCAAGTTGCAGAAGTTGTCATTGTTATTCTGTATAAGTTGCAGTTGTTCACGTAGTTGTAGAGTGTGGCATCGGCGTAATATAGCCCATCGGATAAGCTATTGAAAGTTATACCGATTAATGAAGTTAGACCTATAGAAGTCTACATCAGCGCATCGGCGAAGTTAATCCTATGCACTTGTCGATCAGACTTTTCACATCGGCGGAGTTAATCCTACGCACTTGTCGGTCAGACTTCTATAGGTCTAACTTCATTAATCGGTATAACTTTCAACAACTTATCTGATGGGTATATTACGCCGATGCCACACTCTACAACTACGCGAACAACTGCAACTTATACAGAATAACAATGACGACTTCTGCAACTTGCAAATGAATGAATAACACAGAAAACCACTTATTCAACACTAAATAGAAAATAAACTAACAACACGGGGGGGTCATTCCACTAATTTCGGAGAAATCCTCCAGTGGAATGACCTTGAACGATATCCACTGTGATTGTACCAGTACGCAAACTTCTTTTATTCCTTCACAGAATTGATTTACAATCTTTCTGAACTATTGTTGTTCTCTTGTCAATCAATCTCTTGATCACACTATGCTGAGATCGATCAGATCTTACATATTTATCCCCTCACGGGGTAGTATAGAAAATGACTCCCAGTGGCTGGGAGTTACAACTGTCTTACCGACTCTCTAAAAAACTCTAACCAACTATCTAAAAATAGCATGTCTCGGTCAATATAGACCTTATTACATTGAATGTCCATTTAGAACTACATTGAAAACATAAAAACAACTCTAAGATAGCTAATGCCTCATGGAGGCTCCTGTAGATTGGGTGCTCCTGCACCATCTTCTCACCAGAACACATGAACTTCACTGTCTTCAACTGTCATAAAAGAAAGATAGCTTGCGGACCACCAAACCATGAACCATTGCACCTATAGGCACTTATCATCATCCCAGACTTCCCTCTAGAACCACATAGCAAAATACTTTATTGTGGAGGAATGCGGAGCAGAATACTTTCTTCATGTCCTAACTAAACTTATAGAAAAGGCAGGTTTCACTCTGTGAACACAACTCACTTAAATCTTCACGTGGAGGCTTCAAACCCAGAATGCAGCATCCTTAGTCATACCTCTAACTTGCTTCCAATCCACAGACCACAAACTTCAAACAGAAGTAAATGCGGAGTAGTTTATCGGACTATTCTTCAACATACAACTCACTGTTTGTACTGCACTTCTCTGTAGCTCGCTAGTTTCTTCCAGAGAGGCTAATTTTCTTAATACAAATCTTCTAAACAAGTAATAGAATAAGATACAATAGACAACAATGACAACAAGAATATGTTGACATCAATGACAACACCAATTAGGCACATACTTGCAACAATCTCCCCCTTTGTCATTAATGGCAACATATGATGTGAAAAAATTAACAGTCATCAAGAAAAGATTCTCCCCCTTTCTCTTTACACACCTGCACTCTTTCTTTCTCCAAAATACTCCCCCTTTCTCTTACACATCTGCACTCTAAGTTTTTCACATGACTTCTCTCCCCCTTTGACATAAATGGCAAAGGGCACATACTTGCACTCTTCTGCTCTGATCCAACCTCTATTATGAACTTTCTTCAATTGAGTGCTCCCCCTTACTTGATGATTTTCCTGACTGCAACTTTGGATTTTCATGTGAAGTTCTCTCCTTTTTGGTTGTCAATTCTTACCTTAGGATCTTGCTGCTACTACACTATTTCCTTAGTTAGCAGTACTGCAATACTTACTGCTCTTTATCAGAAACTCATATCAACATCATATGCTTGCTTCCCCTGAGAGGTAAGTTCATAATCCTCTTGACTTCAACAACCATCTCTTATTACTACCTGCACTACTACACCTTTTTCCTTTTATTGCTCTAACTACTCCCCCTTAGGAGTACCCATTAGACCGTATCTAGCTCATATTAGAACCTTCACATGCTATCACTTCTGGAATAACATATCTTGTCTTCTCAAAGCTTCAGACTTGATTATGTCTATAAGTTTTCTTCTGCAAGCTTCCCTTATCATCAGTCTAGTTGAAACAATGTCTTCTTCAACCCGACATTCAAGCAGGGGTTCTTCATATCTGATTTGAAGTCCTTATGTGTTACAAAAGCTAGAGCCAACTTAATAGTCTCCATTTGTGCCACCAGAGCAACATTTTCCACTTGTGAGTGCTTTTTACACACAACATTGCTTGAAAACTTATCCTTGCATACCTCATCTATTTCCAAACAACTGCTCTGTATTGAAAACAATCCTGAACTTCTATTGCTCATTAATCTCAAGCCAATAATCACTGATCAAAAACCATATGTCAGAACTGCAGAGCATTATCTTTAATAGTGGACCCAAGCAAACCAAAATACCAGAGCCTTGTCACTAGATTTTATTAGTTAGATACTTAGCCAAAATTCATGACCTGTTAGCTTGTCCCTTAAGTACATACTTGACCAATTCATTTGTCACATCATAACTCCTAATGCGAACCATATGAGACTATAGAATTTATATCCAACAATTATCATTGACCTCTTAACATACCTTCAGAATCACAAGTCAAAATACTCAATGGCTGAAGAATGCGGACCAAAATACTCAAATGCTTTACACTGTCTCAGGCTTAACTCTATTCATCCGGACTTAGACAATTCACCATGTGACTTTAGAATTTGAACACTGGAAAATACGTTCACCAGATATTTATATAACGATCTTCAACTACGGAGGCATACTGATCCAATTTCTGTCACTTACTTTGTATAGTGCTCATACTTAGTCATTTTAGTTTTCTGAATCAGAACCCTTCCAAGTGGATTGCCACAACATGTATCTTTGTGTTGGATCCCAACACTAACTATTTGGTTGGGGGATTTAGAATCTTCAATATGGCTCCCCCTGAGCCATGACTCACAATCTACTTCTCAGAGGAAGTAGCTACTTCGGAGACTAGAGCAAACTCATCTCTTCCTTCATTTGTTTCCTTCCTGACCCAAACCTTGTTCATCTCTTCCTTGATTTTTGTCGGATCAACTTTTTGAACCGGTTCCCTTGATTCTGATTGGTTATCCTTCTTCTTGTTTCTGCAGTATTTTGCAATATGTCTAGGCTTATTGCAATTGAAGCACATAGTATTTTTCTGATCAATGTTTCTTCCATTTATCCTTGACCTGCCTAAGTTAGCCTTATTCCTGAGATTATTGTGTGCATAACAATAGACACTGAAGGATTCCATTGTCCTATTTGTCCCATAGCCTTTTCTCACTTGGCTTCTACACTCATTAGCCATATGTCCCATTCTATGGCAAGCATAGCATCTAATGGAATTCTGACTAGAGAATGATGGGGTATTTTGATTCACCCTATTTCTACACCAATTAGCCTTGTGACCAAATTTGTTACATAAATTGCACTGACCATTGAAAGAAGAGTACCTTTGAGCATTTGGCTGTCTAATTGATAGTCTTTTGCTTCTTCGATTCTGAGTCCGTCTAATCTTGTCCTCTTCCTGACTTGTTCTGAATCCTTTGTCTTTTCCAAATTGTATGCCTTCTCTGTCATCATCATATTTTTGTTCTGCTATTGGCCTATCATATCTGGCAGCACTCACACTGAATTGATCTCTTTGAGCTCGTACATGTTTCAGATCAACTTTCAAGTCTTCAACTTCTTCTTCAAGTTTCATGCAGTCTTTAATTTTGTCTTTCAGACAGTTCTTATTTTTTATCTTTTCTTCATTGTTCTCCTTTAGAGTTTCCTGTAACTGCCTAATTTGCCTTCTTAAATCTTTTTTCAAATCCATGTCTTCATCTGTAGTTCTTGAGTTATCTCTGTCAATACTAGTAATTAAGCACATATTCATTTGATTCACAGCAGCTTTGTGATCTTCCACATCACATTTGGTGTTTGGGAACCTTCTTGTTCTTTAATTTGCAAATCCTTGTTGGTTGAAACTGAATTCTCCTGGATGTTCTCAATAACCTAAGAATATTTGTACTTTCAATGATCCTTCCCAATCTATTGTTGTAACATTGGTAGGCTCTGGTCCAGGATGAGTATCTATGAAAAATGCCTTCCTCATACTTAGCATTGTCCTTTTCCATTCTGATGAGGCATTTGCTTCCAAAGATTTTAAAATATTTCAGTGGGTATTGATCCACACCATAACTCAATAGGGGTCTTTCCTTCTTTGGTTGTTACCTAAACTCTGTTTAATGTATAGACAGTGGTTTGAATTGCCTCCTTCCAAAATACATTTGGTAAATTTGCTTCTTCCGTCATTAATTTTGCATTCTCCTAAATAGTTCTACTTGCTTCTTCCATTATCTTAATTTTTGTAGAGAGCTATTTTTCTATCCCATAGGTTTCACAAAATATATTGAAATTGTTGGAGATAAGTTCTTTTCCAATTCTTAGACCTTTGATGTCCATGCTCAGCTCATTTTCAAGGGTTTCTTTAAAAATTTTGAGTGCCTCTAGAATCTTTGTTTTATCCTTTAAGAAACTAACCCAAGTCATTCTAGAAAAATCATCAATAAAAAACATAAAGTACATATGACCTTGGAGGCTTGGTATTCTTGTAGGACCACAAAAGTTTGCATGAATCAATTCCAATCATTTAGTGGGGGATCTTTCTCTATCTTGCCATGCTTTTCTTGACAATCTTTGGCATTTCCTGCAATTGTTGTTGCTTGAATAATCATGTCTGGTAGGTCCTTCACAATCTAAACTGAGTTTGTTAAATCATCAAGGTTTGTATGGCAAAGTCTTCTATGTCAAACCCAACTTTTATTGGTCTGAGATGTGTATCCAAGAAAGTCACTTTTTCTAAGATGGTAGAGATTCTTTTCTATCCTTTTTGCAATTGCTATCGTAGCTCCAGATTTTTCTTTGGTTTCAAGAGGATCATTTTCAAACACAAACTTGAATCCCTTCCTGCATAACTGTCTGACACTTAAGAGATTTTATTTCAAACTTTTTATATAAAGAACATCTTCAGAAATTTGTCTATTACCAAAATTTGTTGATCCTATTATGCAAACTTCAGCAGTGCAGTCATCTCTCAACCTGACTAGCCCTTCATTGTATTCTTTCAGACTAACAAACTTACTTTTGTCACCAGTCATGTGGTTTGAGCAGCTACTATCGATAACCCAACAATCTTCATCACTGGTACAAGCTTTAGAGAATCTTCGATGGTTGACATTTTATTTTATTCTTTGTGAATCGCTTCCTTAGACAATCTGTTCTTGATATCTATTGACGAGCATTCGGGTGCATCAGAGAGTGTCCGTTTTCTTTCCATTAGGATCTCCCTTGAGTTGTTAGAATCTTTCCAAAGGGACTTGGCTCTAATACTAATTGTTGATATGCGCCGGACAACTGAGAGGGGGGTGAATCAGTTGTCACAAAAACTTAAACACTTTCTGCAATTAAACATTCATCACTTATCCACAATTATTATGATTTAACAATGAGTGCATGAACTCAGAAACTTAACCACAAATACAACATCAAACACAAGAGACACCAGATTTACGTGGGAAACCCCAAGGTGGGGAAAAACCATAGAGAGGATTAACTCTCAATATATATTGCAATCTTGAAATAATGATGTTCAGGCTTGGTCACTCCACGGGCCTAAACATACTAGCTTATTGCCATGAAGAACAACTAGGTCTAGCAGGCTCACTGCCTCAACCCTAAACCTAGCAAGATTACAATAAGGGTTGTTAAACCCTACTGGCGGCTTACTGTCAGACTCATTGCCACGATCAACGCCTTTCTATATTTTCTACTAAAGTATAATAATTCCCCTGCTATGCTCTTCCTCTTCTTTTCTTTGCCTCTTGTTTGCTCTACCTTCTGGACCTTTCTCAATGTCTTTCCATTTTCGTTGAAGGACACTTTTTCCATGACTCAACTACAAGTATTTATACACTATATCAACCTTGGAATGATCATCAAGGTCGGCATCACAATCATCAACCATTGGAACAATCTCCAAGGTCGGTATTACAAACATTTACAAAATAGGTCCTGACCTATTACAACATTGTGCAAAGGAAATGAAATGCGGATCAATGCCATGCCTTACCTGGGACTCAAACACGATCTTCCATTCCATAACACACTTCCACAAACTTCCAGAGATCTTTGCAATCACTAGGATTAATTAGGTCGGCCAAGACTGGTTACATGCTACATTGTGTGGGAACAATCTTCAAACACAATCTCAATTTCTTAACACAGACCAAAGTCTAGATAGGAACATGATTAGGAGACATCCAGAAGCATGCTATAACCATCAGGAGCAAATGCGCGAACCTTAACCACTTTATCCATAGGAATCTTCTCACCGGAACACATGAACTTCACTATCTTCAACAATCATAAAAGAAAGATAGCTTGCAGACCACCAAACCACGAACCATTGCAACTGTAGGAACTTATCATCATCCCAAACTTCCCTCTAGAACCGTAAAGCAAAAGACTTTATTATGGAGGAATGCGGAGAAGAATACTTTTTTCCTGTCCCAACTAAACTTACAAAAAAGGCAGGTTTCACTTTGGTGAACACAACTCACTCAGATCTTCATGCAGAGGCTTCAAACCAGGAATGCAACATCCTTAGTCATACCTCTAACTTACTTCCAATCCGCATACCACAAACTTCAAACAAAAGTAAATGCAGAGCAGTTTACAGGACTATTCTTCAACATATAACTTACTGTCTGTACTGCACTTCTCTGTAGCTCACTAGTTTCTTCCAGAGAGGCTAATTTTCTCAATACAAGTCTTCTAAACAAGTAATAGAATAAGAATATGTTGACATCAATGACAACACCAATTAGGCACATACTTGCAACAGGCAATGTTCATCAAACTAGACATGGCCAAAGCTTATGACTTGGTCAAATGGGCGTTCCTTCAAAAAGTCCTTCTAGCATTTGGGTTTGGACTTGGACTGGGTTAATTAGGTCATGAGTTGTGTTACTTCAACTTCATACTTAGTGCTTTTCAATAATGAATCTTCAGCTTTGTTTGGTGCTTCTAGAGGCCTTCAGCAAGGTGACCCTCTATCAGCCTATTTGTTTGTCTTGATGGCTAAAGGATTGGGGATAGTTATAAAGTCTCACATGAGGCAAGGATTGATCCAAGGATGGAGCTGGGGCAATAGTTTGCCTCCTCACTCTCATTTACAGTTTGTTGATAACACTACTTTCATGGGATTAGCCATAGTTAGAGAGGTAGTTACCTTAAGATGGACTTTGGATATATCCTGGCAGCCTCGGGGCAAAGGATTAATGAGGGAAAATCTATTTTCTTCTTAAATACCTAGATTTTTCCGCTTAGGATTGCTCAGATACTCAAATTTCATATTAGAACCCTTCCTTTTGTTTACCTTAGTATTCCCCTTTCTATTGGACCTCTGCCCGGGGGGATTTGGCGAAATGTGTTCGATAATTTTCATAGGTGGGTTAGTCATTGGAATTACAGGTGGCTTTCATTTGCTAGGAGAGTGGCATTATTGAAGTCTATGGTTCAAGCTCTTCCTATTTACAGGTGCTTAGTTTAGGCTGCCCCTTTAAGCTTTATTAAAGAATTTGATGCTCTGTTTAGACAACTATTATGGGCTAATAATTTGGAATTAACAAAGTGGAGTTTAGTTAAGTGGGAATCTATTTGTAGGCCAAAGCAGGAGGGTTGTCTTGGTCTCCAACAGGCTAGTGCTAATGGTCAGGCCTTAACTGCTAAGCTTTATTGGAGGTGGTTCACTAACTAGGATCAAGCTTGTGCCTAAATCCTCACTTCTAAGTACCTGAGAGGGGTGGAGAGTGAAGACGTTCCAAGGATTTGCCTCTCAAGTAAGGGTTCTATGATTTGGGACACTCTTAAAAGGGGTGCCAATCTAATTAAGCAAGGGTTGCTTTGGATCTGCAATAGGGGATTTGAGGCTCTTTTCTAGTTTGATTCTTAGGATGGCTACCCACCGATCTTATCCATGTATTCCCACCTACAGTCCCTTTGCAATAGTTTGATTGAAGTTCGTTGGAGTCAGGTTGAGGACTTTAAATATGCCTAGCACTTGGGCTCAGTTGAGGTGTTTAGATGGAAAGACCCCAATGAGTGGCCGTCGAGGGGCTTGGTAGAAGATCGAGAAGAGTTAGGTTAGATTCTTGCAAGCAGAGCTTATAGTTCTTTGATGGGGAGTGATGCCCTTGCTTGGATCCATAATCCTAAGGATTTGTATTCAGTTGCCTTAGGATATCGAGAGTTGGATTGACATAAGTATGGAGGGATTGGTGTTTCTTGGTGGAAGAATGTGTGGAATAAGTTTGCTTGGCCTAATTGCAATTTT
This sequence comes from Cunninghamia lanceolata, assembly GCA_027924645.1. Lineage (NCBI taxonomy): Eukaryota > Viridiplantae > Streptophyta > Pinopsida > Cupressales > Cupressaceae > Cunninghamia > Cunninghamia lanceolata. Next base: position 2,499,437 of record BSBN01000725.1, read on the forward strand.
TTCTTTTGGTTGGTTGTTTGTAATAGGTGCCTCACCTGAGAAAACTCGCGGAAGAGAGGATTTCAGGGTCCGTCTATCTGTGTCCTTTGTGACAATAGTGAGGAATGCTCTCCTCATTTATTTTTTCAATGCCCCTTTTCTAGAGAGATTTGACACTCTTGGTGGGGGGCTTGGAAGCATGCCTGTGTTCATGTTTACTCTCTAGTTGAGTTTTGGAGATGTATGGGGAGACCCCCAACTGATGCCTTCTTTCTTTAGGTGGCTTGGGATATTGGTCCCTCATTCATCGTTTGGTAGCTCTAGTCGGAAAGGAATCGTAGAATTTTTCAAGGTAGGAAAATGGTGGTTCAACAACTTTGGCGGAAAATTATTGATATGCTCTAGGAAACCTTATCTATAAGATGTGATATGTCCATTCCTTTGGATCCAAATGTTTTAGCATTGGTGCAGAGTTTGAGACTAGTCAAAAGAGGTACAAGACCCTCCTGACAAGAGGATCTCGGCACCCCAAAGGGAAGACTTAGAGAAATGGTTGTTGGTCTCCTCTGCCTCCAGGTGTTTTCAAGATCAATACTGATGGTTCCTCCAGGGAGAATCCTATGCATGTTAGGATTGGGGGAATTGGGATGGATGGCTCTGGTGTTGTTCTCTTATTTTCCATTTATAAGGGGCAACATACTAACAGTTTTATGGATTCCCTTGCCATTCTCTTTGCTTTGGAAAGAGGGTGTGCTCTTGGCTAGCACAAGGTCATTTGTGAGTTAGATTCATAGACTGTGTTTAATATGTTGAATGAGCAGAAACTTGATGGAGCAAATTGGCAGTTGGCTTTGGTGGTTAGGCTGATTCTTCATTTGAATAATTTGTTGGATTTTGTTTCTTTTGTTCACATCCCTAGGGAATGGAATAGTATGGTTGATTGCCTGACTAATTGGGCTTCAGAGCAAATGGGTCATTGGAATGTGGGAGATTGGAAGCATTTGACCCCGTAACACTCCCAATGTTTAGAGAAGTTGATTCTGGAGGACTGGTTAGCTGGGGGTCCTATTTGGGATTCTTGTGTGGCTGGGTTCTTTCTTTGTTGGTGATGGTTGTTTACTTGGTGCGATTGCTCTGGCCCCTTTTGAGCTTTGTGGACATTTGTGCATTTTGGTCGGTGTCTCTGGCTTTTTGATTAATAAATTTTTACCCCCTTAAAAAAATCATCATAAAAGAATATATGGATCATTTAAATTTATTTGTCTCTTACTTTTGCATGGATCCTGTAAGAAGAACATAGGCCGAACAACATTATATGTTTATATTGTAAATATTTATGATTTATAAATCACAAGAGAGCTTCAGACACCAACCACCATAGGCTACTCATCAATAAAATATCTAAGTAATGAAATTCCTACACCATGATGTATTCTTGAGGCACCTTCTTTGTTGTTTTTAAATCTATATTTTTTTAAGCACTTTGACAAATGGATCATGCGCCTTCATTTTGACTTCAATTTTTGCATATAATACCATGCTCAGTAAATCATTTATAGAATTCTAGAACTAGTCTTTAATGATTAAAAGGATTCAAAAACCTTTAAATGAAGTTAAAATCTAAATTATTTACTTGATAAAAACTATAGATGCAACATAGTAAATTGAATACAAATTATAGAAGAGTCGAAACCATAAGAATAGAATAAGGCTTTGGAAATAAATCTCAAGTTTTATAATATCTATTTTGAATAGACTAAACTCATTGGTTATTGATCAAAAGATAGAACTATGGATTGATTTTGCTTCTAAATTTTATAGGCAACTTCAACTTAATGTACCCTTATAATCATATTTGCATGAGCTTTTAAAGTCTTCTTCAACATATCTATTTTGTGCACATTTTGTGGCCTCTAACCATATATATGAGTACAAATATGTTGTTATGCAATAAATTGATTTTACATGTTAGATAAAATATTTCTGGCTAACCTTTTGATATTATTACAAGTCCACATTAAGCGAGTTATACTTCAAACTATATTTTCCAAATGATTTACATAGTTCACATAAAAACAAATGCAATTGTCAAATTATCAATGTGTTGAATGAGATATTTCCCTCCATGTTTTAAAGGTTTTTGTTTGATTTTCACTGCGAACAACTTTTGCATGATTAACAATCTCTTTAAACTCTTTCTGGGTTTTATTCCCCTATGTTTTAGCTTTTCGAAACATTTTGAAATTTTAGATTTCATTAAGAAATGAAAAGATATGATTTTTTCTTGATTGTTGTATAATTCTGTTAACATTTATTAATATTATGGATATTTTTTCCTCTTATGAAAAAAAATTATGGATATTTTTCTTTAATCAGTCAATTATAGTATATCATTTTATTATTTATTTTCAATGTTAAGATTCTTTATGATTAAGTTATTAATTAATGAATCCAAATTATGTCGCTTTCCTAATTTTATTGGTTCAATTTGTAATTGAGTTATTTTCATCGATGCAAAAAAAATTATTGGGCAAATATATATATTTTTTTGATTCGTAAATATAAGTTTGTATTGATCGAGAGAAAATATGAACAAGCAGGTGCCTTTACTCCGTTTTCCTGCAACAGCCAGTTTGACAAAAAACATTGAAACCTTCCTAGGGCCTATTGGAGCTTTACAAAATTAGCCATTAGGCTTTCTATAACTGTAATATTAGCTTACTATTCTGCATATGGCTATAGTATTAATAGACTTACTAGTGTATTGATTCAACCATAGGATCAGAAGAGGCCGAGTTCCACAGCCAAAACCCGCAGCCTATCCACCCAAACCCCTTCCCCGGAGTCCTCATCCTCTTGCAGAATGCTTTGAAGAAACCCGTAGACCTGGAGGACCCGATCTTGGTGCTCTACCAGCGCCATGCCTTTTAAGTCGAGGATGAATGGCAGGACCTTTGTCACCTCCAGGGGATCTGTATGGGCGGCTATGTCTTTTGGACGGGGGATACCTACCCCCGGAATGGCCGCCTCAAGAATGTCATTGAGTCCTCGGAGGATTTCTGGTTTAAACAGTCTTGTCATGATGAATTTTGCCGCCTCTGTAGACACCCCTACATCCGGGATTGACGCTAAGAAACGTGAGGAAATGTGAGAGTCCACCCTGTAGAATACGTCTGCAGCCAAGAAATCCACCCCCAGGACAATCTTAACCGCCGGAAGGAGAAAGCCTTCGTGCTTATGCAGGATGCGTTTAAGCCTTAAATCTGAGATAGCACCTTTAAATGCCATCTGTCGAACCGAACTCTCCAGTTGAATAGGGGTTGAAATTCCCAAGTTGATCATCCCATGCACCAAAATCTTTGCGATGAAACCTGAGCCCTTCTCCATACTGTCCACCATTGTCGCCGAAGAAGACAGCCGAGGACTGAAAGCACGGAGACAGCTGCGAAGAACACTTTTTGTCTGTAGCATGGAGAGAATGCATTTACTTAACCTCATGCTTGTAATTATATCACAAACAGTTTGGCGAGGGGAGCGCGTGCGACGGCTCACATCGGAGGTCTGTGAGCTCAGCACGGGGAGGGGAGAGTCTCCATAAAATGAGTGCCAACGACCCATCCAATGCCGTTGAGTAATGGCAAAACAAAAAACTGGCTATAATAGATCCTTATGGGAATGACCCATCCAACTATGCTTGGAATGGGTGCCCACCCTGCCACCCTAATTGGGCAAATAAGTTTTGATTATGCTAATATAGGTTAAATTATTGATCTTGCTTATTTTCAAATATTTAATTAAAGATGAAATTATATTTATTTATTCAAAAGGTGAAATGAGTTAACTAGTTATTTCTATATGAGAATAAGTTATTTCTTTATTTAATTGTTGCAATGAAAGTAGTGTTAGAATTTTCATTCTTATTATATTAGTTAGTAAACTTAAACAAGATTGAAACCAAAAAACCACTCGTAGTTTTCGGTTATAACGGTGCCTTTGGTTCACATTTACAGGTAATGTCATCACGCTTGAACTACTGCATCTACTCGCCTAACATAGCTGCAACAACGACATTTGTGGCATCATCCCTATAAATCGTCAGGGAGTAATAAGGGTCATCTTGTTAATAAATCTGAGTGAACGAGAAATCTTCCTCGGATATACGAGCAATAGCTAAACATTAATAATATAAATTAAATTAAACATAATTATATTTTCGTCGAAGATGAAAGTTTAAGGGAAATCTTTCTCAAGTTAAGATTGACTTATGATTTGAAAGTAAATCTTGGTCGAAAAGACTAAGTACACAATTAGGATTATGATTATAGAATTATTTAGTAAACAAGTCTTAGTCAACTTGACTAAGTAATTAATGAATTATTACTTCCCTTAGTGGGTAGCAGTCGCAGAGGAGCTCTCTGGGGAAAAGGGGCCCCGGAAAGGGCTGCATACCCATAATTAACAATTCACATCAAACCTAGATTAGAAAACATAACTAAATATACATCACACCTTGATCCTGTTTGGAAGCGAGTATGTAGGCAACCTTGGTTGAACGAAGGATGTTCTCAGGTGCAGGTTTTTGGGTGCAATTTGGTGAATCAACCAACAAACTTGCACTATTAATATAAGAAATTCAAGTATGAACACTGATACTCAAAAGAGTTTTGGGTGAACTTTTGCATCCTCGAGGCTTAAGCCAAATTCAGAGGCAAGATGCAAACATAACAAAATATTATCTTGATAGACATCGACCTTAATGCATCTTCAATAGGGAGATGTAGTCTATCAAGATGACTCAGGACTCAATATTGTCCAAATGAGTCTAAGTCTCCGGCCATAGTAAATCTTATTTGTCTATTCCATATGGACAGATGTATTGTCTATCCCATTTGGATAAGATGAGTGTTTGTTCCATTTGAACAGATGTATCTCACCTGAGTATTCAGATCAAACATTTACACCACATTAAATAAAACAAATTAAAAAATAATATAGTGGAACAATATTTTTGGGATAATTAGGTTAAAAATCAAGTTGGGTCTTTGCATTTTCTCTCCAACATGTTTCAACCTTTTTTCTAAATTAAAAGACACGTGGCTATTTTCTCTTCAACACGTTTCCACTTTTTCTAAACTAAAATACACATGTTACATAGTCATAACACATGATTATTTTCTCTCCACTTCATCTCTACCTTTTCCTAAATCAAAGGGGACACATGTTGCATGACTACAACAAACCTTCCTTAATCCTGGGAGAATTCTCTAATGAATCCTCCACCATTGATCTTCTTCCCTAAAACCCTATAAATAAGAGCTTCATCCTCTCACAAAATCATCCACCTTCATGCTATCCATATGCTGCCATATCCACATTTGTGCTAGTTATATGCTTTTGAAATAGTGACTATATTTGCAAAGAGCATCCACATCTCTACATTATTTCAGAGAAAATCTACTTGCAATGAAGATTATTGGTAAAATTACATTTACTTAGTTTGTTTAATTTTTATTTCGCACATTCTATCTCGAGGTTTTTGTTCATATTTTCAGAATTAGCATTGTTGATTTGGTTGAATATTTGTTGCTAATGATTTTTTGAGTTTTTGCATGATCACAACATTAACTATGGGAGGGGCTACTGCATAATTGTAATGTTATTCTTAGTTTATTTTCTTCTTTGTTGGAGTTCCCTCAAAAAAAAAAAATTTGAATCATTTTCCCCTAAATATACCAATTCTCCTCTCATTGTACTCACAAACTCCTCTTTTTTTGCTTTGACCATCTATTTGTACAAATTTATTTTTGCTTCCTCTTTACTTGGTTCTTTAAGAGCTTTGATTGCAATCTTCCAATCTTCACCATACCAATCATTTGCTAGAACACTGCCCATGTTACTCTACCTATTTTCTACCCTTTCACGTCTTTTTAATGCCTCCTTGAATTATACTTCTTAACTCAAAACTTTTAAACCTTGCACTTTTGTTCCCTTTTCCTCCCCATGGCTTCTTTGCTTTGAAGCTTCCTTATAGATTGAACAATTCTCTTAGGTTATAAGAATGTCTCCCTTTGTTAAGGGTGGTTGATTGGGTTGCACTTTTACTATTTGTTGATTTCTTTCTTGCCACAACAACTTTATACATACTGGGTGATGGTATGATTTTAATTTTTTTGGAGAATCTTTAATCACTACTTCAATTTTCTTCTCTATTAGATTTTGTAAGCAAATAACATAATCCACAATAGTCGCTCCATTGTAATTTTTGAAAGTATACATTCTAGATTTCTTCCACACACTCATTCAATTGCAAATAATCAAAGCATATGTTCCAATAAAGTTAACAATTCATTAACAAAATGGTTAATGACCCCTTTATCCTCTTAACATCTTGTTCATTAATGATTTTCCCCTTCTGCTAGCCATAAAGGATTGTTATTGAGATATTCCTTGTTGTTTAGCATTCTAGTTTGCTTGTTTGCTATTCTTTCTCATTGTTCTCAAGATCTTCATTGTTGTGTAGCATTCTAGTTTGCTCATTTGCTCTCCTTGCTTAGATAATTAGAAAAAAAATCTTTACTTTTTTGCTTCTATATTATTTGTGTAATGGTAGAATTTGCATACCCATGCTAATTCCCACTTAGTTTTGGGTCTATTTTGAGACAATATCTTAAAATGACTACACAATGACATTTAATAAACTTGTGTTAAGTTTGGCTCCCTTTTCAATTCATATCCACCATCATTTATTCTTCCTAAAACATATTACTACACACCTATCCTCATCCATGCTATGTCCACATTTATTATCATGCATTCATATCATTTATCAGCCTATATTTCCATGCACACACTGTTGATCCCCATATTTCACACCTATTGCCATGTGCCACTGTGATGCACGAGAGTAACCTTGCACGATGTGGATTTGATCCAAAATTTAAAATTTAAAATTTAAAATTTGAGTTTGTTGACTCTTGCCTTTTTTCACCAACCCCAAGAGTTGACTTGGTACATGTTTGTGCCACAATTTGTTATCTTGGTAGTTAAAGACATTCATTTGGACATTAGTTAAGATTCCAACATCATTTAATAATTGTTTAAACTCCTAGAGCGTACAAAGAACATTCATCATAGAAACACTAAAAAACCTATCAACATTAGAATTTGCATCTTAGGATACTTTCACACTTGCCTGCTATTTGCCAACATTTGTCAAGGTCATAAAGTTGGCTAGTCTAGGGGTTGAACTAGGAGAACTTGACCTTAGTGATTCAACAACATCTCTAGCATATTTTTAAATACTACCAGTCCTTAATGACCAACAAGGAGTAAGGATTAGATCGAACTAAAACAAAAGAGCATACTATGCCAAATTAGGATTGCATGCCAGAGATCAAATTTGTACAATACAAGACTAACCTAGAACTATAAAATCAATCCAAAGACAATTACAATTTTGCATAAGGTCCTATACAAAGGACATATCCAAATTATTACATTGAGAGGCGTAACTATAGTGGTAGCAAGGGGTGGAGTGTAAACTATTAAATGGCCAACATGTAAAAAATAATAAAAACTCAAACAACCAATTTATATCAAAAAATAAAATAAAACAACTCTTAAATAAATCTAAAGTAAATAAAATAAATCTAAAAATAACTTTTAAGTAAATAAAAATTTACATCTAACTTGTGAAATAAACATTGTTTATGATAGATCTTAAAAATGGTATTCAAATAAGCCATGAAGTAAAAATTAAAGTAATTTTTATTTATTTTCTATTGCAATAGTAATATTAAGTAAAAGTTAAAATAACTAATTATTTTGAAAATATTACTCACTAATTTATTTATAAACTAAACTATATCACTTATATGATATTTTTATTCATTAAACTACATAACTATTTACTATATTACATAATAATTTCAATATTTTTTAGTCAACAAAAAGATTTAATTAAATTTATAAAATTCTATATTTAATTAAATAAATAAACTTATAAAATTAATACAATTATAAAATAAAAATAATAAAATTGATAAATTTGAGAAAATATAAAATATTAAATTAAAATTTAAAATTACAAGATTATTAAAACTAGCATACTTACAAATTATATAAAAGAGGCCGAGATATATAATTCTGTAGGCGCCATCCTAGATATATCATTCTGTAGGCACCTATCTATTGACTGGATCTGTGAGTGATTTAAATGAAATAGGCATTTTGGAGGTGCCTATCTATTGACTCGATCTGTGATTTAAATGAGATAGGCATTTTGGAGGTGCCTATCTATTGACTCGATCTGTGATTTAAATGAGTTAGGCATTCTGGATGCGCCTATCTATTTACTCGATTTGTGATTTAAATGAGATAGGCACCTCCAAAATGATATCTCTCGGCATCTTTCACATAGATTTTTCTAAAGATAGATATGCTAGTTTATTTTCCTCTATTAGGGTGAGAGCTATCACCCACACATCACAGTTGTTTCTTCCCCATTATTCTGAAAGCTAAGTACTCTATTCAATACATTTAATTTCCATAAATAACATTACTTGTTCAATTTGTCATTCAGAGTTAATTATTGTTTTAAACTATGCTATTTTTGTGTTGTATATATTAACTTTGGGAAAAGAGTATTTTCCCTTGCAATTTTTACTCTCTGAGAAATGACTCGAATTAATATTACTTACCTCCAGGCCTAAATTTGAGAGTGGACCTTCCTGTCAAGCAATTTTTTTTATGACAGGGTATTTATTGAATGGTGCCCTTAAAATACTATAACATATCTTGATATAAGTAAAATTACATATAAACCAAATATTAACTATCAAAAATCTCCCCTTTCATATGATATGGTCTTTTTAATTTTTTTTTTTTTGTATTAAAAGACAAAAATGTTGAAATACGGCTATACAATCATCAAATTTAGGACCTGCCGAGTTGCCTCGACTAAAAAATCTCCTACACACTCAGTATCCAGTTCCCGCCACGACTTGAACACATGACGTCGGCACCGTCCCAACGCTTTTGAACCCAAAAAAACAGCGAGTGGAGCTGAACAAAATAAAACAAAACAATGGAAATTTAGCTGGTTTTCAACAACAACACAACCAAAGGTGAGCGAAAAATTTCTGCTCTTATCGGCATTCATTTCTTTCTTCTTGTTTCTTCTCCAACCTCTAAATTGCTTTTTTATGTTTTCTGGAACAGGGTTTTTAGGATTTTAGGCGTTGAAATCTTAAGCCTAAACCCTTATAGTTGGAGGATTTTGTGTTCTTTTCTTTTTTGATCAGCATTGGCTTGTGATGGAGGAAGTACCGGAAGAATTTCCGGTAAGCAACAGTCAAAGAGGAGGCGCCGGTACTATTTTGAGGATCCGCGTGGAGAATTTCATGTGCCACAGCAGCTTGCAGATCGAGTTCAGCGAATGGGTTAATTTTATCACTGGCCAGAACGGGAGTGAGTAAAATTTTTGACTATTTTTTGGTAGTTTATAAGGCCTCGTAGTTTAAATTTATGATATAATTGTAGTTTATGAAGTGTTGTGGTTCACTTGTTTGCTATTTAATTGTATTTGTTTTTTTATTTTGCGGGTATTGAGTAGGGTTAATGCACTGTGGCAGGTGGAAAGAGTGCGATATTAACGGCCTTATGCATTGCGTTTGGAATCAAGGCGAAAAGTACTCAGAGGGCAACTTCTTTGAAGGAATTTATCAAGAATGGGTGCAGGTAAGTTTGGTTATTTAGTAGCTGTTTCTTTTTAACCTTAAGTACAATACAGCAGAGGAGCAAAAAAAGAGCTGTTCGGAAGCATTTAGAAAATGTCTTCCTTGGGAAACCTTAGATTTAAAAGTTGTATTCAAAAAATGCTTATGTCTGTGCCACGTTCACGTTTGTGAGTTTGGATGTGGGATCTGAGTTTGATGTTTATGAAAACGCTTACTTAAATTGATGCTGTTGATAGTTATTAGCTCTTTTAAGACAACTATCAGCAACTGCTTCTCTTCGTTATTGAAAAGTACAAACTACAAATCGATGATTTTTCATTTGTTTGAGGGATTGTTTGCAGTGTAACAAATTATGAGAGTTCCGTGGATTCAACTGCATTATTTTACTGTTTTCTGATGTTTTGTGTATCTCCATTGGACCTATAATCAGTGAATAGCTTGAAGCTTTCATTTTACAACATAGCTTTGTGATTCATTTTGTTTTTAGGAGGATTAAGTTGCGATTGAATCCTATAATATATCTATGATATAACTTTAACTAGGTAACTGTTAATAAATTAATTAATTTTTTTTAAGGAGCCTTAGCTGAATTGAAAGTTTGGAAGGATGGATTTGCCTTATAACAAAAGAGAGAAAGGTAGTGGAGATGTTACATTGTACTGTTATAGTTAGGTATCCCTTCCTTATATCACATTCCTTCTTGGTAGGGCTTCTTTATTGTGTCCACATGCTTTTAGTTTTGGGCATACTTTATTGAGATGAGGAGACATGACAGCATAGTTTGTAAAAGTTCAAATTTTAAGGAACCTTGGAAACTGGTACAATTTCTGATTTGAGCTATGGGAAAGGGGAGAAAGGTTTCTTTCAAGACGGATTGGATTGAATCATTAATCCAGATGTCATGATTGATTAGTGTTAAGTAGAGTATTGAATGTTTGGGAAGCTTATTATCCCACCCCAAAGGATGGGCAATAGATCCAATGCAAACTTCTGCATATAAATTTATAATTAGTGATCTTAGCCATTACATATTTGTAAATTATTTTTATATTCATGCTCCTTTTTAATGCAAATGCTTAAGAATATGCCTGGATTTCATAATTTAATCCAAGGAACTGATCTCCTTGGTTCCTGAATGGGGAGCTTATGGACAAGAATAAAACAAAATTGAGTCTTTTTTACATAAATAATGATGCTACTCTTTCTACATATATAAAGTCCTTTTTAAGGAGGTTGTTTGCTGGGGTTCCCCCCCAAGGCTGCAACACATGATCCATCCCATTCATAAATTGACGATAGTTCCAACTTAAATAACCACAAGGCTATTATGATTGGACATACATCTACAAAACTTTGTGAGACAATGTTGGACATGAATCTTTCTAGCTACTTGGAGAGTGATAATCTCAGAAAGAAATAATGAAGAAAGAAGTTATATTAGTACCTACACGTGACCAATTGGTTCATGGGACTCGGAGCACATTTCGTGACAATGGAAAAATACTATACTAGAAAGACCCTACAATATGAAAAATAACCAAGCACTAAGGAAGTGTAAACATGGCAAGATGGATAAATCTAAAGTGATCAAACTTTGAATAATATGAACTAAGTGTAAGCACAAACAGCCAACTGAGAAGGGACCCTTCAATGAAGATTCAGGAGAAACTTCTAGACTGTTTACATTATCTTGAGACTATGGGCTATTACTGAGGAGGATTGTCACTGGTATTCCAAAGTCGCCGTTTTAAATTTTAAGCTGTAGTACAGCATTCAATTTTGTTTAGATATGTGTGCTTTTCCAAAACAGGCATGATGTTGGTATTTCAGTTTCATTCATTATTGCCATTACGAGGCTCGATGAGATGTCTGTTGATAAACTTAAAAGCTCTTATGGTTTATCTAACTTTGTTAAGAATACAATTTGTGTCAAACAGGGATGCTCTCTATCAACAAGTCTCTTAAAGTATATACATAGTTGAAGTTGAATTTTTTTACAGTAGCAAACAAATATAGTTGACCGTTTATCACATTGTGTTTTGATCACTACATTGCATTTTGCTGATGATGTAATTGTCCTCTCTCACTCTATTGATAGATTAGAAAGACAACCTTATGCCCTTCTTGCTTTTGCGATACCTGCTATGTTGTAGTGGACCTTAGTAAGAATATTGACGTGGTTTTCAACATCTCCAGAGATGCTATCTCTAGGTTTTAATTCTTCTGCAAAGGAGATTCTGTGGAGATCACAGAAGCTTATACTCACATGGGTGTTTAGTTTACTGGCTCATCTTTTAGTCTGCAGTCTGCCAATGATTGACATCTTTGCAAAGATATGCACCATGTTTTGTCTTGTAGTGCAAATGCTTTCAGATGCATTTCTCTGATATCCTTCTGAGGATGGACCTCAACACTGCATTTATTAAACCTAATCTACTATACGAGTCAGAGATTTGGGGATCTAGCTTGGGATATATAGATTGAGCTTCTTTTGAGAGGGCTAAAACTATCGTGCTGAGTTTGTCGCCTAGCCACTTTGCCTTGATAATATCTTCAAGTGTTCTTTCTATATTGACAGACTCAAATCCATGGTTGATTCTGCCTCAGGTAGAGAGACATACCATACTTGACCCTTTGTTCTTTAGAAATGGTTCTCTCTCTGGGTTTCACAGTGCATCAACTTTGTTGGTTTTCTGTGACTAGTTTGCTTCTTCAATTTACTGACATCTTTTTTGATTGGTTTCCTCCATTCAAATACTCCTCGGATGCAACACATCACCACCTTCTTCCTTTAAATGAGGCGATCAATAAAGCTTTAAGAAAGGATATATATATATATATATATATATATATATATATATATATATTAAATGGCAGAAAAGCTATGGAGGAGAGCAGTCGCTGTCCAAGTAATTTATATGTACTACCATATATATATATATATATAAATGGAGATAATCAAGTCAAATGACAGAAAAGCTATGGACGGTGACTGCTCTCCCCCATAGCTTTTCTGTCATTTGACTTGATTATATCCAACATTATTGGTCACATGAGTTGAGGATCCTTATTGGTTAGTTGATAGTAGTAGGTACCCTGCCACCAGTTATGAGCTGAGGTGGATCACCAAATTCCATGAAGTAACATGATCTATTGTGTCTGTTCCTTCTAGGATGTGGAGACCGAGCAACTCCTTTTTTTCAGTTATCCTATTTACTATAATATCCAGGGCAGCGATTATTGCATGTATAAAGAACTAGGTGGTTATCTGTCCATTTTCTTTTGTTATCCTGATCAGAATTTCATGACCCATTTCCTTGAAGAGTTTGTCAGTTTCATGCACAGGATGGTTTAGCTGGACCTGATGCGGTTTAGTTCTGAACTCTTTGGTCTGACCAGAACTGTTTGGACCCATTTTTTATTTTTTAAGTTGCTAAATAAATAATATTGCAAATAATTGACAGAATAAAAAACCTCATCCCTTAAATTAAATACATGAAATACAAAATAGAAAAATAAAAACTAATAAAACACTAATTGTGTTGGAATCATCTACAGCAGATATCAGATCTCCATATGGTTTTTGCCAGCCATTTACTTGCAGATTTTGAATGCTATTTACTCATATTTGGCATCAGTAGACTGTTGAGTGAGCTTCCTCTGCCTTTGTGTGATTTACTAGTCGTGTTTGATAGCTGCTGGGTGTTCCACAATATGGCAATTGAACTTCAGACCTATATATTATAATCTACAAATACAAACTTAAAGAATACATTATAATTGACGTATAAGATGCATAATGATATAACTTTGAAATCTATTGTGGGGCTCACTTTTAAGTTTTAAATTGAACTATGAATGCATATAGCGTTTTCATATTAGGAACTGTATACATGTTAAAAACTTAAATCCTATAAAACAAAGGATGAATGTTAATGACATTAATCTTATGTTTATATTTATAGTGTTATTATTGAAATATTCAGATTCTAATTTTTTACTGTCAATTAAAAAAAAACTTCTTGTGACATTATCAGTAAATACTTCTTCAATTGTATTAAACTTTGGACTCGCCTTTTTGCAGTTATGCTCTTGTTGTTGTGGAATTGAAGAATGAAGGTGAAGATGCTTTCAAACATGATGTTTATGGAGATAAGATAATCATTGAGCGCAGAATACTTGAATCTTCAAGTACAACTACTTTAAAGAATTACCAAGGTTTGAATTTTGATAAATTCAAATTGTTTTAAAAAGTGATTATGTTCTGGTTTATCCTTCCATTTTCTGATTTAAATAATGCAGGTAAAAGAATTTCCCAAAAGCGTGATGAACTTCATGAGCTTGTGGAGCATTTTAATGTAAGTGACTATTAGTTTTTCTTTTCTGTTGTGTTATATAGATAAATCAAGAGCTTGTTTGGTATGCATGTCTTAAAGTCTCATCTTTATTTGAGCAGTTAGTATTGTTTATCAATTATATAAGACCCATGTTTGTGGTTGTAATTGATTACAACTAGCATCCCATGCTTAAGGAGAAGAGAAAAAAAGGTTGAATATATGTCCAAAATCAACCAAGCATGTGGACAAGAGTTGAAAAGATAAATCAAGAGCTCGTTTGGTATGCATGTCTTAAAATCTCATCTTTATTTGAGCAGTTAGTTTGTTTATCAATTATATAAGACCCATGTTTGTGGTTAATCCATATGCCATCAGAATCTTGAGCACATCACTTCATTATGCTCAATCTCAGGTTTGCGGTAGAGTTTGAAACTAGGATTTTAGTCTTGTGCTTTTATTTTATTTTATGTTTCAGGTTTTTATAACTTACAAGGCTCACAGTTAATGATGAGCATTAAATCCTAAGGTCACTAAACCCTAATGAATATTCATTAAGATGTCCCTAATAATGACACTTAGCACTTTATAATCGCCCTAGTTAGCTTGTGGGAGCCAAAAAGAGACTCCAACCCTAAAAGAGTAAAAATACTACACTACAAGCTAAGAGCAGAAAAAAAAGGTTCTAACTAACTATGGCGGATAAACCTAAATGGTATATCCTAAACATGTAGGAACATATAATGTCATGCATTCAAAACATTACTTTTAACCATGAGAAAGTAAGCCTTGACACTAGAGAAGAAGGTATGGTTGATGGAGACCTAGGCATGAGATGATGAATTTTGTAGTTTGTATGGTTGATGGAGACCTTGTAGTTTCCACCATTAAATATATAAAATCTGTTGTATTTTCTACAGGTCTTTTGTAGTAGAATTGGAACATGGAAAGAGCACTTATGGAGGTTTGCAGACCATAACCTTAGTTTTACTAAGGTTAGAAACTGATTGGCAAATCTCAAAATTATGCGAGCACTTCCAGTTGTATTTGTAAACCCTTAGCAAAGTGACTGATGAGGATCATGTCATCAACAAAAAGGATACACCCATCATTTGCATGAGTGTATTTTTGAACAAAATATTCAAGCTCATCAATGGACATTCCAAAGAGAGTTAGTTAGAGGGAGCTCATATTTGAGTCTGATAGTACTTAATAACATAGTTGAGAAGTCCATGAATGGTAGGTAACAAACCCACAATTATCTCATAGAGCTTCATGATATTAGAAATAAAAAGTTTTGAGATTCTAATTCCACATAACCTTTGGAACGTTAATGTTGAAGGCCTTCCGAATGTGGGGACGACAAGGGACGGCTATTAAAAAATAGGGAAAATTTAAAAATATAGAAAATTTCAAATATTATATGATAACATTGATAAGGTATTCATCATATACATTATAGAACCTTAATACATAATATTAGAGTAGAGTTGAGATTTCCCATGAAAGTTGACAAACAAATTAACAAAATTTAATTGCTTTCATGGTCAATGTGTGTGTGTGTGTGTAACAAAATGCACAAATGCTGTAAGTTTCAACTACAAAATGACAAAAACATTAGAAAATCTGTCGCTGCCCCTAATCAACATCTGCTAACACTACATCATAATCAAAGTTTGAATCTGAGTTATTGCCACTGATTTGTGCATTTTGTGTGTGTGTGTGTGTATAGATAACAAAATGCACAAATATATATAAAAATGCACAAATGCTGTAAGTCTCAAGTACAAAATGACAAAAACATTAGAAAATCTGTCGCTGCCCCTAATCAACATCTGCTAACACTACATCATAGTCGAAGTTTGAATCCGAGTCATTGCCACTGAGGGTCTACCTCATTCAATGGAACTATAACCAATCCCACTTGTGCTCATTCTCATCAACTTGTGTGGCATCTTTTATATCAACATCCCAATGTGTGGCCAGAGTCTGATGATATTCAGGAGCCTAGTCGATCTCGAAGCCGCAAGGCACTGTGCACAGCCACCAACTTCTCCACTTGTCAAGAGGTAAGCCTATTTTTCTTGATTGATTGGATGAAGTTATATGTGGATCAATTCCTCTTTGTAATAGAGGAACTAGCAACTTGTGAAAGGAGGTGAGTGGCAAGTATCCTCAACTCTAGTGCGTCCTTGCCATGCCATGTCCACCATCCAATAGGGTTGCTTTGAGCTAGTGTCGCTCTATTTGTCCTCGCCTCAAGTTTGTTGAATTTTGGATTGTGGAGGCTGACAAAGGCTAGCCATTTTGTTCGAAGTAAAGTAGACTCCTCATTAGCATACATCTTTTGAAGGGCCTTCATGAGCTATTCTTTCACCTCTTCATCAGCAGATGGAGGCACTCTCTCAGGCCTTGCTGCATATCATTTGGGATTTAGAGCATAGGCTACTATATGAAGTGGGGTGTTCATAGTGTTCCACCATTGCGTCACAATGGGCCTAACATGCTTTCCATAAAATCTCAAATTAGGATCCCTATTATGAATAGCTTGTTTGTTTTGCCCAAGCACATTGTCAAATGTCACATTAATCTCTTCAAGATTAGGAGAGTCTATATCAGCATATCTTATGACCCGCACAATAGGTGAGATGGAGGCATATTTGCAATCAAGTTTCAAAAATTAAAATTTAAAAAAAGAATTAAGACTCAAATGATAAAGAGTGAATGCTATTACAAAGAATAAAAATAATTTACAAGTTAGAAACATTAATAAATTAAAAATTTTCTTACCTCACTATGGACCACCAATCATTGTGAAGGATCTTTTGTTTCACACTTTTTCCTTTAGTTGTGTTTGCCTTTGACAATCTACAATCCTCTTTTAGAAGAAACAAAGGTAGAGCCTACATTCACAAAGGACGTGATATCATCAGGATCTCACTTTTTTGTAAAATAACTGTACTCTTGAATGGGACACTCAGGATGTTTTTGTGTAGGATAGATGTTAGACTAATTGTGATAAATGTTAGTGTATTCCATGCATTTTGTGTTGAGGGTGGCCTGCTTGGAGGCATTGGCTAGCAGATATTGGCAGCAATTGTGGGAGTGGACAGTTAGCTAACTGCCCAACCTGTGATGGCCCGTCATCTGTGCTCTCTAGTATAGGTAATATGCACCTTTTGTAAGGGAGCTGTCATTGCCACTGCCCTAAATTTTATGTCAAGTAATGGCGTGATCATTTTTTGGCATTGATATTGACCAGAGTTGCAGGATACGGCTACCCCCCTGCACAGGGCACGCGTACCCGAGTATCCGGTACGGATCCGGGTACGGTACGGGGCGGGTACGGCTTGGATACCGTACCCGCCCACGCCCTAAAATGTCGCTTGCCCTAGCCGCGCCTGACTCTGCTGGATACGCCTCTTTGAAAATAGTGTGCCGTATTTTGATCTTCAGTGGTTAAAACTTAAAAACGTAGGGCTTCAGTGGGCTGATTCATCAAATCCGGAGTTTTCAAAACGTTATATGATATAAAAGTTCATCCTTCATCCGGTTTCAATCGATTTTCCTTGATCCGCGGCGTCTTCTGTCTGCAATTCGTATTTTAAATATAATAAATTTCAATTATTCGTAGTTTTTTCCATCAATTTTCTTACTCTATACGGGCGGACACCTTTCCTTTTATCGTCAAACTCAAACGCCATTGTTCTCCCGAATCGTGATATGCCATTTTCATTGTTTTCAAACGCTATTTTCTCCCAGATCGCGATACGCAGGTATTGTTTAATACTTCATATTTTTGTTTTATATTCTGTATACATATCGCAGATATTTGAAACTTTATATTTATATGATATGTGATAAGTTTATAGTTATACTTTATATCTGCGAATCGCTATATATATACTTTATACTTTATAATTTATATTTTAACTTTATACTTTATAATATTATATGATAAGTTTATACTTTATATTTATAATATATATTTTTATATTTTTATTTTATTAAATTTAAAATTCTTATATAATATTTAATAAATTTCATATATAAATTTCAATATAAAATGTTTTTATTTTTATTTTATTAAATTTAAAATGTTTGAAGTTTATATTTTATGAGTTTATATTTTATTTTATTAAATTTAAAATGTGTATATAAACATCAAACTTTTTTATTAATTTATTCTAATTAAAGATATATATAAAAATATTTAATAAAATTGTGTTATATATGTGTATATGTGTTTTTTATGAATGGCGTATCCAGCCGTATCCATATTAGGGGCCTTCAAAAATAGCCGTATCCGTATCCGATACCGTATCCGTATCGGATACCGTATCCGTATCCATGCAACTCTGATATTGACCCATCACTAAAACATGAATAGGCTTTTCCGGGATACACGTGCATATTTAACATGTTCCGAACCCTCGTATGCTGTTCTTCTGCACTGAAAGTTAATCTCATGTCTGAGCCTTTTCGAAAGGTGGAGTGGGTTCTATTATGAATATTTATCAGCATTTTCTTAAAATATCCATTTGAGCTAAGGAATTTAGAGTTTCCTCTTTCCTTTCCTTTGATATCAGGATGCACCTTTCATGTTTGTTTTTGCAACATCCTTCAACCCACACTTTACATTATTTATGCAGTTGTTTGTTCTTATAACATTTTTTGCTGTTTCATAGACTTGTCTTATAAAGTTCTCTTATTCTTGTTGCTATTTTAAGACCCTTTTTCACTGTATTGCAGCTATTTGGTATTTCACATTGTTGCTCTGTATTTATGGATCTTAATTGTGCCATTACAGATTGACGTGGAAAATCCGTGTGTTATTATGACTCAAGATAAAAGCAGGGAGTTCCTGCACTCGGGAAATGATAAGGAAAAGTTTAAGGTGTGAAGAAAATCTGTCGTGATATATATATAAATTTTTGATCGATAGAGTGATCTGTGGGGGATCACACCAATCTGTTGTGATATTTATTATGTTAAAATGGTCCTAATTTTGTTTGAACTATATTATACTGGCAAGTTTTGGTATATAATTTGAGAAATATGGTCTAAGGACCTGAAATATTGTTCCTTGAGGTATTTTTCTACGCAATGTTTATTGCTTAGAAGCTTGCTTCGCAATATATTTCTGATGCTTAACAGAATTTTCTTGCTATATTTTGTTTGAAAAAAGTTTAAACTGTTCTTTCCACAGTTTTTCTTCAAGGCTACGCTATTACAACAAGTGCATGATCTATTGAAAAATATTAGGAATCAGCTTGATGCTTCCAGTGCCATGATTGATGAATTGGAAGCTTCAATAAGACCCTCTGTCAAAGAATTGGAAGAGTTGGAGGAGAAGATAAAGAGCATGGAATATGTTGAAAAAATGTCGCAACAAGTTCAGCCTTTGAAGAAGAAATTGGCATGGTCATGGGTCTATGAAATAGATAAGCAAATTCAACAGCAGACTGTTAGGCTTGAAAAGCTTCAAGATCGCATACCCACAGTTCAAGCAAGAATTGACAAGAATCAGGTATTGTTTCCAATTTAGCAACAGATACTTTCCTTAGATAGCAAATGGAATGATTGTTTATTTCTTAATGCTTGTTGTATCTATTTTCTTTTAACTGCTGAAATGCTGCAAAAGTTGTTGAACATTAGCTTTGGCTTCAGTTTATTGTTTTCCATTATTTCCTTTGACTTGGTGCTATTGAGACTCAAGCTCATAAAATATAGCTTCATAACATTCACGAATCTTCCAGTTGGTTTATAAAGGAGCATTAGTAAATTGAAATCTTCAAAATTTCTGATTTTTTCTATAAGCTAAAGCGAGAACTCATTACTAGCCTACTGGGAGTTGGGACTATGGGTAAATACTTTGTTTTCACCATGTCACGATGACAATCAATAGCTATAGTTCTTCTGGGCTGTTAAATAATAACTTTCTTTGCTAATCTGTTTCCATTTCTGAGTGAAAGACTCATTACCTGTTTTTATGCTTTTCATCAAACCACGTAGCTTTGCTAGTGTTATGATCTGCAATTCACAAAATTTGTTATACTAATAGAAAAAGATTGGGCAACCACAAGACTATTGGCAGTTCCATCAAGAAAATGCATTGAAGTAACAGGTGAAGCTAAAATGTGAAATGTCTTAATAATAGATTTGAGAGGTAAAACATCTTTGAACTATGATAAATTAATATAAATTACCTGAGGGTATCTTTTATTTACGTGCAGTATAACAGGTCATTATTACTCCAATATTTGAACTCAGTGTTAAAATCGAAGACCTGAAAAGGTTCAGTTGTAATGTAGCTAAAGAAACAACCTACAAGGATTAGCACAGGTTATGATTGACATCAAACTTGCTTGTTGGTAGGCTTATTGATCTGAAACTCTAACAAACTCCTCATGTGAGTCTATCCTTACAAAATATAGTTTTAATCAGTTACAGCATTAGAGACCTTTTTCATGTCCATCTGGGCATTAGCTTGGCTTTGGTTAAAATATAGGAGATCTCATTTCCAGGTACCACCTTGAGCTGGGTTAAGATAAAAGAGACCTTAGTCTGCGCACTACCTCAAACTAGGAAAATGATATGTTGACCTTAGTCTTTCATCCTGTCTTGGACTGGGTTTGAAATCAAGAGACTTTATTCTGGAAAGTACCTTGAACTATGTTAAAGATATAACCATCTCATTTCCAGGCACTGCCTTGTGCTGGGTTAAAATATTTGTGACCTTAGTGTGTGCAATGCCAACACAAGGTGAATTTGTAAATGAATATTATATATGGAATAGAGTATTCAGAAAATCAAACCGTGTAAAACGTATTTTCAGATTTAATAACAGCACTAGCGGCATAATACATGAAAATTTCAGATTATCATAACTGCAAGATGTCTATTAATACCTTCCAATTAGCAGTTTTACTGATGGAGAATAAGAATTGCTGATCTTAAGTATTGTAAATATTCCAAATGGCTCTCATGCAGTTTTTTTTGGGTCCCAGGGATCCTTGGCCTCACATGCCTTCTTGAAGGACGATGTCACCAAATGCAATGTGCTCATTGATATGTTGCCTTTATCTCAAATAATGTGAATGTTTGAGGGAGAGAAGTTTCTCAACTTATTATAAAACTTAGTTCATAATGATGAATATGCAGCTAACAGATTCTTTGTTGACTAGTTTAGTGTAGGCCTTCTCTGGTCTTTTACATGCAAGCTTCCTTCTATATAAATAATTCTTGAACTGTAATTTTTAAAATTCTTCACTTCTGGTTTCTTGTTCTATGGAATGCACTTCTAATGATATGAAGTCCTTCACAATAAAAAAAGAAGAGTTCTATTGATTATAAAATACCAAGATTATAATATTGCAGGAACAATACTGACAAATTTCAGTTAGTATAGAAAAGACAAGTCTTCAAATGACAAAAAATCAGATCAGCTGGAACACAGCCCATCAACAAAGCCTCTAAAATACTAGAAGAGGACTGTCATTGTTTGCCAGATCTTCTTTTAGCTTTGAGTGTTAAATCTAAGGTGGATTGCTTGCCAGCTGCAATGCTCTTAGAAGTCTCTTTTGATCTAATTTCAGCATTCTTCTTTCTTTAGTTTTTTACTAATTACAGGAGAAGCAAGGGCATCATCTTCTTCCACCCCTTTTCCATTGTCAAAGGCTTTTACTAAAATTCTTCATCAGCTATGACTTTAGGTAACATCGCCTCTTCAAACTCCTTGTCTGCTTTGAAATCTGCAAAGGCACCTAAATTTTATGCGGGAGCAACATCTTGGAACAAGACAGAGAAGGGATTAATGGAAGAAGGATCTTTAACAGAAGTATCTGGATTTTCTTTGTGCCTGTTACCTTTCCTACTAGATTTCTGAAAGTCTTTATTTTGGCCCTCTTTCTGTTGATGAGATTTAGTCTTTTTAGGGCAGTTCCTTCGGAAATGTTGTGTTAATGGAAAAAATTGCATTTGAATGGGATGTGTTCATAGTCAATCCTCTGGCAGTAAACCATATCTTTCAGTCTCAGGTAAATGGCCTCAGGAAGCCCATTAAGATCAACTTCCACACAAAGATGAGCAACAGAATAATATTTTTCTTTGGGCTGAGGCCAAGTCTTGTACCTTCCAATAGTATTTCCAATTACCTTTAAGGCTTCATTATGGACCTTTAAGGCTTCATCATTCCATAAATACAGGGGAAGGAAGGGGAGTCTTACCCTGACTGGGGCCCTTGAGGGTGTTTTTTAATCTTGGATCAAAATCAGGAGTCCAGTAATTCAGGTACACGGTGCAGGTGCCCGTAAACTGGGGACCATTGCAAAAAATCAAATCTTTCTCCCCTTTGTCAGAAAAGGAAGCAATGAAAAAAGTTAAAACCCTTCCCATACATTGAAATGTCAATATTACCTTGAATCTTTTGTCTACATTCTTTGTCCAACCAAATTTCCAGTGATTTATAGGAGGGCCAAGCACCAGTAAACTTGCCCCCCAAAGCATGCTCATAAAACTTATAACAAATCCTTAGGCTTCCCAAGGGGAATGTCTATCGAAGGGATTTCTCATATCATCCCAGCAGTTAACCATTTGAAATTTTTTGTTATCATTCCCTTGTTTGCAGGTAACAACAACATTAGAGATGTTTAGGATTGGTGTGGGTTTCATCACAGCAGCATTCCTAGCAGTAGCATATCTGTAAGAGCAGGCAGCCATGAGAGCGGCTATTATGGTAAATAATCGAATGAAGTTTATTTACAGAAGAGCATAGGTCTTATAAAGATTTACAAAGGAATGTTTCTAAAATACAGAGAGTAGATGTTTCTAAAATAGATTACAGCTAATCTAAAACAGAGAATTAGAAACAACCTAAACTATTTAAAAATACAATATTGACCATTAATAAAATTATCTAAATATTATTTTAATACCCTCCCTTAATGGTCAATCTATCAACTACACCAAGCTGCCCCCTAAATCTGACAAACTTATCCAGGCTTAGAGACTTGGTGAGAATATCTACAGTCCGGTCCTCAGTTGGAACATATTGCAACACCACTGATCCGTCTTCAATAAGCTGGCGGATGAAATGACAATGAACTTAAACATGCTTTGCCCTTTCATGGAAGACTGGATTTTTGGCAAGTTTCAGCACCCCTTGATTGTCACAATACAAGGGTGAAGGCCCTGCTTGAGACATTTGCATGCTGGGTTCATCTTTGGTTCATTGTGATCCTCTTGGGTTCTATTTGGGTTCGTTTGAAACGAAACTGTAGAGACATTTACGTCCCTTGGCCGAATTTGAAACCAAAACTATCCAAAACCCAAATCGAATATGATTTAGACCTAGAGCTGGATCTGAGGGCAAAATCTAGTTAACCGGTAACATAGCTTTAATTCTATAACATTCAAGCCAAGATTCATTAATTACCTCATATCTTCTCTATGAGACATATCCTTTAGAAATTATTGGCATTTTGCGTTTAGGGAGTTCACATTCAATTATTTTATTAAAATTTGTGGTTCATTTTATTCCTTAATTGATTAATGATTTTCCATGTTAGAATGTTACATAGGATTTTATTACACGGGAAGTTCTCATTGATGCAAGTGCTAATATTTACGTATTGATTAGAGAATAGAAATTAATATATACCTGATAGGTGATTAAGTATAGGGTTGATAGAATATACATACAAGTCAAGGGACATAAAATGCCCTTTGTATTGCAGATGTTCCAAAAACCAATA
Source organism: Cunninghamia lanceolata (assembly GCA_027924645.1). NCBI lineage: Eukaryota > Viridiplantae > Streptophyta > Pinopsida > Cupressales > Cupressaceae > Cunninghamia > Cunninghamia lanceolata. The sequence continues at coordinate 2,523,242 of BSBN01000725.1, forward strand.
AATTTTCCTGAAGTTTTCACTGCAGGGACACAGAATCTGGGTGGATCCAGTCTGGATTGATCTTTATTGGCATTACATATCTTCGTAAATTAAAATGTGAATTGTGAGGACTTGAGGACTGCTGATTGAATTCCATGAATCAATCTTATAAATTTAATCAGGAGTCCTGGTATAGCTCTTCTAATTTTGATTCGAATTATTAGATGTCTGACATCAGAGTCAAATACTTTCCTAGTAGGGAGGGTGCTGATAAAGTTCAATCTTTGGTTTTCCCAGGATGTGTTGGCCATCATCATTGCCATTATTTGAAGAATATCATTATTAATATTTAATCATATTTGCTCAGTTTGATTTTTTTTTAATAGAAGGGTCAACACTAGTTTGAATTTATGTATCAGTTGAAATGCAACTATAATCAGATATAGTTTTGCAATCAACTATTACTAATTTAATTTGGCACTGACCCTCAAGGATAATGTCATACTCAATAGTAAGGGCTCTTGAGACATTTAAGTAACTTAATATTTAAAGCAAACCAAAAATTGAAATGCACAAATTCCATCCATACCAGTTATATCTGGATAGGGTTATATTGGGGGCAGTATATCAGATTTTGAGTAAATTGTAGAGAATAGGAAGGAAAGAACGAATGAAAGAAAAAAAGCAAGCTATATTAATGTTGACAGATGACCAAAAGTACATCATTTGGATTTAAAAGCTGTATTCATTTACTCTGTATAAATACTATGTGAGAAATGGGACTCAAAAGAAAGATGAGAAAATTATTCTTAACTTTCACTAAGTCTTACTAGAGATTATTTTACTGCAGATGAAAATGCAAAAGATGGAGGCAGTCCGACAGGAAAAGAAAGCTACTATTGCTTCAATGATGGAGAAAACAGAACAATTAAGAAAATCTCAAGATGAGCTTCAGCAAAATCTTTCACAGGTTTTTTTATCACCTCCAAAAATATTTATTCAAGAATGCTTTTTTATATGTGCTAGCCTTTTTTTAATGGGGTTTTAATGGAGCTCTCAACCTATTGCCCACATTCTAATTGATTCAATTAATGTGTTGCATGTATCTGCAGATCTAGACAAAGATGATTGAACAAATACATGTTTTATTAGGACTTGTCACTCTAATCTGTGATTCACATTTCATCTCTCATGAACTTGGAATATCTCTAATCTTTACTAAGATTTCATTCGCTTTTTCCATAATAGGTTGTCTCTCTTTTGATTGGCTTGTTATTGATAGATTTTTCTTTACAGCTTTCTCCCGACGGACAATTCATTTTTTTGATTGAAATTAAAAGAGATTAGCATAGGCTGAGAAAGCCATTAGTAAAGAGAATAAAGCTGATTTAGAGTGACCCAAAGGATTGGTAAAAGATGGGTTAAGTGATCCAGATTAGATGGGAATTCATTAGACAACACACTGAATTGTAGGAGCTTAATGTGTTATAGGTAGAAGTGATTAATTACAACAATTGTAGCATAAAGATAATTTCAGATCTGTATTAAAATCAACCTTGAATAAATCAAAATCAAAATATACATAAACAAAACAATATCAGAGTAAGAGGCTTTTTGTTATTGAGGAGAAGCAAGTTATTTTTCCCATGCTATTACAAAAAGAAAGTAGCAATCTTTGATAAGAGATTTGAAGCTATCATTATCTGATCTCTGCTATGCTCTTCATGTGACAAAAGTTAGCTCTTTCTACGAAGAGATGTGAAGCTATAACACACTCCACTTGTCTCTGTCCCCAATCTCTATATTCAAATGACAATTCCTTTATTGCTATTTTTAGAAAAATAATCTTAAAATAGAAGATAAACGAGTTGATTTGAAATTTGAAAATCCCTGTAACAAGTGTTTATCCAAGAAATTGAGAAGGCTTATTATAACTTGAAATTCATAAAAGCACAATATTTTGGTTCTCCAAAAATTTTGGTATTAAATACAATTTTTTATTTCATGATTTCGTAATCCTTCCGAGTTTTTTCTGGGGGTCAAGTCTGGCTAAAGTAGATGTTTTGGTTGGTTTAGACTTAAGAGTATAACCCAAGCTTTTTGATGCATTAGATGGTTTCGAATTCTGATCAACACTAAAAGAGGTGCACCCTAACAAGGTGAGACACTCGTTTTTCAGTATTTTGTCAAGAGATTGCTCTGAATTTGCACCTTAACTCAGAGTTATTCTAGTTATTATGCTTACCTTAGAGCTTGAGAGTAGGTAATGAATAAGATTCAGATTTTCTTTGGTGTCATCAAATGCATTTAGTGACTTATCAATTGTTGGCTTGAATCTTCTGTCCATTAGTTGAAACTCTGTCACCTGACATGCTTGAGGAAAACAATTTGCTTCTGACTGTGCTCATGTTGTGTTGGTTCCAGCATTGCCATCTATTTCTAAGATTTATTGCGTGTCTATTTCTAAGCTTTATTTATTAAACTTCATGGATACAATTTAATAGTGTGTATTTGAATGGAGGCAATTAACTTAGATACTTTGTTCTAGTAGTGGGTGTTTGGTTCTTCTCTTTTACTTTTCTAAATTAAGACCATTTTGTGGATTATTTTCAGGCAACCAGAGATAGAGTTGAGCTTGAGGAGGAATTAGATAGGAGGAAAGCTGTTATTCGAAGGATGCATGATCGTGTTCGCTTTCTGCAACAACAGATATTTGATATTCAAGAACGACACATTAGGACCACCCAGGTGTTTATTTTTTAATTTTTGGGTCTTTTCCTTTGGACATTGATAATCAGATGCAACTTTTTAATGTGATGAATCTTATTTTGCATGGTATTACCATTAGGATTTAGATGGTATAATGTTTAACTCCAGTTACTTATCCATTATTTTGCATGATATTAAGTTCTTTATTATTACAATTCTCTATGTTGTGTTTACTGTGTGGTTAATGATTGTAGGCAGAAAAAACCGAAAGGGAGAAGAGGTTCAAAAAGGTCCAGGAAGAAGCGGATGAAGCAAGTTTAAAGATACAAAGGTTAATTTTGCTTGATCTTCATTAGTCTACTGTTTATTTGATAGAAATGGAATGGACATTATAAAATTGCAGATTTTGTTTTTATGTAGTTCAGCCTTATAATATCCTCACTGGCTTTTCAGGCTACGTGATGAGGAACATTTGTTGGATGAAAAAGCAGCGTCAGCCATGGAAAATGTCAAGACTATTGCTTCAGAGGTAGACATGGCCCTGTCTTTCATACTTGGCTCATCAGTTACATTTTTTACATTTTAATGATGCATGGTGTTTAAATTTGCGGGAATAAAGAGAGTTACCTAAAAGAGTGTATGCATTATACTGGATGGTGCTACATTATGATTCATTGTATGGGCCACATGCTCAAGTGATCAATTTTATCTCCTTCGTATAGAGATTTGAAACAGTATGTGGTGAAAAATTTTGGAAGATAGGAGGTACTGTTTTTTTTCAACAATTTGTGACTGGTTAAGTGAATTTATTCTGACAACTGGTATTCCTCTGTCAATGAAGCGAATATAGGTCAGAGTTCCTATCATAGATAACCAGCTGAAATCCAAAACTGCATTGATAACATGCAAAGGATCAGTTCTAACATATAAGTGTTAACCTGAGATGTGCAAGTGTTATTTTAGATACCTTTGCAAATATTAAATTTTCATTTGTCATTTCCTTAAGTCTTTAGGCTTATGAATATACTGAATGATAGAGGCCAATGTTGTGGGAGATTGCCAAGTTAAAAAGAAAAGTTTTGAAGGATTACAATGCTCATAAAGTGAGCCATAATGTTGTTTGTTAACAGTTGAATGGAAAGCTACTTTCTTTTCATTTTGAGCTTGCTGATGGAAAAGTGTGGTTCACACCGTAGTGTATTATTTGTCAATTAAATGGTTTTGTATCTAAATTTTTTCTCTTTTAACTTATGAATATTGTCCAAATTATATATCCCGTGGGTTTTGTCCTCATGACCCAAGCCAAGGAAGTAAACATGCCTTGCCATCTCATCTGCATCAGGAGTCTTTGTTGGATAGGACAGCCATTGTTAGTCCTTTTCTTGTGGTTTGGATTAAAATCACATTATTTTTGAGTGTTTTGTGTGTCAATTTTGAGATATGGAAATAATCTAGGACATTCTTCTGCTCTCAAGGTGTGTTTATGGACCAAGGTATCATCCACCTTAGATGTCTGAAGAACCATTCTAAAAAGTGCTGGGTGTGGCGTTGTGAGGACAAATTATGTGCTTTGTGTTTTTCTCATATCAATCTTGGAAGTGGTGATGCCAGAAATTTTACTTTCCAAATCATTGTTATGAAATGTACCAGTCTATGTTTTTTGTATTTTTGCAACTATTTGAGAAAATGACAATAACAAACAAGCTGGAAACTGATTTTTTATTTGACAGATCACTGAGAGAATTAACAATATTTAAAAAAAAAGGTACAAATCAAATGCAATGAACTCAGGAGTGCTGTCATAAATTAACAAACTCTATTAAAATTGGAAACCTCAAATACACAGAGAACTGAAATTGGAATAATCCTAACCTCTGCCAAACTAAACTGAGATGCTGCTGGAAATTTCCTTGAAACTACTATTATTGTAAATTGAAATCAGTGGATATTGGTGCTGCTTCATACCCAACTGTACGAACTTGTGCTGGGGCTGTACAGCACATATTTTCAACCCCAAATGAAGGCTGTGCTACACTCCAAGGTAGATGTCATGCCTCTTAGTGTTACGGCAGGGTTATTGACACATTAAAGCCTTATTATATAAGGCGCTTCACTTCAAATCTCAATCGCCCCTCTCGAACTTTGGTACGGCTTGAAGCTGTAGTGTAAAATGTACAGCCTGTTATAGCAAGGTCAACAATAAATGCTCCCAAAAGATATACCTGTCTTGGCTCAGCCTCTTAACAAACAAGAAATTCTTCTTTAGTCAAATAGATATGATTTGCTACGCAAATATTTTTTCGATAAATCTCCAATTTGCAGCTCCACCGGAAATTTGAATACAAATCTGGAAATGATATTTCAACTATTCAACACAATCTCCACAAATCTTCTAACATTGTGAAGTCTAGATGAATCCACTCGCTGAAATATCCCTCTTAGGATGCTACTGTTATTAATTTGTTCAACTCAAATCTTTAATAATTCTGATTGCAACTGTATAATATTAAAATGATTCAAACCAGATCTGGACTGTAAAGACACTCAGATTTTGTATACATATGTATATGGAACATAATCAATCAATAGTTCTCAATAATTTGTGATTGCAGCTGCTAGGCACCATATTATCATTACAAAACTCACGAACAATTGATACCTCCACGAGTTGGACAATTTAATCCCTCTAGTATTTAGTCACGCATATTTAATTGAATGTGTGGAACCCGCCTCTTGATGTTGGTGCGACTATGAGGATGATGCACTGCATATTATTGTGTGGAGTTCGCCTCTGGATGTTTGCGCGGCTATGAGGATGATGCACTATAGATTAGACTACCTAAGGGAAATCCGCGTAGTAGATTGCGATGTGTTCAATATGCACTCCTTCAGTTCAAACCACCCAGGTCACCGCCATCGCCTATCCTCCTTAACTGTTCTCTCCAATGATAGCAAGCTGAAATGATTGGCGATAAGAATTAGCTTTGCTAATGACAATGTTGTTTCAACAATTGCCCAGGTAGGTCAATTCTCAGTGATCCTTATGCAAAACACCAGTATATGAGTGATGACTGCAGCTCAGTTTGAATATAATATCCTCGTGCGCTTTTTCAACCACAAACTAATACTCCTTAGAGCATAGAGACTGCTTGCAATTTTCACTCCTAACTCCTCCAGCTTGGTACGCTCTTGAAAATGAGATTTAACCACAATTATGTTAGTCCAAATGCAAATCCTGCATGGATTTGTCAAATAGAGACAAGGGTTTCATCCTGATTCACTTGTGTAACTAGGGTTTTTGTCCTTTTTGCACTGAAGATTGAATTGCAAGAATTTGCTCCCAAAACAGAAAATTAGATGATTCCAAAATGAAAACAATTCACCTCCTTATACCTGTTTAGGATTGATCATGAGGGCCCAAGTCAGTGCCAAAATACAAAATTATTATTATTGTTAAAATTATTAATCTTATTATTAATATAATAATATTATTATTAGTGTTAAAAAACACTATTTTTAAATTAAAAATATAATTAATTTGTGAGGAGATGAGGGGACATGACACTCACTAAATGGCTAGGAGGGTTTTCATCCTCAGAACATTCTTTACCAAAGGGTTTTTGTCCTAGGACAGAATGGTTGAACAAAGTTCAGTCTTCACAAGATGGGGGATTGATAAGAATGCACAAAATATAAAATCCTCTTCTCAAACTCTCCTTTTTATATCCCTTTGAAATATTATTTTCATAACCTTTTATTTCCCCCCTTCAAAAGTGATGACTTTTAATTTAAATTTACTTTTTGGACCTCGAAATAAGTCACCTTTACAATGTTGTCGATATTTTATTAAATTTATTAATTAAACTTAAGTTGCCATTAAAATAAACATTTCTGGACAACTTAAATTAATTAATAAATTATTCCCTTGCAACATCCCAATTAGCCTATGGAAATTAAATAGGCTAAAGGTCTTCGTAAATCTTCATATCGGTGAAGGGGACATTACATGTTATTCATTATAACTTATTCTTTTAACGCATTGTAACTCAGACCTCCTTACTGATGTCCATTTGTTGCATCCAGCCAATGGTATCCCGAATTGATTTGGTATACCATGTGTTTTAAATTTTTAGCTCTTAGTTACATTATATGGGCATGTGTTGCTGGAAATGTTGTCATTGACGTTTGAGGTGCATGGACAAGATTGTTGTCATTGATGTCAAAGTAGCAATATCATTGTATGCAAGGTGTAAATGTTGCCATTGGAATCATCATCATCATTCAGTGGCATATATAAGATGAATTGGATCAGTTGTTGAGCAGAGGTTGATAGAAAAGATTGATGGATCACATTGGAGTTTAAGAATGCTTATTTTGGGCCGATCTCTATCATGGCCAACTCCTCTAAGGTGATGGATCGTAAAGTTAAAATTAAAGATTTAAATTTTGATATTTTGGTGCCGGTTTGAGTTCGATTTTCAAGATGGCCGACTTTAAATTTGGTGTTTAAATTTGCAAACAGAAGACTTTATCTATGAGGCCAACTACATGTCATCGATCATATATAAGAAGGCAATCTGTTTATTCAAAGAAGATATATGGATAGGAGAGATCAGTTTAAGATGTATGTGTAAGAGGAACAGCGATAGATATTGAAGATGATATAGCAGCGATACATGATAGAAGAATGATGGAGTAGAGCAGTCAGTTTGAGATTGATATTGATTAGACAGCAGCAGAAGACATTGCTTATTATGTGAAAAGTGATATTAGAGGAGGGCAATCAAGAATGAAATCAACGATATATAAGGAGTAGATCATATTATGGTAGCAGCGAACTTTGTTAAGTGAAGGCCGATTTGCTATGAGTAAGCACTCCTCACATTTGAGGACAAAAGTTCCCACTAAAAGACAAAAATATTTTGCATTGTTAATAAAAGGAATGCATTCCTTCATGAAGACCGTGGTCATTCAAATAGATATACAATGTTATTTGTGAAGTGTAGAGAGGCAAGAAGTAAGCAATGATATAGTCTGATCTTGAGCAGACCTGGGGCAGATATTAATGAAGAGTATCTCAGACATATTTTGAAGAATGTATGCAGCCCATATATGAAGGATAAATGCAGATATATATATGAAGAATATATGAGCAGAATGTTAAGAAAGTTAGAGCAGATCTCAAGGCAGAAATTTATGTAAAGATAATGTCATAATTATGACCAGTTTTGTGAAATTTTGCATGATTTGGATCAGATTTGTGAAGGAAGGATAGTGCATGAGTTTGGATCAGATTTGTGAAGTAAAGATATACATCATTCAGAATTAGAAGTTGTGATCAGGTTTGTGAGGAAGGGAAGACAATATCATCCATTGAAGAATTTGGAGGTTGTGCCTATCAAAATAAGAGATTGGTGTCTTTTGCTGAGTTGGTGCTCAGTTGTGGGGATTGGTGTCTCCAATGGGTTGGTGTTCACAGATTCTACAAGCGGGGATTAGTGTCTCCAGTAGGTTGGTGCCTACAAAAGAAGACTTGTAAAAGAAATAGGTTGGTGCCTACAAAGAAGATCAATATATATATATAACCAATATTTTGCTGTGGTTTTCTCCCGCAAGGGTTTCCACATAAATTGTGTGTTCTTCCCATGTTCTTAAGATCTAGATCTTGCATGTTTGTTATTGTTGTGATTGATTAAGTTTGGAAAATTAAAAGTTTGTGCTATATTGATTCACCCCCCCTCAGTATAACCATGTGCTCATTATGTGTTGTGGGTTTTCTACTATCCATTTGAAAAAATCATATAGAAAACTTGGTCTATACTGTTAGGAATAGATTTCCTTTTTGAATTTTATAATTGAGCTTGATCCAAATACCACTAAGCTGGCACATTGTGAGGACAACATTTCTCTTTGTTATACTTGGTGGTGATGGTTTGACTATTTTGCTCACTCAAGTCTTTTGGTTACCTTCATGTTTGGCATTGTTTTTGTTGGCACTCTGAGCAAAATTTTCAAATCTCATGTAGTTGATTGCTCTTGTTCTCCTGGCTTGTTGCTATGTTTAACATTGGTAATGTGCTTTTATTGTTGAGCCCGTGTGTTAAACCATTAGAGCTTGATGTTATTGTCTTAACTTTTGTCTCACTACTCTTATTTTGGTATCTTGCACTCCTCAAAATAACCACGCACTAAGTTGACATCATTGGCCATGAGAACATGCATGGTGGCCCAAAGCTCCCTATGTTTAACCCTCGAATCCCAAGCCTTATGTTTTGCTTGGTTCTTTTGGGCCCTGCCACTTAAGTTTCTTGCTTTGTGTTAACCGTTTCTTTTGGTTACTTGGCGGTCATCTCTTCATTGGTTACTGGCCTGCGCTTTCCTCTGGTCTTCACGTTATAAAGCCCCACTTACTATTGCTAGTACTAGTGCAACATTATGGCCTTTTGTCCTATTTGCTCCTTAAGCAATCATGGATGTGGGACCCACGACAATGACTGGATTGGGCTCGATGAATGATGAATGGACATGTGTCCTTTGGATCCTACTTGCAGTTGATCTAATCTCCAATGCTCCATTTGCATATGATTCTAAGCCACGTGGCTGCCCCTCATTGCTATGCTCAAAGGCTAGCTTTGCGCTGTTACTGGAGGAGCCCACTTCTTCTCAACCGACAGCGTGACATGACCCATTTATATGTCACCATGTGGCGGGTTTTATATGGAGGTGGATCCTTTCCTAAAGGAACAAATAATGCATTGACAACATTCCCAAGAACACCCTTGTGGCCTGAGCTATCTTGTAAGCTCAATATGTGTAAGTTGTCCTATTTGCCATAGTGGACTAATAGAATGCTTGCGTCAAGGTCCTTTGGCCATGCCACGACCCCACCTCTCATAATAACTGAACTGGTGCAACACCATTGAGCTCAAAAAAGGCAGGGTAATCAATGTGTAGATTTTGATGCATTTCAATTGTGTTAAGCCACATGCTTATGCCTAAGGAACACCCACACGCTTGTCATCATTAATAAGCAACATGTGCTATTAACCAAAACAATTGAAAAGGAGCTCAAATTTCATTCAATGCATTGTCTTGCCCTAATCTTGCATGAAAACTCACTTTAAAATGCAAAGGGCATAGTTGAGGGGAAACTCACCTGTTCTTTTCTCGCGCCTGCTATAGGAGACCAGATACAGAGGGAATTGATGAGTTTGATGAGTTGACTAGGTATTGGGCATAGTGATATAGAGGAAATTGATGAGTTTGATCTAGTGGGAGGAGACATCATAAGAGCTATTAGATCCCTTGAGCACGCATGGAGGATCTAGGTCACTGCCCTCGATGTTGTCACAATTTTGGGAGACATGAAAGGAGATGAAATAGTAAATGATGTAAGAACCAAGGGCCTGTGAGAGGTTCATATCAGATGACTAGTTCATCAAAATTGAGGAGTTTAAAAACTTTGTTCTTAAAATGAAAATCCATGCTGGAAATGATTTGACTACCAGGCAAGAGTTTGCTAAAGCCTTTGTCCATGACCTTATCGATAGAGAGTTTTAGTTTTGAAGTAAATAGTGAGCACATTACACTTGAATAGGCTAGGAGATTAGTGAGAGAGACTGGTTGCTTGTTGCTGCCATGATGGGATATTGCCCTAGCACTAGCATTTGATACTCTTAGGAGAAATGCTAAAAGTGAGGATGTCTTTCAAGACATTGAACAAGCCAGAAAGTTTTATTCAGGCTCAGAGTATTGCCCCCACCAGGAGACTTTGGCACTATGGTCCATAGCCCTAGAGCATGATAAGCCTCAGGTGTTTGATGATCCTCAAGGACTATTGGCCCACCTTATAATCAAGAGTATTAGAAGCTAGATGATTGGAAAGGTGTTTTTGTAAGTTTAATCCCCGTATGGATTAATCTTGTTCTTAAGGGAGATAAAATTGATCCTATCCTAGTTAGCTATCAAATTGATAATGCAATGATGCTGGGAAGTAAGATGGAAGGTTTCATTAGGGAGGTAAGAATAGCTTTGGATGCCTTTTATGTCACTAATATAAATAAGATTAAAACTCTCCTAGAATCAGAGTGGATAGTTGATGAGGAGTTTGATGACTAGATAGATAAGTTTGCTAAGGATTATTGATTTTTCACTTTTTGTCCTTTCATATCTTGCAATATGCATCCACACAAGTTTGGACGTGATGTTACACTGCTACCTAGGCGAGATAAAAGGAAACTTTTTGAGGAATTGGTGGTGGGGATATTTTGATTTGATGCTTTGCCTCTTTTGTGCTTGAGTGAAGGCATATGGATTAATGACACACACCTGTACTTAAAGATCTTGCTTAAAATGAACTCTTCCCAAGGTAATGGAGATCAACATGTGATTGGCTATATATAGGATAGAGACTTATTAAAGTAATATTTAGTTTATTAATGGTCAATCTAGTTGTTTATTTCTATTTTTAGTTTTAGACTAGGATAAGATCCTTTATGCTTTGTTAGCTATAGCTTTTTGCTTTGTACAAGCTTTCAGTCTATTTTCAGACTTTGTAATCTCTATATATTGAGCATTCGCTCTCTCATGAAATGGAATGTGATTTAATAATTTACCCATATTATTCTGAAAAATAACATGGTATCAGAGCACAGGCAAGTGATTTTTGAATTTTTTTGGCGCCCTTATTAATCCGTACGACGTCATTCCTGGCTTCTTGGGTTGGCATTTTTCATTCTTCCTGTTTCTGAAAAGGCTTTTAGTTTTTTTGTTAATTTCGGTGGATTTTTAGATATCTTCTCTGATGGGTTGCGATTGTTGGCGTGGATACGTTTTCTAGGATCGCCATGCTTGAGGTTGCGTCTTTGAATATAAATTGCAACTTTCCCCTGTGGTCGGCGCCGCGATCTAAGGTTTTTTTGATAATCCTTTCCTCTGTTGTCGCAATTTCTCCATATTCGGTGGGTTTCGTGTTCACATTTTTTTGGCGGGATATCTGGATTTGAAGACAAAGCTCTTTATTTTTGGCGTGTTTCCCCTCATTTTTAGTCACAGTTTCCGTAGACTCTAACAGAGACTTCATCAGAGGAACTCCTGGTCTCCGTTCTGTATTCTAGGGTCATGATTTATGGTGAAAAGACGCGGTTTGTGAAGGTTGTGAGTTAGCTTCCTCTTGTTTTGATTGTGGGCTCTTGCTTATAATGCGATATTTCAGGTGGTTATTTATTTCGTGATCTCTCTGTCCATGGCCCTTCAGCTTTGGTGGTTGCTGTTTTGATAGCTGCAGTGTATTCCTTTATGACGGCTTTATCTCTTGATCATTGTTCTCGACAAGGTTGTTTCAGATCGCGATTTGGTGTTTCTCTCCCTTCTAAATCACTAGAGATCAACAAGTTATCTTTGTTACCCGTTTCTTTTTGCACTTTCTAATCCAACACGTGGTCATGTGGAGGTGTGATCCAGTTGACATGCAGATATATATTCCGTTTTATCTCGAAATCCGTGTTAGAATTTTTTGAATCTCTGTATTCTGTACTATTGAGATCCATGTTTTGAAATCCGTGTTCGGATTTATCTCGAGATCAATGTCTCAATATTTGTGTTTCAAATTTATTCCATGTTTTCGAAATGGTGGGTAAAGATTAGGATAAATTCGATGAGCAAAATTGTGAAGTGGTGATGCTTATCAAGTTAACAGTCACCGATGATCAGCTGCCTCAGGTTCCGTCTGGGAAATCAACGAAAGAAATTTGGGATTTGTTGAGGGATCTTCATGAAACGTCCTGTTGATGATGTTTTCTTGACAACAACAACATTAGAATAAAACACCAAGTGCTCTATCCTCTCTTGAACAAAGCATCTCGAATGCTAAACTAAGTGATCAAACAAGAACGCTCCAACGTTCCTTGTACATGATTTGCAACGGATAGCCTCGGTGGTGTGATGTGATTTGCTGTGTCACAAAGAGACTTACGTAGAATTGTCACCTCACTCCATTCAAACAAGTTACTTCCTCCTTATGAAATGGAACTTTTCAAATTGATTATAAGAACATGAAAAAAAGAGAAAGGGTTGAGAGGATTCTAATCAAAGAATAATGATATAATGCACATGCTACGATAGACAAATTCCTTGTGTAACCTTACTCCGCTTCACCATGAGAACCAACAATTACACGAAGCAGGTGCAATCTCCAAAGGTAACTCAATGATTTTCATACTGTAAACCTCCGTCCAAACACCCACAACTGGCGCAGTTTGAACGAGCATTCACAATCGAACTTAAGCAAATGTAGTTCAGGCTAACTTTGCACGATGACTTGCCAGCGACAAACCATCAAAAGTATGAACCAAGGAGGAGTTCATCAAATATCTTTAGCATATACATCACATCAATGAACTTTATCTACCCTACTATTTAAGCTTCTTAGAAACACATCTTCGTCATATTCAAGAACTTGAAACCATGCTAACATTTCAAAGCCACAAGATCACCATGCAAAACAACGACAATGAGCTTGTATTACTTTTGAAATGTGTGATTACAACAATCTCATGTCTTTCTTCATGACTTCGAAGAGTTCCCCCTCTACTCTACTCCTACTTGATCTCTACTTCTAATGATCCCCTATATTGTCCCTTACAAATGAGAAGAATGAGCCTTTTATAGACTCCAGAAATTACATGAAGGGCCAGGATTGATTTGACAATCAACGGCTGAGATCGAGACAAGGCAGTTTGTTACAAATTTGCTATTTTTAGAACATGAAAGAGATAATGAAGGCACATTTCCCAATGTCATAAGCATCTTTGGAGCATCTTTATGGTGGGCCTTCTTTGATGAATGACATGGCGGAATGCGATTGGCCTGATGATGAGCACGTGCCACCTCAGCCTCTTCAAACAAACTAGTCTAGTTCACCTCATGTTCACTTTACTTAGAATATTTTCTTCTTGTTGTCTTAATGTAACTCATGGATTGCTTTGATGATCATGCTTATCTCTCATCTTGTGATGTTGTTCTTGCAGGACTCTGGACTCTTGGAGTGTTGAGGTGGAAGATGTCTTGTGCGTGACTTCTTGCATATGATGGATGTACATGAAGTAGACAACTCTGGATGATGACTCCTCATGCGTGGCGTTGATGTCTACGAAGTCTTCAAAGTAAGATGAACTTGATGCAGGAGCTCTCCTCCATGTGGTGATGATGACAAACTTGAGCAACTTTCCTTCGCCTTCCAAACTTCTCATGTATGAGCTCTCGCCATTGACCTCCTTGGATCCTCCATCACCTACAAAAAGAAACACATCAAATTAAGACTTGATATGAAGGATTTTCAATAACAAATTACATTCATCTTATGCATGTGGGATAAAAAAAATGACATTTCAAAACATATCCTTTCGTGTGAAATCCATGCCTAAGTGCCTAGGCGGGTTTAGAGGGGTAGTATGGATTATTTGATGTGAATTCCATGTCAGGGTGTGAAAGCCGCCCAGGCTGGGCAGGTTTAGGGGTGTCATCCGGAGAGTGTATTGTGGAGGACATGTAGTCCATGCAAAGTGTTGAAGGCCGCCTAGCAAGGGCGGGTTTCAATGGTAGGCTTGGATTTTTTCAACTCTAAAGTTCATTTGATGCTTGTTTCTTCCTTATGATGACTCTCTTTCTTGAACTTGCTTAAGACTTAGCCATTTTGAGGTGTTTGTGAAGTGAGAAGGCAAACGTTGAGATGTTAGGTGATGATCTTGTCCACTTGTCATGGTGAAAACCGCTTAGGAAGGGCGGGATTAGAGGTGACCTTTGGACTTTGCCTTAGAATACCTTCAAACTTATGAATGTTCATCAAATCTTCATGATTTCTTTGCACTTAAACTCAAAATATTGCAAACTTGGTGGGTTTTCTCCTTAAGTGGGTTTGAGGGTGGTGTCTGGAGAGTGTCATTTGCAGGAGATGGAGTTGTCCAAGTATAGAGCTTAAGGCCGCCTAGCGTGGGTGGGATTGTAAGTAGTGCAGGGATTTCAACCTCACTTGATTGTTCATTCCTCCATCTTCATGACTTAGTGATTTTTCAAGCTTCCCTCTTCTTGAATGACTCTCTCTAGGATGTGAGGCATCATGGTGAGTTTAGAGAGAGTCAAGATGGAGTAGTTGCAATGCTTAGACACCAAAACTCCAAGCTCACCTCTCTAGGCCGCCTAGGTAGGGCGGGTTTGAGAGTGAGCCTTCGACTTTTGATACTTGGAAACTTTTCACTCTTTTCAACTTGATTATTTGATCTCCTTGGTGTCATCTTCATCACTCTCATCAAACAAACTTGCAACTTATGTTGTTCTCCACCTTGGGTGGCTTTGAGGACAGTGTATGGAGAATTTCATGTGGGACATGACATAGTCCATGAGCACCTCTTGAGGCCGCCCAGGCTAGGCGGGTTTGAGGGCGACCCATGGAATTTGACTTAAAATGCATTTAACTCCTTCAAACTTACAAACTCTCATTGGTATTTCATCATCTTCTTGTGCTTTATGCTAGAAAACCTTATAAACTTAGCCACTTTTCTCCTTGGGCGGGTTTGAAAATGTTGTCTGGAGAGTGTCACCTGGTGGAGACATCATTCATAAACACCCTGTGAAGCCGCCCAAGCTGGGCGGGTTAGGATACCACCCTTGGATTTTGTCTTGAACTCACTCAAAATCTCTTCTAAACTTGGAAAATTCTCTCCCTAAGGCGGATTTTGAGGTAGTGTATGGAGAAAGTGCGTGATCACAACCTTGAATCCAAGACCCCATGCCAAGGCCGCCCAGGTAGGGCGGGTTTAGAAGGTGTGCTTGGAATGCAAGTCTTGTCGCCATATCGGAAATGTCCTGAATGGAAGTAAATTGAAAATATGTTTAAGTATGAATTGAGTTTCTTATACTTTAAATATTTATCAATATGCTTCCAAGATGTTTGAGATAGGTCCTGGATCCATAGGATTTAGCATGCAGATTCTAGATTTCTGAGGATCCACCAGTTTTTAGACTTAGTCAATTTTCAGGATTTCAGGACATCAGGCTTAGTGATCTTTCATCATTCTTTCCAATTAATTCATCCTTATTGGGAGGAGTTAAAGTAATGCTTGGTTTGGAGATGATGCATGGAATGTTGCTTGTAATCTACTTAACTTCCCTCCAACTTGCAAACCTTGCTTGAAATTCATCATTTCTTAGTGCCTTGTGCTTGAAAACCTTCTAAACTTAACCATTTTCTCCTAGGGCAGATTTGAGGGTTCTGTCTGGACAAATGCATGTGTAGGAGGCTGAGTCCATGACCTCATGCCAAGGCCGCCCAGTCTGGGCAGGTTTGGAGATGAGGCATGGAAGTTTCATCAAAATCTTAGTTTTAGACTCCATCATCACTCCCTAACTCCCTTCAATCGACAAAAGCTCGTGAAAATATCCTAACTTTCCCTGGGCGGGTTTGAGGGTGTTGTCTGGACAAGCTCTCCTGATGGTGAAGACACTGTCCAAGAGGACCTTGTGAGGCCACCCAGTTTGGGCGGGTTTGGACATGGAGTGAGGAATTTCTTGCCTTAGTCAAATTTTGGATTTCCTGAATGGAAGTATATTGAAAATATGTTCAAGTATAAGTCAGATATTGAGTTTCTTATACTTTAAATATTTATCAATATACTTCCAGGATGTTTGAGATAGGTCCTGGATCTATAGGATTTATCATGCATATTCTAGATTTCTGAGGATCCACCAGATTTCAGACTTAGTCATTTTTTCAGGATATCAGACTTAGTCATTTTCAGGGTCTCAGTGACATGCATCAGGATGAAGGCATATAGACCTCTTGGCAAGAAATTGTCGAGACATGGGCAAAACAACACTACCAAAACCCTACAAGCTCAGAACAAAACTAAACTTTAAAGCAAAACGAAGCGAGAAAGCAAAAAAAAGAGGGGGTCCCCATTTGCAATTGGGCGATGTGTGATTACATCACAACACATCCAACAAGAGCCGTGCGTTCTTTTTGAAGAACATGCTTTTCTCGATCATGATGGATGAACAGATGTCTTTGCAGGAGCATATCACCAAAATCAAGGACATCTGTGATCAGTTGGAGGCGATTGGTCGGGACATGGACGAGGAAGATATGGTAGTTATCACTTTGAAAAGTCTACCATACTCTTACGAGCACTTTATTGAGACACTTAACATTACTTCGACTACTGTTACCCTGAAGTTTTCAGATCTGTGCACCAAACGTTTGCAGCAGGATCGATGGAGACAACAATTCTGTAGCAGTGCTAGTTCCTCCTCCTCAGAGCAGGTATTTACTGCCAAGTCCTTTCAGCAGAATAAGGGCATCAATCAGCCCTCTCAGCCATTCAGTCAGGGTCAGTCACAGGACCCTTCCAAGAAGTACAACATTCAGTGCAATTATTGCCATAAGTTTGGCCATATGAAAAAGGATTGCCGGAAACACTTGGCTGCTGTACAGTCCAAGCCTGAAGAATTGACACAATCAGCCCATGTCGCCGAACACACTGAGCATAAAGAGTCTGCTTTCTATGCCTTTTAGGCCATCTCTTCTGCCTGGTATTTCGTTTCAGGTGTTCATGGACCAGAGTTTAAGGGCAACTTGGTGTCGTTAGTACATTGACCATTATGGGGGGGTATTAAAGTAATATTTAGTTTATTAATGGTCAATCTAGTTGTTTATTTCTATTTTTAGTTTTAGTCTAGGATAAGATCCTTTTTGCTTTGTTATCTGTAGCTTTTTGCTTTGTACAAGCTTTCAGTCTATTTTCAGACTTTGTAATCTCTATATATTGAGCATTCGCTCTCTCATGAAATGGAATCTGATTTAATAATATTCCCATATTATTCTGAAAAATAACAAGACTTATGCACTGAAACTCAGAAGTTGATATTTGAATGTAGTTCCAAAGTGAGTGCTGCTATCACAAAATGGGAGGTTCAAGGAAGAGTCTAGTGCTGTGCTTGGTATATTTTCGTTTGGCCTTCCCCCTTTTGTTGCTGTCTCCTCCTTTGGTGGTATGGGTTCTTTGAGTTTGTGCAGAAATTTTAAACTCATCCCTGTAGGTGAGATGTCGTAGCCAGGGCCTTGTCTTTCGACTCCTCCAAGTCTCAGAACCTTCTCAGCTGATGAGCCTAAGGGATAGTTGGTTGGGACCATTCCATGACAAGCTACTTCAGTAGGAGTTATTAGTAATACTTCAAGCACTCCTCTTGTCTCTTGTTGAAGCATTCTAGGCATGATGATGTTGTCCCTTGGTAGTTTGTTACTGTGATAGGCATCAAGTTCTTTTTGGAGGAGCACAATGCACCTGAGAACTAAGGAAATTAAGATAGAGAAACCTTGTGTAACTGCATCCTTGTAGTTTTCATTTGATTCCCTTTTTATGTATTGGCTCTCCAATGTTGAAGAAGCAAGCCCATGTGAGCGCTCCTGGGAGTGCTAACTCCATAACTGATTTCAGAGTGTAAAGAATGCTGACAAGTGTCAATCATCCATTGCGATGAGCCTTGTCCTTTCTTATTTAAGGGAAAATGTTTCTTTGTAATAGGATTGGGAAAACATACTTTGTAAGGTGTAAAGCAAATTCAGTGTGAATAAAGAATACATAGGTAATATCACGTGATATGTTATACAGTCTTCATGTATTGCTTCTTCTGAGGAATCAACATAAGACATTCTTGTTTTGGAATACAAAGTTGTCTCCATTTCTTTGTTCTTGGCTTTAGGGAATTTCATTTCATGTGTGTACATTTGCTATGTTTTTGTTGGGATTATTTTAGTTGGTGTTTAATGAACACCACAAAAACTCTGTTGAATGTTTCTTTTAATGGGAGGTCTTCCATGTCTAACAAATAAAGTTGTGAATGATTGCAATGGATCATTAACTAGAGCTTGAAATTTCAAATTAAGAGGCGGTTGATAGCCTAGGCTCTGCAAGACAATGGCAAGTTCGCTTGGTTGCTCAGGATATGTAAGGAAGCATGAATTTTTGTTATACTCTTAGATCTGATTCTGGACTTTGTACCCATACCTTAAGGCACATATCATTCTTGTTCCTAGTGATTTATATATGTTTTAACATGAACTCCTGGTCTAGAATAATTTACATAATTTAAGGACTCATCATGAAAATATAGAGATAGCAGAATGGTCCTTGGCCTACATTATCTCATCTCTGCTTACATTTCTATGAGTCTTTACTTCTGCATATCCAGAATCCTTCTTTCTACCGTATAAGCCAACACAATACAGTTCACTGACAGATAATTTGGGACTGGAATTGTGTCATCAAAGCCTGGCCTAATGGATAGATAAATGGTTTCAATTACATTGGCTTTTGAAGAACATATGCTTGTGTCTTGCCCCTTCAAGGATTTGTGAGGGGATACCCCTCTTAGCCTTGCAAAGCTCGAAGAAGGAGAGAAGGGCTATCCATCATTGGTTGGTCTTGTCCATTCCTTGTTTGCTTATGATTTCCATGCTTGCTTACACAGAGTCCTCTAGAACAGGGTCAAGGTTTAAAACAATAATTACCAGGAACCATTATCTTGAAAAACTAAGTAACACCTTGTTTGGAAATTGTTGGGCTTGTGGTCAATTCTTTGATGAGAATCTGGTGGATTGAATGAATGGGCTTGAAGTGGAGATTCTTTTGAAGATGTTTTCACACTGTTTTTTTAAGGCTCAAAAATGGACATTTCTTGCAGGGTATTGATCATCTATTGATGTGGAGGTTTGTCTTTCTAGGATTTTGCCTTTCATCCCTCTTTGTAGTGGAGAAGCATTTTCAAAGGAAAGAGTTTTTCTGAACATTTGTTGATAGGATTTTGTTACAGGATGATTAAAGCAGTTCTTCTGTTAAAAGTTTTTTGAGCTTGACACGTCTTTACCAGCTTGACTTTTCAAAGGGGTTTTCTTTGCGGCCCTTGGAAATTCACTGCATAATGAGCTGTATTTCTTTCTTTTTGTGATAATAATCAGGTTTGTTGTATACTTGTTTAACTTTAGAGGTGGTGTATTTTAAAGGATTTATCAGATTTTTCTTTGCATCCAAGAGGCCTGCACATGTTCACGCTCAAGTACATTCAGATTCTAACTCATTCTTCAATAGACTGATTGAAGATATGCTTACAAGCTTAAGGTAGATTATTGCGAAACTTTAGTTTGGTGTTTCCTTTTCTCTTTTTTAGAATC
Source organism: Cunninghamia lanceolata (assembly GCA_027924645.1). Classification (NCBI taxonomy): domain Eukaryota; kingdom Viridiplantae; phylum Streptophyta; class Pinopsida; order Cupressales; family Cupressaceae; genus Cunninghamia; species Cunninghamia lanceolata. Next base: position 2,543,151 of record BSBN01000725.1, read on the forward strand.
GTGCCCATCACCCATCCCCTCATTTCAATTTTAATGACAATTCCAGATCACGATTTCTTGGCAAATCAGGGGAGGTTTTCAGCCAATATCTTAAACTGCTTTGGCTTCAGAGTTTATGTTGGCTATGGCAATATAAGGAGATATAATTTTAAATTTGTTTTGGATTTTCACTTTGGAGATGATTGTATATGCTTTAATAGGTTGCATGAAGCTCTTTCAGTGCACATAGATTTGTGATTTAACCGCTTTGTACTCTTGCTTCATTTTGTAATATTCTTTTTCTGTACACTATAGGAAATGTGGGACTTTTTTGTTCTTGTGTTTTTTGGTTTTATGGGGCTCTCAGGTGAGTTGCATGTGGTTCTTGGTTGAGTTGCAGGTTGAAGAGAATCAAGGCAAGTATCGGGATATCAAAAGACATATTGAAACTCTCAGACGACAGCAAAGCAACAAGGTATTACATGCTCTTTATTTTTTGTGGATTTTAAAGTAAAGATGCTTTCAGACCAGTTTTCAAATATGGACTCTTCTAGAAATCAGGTGACAGCGTTTGGGGGTGATAGAATTCTTTCTCTCTTGCGTTCTATTGAGAATCGTCATCGTCAATTCACCAAACCACCAATCGGACCAATCGGAGCACATGTGGTATGCAACCTTTGATGCAGTCAGTCTTCATTTTTTCGTGCTATTTCGTGTTTGCAGGATGAGTGGAAAATATTCATTCTTTAATAATCAATTACTCTAAGTAATACAAAGTTCCTAGCGTGAACAATATTATTTTTCAACCGTTCAGACATTTAAGAATGATTATGCAGATTTTATTGGAAATGCAACACAATGAAGAAGAGCCCAAGGCTCAACCACATCAACAACAACCAATCATTCATCTTCAACACTCAAATGATTACATTCTATGGCTTTATAAAGCCATCCAACTTACTAACTACCAAACTAACACATAACTAATAACTAACTAAAAACTAACATCTAATAAATTAACATTAACATGATAATTTATTATTTATTACATTATTCTATGTCATGCACTAATAATTCCTAACACCCCCCTTTAGTGCTGACATAGGGACTTTATTTTGATGCTGCAGTATTGACAATTGGCATGTCTCATATTTGCCCCCCTTCAAAGAAATTTTTTCTTTGGATTTCAGTTTCCATCGATAATGCATCCAATTACAATGTGTAAATAATAAATCTATTACACCCTTATGACTCTAAAATCCTTATTTCTCCATTTACATAATGTTAAAAAAATTACAATTTCACTTCTATCTTGTGCATCAAACTTCTCATTAAATATCAACAGTATTAACGCTTTCTGGGTTTTTTTCTCCTCTTTAGCAGCTTTCCAAAACATTTTAAATTTCTAAATTTTGTTACCAAATGAGAAAGATATCACTGTTTTAGTGAGACTGATATAAAACAAATTTTTGCAACACCGCGGACCTCGCAGCTGACAAAGAAGAGCCCAAGGCTCAACCACATCAACAACAATAAATCATTCATCTTCAACGCTTCAATTGATTACATTCTATGGCTTTATAAAGCCATTCAACTTACTAACTACCCAAACCACTAACTACCAACTAACCCATAACTAATAACTAACTAAAAACTAACATCTAATAAATTAACATTAACATGTTAATTTATTATTTATTACATTATTCTATGTCATGCACTAATAATTTCTAACACCCCCCTTTAGTGTTGACATAGGGACTATTTTGATTCTGCAGTATCGTCAATTAATATATCTCATATTTTCCCCCTTCAATGAAAAACTTTCTTTGGCTGTCGGTTTCAACCGATAATGCATTCAATTACAATGTGCAAATACAAAATCTATTACATCCTTATGGCTCCAAAACCCTTATTTCTCCATTTACATACTGTTGAAAAAATATTACAATTTTACTCTAGCTTATGCATGGAACTGTTCAATAAATATTAACTGCATTCTCAAACGATTTCTGGGTTTTGTTCTCTTTAACAACCTTCCAGAACAATTTAAATTTCTAAATTTCGTTACAAAATGAGAAAGATATTGCTGTTTTAGTGAGAGTGATATAAAGCAAATTTCTGCAACACCAAAGATTTCTCCAACTCTTGAATGTATAAATTTTTAATTTTTTTGATCTTGAATATGAGAATGAACAAAATTAAGTGAAAACGATGAAAAGAATGAACAAGATGGAGATATGAGAGAATGCACGTGAATGGTGAATGTCAACAGGTTCACTGCGAGGTCCGTGGTATCGGTTAGTACCGCTGACAAATATGCAAGAACAGTGGATGCTACAAACTCTAGATTTCACGCAAGGTCCATGGTATCTGCTAGTCCTTTGTTTGCATCATCTTGGAGGAAATACAAGCGAATGGAAGGCAAACAGAGAGGTCTCACAGGACACCTTCTGTGATACCATATTGAAAATGCGATACAATGAAGAAGAGCCCAAGGCTCAACCACATCAACAACAATCAATCATTCATCTTCAACACTCAAATGATTACATTCTATGGCTTTATAAAGCCATCCAACTTACTAACTACCCAAACTACTAACTACCAACTAACACATAACTAATAACTAACTAAAAACTAACATCTAATAAATTAACATTAACATGTTAATTTATTATTTATTACACAATCATGTTTTGGATTGGGTACAACAGATAGATAGATAGATTGATTTGCACCACTAGCCAACATCCAGCCTTTGTCCCCAAATTGGGTATGGGAGGACTATGCACCAAAATTTGGGGATAGACGCTGGATGTTGGCTAGTGGTGCAAATCAATCAATCTATCTCTTTGTTGTACCCAATCCAAAACTTGATTGTGTTACAAGAAACTTATTCGTCATCAAAATTTGTCATTCATGTGTCAACGTCGAAATCAAAAGAAGTCATTTTTGATCAAATCACAAATTGTTTGTCAAAATCTCAAATAGTCATTTTTCAGCCAAGTCGAATGGTCATTTTGTCAAAGTCCAAAATGTTGAGTTGTCGAAGTCCAATGTTCATAAATTGCCTGTCAATTTTAACTTTAAATATAATTAATAATTGATAATTTATTATTGATTGTTAGTTAATAATTTTAATTAAAATTGTTGTTTAAAATATTTATTTTTAATTAATAATTTATTAATATTTTGTTGTTATTTGTTAGTATATTTAAAAATTATTAATTTTAGTAATATTCTTTAATATTGTCATTATTGTCCTAATTTTTTTTTTTTGAAAAGTTTAAAAAGGGCAGCGATAAAATCCAAGTAGTTGCCAACAATAAGAATAGAAAAGTTAAAAAAAAGGTTCTTTGAAGCACTCTTTGAAGGCTTCTTTTGAGGCTTTGTGGGGGAGATTCAAGTCATAAAAAAATCATTTTCTGCAAATAAGTGAGTTTTTAGAGCTTCATCAAGGGTTTCAGATGCATGTCACCAAGGTTCATTGAATAGTCAGATTTTCAGAAATCTCAAAAAATTTCAAAGCTTCATTAAAAAGTTTTACCAGACTTTGTTGGCACAAAGGAATGTATTGTCAAATCAGAATCATCTAAAGCCGCCTATCAAAAAATCTTTTTCATCCAACCCAAGGGTGGTGGAGATAGAGATGTTTACCTATTTCTTTTCATTTATTTTATAGAGATAGAAAAATAATTGCTCAAATTCATATGCCACAGGTTTACCAAATCTCCAAAATGCTGAGGTGGAGTTGATAGATTGCAATGTCTTAAATCTAGATGCTCGAACGAGTGAAGTTGACAAAACTCTTTAGGCAAGCTCAATAGTTTGATTCTATATTCACAAAGCAAGGATAGTCTGATTCCATATTAACAATAGTCTAGTTTGGGTTACGAAAATCAAGGATTGAATGGAATTGAGCAGATACATATGTATGAATAATTTTTTTTTTTTTTGATAAATCAGGGGTGATTGAATCACCTATATTGATAGCAAAAGGAAATTACATATGAGAGTCTGGCAGCCTTCAACAAAATGGCTTTGCCTAGATAGATACACAGCCAAATCCAGTACAATATATATCAAAATTACATTTCTGAGTAGCAAAACACCATAAAAAAGAGCATATATAATATCATAACCAAAGGAAATCGTTAGTTATCACAACTACCAGAAGAGCTCTCCATATCAGCAGAATTAACTTTCTCCTCCACCACACACGAAGGCCCAGGATCAACAGCAAGAGGCGGATGCAAAAGAGATTCTTCTTCTGCATGTTTTAAAAGATAATGCACAACATTGAACAAACAGAAAGCTTTATCATACAAAGCGGTTCCAAGATCCTCCTTGACAAAAAGTAAAGTCTTCCAAGTAGAATCGACATCATCATTGATAATGCCATTTTTCATTGCATGAAGAGCCACAAGCATAGAAGGAGAGTCATGAAAATCATTTTTTACCAAGGATGCCCGCAAAAGGAGAGTCACATGATGTAATGTCCCCTTTTGGGACTTCCCTAAACCTTGCCCTAAAATCACTAGTTAAGGTTACAACTTACCAATCAAATGTTGTAAGCAAGATAAATCCTAGTTTATGTAATGTCTTTAATAAGAATTATACTAATTTTATCCCATACTGTCAACTTTCTAAGCAAGCAATGGGTTTAGAGAATACCTTGTCCTGACTTAATCCCTGCAACAGGTTAGAAATAGTAAACATCTATAACGGCAAACAAATATCATGCCATAAATATATTGAAATCTTTTAGGTTTCTAATTCATTCTTCCTGGAGCAAAATGGTTTGATAGGGTGCCCAAGAAACCCTCTACCCTAGGCCCAAGAGCGGGTGCTTCACCCCTCTTGGCCCCATGTGGCCTCTTGCCATCTATATGGGGTGGGGTGCCTAGTGAGGCGTCCTATCACCGTTCCCCTTATCAGAACCATTCCGCTTCTTATGACTCAATTAATCACCCTGATGGGAGGTTGGGGGTGCAACTACAGCAGGGTGTCTCGGAAATCACTCATTCCAAGCCCAAGAGCGGCCTCTTATGCCCCCTTAACCCACGTGGCAAGCCTCAGCCATCCACCATGGGGTGGTGTACTTAGAAGATGATCCCAACGCCGTTTCCTCTCCTCGTAGGCCCTTAATTCTCTCATCATGACATTCATACAAGAATCCACATTAATGCTTAATGAACTAATCAAACTCGTAGTTGCAAACGATCATATCAACCGTACAAATGAATCATGAAAATGATATCACAATATACATGATCATATCTAAACACACATAGATTCTACCACACATACTAACATACAAATCTACAATCACGAGATAGCTTATGCAAACAGAGATTCTATGGTTTGCTCGCTGATCTGTTTCTCTTCCTCCTTCAAATCTGCATACACCTATTGATAAGTCTGCTGGTATATATATAATTTATTCTTCCATCATAACATTCATACAAATTCCTTAATAACGTTAGTTCCAAACATATATATATATATATATAAAGCTATGAAAGATCATATATAAGTTTTCATGCACATTGGATAATTGAACAATAATAAATAAACCTGATTGTTATACCAATACTGCTGCCTGCTAATTTCTGATATATATTCTTGGCTGTTTGCTGGCCTCCATGTCTTGTTGCAGATTAAAACTCAGAGCTACTGTATATCCCCTTGTGTTTTGGATGGCTGCTCCATTACCATGTTCCATCTCTTTTAAGTTCAATGTATGCATTTATTTCTTCCCACCAGATCTACTTCCAAACTCTGCTGGGAATCACATGATTTTCCTTCTTTTATATCTTTTTACTAATATTAGGTGTATTCCATATATATCTTTATTCAGACCATCCCTATGCATTTATATAATCTCCATGAATATATGTCCCTTTTCATAATAATCACAACTTCCTTTTTATATCCTTTCATTCTAAAGGATAGCACTCTTCACACACAACTTTTCAAAACCTCTAATTGCTATCCCTTAATAATATAAATCGCTGCCCTAAAACAAAGATCGCTGACTTAGATTTAGTGCAAAGTTTATTAATTTTGTTTGCCTTACTAAGGCACCGTTTAATATATGAATTGCTGCCAGTAATGAGCGCTGCTTGGTTTTGTCTCATTTGCTGACTTTGCATTAGTTGTAAGGTTTATAATAATTGTTGCCTTAGGTCTTTAATTTCTGCCCTGAATGTTAGATTAATGATGATTGCTGGCAACTATAGCTAACCGTTGTCTTTATATTAATAATCTCTGCCTTTACAAGGCTGCCTCCCGTGTCATATAAAATATTACAAATTATAATTTGTATTTTATATTAACATATTATATATAAATATGTTTATTTATATATTATAATCATAATAATATTTAGATTATTAATATTTATATTTATATTTATCATTTATAATAAATATCTCATATACTATATTTTAATTATATTTATTTATATATAATATATGATAATTATAATAATATTTAACTTGATAATATATCTCCCTATATTATATTTGAATTATATTAAAAATATTTATATAATAATATATATATTTTTAATATTATTTATTAAATAATATATGATAATAATATATATAATATTAATACCTGTGCAATTATCTCTATCATTTAGATTGACTAAACACCTTTTTTTACGAAAGCTACTTCATCGTCTTTATCATGATGTTTAAATCTTTAATTTAAACAATGCCTTAATATTGAGACATCACACACGAGTCCAAATGAAAACCATTGAGAGCAACTTCAAGGTCTGATAGAGAAAAGATACATGGCTGGAGATAACAAATTGCCAAAAAAGATACCATGAGATGTGTTAGGAAAGCCGAGGCCACCTATGAGAAAAGAGCTGAAGGATTGGATCTCAACCAAGCATTCCCAATCACAGTACGCGGAGACTCTTCAACTGGTGGACATAAGATGATAAACACCCCTCCCAAACTTATCGCTATCAAAAGGATGATCATCCATCTGTTTTTTCTAGAAGAGGCATGACAACGAAACTCTCCAGATGTTTCCCATGGTAGAAAACAAAGGCAACTAGATGAAGAAATGCCATTCCAGGCTAGGCTTAATACACCCACCAAACGTGTCGACTGGAAGCAAATAAATCCAGTATGTACAACAATAATTATTAAGTAGGAGCCGTCGGCCGAGGATCCAAAAATCAATCCAAACACAGTGAGAGAGGAATCAAAATACATCACATCCATGTGAAGGAGACACATGTTCAGAATGAGAGTACAAAGAGTACTCAAAGCACTTATGAATATGCCTTGAAATGTGCAAAACCAAAAACCGTTAGAGAAAAAATCGTTGTGAAGTCCTTTGATTCCAAATGGGCGCAACCAAAGCGTGCACCAAATCAGCATGACGATCCCCCAACGAATACACATCTGCTCAAGTACAAATATGACATCACCCAGATCATCCCAACTTTTCAGAATGCTGACTCAAATGCCAACTCATAAAGGGTAACTGAAAAAACAATTCTGAAAATGAAGCACACAACAAGAGATAAAGCCCCCTCAACCTTCTTTCAAATTGAAGAACAATTTTTAGAGTGAATTTGAATAAGATTTGAATCTCCCCAATCCTTTAAACACTCATTGGCAAAATAATCTAACCGATGATCCAAAGCCTAGTTTGCTAAAGCATCTGCCAACTTATTTGCTTCTCTAAAACAATGGCCACATTGAAAGAAATCCAATCTATCTAAGAGCTCCCACATCAGATCCATTAAATAATTAAGATCTCCGTTGCAAAGCATTAATAATCACCATAGAATCCCTTTCAATGAATAAATTAGTAAAACCTTTCTCAAGAGCCAAAGAAAGATCAAGTAGAACAACTTGAATTTCTGCTTCATTATTAGAAACCAAAAGAGAGACATTTTGAAGCAGCCAACAACACTTTGCCCTTGGAATCCCGAAACACACAGCCAGCCCCAGAAGCCCCAGGATTACCTCTAGAAGCCCCATCAAAATTGAGCTTAATTAAAGAATCAATCTGTCTCTAGTGAGAACTCTATTATGGGTGGCCAACCATGCAAAAGCCCTTGCTTTAGGGAGAACACTGATATGCCAGCATAGATTAAGCAACCACTTATGTGAATGATTTTTAGTCAAGCTAAGATAACCTGCCTTAACTGAATAGATCTTAGACTTGTTACCCAACCAGATCAACTCATCGTTTTTATCTGAAATAAGAATTTTTTTTCCCAAGAATATCCTTCAATATAATCTTCTGTGAATTTGGAAAAGGACAAAGATCAAAGTCTTTCCATTTAACAATCAAAGAACCTTGATCTCGATCTCTAACAACATCTAAATAATCCCTAACTTTAGTTCCCCAATGCTCTTAAAGATAAAGTTTAGCCTCTAATAAATCTGATCTAAAATCCAACTTCTCACACCCATTCCAAGAGTCAAGCCAGAAGTTTGCCAAATTCCTATTTCTAATAACCCATGACAGCTTAGAGGTTATAACAGATCTGCAAGAGGTGATAAAATTCCACATGGGAGAACCAGTTGGGGGATTTAGGATGGTAAAGATTCTACCACTCTCCAAGGAATCCAAATACTTAGCCTGAACCAATCTGCACCATTTAGCTTTAGGGTTCGCATAAATTTTCCAGGCCAATTTTGCTCCTAAAGCAAGGTTTTGCAATGGTAAACTTCTAATACCACAACTACTTGATTCTTTAAGCAAGGTAACCTTATCCCATGCAATTAAGGGCATCTTTCTGATCATTCCTTTACCATTCCGAAGAAAATTCTTGAGAATACCCTTAATTTTTTCAATCACCTTTTGAGGCATGGGAAGATGGGACATCATATAAATTGGTATAACTGAGAGAACTGTTTTAATTAACAAAATCCTACTAGAAAAGGATAGCCACTTACACTTCCAACTAGCCAACTTTGCATTGATGGAGGAAATAATCTTATTCCAAAAATCACTTTTGATTTGACCTGCAAATAGTGGGATACCCAAATATGTACCTCGTTTTTCGTGCCTTAAAAAGCGTGAAGTATGGCGTCTTTATCCAATATTATGCTGGAAGGCAGTCATAAATTCAACGACTGCAACTACAACACCTAGAAGTAGCGTCTGATGACCATATTCGAGTATCGGTGCCTTGACCAGATTGTTCTGGGCAAAACTACACGCCCTCCAACGACAGGTAAAGATCAAGACAAATTTGATGAGCAGAATCGGGAAGTGGTAATGCTTATTAAATTGTCGGTCATCGATGACCAACTGCCTCAGGTTTTGTTTGGCAAAACTTCCAAAGAAATCTAGGATCATCTAAAGGACTTGCATGAAACATCATACAAGAGCCGAGCATTCTTTTTGAAGAACATGTTCTCCATCATGATGGATGAGAAGACAACTCTGCAGGAGCAATTGACAAAAATCAAGGACATCCGTGATCAGTTGGAGGCGATTGGTCGAAAGATGGAGGAAGAAGATATGGTAGTCATCACTCTAAAGAGTCTACCAAAATCTTATGAGCACTTTATTGAGATGCTCGACATTACCTCAACTAATGTTGACCTGAAGTTTGCTGAACTGTGCAACAAACTTCTGCAGCAGGATTGATGGAAACAACAATTTGGAAGCATTGCAAGCTCATCCTCCACAAAACAGGCATTTGCTGCCAAGGCCTTTCAGAAGAATAAGGACAAAAATCAAGCCTCTCAACAGACCAGCGAAGGTCAACCCCAGGATTCTTCCAAGAAGAAGAACATTCAGTGCAACTATTGCCATAAGTATGGCCACATGAAGAAAGATTGTTGGAAACGCTTGGCTTCTGAATAGTCCAAGCAAGGAGAGTCTAAACCGAAAACCCATGTTGCAGAGCACACTGAGAAGGAGTTTGCGTTCTTGGCCTTTATGGCCAAGAGACCAGCAGATCATGTCAAATCCTCTGCCTGGTATATTGATTCAGGTGCTTCTCGGTATTTCACTCATCGTTGAGATTGGTTCATGGAGTACACGCCATTCAGAGATTCTGTTATCTTTGGAGGAGGCGAAGAGTATATTGTTGTCGGAAAGGGCAACGCACAGATTCAGTCTGGAGGGAGAAATTTAATATTTCTCGATGTCTACTTTGTACCTGGCATGGAGCTGAACCTCCTCTTAGTTAGTCAGATTATGCGGCACTCTCCTTAGCTAGATATTGTCTTCAACATGCACACATGCAACATTGTTGATAGAGAGACTCGCACTACAATTGTTCAGGGAGGGTCACGGTTTGTATAGACTTGTTGATTCTGGTGATTCTCAAGAGCACGCTATGGCAGCCAAGAGTACTTTCATCAGCAAACTCTGGCATCAACGTTATGGGCACCTGAACATGCACTATCTCTCCCAGTTATCTAGAGATGATCTAGTTGGTGGTCTACCTGAGATTCAGACTCAGATTCATGGAGTATGCGAAGCTTGTCAGGTTGGAAAGCAGCATCAGACTCTATTCTCAGATGGTGATTCATGGAGAGCATCCAAGGTATTACAGTTGGTTTACACTGATGTATGTGGTCCAATGAATACTTGTTCAGTTACTGGGTGCAGGTATTTTGTTATTTGTTGATGATTTTAGTAGAAAGATGTGGGTGTATTTTCTTAAAAATAAATCAGAGGTGTTCAATATATTTCAGCAGTATAAGGCCTTAGTTGAGAAAGAGTCAGACTGTCCTATAGTCACTCTTAGGTCTGATAACGGGGGGGAGTTTTGTTCTTCTGACTTCTCTAGTTTCTGTGTTGCACATGGCATCAAACGCCAACTTACCACACCTTACACCCCTCAACAGAATGCTATCGTTGAGCATCAGAATCCCACCATTACTGAAATGGCTTGTTCTATGCTGGAGCATAGAAATGTCCCTAAGAAGTTTTGGGCTGAAGCAATCTACATTGCAGTTTATCTTTTGAACTGGTCTCCTACCTATGCCATCAAGAAGATGACTCTTGAAGAAGCTTGGTCTGGATGCAAACCTAAGGTCAGCCACTTGAAATTTTTTGGCTCTACTGCTCATGTATGGATTCCAGATGCTAAGCGCACCAAGTTGGATTCCAAAAGCCAGAAACTCAAGTTCACTGGTTATAGTGAGAATCATAAGGCATATAGGTTGATTGATGTAGACACAGATCGTCTCATATTCAGTCGTGATGTTGTGGTTGATGAAGCTATTGGGCCATTTCATTTGTCTACTCCTTCTGTTAGCCTTGAGGATTAGCCTCTGAATGCTTCTGATTTGGGTGTTTGCCTTCCCTTAGCTTCACCTGATGGGAGGGATTCTGCAGTTGTAGAGGCACCTCAACCTCCTGTTCCACCACCCGCCCCTCCTCAGGATGATCTGGATCCCCATCCAGATGATTTGGTTCCAGCTGCCCCAGTTGATGTTGTTCCTCCTAATTTAGATGTTGGTACGTTTACTCTTCGGCCTAAATGGTGGGTTAAGATCATAGGTGATCTTCATGATGATGAATTGATTGATGGTAGATCTGCTCGGAAAAAGAGAAAGCAGCAGAGTACAGTTAATTTTGCTCTTATGACGAACCTTCACAACATCTTTGAGCCTCAGACATATTCAGAGGTTAAAGGCATACCTGAGTGGGAACAGGCTATGGAAGCTAAGCATCATAGTCTTTTGAAGAACAACACTTGGGTCCTTTTTGATCTTCCACCTGGGAAGAATCCC